>OY728140.1:861551996-864051996 GCA_963277665.1 Viscum album
ATCAAATAACTTTAATAGTAAAACACCACATGTAGAAATGATATATGGTTTAAGAAATAAGCAAATTCATGACGGATATTTAAAAGAAATGTAACGTTCAATAATCACAAGAAAGTGAATGCTTCGGGAGAAAGTTAACGATCAAAAAATTAATAAGGGACAAAAGGACACCATCAATTCATCAGAAATATAGGTTTTGAAATAAAATCATGTCCTTTAGAGAATAAAGGAAAAAGTAAAACATTGTCTTTCATTAAAGAGTTCTTTGTAAAACCATTAAAAACTTGTAGAAAAAGCTAAATAACATAAAATGGTTATGGTAGCGGAAAAATCCATTAACACCGTACACATTAAAAAAAATATCCCTTTTGACTTTTTGTAAAGAAAGTCGAAAATGACCATTTCAGAAAACATTAGAAAGATTCATTTCGAACATTTTTAAAAATTCAAGGATAACTTAAAATGTCCTTTGAGTAAATAAAGACTTGTAAAACAATTTTTAAAAACATGGAAGAAAAATATACCCGATCAAAAAAAAGAAATAAAATCAGCTTTTCTTTTAAACATTTCTTAGCTTGATTCAAGAGTCCAAGAGAGGAAAAGGTGAAAGAAAATATGAAAACTCCTTAAAGAGTAAACTCGAATCGAAACTTTAATCATCATGAATAAATAGATATTCATGTTAAATATCTTAAAGAGGCAGTATATACACCACAAGCGCGGTGGGAGAAAGGCAGGGCAACAGGACCGAGTGTGGCGGGGTCGGTCAGGGAAGCCTGCAGCAGTGCAGGCCAGGCGAGACGGTGCGCGGCGGCGTGGCGAGGTGGAGTAGGAAAGAGTACGGAAGGGTCGGCTGAGGAAGCTTGCGGCAACACTGGCCAAGCGCGGCAGTACTGGTTGCATCATCCCCTTGGATTTCTGTCTTTCAACTCTTGCTTGCTGACATACAAGACATCTTGATATATATTCTGCGATCTTCTTCTCCATATCGTCTCACTAATAGTGCTCTCAAAGATATCTATACATCTTTGTGCTTCTTGGATGGATGAAAAAAGTTGAACTCTGTGCATCATCCAACAACTCCTTCAACTCGGGATTTGATGGTACACATAGCCGTGACCTAAATCTTATAACTCCACCTTCATTAAAATTGAACTCCAAGGATTTCCATTTTCTTATAGTTTTCACTTTCTTCTAATTCTCACATCATTTCTCTGAGCATCCGTTATATTTTTCAGAAGGGACGATTGAGCAATAATTTGTGAAAGGATTGATGATGTTTCTCTTTTATGATTCTCACGTCCATCCTTTTCAAGTCAAAGAAGATCGGATCCTTTTCAATTCTTATCAATGATAAAATTGTCAGATCCTTTCTACCTAGAGAATATGTCACTTCATTTGTTTTCCCAGGATGATAATGGATTGAGCAGTCATAGTCCTTGATCAGCTCTAACCATCTTTGTTGGCGCATATTCAGCTCTTTCTGTGTTAATATATACTTGAGCATTTTGTGATCCGTATATATTTCACACTTCTCCCCAAAGAGATAATGCCGCCATATTTTCAAAGCGAAGATCACCGCAGTCAACTCCAGATCATGCGTTGGGTAGTTCTGTTCGTAAACTTTCAACTGCCTTGAAGCATAGGCTATGACTTTGTCATTCTGCATTAACACACAACCCAATCTCTTTTTTGAAGCATCGCTGAGTACCACGAAAAGTTCTTCACTTGTGGGTAGTGTGGGTACAGGTGCAGTGATAAGCCTCTCTTTTAACTCTTTGAAGCTCTCTCCACATTCATCATTCCAAACAAACTTGACTCCCTTCCGAGTTAGCTTGGTTAGAGGGTTAGACAGTCGTGAGAAATTTCTCACAAATCGACGATAGTACCCAACTAATCCAAGAAAACTACGAACATCTTTCACAGTTGTTGGCCTCTGTAATCCTTCAATTGTTTCTGACTTTGAAGGGTCCAAAGATATCACATTGCTTGTGATGATATGCCCCAAGAATGAGACTTCATTCAACCAGAACTCACATTAGTTGCACTTAGCATAAAGCTTCTCCTTTCGTAAGGTCTTTAGCACAGTACTCAGATGCTCCTCATGCTCCTCCTTTCTTTTGGAGTATATTATAATATCGTTTATAAAGACTACCACAAATTTGTCGAGTTGATCTCTAAAGACTATTCATTAATTCCATGAAAAATTTTGGAGCATTAGTGAGTCTGAATGACATTACTATGAACTCATGGTACTCATACCTTGTACGAAAATCAGTCTTGGGGATATCTTATTTCTTCACCCTAACTTGGAAATACCCCGACCGCAAATCCACCTTGGAGAAGTATTGTCCTCCACATAAGAGATTGAACAAGTCATCAATCCGCGGAAGAGGATACTTGTTCTTTATCATGATCTTGTTGAGCTCACGATAATCAATGCAAAGACGCATTGACTCGTCTTTTTCTTGACAAAGATGACTGGTGCACCCCATGGTGAAGCACTAGAGCGTATGAACCCTTTATCCAGATTCTCCTGTAGTTGTTTATTCAGCTCCTCAAATTCCACAACAGTCATTCTATACGGAGTCTTGGATAATGGTAACGCCCCAGGTATAAGCTCGATTGAAAATTCAACCTCTCAGCTAGAAGGAAGACCATGCAATTCTTCGGGAAACACATTAGCGTATACCCTCGCAATGGGCATGTCTTCAGGAATGATTCTTTCCTTAGACTCAGTCATTTGAGCTAGATATGTTAACTTGTAGGGCAATAATATTCATGCTTGAGATGTTGGTGCTAAAGAAGATTCATCCTCCTTGCACTTGTACAGAATCGGGGGTCGATTCGCAATACGGATAGTGATTTCCTTCTCGCAGCAATTTATTTTGGCTCTATATAGAGAAAGTCAATCCATACCCATAATTGTATCAAATTTCACCGAAGGGAGTATGACAAGGTTCGCTGAGAAGTTCAGCCCACAAATTTTGACAAGGGAGGAGTTATATATTTGGGATGCAATAATTGTCCCATTTTTCATTTTCACCGACAACTCTACTTCCACGCTTTGTGGTGGTATTTGAATAGTTCTACTAAACTTTCGTGATATGAAGGAATGCGTAAAACCAAAATCAAAAAATACGTTCAATATTCTTGAATGAATAACTAGCGTATTTGTCACCACTTCATTGTCGGGATTCACCTCGGCTGTTGTGATGGCAAAAGTTCATCCTTGTTGTCTTGGAGGTTGTTAGTTGTCTCTGAAAACCCTTGGCTTAGTGCATTGGTTTGCAAAGTGTCCTGGTTTTTTGCAGTTGAAGCAGTGAACAATGCGCTAAGAGTCGACCGAAGCATTCCTCTCATCCAACGCATTAGTGGGTTTCTCATGTCGGCAATCGCTAGCTAGATGTCCTTTCTTCCCGCACCTAAAGCATTTCCTCATTCCTCTTAGACATTTTCCAGGGTGCTTATTTCCGCACTTTTGACAAATGGGAGGTTGAAATTTTTTGGCACCGTTAGATTTCTCTATTGAACCACCAGAATTAAACTCCACTTTCCGCTTCTTATCCACGTGATACACTTGAGATTCGCCGATCTCTATTTCGACTTTGAGGACACATCGAACAATTTCCTCATATAGCTATCAAAGTCTCAGATCGTCAGGGCTTTTCGTAGACTAGGTTTTAGCCCGCCAAAGAAGCAGTCAACCATGCATTCGGAGGTAACGACAAAGTCGGTGGCATATCGTGCAAGTCTTGTGAAGTTTGTCTTGTACGCCCTAATAGATTCTTCGTCTTTTTGTTTGAGGGCAAGGAAAACCCTTTCCATTTTAAATCGAAGAATGCGAGGAAAATATTTAACGAAAAACATTTTTCGAAATTCCTTTCACCTCATCGCTTCAATCTCTTCCTCAAACTTCGTATCTTTGATCAATGTCCACCACTGATTAGTTTCCCCCTCCATACGATAAAAAGCCAGTATCTTGTTCGGAACATTGAAGGATGGAGAAAATCTTCTCAATGAAGTTGATCCATTGTTCCGTGATTAAGGGGTCAGATGATCCATTGAAAGTCGGATGTCTTTGTCGCATAAAGTCCTCAATTGCAGCTTAGTCATAGAGGGATTTGCGCGCTTAACATAATCCGAGTTTCTATTCATAACCTAAGTCAGTTGAGAAAGTATTTTCATAAAGTTCGCAATTCCCGCTCCCACTGGGTTGGGCATCTCGTTGGGACAGTCATCACATTGTCCATCACATTGGTTGTTTACCTGATTCCTCTTATTTCCAACCATTGGTTAGAATGAAAGGAAAAATATGGATGAATATTTTTAAACTATTAAACACATAAACGGGGAATCCAATGACATTAAAGGGATAACTTATAAATTACATTAATTTTTTAACTTATAAATTTATGGCTTCAATCTACGTTATCCATTATCTATTTCCTAACATATACTCTTATGGGCATTTCTTTCTATTGTTGGAGTATGTGTAACTTCCTGCCCCACTTCCTTTGTAACTTCCCTTGTAACTTCCTCTTTCTTTTCTATAAATGAAGGTCCTCTCCTCACCTTGAGGTAAGGGGGATTTCTGAATTAACATGGTATCAGAGGGGTTCCGACCCACCCTCCAATTTTGCCCCCCCCCCCACTCCTGTGCGCGCTGCCCCTGCGAGGCCCTCCTGTCCTGTTATGCGGCGGCCTCTCCTAGCGCGGCGCGGCCTTCCTTCCCGGCGCCCCTTTTTCCACGACGTCGCTCCCCTCCCGCTCCGCGCGGCTCCCCACTCGGCGCCCTCCCCAGTACGGCGCAGATCTCTTTCGGCGCCCTGTGCGTCGTCCAACTTTGCTCCTGTCGGTCATCCCTCCCGAGCGGCACCCTCCCGCTCCGGCTCTGTCTGGCGGCTTCCCCCTCGGTGCGCCTTCCCTTCCGGCGCCCGCTCCTCCTGCGCGCAGGACCTCCCAAGCGCGGCGCAGCTCTCCTCCCGGCGCCCTCACCCGCGCGGACCCCCGTCCCGGCGACCCTCCTTCCCGACGGCCCCTGGCTCAGCGGCGCCCTCTCCCGTCGCACCTCCCGTCGCCCCCAACGCGACTCCTTTTCCGCGGCCCTCTCTCCAGACACGGCTCCCCCCACCCAACGGCGCCCTCGCCCCGTCGCCCTCGCCACGTCGCCCTCGCTCCGGCGCCCTCGACCAGTGGCGCCTTCGCCCAGCGGCGCACTCGCCCCGGCAATCTCCCTCCAACCGAACCAGCTCCATCCGGGCAGACCAGGCTCCTTCAGGTTTTTTCCAGCGCCCGGCGTGCTCCGCTTCCCGGCACGGCTCCCTGATTCTGGCTCTTCCCTCCGCTGCATCTTCGCTATCCACGCGCCGCTTCCATGGCAGACTCCTCCTCTCTGCCGCCGATGATCACCGCTTCTACCCGCCTTGTGGATGACCGATTGGACTCCACAAATTTCTCCATCTGGCGGAAGACTGTGGTGATGTCCCTCACCGGGATGGACCTCGATCATCATCTTGAGGATCCTCCCCCAGCCTCGACTGATCCCAAATATCGTTCCTGGAAACTTGCTGACAGCAAGATCTTCGCTTTGCTGGTCAATTCCATGGAACGATCGGTCAAAGATGTCACCCGCACAGCAAATACCGTCAAGGAGCTCTGGGACTCCTTGAATATCATGTACTCCGAGACCAATAACCTCGCTCGGGTGTCTGATATCCTTCAGCGATTGTCCCATGTTCGACAGCAGAACCAATCCTTTACAACCTACTTCCTGGAATGGAAAGGGTTGCGTGATGAGTTGCAGGAGTTGTGGCCCATTCCACAAACATCGGCCGAAGCTCAGACCCAGCGGGATCAACTCTGCCTCTTCACTCTTCTCAACGGCCTCGCTCCAGAATTTGCCACCACGGCAACCGAACTGCTCGCTAGCTCGTCGACGCTGGAGATCCCACAGGTGTATCACCGGCTCAGCAAGGCCCAGCGGGCTCTTCCTCCTCCCGCCCCCGTGATCGACCACTCAGCTCTCGTCGGTCATGGCGGTGGCCGCTCATCTGGTCCTCGTGGATGTGGTCGTGTGGAAAGTCGTCCACGTCCCCTCTGTCAACACTGTGGCAAGGTTGGCCACACGATCGACCGATGTTGGGTCCTGCATGGACGTCCATCTACGCGCCCGCGGCAGGGACAGACAGCGGTCCAGGAAGCGCCATCGGCAGTCGCCACTCTTCCCCACTCTCTGGACCTTTCGATGGCCGACATCCGGCTTACTCATGATCCTCGGGACTCTGCCGAACCCGGCCCATCAGCGGCTTCTATAGCCCAGTCTGCTCACTCCACTGCCTTTGTCGCCCGTCGCTCCCCTGCATGGATGTTGGACTCAGGTGCCTCCGACCACCTCACCGGTGATGCTGGTATGTTGACCTCTTACTGCCCTTATACCGGGTCCTCAGCCATCACTGTCGTTGATGGCTTCACTATCCCGATTGCGGGCTTCGGCGCCTGCTCTCTGACTCCGTCGATTCACCTACCATTTGTGGCACATGTGCCCCGCAGTCCGTTTAATCTTCTTTCCATCAGTAAGCTGACAAAAGATTATAACTGTGCTGCCATATTTACCTCCTCTGGGGTTGTATTTCAGGAGCAGACAACGAACCGGGAACTTGGTAGAGGTCGACTTCGGGACGGGGTCTACATGTTCGATGCACCGGCACCCATCGCTTGCTCATCTACCTCTTCTCGAGCATTGGATCTTCATTCCCGGTTGGGACATCCGCCGGCATCCACCATTTATCAGCTTTTTCCAGAGTTTAGTCGGAATCTTTCTTTTCATTGTGAGTCCTGTACTTTTGCAAAACATCATCGCACTACATACCTTCCTCGGGTGGATACACGGGCCTCAAACCCTTTTGATCTCGTTCATTCAGATGTTTGGGGTCCTTGTACCATTTCGAGTCATTTGGGATATAAATACTATATATCTTTCATCGATGATTATTCGCGAATGACTTGGCTTTAGCTCCTTCGAGAACGCTCCGACGTGTTTTCCACCTTCCAAACCTTTTATGCTGAGATTCAGAATCAATTTTCAATCTCGGTCAAATGTCTCCGCTCGGACAATGGGCGTGAGTATCTCTCCACTTCCTTTCGGCAGTTTCTCCAGACGAAAGGCATCCTTCATCAGACCTCCTGTCCTGATACACCCCAGCAGAATGGCGTGGCCGAGCGGAAACACAGACATATTCTGGAGACTACTCGTGCCCTCCTCTTTCACCGACAGGTGCCTCTGTAGTTTTGGGGCGATGTCATTCTCACCGCCACATACCTGATAAACCGTCTTCCTTCCACTATCCTTCGGGGGGAGACTCCTTTTCGGACTTTGTTCTCCTCTCCCCCTCTTCACTCCCTTCCCATTCGCGTGTTTGGGTGCCTCTGTTACGTTCGCGACACACGTCCGGGTCTCTCCAAACTCGCTCCTAAATCCCTCTGCTGCATCTTTTTAGGCTAATCCCGCACTCAGCGCGGATATCGCTGTTTCTCCCCCGACCTACGGCGGTATGTCATCTCGGTCGATGTTGCATTTGTTGAGAGTTCTTCATTCCTCCTTCCTTCTCCTTATACTGACCCTGTCATCGATGATTGTCTTCCCCTCATCATCCATCCTCCACCGGCGTCAACCCCTGTTGACACCCATTTTGATCAGATCTACTCCCGGCGTCCATCGACTGTATCCCCCGTCCCGACCAATGCCACTGACGCTCCCGCTTCGTCCGCTGCTCCTGCTCCGCCACCCGAGGACTTGCCCATTGCCCTTCGGAAAGGTACTCGCTCCTGCCAGAGTACTCCTCTATTTGTATCTTCATACAGGGATTTGTCCGCTCTGGAGACAGTTTCTGTACCTCGCACGGTTGGTAAAGCCAAATCTCACCCCGGGTGGCTAGCTGCAATGCGGGATGAATTGCAGGCTCTAGAGGATAACCATACTTGGGATCTTGTACCTCTTCCAGCAGGCAAACAGGCAGTGGGCAGCAAATGGATTTACACCGTCAGGCTGAATCCCGATGGCACTCTCCACCGCCTCAAAGCCCGACTTGTTGCCAAAGACTTTGCACAGACGTACGGTGTTGACTACTTTGATACCTTCTCACCGGATGCCAAGATGGCCTCTGTCCGGTTATTCGTCTCTCTTGTCGCCAATCATCAGTGGTCTCTCCATCAGTTGGATGTCAAAAATGCCTTCCTCCATGGCTTCCTTGAGGAAGAAATTTATCAGCAGCAGCCCCTCAGATTTTGTGCCTTCGGCGCTGAATCTCGCGTCTGCCGTCTCCGCCGCTCTCTTTACGGCCTGAAGCAGTCTCCCCGTGCTTGGTTCGGCCGCTTTAGCACGGTCATTAGCGACTTTGGGCTTTCTCGCAGTATGAAGGATCACACTGTCTTCTACCGAACGAGTGCACGTGGCTGCATCTTATTGGTTGTATATGTGGATGACATCGTCATCACCGGCAGCGACTCTGTGGGTATCACCCACCTCAAGGCCCATCTTCACCAACACTTCCACACAAAGGATCTTGGTCCTCTCACCTACTTTCTCGGCATCGAGGTTTCCTATTCCTCGGACACCATCTCCCTCTGCCAACGGAAGTATGCATTGGATATATTACAGGATGCTGGGCTGGCTCAGGCCACTGCGGTCGATACTCCTCTCGAGCCTGGGGAGCGGTCTCTTTATGCCTCCTCAGCAATGTACCCACATCCCGAGCGGTACCGTCGATTGGTGGGCCAACTCAATTATCTCACCATGACTCGACCCGACATCTCCTGTGCAGTTGCCAAAGTCAGTCAATTTATGGAGCATCCAACAACCTCTCAGTGGGATGCTGTCATCCGCATCGCCAAGTACATCAAGCGCGATCCTGCCCGTGGTCTTCACTACTCTCGGCATCCTCATCAGAATATTGAGGCCTTCTGCGATGCTGATTACGCTGGCTGTCTTGCCACTCGGAAATCTACATCTGGGTTTGCCATATTCTTGGCAGGCAATCTCATTTCTTGGCGAAGCAAGAAACAGACGGTCGTCTCTCGCTCCAGTGCCGAGTCTGAGTACCGTGCCATGGCCACCGTCACTACCGAGATCCTATGGCTTCAACAACTCCTCCAGGAGCTTGGCTTTCCTCAGCAGACTTCTGCTCACATATGGTGTGACAATCAGGCAGCCACTAAAATTGTTTCGAATCCCGTTTTCCATGAACGCACGAAGCATATAGAAGTGGACTGTCACTTTCTTCGCCACCACCTGGAGCACAAACATGTCAACTTTAGCCACATTTCAACGGCAGACCAGCTTACTGACATCTTCACCAAAGGCCTCCCCGGTGCTCGCCTCGCCTCTCTTAGTTCCAAGCTGGGGATCCACAGCATCCGACGCCCAGCTTGAGGGGGAGTGTTGCGGTCTTTTTATTGATTTGTCTGTTTTTTCTTTATATGTCCAAGCTAGGTACACCTAGCTTGAGGGGGAGTGTTGGAGTATGTGTAACTTCCTGCCCCACTTTCTTTGTAACTTCCTGCCCCACTTTCTTTGTAACTTCCCTTGTAACTTCCTCTTTCTTTTCTATAAATGAAGGCCCTCTCCTCACCTTGAGGTAAGAGGGATTTCTGAATTAACATCTATTAATAATGGTTCGTAATGAGCTTATGAATTTACCAAATCATATCCCCGAGAGTGTCAAACCAGATGTGCAGCAAGACCTGTTGTCGTGCACCAGTTCTTAGTCGGGTCTAGCTCAACGTGGTGTTTTCAGGTTTTACCCCTATATACATCTGTGTCAGAGCCACATTCACTTGTAGTATCAAGACAGAGATAAATTTGCTTGATAAACCATTTACTCTATACTTATCAAAATTGAGAGATGTTTAATTATACTTGGTCTTATCCCTCAAGCTTTCGCTAGAGTTTTCTAATCCTAAACCCAAAAATAACTAAACTTTTTCGCTGATACCAATTATGACGATCCTTCTCTTTAATACACATTAATTCATGATTTATTACATAAGATTACACATAATACAACCCAGAAGATTGAGAAGTCTAGTGTCTTTGGGAATTAGGTACATTACATAACGACTTAAAACAGGAAATACATCATCTTTATTGAAAACTTCCTTAACAAGCTCGTACTTAAAACTGCATGAAATAACCTAGGGACATACATAAGAAAAAGGGTGAGCTATAAAACTCAATAAGGGAATAAACATGGCATAACATGAAGAAATTAAAACATGTTAGACAATGGGTATAAAGGAGTGAGAATAATAAACATGAACAATAAGGCGTGATATAGCATGATAATCATAAAGGCAACATGGGAAATGCGGCAACTTAAAACACTGCATCATAAACATAGGTCAAAGTTAACTATCAAGACATCATAATTGTTGGAGTATGTGTAACTTCCTGCCCCACTTCCTTTGTAACCTCCTGCCCCACTTCCTTTGTAACTTCTTTTTGTAACTTCCCTTTCTTTCTATAAATGAGGACCCTCTCCTCACCTTCAGGAGAGTGGGGATTTCTGAATTTACATGGTATCAGAGGAGGTTTGATAAACCCGACCCCCCCTCCTATCTTTTTTTTTTTTTTTACGCCCTGCTCTAGGGTTTATCTTTTCTTTCCCCCATGGGGGGCGGCGGCCTCCATGGCCTACGAACCATAGGAATTCTCCGCCCCCCCTGTCGGCGATCCCTTCCCGGCGGCTCTGTGCGCGCCGGATCGCTGCTGCCCTCCGGCTCCCCTTGCAGGCGGCCCTCTCTTTGCAGCGGCGCCCATCCCGGCGGCCTTCCCCCCCGACGGCCCTCCTCCTTTGCGAGCGGCGCCTCCCGCGGATCACCCAGCGCCTCCCGCGGATCACCCGCGGCTCACTCGGCAGCCCTCCTGCGGCTTTCCCCCGGCGGCCCTCTCTTCGCAGAGGCGTCTTCCCGTCCTCCATGCGCGCGGCTCCCGCCCCTCCCGAGGCGGTTTTCCCCGACGGCACTCCTCCCGCGCGAGTCCAAGCTTCAGTTCCCGGCGACCCTTCCGGCTGGCCGGCTGCGCCTTTCCCGCCTTGTTCTTCCCGGCGGACCTCCCTTCCCCGACTGCTCCCTGTCGGACGACTCTCAGCGCCGGCGGCCTCCCTTCCCCGGCTTGCGGCTCTTTCCGGCAGCCCGCCTCCTGTGCGAGTCTCCCGCCAGCTCTGTTGCAGCCGGCCTCCACCCCTGCCGGCCTCCATTCCTGCCGGCTCCTCCAGCAGTCGGCCAACAGCCCTGTCGGCCTCTCGTGCCACCTCTGCTCAACTGC
The DNA here is from genome assembly GCA_963277665.1 of Viscum album. Lineage (NCBI taxonomy): Eukaryota > Viridiplantae > Streptophyta > Magnoliopsida > Santalales > Viscaceae > Viscum > Viscum album. The sequence goes on from OY728140.1 coordinate 861,563,320, forward strand.
TCCCTCCATGCCGACCTCCTCCTGCTTCCTGCGGAATCCCCGCTTCTCTGCCCGGCATCTCCTGCGGAATCACCGCATCCCATCGTCGGCTTCCTCCTGCGGATTTCCCAGCACTTCGACGACCGGCACCCGCCATTGCGGATTTCCTTGGCGCTTTGACGACCGGCCCTCCTCTTGCGGATTTCTTTGGCACTCTGACGACCGGCACCCGCCAATGTGGATTTCCCAGCACTCTGTTGTCCGGCCCCGCACTTTTCCGGCGATGAACCATCATTTTCAGCGGCATCACAAATCTTGAGGGGGAGTAGCATCATCAACGAATTTATTATTTCTATTTCTTCTGTTTTTCGTCTTGTTTTGTCATCAAGCTAGGTATGTCCAGCTTGAGGGGGAGTGTTTGCAGCTTGTTGCTTGCGTTGTTTTTTCATCATGTGTCCAAGCTAGGTACACCTAGCTTGAGGGGGAGTGTTGAAGTATGTGTAACTTCCTGCCCCACTTCCTTTGTAACCTCCTGCCCCACTTCCTTTGTAACTTCTCTTTGTAACTTCCCTTTCTTTCTATAAATGAGGGCCCTCTCCTCACCTTGAGGAGAGTGGGGATTTCTGAATTTACAATAATGAATAAAGCCCCATAAAGGAATCAGGTTTACTCTCTATCCCAACATGACGTTTCATGAGACTAAACATTACCCAATGCATTGGAGCACAATATAATTATGGACGCACCTGTCGCATTCATTTCATTCTCATGCTTAAGTATGTCACATAGATCATACAACATGGATTCATTCATCATCATATTTTATTCCACGATCGAGGAGTGTGGAATACATACATGTAAGTCCCAAGTCAAAGAAGTATGAGTGTATAAAGTTGAACACCCTTGATAGAAAATGAGTATGGTGTTCACTATACAATTGTTTTGACATGGAAAATCGTGGTGAAATTTCAGCAACATAACGTCACTTAACAATTCATAAAATGGGTTAATGAGAGCGAAAGAGGTCTCTCATCATTTGGACATAAAATGAACAGTAATAGAGACATAAAAAGACATATCCCAATATTAGGAATTGAAAATAGAAGATATAAGATAATAAAAAACTTTAATAAAGAGGATAATGAGAGGATCTCTTACTTTAATGAGAGTGGAAGTGATCTCTCGTCATTTATACATCAAATGGACAATATGGGGGATATGGAAGAACATATTCCAACATGAACAAATGGAAATTAAAAGACATAGCATAAAAGAGGTGCTTGATAAAAAAGAGGGAGTGAGATCTCTTACCTTGAGAGAGTGATTCCAAAAGCTTTAAAGGAGTTTCTTGAGAGCTTGGGGGCAGCTTGGGAGGACTCTAGAGAGGGAAGGGCAAACTAAGGAAGTGCACTAAGAATTTTGAGTGAAGAGAAGTGGGAGCTTGGGTGGGTTTATATAGGAAATGAGAGGGGAAATCTTTATCATTTCTCAAACTTAGGTTTTGGACTTTATATAATAAAATAACTAAAACCACAAGCCTTCTTATAGTTTTTTCCCGTGGTTTCGGCCAAATGAGAGTGGTTTTCATTGTTTTATAAGGCCAAGGACCGAACTTAATAAAATAATACCCTTGCTGATGTGGAAGTGAGTCATACTCTTAAAGAAATTATTTTAAAACCTTAAAATATATTAATTGTTTTGGAGGATTCATAAGGGCTAAATAAAATTAATCAAATAAACATAAAATCGCATTATTTTAAAGGGAAAACGTAGATTTGATCGTGGATACCCTTTATAGCATTTATTAAATCACTTTTGGGTCATTATGATGTCATAATATACATCGTATATTTATACGGTATTTAATTTTTACCTGAAAATTCGACTGTCTCGGAAAATTATGAAAAATTCACCGTTGGATAATGTAGAATGATAAAGAGAAGAACCCAATACTCGAGAAATCTCTCTAAGGGAGGTCTTGGTGTCTATTTATAATGAATAACAAAAGATGACATGATACCTAAGTCCGGTGTGGGACTCGAGTCAAATTAACCTCTAAGACTCCCCCTCAAGCTAGGTCTGTCTAGCTTGGATACATAATTAAAGAAAACAAAGCAAAGAAAAACAAAGCAACGTAAAACACTGCAACACCCCCTCAAACTGGACATGCCCAGCTTGATTACATAACAAGAAAAAACATAAGAAAATATAAACTTTCATGGTTGCTCCCCCTCAATAATGCATTGTCCACTGTATGTGCTCCACCTGTTGCGCTCCCGCCCATGGCTGTTAAAGGAAAGATGACCATCGTAGAACTCTCATGCTCCCTTGCTGAGGACGACCCTTCAAGATGCTGGATGAAACGGCGACCGACAAACGGGCTCAAAACGGACGGGTGAAACGGCGCCCAACTAGCGGACCCAAAAGACCGGGTGATACAGCGCTCGACTAGCGGACCCAAAAGGCCGGGTGTTATGACACCGGACTAACAGACCCAAAAGGTCAGGTGATACGACTCCCGTCTTTGCGAAACCAAAAGCCTGGGTGATACGGTGTCCGTCTTTGCAGACCCTAAATTGTGATTGACATCAAAGGTCTGCAGCAAGGAGTGGCGGAGAACCTAATAGAGGCAAAGAATTTATTGCAGCAGGATGTATGTGATCAAGGAGCAGATTTGAAAAAGTCGATCAGGAAGGGGGGCGTGCAATCGCTTTACAAGGCGGCGTTGGTGTGGATCGCTGTGTCCGGGGTCTGTTTCAGTTTCGGTTGAGTGTTAACGGAAACAATTTTTAACTGCAACCAAATCTGGGAAGCAATGCGACAATAAGAGAGTAATGTATGTATCGAAGACCGGGCATGAGATCTGTTGAAGTTCTCCCCAACTTTTGCGAAATCTGAATTGCCATGCCAGGCTGTGAGCAGAGGATTTTCTGCTTCGCCCAGGAAATCGCCTTACCAGCACAAAATCAGAAGATGACGGGGGGGGGGCGACGCTGTTGTGATGAAGGGCCTAACCCATCGGGCAAGGAGGGCGACACGCAGGAGGTGCTCGCGATGGGGCTCATCCTTCAGGGAGGAGCGATGCGCAAGGGACCCGTCCGGCAGGGAGGGGCTATCACGTAGGAGCCGTCGATGGTGGGGCTCCCGCGGAGGGAGAGGAGACGTGCGAGGGTGGCCTGTCGTACAGGATCTCAGGCGCGAAAGGGAGCCGACACACGGGAGTCGCCAACTAGGGAGGTGACGACGCGGGGTGGCCGGCAAGGAAGTGGATAGGCAGAGGAGCTGTCGCGTTGGGGCTCATCCCGTAGGGAGGTGGCTCGCCTAGTTTTGCTGAAGGCGCAGGAGGAGGGCGAGCAGGGAGGCGACGTCTGCCTTGAGGGAGGAGCGACCCGTCGCAAGAGAAGAGCGGCGCAACACGGAGGGGGGGAAACCGACTAATTCAGCTGGGAGCCACTGCCCCCAACGGGGGGAAGTACATTGGTGTCCGCCGAGAAAAAAGAGACAAGAAGGAGGATAGGGTTAGGTTAGGCTCACCTTTGATACCATGTAGAATGATATAGAGGAGAACCCAATACCCAAGATGTCGCTCTAAGCGAGGTCTTGGTGTCTATTTATAATGAATAACAAAAGATGGCATGATACTTAAGTCCGATGTGGGACTCGGGTCAACTTAACCTCTAACAGATAATTTCGACGTTCTGATTTCAAAAATAATATTCATTTTATCAAAATAGTTTTCTAAATATATGTATTTTCACTTGTAAAATAAAAATCGACATTTATCGAGAAATGCTGAGTTTTTTTATAATAATAGTTTTCGAACTCTTATAAAAATTACATTTGACTTCATAAAAATCATATGATCATTTATATCTAATAAACATTATTTAATAATAATATTTTATTAAAATATTATTTATTTCAAAAATCCATTAATTCATGAAAATAAATGCCTTAATTGAATTTGAATATTATCCGAAAATACAATTTCTGTCTTATTGTATCAAAAATCAAAATCGTTTATACAGTAACAATAAAAAGTAAATATAACCATTATTCTATTAAAAATAGAATATACATATTCATATTATTAAAGTCTTGATACATATCCCCTTAATACACCACCAAACGCACTGAGGGTAATGTGGGCGACGGTGAAACTTTCATGGGGTGGTTCGGTATACATGGTTTGGGCCGTGATCTCGATCAGTTTGAACTTCTCCCGTAAATGGTTTCGCTCCTGCTTAAGTTGATGGAAATCCGCTTGGATTTGATCAAGGGCAAAGCCCTGTGATGTTATCTCCCATGGAAGCTCTGATAAATGAGTTTCATAGGGTGCGATCCTACTGGTTGAGGTCATCACTTTGTCTGTGTCAATTGGATTTGTTAAAACCCTATATTTATACTAATTATATGATCATTGTTCAACAGCTATATTATCAATGGTAAAAATGCTTAATGTTCTTTTAAATCCGATAGGATATAATAAAACCAAAAAAGTGCAAGTGTTTTTTATAACCATATTACATAATAATACATTTAATTAAATCATAAGAGGAATTTTATTTATAACAGTTTGGGTCGTTACAATCTTCCCTCCAGAAATTTCGGCCTCAAAATTTTTATTTCCCACACTAAAACTGATGAGGGTAACTCTGTTTCATCACCTCCTTCGGTTCCCACCTCGCTTCTTCAAACTTGTGATTTCTCCACAGCACTTTGACCAGATGCATTATATTATTTCGTAAAACTTTGTCTTTACGATCTAAGATCTTCATCGGTTGCTCCTCATAGGAAAGATCATTCTCCAATGGTATCACATCTGAATTGAGTACATGAGAGGGGCCTGGTATGTATTTCCTCAAAATGGATACATGGAATACATCATGTACTTGAGATAGGTTAGGTGGGAGTGTTAGTCAATAGGCCACTGCTCCAAAGCAATCAAATATCTCAAAGGTACCGGTGTATCTTGGACTAAGTTTTCCCTTCTTCTCAAATCTCATCACTTTTTCCATGGAGATATGCGGAAGAATATCATGTCACCGACATCAAACTATAGGTCTCGTTGACGATTGTCAGCATAGCTCTTCAATCGACTCTGAACAGCTTTGATGTGATGCTGAATAGTCTTAACTTTTTCCACCATTTCTTCGACTATTTCAGAACCTAGCAGTTTTCATTCCCCAACTTTATCCCAACAAGCATGTGTTCGGCACCTCTTCCCATAAAGGGCTTTATAGGGAGTCATTTGGATGCTTGAGTGGAAACTGTTATTGTATGAGAACTTGACCAAAGAAAAATGTTGATCTCATCCACTTTTGAAGTCAATTGAGCATGTTCTCAACATGTCCTCGAGTGTCTGGATAGCTCACTCAGATTGACCATCAGTTTGAGGGTGATAAGTCGTGTTGAAGTTCAACTTAGTATTTAGAGCATGTTGAAGACTCTTTCAGAACTTAGAGATAAATCTTGGACCTCGATCGGATACAATCGATAGTAGCATTCCATACAGCCTCGCCACTTCTCTAATGTATATCCTTGCAAGTTGATCGAGTGAGAAATTTTCTCGAATCGCAATGAAGTCTGGAGTCATTGTAAGACGATCCACCACAACCCAGATAGCATTATTTCCTCTTGATGTCTTCGGGAGACCAATGATATAAGAACCCGGTTTTTCACTCAGGTATGAATCCTTTAATTTTCGGTCTAAATCTTTACTTCGAACCTAATATAGATGCCTAATGAGTTAGCAAAGGTTCTGAGGGTGTTTGGGGCTTGTTTGGAGCTCGGAACATATCTTTTTGGGAAAACAGACAAGTCGCACGGTTTGCGCACGATTAGCGCACGGTTTGCCTAACAGTGCGGTTTGTGTTTTTTCAGACAGTGGCACCACGCACGGTTGGCGCACAGCCGTGCAGCCAAACCGTGCGAACGCCCCCTTTTCACAGGTTCGGGCAGAACCATCTTGCACGGTTTGACAAACCGTGCGGACAAACCATGTGCAGGCTAAAAACCTATGTAAAATGAACAAAACAGCCTTGATGATCTATTAATCCTCCTCCTTCCTCCTAATCCGAGAACCTGCGGGATTTTTCTCCTTTTTCTTCCTTTTGGAGCTTTTTGAAGGCCAAAGCTAGGGATCAAGAGTTCTTCGTCCGGCATCTGATCGAGCTTTCGTTCATCACGTTGGATGCGCAACGGTAAGTACTTGAGTTCTCTTTAGTCGTTCTTCTTCTCTTTCACTCTCGACCTAGATATCGTCATGTGGGTGTTTTTCACCTTTTCTTAGATCTACTCCGATCCGAGGCAAATCAAGGGCCGATAAGTATACTAAGTATATAACTTGGTCTTATTAAAAGAGATTGAATAAAGGTTACATGTCGGTAGCACCCCTTTCCATGTTGATGGAAGGTAGCGAAGTGAACCTCAATAATTGAACAAGCTTTAATGGCTAACTAAGACTTGATTAAATGGTTGCAACGCTACTTGACCTATCCACACTAATGGAAGACAAGGCTTGGACCAATAAATAAATGGTTTCAACTTTACTTGACCTATCCACACTAATGGAAGGCAAGACTTGAACCGAATGAATTATAACCTGATTACAATATCAAATAGGAATGGACTGACTCGAGCTCGCCTTGGATTCTGAGAGGAGAATACCTTGGGTCACGAGAACCTCATTCTGATTCAAGGATACGGTTTGCTTCGATTGATACTCACCTAGACTCTGGTTCTTGTCTATTCCTTGGACGCCCAGTATACTACCGTTGGGTCCCTTTCTTTATTACAGGATACCTCAGATACACTTCCTTGGATCCAACATTGACTAGTAGGTGCCATGGTGAAAGCCCATAGGGCCCTGTCTTTGCTTAGCCCCGTCTTACCTTGGTCGATCACCTTGCACTCAGTAGGCGCTTTATTGTGGAATGCCTTGGATTACGTTCCTTGGATTACACTCTTACCCCTTAGCTAGACTCAGATACTACTGAGTTAGCTTTCTGTGAGTTTACATTACCTTGGTTTTTACCCTGGAATTCCCTCACTGGATATCATTGCCTGGTTGCCTTGTTACGTCTTGGGACCTTCACTATTTATACTATCACGAGGTGATGTCAGTGTTGGCTATGCCTCATGTGAACTATTAACATTAAATAGTAATTGATTAATTAATGAACTGGTTACATGTTCAGACACCAGCCGAGGGCTGAAGCAGGTACTTGGTTATTTAGTTATATTGTACTGCTTGCTTTACTTTATATATGCATGTCTGCACACTGCTATATTCCATTACACGAGACGGATGTTATAGACACCGTAGGTGGTGGCCCACTGAGATTTATCTCACACCCTCTCCGGGCGTCGTTTGGTAGCCGGAGCAGATTACATGGTTGCAGGTATTGACAAAGGGAAGAATGCAGCTTCCAATACTTGATTGTGTGCTGATAGGATAGAGCTTGATAGCAGATGACCGAGTAGGATCTCGGGATTCTTGGAGTAGACTTTGTTTTCTTTTACCTTGTGGAACATGTTATGCTTATTATCTTGTATCCATGCTTTCCAGTTTTCTAGTAACATGACATTATATCATCACTGTTCCAGTTGATACAGTTATTGTTATTCTTGTTTATCTATTGCATCAGTTTGCTTCCGCTATTTATTCATATTGCTTCCGTTGTTTCTTATTCATTTATATCACTTCCGTTGTGCTACACTTTGCTAATGAGGGCATAGTCTTCCCACAGACACACCCTAGGCCCTCGCTGCTAGTCGGCAGCCTATGGCGTTCGTGAAGATGCGCTTGAGGTCATGTGGCCCACCGGGCTCGGGGCACCCGTTAAGTGGCATCCGGGTCCAGGTCGTCACAAAGTGCTATCAAAGGTGGTTTCTTTTCTTTCTTGACTATTTGGAGACAATAGATTGGAGAATACGAATGCTTGGAACTTGGTCATAAGTCGTGCTTCGGCGTCGCGAACCCATGTTCGGGGTAAAGGCCAAGTTACCCAACATGCAATTGTTGTTCTATTTTGCCTATTATAGTTGATATTATTTCACCATTGGGTGACGCACATGTTGTGTGGTGTTGTTGATTTTTACTCTAGTTGACAATTTATTTCATCCTTAGCCCGATGATATGAGGGCAAGGAGTATTGCTACATGCATCATTATAGGCACCTAGAATTCACATGTCATGCATATTGTCATGTCATATAGGTGCATTTCACTGCTTTGCATTGCTTGATATGTCTGTGATTGTTGAGTGATGTTGTGATAGTTGCTTGTACTTGTATTACTTTGGCTTCAATTGAGTGATTGTTGGAATGAGTAATTTACCGAGTCAAGCCATTATGCTATAAGTGGGTGTCGTTTTTGGTGATAGGTGTACGGGCACTGATTCATCGAAAATGACTATCCATTATAAAGTGAATCCTGAAATCAAAAAAAAAATGAATTAGTTGCACATCCTTATCCCGCTTTGTCATGTTTATGAAAGGTAAAGGAGTGAACCTAAGAATTAACTGCAAAATGACGTAAAACTTATACTTGAGCACTTACCAATACCTGGCCGTCTAAACGGGTAGTTTGGGTAATATGCCTTGGGTAGTGAGTTTTCATACGATCTTTTTCTGCTAGTGATGTTATCTCCTTGCTTCTAAGCTTGTTATAAGGTGTGTGCTTGGCATTTGTAGACCAATGCCGCCACGACGTCCTTGTGTCGTTCGCCAGGAGGGTTGTGACGACCATGCTCCAGACATGGTGGGCCCTGAGCCACCAGTCTTACTTCCAGGAGTGCCAAATGAGGCACCGCCTGTTGTACCTAATCCGGGCACCGATGCTCAAGTTCGTGATAGTTTCTTACGTATGATGCAGTCCATGATTGGTGCTCCACGGGTTGCACCTACGATGGCTGATCTGAACCGCGAGTTCCGGCAGCAGCATCCTCCTACTTTTTCAGGGGATGGCGGATCTCAGGCTACCGAATCTTGGCTAGAGGCCATGCTATCTATCTTTGAGCATCTGGAAACACCTCCGGAGCGGAGAGTCCTTGCTACATACATGCTACGGGATTCGGCCAAGCGTTGGTGGGATGTTGCTACCCAAGCCGGTCGTCATCAGGGCATGTTATGGGTTGACTTCCAGACTGCCTTCTATGATCAATTCTTTCCTCAGTCACTGAGAGCTGACACCAGAGAATTCATGATCTCGAGCAGGGTTCTATGTCAGTTATGGAATATTCAGCATGTTTCACTGATTTACAGCGCTTTGCACCGCTTCTAACCGGTGATGAGCTTTCGCGTGTTAGACGTTTTAAGGATGGGCTCCAGTACGCCATCCGAACTCAGGTGAATGTCTTTCGCCTTCCTACTCTGCAATAGTTGATCAGGCCCTTATCACTGAACGTAACCTGAGGGACGGAGCGAGTACTGGGTTTAAAGGATCATTGTCGCGTCAGGCCAATAGTTCTTTCGGTGGCAGAAAACGTTCCCTTGAGGTTTATCGTCAGGGAAGTGGCAGCCAGAGTATCCAGTTTGATAGCTCTGTAGTGTGTCATCAGTGTGGAAAGCCAGGGCATAAGAAGCCCCAGTGTGATAAAGACCCTATGGAGTGTCGGGCTTGTGGCCGTATGGGTCATCTTCAGTGCATTTGCAGGACCTTTCCACCAGCAGCGCCAGCAGAGCAGTCATGATCGTGGTAGTCCATCTGTTGCACAGGGTCGTGGATCAGGTCAGTTGCATGCCTTACAGCCGATACCCGAGGATCAGGCTGCGGGACCATCTACAGTACGAGGTATTATTCCAGTAGTCTCTACTATTGTCTCTGCTTTGTTTGATACAGGTGCTTCAAACTCTTTTATTTCTATATCTATAGTGAAAAGTCTTGGATTAGAGATACAATATCACTATGGTGTAATGACCCTCGATACACCGTTGGGAATACGGACAGAGGGCATACGCCAGTGCAAGGACTATTCCCTTGAGGTAGGCAGTTACCCCTTCATGTGGAATCTCTTTGTTCTCGAGATGACGGGCTTTGATGTCATTCTCAGGATGGACTGGTTAGTCCACTATCACACCTTTGTAGACTGTTAACGTCGTAGGGTTTCTTTTACATCACCAGATGACAGCAGTTATCTCTTCAAAGGCGAGTGGGATGTCCAGGCTGGGAGAGCGGGACTGAAGCATCATGGGCTAGGTGAAGTGACCGCTCAGATTGCAAATCTTTTTATGGAGGATCAGGGTTTGCTTCAAACTGATTTCCCTCCAGTAGTTGATCGTTTCAGAGAAGTCTTTCTGGATGACTTTTCTGGCTTACCTCCTAAGAGAGAGGTAGAGTTTACAATTGAGTTTATTTCGGGAGCAGCTTCAGTGTTCATTCCTCCGTACATGATGGCACCTATTGAGCTTCAGGAGCTCAAGCGGCAGATAGAGGACTTAGAGGCCAAAGGCTTTATACGGCCTAGTACATCCTCTTGGGGTTCACCCGTGCTTTTTGCTAAGGCGGCGAATGGAACTCTCTGTTTATGCGTGGATTACAGAAGGTTGAACCAGCTTACGGTCAAGAACCGATATCCACTTCCTCGAATAGATGATCTCTTTGACCAGCTCCGAGAAGAAAAGGTGTTCTCTAAGATCGACCTGAGATCGGGTTATCATCAGGTGCGAGTCAGACCGTCAGACATACCTCGTACAGCTTTCCGTAGTAGGTATGGTCTGTATGAGTATCTTGTTATGCCGTTCAGCCTTACGAATGCCCCAGTCGTTTTCATGGCTTTGATGAATAGGATTTTTCATCCCTATTTGGACTCTTTTGTCGTGATCTTTGTGGACGACATCTTGGTGTATTCGCGCACTCGTAACGACAATGTCAAACATCTTGAGATCGTTCTGAGTACACTGAGAGAGCATCAGCTTTATGCCAAGCTTGCTAAATGTGACTTCTGGATTGACAAAGTCCACTTCTTGGGTCATATTATTTCAGAATCAGGAGTATCTGTTGACCCTAAAAAGGTTAGTGTTGTAGTCTCCTGGGAGCAGCCTAAGAACGTGTTTGATATTAAGAGCTTCTTAGGGCTCGCTGGATATTACAGGTGTTTCATACAGGACTTCTCACGTCTTGCTGCACCTCTTACTGGTCTTACAAAGAAGGGTGTCAAGTTCACATGGTCAGAAGCATGTGAGAAATCCTTTCAGGAGCTGAAAGGGAGGCTTGTCTCAGCACCGATTCTAATTCTTCTAGAACCTGGTAAAAGTTATATCGTCTTCTGCGATGCATCAGGCATTGGCCTAGGAGCAGTGTTGATGGAGGAAGACAATGTCATTGCGTACGGATCTCGGCAGTTGAGGCCTCACGAGAGAAATTACCCGATGCATGACATCAAACTAGCAGCAGTTGTCCATTATTTCTTGGGTGAGCGCTTTGTGGTGTATACAGATCACAAAAACCTCAAGTATATCTTTTCTCAGCATGACTTGAACCTCCGACAGCGAAGATGGGTCGAATATCTACAATCCTTTGATTTTGAGCTTGCCTATATGCCTGGAAAAGGCAATGTGGTTGCAGATGCACTGAGTCGGAAAACTCAAACACAGGCTGTACAGGAAGCCAGTGATGAATGGAAGCTAATGACCCTCTTTTCTGAACTTCATCGGAGTTTCACGACAGTCACGAGCAGTCTTACCTCTCAGCCTTAACAATTACCTCTTCCCTCCTTGAGAAGGTGAAGAGTAGGAAGTTTTCAGATCCTGGAGGTTTGGTTCTCCATGAGGGTATATCAAGAGATAACCCACCTCCAGATTGGTCTGTGGACAGAGATGACGTCCTACGTCTACGTGGACGTATCTGGGTTCCTGCAGATGTGAGAGAGGAGTTGATGAAAGAGTCACACGCTTCCCAATAGGCAGTTCATCCAGGCATCTCGAAGATGTATCGAGATATGCGACGCCATTAGTGGTGGCCTGGGATGAAACGTCAGATTGCAGGCTTCATCACTAGGTGTTCCACCTGTCGGCAGGTGAAAACGGAGCACCAGAGACCTGCAGGCTTCTTACAGCCACTTCCAGTCCCGGAATGGAAATGGGAAGATGTTGCTATGGATTTTGTAATTGGCTTACCAAGGTCGTCGAGGGGTAACGATGTTATCTGGGTAGTCACTGACCGACTAACAAAATCGTCCCACTTCATTCATATTCGGGTGACTTTCTCAGTTGATGAATTGGGAAGACTATATGTCTGTGAGATCATACGACTACACGGAGTTCCACGTACTGTCATTTCAGATAGGGATGTTCGTTTCACTTCACGGTTCTGGCAGGGTTTGCAGAAAGCTATGGGAACTCAGGTGCTTTTAAGCACAGCTTTTCACCCTCAGACCGATTGACAATCAGAACAGACAATACAAGTTTTGGAAGATATGCTCCGAGCATGCGTCCTTGATTTCGGCGGTTCTTAGGAGAAGCATATCTCTCTCGTCAAGTTCTCCTATAATAACAGTTTCCAGACGACAATTCAGATGGCTCCTTTTGAGGCCTTATATGGTAGGTCATGCCGTTCACCCTTGTGCTAGCTAGAGGCAGGTGAGGCAGCCCTACTAGGTCCTCGTCTCGTTCAGGAGACTTCAGAACAGGTCCAGCTGATCAAGAAGCGTATAACTACTGCTCAGTCTAGACAGAAATCTTATGTCGATCGTCGTCGACGACCTCTTGAGTTTGAGGTTGGGGATCGTGTTTTTCTTCGGGTATCGCCCGGGCTAGGGTATAGACGATTAAGAAAGTAGGGAAAGTTGTCGCCTCGCTACGTCGGAACGTTCGAGATTCTAGAGAGAGTCGGGTCAATAGCTTACTACCTCAGAGGTACCGTGCCAGGCACGACGCCTTTCATGTTTCACAGCTTCGCCAATATCATGTTGACCCGTCTCATACCTTTGATCCCGAGGAAGTTGAGTTAGATGTCGATGCTACCTTTAAGGAATATCCAGTACGCATCGTTGACCGAAGCACGAAGGCTCTCCGAGGCAAGTCTGCCCCTCTCGTACGGGTGCTTTGGCAGCACGGCCGAGTACAGGATGAGACCTGGGAGAGGGAAGCCGATGTACGTGCACAGTAGCCAGAGTTGTTCTCAAACAATGTTTCCTTACCCTTGGAAGGAGAACTCGGGGGCGAGTTCTTTTAAGGGGGGAAAACTGTAAGACACACAATAGATACAAGATCAGCTATTCTGTCGGACCCACACAGGATCCAGGAATAGAAGTCAGAACTGTCAGACCCAGGGAGGATCCCGATACAGTAGTCATAACTATCGAACCCATGGAGTATCCTGGTACAGAATTCATCACTGTTGAACCCACAGTGGACTCCGGTACAAAATCCATCACTGTCGAACCCACGGAGGATCCTGGTACAATATCGTTGCAGCCAACCCTAGGATTCCCGCACACATCACGCTCGATTCCGGGAGAGTCCTCTCCTCGAGCCAAGTGTCGTCAGATCAAATATCATGAAGTCCTAAGTTAATGTATCCTGTAGTTTTGTCTCATCATAAGGAACCCAACACGACAGACGATGCGTCAATCGGACGCCTGATCTCTAAGTAATTGGTATTTCCATTCCAGGGGCCCGGTTGGTTTTTAGGTTCAAACCAACCCGACCATTCCCCAACTACATCCTAACCACAAGTGGAGTATTCCACAAAAATCATATCTCTCCATAAATTCCAACGTCACAGGCCGTTCGCCAACCGGATACCTGTAGCCCAAGATACAAACTAAAAGGAGTAAATGGTCGTAGCAGGTCCGCTTCCGGTACGACCGAGTCGGACCGACCCGGACTGACCCGGCCCGTGGGTGCGTCCCGACCCGAGTGGTCCGCCCATCCCGAAGGTGTGGCCCGACCCAAAGGCGTGACCTGACTCAAAGGTGTGGCCCGGCCTGAGGGCGGTCCGGCCCGTGGCGGCCTAGCCGAGGGGCGGCCCGACCGTGGTGGCCTCGTCGGCCATGCGTGGGAGGGGGTGCCTTCCCCCCTAGTTTGTCGAACAGAACCAGTGCATTGCTCTAGTTCAAGGGCTTTGGGACCTGGCTGGTCCCCCTGGTCTGGCTCCATGGCGGCCGGACACACAATACAGCAGCTAAGCTGTCAGACACACAATAGATACAAGATCAGCTATTCTGTCGGACCCACACAGGATCCAGGAATAGAAGTCAGAACTGTCAGACCCAGGGAGGATCCCGATACAGTAGTCATAACTGTCGAACCCGTGGAGGATCCTGGTACAGAATTCATCACTGTTGAACCCACAGTGTCGTCAGATCAAATATCATGAAGTCCTGAGTTAATGTATCCTGTAGTTTTGTCTCATCATAAGGAACCCAACACGACAGACGATGCATCAATCGGACGCCCGATCTCTGAGTCCACTGTGGGTTCAACAGTGATGAATTCTGTACCAGGATCCTCCATGGGTTCGACAGTTATGACTACTGTATCAGGATCCTCCCTGAGTCTGACAGTTCTGACTTCTATTCCTGGATCCTGTGTGGGTCCGACAGAATAGCTGATCTTGTATCTATTGTGTGTCTGACAGCTTAGCTGGTCCTGACAGTTCTGGCTGGTCCCCCTGTTGGCCTCCTTGTTGATTCCTCCCGACAACTCCCCTCCCCTTCTTAACGGTGGGGGCAAAGATCCCTTCTGCTGAGAGTAGCCCATCCTAGAAGGATATTGCCAGCCCTTTCCCCCATACGGGCACGACCGTCCAACCCAAGTATGTGGTCCTACCCCTTTGTCGAGAGCTAATTCAACGTGTCGGGTCAGTCACATCACTTGTAGTCGAGTCTCCAGGTTGTGTGTGTGAACCCAGCTTCAAACTCCATCTCGCAATCCATGAAGGAAGTACTCGAAGTATTGAGGTTCTGGCAGGCGTGGAATGAGGGATGCCGGAAACTCGAATCGTTCGATGTACCCTTGGACCGTTCCGCTCTGCCGATTTGCAGTTGATTCCTCGTATGGATTCTGTATTTCTAACCCACTGAATCGCTCCATCAGCTCCTCTTCGAACTTGCGCCATGATAACTGCGGATGCACCTCTTCCAAGCACGGTGAACCAATGAATAGTCACCCCTTCCATACTCACCTGAGCTAACGAAATTTTGGATTCTTCAAACGACTAATTTGTCCAAAAGTATAGTTCAGCTCGATTGATCCATCCACGAGGATCCTGCCCGTCAAACACAGGTAACTCAATCCACCACACCGTCAGCATCGACACAGCTCCTTCATTAGCTGCCTCCATCGTCCTGTGTGTCCCTTCCGTCGGACTCACTATTTCATTAGATCATGATAATTGAACTCCTGACTCGATATTTGGTGCGGAAATCATCGCCTTGTCTTGCATGGGCAATTTCTCCAGACGGCGCACTATCCCAGACATTGACTTTTGGAGTTCCACCAATCCGGTGATCTCCTGCTTAAATGCTCCTACAGTGGTGGCTAGTCCCGACACCGTCGACTCCATGTGTTCCATACGCTAGTCCATTCCAGACTTGGCGCGCTCCATTCTTTGTTCCAGCCCTTCCAATCGAGCCTGTAGACGTGTCTCCATAACACAGTCTCCTCGATCTTCTTCTACCCAAGGAGTGGATCCGGCAGGTCGAACCAAATGTTAAGGTCCTCACGCCAAAAAAGCAGTAAAAAAGGAATTGTATAAACGGAAGCAGATTTTCGTACCTGGAATTACAGAGTATGAGAGGGGAAGGAAAGAAAGAAGATGACACAGAGAATCCTGGAGAGGCCCCTTGGCTCACCCGCCCAAGCCGAAGGCCGAAAGACTAACCTCCTAACTGAAAAGACGCTTCCCCACGTGGTCCCATTCCCCTTTTATTACCTTTATGTTATGCCTCATGTGTTCTGTTGTGTCTCACGTGGCTCCCCCACTAATTCTCCCCCAGCACAGCCTTATTCCTCCCAGAATAAACCTGCCAGGTGGTAGCCCCCCCCCCAGCTCTAACAATGTATATACTGGTAATGTGGATTGTGAATTGCTTACATGGTGGGGGCATTCACGGTAGGAGGTGGGCACAAGGTTGATGACCTTTCATGTTCACAATGCCCTTTTATGATAAGAATGTGGTTGTGGTTTGGTTACACGGTGGGGGCGTGCATGGAAGGAAGAGGGCACGAGGTTGATGTCCTTCATGTTCATGATACCCTACTACAATAAGAATGTGGTATGTGGTTGTGATATGGATACATGGTTATGGTTGTGCTATGGTATGTGGTTATATGGATATGTGGATATAAAAGAGACTGAAGCACGGGATGTTTTTCGTTGAGGCGTGTGAGCGACAAACTGGTGGAGAAGTAGTTGTGGGGCACCTTCTTGCTATATTCTTTCAATGCAATATTACTATACTTCGATGCGATATTGGGTGGGGGAGCCTTGATGAGGTTGGGTGATAGTTGACCCGACATAGGTGTGTGTTGGTTCTGTTGTTTGTTCACTGAGGCATTAGTATGTTTCTTCCACTTTTGCATGAAAGGTTTCGAGGAGGATCTGTGTATATTTCTATGCTCACCCCTAAATATATAAATTTGTTTTACAAGTTTCCATGAGGAAGTTAGAGACCGGGCTGGATATTCATAGCTCGAGGTTTAGAGTTGTTGTCGAAGTCACTGTCATATGAGTTCCTTTATGTGTCTTATTTGGAGACCCTTTTTTTTGTATGACATGTACATAGATTGTGGGATGTTGGTTTTTATTTTATATTATGGAATTGATTGATGATTTTCCTTATATGTTTCAAGGATTTTAAAGGCAATGTCTCTCATTTGTGTATTTTATACTCTCGGTGTTAGTCACCAACCCGAGGCCTATTGGAGGCGGGCTTCGGAGGTCACACCCATCCTCACTGCAGGCACAGAAGAGGTTCTCAGTGTGGGTGGATCATAACTTAGTGTTATCAAAGCTATGGATGAGAGTTAGGATGGAGTATGGAGCTAGGCACTGGTGATGACTGCATGGGTTTGGTGGGACAACAGTATTAACCAAACTAAGTGTGTGATGTAGCAAGGGAGACCGGCAAGGACATAGGCGATTAGGGCCCCTGTGATCCAATGCAAGAACCATAAGCTCACTGAACATACTATGTCAGATGATACGGCTTGTGGGGTAGAAACTTAGGTGTGGTACATGCATCATGATGTTCGCAACTGTATTTGAATTAGAGTGATTTCAAGAAACGAAAATGAAGCTAATTGAATGATCTTACGTAAAATTCCATGTTTCGGGCTTAGGGATTTGTTCCGCGTTAGTGAACTATGTTAAGGTTTTAGGGATATGAAGGGGGTCATTGGAATTCTCAATGCACTTCTCATTGTTATTGCTTCTGTTGTCTCAAGATGTTGTTGGTGTAGTTTTTTGCCTTATGTTGTAAGTAAATTCTTGTCTATATTGATTTGTATATACAGTAACTTTGTTTATGCTAATATGTTTGTGATCGTATGTACTTGTATTATTTAAAGGGATATAAAGTTGGTATTAATTTGAAACTCTAACCTTGACAATGTTCAAACCAATTTCATGCTTTTTGAAATTTTGAGTGTTTACCTTGGTGCATTCTTGACAATTGCTGATATGTTAGTAACCTAAAGGACCTTTAAATTGGGTAAAATGAAATATTTCAGCCTCATGTTTTATATAGCATGCTTCGTGTTAGTCTAGATTTCTAGGTTTTGAAGTCAAACGTGTTGATATTGATCTGATGAAAAGCATGTTAGAATTGTATAAGCCAAACTAGGGATATGATGAAAGCATGTAACATTTTCCATTTTGAGATATGTGAGTTATTAATGGAAGCATCTTTAATATAGTGTGTTTGTCATCATGTTTAGTGCATCTTAAATTTCTTAGGGCTGTCAATTGGCTTAACTGAAAGCATGTTAAAGTTTTAATATAGTAATGGCTGAACTATTAATATCCTGTTGCGCATGATAAGTTAAATTGGCTAATTTATGGAGTAATTGAGTCTATTTAATTGGTAATGAGATATTTCTGGAAAATTTGTTTTGGATTTGAGCATGCGGATTTTGAAAGGCGGAAGCCGCCGCAGGGGAGAGGGGGGGCAGCAAAGTGGGGGGGGGGGGGGGGGGGGGCTAGGGCTAGAGCACAGGAGGGGTGCGCGGTCCTAAGGCTAACGTGCGGAGAAGGCCGGCGGTGTTGTCGTGTGGAAGACGGCCAACAGCATGAGGGAGGGTGGGACTCAAATAATTAAAGAGTAATATAGGCTTAGCCCACTAATACTAACCCATAGGATCAACCCAGTTAACCCATATTTAAATATCTATAATGTGCCCTTTACTGGAAACCCAAAAAACTTTCATATCAAATGGATTTGTCCATCTGGTTTCTTACTGCAGGCTTTAGCCAAAAGCACTGGGCAGGGTAAAGGGCTCATTTGGTTTGAAGAAAGAATCAAAAAGGAAATGAAAATTGTTAGGTTAAGTTGTCTGCAGTCCCACACATCGGACTTGACATATCATGTAATCTCTTTTATTCGTTATAAAATAACCTCAAGACCTCCCTTAAAGAGACATCTTGGGTATTGGGTTAACCTCTCTTTATCATTTTACATGGTATCAAAGGGGGTTCTCTAAACTGATCTCTCCCTCCTATTTTTCATCTCTCGCCCTAGGTTTTCCCAGGGATTTCCCCCCCGCTGGGGGAGGGGCCTCGACCCTAGGCCATCATCACAGTCGGCCGCCCCCCTCGCCGGCCTCCTGCGCGTCACCCTCCTCTTCTCGCAACGCCTTCCAGCTCCCTCGTTGGCTCCTCCATCACGACATCCCCCGACGGCTCTCCCATTGTGCCCCTCCCTGGCATCTCCTGTGGGACAATCCTCCCCTGGTGCGCTCACTGTCGGTCGTCCGCCTCTGCGGCTTTCCCGGCGTCCCGTTGACTGCCCCACCTGTGCGGCTTTTCCGGCACCTCGTCGATCGTCCCTGCTTGTGCGGCTTTCCCGACGCCCCGTCGACCGGCCCCGCCAGTGCGGTTCCTTTGCTGCGTCTCGACGACCTGCCACGCCACTCATGCAATCAAGCTATTTCAACATCTTCCATCATCCATCATTTTCATCTCGAGGGGGAGCAACTGCGGATGATTTCTTTTTTGTTTCGTCTTGTTTTGTAATCAAACTGGGTATGTCCGGCTTGAGAGGGAGTGTTTGCGGTGTTTCTTGTTTGCTTTGTTCGTTTTTTTTCTTTGGTTTTTTTCTTTATGCATTCAAGCTAGGTGGCTTGAGGGGGTGTAAGAACCTGGTTCTTACCTTAAGGTACGGGTTTCTTTTTTTTCTTTTTTCTTTTTGAGTGTTTTTGAGATAACGGGGGAAAACTGGGCAGTTTTGGAAATTTTCAGGTTACAAGCCGTGTACTTCCAATACACGTCATGTACCATTGTCGTGTGAGAAGGCCATACATGGCGCGTAGACGTGTTGGCCGGATAGAGATGTTTAACCAAGTACACGTCGTGTACTCTTAGAACACGTCGTGTAGTCTAGCCGTGTATGAGGGATATACATGACGTGTGGGTATGTCGGCGAGTTAGAGGGGAGAAACCAAGGACACGCCGTATACGGCCTCATACACGTCGTGTAGCCATGTCGACTGGTCCTCAGCGGAATTTCAACCGTCTTAAGAACAATAAAATGATACACACAGTGTGTACTCATACATACACGCCGTGTATTTTGTTTTTCTTCGTTAAAACGGACAGTAGCCTCGTTTTATGTTTCTGGGCAGAACCCTCGACGAGTTTGAGCGAGCAGCAGCGCTGGAGGAAGAAACCCCTCCCGATTGTCTGTCCAAACCCCGTTTCACACACTATTTGATCCGTTGGAACACCCTCGCGGTAAACCCTTGATTCCTCTTAAGCCTTTCATCTTGATTTCTGTTCTTGATCGAGTTATAGGACCTTGAGCGTTTATGCTCGTTCTGTAAATCTACCGTGTTTTAGACCGAATTAGAAGCTGATACCGGAGGAGGATTATCATGCTAGTTCGAGGTAGGTGGTGCATACCTTGTTTTGTGTTTTCGTGGACTTTTGGGTAGCGCTGCCTTTGGCGCGTCTTTGGGTATTTTTGAGCGGGACCCATTTTATCTGCCATTGCATATTGAATTAATTGTTACCCATGGGATGCCTTTGGGCATAACCTATTGCCTAAATTGCTTCAGCAAGGCCGGGCGAGAGGCCGACGCTCATTAGGACATTTTGGCCCGGGGTGCCAAAATGGTTATAATTGGTCTGTTTTGTTTTTAAACTGGTATGTTTAATTTGGTAAAGCATGATTAGGCTTGTTAGAGGCATTTAAAACCTCAGTGCTGCTGTGTGATAGTCGTTGGGCTAATGCAATTCAACTGTTTAGATTGTTTTGACTGTTTATGTGATTTGTTTAAATGTGATAAATATGTAATTGTTGAATTGCATATGCTGGAACCGTTGGGTTGTGTTGGGCGCGGCCGTATATTCTTGAATGATGTTGATCACAGGTTGAGCTTGGCCCGGATTATTGGGTGGTTTGACCACGGGACTGGGCGTCGTGGACGTCTGATTCTCGCTCAAATTTACCCAAGAGAAGAAGGTAGGACGGTCCTTGTAGTCTAGCTTAGGTTGTCGAATCCACAGAGACCTAAGAAGTAACCTATAGACACGCACATTCTATGGACTGTTTTTTGCTATGAAGTGGCCAACTTGGGTTGATTTTAGATGGGTTTAAAGGATCACTAAAATATTTAAGTAAATTCAATTTAAAAGAATGAGTTGATCCTAGGTTATCGCTCGGGGTGGATTGGACGTATTTCCTTTTTAATGATTTCAATTTCTTATATTTGAGATGGGTTCATTTAAGGAGATAAAACAACATCATCACTTACTGGTTTAATTCCTACACCCTTTAATACTAATCACCTATACACTTGAAGGATCAAAGTTTTGAGCACTTCAAGGTAAAGGTTTGTATTAGCACTTGAAGTGTGTGGCCTTAAATTCAACAAGGACGATGGAGTTTAAAAATCATCAAATAAAAATCTCAATTAAAGAAGTGATTATACATTAATGAGGTGATAAATAACATCCAATACAGCCCCTTGCTACTCCCTTGGATCAACCCATAAGTGGGTTAGCCCTCCATTGATCCCATGGTTTTAATGAAAGCGAAAAGTAGACTCATGAGGGAGGAAATGGAGAAGTAAAGAAAACAACAAAAATAAAATGATCACTCCACCGTTGTGTGAATAATTTCACAAGGTTTGGTGTGAATAAATTCACACCTTGATCCAATGGTATCAAAGTGATATGAAGAACAACATAATAAGAGTAGAAGAAGAATTTTTATTAAGAAACTAAAGTGAATTGAACAACTTACATGTGAAAGACAAATTTGAGACAACAAAATTGCAGCATAACATTACAATTGAACAAAGCATCCAAGATTCTCAACTCCTCCACCACCACTGCCTTAAATAGGCATTTTGGAAGCCTTGGGTCGAGCCTCCAACAGTACAAAGCATCCCACTTGATTATGGTAGGCCTAGGGTGGTGGAAAGCTTGTGGAACTTAGACTTTTCCACATTTGACCCGAGGTGGAAGCCAGCTTTCATCCACCGAACAGAAGCGCTTTGATGACCTTCTAGATGGCCGAATCAGAGTGGGTCGTAGAAGAATAAAATGGAGCCCCAGATGTCTCCTAACCTCCTGTAAAATTTGGGCCCATTTGGAGTTGTATATTCGGAGATATGATCAGATTAGTGGGCTGTTTTTCTGGGCCACAGAATCTGGCCCAGAATTTTATTTCTAACTTGGGCCGCCTAAATAGACACCATGGAGGCCGCATTAGCATTGGATCATGAAGAGTGATTTGTTCCTATACATGTCTTCTAGCACCCCACAAAATTTGGGATTCATTGGGCCTGTATGTTGGGCCCCACAGTCTCATCAGTGGGCTGGTGTCCAATCTGACTTCTCTAGAATTTCTTCCTTTCATCACAAAATATCCCCATCTTCTTCCATAGATTATCCATTGATCCCTAAATGAAACATGTTCATATTTAAGTTTAGATCAATTTCCCAAAATATAAAATTAAAATATGGATAATTATATTCCTTAAAATCAGATGAATCATTGGGTACTTTAAATGATGTTCAAAAATGTACCACATAATAGTGCATTTTAAGAAGTAATTACAATCATAATGTGAAATGATGTTCAAAGTGTAAAATGCACTAAAATGGTGTTTGTGAATAAAAAAGAACATGAATATTATGTATATTAACAATGAATATTAGCCTAATTTAGTGACTAATCAACGTCGGATTGAGACAGTGTGACTGTCAGGTTGGGCATGGCCCGAGTTACGTGGATGGCAAGGCCATCAGATTCTTGAGCGACATGGTCGCAGGGACACGAGGTGTCAGAGGTGCTGTGCCTTGGGTTTTATTTTTAGTGATTACCGCTCACCCGTGACTTCGGGTCATGTGCACATAGATGACTCTGTGATGAGGTGGTTTTGACCGCTCGTGTGGGTAGAGGCCCCCGTAGTTGCGGTTAGGTGATTATGGTTTGGGGGTGCTTGCCGTAGAAGCCACGTGGAAGGTGAGGAGCCTTCAGATTATTTGGGTGTGCCTATGGGACGTCGGTACTTGAGACACGAGATGTCAGGAGGCACAAGGTGCCAGATTACTACTGCTTGGGCGTGCGTATGGGACGTCAGTACTTGAAACACGAGGTATCAGGAGGCACAAGGTGCCAGGTTACTACTGCTTGGGCATGCCTACGGAACGTCGGTACTTGATACGCGATGTCAGGAGGCACATGGTGTCGGGTTACGTGGCTGAGATTCCAGCGTTGGCCGAAGCAGGTGACGTTTTCTGGTGGTTGCTGAGCACCAGTGGAGGTTGTGATTACATTTTGCATCGTACTGTTTACTTTCCTTATTGATGCATGCTTACTTAAACACCTATACTAGGTACGCACCATTGAGTGGTATCCTACTGAGATTCGTCTCACACCCTACACGGGCCCTTTGGGACGCGTGTAGACTTTATGGATTTACATGCAGGAAAGAGATCAGCTTCTGGAGTTGGATTGTATTAGTTGTTGCATGGAGAGTTGGCATGGACCCTGAGGTCATGCCTAGCTGGAGTTACTTTGCTTTACTTTCTTGTATCAGCATGTTTACTTTATTTTGTAGTTATTATTGGTAGTCATGGGCGTCATTGTTATTGACATGTATGCCCTGCTGTGAATGCATGCTTTGCTCTTTCAGTAATTGTTATAAGTGGTGTTCAGCATGCTATTTTGCTACTTTCCGCTGCGCTTGCTTCTATTTTGCTTCCGTTGGTTTATCTGTTATTGATTGTGCTTCCGTTATGCGGGTCTGGTTTGAGTCTACAGAGTTTTATTTTATATTATACTCGAACCAGTACCTTATATTCCTCCGAGAGGGTATAGCCTCCCCACTATACCTGTTACACTCTCGCTGCTAGTCGGCAGCCTTTGGCGTTTGGGAAGGTGCGCCTAAGGTAGTAACACCCGACCCGTTTAGCACTGTTCAGGTGGCTGTTCGGGTCTGGGACGTTAAAAAGTGGTATCAGATGGCAGGTTTTTCTTGACAGGGATTTAGTAGCAGCTTTTGACTGACTATTAATGAGATCGAGACTATCTTTTATTTCTGTTGGATTACTATTTAGAATATGGTAGACTGGAGATAGGTTGTCATTGGAACTGGGTTTCTAGCTTGTGTTTGGGTGCCTACAGCCCCGGGTACGAGGGATGGACCAAGTTACCTTGGGTGGGAATTGCTGTTTTGCTTTTGCTCAGATTACTGTTTATATGATTTCTACCTTGGTGGCTCACTTGGTGTGTGATATTATTGGTTGTGATATGTTATCCTTGACCCGGTGCGATGGGGGAGAATTGGACTTTGGCCCGATAAGGCAAAGGGAGTTTGCTTGGATTTTGATAGGCACTTTTTTTAGGGTATTTCAATTTCATAACTGCGCGTATGTTTTGTGAAGTGATAATACCATGTGAATAATATCAATTGTCACGCTATAGATGTTTTTGAAATGTGAAAGGTGAAATTCCTGATAGAATTGCTTGTTTATTGCAAAGTAATATGCCATGCTTTTAATTATATAAAATTGCATGCGGCATGAGATTTGGGTCTGGCTAGTATATGAGCAGGCAGGTACTATGACTGAGGTGATGTTGATCACCAGGATTTGGCGTCCTGGACGTCAGTTTGAGGCGGTGTGGCTGTCATGATTGGGAGACTCGGTCGTCGGTTTGAGGCAACGATGGTTGTCGAGACGGGCATGGCCCGAGCTACTTTAGATACTTGGCTCTGTTGAGGGCGCGCGCGTAAGGAGGCTATGAGGCCGGGATGTCGTGGGGTATGGTTGCGGTGGGGGAGAGTAAGGGTAGTTGTTATGCGCACCATCTTTACTGCTTTCCTTATCTACGTTATAAATACACACACACACACATATATATATATATATTGTTATATATGTGGGATATCTGACCATTTATGGTAATCAGCGGGTTCTCCTAGACGGCTCGATGGAACGTCAGCCGGGTGATGGTATAGTGCCGCAGGAGCACGAACAGGTTCAGAACCCTGAGGGACAGGAAGAGCTCAAGCCGCAGGTACAGGCTCAGGGACAGAATCAGGTTCAAGATCCAGTGCAGGCAGAGCAGCCGGGTTTGGCAGCGTTCGGGCCGTGGCTCGACGAGCAGCTCCGGTCTAGTCTGGTACGTGTCTTGCAGGGGATTGACAGAGGCGCGCAGGGTACAGAGCCCTCTATGGCATATCTGACGCGAGAATTCCGGTCGCAGCACCCACCACTTTTCCAGGGTGAGGGTGGTCCACAGGCGGCTGAGAACTAAATAGAGAGCATGCAGATGATCTTCGAGCAGCTCGAGACGCCTCCAGGGTGGAGGGTCAAGCTGGCGACGTATATGCTGAGAGAACGGGCGAAGCGTTGGTGGGATGTGCAGGTTCAGGCTCGCAGACACGAAAGACTGGCATGAAAGGACTTCAAGGACAGGTTTTTCGAGCACTTTTTACCAAAGATGCTGAGCACAGAGAGAGCTCGGGAGTTCTTGAACCTCCAGCAGGGTGACATTTCTGTCATGGACTACGCAGCTACCTTCACTGAGTTGTCTCGCTTTGCACCATGTATGGTAAGCGATGACACCTCGAGGATGAGACGCTTCGAGGATGGCTTACAGCACGCCATTAAGGTGAAGGTAAACATCTTCAGGTTGACCTCGTTCTCGGAAGCGGTGAATCAGGCGCTCATAGCCAAGGGAAACTTGACAAAAAAATCCCGTTTGAGCCGGTCGGTGGCTTCAGGTGATGGTTCGGATAGCAGGAAGCGAGGTCGGGATGAGTTTCAGCAGGGCAGTCAGGCCAAGGACTCAACTAGACCACCTCGTGGCAGCTCATCAGTGGTTTGCTTTTAGTGTGGCCAGCCAGGGCATGTCCGAACTCAGTGCGATCGGCCTCCAAAGGAGTGTCGGGCATGTGGTCAGGTTGGACATCTTGAGTGTTTTGCAAGCAGCCTTCTCAGACACCCAGCGGGCAGGAACCAGGACAGACGGTGGCGTCTGGGGTTGATTCAGGATCGGTACCAGATAAGGGTAGTCGAGGCTCAGCTGCACGCGAAGGATGTGGCAGAGACAGCGGGACCCAGCTAGGGGTCAATGGCCGGTGACTGGAGCAGCACCGCAAGGAGGTCAGGCATCAGGCAGTCATACTTCAGGCCAAGTGCACACCGTGGAGCTGCCAAAGGCTGAGCAGGCTGGTGAGCTGACACGGTCAGAGGTACGCCGCGGGCGTGGCCATGATTTTCTTGTTTTTCTTTTTGACATGGCCCGTTAAGGTATGTCCGGCTAAAGTGCACGAGGTGCACAGGATTTGGTTGGACTGACTAGACGCTAGTTAGTGGGATTGGCACCATTTTGAGTGCGTGATATATTTGTTTATATGTATGAGATGCGTGGCATCATGAGCATCGAGGATGCGGGTTACTTGAGGTGTCGTGGGCATCGGGGCATCGAGAATGCGGGTTACTTGAGGTGCATGGCACCAGGTTTTGTTTTGAGCATCCATGGGATGCAGGACCTCATGGAGGCGGACACCGATGCGGTGCGGGATACGTTTAGGTGTCAAGAATGACACAAGAGCACCTGATGAGGTGTAGGGGTGACGAGGCGTCGCGGGAGGACCATGAGTCTGGAAATAGGTTGTTGGACCTTAGTTTGATTTGATTTGATTTTTGGGCTAGATTGGTCTGGAGTTTTCTTCACCACCCTTGGAAGGGAAATTCGGAGACGAATTTCTTTAAGGGGGAAAGTTTGTAAGAACCTGCTTCTTACCTTAAGGTACGGGTTTCTTTTTTTTCTTTCTGTTTTTGAGTGTTTTTGAGATAACAGGGGAAAACTGAGCAATTCTGAAAATTTCCAGGTTACGCGTCGTGTACTTCCAATACACGACGTGTACCATTATCGTGTGAGAAGGCCACACATGGCGTGTAGGCGTGTTGGCCAGATAGAGATGTTTAACCAAGTACACGTCGTGTACTCTTAGTACACGTCGTGTAGTCTAGCCATGTATGGGGGATATACATGGCGTGTGGGTATGTCAGCGAATTAGAAGGGAAAAACCAAGGACACGTTGTGTACGGCCTCGTACACACCGTGTAGTCATGTCGACTGGTCCTCGGCGAAATTCCAGTCATCTTAGGAATATTAAAATGATACACACGTCGTGTACTCATACATACACGCCGTGTATTTTTTTTCATTAAAACAGGCAGTAGCCTCGTTTTATGTTTCTGGGCAAAACCCACGACGGGTTTGAGCGAGGAGCAGCGCC
Source organism: Viscum album (assembly GCA_963277665.1). Taxonomy (NCBI): domain Eukaryota; kingdom Viridiplantae; phylum Streptophyta; class Magnoliopsida; order Santalales; family Viscaceae; genus Viscum; species Viscum album. The sequence goes on from OY728140.1 coordinate 861,590,226, forward strand.
GGAGGAAGAAACCCCTCCCGATTTTCCGTCTGAACCCCGTTTCACACCCCGTTTGATCCGTTGGAACCCCCTCGGTAAGCTCTTGGTTCCTCTTAAGCCTTTCATCTGGATTTCTGTTCTTGATCGAGTTATATGACCTTTAGCGTTTATGCTCGTTTTGTAGATCTACCGTGTTTTAAACCGAATTAGAGGCTGATACCGGAGGAGGATCATCATGCTAGTTCGAGGTAGGTGGTGCATACCTTGTTTTGTGTTTTCGTGGACTTTTGGGTAGCGCTACCTTTGGCACGTCTTTGGGTATTTTTGAGCGGGACCCGTTTTATCAATTATTGCATATTGAATTAATTGTTAGACTCATGGGATGCCTTTGGGCATACCCTATTGCCTAAATTGCTTAAGCAAGGTCGGGCGAGAGGCCGACGCTCATTGGGACATTTTGGCCCGGGGTACCAAAATGGTTATAATTGGTCTGTTTTGTTTTTAAACTGGTATGTTTAATTTGGTAAAGCATGATTAGGCTTGTTAGAGGCATTTAAGACCTCAGTGTTGTTGTGTGATAGTCTTTGGGCAAATGCAATTCAACTGTTTAGATTGTTTTGTCGGTTTATGTGATTTGTTTAAATGTGATAAATATGCAATTGCTTAATTGCATGTGCTGAAACCTTTGGGTTGTGTTGGGCGTGGCCGTATATTCTTGAATGATGTTGATCACGGGTTGGGCTTGGCCTGGATTATTGGGTGGTTAGACCACGGGATTGGGCGTTGTGGACGTCGGATTGAGACAATGTGACTGTCAGGTTGGGCATGGCCCGGGTTACGTGAATGGCAAGACCATCAGATTCTTGAGCGACATAGTCGCAAGGACACGAGGTGTCAGAGGTGTTGTGGCTTGGGTTTTATTTTTTGTGATTACCGCTCACCCGTGACTTTAGGTCGTGTGCACATAGATGACTCCGTGATGAGGTGGTTTTGACCGCTCGTGTGGGTGGAGGCCCCTGTAGTTGCGGTTAGGTGATTATGATTTGGGGGTGCTTGTCGTAGAAGCCACGTGGAAGGTGAGGAGCCTTCAGATTGTTTGGACGTGCCTATAGGACGTCGATACTTGAGACACGAGGTGTCAGGAGGCACAAAGTGTCAGGTTACAACTGCTTGGGCGTGCCTATGAGATGTCGGGACTTGAGACACGAGGTGTCAGGAGGCACAAGGTGCCAGGTTACTACTGCTTAGGCGTGCCTACGGGACGTCGGTACTTGAGACACGCGGTGTCAGGAGGCACATGGTGCCGGGTTACGTGGCTGAGATTCCGACATTGGCCAAAGCAGGTGACACTCCCTGGTGGCTGCTGAGCACCAGTGGAGTTTGTGATTACATTGTGCACCGTACTGTTTACTTTCCTTATTGATGCATGTCTACTTAAACACCTATACTAGTTACGCACCATTGGGTGGTATCCTATTGAGATTCGTCTCACACCCTACACGGGCTCTTCGGGACGCGTGTAGACTTTATGGATTTACGTACAGGAAAGAGATCAGCTTCTGGAGCTGGATTGTATTAGCTGTTGCATGGAGAGTTGGCATGGACCCTGAGGTCATGCCTAGCTGGAGTTACTTTGTTTTACTTTCTTTCCTGTATCAGCATGCTTACTTTATTTTGTAGCTACTGTTGGTTAGCCATGGGCGCCATTGTTATTGACATGTATGACCTGTTGTGAATGCATGCTTTGTTGTTTCAGTAATTGTTATAAGTGGTGTTCAGCATGCTGTTTTGCTACTTTCCATTGCACTTGCTTCTATTTTGCTTCCGTTGGTTTATCTGCTATTGATTATGCTTCCGCTATGCGGGTCTGGTTCGAGTAGTCTCTTATTTTATATTATACTCGGACCAGTACCTTATATTCCTCCAAGAGGGTATAGCCTCCCCACAATACCTGTTACACCCTCGCTGCTAGTCGGCAGCCTTTGGCGTTTGAAGAGGTGCGCCTAAGGTAGTAACACCCGACCCGTTTAGCACTGTTCGGGTGGCTATTCGGGTCCAGGACATTACAGGGGGAATGTTAGAGGTTAAATTGTCTGCAGTCCCACATCGGACTTGACGTATCATGTAATCTCTTTTATTCATTATAAAATGGCCCCAAAGCCTCTCTTAGAGAGACATCTTGGGTATTGGGTTAACCTCTCTTTATCATTTTACAAAAATGAAGGAAAGGAATGGAAAATAAAAAAGGTAAAGTTTGGCCGACAATGGAAAGAAGAGTAATTTAATATGAATAAAATAATAATACGGAAATAAAAAAAATATTATCATTTCAAATATTTATCAATAAAGAATAGTGAAAATAATTATTATAACATAAAATATTACTTTAAAAATTATATTTATAATTATATAATTATTATATAAATATTTAATAATTATAATAATATTTTTAATTATTTAAACAGGTTCCCATGGATTTCCTTCAATTTTTGGGAGGAAAGGATTTACAATGTTTTTTCTCTCCTAGAAGGAAAGCAGTGACATTGTTGTTTCCCTCTCTGTGCAACCCAAAACAGAGGGAGAGAAAACTGACCAGTTTCCCTCACCCACCCCCTGGTTTCAGCCAACCAAACAGGCCCAAAGTTAATCAACAACAGTACCTTCAAACTCAAGCTATATAGTGAAAACTAGGATCAATCAATGCATACCTGGACTTGCTGTATACCAGTAAGCTCCTTGCAGAAATCACTTAGAAGCTGATTGCACGTTGGCCGCACATATATTTGAAAAGAATCTTCTAGTTGTCCTGTCATGCTGTTCACAATTACGGATGGGAACTCAATTATCTCTTGTGGATGAGGGTGCTTCTCCTTTTCACAAGTTGCCTCAAAATCTATAACCACAAAATACTGGAAATCTTGAAATTGAAAGTCCTTTGGGAAACTTTGGGATGACACCACGAAAGGTTTGTGCTGAAAGTGGGTATGCATGGGGAAGTAATAATCATTATTCATAGGATGGAAATGGCTTTCTGGAATATGCATTTTGTCTTGTTGTGCTTTTTGGATATGAGGAAGATGGTAAGCTGACAAGACATGAAAGCCCTGCTGATGCATTGGCCTGTAATAAACTTCATTAGGAGGTGCAAAGAACTTGCTGCTCAGTGATCTTTCAGGTTCCCAAACATGCTGTCTTGAAAAAACATTGCTTTTGTTTTTAGACTTTGAAAATTCATGGGAAAGATTCCCATTACACTGAAGGCTATGAGAGGAGTCCTTGACATGGAGGCATCCCATGGATGCCTCGCCCTTATTTAACATATTTCCTGCCAAAGAAATGGTACAAGAAATCAATAAAACCCTGGATAGCCTATCAAGAATAGGAAAATTACAGATAAAAAGAATTCACATTTTGTTAAAAACAATCATGCCATCCAAAATAATAATTAAAGCAACTTTCGAAAAAATGCAATGCAAGACTTGACCATGTTTATGAGGCTGAACATCACATGCTTGGCATAAATGAAAAAAGAAAAGTATAACAAACTAATATTTAGCAAGTCATTAAACATGGTTAAAACAACAAAATATGTGTGGTTAAGTTTCCAATGACAACCCAACATAACTAAAGGTTCAAGGGGTGTTGACTTTTCATAAATTCCTGTAACACATGTGAAAGCAGCTTCATACCCATCCTTCATAATTTGAAGCAATCCGCAACATGAGCAAAATAAGCCATGCCATCATGCATTTTCTTAAAAAAAAGTATGAAGCAGGCAAAAACAATCCACCCATTGAAATAGGATGTAATAAAAAGGAAAGGCGCAAAAAGGAATGGAAATGGATTTATCATTGTTTGAGAGTTTTACGAATGGAATGAAATAGTCTCACCTAACCATTATTTGAATTTTTTATAAAATAAATGGAATGATCAAATGTTTTCATCTCAAATTTCAAAATTATCCTTAACATTTTTATTCATTTTCCACTCTCTTTTTTTAATATTTTTTGTCAAGGTAACTTATTTTTCGTGCCATTCCATTGCTGACCCTCCGATTCAGAAATTCCAAAAAAAATAGACGTGAAAGGGTCAAGGGTAAGGGCTGAAAATGTAATTAATTGTCATCTCACTATTGGTTTATATGCCCTAAAAGGCATTAGACTATCACTCTCAATGCATGCAATTAGATCATACACAAGTTTTGATGATTGGAACATACCTTATGGCAATTGGAACATGCTCATGCTTGCATGTCATTCAAACTTCAGGTAGGCGTTTTACGATAACGTGGCAGTGGCAATGTGATGCAACCACCAAGGACCCAAATCATTAGGGCGAGTAAATTTCTCTGTTGAATGGATCTTGTTTTCGTGTTAGCAAGAACACTTGAATTTGTCAAACCAGGCCAAACAAGCGCAGCATCCAAATAATGAAAGTATAAGGACGCAAGGACTTTACATGATTCAACAAAAAGAGCTACGTCCAAGGAGCATGCACGAGCGATGTGTCGATGTACCAAGAATCCACTAATGTACTTGTTAAGTGAATACAAGTTTTAGGATCTTCAATTATGTTCGAGTTCTTCAACTTTGATACAGCAGCCTTGGCAGAGTTCCAGACATGCAATAGTTCCTCTTTTGTTTGTTTTTCTCACCCAATTCTGTTATTCATGTGTCTCAATTCTTCAACAAACTACCTTTTTTTAATCTCTTAGCAAACTCTCTAAAAAATCTCTAACTTTATTTGTCATGTCATCTCTGGATTGGTCTTCAAAAACATTCATCATAGTCAGGTCAAATCTCCCATAAGTTTCCATATTTAAAAATATAACCAAAACTGAAAATCATACAGATATCTTGCAAACCATGACGTGGCCTTACAAACCATGACGTGTTTTTTCAGTCAAAGGTTTGACTCCAAAAACCACAGCCAACAAATCTTTGTATCCCTGATTTTTTGCCCATTTCCTTAGTTTGAAATTCATATCTGAAGCTAACCACGCCATGGTTTCAACTCTTCCATGGTGTAATTTTGTCCTAACAACTCCAGCAGCTTCCAGTAGCTCCCTTCAGTAAAACGGTCAGTTCCACATTCATAACCATGATCAGATTCCCTTTTTTTCAGCTAAACGGCTTCAGGTCACGACAATAATTCCTTCACACCTCATTTTTCCAAAAATACACAAAAACCAAGTTCATAACAACGATGTGGTTTGTTCCAAATCACAATGTGGTTTTGTTGTGAGACTTCCAGTAACTACTCCAGGAAAAAACGTCCAACTCCATGCCAGAAACCGCGGCCTGCTCCTCATTTTTTACAAAGACCACGGTATGAACCGTGACGGTGGTTTAAAAACCACGACGTGGTGAAGTAAACAACGGTGTGGTTTGCCTCCTCATGGCGTCCACTGAAATTCATCTCCTTACTGTCAATCTTCAGTCAAAACCACGACTGCAACAACGCCCAATACCATAACTTGGTTTATTTATCTTCATCAAAACTTCTTCAAACTTAATCAAATCAACTACAAACTTCTTGGACCAATTGACAGCAAACACGACCAATTTTCAATATGTTCCATCATTCTCCTCTTTGGATCAAACTAAGTTTCAAAATTCTCCCTCTTTGGGTTTGTTGGCAATTCCTAAGTTTCTCATATCTCCAAATGTGTTGTTGACACTACTTATAATTTCCAATAGCTCAAAATAGCAATAGAAAATCTCATCTATCAAGTCTATGTGAACCATGCTCGGTGTAGAAAATAAGAGTTACAGAAAGATTTCTACGCTTGCCTTGAATCTCAAGCATTGGGAGGTGGTTTGTAACGCCCCGACCCGGCTCACCGGGCCCAAGCCGAAGCGCCTCAAGACCCCATGCACGTCTCCCCGTACACAAGAGGTTGGCGATAAGCAGTGAGGATCTAAACCATACATTGGGGAGACTATACCCTTGGTATCGAGTTACCCAAAAATAAACAAAAACGGAAGTAGTAATAAACAATAAAGAGGCAACATGGAATCACAGCTACCTGCTAACCATATAAATCACATCTCATGTGATAACAAAATGAACTCATGTCTATCATACATTAGCGGTCAAAAGATAAACCCACAAGCAGTGCATCAGTAAATGTAATAAAAGAAACGCAAAAGAATGACGGAGTTCATGCTACAAAAAATATCAGAGATATCCTAGTATCACCTCTGTCCATAACCAACTCCTTTAGCTCAATCGCCAGACATGGGGGTTTTCGTCTTTCCTAGATCTCTGACAACAAAATTTGCACACGTACCGGGGTGCCCGTGTAGGGTGTGGGTATATAAACCAGTAGGACACCACCAACGGACTCTTGGTATAAGTGTAGCAATATATGTGAGTGCATGCACTGTTATGTAAAATAATTGAGAGGGAGAAAACAGGAATTGACTCTGTATATTGATGTAGCAGCAGAATTAAAGTAACAGAATTACAGCAGAAAACACAGCAGAAATACAGGAAAATACAGTAGGGAGGTAGAAGAGGGAGGAGGATAGAGAGAGTAGAACCCGAGGAAGACCACTTCCAAGAGCCTGGCAGAATCCTCCCAAGGATTGAGCCCCGCAGCAGCCAGCTGGAAAAACCTTCAGGATGATTCCCTCCTTCCTTAACACAACCCCCCTTTATTTAAAGGTCCACTCAGCCCCTTCTAACAAACTAACTGCCTTTAGGTGGTCCCCCTCCAGCCAAGAATATTCCTCTCTCTCCTCTAACAGCCCAACAACCTCCAGCCAAATATATTCTTCTCTCTCCTCTAACAAACCAACAACCTCCAGCCAATAACAAACTCCACCTGGACAGCCCCCCTTTATTCCTAACAATTTCCTCCCACCTAAAAACCACCTTGTCCTCAAGGTGGAACAACCAAAGCTATGCTTGGCTGTGCATTGGGACAACAGCTCCTGGCGGCGGCTTCGGCGGAGGCCTCAGCATCAATGCATCTTCATTGGAAGTCAGCAACACACTTGGGCAAACTATGACAACCAGTGTAGGTGGATCGTGTTCTTCTTTGTCCTCCTTTTGGTGACCAACAACGAGCTCAGTAAAGTCTAGTGGTTGTGCAGCACAATAAGCCTTCATTTCACCACAAATTACATCCATCCCTTCCATCATAATGTCTATTTCTTTAGGCTGCTTTGGATGCCCAGCAACTATAGCATTTTGCCATACACAAAATTCAGCGTCAATTGCATGCAGCAGACAGTCTAAAACAGTCCCCACAGCCTGTGTAAGAACTTTAATGGGAAAATAATCCAAGGAGATCCTGCCCATGTTAGAAATTCATTCTCCAAACACCAACCAGCAATAAAGGAATGCTCGGGTTGCGGCTGGCTCGTCCTCAATTAGAACCGCTAACACTCTGAGCAGCCCCTTTCTTGGAAACCAGGGCTGGTTGTCTGTTTTTAATAATATTAACAAATTGAATCGAACCCGCAGGCCTCTGACAAGACACCGAAACACCTTCACCCATTGCTTTAATGTTTTCTTGCCAACCAAGGGCAGTGATAGCGAAACAGATAGCTGAACACCGGTCATGTCCTTTCCAAGCAGTCTTTCCAAGTTTAGAAGCTTCTGGAGATATTGAGAAAGCATTGACAAAGTTTCCAAACTGCTCAATAGACTCTCAACAACAACATTAAGCCCACAGTTGATCCTACCAACATCAATGAGCGGATGACAGATCCAGATCCGTAAAAGCCTCTACCCGATGATGTTAAACAACCTTCCAGGTACTTTAACAATGTTCTTGCAGATCCACCGCCAGCTCTATTATTGAATATCTCAAGATTCACGAGTGTTTGCCCATCCATTCTGAGACAACCCCTGTAAAATTGATAGGGTAAAGTATCACCATTGCAAAACACATTATCTGATATAAACCCGGATAACAGTCTAGCAAGTCCACTAAGAGCACACATTACAAGGTCAATGCCCACGACCTTGTCAAGTTCGTAATTACATGAAAAAGTACCTTTAAAGTACTCCCGCAGAATCAGATTTCTGGTTTCATAAGCCTCCAAAAAGTCAGTACCAGGCAAAATTGGCGCCAGTTGCAATGCAGTGGAGTCTTTCAACAACAACTTTAGTAAGCGTGCCTTCAGAATATTAGAGAGCCCCTGTGAAAATAGGCCCACTGTATGATCAGTGGACTGCATTGCATTGAAATCTTCACCATTATTCGTCGGAGGTACAACAAACTTAATTGTAGAATTCGAACCAATAATTTCTTTTCTAGGCCATACTGGATTGGACACAATCAGCCACTCATTTTCATACCTTACCAGCTTATCCGGGCTGGAACCTTGATCTGGAATTACTTCTTCCGGATCTATAGGTTCTCGAGCAACAACAGGACATACATCTGCAATTGCCACTTTATCTACCGCTACTGGAAGCAGTCCAGGATCAAGCTGCTCCTGAGATTGCCTAACCTACTCAACAGAATCTGAAACTTGCTCCTCCGGCAATTCCAGTCTCTCCTTTTTCTCTGTTTGCTCCTTCTCGGCTCTTGTCGACTGTCCAGGAGTTCCTATATCACATAGAGTAGTCTGTAAATATTGTGTGCTGAGAAGTACTTCTCCAAGCCAGATAAGGCTGGAATTTTCCTCTTCAGGACATTCCAGTTTGGTTTCAAGTTGCTGCTGCTCCGCAGAGTCGCTACCAAACGTACAAGCAGCAGTTTCGTCACCTCGCTTCCCAGAATCTGAGCAACAAGACTCTTGCGTCTCCAACTCCCTCGCTTCTGCTCGTAAGAACAGCAACTGTTCTTTTACAACTGATAGTAGCTCTTGTATCACAGCTGCCTGAGTTTGCATATTTTGTACCTCTGTAGCAAAATTTGACTCCATCCTGGACTGAAGACAAGCCTACACAGCAGTCAGCGTCCACTTTTCAACGTACTGGATCCCCCCACGTCCAAACTTCACTGCAGTGATGACGGTTCGGCAGTGGCGTTCAGCTCCCTCTTCCCTAGCAGCGAACAATTCTCTGGCGCGGCTATTCCCCAGCATCGACTTCCGGTCCTTGTCCAGCAACGAACAGAAAACAGATCCGCGTTGCACTCTCCTTCGATCCTCCTTTACAATTGTTCTTCTCGCACAGCAATTCCCAGCAGCGTTCCACCCCACCTGCGATGCCTCTCAACTCTACTGCGTTAGAGCCGATTTCTTCTTCTTCTTCTTTTTTGTTTTTTTGTTTTTTTGTTTTTTTTTTCCCTGCTGCTACGATTTTCCAGCAGCGATCCTCTCTCTCGCACAGAAATTCCCCAGCAGATCACACATCAATCTTCCCCAGCAAAGTCACCAAATTGTTATGTAAAATAATTGAGAGGGAGAAAAGAGGAATGGACTCTGTATATTGATGTAGCAGCAGAATTAAAGTAGCAGAATTACAGCAGAAAACACAGCAGAAATACAGGAAAATACAGTAGGGAGGTAGAAGAGGGAGGAGGATAGAGAGAGTAGAACCCGAGGAAGACCACTTCCAAGAGCCTGGCAGAATCCTCCTAAGGATTGAGCCCCGCAGCAGCCAGCTGGAAAAACCTTCAGGATGATTCCCTCCTTCTTTAACACAGCCCCCCTTTATTTAAAGGCCCACCCAGCCCCTTCTAACAAACTAACTGCCTTTAGGTTGTTCCCCTCCAGCCAAGAATATTCCTCTCTCTCCTCTAACAGTCCAACAACCTCCAGCCAAATATATTCTCTTGGAATAAAGGGGGCTGTCTAGATGTTAGAGTTTGTTATTGGCTGGAGGTTGTTGGTTTGTTAGAGGAGAGAGGAGAATATACTTGGCTGGAGGCTGTTGGTTTGTTAGAAGAGGGAGGAGGATAGAGAGAGTAGAACCCGAGGAAGACCACTTCCAAGAGCCTGGCAGAATCCTCCCAAGGATTGAGCCCCGCAGTAGCCAGCTGGAAAAACCTTCAAGATGATTCCCTCATTCCTTAACACAGCCCCCTTTATTTAAAGGCCCACACAGTTAGTTTGTTAGAAGGGGTTGGGTGGGCCTTTAAATAAAGGGGGGTTGTGTTAAGGAAGGAGGGAATCATCCTGAAGGTTTTTCCAGCTGGCTGCTGCGGGGCTCAATCCTTGGGAGGATTCTGCCAGGCTCTTGGAAGTGGTCTTCCTCGGGTTCTACTCTCTCCTCTAACAAACCAACAACCTCCAGCCAATAACAAACTCCACCTGGACAGCCCCCCTTTATTCTCCTCTCTCCTCTAACAAACCAACAACCTCCACCCAATAACAAACTCCACCTGGACAGCCCCCCTTTATTCCTAACAATTTCCTCCCACCTAAAAAACCACCTTGTCCTCAAGGTGGAACAACCAAAGTTGTGCTTGGCTGTGCATTGGGACAACAGCTCCTGGCGGCGGCTTCGGCGGAGGCCTCAGCATCAATGCATCTTCATTGGAAGTCAGCAACACACTTGGGCAAACTATGACAACCAGTGTAGGTGGATCGTGTTCTTCTTTGTCCTCCTTTTGGTGACCAACAACGAGCTCAGTAAAGTCTAGTGGTTGTGCAGCACAATAAGCCTTCATTTCACCACAAATTACAGCCATCCCTTCCATCATAATGTCTATTTCTTTAGGCTGCTTTGGATGCCCAGCAACTATAGCATTTTGCCATACACAAGGAGAAAATACTTGTGAGAGAGGGAGAAAAGAGAAGCAATATTTATTGATGTAGCAGCAGAATTACAGTAGCAGAATCACAGCAGAAAACTAGCAGAAAAACAGCAATGGAAGGAGAGAAAAAAAAGAAAGGAGAGTGAGAGAAAGAAAGGAAACCCGTGGAAGACCACTCCCGAGCCTCCTGCTGGTCGTCCCAACGAGTCAGCCGTCAACAGCAGCCTGCTGTGAAAATATTCCAGAAAAATCAGTCCCCCTTCCTAACACTGGCTCCCCTTATTTAAAGGCCCACTCAACCCCCTCCAACAAACCAACTGCTCCAGGTGGTCCCCCTCCCAACCAGAATATTCCTCTCTCTCCTCTAACAGCCCAACAACCTCCAGCCAAATATATTCTCCTCTCTCCTCTAACAAACCAACAACCTCCAGCCAATAACAAACTCCACCTGGACAGCCCCCCTTTATTCCTAACATGCACTGGAAAGGGATAGATAAACAACAAACAATCATGCACCGAAGTCGAGTCATTGTGTGCTAGCCACAAACTCCGATCATACCTGTTTCGGCTAATGTGGAAGGAAGGGTCGTCACATACCAAGGATCCATCATTAGCGACATAGGAAACGATACTGAGGAGGGCGAGACGTAGCCAACTTCCCGTAGAAGTCGAGGCATCCCATAGCGCAGGGTAAGGTCCCATAGCTAACTTGTATACATCAACAATGTAGGAAGCAGAACTATGGAGGGACTAAGATAGCCAACCTCCCACATGAGCCGAACCAACACAACCATCCAAGGTGAGGTCTCGAGGCTAACTCCCATACACTTTGAAACATAGGAAGTGAAACCGAGGAGGGCGTAACATAACCAACCACCCGCACGAGTCGAACCAATCCAAGGTGAGGTCCCAGGGCTAAGAATCCATACCAACTCAGCATACCACCCACTTGAATTACCCAAAACAGATAACAAGCCACCCATGGTCGAGCCACACGCTGTGACTTACCATCTCATTCACATAATAGCTAGGAGTTAGCCCATTGGCTACACTCACAACCCAAGCCATTTAACTGTTCCCTAAAGCAATGCTTTAGCCTCAGCCCCTACTCAACTGAAGGAGGTTGTAACCCAAACCCATAAGCCAAACCAACCTTTTCCCAATACGAAGAGTAAGCATCATCAAATCATGAAATGCCCAAACAACCAAGGCGGACAGCCCTAGGCGAAAACACCATGCTCACACTAAGGTTTTGTCATATCCAAGCTAAAACCCCCATATCTACCCTCCATAAGGTCAATTTCATCATTTAGAACCCACCCGGTAATTTTAATGTTGCGGGCTGAAGAATTCCAGGCATACGCACACACCCCCATGCACGATAGGCCCATGCAATCCCATAAAAAGGTAGTAACATGGTAAGGACCATGCTGACATTACTACCCTAAATCCATCATCCTCCTTGATATTATTCTCCATGGATCGCATCTCCCCTTGCTTCATGCCTCTTATGTTAAAATACCCCCCCCCCAAGAGTGGGTTTATCCCCCTTGACATGAGAGTAGATGTGCTCTTCTACCACTTGTTAAAACAAAATTGCTCTGATATTCCACTATTTCTCATTGTTTGTCATTTCTCCCACAATAAACTCAAAGGGTACTAGCCTTTCAATCTTGTCATGGACAAAAAGCCTAGTTAAGCAATAAATAATTATGGGGAGAGGGAATACGCCAAACTTCTTTAAGCATTGAGAGGTGATTTGTAACTCCCTGACTCGGTTCACCGAGTCCAAGCCGAAGCGCCACAAGACCTCATGCACGCCTCCTCGTACACAAAAGGCTACCAACAAGCGGTGAGGATCTGAACCATACATTGGAAAGACTATACCCTCAGTATCGAGTTATCCAAACATAAAAAAAAAGCGGAAGTAGTAATAAACTATAGAGATAATATATTGACTCGGACTTTTCATACAAGGATATTACATCTTTTTATATGAATATTCAATACATTACACAAACACGCGTCTGAGAACCGTAATAGTTTAGTGTCTTTGGAGACTAGGTACGCAATCTTCTAATTTGGTGAAAGATCTTCAGCATCTTCCACAAAGATCTTCCCACATAGTACTTCTCATAGGCATACCCTACCTAAACATTTCTTCATAACCTGAGGAAAGAAACATAAGAAAAGGTGAGCTCGAATACTCAGTTAGGGTAAACATAAGAGATATCAATCTATGATCATATGAAAGCATAAGATAAGCATAAGGGTGTGTGATCATAAACATAACTTACAAAATTCATACCCAACCAGTCATAGATCATAAACATGAGTTATGGCATAAAACTTTATCATTTCAGAAAACATGGGTCATAAGAGTGAAAAATCATCATAAATCAATCATGAACCATAAACTCATGTCATAAAAGTGTGCCACCATCATAATATAGAAAATCATGTCATACGTTAAAGTTAACTACCAAGACCATCAACGTAGTGGATCGAGACTTACCACCTGTTTCCCGTTGTGTATCAGGACGCACCCGGTTTCCATTGTGGATCAGGACACACTTGTTTTCCATTGTGGATTAGGACACACCTGTTTCCCATAGTGGATCTAGACACACCTGTTTCTCAAAGTGGATCAAGCTCATCGACATGTTTCTCATTGTTATCTCATGAGATATAAAGTTTTACCCAATGTATTGAAGGGAGATATAGGTCTCACTCGTCTCGTAATGAAAACCATATTTATGTGTGACACAAGATCATAAAACATTCATCATATCATAACTCATTAAATGAAATGGGGTTTCATAAATATTTCATCATACCATAACCTGTGGAAAAGAGAGAGGTTTCATAATCATTTCATCATCTCATCAAAGCATAACCCGTGGAAAAAAGAAACGGGTTTTATAACTATTTTGTCAAGATATAACCCGTGGAAAAGTAACGGATTTCATAAACATCTTGTCATCATAAACATAAATCATTCAAAGAAAGAAAAAAAATGATATTCTTGATTCATATCCCCAACAAAGCATAAGTTACATCAAAGGATGTCATCTTAGATGGAGAATGATTTTGAAATATAAATCACCTGGAACATTTCTTGAGGAAGATAACTTTTTTTTTTGAAAATCGATTTTTAAAACTAAAAATTCATTTAAATATTTTGAAAATCCTTTTCTTTAAAAATAACCTTGAAAACTTATAATTGAAGCTTTAAAAAACATTTAAAACATTTCTTGAGCAAAATTTTTTTTCCGATTTGAAAAACACTTTAAAAAACATAAAACATTTTGAAAATCCTTTTATTTGAAAATAACCTTGAAATCTTATAAAGGAAGCTTCAAAGCAAATAATGGTCATGACGACGGGAAGTTCCGCTCATGCCATACATGTTAAAATAAAGATTTTTTTCACATTTTCAGTAAAAGCCAAACGGACATTGTTTGGAAAACGGCATGAAGATTCCTTTCAAAACATTTTTGTAAAAAGCAAACATAGATAAAAATGTCTTCTAAAATAATAGGAGAATAGTAAAACATTTTTGAAAACAATTTTACAAAACATGGTTTTGGAAGAAAACAGATTTCCGACCAAATAGAGAAATAAAGTCACCTTTTCTTAAAAACATTTGCTCAATTATTTTAAGTACCAAAAAGTGGAAAATGGTACTATTAATATCATGAACAACCAAATGAGAAGAAAAATTGTGAGTTTCTTGAGAGATGAATCGTAAGATTTTATCATTAGAAACATAATCATAAACAATCTCGATAAACAATGAGATTGTAACATAAAATCTTAACCACTTTGAAAACTTTGAAACGTAAGCACCGTGAAAGAACATCATTAAATGAAACTTAAAATATCATGAGGATAAATAAATTCATGATATTACATGTCAAATGGGTATATAGACCTCATAAAGGAAGATAAGTGCATAGCATAACATATGCCTCAAAGAAGGCAAATTGAGAAAAAAATCATTTACCGTTTTGATAACTTTTGAACCGTAAACCCCATGAAAAAGATATTCTCAAATGGATATGTAAATCCCCATAATTTTCAGAATAAGCATCATAAAATACATTCATGGTCAGTATATACACCACATAAAAGAAATAGGTGGTGAATACGGCATGTGTCACATAAATAAAAAGTGAGACGGAAATCTTTTACCGTAAGTCTCGACTTCCTTCGTACTCGTTCGAACCTCCTGTATAATAAATATAAGTTTATCATACATCTATTACAAAACCACACTTACATATATCATACCATATATGATTTACTTATATCCTTTTATTACCCATTTATTAAAAATCTCGTGTTAAAGTCACGTTTTGAGTAATAACTGCTTTGTTTTTTTGTATATGCTTAATTTTGTTATTTATGGTCCTCTTACTTTGATCATGTTTTCATCATCTCCAGAATAATAATCATGACATAATTATCATGTTTATACATCAATTATACTTGTAAGACCAATCATGAAATATGTTTTTGAGAAATGAAGTACGTTACAATCATGAAGACGATAGGTCATACGTATGCATGAGTAACGTTTTTATTTTCCAACGATCATTATAGAAAGAAGATAAGTAATATTTTGTCTTTCCAAAATGATCATAATATCATAAATACCATATTATTTCTTTAAATATACTTATACATATCATCAATGTGGTGTGGTGATGAAAAAAGTCACATCGTTTCGTGAAGACAGTAGTTCACACGTACACGAACGACGTCATCATCTTTCAATGAGTGAAAAATAAGAAAAAAGAACGATATATTATCTTTTCAGAATGATAAATATGTCATGTATATCATAATTATGTCATGTATATCATATATATTTATTAACTTTGTCCATATTATCTTCCATGTAAAGCGTTAGTGAAAACGAATCACATCGCTTCGCGGGGCGGTAGTCCGTCGTACACACAAGCAACATCACTATGGAATGGAAAGTAAAAAAAGTATATCTGATATAATGACTCCAGAGGTATAATTATTTTATAAATATCATATATATACTTTAGATTCATCATCATACTAAACCGTGAGAGATGGTAATGAAAAAACGAATGACATCGATTCACGAAACGGCAGTCCACCATACACACTAACGATAACTTCATAACCCATTTGATGAAAGAGGAAATGGTTTTAGGTCATGCACTTAACATAACATCACAGTAAATGGAAGATACTGAAATTATTATATCAGCATGGTTTAATAAAAATTGAAGAGGGTGGAGGAAGAAATAAAATAAAAACACTCGTTGAAGAACGTTACCTCTTCTTCAGGTATCCTCGTTAGATTTGCACCAAAAGTCTTCCTTGGTTGGCTTTCTGTCCAAACTAAGACTTCTAGGATAAGAGGAAGGAAGTTGGAAAGTCAGAGCAGAGTTTGGCCGAACAAAAAGGGTTTGAAGGTGTGAAGATGAGATGAGAGGTGGCCTTTTATAAGTAAGGTGAGTGGCACACTTGTAACTTATTTTTTGAAAGAAAGAATTTCACCCACGTTTTTTCATGCCACAAGGCTCCAATAATGAACCATTCTCAAGCATAGAAGAGATAAGGTCAAAATATGGTCAGTTAATGGGTGTTGGAAAAGTTTCGAGTTATTTTTAACCCTTATAATTTTAGTTTAACCCCCTAATAAACTCATTTTTACCTTAATCGCGGTAAATAATTTTTATTATTTTTACTATTCATTTTGGTCAAAAATTAAGTTAACTTTATTAGATAATATAAATTATGTTGATTCTAAATATAGAATCCATTTTTCCAAATTCAATTCACAAAAGTAGAAAAATTTAATTTAAAATTAATCCCGCAGACACGATGAGAACACGGGTTTTTAAAGAGAAAATGTTCAAAAGTTTACAAAGTTTTTATATCAAAATTCAATATGAAATTGATTTCAATGACCTAAATTGGATAATTGGATGCATAATTGAACTAATGTTACTTTATAACCCATTTAAAATATAATCTATCATTATAAATAATTTAAACGAAAAGAAAGTTTCCAATTAAAATCCGGTATTTTTCATTAATAATCAAAAAATGATACATTTCAGAAAAATCTTAAAAATTCACCCTAACCTAATTTTGACATGATGATTTCAAAAATGAAATTTATTTCATCAAATTCATTTTCTAAAAGTTTCAAAAATTAATTTTATTATAGTTCACAAAAAGGAATAAATAAAAACACATTTTTTTGAGAAAAAAAAGTATTTTCAAAACATATAAAGATTTTAACGAAAATTAAGTATTTTTTTATCACCAGCAGGATGCAGCCGGAGGACGTCAAACGGTAGAAGACGGTGTGGTTCTTCATACTTCGAGAGAGCCCAAATGCAGTGACGACGGTGTTGAATCGGTCAAACTAAGCACGAGGAGACTGTTTGAGGTCATAAAGAGAGCGACGAAGTCGACAGACATGGGAGTCGGCTTCGGAGGCACAAAATCCTGGAGGTTGCTGCAGATACACCTCTTTTTCAAAAAATCAAGGAGAAAGGCATTCTTGACATCCAGTTGATGAAGGAGCTAATGATGATGAGCGGCCAGAGAGATGAACAATCGGACCGATGTCATCTTTGCAACTGGAGAGAAGGTATCAAAATAGTCGATACCATGTGTTTGAGCGAAGCTCTTCGCAACAAGTCAGGCTTTGAGGCAGTGGAGAGTACCATCGGTATTGAGACGGACGGTATAAATCCATTTGCTACCAACCGCCTCTTTGTCTGCCGGAAGGGGGGGCAGAAGTATAGTTGTCTTTCAGAGCCTGCAATTCATCCCGCATCGCTTGTATCCACCCCGGGTGAGATTTGGCATCGCCAACCGTGCGGGTAAAGATATCGTCTCCAGAGCGAAAAGAGCTTTGTATGAAGATGTATAAAGAAAAGTATTTTGGCAAGAACGAGTACCTTTCCGGAGTGCAATGGGCAAGTCGTCTAGTGCTAGGGCAGAAGCATCGGACGAATCTGGGACGATGGTCTCCTCGACCTGGACGGGGGATACAGTCGACAGGTGGTAGAAGTAGACAGTGCCAAACCGGTGACCAACAGAGTGGGGCACCGGAGGTGGGTGGATGATGAGAGGAAGACAATCATCAATGGTGGTGTCTGGATGGGGAAAAGAAAGAGTGAAATGAGAGCTCTCAACAAACGACACATCAACAGAGATGATATATCTTCGTAAGTCGGGAGAGAAGCACCGGTATCCGCGTTGAGTGCGGGAATATCCGAGGAATATGCAACGGAGGGATTTGGGAGAAAGTTTGGAGAGGTTAAGACGAGTGTCCCAAACATAACACAGACACCCAAAACACGGAGTGGAAGTGAGTGAGGAGAGAGAGAGAAGAACAGAGTCCGAAAAGGAGTCTCCCCCTGAAGGATAGAAGAAGGGAGACGGTTTATGAGGTCGGTAGCAGTCAGGATGGCATCGGACCAAGGCGAGAATATAATTCAAGGGCACGGGCTGAGGTTGATGAGCAAGCAAGAGATGGTGGGGTATCGAACATGTATACCCCATTCCGAAGATGACTTCAACCAAATTCTCGATTCGTCGTCCGCTCCTGAAAAACAACACCAGAATATGTAAAAGTATCAACACAGTTTAAATCTTTGATGAGTTTGTTAATGAAGATAAGATTAAATGAATTGTCAGAAACATGAGCTACGGAAGTCAGGTGAATAGACGGGATCAATGAGCATGTGCCAAAGCCCGCAACGGTAGTTGGAGAAGAGGAAGGGGGAAAAGTAGCCCGATAAGATTGTATAAATGCAATCTCCTCTGACGAGAGCGCTAGTTTGTATCGGGTACTCGAGATCGATGATGGAGCATGGGACAACTGCTCGGGCGGGTGCACAAATAGAGGGATGAAGCGTGGGCTGCCGTGCGGGAAGGCCGACAACTGAGGCCAGGGGGCGGCCTTGCAGGAGCACCGGCGACTGGAGGTGGCGCCGAAGTCCCGCGGGCAGAAGTGCCAACCATGACGGAATCGGTGGGCGTCGAGCGGGAAGCAGGCAGCTGAAAATGGGTCGTCGGTGCTGCAGGATCCGTTGTGGTGACGATGGCCAACACAGGAGACGGGCTGGGAAGCACCGAGAAGGGCGGTGACTGGGAGATCGCCGAGAAGATGCATTTTTGTAAGCTCCTCCAACGTCAAAATGCATTGCTACAACCTCGACTCCACGGGCATATATTTTACAATTGTGATCCAAATTGAGTGATTGCTTTTTTGTAGGCTTCATGTTGTCGTGGGCTTCAAGTTTGTTTTTTGGACCAATATCCAATTCGAAATCCACTAGCCCATAAAAATCCATAAGTGGAAAAAGTTTGATGGCCAATAGAATGAATTCAACATCAGTCATTGAAGCATATCTCGGCCTACATAACTCCAAATGAAGTGATTCCAGCTGGAATAAAAAGAGGACCCCGCGCCTCATGTCCACATTAAATTTCATAAAGAAATTCGCTCATTGAGGCATCCATTGCATGCACCAAAGTGAATGGAGTTGAGCAGTCACATCAGGTAGAAAAAGTATTCCTCAGTAATTCGAGCATAACTTTTGTGACACTTGTCCAAATACGCTGAGATTTTGTGGGCGCATGCATAAGAGAGAGGAACAACTTTTATGAAGAAAGCTTCCCGACATTCGGTCACTTAATATGCAAATTAAACTCAAACTTTTGAAGAATTGAATCTGAAGGGAAATTTTTCCACCCCTCAAACCTATAAATATGAGTGCTCACTTCCATTCAAGGTTGTTGAAGAAGATGCAAAAGGGGTTGTGCTGGAGGATTGGAGTCCTGAATTACTATGTATTTTCTCTTTTCTTTTTTATTAGTTCCTTTATGCTCACTTCTTCTCCTTTCAACTCTCTTACCCTTCACATGGAGGGGTAAATCTTTTGAGTGATCGGGGAAGGAGAAGTTTCACTTTTGTAATGTCGGAATCTTGTGCTTAAATGTAAAACTCTCTTTTTCTATAGAATAATTTCTAGTTTCAGTGATGTCCAATTCTCTTAATGCGATCGTATTTTGGGTTTTAGTTTCATTCATTGTTTATAGCTTTGGTTGAAGAACTTTAAACTCTCTCTGCCTAGTGCAATTTGTCTCGATTGAGCATATTGTGTTAGGTGGTGAGTGTCTAGCGATTGTTGGCACGTGTGTGGAACTAGTGGATCATTTCTAGATTTCTAAGGATCTAACAATTTCCGATTGGGACTGGCCTTAGTTGTTTGGGAATTGTTTATGAATTTCTATGCACATAGGAGTGGGTTTCATTGCTTTCTTCAACCAAGGGTGATTGATAACTCGATCGAGTAGTCTTTCATTTATCATTCAATAAGAAGAGGGGGAATGATCTTTACGGCTATGATGTCATTGAAAAAGGTGATCCTACTCTAACCCCGTCACTCTCTTCATCCTTTAGTGTTCAAAATTTATTTTAATTGATTTCTTTCTTTTCAAAAACAATCTCACTTCTTTCTCAAATTTTAAGGTGACACCTAGATTGTTGTGCGCTCCTCTCTGGAGACAACCTAGGTTACTTTACTACATTTTAACTTAGGAAATATTTGTTTTTGCCACACCCCACGACAGACACGTATCAATTCTCCGGTGGATGAAAATCTCATTGGTTGCAAATGGGTATTCAAGAAAAAATTGGACATAGGACAAGTTAGTACCTATAAGGCACGACTGTTGCAAAAGGGTTTAAACAGCGTCAATGCATTGACAACGACGAAACTTTTTCACGAGTTGCAATGCTGAAATCCATCAGAATTATACTTAGTGTTCAAAATTTATTTTAATTGATTTCTTTCTTTTCAAAAACAATCTCACTTCTTTCTCAAATTATAAGGTGACAGCTAGATTGTTGTGCGCTCCTCTCTGGAGACAACCTAGGTTACTTTACTACATTTTAACTTAGGAAATATTTGTTTTTGCCACACCCCACGACAGACACGTATCAATTCTCCGGTGGATGAAAATCTCATTGGTTGCAAATGGGTATTCAAGAAAAAATTGGACATAGGACAAGTTAGTACCTATAAGGCACGACTGTTGCAAAAGGGTTTAAACAGCGTTAATGCATTGACAACGACGAAACTTTTTCACGAGTTGCAATGCTGAAATCCATCAGAATTATACTTAGTGTTCAAAATTTATTTTAATTGATTTCTTTCTTTTCAAAAACAATCTCACTTCTTTCTCAAATTTTAAGGTGACAGCTAGATTGTTGTGCGCTCCTCTCTGGAGACAACCTAGGTTACTTTACTACATTTTAACTTAGGAAATATTTGTTTTTGCCACACCCCACGACAGACACGTATCAATTCTCCGGTGGATGAAAATCTCATTGGTTGCAAATGGGTATTCAAGAAAGAATTGGACATAGGACAAGTTAGTACCTATAAGGCACGACTGTTGCAAAAGGGTTTAAACAGCGTCAATGCATTGACAACGACGAAACTTTTTCACGAGTTGCAATGCTGAAATCCATCAGAATTATACTTATCACTGCGGCTTACCATGACTATGAGATTTGGCAAATGGATGTCAAAACAGCATTCCTTAACAGGAACCTTCGGGAAGATGTCTATATGACACGGCCCGACGGGTTTGTGACTCTAAATGATGTCAATAAGATATGCAAATTGCAAAAATCCATTTATGGATTAAAGCAAGCATCTTGGTCATGAAACATTCGTTTTGATGAAGCCATAACGAAATTTGGTTTCATAAAGAATGAGTGTAGGCCCTGTGTCAACAAACGGTTTAGTGGGAGTGCAGTCGTTTTCTTAATAGTATATGTTGATGAAATATTACTTATTGGAAACAAAATATTAGTCTTACAGTCTGTTAAGGCGTGGTTGAATAAATGCTTCTCTATGAAGGACTTGGGCAAGGCAGCATATATTTTTAGGACCAAGATCCATCGTGATATACCCAAGAGGTTGCTCGCCCTAAGTCAACGTACATACATTGACATGATACTGAAGAGATTCAGTATACAACAATCCAAGAGGGGATTGTTGTCAGCGTCACATGACATTCATCTTTCCAGGAAAATGTGTCCTCAAACACATAAGGAAAGAAATAGAATGACAATGATTCCATATGCATCAGCGATTGGGTCGGTCATGTAAACAATGTTA
The DNA here is from genome assembly GCA_963277665.1 of Viscum album. Lineage (NCBI taxonomy): Eukaryota > Viridiplantae > Streptophyta > Magnoliopsida > Santalales > Viscaceae > Viscum > Viscum album. The sequence continues at coordinate 861,612,069 of OY728140.1, forward strand.
TGTACTAAGCTAGATGTCACCTACGCATTAAGTGCGGTAGGAAGATATCAAGTTGATCCAGGTGACCGTCATTGGATGGCAGTCAAGACTATCCTTACGTATCTGAAGCGTATTAAGGATGTGTTCCTAGTTTATGGAGAAGATGATGAACTAATCATCAGAGGATATGCAGATGCTAGTTTTCAAACTGATCAAGATGACATGAAGTCACAAACGGGATACATTTTCACTTTGAATGGAGGTGTTGTGAGCTGGAAGAGCTCAAAACGGGTTGTGGTCACAGATTCTACAGCAGAGTCCGAGTATATTACGGCTTATGAGACAGCTAAAGAAGTAGTATGGATGCACAACTTCATCCAAGAGCATAATGTGGCACCTAGCAGTAAAGATCCTATCACACTCTATTATGATCATACTGCAGCGGTGGCTCCTGCAAAAGAGTCAAGGTCACATCAGCGAATGAAGCACATGCTTCAGAAGTATCATCTCTTGAGCGATTTTTCTCAGAGGTGAGGTTGCAGTGAGCAGTATTTCCACGAAAGACAACGTGGCGGACCCCTTAACTAAAGTCTTGACTCAGCAGAAACATGATTATCATGTGAGGTCTAGAAGACTGAAAGTCATAGGCAGTTGACTCTAGTCCAAGTAGGAGTTTGTTGGAGTTGGTGTCCTATGACCAATTGTACTTTGATTACATGTATATTCAATGTATTGAATATTAATTAAACATCTTATTACATATTGTTTATTGTTCTTCATGGCTTTCATGTAATAATGTCCTAAAGTATTTGCCGCATTGATAAGATCATAGCAGTTCTCCGCTATGATGAGAACTTTGAAGTGTTGTGACAATATTCTTAATATAGTTCTGCGGTTGGATAACATATTGTGATGGGGCGCATGGTATTTAGACTGTCGGATGCGAGTACTCATAAGTAGATAAAGTTTCTTCTCATGAAGTTCGCACTTGGTAATCTCTAAGAGGGGAGATTATGAGAACAAACCCGCCAGTAGGAATTCCGCATGTTTTGGAGTTATCGGATATTCCTATATGCGAGCGTATGTAATGATCTTTAGACTTTATGATTATCATTAATGCATGTTCTGACTCGCGCACTTAAATTTGCGAACAAAAAACGTGACGACATATGTTCACGATGAGGTAGGATATGTTGGGTGTGTCGCAATTGACATATCATTAATGGATAAGTCGAGGAAGGATTTATCCTCTCCATATTTAAGGAAGTTGATATCCCAGTCCTTTGATTGTAATAGAACCATTACCCTAAATTCCATGACCATGGTGTAACAACGTGTTTATTCCAGATAGTCAAAGAAAGGCGTATTAAGCATATAGGTTGGTGATACGGATGTGCAACCTGCTTGATGAGATATTGTGACAAATGGATTATATTACACAGTGAGCGATCATATGTGATTGTCGTCGTTGCGACATTAAGTTCTTTCTCTTGGGTGTCTTTTGACCCGTTGTTAGACAGTAATCTTAGACTTTAGGCAGGCCCGCCTAATGCCAACGAGAAAATTCTAGAGGGTCACACACAGAGTGTTTCCGTTGATCTCAATTAAATTCTATTTGAATTTAATTAATGGAATAAATATTATTCTCAGGACCGAGTAATAATTTTATTCAAGTTTTATTGATCGCATAAATTAAATAAATATTTATTCATCTGATTGTGAATAAAATATATTTATTTATTTTATTGAATATTTAATAAATATTTATTTACTGATTTGTGAATAAAATATTTATTTAAGAGAATAAAATATTTTATTCGGGTATTCAATAAATGCTAGAGGAGTTCAAATGGACCAAGACCGAGTCCGGTGACAAATATTAATTAACAAGTCGTTTAAATAATACTTGTTATTGCGCAAGTTGGTGCGCGCCACAAAATAATAATATAATTATTTTATTATGTGGCATGGGATTTATTAAAAGTTATTATATTATTTAATGGTCGGCATGCATTAAATAATTATTATTTTTTTAACCTAAACTTCAACTCTATAAATAGACAGTTATGTCTATTGTGTAGAGTATCGATCGGTGCAATCAAAATAGAGAATTGCTACGCACAACGAATTCTCTCCCGACTTCTCTCTCTCTCTCTCAAGAACAAGAAACGCAAGAGAGATTTCTTTAAGACTGAAGAACGAGTGATCAAGAACGAACAACGCAAGACATTCGATTAGTCACACCAGCATCCAAAGATTGAGTGGCGTTGCTTGGAGATCATAGGAGCACGTGTGGATCACCACTATAGAGATTCTATCTTTGGATCCTCACAGCGCAACGAAAGCAATCCAAAATGGTCTTTTCGGACGATCAAACATTCATCAAAGAAGAAAGATCTTGAGCCCAAGTATTCATTTCTTCAGATTTTAAATAAATAAATTATAAATTTGTCGTACAAGATCCATGCTCATGGTTTCAGACAACGATAATTAAAAGAAATTTTAATATATCGCCCACCAACACTCGCTTTTGTTGCACCCGGAACCAACAGACCACTGTCACGGTTGTCGTCGCTGGTTCGACCAACCATCACCGCTGCTCAAAGCCCGATGACCATAGTTGTTGCTCCAATTGACCACCGTCCTTGCGCTAGCCGACTACTACACTGTAGCCACTACCCCTGCTCCACGCCTGGCAACTAGGTTGCGACGATGAGCTACGTTGGGGTGCACATTTATGTTAAAATGAGGGTTGCGGGGAGGGAGGTTGTGGCGATGGGGTATAAGGATTGTAGGTGTAACGACCCAAAATTCTATTAATGAAAATTCTCTTATCATATAGTATAAACCACATAAAATCACTTAGAGAACACAGTACAAACTTTATAAATGAAAAATGAATGCTATAAGAGGTATTTCTTTAAGTTAAGGAACCTATACCAATGGAATAGTAACTTGAACGTTGGAATAGTAATATGACCCTTATGAATAGTAAATCAGCCAATAGAATAATAATTTCACCCATGAAAGTATAAATAAAATTTAGGCATCTTATAAATGATAATATGATATAATTATATCATAGTATAAGTAAATAAATGTTTTAGAAATTATAAGTGTTGATATTTTTATAAAACAAATGTTTATTTTCAATTTTATAATTAATATAATGATTTAAAAGAAAAATTATTTTCATAAAATGTATTCATAAATTAATATTTTGTTGTCTAATGATTATAAGATAATTTTATGAGACCTTGATTAATTTTTCAAGTGTTATAAAATCAGTTATAATTTTAAAATTGATATTTTCCAAGTAAACAATGATTTTAATTAAAAATTAAATTTCTCATATTTAGAAAATTATTTTCATGAAATGGAGTTCAATTTTAAATTCTACATGCTGAAAAATGGTCACGATGGATTTTTGGGATTTTTCTGAAATACTTAAATTTTTTATAAATAGCAAAATACGTTAATTTGCGATATATGTACATTATAAATTAAATACACTATTCCTTGAGTCATGGCTAATGTAAACACCGAAATCTTGAACTTTTCTTCATTATTTAATATATTTAGTGATAATTTTCAAACTATTCATAGTCTTGAGTCAAAATAATAAACCAATGAATAAAATAATGAGAAAATATTCTCCACTTCTCCTATAAATACCACTTTTCACCACCTCTTCTGCTAACACCTTCCAAACTTTGAGCTTTGTCCAAATTTTGCCCAATCCTCTTCTCAAGCCCCTCCCTCACGTCCAGGAGCTTTTGGTCTCATCAAAAGACCAAACCCTTTGTCCTAAAGAGGTTCTCAATGAAGAGAAATTTAAGAGGTAAAATCTCTTTTTTTTTTCTTTTAATTTCTTGTCAATTTCATTTCTTTTCTTATTCTCTCCTCGCCTCCATTTATCTAAGTGGCATGATAACTCCAGTATCTTTTATATACTGAAATGTTATTATGCTAATGGAATAATCTATCATCAAACATCTTCTCTTCTCCCTTTTATTCTAAAAATAGAAACATCGTCCGTGGGGTGTTGTTTTATCGCCTTCAAGGACGAAAAGTTTTCATTTTCCTTTAACGCCTTCAAGACTGATCTTAAAACAAATATAATGGTTGAAAAAGATTGTAAAATGTATGTTATAACCTTTTTAATGTTCAAGAACTAACTTATATACATAATACTAAATAATTAAACAAAACAAGTTTGTTGTGATCGGAAACCGCCAAAATTAATCTAAATAATTATCATTAACATTTTATCTAATGATTCATCCTTACACCATATAACCAAATGATACATGAGATCAATTACACTTCTGTATGTTCATTAATAACATAATTTATATTCTAGAGAATCATTCTCATTGTACATGAGCTTTCATACTTATAAACAAGCGAATCGATCATGAAAACCAAGAAAACACTCTCGAATGATAAAATTGAACTCTATAACTCATCGAAAATCCCATAAATGAACTTAATCAAACTATAATGAATCAAATGCACGTATAAAAGGTTCTGGATTTGTTAATAAATGAATTTAATTTGATTATCCAGGATATTAAAGTGAAAAAACACTCAAACATAAGGTAAGGGGATTCTCGAACCCAACTCTTTTTCTTTGGATTTTCCCTCTTTCGCTCCATTTTCAGTTTGGATGTTCCATTAATGTTCCTTAAATATCATTTCTTTTTCCTTCCCTTTTCTTTTCAGGTATATACATGCTTTCAATCTGATTTTATGACAAATGAAAAGATTTTTCCAAAAGAACTCCTTTCTAAAAACACATGTTTTACTTCTCTTGAAATTGTTTCTTCTTCACTCAACATTGATAATTCTTATACCAAGTATGTTATTCCTTTTTTCTTTTGGGAACTCCAAAGTTTATTCATGAATGTATGCTTTATGAAATGAAACTCATTCCTTTCTATGGGTTATTTTATGTCCAAGATTGATATATGCTCTATGTGGCAGCATGATAATGCAAATGTTATGATGTGACGGGTGCACTTGGAATTATATAGCGCTCCAATGCATTGGGTAATGTGATATATCTCATGAGATAATGTGCAATATGCGTGAATATGATGTTAGCTTTGTTCACAATAATGATGTTATGATGATACACATATGTTATGAGTGAATATGATGCTAGCTTTGTTCGCAACTATGTGTGGTAATTCACCACTAAGACATGATTATGATTATGATTATGATTATGATCTCATGCTTATGTTATGATGATGATGATTATGTTCACCCGTGTTATATTGATTCATGTTTTTATCTATCTTTTTACTGGGTTTTTAGCTCACCCCTTTCTTTGATGTATATCCTCAGGTGACTACATATACTAAGGAGAAAATGTGGGTCACTAAGAAGCTAGAGAATAAGGAATTAAATTAATGTTTATGTTTTATCATGTCAATGTTATGTATTGTAGCACCCCCGGTTTGAGGTATGTGGTCTTTGTTTATGCATCTTTATGTGTTTAAAGTGCATGGGATGAGTTGGGAAGAGGTTGGGAGAGGTTGGAATGGTTTTGGATGTGTTTGGAGGCTTTTAAAGGGGTGCACGGTTTGAGCACGGTTAGTAGAAACCGTGCGGACCCTTGTTCTCGAGACAGCAGGCATCGCACGGCCTGCGCACGGTTTTCCAAACCGTGCGAGGAAACCGAGCGGACCCTGGCTCTCGAGCCTCACTCCAATCTTCCTCCCACTCGAGCCTCACTCGGGATTTTCGGTTCTCAGGGGTTAGGGGTGCTCTCCCACTCAGTTTGGAAGGATTTCGAAGGGGTTTCAAGGTGGATTCAAGGTGGTTTCTCACGGGTAAGTCTCTCCTCTTGATTTCCTTGTGTTTTCCTCTAGATCTACATCCCTCTCTTTCTTGGTTTTCTAGATCTACACTTGTGTGTAGATCTAGGGTTGTGGTTGCCTTGGATGTTAATTTTAAGGCTTGTGATGGTTAGGGAAGGTGATCTAGAGAGGTTTCGGTGGTGCGTTCGCCGGATTGGAGGTGCGGTGGTTTGTGGGTCGTTTTCTCGAAAACCCTAAAGGTAGGTGGCTTCTCTCTCAACTCCGCTTGGATAGAGCTAATGGTTTTGGTTACAATTAATTTGTTGTGCTTTGAATTAATTGTGAATTGTTATGAGAAATTGTTTGGAAATCCCTTGATTGAGGTTTTGGGGATTTTTGGAAAAAGGGGATTTTATGGTGAAATGTTTTTCTTGTGAATTTTAAAACGGAGATTTTAAAATGGGATGCTATGGTTGATTTGTGCAAATGATTGATGGAAATGGTTTTCAATAAAAATGTTGTTTTATTGAAATAGGGTTTGGCATGGAAAATGGTTTTCAATAAATGGGTGATTTATTGAAGTGGATTGATATGCAATGGAATGGGTTGATTGCATGATGATGTGACCTTGTGGGTTATGTGCTTGGCTTTGGCTTGTTTTGAATGTTGTGTGGAAGTGGCGGGAAGTACCACTTTAAAAAGGGGATGGATGGTGGACGGAAGGGCCACCATCTAAGGATAAGTGGACGGGAAGAGCCACTAGCTGTAAATGGATGAACGGGTTGGACGGAAGCTCCACCGTTTGGTTGTTTGGTTGTTTGGTTGTTTGGTTGTTTGTTGTGCATTGCTTTGCAAGATGGAAGTTGTTGTGCTAACGTGTAAATGATGAGATGGCTTGTGGCATGTGTGGTTGGCTTTCCTTTGGTTGCTTGGGTTGGGTGTGACGGCTTGGTAAGAGCATGGTTGGCTTATGGTAATGGTTGCACTTGTGATTATTTTATAAAAACTGTTTTATATAAATGTGTTAACGGTTTTATCCTAGTGGCGTGTGTAGGGAAGTCATTTGGGGAAGTCCTACTGAGTTTTAGTACTCACCCCCTGCTTTGGCACTGTGGTGTCCTTGCAGATATTGTGTACCGTGACGTGGGCAAAGGTAAGGCATCAACCTCTTTTAGTGGCGCGTTGTGATGTCTGGGTGGAGCTTGGAGCTTGGAGCTTGGTGTGGAACTATGGTGGTGTCATGGCTCGTGGTGTTTTCTCGTTGGGTCTTCCGCATAGTACTCTGTTGTTGTTTTAGGGTTGTGTTGACATGTGAGATCGTTATGGGTTATCTGGTTGTTTTTGGTAATGTATGAGGTTGGTTGTTTATGTTGACATGCATCATATAGTCGTGGATTGTTTGGTTGGTTTTGTCTTAAGGGCAAATCGTTCCCCAACTTGATCTTGAAGCTCTCGGCATTTATTGCCAGCCTTTGGCGTCTTGGGAACGTCGCTTAAGGCCAAGTAGCCCCCACCGCCTCCTCAAGCCAATAAGGCGGGGGCGAGGTGTTACAAGTGGTATCAGTTTGTTCGGTCCTTTGGAGTTGATTCTCGAATTTGGTGTTGACATTCGTTGTGGTATACTCCTTGAGTCGGGATGGTAGCAAGGCGTAGGAATGTCGGAACTTGGAATGTATAGCATAAAAGAACGTAGCTAACCCTTTTATGCTGAAATTCAAGTTACCAGGGAGTTGGGTACATAAGTGTTTTGGAGACACTTATAGGCACTGGATATCTCATTGTCGTGGGTGTAGCCAATGAGATGAGCATGACATGCATGGTAGAGATGACTTCCCTCTAGGATGCATATTTCATTAGGGGTATAATGATTTATGATGTGATATGAATATGTGAAATTGTAATGTGAATAAATTGGTATTTTGAAAATGGTTTGGTTTTCAAAATGGTGAAACATGGCACATGTGGAAAAATGTGAACTGGTGGAAAGCCTGGTTGTGATAGTGTTGTGTAATGTGATTTGAAATAGGATTTCGTGATGTCTACGGAAGTGAGACTCATGGTTGTTTGTTTTCTGTTTATAGAAATGGCACTGGGTAGGTGTCGTAGAGACCAACCGGAGGAGGCTGCTGAGAATGTGGTTGCACCTGAGCCTCAGGTGAACCAGCAGCTAGTGCAAAGTATAGTGCAAACTTTCCAAGCTGTGGGAAGTGGAAATAAAGTGGGTGAACCAAGGCATGTGGATCATGCGGTTCAGTTTCAAAAGCAGAATCCACCCATCTTCAGGGGTGATTCAGAGCCGGAAAGGGCAGAAGCATGGTTGAATAGAATGAACAAGATCTTTGAGTTCTTGGGAACGCCGGTAGAGCTGAAAGTGAAGTTGGCCACGTATATGTTGGAAGATCTTGTCCTTCAGTGGTGGGAGTTGGTAGTCCAAGTGGGAACGGGCCAGGGTATGATGTTGGGAAGGTTTTGAGGAATTGTTTAACAAACAATTCTACCCACATACGTTCAGAATTCAGCGTACGACTGATTTCTTCAGTTTGAAGCAAGAGCTTATGTCTCTGACGGAGTATGCAGCTAAGTTTATGAACTTAGTGCGGTTTTCACCCGAGGTGGCGGGTAGCACGTCGTTGAAGGCAAGGATCTTTGAAGCGGGGTTAAGGCAAGAAATTTGTTCAAAGATAGCGGTGCTGTGTATAGATGATTACACGGAGATGGTGAATAGAGCCTCGGTGGCTGAGCGGGATCTGTTGGGAGCTCCGGGCGAGGGAAGCATGGTGGTACCCATGGGGAATACTGGGAACTCTAACACTGGGTTCAAGCGAAGGAGGGACACTTATTCTCAGGGTGGGAATATGGCATATAATGACGGCAGGATCGGTAAATCTTCCTCCGAAGCCCCAAAGCAAGTCGGGATGTTTTCAGTGTGGTTCGACGAGCCACATCAAGCGGGATTGTACGGCACAGCCTCGAGCATGTCATAATTGTAAGCAGATGAGGCATCTGCAGCGTTATTGTCGGAATGCTCCAAGGTCGGGTGCGCGTGACACTCCTCAGGGATCGCATACGTCGTATGCTTCGACGGGACGGGGGCAACAGCATACCCCTCGTCAGCAGAATAAAGTGGGTCATGGTGATTCTCGGAATACCACGACGCCTCAGCAAAGCAATAAAGAGCAGAGTGTGGCAAGCAAACATGTGTTTGGAGCTGAACAGGTTATGGTGGATGATCAGTCGGGACCATCCACGGTGCAAGGTATCATTCTTTTAAATTCTACCTTGATGCAAGTGTTGATTGATACGGGTGTTTCACACTCTTTTATTGTTGCACGTGTGGTTGATTTGCTGGGTTTAAGGGTAGAAATGATGCCCTCGGTTTTGAAACTTCAAACTCCTCTGGGTCGACGAGAGTGTCGAGCTTTCTTGTGTGGAGAATGTTGTATCGTTGTGGGCGAGGTTGAGATAGTGTGGAACTTCTCAATGCTTGAGATGGATGGTTATGATGTAATCCTGGGAATGGATTGGCTGGTGGCTTTTAAGGCCCACATCGACTGTGATGCGCGGACAGTGGCTTTTACGACACACGATGGCGTTAGACATCTCTTTAGAGGAGAGAAGCATGAAAGGCAGGGTGCAACGGGTTTGTTGGCACCAACAGTGGGTACGTTATCGTATCAGTTGGCGGTGTTGTCGTTGGAATCGGTAGAGGGTGTTGAGCAGAGTGTTCCTCCAGCAGTGGTGGATCAATTCATGGATATTTTTCCTGATGAATTTTATGGGTTACCTCCCGTAAGAGAAGTGGAGTTTACGATTGATCTCCTTCCGGGGACCAGTCCTATCTCACTTCCATCTTATCGGATGGCACCAGCTGAATTGCGGGAATTGAAAATCCAGTTGGAAGAGTTAGAAAACAAAGGGTTTATCCGGCCCAGCACGTCTCCGTGGGCAGCGCCAGTGTTTGTGAAAAAGGCGGATGGAACCTTGAGGCTATGTGTTGATTATCGTAGACTTAACCAAGTTACGATAAAGAATAGATATCCACTTCCACGAATTGATGATTTGTTCGACCAGTTGAGGGGAGCCCAGTGGTTCTCCAATATCGACTTGAGGTCGGGATATCATCAATTGCGGGTGAGGAAGGAGGATATTTCTAAAACAGCTTTCAGAAGTAGATATGGCCATTATGAATATGTGGTTATGCCCTTTGGTCTAACGAATGCGCCAGCGGTGTTTATGGCATTGATGAATCGGATATTTCAGAGATATCTGGATTCATTTGTGGTGGTGTTTGTCGACGATATTCTGGTGTATTCAAAGACAAGGGTGGAGCATGAGCAGCACTTGGCGACAGTGCTGGGGATCTTGAGGGATCATCGGTTGTATGCCAAATTGTCAAAGTGTGACTTTTGGATACCGGAAGTTCGTTTTCTTGGCCATGTGATTTCTGAAAGGGGTGTTTCAGTGGATCCAGAAAAGATAGAGGTTGTTATCTCGTGGCAACCGCCAAAGAATGTGTTTGAGATACGGAGTTTTCTTGGTCTAGCTGGGTATTATCGGCGTTTTGTTCGTGATTTTTCACGTTTGGCTTCGCCAATGACAGCTTTGACAAGAAAGAATGTTTCATTCCAGTGGAATGAACAGTGTCAGCACCAATCTTGGTTTTGTCAGAATCAGGAAAAGGGTACGTGGTGTATTGCGATGCATCGGGATCAGGGTTGGGGTGCGTTCTCATGCAAGGGAATCATGTGGTTGCATATGGCTCACGGCAGTTGAGAGTGCATGAGAAGAACTACCCAACTCATGATTTGGAGTTGGCAGCAGTGGTCCATGCTTTGAAAGTGTGGCGTCATTATCTCTTCGGTGAGAAATCCACGGTATATACAAATCATAAGAGCTTGAAACACATTTTCTCACAAAGGGATTTGAACTTGAGGCAAAGGAGATGGATGAAATATCTCCAGATGTTTGATTTTGACTTGATGTACACACCGGAAAAGGGAAATTCGGTGGCGGATGCATTAAGTAGAAAATCATATGTTCAAGTGGTGAAACAGGCATCAGACCAATGGCAGTTGATGTCGGTTATAGTTGATATGCGGTTGGAATGTGAGGACCAGGGCGATAGAGCGGTCTTCTTTTCGGTTTTGTTGATTCCTGACTTGGTTGGCCTGGTTAGAGAGGCACAGATATCTGATTCTGAGTGTGTGACCGTGGGGTCGAGACTCAATGGTGGGGAGACCATTGAGGGTTGGCAACTGAATGGAGATTCAGTTTTGTGTTTTCGGAATCGGATGGTTGTACTAGTTGCTTGTCAGGAGGATCTTCTCAGGGCGTATCATCATTCCAGGTGGGCTGTTCATCCTGAAATTCAGAAAATATATAAAGCGCTGAAGGCGCAGTTCTGGTGGGCTGGTATGAAAAGAAGTGTGGCTGAGTTTGTTTCGAGATGCTTGACTTGTCAGCAGGTCAAGGCAGAGCATCAGAGGTCAGCAGGAATGTTGCAGTCTTTACCAATCCCTGTTTGGAAGTGAGGGCAGATAGCGATGGATTTTGTCACAGGTCTCCCAAAAACGGTCAAGAAGCACGATACCATTTGGGTGATAGTGGATCGGCTAACGAAGTCGGCTCATTTCATCCCGATTCGTGAATCTCATACGGTGGAGGATCTGTCCAAAATCTATATCCGGGAAGTGGTAAAGAGGCATGGTGTTCCAGTTTCGATTGTATCAGATAGAGATCCGAGGTTTACATCTCGTTTCTGGAAATCCTTACAGCAAGCCCTTGGAACACAGTTGACGATGAGTACAGCGTATCACCCTCAGACGGATGGTCAATCCGAGAGGACGATACAAACTCTGGAGGATATGTTGCGGGCTTGTGTCATGGATTTTGGTGGCTCATGGGAGGAGCACTTGTCGTTGGTTGAGTTCTCGTACAATAACAGTTATCAGGCATCCATACAGATGGCTCCGTTTGAAGCATTGTATGGGCGGCCGTGTCATTCTCCACCATGTTTGGTGGAAACGGGTGAGTCTTCGATGGTTGGACCAAGTCTTGTCCAGGAGACTACGAAGAAGATCAAGTTGATCAGGAAGAGAATGGAGACGGCTCAGAGTCGTCAGAAATCGTATGCGGATCATCGTCGACGGCCGTTGTCGTTCCAGGTGAGTGATCACGTGTTCTTGAGGATCTCTCCTAGGTTGGGACATCGTCGGTTTGGGAAGCAGGGAAAGTTATCTCCGAGGTATATTGGGCCTTTTGAGATTTTTGAGCGGGTTGGTGAGGTGGCTTATCGTTTGGCTCTGCCACCACGGTTTAGAACGGTGCACAATGTGTTTCATGTCTCGCAGTTGAAAAAGTATCAGCCGGATCGTGACCATGTGATTCGATGGGATCAGGTTGAGCTAGAACCGGATGCTTCGTTGGTGCACGTGCCAGTGCGGGTTGTGGATAGGCAAGAGAAAGTCTTGCGTGGTAAAAGCATCGGTTTAATTCGTGTTTTATAGCAACATGGTCAGATTCAAGAGGAGACTTCGGAGCGGGAGAAAGAGATGATCGAGCAGTGGCCCGAGCTCTTTCGGCAAAGGGCGGGTTCAATACTTTCCGAGGACGGAAAGTCCAATGGTGGGGAGAATGTAGCACCCCCGGTTTGAGGTATGTGGTCTTTGTTTATGCATCTTTATGTGTTTAAAGTGCATGGGATGAGTTGGGAAGAGGTTGGGAGAGTTTGGAATGGTTTTGGATGTGTTTGGAGGCTTTTAAAAGGGTGCATGGTTCGAGCAAAGTTAGTGGAAACCGTGCGTACCCTTGTTCTCGAGACAGTAGGTCTCACACGGCCTGCGCACGGTTTGCCAAACCGTGCGAGGAAACCGTGCGGACCCTGGCTCTCGAGGCAGTGGCGTGCGCACGGTTAGCGCACGGTTTGCCAAACCGTGCGGCCACTTAAATTTAGGGTTATAAGTTCCGGGCTCACTCGGGATTGCCTCATTTCACTCCAATCTTCCTCCCACTCGAGCCTCACTCGGGATTTTCGGTTCTCAGGGGTTAGGGGTGCTCTCCCACTCGGTTTGGAAGGATTTCGAAGGGGTTTCAAGGTGGATTCAAGGTGGTTTATCCCGGGTAAGTCTCTTCTCTTGGTTTCCTTGTGTTTTCCTCTAGATCTACATCCCTCTCTTTCTTGGTTTTCTAGATCTACACTTGTTGTGTGTAGATCTAAGGTTGTGGTTGCCTTGGATGTTAATTTTAAGGCTTGTGATGGTTAGGGAAGGTGATCTAGAGAGGTTTCGGTGGTGCGTTCGCCGAATTGGAGGTGCGGTGGTTTGTGGGTCGTTTTCTCGAAAACCCTAAAGGTAGGTGGCTTCTCTCTCGACTCCGCTTGGATAGAGCTAATGGTTTTGGTTACAATTAATTTGTTGTGCTTTGAATTAATTGTGAATTGTTATGAGAAATTGTTTGGAAATCCCTTGATTGAGGTTTTGGGGATTTTTGGAAAAAGGGAGTTTTATGGTGAAATGTTTTTCTTGTGAATTTTAAAACGAAGATTTTAAAATAGGATGCTATGGTTGATTTGTGCAAATGATTGATGGAAATGGTTTTCAATAAAAAGGTTGTTTTATTGAAATAGGGTTTGGCATGGAAAATGGTTTTCAATAAATGGGTGATTTATTGAAATGGATTGATATGCAATGGAATGGGTTGATTGCATGATGATGTGACCTTGGTGGGTTATGTGTTTGGCTTTGGCTTGTTTTGAATGTTGTGTGGAAGTGGCGGGAAGTACCACTTTAAAAAGGGGATGGATAGTGGGCGGAAGGGCCACCATCTAAGGATAAGTGGACGGGAAGAGCCACTAGCTGTAAATGGATGAACGGGTTGGACGGAAGCTCCACCGTTTGGTTGTTTGGTTGTTTGGTTGTTTGGTTGTTTGGTTGTTTGTTGTGCATTATGCATTGTGCATTGTTTTGCAAGATGGAAGTTGGTGTGCTAACGTGTAAATGATGAGATGGCTTGTGGCATGTTTGGTTGGCTATCCTTTGGTTGCTTGGGTTGGGTGTGATGGCTTGGTAAGAGCATGGTTGGCTTATGGTAATGGTTGCACTTGTGATTATTTTATATAAACTGTTTTATATAAATGTGTTAACGGTTTTATCCTAGTGGCGTGTGTAGGGAAGTCATTTGGAAAAATCCTACTGAGTTTTAGTACTCACCCCCTGCTTTGGCACTGTGGTGTCCTTGCAGATGTTGTGTACCGTGACGTGGGCAAAGGTAAGGCATCAACCTCCTTTAGTGGTGCGTTGTGATGTCTGGGTGGAGCTTGGAGCTTGGAGCTTGGTGTGGAACTATGGTGGTGTCATGGCTCGTGGTGTTTTCTCGTTGGGTCTTCCGCATAATACTCTGATGTTGTTTTTGGGTTGTGTTGACATGTGAGATCGTTATGGGTTATCTGGTTGTTTTTGGTAATGTATAAGGTTGGTTGTTTATGTTGACATGCATCATATAGTCGTGGATTGTTTGGTTGGTGTTGTCATAAGGGAAAATCGTTCCCCAACTTGATCTTGAAGCCCTCGGCATTTATTGTCAGCCTTTGGCGTCTTGGGAACGTCGCTTAAGGCCAAGTAGCCCTCACCGCCTCCTCAAGCCAATGAGGCAGGGGCGGGGTGTTACATGTATGGTCCTAATTTGCTCAAGACACTAAACCTTTGAATCCTGATTTTGTAACACTGTTATGCTGTTTTTATTTAAAATGATGTAATAGTAACGTAAGAAAAAGTAGGGTTGTTGTAGTAGGGAGGAAGGCAAGGATATTTTTGCAATTTCAAATATTTATCTCTCTCAAATGTTTCAATTCATATTTCGTTGCAAAAAAATCATTTCTGCCAAACATGATTTTAAACATGATTCTCATTCTATTTCCAATTTTGTTTCCAATTTTGTTTCTCGTTTCTTTTCCATCAAAAACTCTTTCACCATGCCAAATGAGCCCTTAGAGCTTGCAAATCCCCAATTTTGGTTCCTCGTGATTTGGTGCTCTGATCCAAACATAATCACAGCCAAAAACATCAGCAAAAGTTCAACAGTCAACAATTAACTAAATCGCATACTTGATCATTTTTGCTAGAAAACCCACAAAATCAATGTTTTGCCCAAAGAAACTCAAAAGGTTTTTTGACCCAAATCGTTCAAAGATCCATTTTTCATTAAAATTTGTTAAGGGAATGTTCTGATTGCGATCATTCAACAATTATTAAGTTGTATTCAGTGAAACTTATTGAAAAGTGGCAATGACACTTATCACTTATAGTGCCCTCAAACCTATCCTTAGAAGCCAGCACTGTGGAAAGAATTGTAAGAATTACCCAAGCACCAACTCCATTTTTTAGTTCCATTTGCGGCCCCTCTTCCATCTCTCCCAATTGACATTTGGACTCCAATATAGCATTGTAGTAGCTATAAACTATAAACTTAGCAGGATATGTACAGTCTCTAAGCATCCAAAAAAGGGGGCTAAAAACCAATAATTTCCTACACTCCCCTAAATAATTTCCCCAAGAAACCTAAATTAGCTTCCCCAGAACCCAGATGGATTCTCAGCCTCGTGTCCAGTAACCTCCAAATTGCAAAGAATACAATTAGTTTCATGAAAACATGGAAACCTGGCCCTGACCCAGATTCGGGTTGCACAAGAATCCTGAAGACATCTTCAAACCACGATTAAATCAACACAATGTGTAATGATTAGATGGCGGGGGAGTGCAGATCTACCTCTCGGAAAGCCGATCGATGTGTCGAGCGTAGCTCGCGCTGTGAGGCTCTCCTCAATGGTAGATCGCGGTGAAGCTATCACTTGCTAGGGAACGGGGCGAAGATGTTGCCCGAGGGAAGTCGTCCCCGACGAGAAGTGGAGGTCGCATGATTGCCATCTGTCATGGGGAGAATAGGTAGAGGGCTGGAGGAAGCAATGCGCGCGGGCTTGTGGGTGGAGAGGAAGTTGGGCCCCTTTATCAAAGAGAACAAAATAACCTTTTATTATCTCGTGATGATGATGATAACCACCGGTGGCGGGTGAACAAGGGATTAAGCCGGGGAAAATTATCGGGTGAAAAAAAAATACTCGAGGTAAAAATTTCATTTTAACCGTTTATTTTTTGAAAAAATTACAGTGGAAAAATTTATGTTTAGTTTTTATGTTTTGTAGCTTTGTAGTCCTTTCCCCAACCTTTGTAATGTCTATATAATGTGGAGGAATTCTATCCACGAGTCATGCTCTCTTCAACTCGTTTCCCTCCAAAACTCCAATAAATTTTACTCTTATATGTCTCTCTTACACTCATGTCGTTCTCTGTGTCCTCATACCCTCTCTACGACTGTCATCTTCTATTATCTGTTTTGTTTTCCTCTTGTATCAACTTCTATGTTTCCCTCCACTCACCCCACATCTTTGTTTCTTTCTAAACTCTCTATTTCCCTATACCCTTTTTGATCAAACCTATGAATCATCGTTCGCAACAGGTTATCTCTAAAACCCTAGATACCCGGTTTAATCCAATTTATTCCCCCCTCTCTATTTATCAAATGTTGTTGTGTTTTCTATTGTCAAACTTCTCTCCTATTCAAGAAGGGTTTCTAATATCCTCGATTGTCGGTATTCTGAGCCCTGTTTTCAAGTTGCAGCTACCGCCGTGTGAATTACGGTAGATCAGGTTGCTCCTTAGCCCTCTGTCGCCCATCATCAGGACGGTTTTCTTTGAGTTCGGGTTCTTGGTATCCACCTCTGATTTGCATTAGGCGAGGAATGTTTGTCTTGATTTCTTGTTTTATTGCATCTTTGATTTGCATTGGTTGGGGTTTGTTGTTTTGACTTTTTATTCGGCTAGGGCTTAGTTGATTTCTCATCTGATTTCCATCATTTTTCATTGTATAATTCATCTAATTTTTCTATAATCACTTGCAGCAATCCCCTTACACTCCAAGTAAACCAATTGCAGAAGTAGTTGTGGTCACTGGAAGTGGTTGCAAAATTTCTCCCAATGTAATAACCATTACAGTACTAACAAATGTTTGGCTTTGCTTTTGTTTATATTAGTTAAGCTACTAACATAGGTTATTTGTTGTTAATTGCTAACGGGATAGTCTAGCCGAACAACCATGCGGAGGTGGAGAACTGATTTCACGATGAAGATGCTGGGGAGAAGCAGTTCCAAGTAGTTAGTCTGGGTTGTATGTAATGTTTGAAGTCTACGGGCAATGAATTCCTCTAAGGCCTACGGGTCATGTAATACTTACGTCTGCGGGCCTTGTAAGGGTTCCACCTCACCCCTTGAAAGGTGGATTATCAAAATCAATAAAAAATGAAGGTCTTCGAACCATTGGATGCTAACAGAATTGATGTTTTTTACACTGTTAATCACTAGATAACAGTTATTTTACTGCACTTGCATTTGCAATGGTTCTTATATTGTATTTACATTTCATTTCTGAACTATTCTTATTTATCTAGCATATTTCTACCCAATGTTTCTATGTTATTTAATTTTTATTTTCTATTTATTGCATTCATTTTATTTACTTCATCTACAACCACCGTATATATTATTTTTTGTATATTTTCATCGTGCCCCGTATCATTCCGCTAAAAGATGCCACATATACCATCCAATTACAAACAATGTTCCAAGGAAGCGAGATTATAGTGGAGAATAACAATGCCGCACAAAAATTCTACCTCATTTACAGGTTTGTAAATAATTCTTTACTAAAATTTGTGACATACATGCCAATTTATATTTCTCATGTAATTTTCAACTTTACACATTAATGTTGACTTTTAGCTTTCAGGCATATGTGGGTCTTTCACTACGAATAACAGTGTTCCATGCAATGTTTCGATGGATATAATCTTGTTTACAGATATGTGCTTGGATAGTACAATTCAATTGCGATAATCAAATACACTGATACATAATTTGTTTATTTCCTGGTATTTATTTCGACATTGTTTTATTTTACATCATCAATTTTTTACCATAATTTTTTATTCAACGTAAGTTTGAATGACATCCAATTTAAATAAAAATACAGAAAAAATCAGAGTTCAAAACCAAATGTATTATTATCTATATCATATCATATGCATTTTATACTTTGTTTCCACAAATTTATTGTTATTTGTCGAGGGTAGTGTCACAGAGTCCATTCCATATTTGGATCATATGTGTGTGTATAACTGTGAATATTTTTTGAAGACAAGATCATGAGCATACGAGAGTGATTGTCATCACAATCACCCTGCCACACCATTACTGTAATATTTTAGTTTGTTTTCCTTTAGTTTTAACAGTGTGTTATTTCAATAACTTAAGCTTGTTGAATTATTTGACATAGCTTACCTGTAGGTGTTGGAATCTATAATTGTGTTCCCTCAAAGAGTTAGATAGATTGACTTCACGATACTCTTTTTTACATTTTGATTCACATTACTATTTATTGAAAACTTATCTCCTTCTTTGATGTTCTATTTCATATTTTGAAATATGCATTTTGTCTTATGGTTCAATAGTGATTCACGTTTGCATTTTGTTGTTATGTTTCAAAGGAGCATAATACATTTTCTAGTTAAGTACATTATCAAATCCCATATCCCTTCCTATATCTCCATACACCATTTAGTCACCTTTAAAAAACATGAATATATCCCATCCCTTTTAAATGGGGTTAATGTCGTTGATAGTCCACTTAAGTTATTCCACACATAATGTTGTAATGTTTTCAACTATTTCTAAACTATGTCTTCTATTTCTAGTCCTATTACATTAATTATTTTACAAATTTGTATTATACCATTTACTATTACATTTTAAAATAAAACTGCTAAAAAATTCCCTCACTATGAGGTCATACTTCATCCAATACCAATATCACTTTCTTACATATTTATCCTTCTATCAAGCATATTACTTCAGGTAGATATAAAATAGAAAATGATCGCATCAATAAATTATTGGATATGAAGGTACGTATTTTGATAATGTGTTTTAATGTTCCTATGATTTAATAACTTTATGTCATGTGTGAAATATAAACTGTGAATTTTCATTTTTCAAACTATGAATTACCATGATAATGCACTTTTACTTCTCTTAAAGTTTTAACCATACTAACAACTACATTTTACACATCACAAGGTATATATGAACTTCATGCCTTAAAGATAAAATAAACGAACATTCATGTTATTAAAAAACATAATATTTATAATGAACATGTTGTAATCCTGAAGCTGGTATATTGATAATATCTTACTAATGAGATTGCGCAACCATGATCCAAGTATCACTGAGAGGGGGAGGGGGTGAATCAGTGATATCTTTTTATTTTAAGTTTCCTTCCTTTGAAAACAACCTCTGCCTCATGTTAAAGAGTTATGACTTTGCTGAAAAAAACACACATCCATAGGAACACAAGAATTTATAAGGTCCAGTACTCAATAAGAGTAGTTACATCCTTAGTATGGTTTGGAAACAATCCAATACCACATGATCCGCTAGAAAAAAATCATTTTGTGTGGATACAACAAGTAGGATATTCCCTTACGCTTATATAATACTATGATCAATACAACAGTTCATGTGCTTCAAGTAGCACAAAATGATGTAATACAATTTTGTGCAACAAGTAAAGAAACTTTCACCAGTTGCTTCAAAACATGTTATTGTGCTACCTTGTAAACTTTCACAAATATGATATTCAAAAAAATTCTTCACTTTACTACCTAGAAGTTGGTAAGAACTTATATGGACTTCATAATGATACTCAATCTGATACCTAGTCCAATTATCTAGTCCGATTGCTCAATTTGGAAATATATGTTCCTCCAGAATACCAATGAAACAATTCTGAATTACTTATGTCTCAATCAGAAAAACCCAGTCTAATTTCCCTATCTGATGGCCCAATTTGATCTGAGAAACTTTGAATACAATATTCCTCCTCCTCCTTCTTTAGTCTAGAAAAATTACTCACAAATGCTCAATACAGAAACCTCTTTTTTCTACAAATTTTCAGCACTCTACCTTCTCTCTTCACCTGTGAACAATACAAGTGTCAGAAAGTACAAAGTACTTCCCACCATTTGTAGGTGCACCGGAAGTGGTTTAGGCGGGATTCTAAATTTTTTTCAGCTTAACTAAATTTCTCAAATCTTCAAATTCATCTTAAATTTTGACTCCATCTTTGATTTATTCAATGATTCTCTACTCTTCTCGTTTCTTCTCAAACCTTCTCAAACCTTCTCACAAAAATAGCTAGATTCAAACATTCCAACCACTCTTCAGTTCGATTTTGATTTTCATTCTGATGTCTTCATTATGATGAAGACATATGTACAACAACAGATTCTTTATCATGTTGCTCTGCACTAATTTAAAGATATGACAAGCAATTATCTTCACATTACGATTATCAAAACCAACTAAAAACAAACTGCTCATTTTGTTGCTTCATACTAACTATTAGATACAACACATTAAGACCATTCTACCATAAACATTGTTGCTACTTTGTTAGACTTTAGTCACACTACTACAAAATAGGCCTTTAACAGCACCAAAAAAGTCCTTTATCAGCATTAGAGAAGCTCTGAAAACCGGAGCAAGATTAAAAGCACCGATAAATGAGTCCTTTATCAAAGCTAAAAAAGCATTGATAAATAGGTCCTTTATCAGTTCTTTTTTAGTGTTGATAAAGGACTACTTTATCAACACTTTTATTTAGCACCGATAAAGGAACCATTTATCAGCACTTTCAAAAGCGTTGATAAAGGACCATTTATCAATGCTTTTAAAAGTGTTGATAAAGGACCCATTTATCAATACTTTCAAAAGTGCTGATATAAGGGCATACTGCAATGTGCTCTAACAACACACTGCAACACTAGTGCAATGTGTTGTAACAGCACACCGAAGCACCAGAAACACCACCATATCAACAAAATCAAGTACTAATACATAATTTAAATGAAATGAAATTTACAACACAAATACAAGAAAAAAATATTGTATTTTAGACATTTCAAATATTGGTTTATACAATTACATAAGTACAAATTATTACATACATTAAAAAATATCAATGTTCATTTGTATTTTGATATTGACTTCGATTCATGCTATTGCTGAACAAACCAAACCTACCCAAGAAAAATAACACACCTGTATAAGAAAACAATTATTATGTTAGTAATAATATAAATAAATAAATTAATATAAAGTGTTAATTTTAAACTAAACTTTGAGACATACCGGGAACATTGTGTATCATATTGAGTTGTGGTTGATTATTCCACATCACAACATTTATTATTCATATTCAAGCATTATATCTATGAAAATCAATTAATTAAGTATAAGATAAATCCCAAGTGTGTTTGATCAGTTTTCAGTGAGTGACGCTTTTTGAACTAAAATGTCGATTTTAAAATGATAACGGATACTTTGAGTCATATCGGGCACATCATGTATCAGATTAATGTGAAGTTGATTCCTACACATCACAAATGAATTTTGGATCATTTTTTCTAAAGTATAAAAACAATCCAAACACATTTGTTTGGTTTTGAGTAGGTTAGTTGTCAATTTTACTAAAATTCATGTTAATTTTAAATAAAAAGAACCACTTTGAGTAATACTGGTCACACCATGCATCAGATTGAGGTGAAACTGATTCCTACACATATCAAATGACTTATGGATCGTTTTCCTAAAGTATCAAAATAATCCTAATGTGTTTTCTCAGTTTTGAGTACGACGCTTGTATTTTTTACTAAAATGTCATTTTAAAATGGAAACATGCATCGTGACTCATTCTGTTCACATCGTGTATCGGTTTGATGTGAAACTGATTCATACACGTCATAAATGGCTTATGAATTGTTTTCCTAAATTATCAAGAAAATACAAGCATGTTTGATTGGTTTTTAATGAGTGACACTTTTTGAACTAAAATGTTGATTTTAAACTGACAACAGACACTTTGAGTTATATTAGGAACATCGTGTATTAGATTGAGGTGAATATGATTCCTACACATAAAAAATGACTTATTTATCATTTTAATAAAGTGTCAAAATAATTCAAATTTGTTTTCTCAGTTTTGAGTAGGTCAGTTTTCCATTTTACAAAAATTGATGCCAATTTTAAATAAAAAGATGCACTTAGAGTCATATCGATCACATCGTGCATCAGATTGAGGTGAAGCTGATTCCAAAAAATCTCAAATGACTTATGTATTGTTTTCTTAAAATATCAAAATAATTTGAATGTGTTTGCTCAATTTTACCACATCACTTGTATTTTTTACTAAAATTTCATTTTAAAATGGAAACACACACTTTGAATCATTCTAATCACATAATGTATTGGTTTGATGTGAAACTAATTTTTACACATAAAAAATGACTTATTAATTGTTTTACTAAATTATTAAGAAAATATGAGTATGTTTGATCAGTTTTCAATGAGTGATGCTTTTTGAACTGAAATATCGATTTTAAACTGATAACGAACACTTTGAGTCATATCAGGCACATCGTATATCATATTATGGTGAAGTTAATTCATACATGTAAAAAATGACTTATAAATCATTTTTGTAAAATATCTAAACAATCCAAATGCATTTTATTGGTTTTAAGTGGGTCAGTTGTCCATTTTACTAAAATTGATGTCAATTTTAAATAAAAAGACACACTTGGAGTCATATCGGTCACACCATATGGCGGATTGAGATGCAACTAATTTATACACATCTAAAATGAATTATGGATAATTTTACTAAAGTATAAAAACAATCTAAATCTGTTTTCTCAGTTTTGAGTATGTCACTTGTATTTTTTACTAAAATGTCATTTTAAACTGGAAACACACACTTTAATTCATTCAGATCACATCATGTATCAGTTTGACATGAAACATATTCATACAATTCAAAAATGAATTATGAATATTTTTCCTAAATTATCAATAAAATCCAAGTGTTTTTATCATTTTTTAGTGAGTGATTCTTTTTGAACTAAAATGTTGATTTTAAACTGATAACGGACACTTTGAGTCATACTGGGCACATCATGTATCAGATTGAGGTTTGGTTGATTCCTACACATAAAAATGACTTATGAATTTTTTTCTTAAAGTATCAAAACAATCTAAATGTGTTTTCTTGGTTTTGAGTAGGTTATTTGTCTATTTTACTAAAATTCATGTCAATTTTAAATAAAAAGAAGCACTTGGAGCCATACCGGTCACACCATGTGTCATATTAAGGTGAGTATGATTTATAAATGTATCAAATAAATTATAGATCATTTTTCTAAGGTATCAAAACAATATGAATGTTTTTTCTCGGTTTTGAGTTCCTCACTTGAATTTTTTACTAAAATGTCATTTTAAACTGGAAACATGCACTTTGACTCATTTTGATCACATCATGTATCAGTTTGATGTGAAACCATTTTTTACATGTAAAAAATGAATTATGAATCCTTTCCTTAAATTATCAAGAAAATCTGAGTTCATTTGATCAGTTTTCAGTGAGTGATGCTTTTTGAACTAAAATATCAATTTTAAACTGATAACGGACACTTTGAGTCATATCTAGTACATTATGTATCAGATTAATGTGAGGCTGATTCCTACATGTCAAAAATAACTTATGGACAATTATCTTAAATTATTAAAGTAATATGAATGCATTTGATCGGTTTTGAGTAGGTCTGTTGTCCATTTTACTAAAATTGATATCAATTTTAAATAAAAAGACGCACTTAGAGTCATACCGGTTACACCGTGCGTCAGATTGAGGTGTGGTTGATTCCAACACATCTCAAATTACTTACGGATCATTTTTCTAAAATATCAAAAACAACCTGAATGTGTTTTCTCATTTTTGAGTATGTCAGTTGTATTTTTTCCTAAAATGTCATTTTAAACTAGAAACACACACTTTGACTCATTCTGATCACATCATGTATCAGTTTGATGTGAAAATTATTCTTACACATAAAAAATTACTTATTAATAATTTTTCTAAATTATCAAGAAAATATAATCATGTTTGATCAGTTTTTAGTGAGTGACCCTTTTTGAACTAAAATGTCGATTTTAAATTGATAACAAAAACTTTGAGTCATACCAAGCACATCGTGTATCATATTGAGGTGTGTATGATTCCTACACATCATAAATGAATTATGAATTTTTTTTGTAAAGTATCAAAAAAATACGAATGTGTTTTCTCAGTTTTGGGTAGGTCAGTTGTCATTTTTACTAAAATTCATATCAATTTTAAATAAAAAGAACCACTTAGAGTTATACCGGTCACACCGTGTGTCAGATGATATAGGTTCCCATATTTAATTCTTATATTTGCATGCCATGTTAATTGTCTCATAATTTCCTAACATCTATACAGTATTCTAAACCATGGAATGATAGGAAAATACCATACATATTTTGAAGGGCTTGATTCCTTTTTTTGTATCGATATGCACCACACTTAGGGCATTTTATGAGTGATTCATGGTCCTTGCAAAACAATATGCAATCATTTGGACAAACATGTATTTTTTTAGAGATCATGACTATTGAACATAATATTCTTTTAGCATCATATGTTTGACATGGTAGTTCATTTTCTTCTGGTAACATATCATTCAAAAGACCAAATAGTTATGTAAATCCGGTGTCACTCCATCTACTATCAACTTTCAAATTATATAACTTCAATACAACTAAAAATGTTGTGTATTTAATACAACTGGTATACAATGGTCTCTTGGCACAAATATTTAACTTCTCAAACAACTTTGGACAATCATAAAGGTCATATTAAATTTCTATTTTCATTTCTTCCATGTGATCTCCATCATCATTTACACTGGTATTCATATCAAATGATTCATAAACCGCAACATCATCCCAATCAGTGTGCACGTTTAGTTTTCCCCAGTGTTTATTCCAACATTTATAGCTCTGACATATTCTATGACAAATCAAATGTTCTTTCAACTCTTCCAGACTAATTTGTCTTGAATAACAATAATGTAAACACAAACAAAGGATTTGAGAAGGGTCATATGCATGCTCTCTTACAAACTTGATGAACTATTTAACTCCATTTTCATACTCTTTTGTCAAATGATTAGCATGCATTCATTTTCGATTCATATCCATCCTATTAGATTCATTAAATATTAATTTTTTACAGTAAATAAATGAATACACATAAGATATTCATGATCAAAAGTGAAAGTTATAGATAATTCTAATAAGGGAAACCCAACATTTAACTGTTTCAAAGAATTTCAGTATGCTTTGAAGAAAATGGGTAATTGAATTTAAGAAAATAATTACTCCACTATGGTAGGTGTTATCCTATGAATTCATTCAAAGGTGAAAGTTATAGACAACTATCATACTCATCAGCTCATCTCCCGAACATTTATCATTGCATTTTGTTGTTTGACACACATCATCCATCTCTTATGGACATGCACTTATGTTGCTTGAAATAATCTAAGTGGTAGTCACCCATGGGATGAGTACTAATTAGAGTAGTATAAACAATATAAAATATACGGGGGATGAGTCTCAAGCAACAAAATACAATAACTATTTGGGAGATGAAACTGACGAGAATGATAATTGTCTATAAAATAGATGGGGGATGAGTCTCAAGAAACAAATTGCAATTAAAGAGTAATAAGAAACCCAAATATGATAAATAATAATAATAAACTCTCATTAAATAAAATAAAAGATATAAAAATGTATTGATAAAACATTTTAATAAATAAAGATTTATTTCATATACATGGATGGTAATCAGAGATTCCTAGGGGTGGAATCAATACATGCAGCACTAAAATGATGAATACCAAAAAATATTTTCTAATATATAGAATTTGATAACCTATATTCTATTTTTTGTAATAAGTGGTGTAACAACCTAAGGAATTATTACATTTAATATTAATGGTATATCAAATATTTGAAAATGTTTAAAGACTCTTGGGATTTCATATCACCACACCGACCTATCCTAAGGATTCTAGGGAGGTCATCACATCAGATCTACCCATATGAAGGATTCTAGGGAGGCCATCTAATACACATCGAAACATCATTGAAATTATAGGGAGGTTCATAAAGAATTTGGCATAAAAAAATAATACACATCAACAAGATATATCACAAATAAGGGAGAAAAACACACCAACCCTTGCAACATCTATCCCATACACACCAGCCTCTACCAAGACGGAACGACTCTAATGAGGTAACATTTTCTAAGTGGACTACCCTTACTTCACTTAGAAATCTAAATGTAATCACAAAATTAGTAGATTTATAAAAAATAACTCCCCATCTAAAGTATCTACTACACAAATACAAAAATAACTAGTCAGTTTAATACGCAAGGAAGTAGTCTCATAGGCTACCCAACCACCATCATGGAGATTGATACATAAAAAATTATATAGATGATGTAAAATGGGATGAGACTTCTACAATATGGTTAATTTCACTATTTATCCAACGAAAATAAATCACGATTCATCCACAATTTCACAAAAATAAAAGAGTATCTCACAAATTCCCTACATTAATTCACAACTGCAATTGATAATGAATGAGATGATCATATGGCCTGAGAGTGATGCTGGGAAGGCTCACAGTATAGGTGTTTCACACTCTAAAAATTACAACCATCAAAATGGATGATCTCCATGACCAAATCTCCAAAATAGCTAACTCAACACACTCATAGTTGCAAAATAACCTCCACCACGACCATAACCATTGATGTTTTATACCTCGATTTCCCCAAGAGAAAGCAGAGAAAGACTTATGTTCGAGCCTTGGATTTGTTCAACCCTTGAATAGTTTGAGCCTTGGATTTGTTCAAGGCTTGATTCGAGCTTCGATTCACTGAGGGGGAACACCGACATAGGGTGGCTTCCACAAAAAGCTTCAGATTTCGCGACGGGTTCATGACTAGTTAGGGTTTTTTAAATAGACCGAGACACTTTTATCAGCACTTCCAAAAAAGAATTGATAAAGGATTTATAATTATAATTATAAATATTTTTTTAAATATATATATATATATATATATTTAATAAATATATATAAATATAAATATAGTAAATATATTATTTATTTAAATATTTTTATTATAATTTTAGAATTATTTAAATATGTAATCATTTATTTATAAGTATATAAATATTTTTTAAAATGATATTTATATCATTATATATTTTTATATAATTATATATATATAATAAATAAATATAAATATAAATATAGTAAATACATTCATTATTTAAATAAAATTATTTTAAATATAATAATTATTTAAATATATATAATTATTTATTTATAATTATATAAATACTTTTAAAAAAAATAATATTTATTATAAATATATAAATGTATAAATATAGAAAATTTACATTTATAAATATATTTATATATAAATATTTTTTTACAAATATTTTTTTAAAATTATTAATGAATATTTAATCTTAAGTGTATGCTTGTTAAGAATGAGTGAAATTGAATAAATTAAAAATAAGTACACTTTGAAAAAATAGATACATTTTGTGTGTACATGTTGTATATAAAAATTCATTAATTACATATATGTGAAATCAATATAACACATATTTGATCTATGTTAAATTCAAAATTCAAACGACATTCAATTATGCCCAATACTCTATGCACGTAAAGCAATATTTTGTATTATATAAATCATATTTATATATATTCATATATATCTATATATTTAATATATATGTTGTGAAATTGATCGAACGCCGATTGAAACCGTGAATCATTTCAAAACCAGAAATATAAGATCGATCATAGGCGAAGCACATCATTGAGAAAGAGGATGTTGTATTTGCGTATGATGATGATAATAACAAATAAAAATACAAATAAAAACAAGAAGTAGAGAACACAATGTAGAGCTAAAAGTCCTTATTATTTCATTAACATATTGCCATATTTATAGAGTACATGAGATCTGATCCAACAGTAAGAATATGAAAGGTTGGCCATTAAGAGGGGAATTAATTGGGAATTGAGGAGTCATCATTATTTTCATAATTATGACATCCATTAATAATGTTTCATAACACTCCCCCTTGGATGTCATAATTTCATGGAACTTTATTTAATCTTCACTTAAAAAAAACCCTGTGGGAAAAATAAGTGAAGCCAAAATAAATGAATTCCATGTCATGTTACCTCATTAAAAACCTTATCAGGAAAACCCAGTGGGAAAAAACTTGATGAAGGGAAAAAGAGTGCAGCATTCCAAACTCCCCCTGATTATATCATTTAGTTATGTATCCAGGACATCAATTAATATTATTATTTAATTGTGTCTTCAGGACATGGGAGGAAGACCATAGATAATAATGAATGGTCTCATTAAAAATTACAACTCACAGGGAAGACCAACAATTTACATTAATTGTAGATATCCATAGTAATTTATAACATTCCATTGGATATCTATTATGATGTATTATTGCCTCATTAAAAACCTCATCAAGGAAAAAACCCTTCAGGGGAAAACACTTGATTAAGGAAAAAAAGTACAATGAAATCAAGTCCCCAGAGTGTTGCCTTTTTAAAAACCTTATCAAGAAAACTCATTGGAAAAAACTTGACGAAGGGAAAAAGAGTACAACAGTTACATCTCCCATTCATAATGATCATCACTACATTTAACTCATAAAATGTCCACGATCAATTTATAACCAAAATATTCAGTTTTGAATTTTGGAATAATAATAACTTATACCCTTTAGATTTAAATGAATAGGGAAGAACAATACCTTGCATCATAATATGATTTATTGTTATTTGCAAGGTACATATGCACATGTACAAGTATATCCTTCAGGGATAAATAAAATGTGCATTTATATTTAATCCTTTTGGGATAAGTATGTTCTTCATCAACCCCTTATGTATGAAATCTATCACTCTTGGAAGCAAGAGATTTAATTATTCATTATGAGTAAGACCATTCCAAAATTTAATATTTCATCTTCAGAATGATTAATTCAAAATACAAGGACATTCCATGTAATTTCATGATTTCAAAAAAACTCTTCAAGAGTTTAGATGTTTTTCAAAACATCTTAATAATATAAATAATACAATGATTCTTACAAACCATGGGATGATAAATTCAATTTATATTCTTCCTTAACTTAATATGGATACAACTTATTCAATTCACCTCATAATTTATCAGATTGGGTGAAAATTTCATAATTTTGAATATGCTTCAGGAATTTAGAACCCTTCTGGGATTCATATAAATATCCAAATATACAAGGAAGAATATTTCTTGTAAAAAGATCATCGATATTCAATAGTCTTGATAGTTTGGATACTCAATCCAGAACTTTATATGTTGAACATTTCATAAGTTCCTTTAATAATTTTGGCCAATTATTATGATGTAGACATCTGTCAAAATCCATTGTCACCAATGAGTTTTAAAATCATTCAAAGAAAATATATCATCAACAACATTTTATTGAGATCTCATAATTTTTATAGTACCAGTGTCACTTCATGGACAATATCTAAAAAGCTATAATGTTGTCGATATATTAATTTTCCTCTTCAAGGGAAAATATATTTATTGCTTTCTACTCGTGATGAACAATGATTTTATATAATCAGTTCAACCACACTTCAGGTGTGTATAATCAGACTATTGATTTTCAACACTTTACATTCATGTAAGTGTTGTAAGAATCTTGTCCATGGTTCTGCAGGACCATATAATATATGATACTCAATATTTAATTTAATCAACTTGCATATCATGCAATGTATACTCACCAGCAACAAATAACACATGTGATCATTTAGTGGATGCATCTTTCATATAGATGGATCACATGGTAGGTGGGCGCGCCCATATATACTTCTTCATAAGTATATGGGAAATTTATTTCCATAATAGCTGCTAATGATATAAATAATTTACCTCAAAAATGGGTACCTCAGGGTAAATTATCATATAGGGGGAATTCATAATGACTTAATGATGATAAATTTATTGATAATTTTGTATACATGCATCCATTAAATAAATTTATCATTCTCCCCTGATGGATGTATACTACGTTATCAATAAATCGATGCTCATGTATACTTAAATCAATATATTTGATTATAATTGATCCTGGATAGACTAAACCATCATGTCATATATTTAAAGTGTTAGGATCGGTAAACTTATGGTTTGCCATTATTGATTCAATTGTACATAACAAATTATTTTAATAACTTTTATGAATGCTTGTTACATATAGAGGTACCTATTTTGTCTCCATATGATATTCATTTTCAAGAATACCATTCATATATATCATCGAGACTTTAGATATAACAAAGCATTAAGAATTTGTACTACCAGGTAGGAATATATTCGCTCTTTTGGAGTCGTTTATTAATTTTCACTACCGGTAAATGTACTTATATGAGCATATACTAACGCATATATGAGTTCTTTTGAAGCATTTAATCAAAATAATATTTTGCTTCAAGATCAACACATATAAGATCTTCAGGATCTTTCATTGTGAAAACTCATATTTGTCGTTATAATTTCCACTTATGGTGGTTGATGAATTCATAATATAATCATAACGGGTTAGGCCCATCACCAAGAGGATTATTGCATAATTTAGAACTTCTACCCAAAATATTTTGGAACTTCAGGCCCAAATACTATTTTTCAATACATCTACTTGGGATAAAATCCCCCACATATTTTGAAGGTGGTGAATGTGGTACCAAGAACCAATGTGGAAGAATCTTATGGATTCACGACATGCCTTATCGCCATCCAAAATTATAATTCATAAACAACATTCACTTTATCGAATGAAAGATAAATCATTTGATCAAACCTCATCAACTCTCAAATATTCATGATATCATAAATCATAAAAAAATGATGAATAATTTCATTCGCTTCAAGGAATGAGATATAGTAATTAATACTAAATTCACATCGAGGAATTCATTCATTCATCAGATTTCATGATCCATGAATGATAATTTATTATTTATCAATAATGATCATCCCGTATAAAATATAAATTTTATTGATTATGATGATCATTGTTTTAACCACTTCAGGTGGTAAAATCATTTTCATAATATATATCGGATTATCAAAACTATGCAATTCAATCATTTCATTTATGAATTATGTGAACAACAACATCCACTTCCAGGGATAGATGAATTACATGAGATGATATTGATAATTCATAAGAATGTGATAAATAATAATGTTTCCCTTTATATTGTTGCTACAGGAACAATAAATGATAAATGAAGATATTCTTCAATATAATGTCAAAGGACATTATTTTCATATCATCCTTCATGGATGTATTATTTTATAAATATTCATAAAATTTATTGTGCTATGTAAATATTTATTGTCATCAAACCACTTATGGTGGTTATATTTTTTTTATTTGTTATAAACAAATACAACACAAAGATCATTTTCATCAAGTATATTTTCATTCACTTTAGGGAATGAAATAAATCATTTTCAATAAATATTCTCATTCACTCCAGGGAACAAAATAAAATTATTTGTTCGAGTTTTATAGTGTCTTCAAAACAATTGCATGAATATTCAATTCAATAATTTCATCAATTTCATCCACTTTGAGGGATTAATATATATAAAATATATTTACGCTTGTTCATCAAGAATATTTAATTTCTCTAAAACATTTTATAAAATAAAAAGAAAGAGAAAAGAAATAAAATAAATATTTACAAATATTTAAAGTAAACATCATCTCCATCATGAAACTTTATATAGTATAATCAAACTTTACACCTTCAGGGTTAACAAGAAATAAGAGATATGAAATTTCATGGTTCATGGAATTATTAGCGAACTTCGGATCGACGTATGACAGGTACGTGGTGATCATCAAACTTCGGCTCGATGTACGACGGGTATGCGATGTTCATCAAACTTCGTCTCGACGTACGATGGGTACGCAATGTTCATCAAACTTTGGATCGATGTACGATGTGTATGAGATGTTTATCATTCAACGGCTCGACGTACGATGGGTACGCGGTTTTCATCACTCAACGGCTCAACGTACGACGGGTACGCGATATTCATCACTCAACGGCTCGACGTACGACGGGTACGCGATATTCATCATTAAACGGCTCGATGTACTACAGGTACGTGATTTTCATAATTCAACCACTTCTGGTGGTGTATTTGATGAATGATGTTTGTCTTGGCATCTACTACATCAGTTATTAATCAAACACATTCTCTCCGAATGAAGTGAAATTTGTCAACCGTGAGTCATTATAGCTCTTCAAGAGCTCATTATTTTCCCCTTTTCCCACAAAAATTTTCTTATGTCGATGATGGGGATGAAGGAAGCGTCATCACGATGCGCAATGCAGAGAGGACGATCGTGCTGATAACGTGTTGTGAAATTGATCGAACGCTGATTGAAACCGTGAAGCATTTCGAAACTGGAAATATAAGATCGATCGTAGGCAAAGCGCATCGTTGAGAAAGAGGATGTCATATTTTCATATGATGATGATAATAACAAATAGAAATACAAATAAAAACAAGAAGTAGAGAACACAATGTAGAGCCAAAATTCCTTATTATTTCATTAACATATTTCCATATTTATAGAGTACATGAGATCTGATCCAATGGTAAAAATATGAAAGGTTGGCCATTAAGAGGGGAATTAATTGGGAATTGAGGAGTCATCATTATTGTCATAATTATGAAATCCATTAATAATGTTTCATAACAATATACTATTTATTAACATTATTAATAATTATCCAATTAATAAAATGTTTAATATTTTTCTCAATTTACTTATTTTTATTTTTTATTTGTTTAATTTTTATTCTACATATATCTATATATTTTATATATACTATTTATTAGTATTTATAATTTATATATAGTATAATAAATTCATTTATTTTTATCATTAATTATTTAATTAATAAAATTTTCAATATTTTTTTAATAAAATCATTTTTTATTTTTTATTTATTTCCTTATTTAATTTTATTCAGACCTTTATTAGTGATAATAAAGTGCTGATAAAAGATCCTTTTATGGGCGTTAAAAATAAAGTGATGATAAAGGGTACCCTTTATCAGCGCTAAAAATAAAGCGCTGATAAAAGATCCCTTTATGAGTGTTAAAAATAAAGTGCTGATAAAGGGTACTCTTTATTAGTCCTAAAAATAGAGATCTGATGAATAAGACCCTTCATCAGTGCTAAAAATAAATCGTTGATAAATGACACCCTTCATCAGTGCTTGTTTTAGCACTGATAAAAGTTCCCTTTTTTAACACTTTTGTATAACACTGATAAAGGTCAGCACTATTAAAGGCCTGTTTTGTAGTATTGTCACCTTTCTTTTGCCATAAACATAGTCACAACTTATAAATATTTCAACACTCTATGACAACACTTTAGAATCAGATTCAAACTTCTTTGACAACACGTTTTGTAACTACTTAAAGCAGTTATCCTTTTCTTCTTTTACTCAAATTGATGATTCTATGTTTAATGATCTTATCGGTGTTATATCACGTCTGATTGATCGATTTTTTCTTCACTTTGATAATTAGTATCAATGATAGTCTAATAACTCTTGACCTAATTGATAAAGCACATCAAAGTTCTTCTTTCATTCTTGACCTAATTGACAAACAATTTAATCTCAAGAAATTGGTTGAATATATTGTTGATTGATCTTTGATCCCATTTTGTATCAGTCCCAATGAATTCACTTTATTTATTTTTCATTAGTTCCATCAACTCCCAAAAAAACAATTCTAACTCTGATTAACTTTTGCAACTATCACTGTATCTGATGATCAATGTCAGTATCACTCTGATTATCGGTGACACACCGCGTCCGATGGACTATTGTCAACAACTTCGACTTCAAAAACTTATTATCTTTTCTGATTATGATACACACCAACTTCTTTCTTCGAAGATTTGTATCTTTTGTCTTATTGTTCTGATTGAAAACTAGTATCTTTGTTTTCACACGATCCGAACAAAACTTCTCAGCCTTCAATCAAATATGTGTTCGGTGATTTCAAACCGATGAACTGAGATCGAAAATCTTTGATGAAAACAAATTACTCCTTCAAAAAAACATCTGCTTGTATTATGAATTCCTCATTACTTTGAGAACATTTAAGATCGACATAACATCATCTAACTTATAATGGAAGATATTGTAACTTCCCATCCTTCTAGCACTCCATTCTTTCCAACCAAACCTCAATACGATTGGCACCACCTGTTCTCCCACTTTACTTCATAAATATTTCACCAAAAGTTTCTCATATAACTTATGATATTTGTGAGTAACAAAATAGAAAAGCATCATCAAATTTACACCAGAGCCATGTAGACTCCAATACAACCTCTCATTACGATTCATCATTTATTTCTGGACCCAAGGTGAGTCTAATGAACCTTTTTTTTTCAGAAAAATTATTCTCAAACTGATGGAATTTCTTAAACATTTTGTTTATAATCTTCTAATTATGATTGTGAGTCTGATCACCAAATTTTACAAAGTGAGACAATTTCTTTCTCTTTGACAAAAAAAGACAATACCTTCAGCACATACTTCTCCCAGCTTCTAAAAATAACTTCTTAGAAACTTGGTCCCAACAATCTACCCCATTAGATTTTGTTGTCAACCAAGGTTCATAGATAACTGAACTTTTTAGCCTTAAGAAATGGATTAATTATCAGAAATTCTAATCCTACGTGAGCTAAATCATTATAGAAAACAATAATTATTGACAAAAAACCATGTTGTCCAAAAGTAGTGACTCATGAAACTTCCTCAATTTTTCTTCACATCTTTCTTCACTTCTTCCACTTTCCTATAAAAAAATGTTTCCTACAACCACTTCAAAAAAATGTTAGAATAATTAACACATTACATTCTAAGTTCACAGCTTACCCACAACCCCCCTACACACATTCTTCCTTAAAAGGTTTAATACATATCAATGGATTGATTTATGAAATAATTTATTGGTCGGAGTAGGACACTCAAGAGGGGGCTGAATTGAGTTCCTATAAAAATTTCTATCTAAAATGATTATTTAAAAATCCCCCAATTTAAAATAAAATACAGGCCAGTTAACCAAAGTAGAAGATTTGTAAATGATTTGATTGTTTGAAAGATTTCTCAAAGACTAATTAGTTCTCAGTTAAGATAATATGAATTACTATTTTAACTTTTGAAACCAATATACTAAATCAAATTCTAATAAAAACACTATATAAGATTAACTATCAAAGTAAAGTTAATTTTTCTAAAATAATTATAAGAATAGAGAAAACAAAACATTAAAACGTTCAACGAAAGTAAACAAGAGGTTCAGTCTCAAGCTGAGACCTAATCCTCTCCACTTGGTGATCACCTTCCACTAAGCAGTTTATATAAATAAACTTGATCCACACCCTGGATCGGGGTACACAACAACATACAAACTATCCAGGTCAACAAAACTCTTCCAAAATATTCGTGGGAGTACAAAACAAACAGTCAGGCCACACAGATACCTCTTTAACTATTATTTGTGGGAGTGTAAGGTGTAAAAAGGTAGGTTTGTGAAGATATCTATGTATCTTCCAATTTAGCATAGGAGTCAGTGTGTGTTTAAAAAATAGAGACACACACACTGCTTGAAATTTAAATAATGCACATAGGTAGAGTAATATAATGAAAATAGGGTTTATAAATCTCTATGTGATGTTCTATATAGCTTCTGGACTCCTTAAAGATGGTAGAAGTGAATATAGAGTTGACTTCTAGAAACAGAAAACAAAATAAAGTGTCGTTTTTTGCTTTTGTATTCTGTTTCTAGGAAGGTAGATGCTTCCTTGAAGTGTTCTTCTCTTTTAAGTTTGTTTCTATAAGAGTTTATGGTGTTTTGGTTCTTAGAAATGTCTTTATGTATACATAGTAGTCCGGTCTTGTGTTATTCTCTAAGATGTACCAACTTTTTCCTTCACTTCTCATATATGTATATGTGTATATCGCCTTTTTGATTAGGTATGGGCTTTATACAATGCAGTAGACAAGCAACATGTTCTCTGGTACCTCATACCTCATATTAGTCTCTGACATCATTAAATGTTGTCTACAAAAGATAGACAAGCTCATTAATATAATAAGCAGTACTAAGTTTCATAAATATGACTCTTAGTAATAATTTTGAATTTAAGAGATAGATTATCAGTGTCTCAGTCTGTCGAAATCTCAGACTGTCGGTGTCTCATGTTGTCGGTGTATTAAACTGTCGGTGACTCAAGCTATCAGTGACTCAAGCTGTTAGTGACTCAAGCTGTCGATGAATCAGTCTGTCGGTAGATCATTCTATCGACAGATCAAACTTACATCAATAACTCAAGATTTGTCGGTCGAGCTGTCGTTAGATAATGCATCGATAACTTAGGATCGATAGCTTATACTTAGCGAAATTTTGAGTGTTGGTCAGTCGCTCTATCAGTAGGTCAGACGTCGATAGGTTAGGCATCGGTAGGTCAGGCATTAGTGACTCATATATTGGTAGATCATACCGTCAGTAGATTAGGCTTTTGTTGGTAACTTATGTATCGGTGAGTCAAATATTAGTGAATCAACTATCGGTAGGACAAGTATCGGTGACTTATACTTATCTAAAATCTGTTAACCTATCTTATACAGTAACACACTAAAAGAATAGATCAAGGTTATATGTAATCATAATTTAACATAATTTAACTTTATGAATCATGATAAAACAAGATAAACATTATTAAACACAATGTAATTTGAATCGTAAATAAGCATGATTTGTGAGCATTAAACCTAGAGGAGGCCAACAATATCCCCATTTTTGATGATCACAAATCATGGAATTATATACCACAATAGTTAATTTATTATGATAAAAGTAAAGTCTTCTTAACATATTACATAGATTATAAGAGAAGAAATTATCATAAGAGATGAAAATTTTAATACAAACACAAATAGATCTATAAATCACTTATTAAACAAAAATATGTTTAAGTTAATGCTCTATTTTAATTTTATTTTCCATTTTAGCTCCCCCTGAGATGTACACCATACACATTCTCCCCCTTTTGGGATAATCAAAAAGAAAAAAAATAATGAAAAGAAAGAACACATAATGAGAGGAAAAACAAATCCAAGATATTGCATTAGTCAAACAATACACGAGATTACAAAATATCAAAAAATAGATCCCTATCAAAGAGTGATCTAACTACTTCTTGGTCACATCATAGTCCATAAATTCTTTTCCCTTATTAGAGGTGGAAGGGGTAGGAGCAGGAGGTGCAGAAGTAGTAGTGGGGGAAGACACAGTGTGAGTACTGAAAGATGGAAGAGGAACTCCTTGAAAAATAGGAGCAAGACTCGGGCTAGAAGAGGAAGGAGGACCTATAAGTTCCTGATGGATGAAAGGTCGAATTTGGATAAGAGCCTGAGCAGGGGAAAAAGAAGAAGTAGAAGGGTGAAGGATAGGTCTGAGAGGACCATCTTCTGGAGCAACAATGGCAGTACTGTGATGATGTAGGTAGAGATTCAATAGATTGATGAAGTCCTTAATGATCTCACCACTATATTCCATAGCCTTTTCAAAATATTCATTATTATCCATAAATTTATCAAGGGTAGGAGTGTATTCCTTAAGCTACTTGACTTGATCCTTGAAGTCTTTAGTGATTGGAGGCATCCTCAATTTTTCCACCAAATACTTGAAATAACTGGTTCACTGATTATTGGTGTAAATCCTCTTAAAATTGAAGTCTACCTTCTTGGTTATTTCTTCTTGAGTAGTATTTGTCTCTTTTGAGTAGAATCTAATCATGTCATGCACATGGTCATTGTTCTTGCTAATCTTAATAAGGCTTTCCTGATTAGTTCCACCCATAAAATTCTAAAGTTTCTCTCAAATCACGGATCTAATCATCTCAACATCTAGAGAATAAACAACAGGAGCAGATGAAGAGGAGGCAAATTTCTCTATATCTTAGATATCTAATCTCAATTGGTCCACATAAAGAGTATGAGGCTGGGGCTAAGCAGTAGCACTCCTATAAGTTGCATCCTAATTTTTTTCACCAATTTATCCAAGGATTTACTATAATAAATATTGATATTGTTAATGGTCGAAACCATAATAGTCAGTTCATTCCTCATTTTTTGATTATCAAGGATAATGGCTTCCAGAACTAAGACCAACCAAGGCTCAACCCGAGACACAAATCTTTTTGTGATCAAATATTAATCTCTTTCACTAAGTCTTGGAACTGAAGTAGATGGATTTGAATAGGTAGATCTAACTACAACCAACAATTATTCCTTGAAATCATCAAGATCGGCTTTGGTGACATATTCAATAGATTCTGAAGTAGCTATAGTAATGGTAGTGGGAGTAGGAGCAGCTGTCCTATCCTCTGAATCAGGATACTCCAAACCAAAAGTCACATATCCTGGATCTCTCCTCCATACAGGCATAATAATGTCATACAAAGTAGAAAGTACATCAACCTTTTCTCTCTTATCCTGTCTCTCCCCCTCAATATATTCTCTCTTCTCAACATAAGTTCTCTTCCTGACATAAACTAGTGATTGTACTGGAGTCACTAGAAATTCTTCTTCAGCATGAACTTCTTCATGAACATAGACCTAAATATCCCTCTCCTTAACCACAAATTCTTCAAGAGCTTCATGGGATTGCTCAACTGGTTCCAGTTCCTATTTCACTACCGGAGCATCAACAAGACTTTCATGCTCAAGAATCTCTAATGTAAGATTAATAGGTTCAACATCAGTACCTTGATCATCACTAGGATGGTTTTATTCACTATTATATCTATCACTTTATCTATATTCCCTTTCACTTGAATTATCATCTTCTTCATTTTCTTCCTCATATCTATCACCATTATCATCTTCTTCTTCACTGACACTTTCTTTTTCTTCACAATTTGATTCCTCATCACCACCAGACCTGCTTTCATACTCAACATCTTCTAATTATTTAGTCTCCTCACTATTATCCTCATCTAGAAGTGGTTATTTAGAGGGTAGATGTATAGGTGTACTTGTCGTACCATAAGCCATCCTATCTAGACTTTCAAAAAATTTAGGATCACTCTTATCATCTATTGGTGATTCAACTCCTTGAACTTTCTCAGTTACATCTTCATCTGAATATAAACCCACTTTATCTAGTCCTAGACCAGGGTCTACCATATTCCTTGGCCTTGAGGGATACTCAGTAGGATTGAAATATTCACACAACTTATCATTATCCTCAACCCACATCTTCTTCCAGGGGTTCCAATTAATTCTCATTTTCCTGCAGATAACCTCGTTTAGACATAAACCATCACAAACTAAAATTGTATCTTCACCTTCATTCACCAATCCATTATATTTCAACATAGAAGAGATAATCCTTGGATAAAATGAAGAGTTTTTCTTGCAGTAGGGTTTGATCATTTCACTGATATGAACCATAAAATATCTACACAAATTAATCTTATGACCTTTCTTCAATAGATATAACAAATAAACATCCTGGTACTTGAGGGAGGAAAAATCCCCTTTCCTGGAACAGAATTGATGTTGGATGAATTTGAATATGAACCCTCACTCACCATCAAGATCTGTAGCAATATGTCTTCTACGATCTCCACTTCCAGTCAACTCAACTAATGCTTCCACAAAACTGAAAAGGTCACTAGTTGGAGGAGCACTTCCTTTATGGTCATCACACAAACCCTCATGGGGTACCTTCAAGCATTCTTCCCAATGCTTAGATGAAAAATAGATTCTTTTTCCATTTATCATCAACTTTATACAAAAAATTTCTGATCCTTCAAGAAAAAACTCAACATATAGGTAGAAATCATGCACCAGCCTTGGATAGAATAGTCTTTCATTTTTGGAGAACCACTCCAACCAACCTTGATCTTGAAACACATTTAACATGCGAGAATTAATTGATAACAACCATTCAAAATTCACTTCCTTCTCAAGCATCATGACACAATTTGCGAGTTCCAGATGAGCAGGCTTAGGTTTATGTTGGCTAACTTCACTTCTTTGATTCTTGGATGGATGTGACTCATCCTCAGATCCTTGTAATATGCACTTTACATGAGCTATTGAGAGAGTTTCGAAGGTTTCAGTTTGAGAGAGAAAGGGAGTAGCTCAGGAAAGAAGGGTTTGAGGGTAAGAGTATGAGAGTAAGAGTGTGAGGGTAAAAAAGTATTGGATCGACCCTTATTTTATCATTTAGGGATTCAAAAACATAAAATATGAAATATGGGTTAAAATGAAATAAAAAAATTAAAAGAGTGATGTTTAAAATTCCAGACAGAGAAATAATTAAGTATCGGTCAGTGAGACACGCCGGTGAGACCTATCAGTAAGTCACCATTAGTGAGTCTTGTCGATGATTCATGTTTGTGAGACGTCATCGGTGAGTCACATTAGTGAGACATCATCTGTAGGTCCTATCAGTGATTCATGAATAGTAGGTCCTAAAAAATTGATCATCCCTAACTCATGTCTGATATAACTCATCCTCTCAAAATTTAAAGGCTTAGTAAAAATATCAGCAAGCTAATGTTCTGTGCCAATGAATTAAAGATTCATATCAACTTTTGATAATGATCTCTAAAAAAGTGATGTCTTACATCAATATGCTTTGTTCTTGAATAAGAAACTCGATTCTTAGAAATGTTAATAACACTTGTATTGTCACCGTTTATAGGGACATTCCTAAACTGATATTCATAATCCAGTAATGTGTGTTTGATCTACAAAATCTGAGCACAATAATTACCAACATTTATGTATTCAACTTCGGTAGTAGATAATGCAATAGAATTTTGATTTTACTACACCATGATACTAAGGACTTTCCCAAAAAGTGACATGTTCTAGAGGTGCTTTTTTCCATCTAACTTACAACCACCGAAATAAGCATTAGAATAACTAACTAAATCAAATTATTATCCTTTAGGATAGAATAGTCCTAAGTTGGTAGTACATTTGAAGTATTTGAAAATTATTTTAACAATAAGAAGATGTGATTCACTAGTATTTTCTTGAAAAATATCACACATACACACACTAAACATAATATCAGTTTGGCTATCATTCAAGTAAAGAATACTTCCAATCATACCTCTGTAATTGGTTTGATCCACTAATTTTCCATTTTCATCAAGATCCAATTTACAGGTGGTACTCATGGGAGTATCACTACTTTTAGTAATATCCATATTAAAATGTTTTAAATTATATTTAGTGTATTTACTTTGATTTAAAATAATACCTTTTTTATTTGGATAGTTTTGAAATCCAAGAAAGAATTTTTGTTCACCTATTAAACTCATCCCAAATTCATTTTGCATCATTTTTAGAAAATAGATACATAAAGAATTTTTAGAATATCCAAAAATAATGTAATCAACATATATTTGAACAACTAAAACATCTTTATAAATTCTTTTTATGAAAAGATTAAGATCAACAATACCTTTTGTAAAACCTTTAGAAATAAGAAAAGTGTCAAGCCTATCATACTAAGATCTCAGATCCCGTTTTAAACCATACAAAGCTTTTGTTAATTTAAAAAAATGATTTGGAAAATTAGGATTTTTAAAACTAGAGGGTTGTTCAAAAAACATCCTCAACTATATACCCATTTAGGAATGCACTTTTAACATCCATTTGATAAATTTTGAAATTCATATGTGCTGCATAAGATAGCGGTATTCTAATGGTTTCAAGTCAGGAAACATGTGCAAAGGTTTCTTCATAGTATATTCCTTCTTCTTGATTATAACCTTGTGCAACTAGTCTATCCTTGTTCCTTACTATAGTTCCATATTCATCTACTTTTTTTCTAAACACTCACTTAGTGCCTATTTTCAAGGTGTATTTGGGTCTATCAACAAGTTTCCAAACTTTGTTTCTTTCAAACTGATTCAGTTCTTCTCGCATAGACATCACCCAAAATTCATCATTGATAGCATTATTGATATTTTTAGGTTCAATCTGTGACAAAAAGTCTTTATGTTCAACTTGGTTCCTTAGAGAAGCTATAGTATGTGTTACCTTATCTAAGTCTCCAACTAAATCATCTAAGGGATGGTTCTTAAGTGTTCTAATAGATATAGAAAAAGAAGGGATATTTATTTTAGGTTCTTCCATAGGTTCGGGTTCAATATGATCATAATCTGGAAATTTTCCAGAATTGGAAGATTTTTCTGCTTGGTTAACAACAAAGTCAGAAGATTTAGAATTCAGGTCAAGATTTGACAGATCATCCTCAAAATTTTCTAGGGAGGTATTAGGTTCATGTGAATCTATTTCATCAAATTTTACATGTACATATTCTTCCAGACACTTGGTTTTCTTATTAAAGACCCTATATTCTTTTCTAGAGGTTGTATAGCCTATGAAAATTCCTTCAACACTTTTTGAGGAAAACTTGTCAAGATTATCTTTTGTATTGAGGATAAAGACTTTGAAACCAAAAACTCTAAAGTAATTAAGCTTAGGATTTCTATTGTTCCATAACTCATAGGGTTTTTTAAGGATATGTCTAATTAAAACTATATTGATTATGTAACAAGCTATATTCACAGCTTCTGCCCAAAAATAATTAGGTAAATCATATTCACTAAGCATAGTTTGAGATATTTCTTGTAAGTTTCAATTTATTCTTTCTATAACTCCATTTTTTAGGGTGTCCTATGAGCAGATAATTTATGACTATATCCATTTTGTGAGCAAAAAGATTCAAATTATTGATTTTCAAACTCATGACCATGATCACTTCTTAAGGTTTTGATCCTAAGTTCACTTAAGTTTTCTACTGACCTAACATACTTGGTGAAATAAGAACATGTTTCACTTTTGTGAGCTAAAAAGAAAGTCCAAGTATATCTAGAAAAGTCATCTAATAGAAGATAGACATAGTGATTCCCATTTATAATAGAAACTCTAGAAGTTCCAAACAAATCCATGTGAACCAAATCAATAAGTTGAGAAGTTGAAACTTATTTCTTTGGTTTGAAATATATTTTATGTTGTTTTCCCTTTTTATAAGGATTACAGAATTTATCATTTGAAAACTCAAGTTTAGGTAGATCCCTGGCTAGTCCTTTCATAGTTATCTTTCTAAGGGAGTAAATATTACAGTGTCCTAGTCTTCTATGCTATATCCAAGACTCTTTGTGAAAGTCACTTAAACAAGACACATTTTGAGAAAATAAAGAATATAAATTCACAAAATAAATGTTTTCATTTCTAAAAGTAGTGAATACTAAATCATTCTTATAATTGAAAATATTACAAGCATAATTTTCAAATTTAATATGAAATACATCATCACATAACTGTGAGATTCTAAGAAGATTATACTTAAGACCATCAACAAAAAGAACTTTATAAATTAAAATTGAATTAGTGTTACCAATTTGGATAAGGCCAATAATTTTCCCTTTTTCATTATCACCAAAGTTGACATGTCCACCATTAATCTTGATAAATTTCTTGAAGATGAAATAGTCCTCTATCATATGTCTTAAACACCCACTGTCCAAGTACCATAAGATCTTACAGGAACTCTTCAAACAACTTTCCTACATGAAAAATTCAAAAAAGAAAATATTTTAGTACCCAAACTTTCTTGGGTCCAATAACATTAGTAATTAAATCTTTGAGAACCCACATTTTCTTTATGGGTTTCCTATAATAAACTAGTAAAGTATTAAAAAAAATAAACTCTATTTGGTCTGGAAAAACTTGAAGTAGTAGAAGATGTTCCACTGTTGGAACTTGCATAATATTTTCTAGAACTGGGTATAAAATCAGATTTTCCAGATTTTGATACAAAATTGTTTTTAATAAAATTTATTTTTCCAAGTTGATAACCAATGGCAGTAGTATATTTTGGAGCAACTTGTTTTCCAATCATTTTAACTAAGGTATATTTACCTTTTTTAAACCTCTTTAAATATTTATTTAATTGCTCATTATACAGTTTAAGTTCATTGTTCTCATTGAGCAATTGAGAATTATTTTCCTTTTCAATAGTAAGTTCAGATTTAACTGAAACATTAAGAGCATGTTGTTTCTTGAGAGATTTATACTTATCCTTTAGTTCATTGCATGCATCCTCAACAATTTTACAGTATTCAAACATTTATCCATTTTTCATATTTTCAAAATCAGATTAATCTCCAAAATAATAAGAATTCTATACAGGAGATTCTAGAGTTACCCCAGATGTGTTTTTCATGAAACACATGTTG
The DNA here is from genome assembly GCA_963277665.1 of Viscum album. Classification (NCBI taxonomy): domain Eukaryota; kingdom Viridiplantae; phylum Streptophyta; class Magnoliopsida; order Santalales; family Viscaceae; genus Viscum; species Viscum album. The sequence continues at coordinate 861,656,388 of OY728140.1, forward strand.
GCTTTTTCAGCCTTCTCATCATGTGAAGATTCCAAGTCACTAGATCTATCCTCAGAAGCACTTCAGGTTGCCTTCATTGCTTTCTTGTAATTTTTATCTTTTTCCTCATATTTCCTTTTGAAATTTAACTTAGGATACTCATCTTTCACATATCCTCTTCTCTTACACTCATAACAGACCATTTAATTAGTATTATCATTTTTATTCTAGTCCTTTTTCCAGTTTCCCTTGTTGCCATACTTCTCTTTATAACTAGGTTTTCTGAAGAACTTCTTTCTTCTATAAAACCTCTTAAATCTTCTGGCTAACTGAGCCATTTTATCATCACTGTCACTTGGTGATTCTTCATTTCTATAACTTTCAGCATGAACTTTCACTTTCTCTTTTTTTTTGGAGGTAGTAGTTTTGAAAGCCACTAACTTTCTATTTGGTTCATCATCTTCTTCTATGTTAACCTTCATCTATTTTTCATACATAACCAGCTTTCATATCATCTCCTTTATAGGTAAAGTACTGATATCATAGGATTCCCTTATTGATACTGAGGTTCCACTCCATCTTTTTGGTAAGAATCTGATAATTCACATTACTTGTTCCTTGGATGTGATTGTATTTCTTCGAGAGACTATCATATTTACTATCTCATTGAACCTAAGATACATATCAGAAATGATTTTATTAGGACTCATCTTAAAGTTATCATATTCAATAGTATATGTATCAAGTCTCATTTATTTAATATTAGTGGTTCCTTCATGTGAAACAACCATTGTATCCCAAATTTAATGTGCTGTTTTACATTCAAAAATCCTATTAAATTTTTCATACCCTAAAGAATAGTATAATTAATTCATAACTTTATATTTATTATTATAGGAAGCCTTAGTGGAATCATCCCAAGAGTTTCTAGCAGTATTATGAGTCTTATATTCATCTACAATTGAAGACCAAATTTCAAAATCCATACTTTCCAAATACATTTTCATTTTAATTTTCCACTAAGAATAATTTATTTCATTAAAGTAGGGAAGTGTATTGGTAGCAAAACCTTCCTATGTATTATCCATTTAAAATAGATTTTAAATATTTTAAAGAACAATAAATTTTGAACTGACAAAAATTTAGAGATCTTTAAAAAACAACTAAAATCATAGTTGAAAAGAGTTTTAAAAAAGATTTTAATGCTTTGATACCAAATGTTGGTCGGAGTAAGACACTCAAGAGGGGGGTGAATTGAGTTCCTATAAAAATTTCTGCCAAAAATTATTATTTTAAAATCCCCTAATTTAAAATCAAATATAGTCCAGTTAACCGAAGTAGCAGATTTGTAAAAGATTTGATTGTTTGAAATATTTCTCAAAGATTGTTTAGTTCTCATTAAGATAATGTGAATTACTATTTTAACTTTTGAAACCATTCTACTAAATCAAATTCTAATACAAACACTATCTAAGATTAACTATCAAAGTAAAGTTAAGTTTTTTGAAATAATTATAAGAACAGAGAAAACAAAACTTGAATGCATACAACGAAATTAAACAAGAGGTTCAGTCTCAAGCTGAGACCTAATCCTCTCCACTTGGTGATAACCTCCCACCAATAAGTTTATATAAATAAACTTGATCCACACCCTGGATTAGGGTACACAACAACATACAAACTGTCCAGGTCAACAGATATCTTCCACAGTATTCGTGGGAGTACAAAACAAACAGATAGACCACACAGAGACCTATTCCACTATTATCCATGGGAGTGTAAGGTTTAAAAATGTAGGTTGTTAAAGATATCTATGTATCTTCCAATTTAGAACAGGAGTCGGTGTGTGTTAAAAAACCGAGACACACACACTGCTCAAAATGTAAATAATGTACACAGGCAGAGAAATATAATGAGAATAAGGTTTAGAAAGCTATGTGTGATGTGCTATTTAGCTTCTGGACTCCTTAAAGATGGTAGAAGTGAAGTTCGAGTAAACTTCCAGAAACAGAAAGCAAAACAGAGTGTTGTTTTCACTTCTATCTTCTGTTTCTAGGAAGGTAGATGCTTCCTCAAAGTGTTCTTCTCTTTTAGGTTTATTTCTGTAAGAGTTCATGGTGTTTTGGTTATTAGTAAATTCTTCATATATGTATAGTAGGCAGATCTTGTGTTATTCTCTAAGATGTACTGGATTTTTCCTTCACTTCTCGTATATGTATATGTGTATATCACCTTTTTTATCAGGTATGGGCTTTATATAATGCAAAATACAAGCAACGTGTTCTATGGTACCTCATACCTTGTATTGGTCTCTGACATCATTAAATACTATCTACAAAATATAAACAAGATCATTAATATAATAAGCAGTGTTGAGTTTCATAAATATGACCGTTAGTAATAATTTTGAATTTAAGAGACAATTCATCAGTGTCTCAGTCTGTCAACATCTCAGACTATCAGTGTCTCATGCTGTCGGTGTCTCAAATTGTCAGTGATTCAAGCTGTCGGTGACTCAAGATATCAGTGAATCAATCTATCAGTGACTTGGTCTATCACAAGATCATTCTATCGATAGATAAAACTTGCATCAGTAACTCAAGATCTATCGTCCGAGCTATCGGTAGATGATGCATTGGTAGCTCAGGATCGATAGATTATAATTAGTGAAATTTTGTGTGTTGGTCAGTCGATATATTGGTAGGTTAGGCATCGGTAGGTCAGGCGTCGGTAGATCATGTGTCGGTGACTCACGTATCGGTAGCTCATACCATCAGTAGCTTAGTCTTCTGTCGATAACTTATGTATCAGTGAGTCAACTATCGATAGGATAAGTATCAGTGACTTATACTTATCCAAAATATATTAACCTATCTTATTTAGTAACACACTAATAGAATAGATCGAGGTTATATGTAATCATAATTTAACATAATTTAACTTTATGAATCATGATAAAATAAGATAAACATGATTAAACACAATGTAACTTGAATCATAAATAAGCATGATTTTTGGGCATGATTTGTGAGCATTAAAGCTAGAGGAGGCCAACACAATTCTCCCCCTTGATAACACCATCCAAAGAAAATATGAGAGATGATACAAAAAAACATACCTCAACCTTGATAAGAAAGAGGTTGGACACCCATTTTCAACCTCATTTTATAAAAATATTCCTTCGATAGAGGTTTTGTGAAAATGTCAGCAACTTGTTTTGATGTATGAATATACTCCAGCTTCAGTTCATTATTCTCCACATGATCTTTTATGAAATGATATTTGATATCAATATGTTTTGAATGAGAATGTTGTACCAAATTTCTAGTAAGTTTGATGGCACTTTGAGTATCACAACCTAAGATCAAGGATAACTTTACTTCAACATGTAAGTCTTACAACTAAGTCTTTATCCACATAAGTTGAGTAGCGTCTTGATTGGAAGCAATATACTCAACTTCATCTATACTAATAGTTACTGAATTTTGTTTCTTTTTATGCCAACTAACACAAATTTTTATCAGAAAGAAAAATCCACCAGATGTGGATCTTCTATAATCAACATTTACTACCCAATCATTATATGAATACCCAAATAAGTTAATACTTTATGAGTTTTCATACTATTGGTGTGTAATTCCACTTTAAGCCATAAACAATCATCTTTGAGAAAAATAAGGCACCCTTTAACTCACCGAGACATTCCGATGATTCCAAGGCAACTGCACGTAAGATCCAAGGGCTTCACACAAGATGGAAAACTGCATGTAAGAATCTTACATGCCTAATGCAATGTCAAAGCCATTCTTTCACCCTAGACACTCAGAAAAGACCAAGGAAAATGTGTGAAAGTGCAGAGGTTGGCGTGAAAAAGACCAACCCATTAATAATAATCTTATGCGCCCAATGCGACGTCAAATTCCTACTTATACGCCGTCCTCCTTATACCCCACCAAGGATTTTTCCTATAAATAGAAGGGAACCCCCTTTCCTCAAGGTAATACTCTGAAAGTCGAACTGTCACTCACATGATCGCAAGACAACCTCTTCCACGACAACGCACAAGCCATGGATCCAAGTTACAGGATCTTGCATGATAGGTACCCTATGGTTCCCCCTTCATATGGGACCATAAGGGATTGACCCTCGCCCATTTAATTTAAGCCTAAGTCAAGTGTGCACAAGAGACCCACCTTGCGCGTAAAAATTTCCCTTGCACATTACCTCTTCCACTCAACTCCCTTCCTTTTGCACGCAAGCCTCTAATCTTTTGCGCACCCATTCCCTTAGGCTCCATGAGTTGTCTTTAACCCAAGGTTCCATGTTTGATCCCTTCTTGCATGAAACTCCCACATCTTGCACACAACTTCTCCGTGTGACCCTCCAGGCTAGTACATAGTGATTTCATGGTCTCTCGTGTGGTGTCCCATATCACGTTGCCCTACCTATTGATTTTTGTAATAGGTATGATAATGGATCTTGGTTTTTGGAATAGACAAGATAATGTGGACCCCACTATTGACCAATCCTGTCATTGTTGGTGCATTCTCTTCCCCAAGTGTGGGTAGGTACCAGTTATATAAGTTCAAGGGGTGAGGAGTGAGTCCTCCTCATTCGTGCTGTAGTACATTAAACTGCCAAGTGTTATCATCCTCAGCAAATGATGTTAACTATAGCCTCACCCCATGAAATGCACATGGGGATCCCCACCTTGGGTATTTTACATGACCACTAGTCCCCATGGGAGTGAGATATTCCTCACATGGAATGATATCCTCCTCGCATGGAACAACACCTACCCGTAGAGAAGGACATCCATTCTAGTGTAAGACCCTAGCCTTTCTTATAGGAGGTATCACTCTTTCTCCTCCTCACCTCATTCAGACGCAAAGATTAGAGGTGATATGATCACATGGTACTCTCAACATCCCATTCCTCTCCCTTTGAGCTTTGTCACCATGGGACACTCCTATGTGTAAGCCCCGCTCCATCCCTCACTAACGCATCTTTCACGACGCGACCGTCTAATCTACTACTTCCTCATGTTTCTCACACCGAGCATGACTCACATGGGATTAGAGGTTTGTAGTGACCATGAAACCCTTATTATGGGTATCCATACTAGAGTAATCCCTAACATATACCTTTATGGGCTGTTAACCACACGTAAGCCCTGAACCAACAAACTATGTGGGTTTTGTTCCCTATCTTCTAAACAAGGTACGTAGGAAGACTCCATGAGGTTTAATCCCAACCATTGGTAAACCTTGGTTCTCTCCTCTAAGGGGTGAACCTCCTGGATCTTATTATCCACCATCATCCATTACCATCATCTTCTTTCCCTCAAGCCACTATATCTCAGGACGTTCATGCCCCACTCAGAGGTCAAATATCCTTTGGGACCACCTGGTTAGCTTTAATGTGTAAGCCCTGCACCACATGCTTGGGATGCATCCTTAGGTGTAATACCCTATTCCCCTCTCAGAACTACATGGTCTTTGATTCCCAGCCAACTAAGATACGTAGGAAACCTCCCCAAGGTTCAAGCCCGACACTGTCATATTCACATCGGTTTACTCTTATCCTTACTGTATGATGTTAAACTGCATGGTATACCCGAACTACATAGACTTTGATTCCCAAACAGCTGGGATATGTAGGAATCCTCATTGAGGTTCAATCCTAATAAACTTGATAACCTATCCATTCCATCCATTTCTCCCACTCTGTTCACATCCATCTTGATTTCTACCCTAGCCTCCATATCACGGTGAATTAATGTCATCCATATGGGTCATCTCAACACGTAAGATCCATTCATTCACCCCTTCGATGCTCTTAGTAACATCTGAGAAACCTTAGTGTGTAATCCCCACACAATCCACCCAATCCAACCAAGATAAATCCTCTTGCGATGGGAAGTATTAGTGCGTAAGACACACTCTATCCAATGAACTACATGAGTTTTGATTCTTTTCACCTAAACATGGTATGTAGGAATCCTTAAAGAGGTTCAATCCCATCCAATGGTAAAACCTGGTGTCCCCCTCATTGGGGTCCACCTTCTTTGATCTGACCTCATTAGTGTCCAGATCAGCCTTCATGGTGTGAAACCTTCCCTTTATAGAACACACCACTCTCAGGTCTGTCCTCATTAGACATTCTGATCCATCCATCTAGTAAACCTTCCAGGTTACCCCCTTATAAATGTACCTATCTGATCCACCTTCACAAGTGTTTTGATAAGCCCATTATGTCTCCCCAAGACATTAAACCCACGACCCTCCATCTTCGCTAGACGTTAAACTCACAACATACCCCATTTTAAACATGGGATCCCTGATAAAAACCTTAGAATACATGCCTCTGGAATAAGATACCCTACGATTGACATAGGGTTCCTTATGTTTCTCTGCCCTTGAGAATCTCTCTTATGAGGAAGAATACAGGTGACCAATGTTCCAACATCTTGACATGCCACTGACGCTCAACATGACTACTTATCCAACTGAAGGTTTCTACCCTGACTAGACCCCTTGGAATGTCCAAACAAAAGTAGCATAATTAACCAATGTCCATAAAGATATAACACCAAGAATGAGTTTCACGAACAATGTATTAATCTATAAGGGAGACCCGGACTAGCCGAAAAATTCCGAGGAGGAATCCACAAAAGGAGAGACTGACATTTCATCATCCCATTTTGATCATGGAGTAGACATCTATAAAGAAGTGATAAATGTTGCTTGCCTTTAAAAAGTGATAATACAGGGCAACAGAGCCGCATGTTGTGAAAACCGACGATGCACATGACTCAACGGAAAGCGTCGGAAATAGAAATGGTGAACCCGATGTGAAATATTCTCCTCAATGTGTGACTAGTAGCACTTAAGATATTAATAGACAAGTGTGTTAGCATATCCATATATTTTGTGTCAGGACCCTCTGAGAAAATAGTGGGCCTGACATGGAACTCACCAGAAATTGGGGTAGTTAATCATTGGGAATTCTAGTATGTGGCATTATCAGCATGGATCTCTCTCTAACCATGGAAGACTAAATGATACTGGGACACTGGGCATTGCTTTCCTATTATCTGTACTGACGACTGAATCTTCCTACTTTGTTGGACCCAAGCCATAGGAAATCAATCACCCTCTGCCCGCAAACATAGTGGAAGGAGAAATAATAATGTGGCAATACCACACGATTCCACCTCCACTACGACTTCATCCATGACCATGACTACCGGGTGGCCACACCCCATCTCACCCTTGGAGACCGTGAAAAGGAGGGGATCTATGCTCTCATGTGATGGTATGAGATAAAGGGGGTTATTCCCACACGAGGCATGAACCTCTAGGTCCTAGAGGCTTTTATACCTCATTGTCACCACCACTCCCAAGGGCTGTGTAGGGATCCACTGCTCTCCACTCCAACTTCCAACCGCTTCAGGACTCGCTCCCCGAAATGTTCCTACGACTCGCTCCCCTACGACAATGAGGTAATGGATATCTGAGTTATCTTGACTACAAATACTACCTGGTAGCTGCCAAGGAGGGATTCCACTAGGCCATGTCAATTCCACCAGCTATCGGTCCTTTAGACTGAAGAAAAGATGGTCTACACCCCTGTTCTGCCAGCCCTGATTTGGATAACCCGATGCCAATGTCGGGTGAAATCTCATGAAGATGCCCAATAGGGGTAATCCTCTTCCATGACTTCAGTGAACCATGTCACCCTAATGAATTCTACTAGGTCCCTGTGATTGTAGACTAGGGATTCACCTATGCCTGATTGGAATTGAGACCTCAGCTGCCTCACAGGTAGGCCGGGTTAACTCTTTCGGTCACCAGCATGATCAATAGCTATTGTGGGCTGACCCATGATGATGAGATCTAGTACGAAGGACCTCCCCATACCATTGTCAGTTAGAGTGGTGGTACTACCTACTCTCACACCCAGTATGGAGGTCCTCCCCATGTTACCAGTATCAGTCCAAGCGAAGGTCCTCCCCATCTTGTTGACACCTATCACAGAGGTCCTCCCCATGCCTATGATTTTAGATATGGTGGTCCTTCCCATGTCTTAGGTCATCAATGTGAAGGTCCTTATCATGTCATTATCAGCTCAACCAAAGGTACTCCCTGCAACAACATCAACCAGAGTGAAGGTCCTCCTCATTCCGTCACCTGTGGACATGAAGGTCCTCCCCAAGTTCTCATTAGATACAGCGGAGGTCCTCCCTACTCCAACAACCATCAAAGCAGAGTTCCTCCCTGCTTCATCGACAATTGAAACAAAGGTCCTCCCCATGTCCACTTCGACCAGTATGAAGGCGCTCCTTATGTTACTACTTCCAACCATCATGGAGGTCCTCCCCGTGCCACAGGCAGCCGACATAGAGGTCCTCCCCATGTTCTCACTAGCTCTAGCGGTAGTCCTCCCTGCTCCAGAACTCCCAACTACAGAGGTCCTCATCACATTTATAGCAACTAGTATGAAGGTCTTCCCCATACCCATGCTTCTCAACATGGAGGTCCTCCTCGTGTTTCATTTGACATATGCGCAGGTGCTCCTAACACCTCAGCTCACCAAAGCGGAGGTCCTCCCCACTCCAAAAAAAAAAACATATGGAGGCCCTCCCCATATCCCATCCAACTCAAGTGGAGGTCCTCCTCACTCCAACACTAACCCACACATAGGTACTCCCAATGAAGAATAATTACCCTACCCTAAAGATCCATCCTGAGGTAGAAGGGAAAATCGTCACTACCAAAGGAAGAACTCCAAGAAGCTCCAGATCATTTTCAATCCAGTCCATTTATCAGATTCTGAAGTGGAATGTGACTTGATGATGGAACCTTCACCCCAATCCTCTACATCAGAGTCTGGGGAAGGAAATCGGAATGTGAGTTTCATCATTCTAGAAGGTGAGATGTACCAGATCCCCAAATCCCTCTTTGTAGGTACATGTAGGAGGAGGAAGATCTAGACCCCTTCTAGAGTCTTACCATGAGACCCTCTCTATCATCACCAATTTCATTCTCTACCTCAATAAGAGATCATAGAGAGTTATTTTGGGGGCATGGTAGATGACGAGCGCCTGTTAGACTCACCACCAACAACTGCTTCCCTTTCACATGAGGTAGTGGAAAGCACCCCATCCTAAAAGGACATGATGATGTGGTTGGTACTGCCTCCGAGTGATAACCCAATGAGTGAAAGTCATTCATATCGAACAAAATTTTCTTCTCCAATCATTCCGCCGATGTAGCAGTCCACGTCAGTGTTGTTACCAGTTTCTCATCCATCCCCGATTGAAGAATGGGGCAACCAGAACTTGGATCCCGCTTCTAAGTAGGGAAGTTTGTGGGAAACTCTAGCTGCGAAACCAATTGTCAGAAATGTTCTATCCAATTGAAGTTCCAGAATTCGACATCTCAGAGTCTCTCAACAAAGACGAGGTTGTGTGATTTTGATGAACCATATGGGAGATGCATTTACGCCACTACAACCATTGGTTTATTTACCCAAAAAACTAGGAACACTTCAACGACATTGGCCAACGATGTCATATGGTTGAGTAAGCAACGCTTCCAGTGACGCAACACCCTACGTCACTCGGCTATCATCAGACCCTTCAACAACAATGCGTTTAGAGCTTCACCATACTTCATAGGATTATTGAGGAGGCATCCCCACGTGTACAAGTCTGGGGATGGGGGTAGTATGCTGCTCTCCACTTCGTCCCTATTTTCTGACAACTTGATTTTCCTAGCGACATCGAGGATAAGCCTCCAAACATAGTTATAATGAATATGGCTAATCTCGCCTCGCTCAAGGAGAAGGACATTGAGATAGGTCTTAGCAAAGAGAAACTACCTCTAGGGGAACCACAAAATCCAATGGACTTCATTGGTGTTCAAAATCACCAGCAAAGTCAAGTGATCAGCCTTATATAACCCTTTGTGCCACTTCCCATTGGTGAGAATAGCAACAATGGTAAAGATCAGATCGGAACTTCCAAGAAATCTGACCCATACGATGTAGCACAAGAGATAGAGGTTAACCTTACCACAATTGACTTTCTCTAGTAACTTGAAGATCAAAATAGGCTCATTGAAGAGCTCCTTGTTGAGCACCTTATAGAGTGGCGCCCAGATTATGGTGATCCTTGATACACCCCTATCCCTCTATCAAGGTAGTAGGGGTAGCCACAGGTTCTTCTTGGCCATTCGCCACATGTCGATCTCAACAATATCGTGCATCCTAATAGGATAGAAGCTAGATCCTATGGAAAGAAACCATTGTATCTATCGATGAATCCACACGAGCTATGTGAGAATCTTCCTCAAGACCCGACTCCGGTCATTTCTCCAGAAGCTCCACAGGTCGTTCTTCTAGTAGCTCCGTAGGCCACTCTAGCTGCTTCATAAGACACTGAGCCCTCCTATCATGTTGAAGATACTTCCAATGCACTAGTGGTTAGGGATCCCCACCAAGATAGGAATCCCCACTAGGAGGATCTGATGCCTACTCTCATCACCCACCTCGAGGCCCTTGAGACATGAAAGGTGGTAATACCACCTGATAGAAATTCATATCCATCATGGGTGGATGATATGTAGGCACCCCCAGATTTAGAGAATCCTACCCTCTCCCCCTTTAACATGATGGGTGACCTACTGCAATATCTGTCCCACTTTATTTTAAGGTGTGGACCCATGCTGGGAACTCTAGGACAACAGGAGGCTTCCAAGCTCTAGTGTTTTGTACAGACATTGGAAGAGCTTGCGTTCGTCTGGTACAAACAGTTACCCATTGGGTCTATTGTTGGTTGGGAAGATCTTCACAAAAATTTTATTTATCAGTTAATCTCCACCACATTCTAGACAAGTATTTTCAACATCTTCAATTGAAAAAAAAATAGCTAGATGAGCGAGTCACAAACTTTGTCTCCAGGTGGAAGGGCCTCATGTATTCACTCAACATGCCGCTGACTCAAGAACATCTATTGATGATACGCGTGAGGAATTTCAAGACTGAATTGGTTCCCTCCCTCATAACTTATAATTTCTCAGGTGGATTCTGGGATTTATCTTACAAGGATTAGTGCCTAGCGGAAGCATTATAGCAAGCTAAACAGACACGTCTGTTGCCTCCCACAGCTCCCACAAGAAGAGCCTCCAAGGCAGAGGCCGCCGCCATCGCACAGATAGTGAACCCCAGGCTGAAAGAATTTCTACTAGTAGAGCCTCATTTATATACTTGTTGAGGGCAACAACCTCAATCCTAGACTCATGCTCAGCATCACCCGCCACAGAATTGGCAGACAACACCCCATCAAGTGTTGTCACCTAGTCAAGACAATCAGGCTCTATCCCCTCACTAGGATCCAATCCCTCATCAAGGCCAGGATCCTAGAGTTCCTTTTCCAGACAGAAGGAATTGGGCCTAATCATTTGATGTAGCTCAGGTCCCCAATTATTTCCTAAGTGCCTTAGATCAAGGGATTTTGAATTTTACAGAATGCAGGAAGCCCAAGGAGGTCGATCTCATAGATCTCTCTGACTATTGTCCTTATCATAGAATCCTTGTACATACCATCAAGCGATGTTATGTGTTCAAGGACTGAATCTAGGACTAGGTTTATAAAAACATACTCAGATTGGATCCTTCCCCAAAATAGGTGGCATGTATCTTTGAAAATCCTGACAGCGACAGAGAAGATGAGTAGCAACAGGTCTCCAATCATGGGTCTCATAAGTATGATGATTGGTTGGCCCGTAGAGTAGTTTCTCGCACCCATGGTATCATTCACGTTTGTTTTAATCATCTTGAGTCTCCTAGATTCGACACAACTCCTTCATCTTCCACTTATGCATCCACATCTCATCCATCAACTTCTCAGAAGAATAGGCACCAACAGTGCAAGGGAAAGCAAATCCCCTTACCAGTGTTGAAACTACCTCACACTCTCAGCAACTTCATACACCAAAAAATGTGAATCGACCCCAGAATTCATCTAGTATTGGAGGGTTCCTCAGGTGATGATCATGAGTATTCCTTTGTGAATACCGTCGAGCTGGTGGACCCTTATAGGGTTCCCGATAAAGAAGATTTTTAGGAAGGCCATCCTAATGTTCCCGGCCGACACTATAGTGGATGGGGCCATAGATATGTGAATCGTTAGAATGCACAAGACAATGCTTATAGTCAATCCATGCACGCTACTGAGACCAGACAATAGGTTTAGTGTAGAGGTCAACATGCACATTCCTCTCATCCTGCCTCTTCAGATTCACTTCCACCGTTTTTCATGCTACTCAACTAGGTAGAGCCACCATGAATGCATCATGATCAGCTGCATCTAGCTGTGGCTAGACCTCATTCATTCAATAGTCAACCAGTAGTAAATTTTCAAGGTTTGGCTAGTGAGAAATGGGACATCCCCAACATCATATAGAATCCATTGGTTTGACCAACAATGCCTGTTATACCTCCTACGAGTAGAAATGTGCATCTAGCATAGAAGTATGATCTACTTAAGTGTATCTTCAGTATTCCTAGAAAGCTCTTGATTCTCAAGGATCTCTGCTTGTTAGAAGAAATGCATAAATCCCTCATAGAGGATTTGAAAATCCTCCTCTAATTAGAAACAGAGGTAGCGGTTGCAGATGCCTTCCATGCCAAGGAAGTTGAGCAAGTATAATGACAAGCCATCATCTCATTCTTAGGAGAATATGAAGGATCCACAATATAGGGACATATCCACCCATTGTACATCATTGGCCAGTTCAATGACATCAAATTCCACCATTGTCTCATAAACACAGGTTTTGAGATCAATATCATCCTGACCTGTATGCTCCACAAGCTAAGATTGACCGAAGTAGGTATGAGTCCCTCTGACCTAAAGATTCAAGGTTATGATAGGACCAAGCAGAGTCCATGTGGTAATATTTTCCTAAAGACCCAATTCGGTGTCCCGATTGCAAACACAAAATTCATGTTTGTCTCGCAGGATACCACCTATAATGCACTGATGGGTAGACCCTGACTCCATCTACATGCAACGGTTCCCTCATAATATCACCAATGTCTCAAGTACTCCCTCAATGGTTGAGTGGGTATTCTTAAAGGTGATGAATCTCCCTTTTCCTCTTGTAAATCCCACTATTTAGATGTCGACTATTACAAGATCAAGGAAAAATGGGTTCATAACAATAAGGTTGAGCACAATACCACTGTAGCTGACCCATGGACGGACTTAGACGATGCCTTTATCCTCCAAATTCACTAGTTGTAGGTCACAACCCATGATTTGGGACATTGCTTCATCATTTATAAAATGAGGGGAATACACGTTCCTAGGTACAAGGAATTCCAGAAGATTACCTCATACTCCTACATAGGTTAGGCTCAGGTGATACCAAACCCCCTACCCCTATTAGGTATTAAGAAATTTTCCCTATGGTCACAAATATTCACCAGACCTGCATATTCCACTGAGATGAGTTTAATTGAAGCCAACCGACCTGTCACCACTACTTTGATATCATCAAGCATGGAACTTTTGATCAAAGACATGATGGAATCATGTTTATAGACTTTGTTTCCATGATTTTAGTAGTGTAGGAATCCCTTAATAAAGATTCCACATTCTCCCAAGTAGGTACCAGTGTTCCTCCAGAATCATCTAGCTTTGATGAACCATCCCCTCCCACTAATTCATCTATCTCAGATTATAAATAAGACTTGTATGATGATCCTCCCTCATTCAAAGAGGGTGTCTCCACTGCCATCGATGATTTGGGATAGGTGAATCTTGGCACCTAAGTAGACTCGAGGCCAACACCGATCAACACAACTATGTCTGTAGAGGAACAAAAATAGTGTGTGGATTTCCTGAAGCAACATTGTGACATATTTTCTTATAATTATGATGAGATTCCAGGACTAGACCCTCAGGTCACCTTCCACCATCTTGGTCTGCCTGTGATCTATCATAGGTTCAAATAGCCTCCCAAGAAGATGCACCCCTCTCATGGTTCCATGTTCAAGGATGAAGTTGATAAGGCCATCAAATCCAACTTCATCAAGGAAGTCCAATATCCCAGATGGTTAACTAACATCATTTCCATTAATAAGAATAATAGATAGATCAAAGTCTGCGTCAACTTCCAAGATCTCAACCGCCACTGTTCAAAGGATTATTTTACCCTTCCTATAGTAGAGTTGTTGATTAATTCCACCATTGGGTTCTAGGATCTCTCCTTCATGGATGAGTATTCTAGGTATAACCAAATCCAAATGGCTCTCGAAGATGTAGAGTCCACCACCTTCAAGGTTTCGTAGGGAACCTTCTTCTATCAGATAATTCCCTTCGGTTTGAAGAATTTAGGAACCACTTATCAACATGACATGTACCAAATATTCAAACCAATCCTTAGTATGCTAGTGGAATGATACATGGATGATTTTGTGGTCAAATCCCGCCAGCTCTAGGACCATCTTAGAGATATTGAGAAAGTATTTAGCTTACTCTACTCCCACCATTTGAAGATGAACCCCTTGAAGTGTGCATTTGGGATTACCTCTAGGAAGTTTCTCAGCTTTTTCATCAGATACAGAGGCATTGAGATCAACCCAGAGAAGATCAAGGCCATTAGTTAGATGCCTCATCTGAGAAACCTTTAGGAACTTTAAGGATTTCAAGGACACTCATCCTATATAAGTATATTCATCATGAATATGGATAAAAAGTGTAATCCCTTTTCTATATTCATGAAGAAAAGTGTCATCTATCAATGGGATGAAGAGTGACAAAATAAGTTTGAGGAAATCAAGCAGTACCTACTACAGCCTTCGGTTTTGAAGCCACTCATCTCTGGGAAGCCTTTGGTCCTCTATGTGATCACCTTGGAATGATCCCTCTGTGCCCTTCTCACTCAGAAGAACAATGAATGGATAGAGAATAGTTTTTACTATATCAGTCGTATTCTCCTTGACACAGAGACTAGATAATATCTTATCAAGAAGAGCTTCCTTGCATTGGTTTTTTTTAGTGAAGAAGTTGTGGCACTATCTACAACATCATGAGATACAGATTGTGTCTTGTGTGGATTCGCTAAAGTATATTATGAATCTCCCTATATTGATACGTCATATAGCTCAATGGGAAGTGATCCTTTAATAGTTCGACATCAGGTTTATCCCATAGAAGGATGTTAAGGGTCAGGATTCGGTAGACTTTATGGACGCCCATCTGATCCCCAAAGAACAGTACCTAGATCTTGATTTTCTAGATGAGGCCAACATCTCAGTGGATCAAACTATTCCATTTTGGAAAATTAATTTTGATGGCGCCTTCCGGAGCCTTATCGGTAGAAGTCTCAATGATCCCAGACTCAACAGAGTAGGTTTGGGAATCGTTTTCATCATGCCTACACATGCTGTCTTTCCCTATTCATTCTTGTTATCAGAAGGCTGCACCAACAACGAGGTGTAGTATCATGCTCTCATCACTAGTATCAAGATGGATCTCAAGATTTATGTTCCCCACCTACATGTAAAGGGAGACTCTGAGTTAGTCATCAAGTAGATCAAAGGTGACTATGTCATTAGGAAGATGGAGCTTGTGACCCTATTATGGTGTACTCACTAGCTGATGGCTCAATTCCATTCTCGTCCAGAGGTCACTCATGTTCCCTGGTTATAGAATGGTCTAGTTGATGACTTGGACAACCTAGCTGCATCTCTCGCAGAGCCTGACCAGGATGATTTGATCATCCATGTGGCACATTGAAGGGTCATCGCTCCCATCACCCCGGGTGATGATGAAAACTAGTAGGTAAGCTATCTTACCACTGATGCTTCCATATTAGGGCCTCTAGATCCCCCTAGATTAGTAGAATAGACCTTCGATTGGATAGTTACTTTCATAGAGTACCTCTAACATGGAAATCTTCTAATAGATACATCCAAACATGAGTGAATCCATAATCGTTTAATGTAGTTCACCCTCCAGAGTGGTCCTAGCCTTGAGAAGATCCTCTAAAAATGTGGGTTCGATGGAATTATCCTCTATTGTATTCAAGGATATGAGATTCCCCAGGTTATATAGGAATTTCATGATGGGTCTCGTGTAGCTCATTAGGACAGGTTAAAAGTATCCCACCAGATTTGAAGGTTGGGCTACTTTTGTCTCACCATGTTCTATGAATATATCAAGTTCTCCAAGAGGTGCCACACATGTTAGATCCATGCCAACTTTATGCATAAACTTCCAGATCCCCTCCATACTAACAAGTACTCTTGGATCTTTATGGCATGGGAACTCGATGTCATGGGACCTTATCCATCAGTAATAGCTCTCCAATGTAGGTTTATTCTGACCACAGTAGATTTATTTTTCAAGTGGGTAGAGATGATTCCACTCAAGGTAGTCAAGGCCCTTTCTATCATTGTGTTTGTGATCTTCAACATCATCCATCGATTTAGAGTCCCTCATGCTATTCTCAATGATAACAACACCAAATTCTGAGCAGTTGAGTTGAAGAAATTGTAATCTAAGTATAATATTCATTCTAACTATACTTCTCACTATCATGCGTAAGCAAATGGACAAATCGATACATTCAACAAGACCCTCTTCAACATTATGCAAAATATGGTGGGTTAGAATAAAAAAAATTGGCCAGAAAATCTACCCAATGCTCTATGGTATTATCATAAGAAAGCTCATAATTCCACCCAAGTGAACCCATACTCCCTGGTGTACGGAACAAAGATAGTCCTGCCCATCGAGATTCAGTTTCCATCACTCCAAAAAACAGTCTATGACCAGAAAACATCAGATAAGAT
This sequence comes from Viscum album, assembly GCA_963277665.1. Classification (NCBI taxonomy): domain Eukaryota; kingdom Viridiplantae; phylum Streptophyta; class Magnoliopsida; order Santalales; family Viscaceae; genus Viscum; species Viscum album. The sequence goes on from OY728140.1 coordinate 861,673,236, forward strand.
AGTTGAATTCCATCTAGCTGAACTAGAATCCCTTGATGAGAATAGGCTCCGGGCCTTGCATAATATGGAGAGGCACTAGAACAAGATATCTAGGGATTTTAATAAGAAATTTCATCTTTGCTCCTTCCTTCAAGGTGATACGGTATTGGCCCTCCAAGCACCAATGATACCTGAAAGGAAGCCTCCAAAGCTAGAACTCAAATGGGAAGGACCTTACATCATTCACAAGGTTTACCCTAATGGTTCATACTCTTTGATCACCATGGATAGAGAGTGCATCACTCCTCCAACTAATGCCAATTTCCTCAAGTAGTACTTTACATAAAACCCTTTTACCCATCCTCTATGATGTTAAATTGTTTCTCTTTCTGAGCTGTAAGACATAAAAATTCCTAGCACCATCATCCTTACCGTACAATGTTAAACTGCATAGATATGTCCTTACTCTATGACGTTAAAATACATGGTTCAATCCTATAACATGAATTTAAAATGTGTATAAATTCCTCGAGAGTGTGTGGGGTGGAGTGGGACTCCTTGGTCCTCATTCACATTGGATTATAACTGTTGTGCCATGCACTTATAATTTGGAATGTATTTCCCAACAATTTCCTTACCACATGACACTAAAATACAGGGATTGGTCTAGAATTTATGACCTTAAACTAAGAGAGTATGGTCCAAGAAACAAAAACTTAAACTGTCTGCATACGTCCCTACAACACGACGTTAAACTAGGAGCATGGCTTGAATTCTATGACCTCAAACTAAGAATTTTTATCATGGTTTCATAATGATAAACTACATAGTATTGAAGGTCCTTTCTACATGACCTTAAAAGGAAAGTGCCCCTCATCCTTACCGCATGGCATTAAACTACATAGAATTCAAGAACTATATACAGTTTGATTCCCATCCTTATGGGATACGTATCGATGCCCAAATATTTTTTCTTTGGGTCCATCCCCTGGTTAATTAACCTTATTACCCCTCTTCATCATACTCTTAATTTGGAACTAGTCCACTACCATTCCATATTCAAGATCTACCCAAAGGCCTCTTTCCTTGAGAAGGAACTACTAGAAATAAGGCTTTTAAAAGCGCTAGAAACCGATTTTAACAGTGCTAGAAAAGCATGTTAATCACGGTGAAGATAAGGGGGGTCCCCTTTAACAACACTATTTTGAGCACTTATAAAGGGCTAGTTTCTTGTTATGTGATGTTTATTTAATAGCACACCTAGCACCTGCACACCTGCACAAAACAACACTTGCACACAAACAAAGCACATAAGAACAAAACAGCGCACACCAGAGTTTCTAAAACAACACTATATACATTTACTTGATATAATGAATACAAAAAAACAAACTTTTATATACATTTCAAACAATGTTTTATATGGTCACAATTACAATTATCCAACAAACAGTTAAAAACATTAATGTTTCATCCTTTGACATCCGTGATCCCCTCTCAAAAATTTTCATCCATGGTATTAGTTGTCGAACAAAGCATCTGAACTCAAGAAAAAAATTCCACCTATATAAGAAAACAAATATCATGTTAGTAATACAATAATTACATAAATTAAACATTAATATGAAAGAATATATTAATATGTTCTTCTACTGAAATTAATATCAAATTTAGACACATTTGGATTTATATCGGTCACACCGTGCGTCAGATTGATATGAGGTTGATCCGTAAATGTCACAAATGACTCATGGATTTTTGTTATAAAGTATAAAAACAATCTAAACGTGTTTTCTCAGTTTTCAGTATGTCACTTATGTCTTTTTCTAAAATTAATGTCAATTTTAAATAAAAAGAGACACTTTGAGTCATACCAATCACATTGTGCATTAAATTGAGGTGAGGTTGATTCCTACATTTCAAAAATGACTTATGAATCATTTTACTAAAGTATCAAAACAATCCAAATATATTTTCTCAGTTTGTAGTATGTCACTTGTGTTTTTTACTAACATGTCATTTCAAACTGGAAACATGCATTTTGAGTCATATCGGTCGCATCGTGTGTTGGTTTGATATGAGACTGCTTCATACACTTCAAAAATAACTTATGAATCATTATCCTAAATTACGAATACAATTGGAGAAAGTTTTCTTAGTTTTTAGTGAGTGACACATTTTGAGCTAACATGTCAATTTTAAACTGATAACATACACTTTTAGCTATACCGGTCACACCGTGCATAGTATTCATGTGAGGTTGATTCATATACATAAAAAATGACTCATGTATAATTTTCTTAAAGTATCAAAATGATCTAAATGAATTTTCTTTCTTTTTAGTATGTCACTTGTGTTTTTTCTAAAATTAATGTCAATTTTAAATAAAAAGAGACACTTTGAGTCATACCAATTACATTTTGCATTGAATTGAGGTGAGGTAAATTCATATATGTCAAAAATGACTTATGTATCATTTTAATAAATTATAAAAACAATCTAAATGTATTTTATCAGTTTGTAGTATGTTATTTGTGTTTTTTTACTAAAATGTCATTTCAAACTGGAAACACGCATTTTGAGTCATACCTGTCGCATAGTGCATTGTTTTGATATGAGACTGCTTCATACACCTCAAAAAGAACTTAAGAATATTTATCCTAAATTATGAAGACAATTGGAGCAGTTTTCTTAGTTTTCAGTGAGTGACATGTTTTGAGCTAAAATGTCAATTTTAAACTGATAACAGACACTTTTAGCCATATTTCTCACACCGTGCATCAGATTGATGTAAAGTTGATTCATAAATGTCAAAAATGACTCATTAATAGTTTTCATAAATTATCAAAAAAATCCGAATATATTTGCTTAGTTTTCAGTATGTCACTTGTGTTTTTTTTCTTCTAAAATTAATGTCAATTTTAAATAAAAAGAGACACTTTGAGTCATACCAATCACATTGTGCATTGAATTGAGGTGCAGTCGATTCATAAAAGTCAAAAATGAATTATGGATTGTTTTTATAAAGTATAAAAACAATTTGAATTTGTTTTATCAGTTTTTAGTATGTCAGTTGTGTTTTTTTACTAAAATGTCATTTCAAATTGGAAACACACATTTTGAGTCATATCGGCCGCATCATGAATTGGTTTGATATGAGACTATTTCATACACATCACAAATAACTTATGAATTGTTATCCTAAATTATAAAGACAATTGGAGCGGGTTTTCTTGGTTTTCAATAAGTGACACGTTTTGAGCTAAAATGTTAATTTTAAACTGATAACATACACTTTTATCCATACCGGTCACACCATGCGTCAGATTGAGGTGGGGTTGATTTTTACATGTCAAAAATGACTCATGGATTGTTTTACTAAAGTATTAAAACAATTATAATGAATTTTCTCGGTTTTCAGTATGTCACTTCTGTTTTTTTCTAAAATTAATGTCAATTTTAAATAAAAAGAGACACTTTGAGTCATACTAGTCGCATTGTGCGTTGAATTGAAGTGAGTTTGATTCATAAATATCAAAAATGAATTATGGATCATTTTCCTAAAGTATAAAAACAATATTAATGTGTTTTATTAGTTTTTAGTATGTCAGTTGTGTTTTTTTACTAAAATGTCATTTAAAACTGGAAACATGCATTTTGAGTCATATCGGCCGCATCATGTGTTCATTTGATATGAGACTGATTCATACACATCATAAAGAACTTATGAATCGTTATCATAAATTATGAATACAATTGGATTGGGTTTTCTTGGTTTTCAGTGAGTGACACATTTTGAGCTAAAATGCCAATTTTAAACTGATAACAGACACTTTTAGCCTTACCGGTCACACCGTGTGTCAGTTTGAGGTGGGGTTGATTTTTACACATAAACAATTAATCATGGATAGTTTTCCTAAAGTATCAAAACAATATGAATACGTTTTATTGGTTTTAAGTATGTCACTTGTGTTTTTTTTCTAAAATTAATGTCAATTTTAAATAAAAAGATACACTTTGAGTCATACCAGTCACATTGTGCATTTAATTGAAGTGAAGTCGATTCCTACATGTCAAAAATGACTTATGGATAATTTTACTAAAGTATAAAAACAATATGAATGTATTTTCTCATTTTGTAGTATATCAATTGTGCTTTTTTACAAATGTTATTTCAAACTGGAAACACGCATTTTGAGTCATACCAGTTGCATCGTGCATTGGTTTGATATGATACTACTTCATAAACATCACAAAGAACTTATGAATTGTTATACTAAATTATGAATACAATTGGAGAAAATTTTCTTGGTTTTCAGTGAGGGACACATTTTGACCTAAAATGTCAATTTTAAACTGATAACAGACACTTTTAGACATACCAGTCACATCGTGCATTGGATTGAGGTGGGGTTGATTCATACATATCACAAATTACTCATGGATCATTTTAATAAAGTATAAAAACAATCCAAATGCATTTGCTCAGTTTTCAGTATGTCACTTGTGTTTTATTCTTAAATTAATGTCAATTTTAAATAAAAAGAGACACTTTGTGTCATACTAGTCGCATTGTGAATTGAATTGAAGTGCGATCAATTCATACAAGTCTAAAATGACTTATGGATCGTTTCCCTAAAGTATTAAAACAATTTTAATGCATTTTCTTAGTTTTCAGTATGTCACTTGTTCTTTTTACTAAAAATAATGTCAATTTTAAATAAAAAGAGACATTTTTAGTCATACCAATCACATCGTGTGTCATATTGAGGTGGGGTTGATTCTTACACATTTCAAATGACTTATGGATTATCTTCATAAAGTATAAAAACAACTGAATGCATTTTCTCGATTTTGAATAGGTCAGTTACTCTGATACCAACAATAATGACCTAAACATTTCATACATTGATATCACATATGAGTAGATTAATTATATGGACAATGATTTTACTGTGAAAAAATCAAAATTACCTCTGTGATTGAGTAGACACAACATCATTTCTCTTTCTACAAAGTCATGTCACATGGACAGAAATCTTCTAAAATAAATAAACCCTGAAAGGAATAATGAAAATCAAATCAACGTTACATTATATAATTTTTCATTAAAATATAGATATTATATCGTAACATTACCTTTACATCTTTCCAAAGGGTTTCTTTGGTCTATATATAATATAATAACAAAACTAATGATTATTTGTGAACTTCAATATTGTTGGTTAACTACCGCTTAGTATAGAATCTGAATGATGATATCATAGAGATGGTGTCAGATGAGAGCATCATGGGGACACCAGATTGGAAGTAATGAAATAAATTAAAATATAAATATTTGGAGTATCCAAATTGACCGCAATGAGCATCCAATGCTACTTAAAAATACAAAAAGTAATAAGTAATAAAATAAATGAAAATATAGTTGATATGATTAAATTTTATAGTTTTAACTTTTCATTATTGGTATTAAAAAGAGTTTGTCATTTGTAATTTTGTTTTCAAATGATTTAATAAGGGATGACATTATTTCACCCTATTTATTGGAATTTATTTCTTCTTTTGAAGAGGTGATGTGAGGACTAATGAGTCCAAATTTTTGTTCATGGGGAAATCCCTTCAATTTTTTTTCATTTATACACCATATGAAATGTATTTAGTCATAATTATCATAGTATATTAGCTTTTGTAAAATCAAATCATAAAAACATACCTCATGTATACATTTACAACTGAGCCACCTAGCCATTCATACTTGAGGATTTAATTTACATTTTCAACACTAATGTAATATGATCCTTCCTCTCCATAAAAGTTTTTTTCAAAATCAACTGTGTGAGTATTTCTGTCTATCAACTTTGTATCCACATGAGCCTGCAATGATATTAAATGTGGATATAGAATGGGCAGGGTGACGGTGCTCTCAGTAGATCATTTCAATCGGTTGGTTGATCCTTTATATAGTTTTAAGATGATCTTTTATTTCACCACCTTATCTTTGTCGTTTTGTAATAACATTCATCAGTTCATAACTTTTTTCATTAAATGTTAAAGGTTCAGCTTGAAAAATAAATTGGAAATGAATACCTCCTTATTGACATGTTTTTTACAAGAATTGACGGTCATGCGATGAATGTTCGAACACATTTTTCGATCGTATGAATTTCATCATCATCATTTGGAACATGTAAATTAAGTTCTCGGATCATGATCTATGTTAATCGACACTTTGACATGATCTGTTGGAAGTGGTCTGTTGTGTAGCATGTCATTCTAAATATTGAACATCGTAGCCCTCGCTACAAGGCGGTAGGTGGGAGTTGATAGATATAAATCACAATCATTTTCACCCTGTAGAATATTAGTACAGGAAAGGTATCAGTTTCTATGTGATTCACATTTTAGAGAAACAATTATTAAAACATTTATTACCTCATCTAAGTCATTTTTTAGGGGAATGTCTCACCTCAAAACTGGTGGGGGTGGGGTGGGATCTTCACACACAGGTTGTTCTTGAATTATTTCTTCTCTTTGTATACCCCATAAAACTTTCTATTAGCTCTCTCTGGTATTATAATTATTCTTGAAACATAGATAATGTTTCTCACATATTTTTCATTTCCTCAGTTTGATCTTATGCTTGTTTTTCTTTCTGAAAATATGTTTGGGGTGTCACCCCAAAACCCGCACCTTTGACGCAACCATACTGTTCTGGATACTTCACAGTCGTTGAAAGTATTTCTACATCTAGTGCGGGTGTTATTGATTCTTGTGACTATTTTAGATAGAAAATATAGGAAAATAAGTCATCATTGTTATGTAATAGTGATTTAAAGCAAAAAAAATTATATTATGCCATACTTATACATGTTTCCCACACTTTTTGTATGTTTTCATCTATCAGTATCCCCTATTTATTTACACAAGTATCCTTCTATAGAACATGGAATGGGATGGAAGTGGCTTTTTATTTCGATTCATCAATCTACATATAAATAGAGGAATATGGTTATGGTGTTGTTTTATGTCACATAAAAGTATTACAGTAGATTTAAAATACGTACCACTTTTTTCTCAAGTGAAGCATACCCCATACTTGCTTTATGGTAGGGGTACATTGGTTTTGATACTCATTACTTATTTTCAGTGCTCAGTTGTTTTTTTATAAATAAAAAATTGTCAATCAAAGTGATAAATACAAGAAATTTCAAACAACGTATTACCAGACATAATGTACCTGAAAAGTCTGCTCCACACGACGGTTGCTAAACACATCCCATGATCCTTGGGATATCAAGTGTATATAAAGAGGAGGTGGTTGTGGCTTGATTTTCCCTTCATCATCTTTAAGATGATATTTCGTTAAAATTGTGCGGAAGCCTCAATGAATCCTTCCTGCAACTCTTAATACATATTCCTTGTGTGAGACATCTACTATAAATGAACTCTGCAATGGATGATGTAAAGTAATTAAATGTTTTAGTATTTTATTTTATTTTTAATAAATTAAAGAAATTATATTATAATTTTATCATAATCTCTTTCCACATTAGTGTCTTAATCCTGGTGACAACATGGTTCCACGACTGTACATCAATCGGTATGTGTTGTCGAGTGATGATTCCAATGTAGCTACTAAACATGGATTTTTTGGGGTTAACATGATGGCCTCACTTATTCCATCCCACCTCAAATTTTACGCCTTTTGATTTTTCCTTAATGATTTTGGCTAACACTGTCAAACTACGACGCTCTTTTTTTTGCACCGCCAGGGTTTCATTGCCTACCATTTCCTCAGTTTTAGCATCATCGTTATTTTTCTCCGAATCACTAGCATCAGAACTGGTACCAATAGAAACAGGTTAAGAAACCTATTGTACCTCAACACTGGGACCAACAACAACAGTTTGAGAAACCTATTGTTCCTCTGCACTGGGACCAGCAACAGCAGGTTGAGAGACATGTTGTTCCTTAGGATTGGGTGCATCAGTAGGTGCAGAAGTCATTATCTGCAAAAGTGGTTTAACATTTAATTTAGATTACATAAAATTAGCAGCAAACAAATAATAACATAAGGTAACACAATGTATATTATAATAAAAAATAACCTGATTATTGAACTCTTTTTTTAAAGGCTAAAGAGATTTGAACCCTCTATCGACTATGTAAATCTCTTTATTATGGTCTCCTATGACATACAAAATGATTTCTACATTAGGACCACTACGAAATTATTTCTAAGTCCCAATGAAAGGTTCATCCTCTATTGAATTTTCATTTGACCTTAAATTTGTTTGGTCGATAATAGAACAATTGTCCAGTTTCGGTTTGCAGGATCTGGAATATAAAATACTTGTACTGCATGTGATTCCATTATAAATAGTTCGTCTTTCTCCCCTTACTTATTGAAATCAACTTTCATGAATCCCAATACATCTATTTTAACAGAACTCCTGTTATCAACCCACTTTCATTGAAAAATCGACACTTGGAATTTTGTATAATCCAACTCCCATATTTTTTTGATGATGACAAATTATGACATATTCACATAAATTGGATTTCTGTCCTTAACACTGGAAACATGCATCGCTTCAGTCACAAGTGTAACCCCACTATTCTTCATGGTACTGTATTCATCATGTTCATTAGTATAGAATGTATAACCATTAACTATATAAGAATTGTAACATAATACATACACACTTGGTCCTCCAGCTAGCCATTGAAGTCGTTCTGAAATTGACTCCGGATTTTCATCTGACTTCTTAAAAATATGGTCCCAAAACCATCCTATAAACTATTGATTATGTGTATATGATATTCATTTTTCATCCCTAGATGGATTCAAATGCCTAAGAATTTCTTTATGGGCTTGAACATATGGGTCAACGTCGAAAATGTTATGAAAAACATAAAGGTGGGCCTGCTCCCGATCTATAATATTGATTGTGACAACCACTCTTACAAAAATTCCTTCACCCTTAAGCCACCCAGTGTGATGAGATTTTGGTAGGCCAATGCTCTCTATACCAGACATGTATTCAGTATAGAATTCAATGGATTCCTCAACAATATATCTCTCTGCAATACAATCCTCTGACCGACTTTGATTTTTGGCATACCGTTTCAAAATATTCATACACCATTCAATAGGGTACATCCATCTATAATGTACATGACCACATAGTATAATCTCTCTCAACAAGTGAACCATCAAATGAACCATCATATCAAAGAATGTTGGTAGGAAGAACATTTCCAATTCATATAATATGATGACAATTTCTCTTTCCATAGTTGGAAATTTTTCCAGGACTATAACTTTGCTGCATATAGATTTGAATAAGAAACATAGATTTGTTAATGTATGGAGGTCATTCTTGGAAAAAATGCAATGTAAAGCTATATGAATTAGATCTTGAATCAAAACATGACATTCATGTGATTTTAGACCCTTTAACTTTAAATCTCTCATTGACATGATGTTCTTGATATTTGATGAATACCCCTATGGAACCTTTACATCATTCAAGAAGTTGAAAAACTGATATCTCTCCTGCCTGGAAATAGTGTAAGCAATAGGAGAAAGAAATGTTCGTTTTTCACCCTTCACTGGTGCCAACTCTTCTTGTATTCCCATCTCAACCATGTCCAACCTAGCCTTAATTCCATCCTTTGTTTTGCTGGGTGTATTTAGCAACGTGCCAATGAAACTATCAAATAATTTTTTTTCAACATGGATAATATCAAGAAAATGTCTGACATATAGAAAATTCTAGTATGGTAATTCAAAAAAAAACTGATCTCTTTTTCCAACCAGTTTTCGTAAGGGTTTTCAAAAATATTTTACCAAAATTAGTCTCCAAATCTTTTACTTTCTCAAAAAATTGATTACCTGTTAGTGGATATGGTGATATACATTCTTCTAAACTTCTATCGAATGATTTCGTCCAAGATCGATACTTATGTCGTCGGGGTAGAAATCTGCGATGTCATAGAAACAAAGTTTTCAGTGAATGTTTCAACCTAATTGACTATATACCTTTTTTAAAAACAGGACACCCTTGAGTTCCTTTAATTCCATATCCTAAAAAATTTACATAAGAAGGAAAGTCATTTATCATCCTGTACAACATGAATCTGAAAGTGAAATCTTTATTTTTGTAACCATCATACAACGTAACACCTGAATCCCACAATAATTTCAAATCCTCGATCAATAGAGCTAATTAAACATCAATATCATTACTCGGTTATTTTGGTCCTGATATAAGCATAGATAACATCATGTATTTTCATTTTATGCATAACCACAATGGTAAGTTATAATTTAGCAACATAACCAGCCATGTATTGTGATTGCTACTTTGAAAACCAAAAGGATTCACTCCATCTGTAGATAACGCAAGATGAAGGTTTCTCAACTCGTTTCCAAATTCAAGATACTCAAGATCAATTCTATTCCAATGAGGAGACTCTGTTGGGTGATGTAGTTTCCCATATTTAATTATTGTATCTGCATGCCATGTCAATTGTCCAGTAGTCTCCTCACTTCCATATAGGTGCCTAAACCTTGGAATGATTGGAAAGTACCATACAACTTTTGTAGGACGGGATTCATCTTTATTGTATCGAGAAGCACCACACTTTGGGAATTATTTAAGTGATTTTTGGTCCTTGAGAAATAGTATACAATCATTCAGACAGGTGTGTATTATTTCAGAGATCATACTCATCGAGCGTAGTATTCGTTTGGTGTTGTATGTTCGGCTCAAGAGCTCATTATCTTCTGGGATCATGTCATTCAGGAGAGAAAGTAGTTTCTTAAAACTGGTGTCACTCTACCTGTTGTCTACTTTCAAATTATACAACTTCAATATGGATGAAAATGCTGTATATTTAGTGAAACCAGCATACAATGGTGTCCTTTTACAACTCTTTAACTTCTCAAACAATTTTTGGAAATCATGAAGTTCATCTTCAAATGTCCTTGTCATTTCCTCAATACGATATTCATCATTATTCACATCTGTAATCACATCCTCCATACAGTCATCTTCATTATTCACACTTGTAATCATATCAGATGATCCATAAAACGCAGTGTTATCCCAGCCACTACCTACATTCATTTTTCCCTATATTTATTCCAACATGTATAACTTAGATATATTCTGTGACAGATCAAGTGTTCTTCCAACTCCTCTGGACTAATTTGTTTTTAATAAAAATAGCATAAACATGGACAAAGGATTTGAGAAGGGTCATATGCATGATCTTTTTCAAACTTGATAAACTCTTTCACGCTATCTTTATACTCTTTTGTCAGCTGATTGGAATTTATCCATTCTTTATTCATATTCATCCTATTTGATTCGGTAATATTAACACTTAACAAAATAATTACACAAAAGATGTTCAACTAGGGTCATCATCCAACTATAATCAATGGAACTAGATATGATAAACAATACCCTTACCTCTTCATGCATTACTCAGAACCAAAGTAGATCACACCCATCTTCCCAACCACCTGATCAATGGAACTATCTATGAGAAGAACTTGAACTATAATGTTTTATTATCACACATGTGATCTATATGCATTGTTGTAAACTGATTTTTTAGTGTTTCTCTAGAAATATAATGTCTCGAGTCAAGAACCATGGTACTAAACTAATAGATGGTATGATTTTCCATAGATTTCTTGCAGGTGGAAGGATTCATTACATGCGTTGTTATGGTTATTTGACTAGGGTGTCCATAAAGTGTCCCATAGAGTTCTCTAGTGAAGTGGTTTTCTAAGATTCAGTGGAATTGTACTAGTAACAAAGTGGTGGTTCCATTGAAATGGGTAAGGTTTGGATTGATATTCAATGGTAGAGGAACTACAACATGGAAAACAAATGGCATACCAATCATTCTAACAACCGCAACACCATACAAACACACAATCGTGCTCACAATCGCAACACCATACAAACCAAACAAACACAATTTCAAATTTTACGAAGCATCCCTTATTCAATTACGCTTGTTAATTCAGGGGTTATCACAAAAGTTTTATCATTATGGGTCATTAATTCATTATCCAAGTATGCGTAAATTAAAAATTTCTATATTAAAATGTTCAATAGGAACCAACCAACATGCAACTCATTTAGTGCGCAAAAAGAACCACCAACAACCATGATTTTCAGTAGAGCATTTAGCCCGTACAATTAACAACATAACCATCAATATCAAACAGTAATAACATGCGAACAAGAGGAAACCAATGAGTAAGAGGAGAAAACTCACCGCGAAGGTGTCGTTCAGTGCTCGGTGAAGGTGCATTCACAGTGGATGAGAGGCACGCTGTAGAGGATATTTCCAACTGAAAAGAAAACATAAAATGAGAACTCATATGTTATACCTATCCAAAATAGGTCCAATGAGATTTATTAATGGGACATGTCTGGTTGAACGGTTTTATTGGTCAATAGTGGGATTTTATTTTCCATCTATGATATCTGCTTCTTGTTTATTTATTTTTTGCATATCTAATATTTTCCTAGATGTTAAACTTATGAATTGGACATGTCTGGTTTTCAGAAGAAAGATCATTTTTAATTTACTCTAATAAACCATCTGATTATTAGAACCCAATAGTCTTTCAACAAAACTCCTTTAGATTCTTTAAAAAACTACTCTACAAAAAACTCTACATTTGCGCTCTATCATCAATCACTACAACCAATTTTTGAGACATAAAAAATGAACATAAGATTTGATACCACTTATTGGGGATAAGTGGAAATTTAAAGATCATCGATAGTTTTACTATTGATTCTCCAACATAGTGGAACTTCATCCAAATGTCTCATATTATCCACCGATACTTGCATCACTCATGACTTTAAATACCAAAACTGGGATGACCACACACCTCGACCACCACACCTATTTTTCCTCCAACTTGGATTCCCTTGATTTTAGTCTTTTCAGTATCCTTATTTCAATGATCATACAAGCGAACAAGAATACATAGAATATATAAACATGTAGGGACAATGTACAAAGAACATTTTATATAAGGATTATTTGATTCATACTTTAATCTAATGTGTATGGTAGAACAACAACATCACATTTTTATTCCATTGAAAAAAGAGAACATGAGTTACAAGGTAAAGTCAATTTTTGAAAACCCTACTTAGTTTTCTAAAAGATGTATCACCAATACCATATTTAGATCATTTCATATCCTCTATGCTCTTTCCAATGCTTTGAACATGTCCTTTTTAATTTAAACCTATGGGAATATGGATGTGCTTAAGTGTGATCCTCTTACTATAGCCACCTACTTTCGATACGTAGTCCTCATTAGTGTTGGACAAATCATCTATTACGTTTATTTCTACAAGAATATATACTTACACATATAGTTCATACCACTCTTTGTAGTAGTCCTAAACTAATCACCCAGTCACAACTTCCCTCCTAGAATTTTAGGCATCCTTCTATTGGCATGAGTAATTGTTGGTTTTTAGTAGAAACTTCATTTATGACCACCAACACCAGTGAATGGTGCATTCCATATCCACTTCAATCTAATGACTTTGATGAACTATTCCTTTTTCATTTTATAGGAGAGACTCCCATGCATCGTCATTAGAGTTCATGGAACTCATGGACTTCTACACATCCATCACCTCCTCTGGATATTCATTCAAATACCAATAGATTCCCCTACCATTCACCTCACTACATTTATTTAGATCAATAACCTATGTCATGGGTACTTTCATAGAATATTACACCTTGATATTTCCACACTTGGGCTCTAATCTACTCTATCTACTGAACTCATTCATCCAACTACTCATTTTGAACTTCCAGTAAAGGCACTCTCGCTGAACATTCAGTGAAGGAACCATCTAGCTACCTGCATCCAATGAGATAACATTTTAAGGATTCATTGAACTTTAATTAAACTAAAATTTCTACTATAGGTGAACTGATAGACCCAACTTCTAAAATTCCAGTGAACTAAATTGATCTTCCTAAACTCATAATTCAATGGTGCTAGTGAAATGATTTTTATCCAAGATCTCCCAAGTGAACTTTCAAAGAATGAACTTCCAGATCTTTGACACTTGACCAAGAAAAAAAAATCATTACACCAAACCCTAACATAGGGCTCATTAAGGGGTAGAAAGTAACTAAATAAATACCCTTTTTATCAAGTTCCAAACAGGCCTTTACTATATATATAATATTCATACATTTGAAAATACATATTTAAAACCATTTGAAAAAAGTGAAAATCTAAGGGAATACACCAATAACACCAAGAAACAATCACAATCAATCCATGGAAGTCATTAAATAATTCCATAAATCAAACACACACCCTTTTAATAATATAGAAAACCCATAAACCTAGAATCACCCCACTTTATAAATTTTCATTGTTCCAATAAACCATGAACAAATAATTTATCTTCAACAAAACCATCATTTCCATTTTATTAATAATTTAGAATAAATGAAACACAATTTTGAATAAAAGTATCATTGAATTATTAAAATACAACCATTATGTCAAAGGAAACCTGAAAGTGATCATGGAAAATCTTTGACCAGTCAAATTTAGATAACATATAATTCATTTATCTAATTAAAAATCATGTTTAGAAGATCTAGAATCAAAGGAAGTCTCAAATAAATGGAATGAAATATAATTACCTACATCAAACGATGTAAGGGTTCATCCAAACCCTATGCACCCTATGGAAAATAGAGAAAACACAATAGAGACTCACTAGGGGGAATCCATGCATTGCAGATGAGGCTACTGGGACAGTCGTCAGATGAGGAGGGTGCACCGAAGCAGGTCAGGTGGACAAGGGGGCCACGCAAGGAGGAGGAGGAGAAGGAGGCAGAGGAGGATGAGGATGGGGCAGTGGTAGCGACAGAGGAGGATGAGTCGATGACCACAGAGAAGGAGGAGGCAACTATAGTAGAGGAGGATGAGGAGGAGGGGTCACAATGGAGGAGGGATCGACGGTGGAGGAGAGCTCAACGGTGCAGGGGTTAGCTTCCGTGAAGGCTTGAAAGGGTGCGCGGGAGAATGATCCTGTTAAGGTTCTTTTATAAAACCCATTGGAACCTTTATTAGTGCTAGTTAAAAGAACTGATAAAGGTATGTTTTATTAGTGCTAAAATAAAAAGCACTGATAAAGGCCATCGTTATTAGAATAATTTCACAACCAATTAAATAATTATTTAAATAAATATAAATTTATTTTTATTTATTTATAAAAATTTGTATATATTTATAAATATATCTATTTAATTATATATTTATAACTTTATAAGTAGTATAATAAATATATTTATTATAATTTTATCATTATTTACACATATATATATATATATATTTATAGTTATAATTATAAATATAAATAGTATATATTTATAAATATTTGTTTATAATTGTTAATATATATATATATATATATATTAATAAAATTATAAAATTATATGTATAATTTTATAATTATTTATATATATATATAGTTATAATTATAATTACAAATGTATTTGAAAAGTATTTGTATATATCATTAAAAATATAATTAAATATATTTATTATTTAAATATATTTAATTTACTTTTATAAGTACATTTTTTAGAACATATATAGTTCATTTGGGTAACATTATGAATTAATCAATATACCACATCAATGTACAACGTGATTTAATGTATAAATGAACATTCATGCATGATACAGAACATATATATACACATGATCAATATATTTATTGACCAAATTTATTGGAAAACACATATATATTCAATAATTTTAATTATAAATATATATATTAAAAATTATTATATATTTATAAATAAAATAAATAAGATAAATATATTAAATATAACAAATATAATAAATATAATGAATTAATCCAATAAATCTAATAAATCTAGTAATTTAATCTAATAAATATAAATCTAATAAATCTCTAATAAATATAATAAATATAATAAATATAATAAATATATTTATTATTTAATGTAATTTATTATAATTTTATAATTATTTAATTATATATACATATAATTATAATCTTAGAAATATTTTTTTCAATTAAAACATCACATATATATATTTTTTAATTATTAAAAAATATATATTAATTATAAACATTTGTTTTTTATTTAATGTATACAAATAAACATTATTTTTGAATATAAATATAATAATTTTATATAAATTAATAATATTTTTTATTAAAAACTTTTATCAGTGCTGTTAAAGGTCACATTTATTAGCGCTTTTAGCTAGCACTGATAAAGGCCCACCCCTTTATCAGCGCTTTCTACTTAGCACTGATAAAAGGCAATGCTTCCCTTACTCTGTTTTGTGGTAGTGAGGGGTTTTGATCCCTCTACCTAATATGACTCATTGACGTGCTCCAGATGCATTGTGGTGTATGACCTAGAGTGTTAGATTCTGCATGGACATTATCTCATCCATATTCATGCTTCTTCTGTCCCTTTATTTGGGTCTCTATCATCTTTCACATCTGAAGGTACCCCCTAATGGTATGATGCTTGTCCATATGGATCACCTACCATCCCAAGCCAATGCCTCGAAAGACTTCAGACAAAATTTTTAGATAGGTCTCGTGTTTCAAACATGGTCAGTGGTCGAACCTCATTTCTCTGTTCCCATCCTAGGTAATATGATATGGATGCTGTGTTTCAAAAATGCTAAATAGTTATCCTCCATCGTTACACCACCCTCATCATGTCCCAAATATTGAGCGCTATGATTCACATTTTTCACCCCTTATTTTCTGAAATAACTCCAACACCCTTGGTGCTACCCCTCTATGCACCATTACATATTGATAAAGCAGATCAATGTACCTGGGATATTCTCATCCTGACATATCCATTCCCTTTTGTTTTCTTCCATGTTTCAAGAAAATCCCATCAATACTCCTTTTTTATCACACTAAATATAACTCATGTGGGCTTAGTAATCTTGGTAAGGTTTTCACTCACATGGGGGAGCTACCTAATCTCAAGGGTCTAAACTCTATGACCTTAAACTAGGAGTTAGGAACAAAACTCTATGACCTTAAACTAGGAGTTCAAGTCTAAATATCATAACTTTAAACTGTGTATAGCTTCCCCCTGGAATTGTGTTGTGTAGAACGGACCCCTTGGGTCCTCATTCACATCGGGTTATAGCTACCACATAATGAATTTTCCCCTAAAAACACCTGACATCCCTATAATATGATGTTAAATTGTACTGCAACGTTCTTACCGCATGACGTTAAACTTCATGGGAACGTCCTAGGCACATGACATTAAGCTGATCACTAATGGTCCAAACTCTATGACCTTAAACTAAGAGCCTTTGGTCCAATAAATATGACCTTAAACTATTTTTAATACCAGGGTATTTACCCCAAGTCCAACCACATCCTCTCATTTATGTGATATAATGTTCTAGGGTGTGATACCTAGAGTGTTTGATTCTGCATGGACATTCTCTCATTTCATTTCCATGCTTCACGTCTCTCCTTATTTGGAACCCCATTATCTTACACATCTGAAGGGACCCCCTAATGGTATGGTTCATGGACATATGGATCACTTACCATCTTGGGCCAACTCCCCAGAAGAATTTATGTGACATTTTGAGATAGGTTCCATGTTTTGAACATGGTCAGTGATCGACCCTTATTTGTTTGTCCACACCCCAGGTAACACGATATGGATGCTATGTTTTGAATATGGTTAGTAGTTACCCTCCATTGTCATGCCACATTCATTGTGTTCTAGATATTGGATATTGTGATTCAAATTTTCCACTTCCCTATGTTTTAGTGGAACTCTAACACCTATGGTGTTTCTCCTCCGTGCATCCGCGCATATTAAGCAAGAATGTTAGTATCATCATGATATTCTCAGCATGACATTTCATTTACCTTGTTGTACGCTTATACATGTGATAGTAAAATCATAACCTCACTCTTTGTTTCCCACACTGAGAATGGCTCACATGGGCTTAGGGGTTTTTGGTAAGGTTTGTACCCACATAGAGGAGCAACACAATTCTTCAGGTCTAAACTCTATGAACATAAACTAAGATCCTATCCATGGCACTCTCATGAATACATTGTGTGGAATTGGGTCTTCCTTGGTCCACTTTCATGTCTGGTTTGTTACTTCCCCACACTACACATATCCATCAGAGATACTTTCCCTTAATCAAGAACTACATATGGCTTGATTCCCAGCCTTATGGGATATGTAGTGATGCCCAACCATTTTTTCTATGGTCCCAACTGTAGATTCAAATTTTTGGCCCCTTGGCCTGAGTGTGGTGTGGTGTGGGGATTCCTTGGTCCTCTTTCACATTGAATTTTCCACAACACTGCACTACACACATCTGTTTAAATACTCTTCCCATATAGTCCAAGCATCCTGAATTTAAATTATATGCAAGTATAGTCCTAATTCTATGACCATAAACTAAGAAACTTCCAGCCCAAGATATCCAACTTTAAACTACATAGTGGCACCATTATGTAATCAAATAAGAAGACGTCACCTCCAGCACTGGTCTTCTACCATTTCTTATTAAATAACTATGTACGTCTTGATTCCCGTTCTCATGGGATATGTAGCGATGTCCAATTTTTTTTTCTTCAGGTCCAACTCCAGGTTCATCAACCTTTTTGGCCCTTTGGCCTCTGATATGGTCCAAACTCTATGACCTTAAACTGGGAGTTCAAGTCCAAACATCATGACTCTAAACTACATGCATGTCTCCTTAGGAATATGTGGTATGACAGGTGAGCCTATTTGGCCTCATTCATGTCATATTGTCATAACGCCGCACTACACATCCACTTGAGCTACCCTCTTCGGTCTAAAATCTATGACCTTAAACTAAGTGCTGATTTCCTTCGCATGACATTAAATTGAAATCCTACCTTGAAAAATTTTAGGATGACCCATGATGATTGTGGGATGCTTCCACTTCCTTGTCAAAGAGGATTTCCCTCACCAGTGTTGGTCTTTCACCATGATGTGTTTTTAGAACTATGTATGGCTTGATTCTCATCCTTACAGGATACGTAGCGATGCTCGAACATTTTGTCTTTGGGTATAACCATAGGTTCATTATCCCTTTTTGTCCCCTTTGGCCTCCATTCGTCTTAAGGTGTGTTTACAACATGTGAGCCTCTTTGGACTCATTCATGTTGGGGTTTTCCTCCCACGTGTTGTATATGTACCCTAAGACTGAGCATCTTCTAGTAGTCCAGTCAGTATGACTCTAAAATATTCTCCTTAGTTTGAGAAACACGAATTTAAACTATTCTACATGGTCCATGCAATATGAACTTAAACTATTTTCATGTCTGGGACTAAATCTCACTCTCTGATATGCTCAGTCCACACTTTGAGTCCTTCTTGGTTTGGGGTTTCCATCATCTTTCACATCCAAATGGACCCCATAACGGTGATGGTCTCATGCCTCTTTGTCTCACCTCCCGTCCTAGGCCAACACCCTAATGGATATTTGGCAACAAGCAGTGAGTCTTGTGTTTCAAACATGGTCAACAGTTGATCCCAAATTTGGTCACCCCATTCTTGCATGGTGTGGTTATGGTACCTATGTTTCAAACATGGTCAACACCCGACCTTTACTTACCGATCACCCTTTTATCCAGACCTTAAAAGTATTTAATTACCCTTCTTTTCACATTATTGTATCGTGGTGGGATTTCATCCTTGGTGTCACCCTCGATGTGAACTCCCACATGTCAGGTAAACCCCATGTACCATCCCTTGTTTCCTACACCGAGCATGACTCACATAGGATTAGGAGTTTTGGTAGGGTGGGTATCGATATGGTTGTGCCACATAAGAGGTATTTGGTCCAAACTCTATGACCTTAAACTAAGATCCCTATAGGGAAAATGTGGTGTGACATCAGGACTCATAGGTCCTCATTCACATTGGGTTTATCACTCTACTGCACCACATATACCCACTTTTGGGAAGCTTTATTTCCATCCATTCCAGGATATTTGTGTGGTACACAAGCCCCTTTTGTATTATTTACATTGGGTTTCACCCCCTCATACTGAAAAAATACTTTAGGACATTTATTAGTCTATATAAGACAACTTTAAACTGTTGGCTAGAGTCCAGGTAGTATGACCTTAAACTATGAGTAACGTCTCGGTCATATGATGTTAAACTGAGGGACACATACTAATCACATGAATTTAAACTATTCCATGTATCATCCACACCATGTGATGTTAAACTATGTCTGCAACATCTACACTTGCATGATGTTAAATCGTAAAGCATCTTAGGCCCTCACCTGAGAGGTCCTCTCCCACAGTGCTATTCATCTACACCATTGTTGTCATCTTTATCTATCACTTGACATCTGAGGCGATGCTCCTCTAGAAGATAGGTTTGATCTTTGTTCATACCAATATGACTACCCCAATTTTCTTTAAGCTACGATGGTGTAATTACAAGAGTGTTGGAGATGATTCAAACATTCCATCACTCCATTTCCATGATTTGTGTGCCCCTTTACTCGGATCCTCATCATCTTTCACATATTAAGGGACCCCCTAATGGCTTGGTCCCATACCGCTTTGGATCACCTACCATCCTGGGCCAACGTTCCTGAAGTCTTTGGATGAAAAATCAATATAGGTCCTATGTTTTGAACATGGTCAGTAGTCGGCCCTTATTTCTTTGTCCCCATTTTAGGGTAAGCAATATAGATGTTGTGTTGTTGAACATGATCAACATTTATTGTATATCATGACACCACTCCCATTGTGTTTCAAATTTTGGGTATTGTGACTCACACTTCTCACTCCTCTTTGTTCAAATAGATTCCAAAGCCCTAGCATTTTCTTATTCATGCACTAGATCACATCGAGAAAGGAAAGTTGGTTGCTCTGAGAACCCTATTCTCCAACAACACCTCTCTCAGTCCAAACACTCTGGGTGGTTAGTCAATAACAGAAGACCTAGATTATTCAATGATTATTTTAAACTCTCATACAAAGTGAATGATCATGTGGTCATACCTTGTTTCTCACACCGAGCATGACCCACCTGATCTTAGGGATTGGTCATTAGTTGTTTCACATATATGATTAAGATGAAATAATTAAATCAAGAAGGAATGTTTCCATGCACACATTTCAAAGAAAGGAACCAAGAAAGTATGTTTCATAATATTTTCAAGACACAACCCTTATTGATCAGACCCTTCAATGGAATGCTTCAGCTCCACCACCTTTCAACGTGTGGCCTACCGAGTTTGCTACCACCGTCTGAGCTCCCTCACTTCATCAACAATCACAGAGCGAATCTCATCATCCCTGATATGTGATTGGTCATGTTCTACTAGGAGATCATCCACTTGATGATTCTCTTACTCCAATTACACATGGGCCTTATATATATAGACCTTTAGTCATACGATGAGTTTTGATTGATCAGTGACGAAGGAGTGTCACTTGTTATCCTATTCATCTAGGATCTAGATTACTTGTTTAACCTCCTAAAGCTTTTTTATGTTTTCATAATTCTTTTAGAACCAAGAAATTTCGATGTTCTAGATACTTTTACATATCTTCTTAGCTAAATAATCACGAATCATCATGTGAAGATTGCGAGCATCCACCCCTATGGCACAGAGTTAGTGTGTCCAGGTGTAGAGTGACCCCATTCAGCTCACCCATTGTGCCTACAGGGCCTCGAGGAAGTGATTGATGAATTTACATGCCCTACACCATGTTATTAATCCCCCATTAGCTGCGTTAGGATCAAAATCATTCAGATCCCTAGGGTCTGCAGGTTTATATTCAGAGAAAATGATCAGAAGCTTAGCGGTAGAGTCTTCCTCTAGTATCTTCTCTGATAGGCTAGGATCTATGATCTGGGGATGACCATCTTCTCCCATATCCTCCTTATTAGACTCTCCACCAGCTTCTATTACCCTTTTAATGGCGTCATCTATGGCTACAACCTCATGCCCACCTATCGCCAAGGCCACATCAACTTGAATGACTGGATCCTCATGGATAATTGTAGTCATCGAAAGAGCTCCTACATATTTCCTAGACTCATCAGTTTCCCGGGCCTATAGTCTTATGATCAATTTATGGAGAAAGGAACCTTGATCATCTTGATCCTTAAATAATAGATATGGGGTTATGAAATTAGATACTTACGAGAGCTAAGTGCAGCTGGGTCAAGTGCCCGAGTCACCATGGGAACTTCCACCATGGGGGATCCCCCAGGAACTGATTCATCTCCCATGATCATCCTGGTTCTTGGATTCAAGACATAGAAAATGATATCTTGATGATCCCTAGTAGCATGGCTATTTATAGTGATGTTTTATCAGTGGAGACTGTCTTCACGTGTGACCCACGACCGTGGTGAGTTAGTCTCAAAGATGAGAATGGTCACTTCATCCAGAATACTGAAGTTACATAGAGAAATACTATTGCTTAGGGAGTAGTCCTTCTAAGGTTGTGTTAGCATGACCAAGAGCATATGATTTTCTGAAAACACCCTTCCATCATAGAGTATTTGTGGATTCCTAATCATCTCGACCCTCCGTGCAGCAAATTAAGACCCCCTCTCAGTAGCTGTCTCTTCACCGACCATGTTGATTAAGTTTTGAAAACACCAAGGGTGGGTCATAAAAGATTGAGTGTTAGAACACAAAATGACTAGCCTTGCATAAGATCAGATGGAAGCCTCAGAAGATACATCCAAGTCTTAAGCACATAAGATTTAGTTGTCACGCATAAAGCACTAGCCGAATTTGAGTTTTTTGCACAAGAATTAGGAAATTACATGCATGAGAGTGGAATAGCTTATCTTACGGAAAGTAAAAGCACTATATAGAGGCCTCCCGCATATTTATAGGCATGAACTAGGTCTTTTTCATGCACACAAACGTGTCTGTCTCTATATTTTGTGTTCACCTATCTGAATGAATTATTCTCTTTAGAATTTCCTCAGAACCCAACCTTATGGTCCTCTTTCAACTCATATTATGAGGGGGGAATTTGTTGGATCTAAATTCCACTTTAAGTCGCAAAAAATAATCTTTGAGAAAACTGAAGGCACCCTTTAACTTATTGGGACATTCCAATAATACCAAGGCAGCCACGTGTAAGATCCAAGGGTTGTGAAAAAGATGGAAAACTATGCGTAAGAATATTATGTGATCAATATGATGTAAAAACCATTATTTCACCCCATCCACTCAGAAACAACTATGACAGATGCACGAAAGTGTAGAGGATGGCGTGCAAAGGACCAGCCCACATGTAATAATATTACATGACCAATGTAACATCAAATGCCCACTTCCACACTGGCCTCCTTATGCGACCCACCAAGGATTTTTCCTATAAATAGAAGGGAACCCTCTTTCCTCAGGGTAATTCTACAGAAGTCGAACCATCGCTCTTGCGCATGCATGATATTCTATTCCATGACAACACACAACCCATGGATCCAAGGTACAAGATCTTGTGTGACTGGCCCCCAATGTTTCCCCCTTTTTTTAGGCCTATAAGGGCTTAAACCTTTCCCATTTCCTTTTATCCTAAGGAAAGTGAGAGAAAGAGACCCACCTCGAATGAAAAACTTGCCCTTGCACATTACCTCTTTCGCTCAACCCCCTTCCTTTTGTGCACAACCCTCCAATCTTGCATGCACCCCTTCCCTTAGGCTCCATGGGCTGTCTTTACCCCAAGACACCATTTTTTAGCCCTTATTGCGTGAAACTCACCCATATTTCATGCACCTTATCTGTGTGGTCCTCCATGCCAATACGTTGTGATTTCTTGGTCCCTCGTATGGTGTCCCATATCGCATTGCCCTGCATCTTTATTTTTGGCATAGGTACGCTAATGGCTCTTTCTTTTTGGAGTAGTCATGTTAACGTGGACCCCACTATTGGCTACTCCTACACCCCTCTCCTATTGGTAATTACTGGTGCCTTATCTTCCCTAAGTGTGGGTGGGTACCAATTATGTAAGTCCAAAGGGTGAGGAGTGAGTCCTCCCCATCTGTGCTGCAGGACGTTAAACTACCAAGCACTATCATCCTCAGCACATGACATTAAACTATATCCTCACCCCATGCAATGCACATGGGTTTCCCCACCTTGATAATTTCACATTCCCACTAGTCCCCATGGGAGTGAAATCTTACTCACAAAGAATAAGGTCCTCCTTGCATGGAATAACATCTGCCTGTGGGGAACGACAACCATCCTAGTGTAATCCCCCATCCTTTCTTGCAGGAGGTAGCACTATTGATTCTCCTTAACTCCTTTAGATGAAAATACCAGAGGTGATATGGGAACAAGGGACTCTCAACACCCCATTCCTCTCCCTTTGAGCTTTTTCTCCATGGTCTGCTTCTATACGTAAACCCTTCTCCATCCCTTGCTGATGCATCTATTGTGATGAAACCGTTTGATCTATTAATTACTCTTGTTTCTCACATTGATCACGACTCACATGGGATTATAGGTTAGTTGTGACCATTAAACCCTTCTCCTAGTCATCCATCCTGGAGTAAGCCCCAACTTCCACCTTCATAGGCCGTTAACCACACGTAAGCCCCGAATCGCTGAACTATGTGGGTTTTGACCCCTGTCTTCTAAATAGGGTATGTAGGAATCCTCCCTAAGGTTAAATCCCAACCATTGGTAAACCATGTTTCCCTCATCCTATGGGTTCACCTCTCAGATCACTATATCCACCGTTATACATTCCCATCCTAGTATTTCCCTCAATCCACTATATTTCGGGAGGGTTATGCCCCACCTAGAGGTCACATCTCCTTTGGGTCCACCTGGGCAGCTTCAATGCGTAATCCCCACACAACATTCTTGGGTCATCTACTTAGGTGTAAAACCCAATTCTCCTCTAAAGAATATGTGGAATTTTATTCCCAACCAACTGAGGTACATAAGAAACCTCCTTGAGGTTCAATCCTGACATTTTCATATTCATGTCAGTTCACTCTCATCCTTACTATATAACATTAAACTACATGGGATACCCAAACTACACAAACTTTGGTTTTCCAACTAGTTGGGATAAATAGGAAAAGTTCTTGAGGTTCAAGCCCAACAATCTTAATAACCATCAATTACATCCATTTCTCCCACTTCGTTCACATCCATCTTGATTCTTACTCGGGCCACCACATCTCAGTGAAGCCATGTCATATGTATGGGTCATCTCAATGCATAAGCCCCCTTAATTTACCCCTTATCCACTCTCAATAGTATCCAGGAATCCTTAGTGCATAATCCCCACACAATCCACCAAATCCAACCAAGATAAATCCTCTTGAGATGGGCAATCTCAGTGCATAAGCCCCACTCCATCCAAGGAACTATGTGGGTTTTGATACCTGTATCCTAAACAAGGTACGTAGGAATCCTCCATGAGGTTTAATCCCAGCTAATGGAAAACCTTGGTACCCCCCTCATTGGGAGTCCACCTTCTTCGATCTTTACTCAGTGGTGTCCGGATCAGCCTTCACGGTGTGAAACCTTCCCTTTATAGGACACACCACTCTCGGGTCTATCCTCATTGGATGTTCTAATCCATCTATCTAGTAAACCTTCAAGGTGCTCCCTCTTAGGGGTGTAACTATCCGATCCACCTTAATAAGTGTTCTGATCATCCCATTTTTTCTCTTTATGACATTAAACTCATGAACCTTCATCTCTATTAGACGTTAAACTCACGAAATACCCCATGTTAAACATGGGATGCTTGAGGAAAACCTTATATGACATGCCTCCAGCATAATATACCCACAATCGATATGGGATTCCTTGTGTTTACTTTACCTTGAGAATACTTATTATGAAGAAGAATACAGGTGACCGATGTTCCAGCATCCAGACATGCCACTGATGCCCAACGTGACTACTTCCTTAAATGAATTTGCTGCCCTGACTAGAACCCATGGAATGTCCAAACAGAAGCAACATAATTAACCAATGTCCATAAAGATATGGCACCCGGAATGAGTTTCATGAACAACATCTTAATTTTTAAGGGAGACTCATAATAGGTGAAATTTTTTGAGGAGGAATCCAAAAAGGAGAGACCGACATCCCATCATCCGGTTTTGATTAAGGAATAGACATCTATGAAGAAGTGATGAATTCCACCTGCCTTTGGAAAGTGGGAATGTGGGGAAATAGAGCCACGTGTCATTAAATATGATGATGTGCACACCCCAGAAAAAAGTTTCAGAAACACATACCTACTTACAAAAGTTTTTATGCCTTTGATATATCTGAGAATTATTTTTTCCATCCAATAGATGTGATTATTTTGTAGCACTTTGAAATATTTAACATAAGGTAACAACATAAACAATGTCGGGCGCACATTGAAGATACCCTAATGACATTGATCTCATTCCCCATGATGCAATATCCTTCACAGATATTGTCGCGGGCCATGCTCCTCTAGCTGAATCGAAGAACTCTAAACGCATTGACCCCAAACATTTTTGTCACCGAGGTCTATCAGCGATTTCCTTCTCAAATGATGAGGTACACACTTTATCTTCAGATCTACAGTTTTCTCTGGTTGGTAAGTTTTCTAAGCATAGACCCTCACTTTTTTTTCTTCGAAAATCCTTGGAAAACATCGTATTTGTTAAGTTACACATTGGTTTAATGAATTCACTACATGTGCTGTTTTGATTTTCTTCAGAGGATGAATATTATAGATTTTGGACTCGTGGATTTTGGTCCTTTTGGGGTTGCAGAATGAAGGTTCTTAAATGGTCTCCGAAATTTTGATTAGGTGCTGATCCCCCCATTGTTCCTCTCTGGCTAGGGTTCCTGAATTTACCCCTTCACCTTTTCAAACAGAGTTCCTTATTTTCCATTGCTGTTCTATTCGGGCTACCCATTAAGACTGACTCTGCCACTTTAAACCTTACACGCCCCTCTGTCGCTAGGATTTGCATCGAGGTCTATGTTTATAAATCTTTTCCATCCTGATTCTGGATTCAAAATGGGGATAATGGTTTTATTCAAGATGTGGTCTTTGAGAATGCCCCAACTTTCTGCAAAAAATGCTCACGAATTGGTCACTATATGAATGAATGTGCGACTCAATGTAATGACCCTCGACCTCCCCTTCTCTATAAATCTGTTTGGGTGGAAAAGAAAACCCCCATAATACCCCCTGTTTCTCAGACAGTTACTACTAACTGCACTAATAACAAGAATCCCCCTGGCCTCTCTAAGATTCAGCCCCCCTCCCATTATGATACCGAGACCTTGCACATCCCCGGGACTTCTAAAGAAGGAAATCAAGAAACCTTTAATGCTGACTCACCTATTCTTGAAGCAAGCAAACCTATACAAAGAGATAAAGAGGAGGTGCAGTCGAATCATAAAGATCCCTTGCATGTGGACCTCATAACTTCTAAAGAAGGAAAGCAAGTCTTCAATGACGACTCACCTATTCTTGAAGCAAGAAAACCTATACAAAGAGATAAAGAAGAGGTGCAATCAGATCATGAATATCCCTATCATGTAGAGATTGACAAACCATGCCAATTGAAATAAGACTTCCTAAAATCAAGGGCTAGGAATGGGAAGAAAGCATTGGTTGACTCTAATGGCTTCATCACTCCAAGTGCTAGAAACACATAGGAATATAGGGATAATTCAAATTTTAAAAGAACAATTATCACACGTTACCTAGCTTCTAACATGAAGGACCAAAACACAATACCCCCATAGCCAGCCCCTACTGAAAAAGTGTCTGCCTCATCAGATGCTTCAGCAAGCTCCTCCAATTCTTCTGACTCGAATGAGTCATCTAGTGAGGATGATGAAAATGACCCAGCTTATAGGGATGCCTACGTAATTCCATAAAATCTTTATTTTCCAAATGAAATCAACACATGGATGGATGAGAAAGACAATACTGTATTTAGACAGTATAAAAATGGAGAGATGTCAGCGAATGCATATATTGATATCAGAAAGAGGATGTTCATCAAAGTGGAAGAGGAATTTAAAAATAATCCAAGCTTCAATTTTAATGAAATCCCATGGAAATGAAGTTGTTGAGATTATTCTGATTCTCAGAAGCAGGTTCTTCTTTGTCTTGCATTGTTTCTCTTTTTCAACCGGTTCTACTCAATGGCACTGTACAATGAATGTTTGCAGACCTGCACTATGGGGGATTTGAAATGTACTCCTCACAGTTTCAAAACATTCTTGATCATGCAGCCTTCTTGAATGAAGCTGTTATGATGTTTCTTCTAGAGTTTGAGATATTTTGGCTATAGAGAAGCTTCAGTCCTTGGATGATTGGGTCTACTGTTAACAGAGTTTCTGTTTTTCTTGATGTCATCAAGGGCTGCTGTTGGTTTTTCAATGCATAAATCTGCTTTTCTGTTGGGTTGGTCTCTCTCAAAGGGATTCTAGTGTGCATAAAAATGACTTGAGTGATTATAGAGTTATGAAGTGATCAAAAGGATCCATCTTTGGATTTCAGTAGTGGATGGTACTTTTTTTTATGCCACCAATGAACAACTTGATTCGGTGAGGAGTTGGTATGCCTGCTGCAAATTTTTCTTCTATTTTCAGCTATTTATATGCTGGTGAAAGCTCATTGAATCTCGTGCTTTCATTGTACTCTTTTATTTCAATAATTTTTTTAGAAGTGTGAGTTGGGTTTCCAATTCACACTTCAATCTGTTAGAAAAAAAATAAACAATGTTGGGTATTGAGGTAGTAAAATAAAAAAAACATCTAATCAACTTCTAAAACTCTTTATAGTCAACTTACTTATCTTCTCCATCTTTATAAAACTTGGTTCCCACTGAAATCGGTGTGGAAAATGGTTTCAAGTTTTCTATGAAAAATTTATTAAGAAGTTCCTTAGCATACTTTTCTTGAGAAAGAAAAATGTGTTTCTTCTTTTGTGAGATTTGTAACCTAATAAATTATTTTATTTCACCCAATATGGACATCTCAAACAAATTTTTCATCTATTCATAAAATATTTCACAAGTTATTTCATCATTACCAACAAATATAATGTCATCAACATAAACAATTATGATGAGGTAAAACTCTTGACTTTATTTGATGTAAAAATTACTATTAACTCTTCCTTTATTAAAAATTATCTTCCACAAGAAAGTATCCAATTTGGAATATCATTCCCTCAGAGATTGTTTTATCCCATAAAAGGATTTATTCATCTTGCACACATAACTTTCATCCTTCCAAACAACAAAACCACATTATTCTTCAATATAAACTTCTTTATCAAGACCCCCATTTAGAAATTTAGACTTTACATCCATCTGAATTTTTTTTAACTTCATTGTGAAACAATATTAAGAAAGATTCTGATTATTTATAACCTTGTCATTAGAGCAAAAGTTTTATCAAAATCAATGCCTTCAATCTATGAGTAACCTTTGCATACTAACCTTTATTTGTTTCTTATCACTTCACCATATTCATTTAGATTGTTCCAGAAAACCCACTTCATACCAATAACATTTTTTTTATTTGTTTTAGGTATGAGTTCCCAAGTATCATTCTTTTTTATCTGATTCATCTCTTCATTCATATACTAAACCCATTACTAATGTTCAACAACTTCATTCACATATTTCATCTCAATTTTTGAATACAAATAAGTGTGTGTAATAACTTTTTATGTTCTTATTATTTGAACCTTTTTATGTTGATCATCAATTATGTTTTGAGATTCCACTTGCTTCCTTAGCCTACGATGAGTTTTTTCAAGATCCTTCCTCATCAATAGAAACATGTGACTTTGATTCTCCTTCTTGAGTAGGATTACAATTTTTTTCATCCTTATCCGAATTATTAACAAAAATTCTTTCATCCTATTCATCTTTCTTATCTACATGAGTTTTTTAACATCTTCCTCATATTTTTCAAAAAAATTCAGATCAAAAGAGTCAACTAATCTTCCTGTCTCTTTTTTGAAACATCTGTATCCTATTCCTTCCAAAGGATAGCCAAGAAATATTATATTTTCAACTCTCTTCTCAAATTTCCCAAGGTTTCCACATTTCTTATTTATGACTCATGGACTCCCAAAAACTCTTAGGTATTTCAAACTTTGGAATTTTTTTGTAAAACATTTCATATGGAGTCATATATGAACTTATCCTATAGAAACATTGGTTTTGAATATAAATAAAAGTGCTCATGGATTTCCTCCAAAAGTAATGAGTGAGTCCATGTCCGAGTAACATAGTTAATCCCATTTCAACCAAAATTATATTCTTCCTTTCAACAACACCATTTTGTTGAGGAGTGTATAGTGTACTGAAATCATGCTAAATTTCATGCTTCTCAAGATAAATTTCAAATTCTCCATTCTTGTATTCATCACTATTTTATATTCTCAAATTCTTTACTGAATACTCACATTCCTTCTTAGATTTCCTTATGAAACTTTTAAAAAAATTCAGAGCAACTGACTTATGTTTCATATACATAACAAAAGTAATGCGAGTAAAGTCGTCAATGAAAGTAATGAAGTATTTATCTATATGATTTGATTGTTTAATAATTGGACCATATATATTATAATGAATAAGTTCCAAGGGTCTTTTTTAACAAATGTAAAATTTCCTATACATAGATTTTGTAATCTTTCTTTTTTGGAAAATTGTGCAACACCAATATATTCTTCTTGAAATATTAGAGAATCCATGGACACTATCTCTTTTTGATAACCTGATCATGTTTCTCTAACACATGTATCCATGAATTTTATTCCACAACTGATTCTCTTCTATTATACTTAATTAATAAGAGTTTTGAACCTCACCAACTTGGAACAAGTTTCCTTTTGTGCATTGGCATCTTTTAACTATCTTTCCATCTTCCTCTCTTTTCAAAACAATCCCATATTTTCTAAAAATTTCTTTTTTGACTTCATAAAAAAGTTGTGAAACCCTTATAAAGTTGTGTTTCAACCCATAAACAACCAAATACTTCTTAGATTTCAACTTTTTTCCTCAATGATGGCTGATCCAACACCTTTTATTCTGAGAGATTTATCATTTCCAAAATTCAGGGTTCCTTATTTGAAGTCTTTCATATTCTATAACAATTTTATGTCTCATATCATATGAGAAGAACACTCAATATTTAAGATCCAAGGTTATTCACCTTTTATAGATTTGAGAGTAGAATCTATAATTAGAGATTTTTCTCCCCCTTTATCTTTCTTCATAATCAGCTTATGATAATTGTTAAGAATATTTTTTATACTAGTAACAAAAAAACACAACCTTTTGCAAGATGTATAGGTTGTTCACATATTTCTAAAATAGTTTCCAAATTTTGGAACCTATTTTCAACTTTCACACCAACCTTCTCAGGTTTCTTCAAAACATTCTTCTCAGACTTCTTCCTTTGAGAGGATTGACCCCCCTCAAACTTTTCCTTCTATAATTTTTAGAATAGTTGTAATATTGTTGATTAAACCAACACATATTTTCCATGTTCACAAATCCACCAAAATACCAGTAGTATCCATAGAAAGAGTATTTGACTCTGAAATTTCCATACTATCCAGAGTTGTGATCTTATTTCTCAATAACCTTCTTATCAGAACTTTTTTGACCACCAACATTTCAGAAATATGTGAACAACCTTGTACACATATCAAGGGTTTGTATAATATAGTAATAAATCTTAATAAATCTACATAATTTGGATAAGTACACAGTGTGTAGTTTCGACTACACGGAGTGTACTTTTGTTCACTATTCATCCGAAGTACACGCATGGGGACATGGCGTGCAGATGTACTTCAGAAATCTTCGGAGTACACGGCGTATTCAGTGGGACACATGCCGTGTAGTATCTGCATTACACAGTTTCCATCTGGGAAATCCATGTATGGGGTACACGGTCTAACCCTAACCCTAAGGGACTACACACCATGTTCAATGGGCCACATGGCATATAATCCAGAAACTATGTGCCACCTGTTCCTAGTCAACACACAGAGTCTTAAATACTTATATAGAATCCAATGACATGGCCTAGTTTGGCGGACCATCCCGGTACATGGAACCTATACTACACGGTGTGTACTGCCGAATACACGCCGTGTGTTCTAGTTTTTTACAGTCAGGAAGCTTTGGCACCTCCAGATGAGATCCTCTATTTTATTTTAATTAAAATTAAAAGAAAAAATCATTTATGTAAGGTGAACGAGAAACGAAAGAGGAGGAATAGATCTTGAGATTCATATTTATAGAATTATTAACTTGAATTGAAAAAAAATAAATTATTAAATGTATAAATCACCCAAAAAAAAGTGAATAATCATAATAAAAAATATGACCGCTCTGATACCACTTGTAGGTTTCGAGTACAGCGGAAGTGTGTTGGTGGGTGTACCCAAATTTAATTTTTACCATTAATGACGATCAATTCGAGATCTATCATGATAATAAAATTCCAGATCTTCAGAATAGAATGAATAATGAAAGAAAAGTGGGGAGTCTCAGAACCATAGATAGGATCATCATATGTTGGTTATAATTAATTTAATTAAAAGACAAGAATTACCTTGATGAAATTCTCTCTCCATTGATGTTTCTGGTTAGGATACGATGCGATCCATCATTGCGACATAGAATCCAAGTTTATGATTCCTATAGAGGTGATCCACATGTGCTTCATGTATCTTTGGACTTTGCCTAAGGGATATCCGGGTGCTAGCGTGGAAGAGACTTCACTTGCGATGTCCGCCTTCAATCACCTTGAGAGCCGCTTGCAAAGCGCTCTCCATAATCCGATGGAGTAGGATCACTCTCATAACTTGAGAGTGCTCTTGAAAGAAAATAATTCTCTCTTGGATTGAGATATTTCTCTAGATCTATTGTTCACAACCACACAAAATGGCTAGGCTAATAAGAATTATATAATTGGGATTTTAATTACTTAGAATAATAAAATTAATTAATTACCCGAAAGCATTTATTCATTTCATTTAATTCTTAGTAATACCCCATGTCTAATAATAACATTTGAATATTATTATTACTTGACATGCACCCAGCGAATTACACCTAATATTATTTAATGAAATAAATAATATAATTTCTCACAAATCCCCAGAAAAACTAAATAGCGTGTACTTTTTGTTTTTTTCTATTTTCTTTATTTTTTCTACCACATTTATTAGACCTTGAATAATGGCTGTTTATTTCCCAAATAAATATCAATGCATTACTCACTAATAAATATATTATTTCACCCATAATATATTCTCTCGAATAACTAGTGTCAAAATAAATGTGATTATGCATCCTTGAATAATTATTAAACCACAATCATAAATAATCTTTATTCAACTTGTGAAATTAATATTTAACTGAGATACTTGGACACACTTAGTGTGTGACCCTCTAGACCTCTTTCTCAATGGAATTAGGTGGAGCCTGCCTAAATTCAAATGTTAGCATCTAGCAACATGCCAAGGCACCCATAGATAAAGAAGTTAACACCACAATGACGTGTCACCTCCTACAAACGCTTACCATGTAATGTAATCCCTTTGTATCGATATCTCGAATCAAGCAGGTTGCATGCTGGTGCCATCAACCCATGTGCTCGATTATTCTTTCTTTGACTTCCCAAAATTTAAATTTCCCATTCCTTACCATGGACATGGATTTATTTAGGCTATATCAATTCCATCAAAGGGCCTGAGATATCTACTTCCATTATGGAATAGAAGGGACAAATCCTTTCTCGCATTATCTATTAATGCTGTATTACTCATGACGCACCCAACATATCCTAACTCACTGTGAACAGTGTGTCATCATGGTTTTCATCAATACATCTAAGTGCATGAGTTGTAATACCCATTAATAATAATATTAAAGTCCAAGGACCAATACACATGTCAGAATATAGGAACATCCAATGACACTATGAAATGTGGATTTTCTACTGGTGGGTCTCGTTCTCATAATATCCTCCAGGATATTACCAAGGGTACACACCATGAGAAGGTGCCTCAATGTTTTATGAGACCTCACCCCTAATGGCCTGTATTATTTGTGTCCCTCAAATAACATCATCTGACCATAGAATATATATTCAAGAACAATGTTATGACACTTTCGGGTTCTCATCATAGTAGGGATCTGCTATGTACCTTTAATGCAACTGCTATCCTTAGGACATTATCACATGAATTGTCATATAGAAGAAAAATCACAATGTTATAAGGTATTTATTAATGAATAAAGTACAAAGTAGTTGGTTCTAGGACAAAAACTCCAATAGACTCCCACTTGGACTAGAGACAACTGCTAACAACCTTTAACCCGCTAGCTCTCACATGATATTCATGCTTCTACTGAGACAGGAATTTAGCCATGAGGTCTGCCACGTTCTCTTCTATGGAAACTCTTCTCACTGCAAATTCACCCCTTTGATATAAATCCCTCAAGAGGTGACACTTCTGGAGTATGTGCTTTGTCTATTGATGTGACCTTGGTTCTTTTTCAAGAGCCACCTCTATAGTATTATCACAATACAATGTGATAGGATCTTTACTGCTAGGAACCACATCAAGCTCCTAGACAAAGTTATGAATCCAGACATCTTCCATGGCTGCATTAAAAGCCTCTATATATTCAAAATCCATTGTAGAATCAGCGACAACTGGTTTCTTTAAACTCTTCCTTCTCACAGATCCTCCATTGAGACAGAAAACATATTCAGATTACGACTTCATATCGTTCTGATTTGTCTAAAAACTAGCATCAATATACCCTTTAATGAAAATCTTTTCATCTCCTCCATACACCAGGAACATATCCTTAGTTCTTCTTATATACTTAAGGATAGTCTTAACAGCAGTCCAATGTTGTTCTCCTGGATCTTCTTGATATCTGACTACCATGCTCAGTGCATAGGCAACATCAAGCCTGGTACATAATATGACATACATGATGGATCCTATAGCTGAAGCGTATGGGATATTACCCATTATATATTTCTCTTGTTGTGTTTGAGAACACATTTTCTTAAAAAGATGTAGGTCATGTGACACTGGAACCAATACCCTCTTGGATTGTTCCATACTAAATCTCTTTATTATCTGGTCAATGTATGTACCCTGACTTAGGCCAAGAAGCCTCTTGGATCTATCACGAATGATCTTGATATCTAGAATGTAGGCTGCTTCACCCAAGTCCTTCATAGAGAAACACTTGTTCAACTAGTCCTTAACTGAATATAAGAATGGCAATAAGAAATATGTCATTAACATATACTACTAGGATAACGACCACATTCCCATTAAAACTCTTATAAACACATGTCTCACATTTGTTCTTAATGAAACCAAATTCCTTTATGACATCATCAAATCAAATATTCCATGACCTGGATGATTGATTTAATCCATAAATGGATTTATGCAACTTGCAAACTTGTTTGGCTTCACTTGGAATCACAAACCCTTATGGTTGTGTCATATAGACATCTTCCTGAAGGTTCCAGTTAAGGAATGTTTTTTTGACATCCATTTTCTAAATCTAGTAGTCATGGTAAGCTGCTATGTCAAGTATGATTCTTATGGATTTAAACATGGAAACTGGTGAGAAGGTTTCATCATAGTAAATTCCTTGATGTTGTCTAAATCCTTTATCCACTTACCTTGATTTATAGGTTCTAACTTGACCTTCCATGTCCATATTTCTCTTGAATACCCATTTGCATCCAATAGGATTTACATCAACTAGATCATCAAACAGAACCCAGACTTAGTTCTGATACATGGAATCCATCTCATAATTCATAGCTTATAGCCATCTTACAGCTTCTGAGCTTTCTACTGCTTCCTTTTAGGAGTGATGTTCATCATTGTCCAACAATATTGATTCATCATCCTTAGTGACTAGGAAACCAAATCTCTCTGGTTCCCTTACCTCTCTAGAGATCCTACACAATACTTGTGTTTCTGGAACCTCTTCCATGGGGACATGTGGAACTTGTTCCTATACCAACTCTTGTGTATCTTGGGAATCAACTTCGTCGAAGTCGATATTTCTCACACTATCCTTTTTGAGGATATGATCCCTCTCAAGAAATATGGATTTTCTGGAGACAATCACTTTATTGTCTGAAGGGTTATACAGGTAATATCCTTTCGTTTCCTTGGGATATCCTATAAAGATATACCTCATTCCTTAGGGTGCTATTTTGTTGACTGATAAGGCCTTAAAAAATGCCTCACATACCCATACACATGTGTGCGACAAATGAGTTTCTTTCCATTCCATAACTCATAGGGAATTCCATTTTCCACCTTTGTTGGTACTCAGTTTAATGTGTATGCTGCAGTTTATAATGAATATCCCCAAAAGGATAATGGAAGATCTGTATGACTCATCATAGACCTCACCATGTCCAACAAGGTTCAGTTCCTCCTTTCACTAACACCATTCCACTATGGTGTATAAGGAGGATTGAGTTGAGATAGAATCCCAAACTCTCGTAAAAGGTTGATGAACTCTTGGTTTAGATATTCTCCACCTCGATCCAATCAAAGTTTATTTATCTTCTTACCAATCTTATTCTCTACTTCATTCTTGAATTCCTTAAATTTCTCTAATGAATCTAACTTATACCTCATTAAGTAGACATATCCATATCTACTCAAATCATCAATAAAAGTAATGAAGTAAGAATATCCACCTCTAGCTTCTACTGGAAATGGTCTAGACACATCCGTGTGCACCAATCCTAGAATCTCTATGGCCCTTTCACCATGTCCACCGAAAGGCAGCTTAGTAATTTTACCTTGTAAACAACTGTGACATCTGTCAAGTGGTTTTAGCTTAGTAGAGTCTAAATAACTATTCTGGAAGATCTTTTTCAAGTGCTTCTCATTTACATGACCAAGATGATGATGCCACAACTGGGTGTTGTGTGAGTCATGTGAATTTGTTTCATTATCGATTTCCAACACTTGGTTTTCATAATTTAATACATAAAAACTGTTATTTAAATGCGCCATACCATAACATATGTTGTTCTTATAAAAGAAACAAACATTATTTCAAAATTTGAACATAAATCCTTCCATATCCAAATAAGATACAAAAATTATGTTCTTGGTAACACTAGGCACATAATAAAAATTATGTAAAACCAAAAGCATTCCAGTTGGCAATGAGAGATGGTAATCGCCAATGGCCAATGTGGCTAGCCTCGCACCATTGGAAGCTCTAAGATCCACCTCACCTTTGGTAATCTTTATAAATCTACTTGGATCGTACATTTGAATATAGATGTGATCCCCACAAGCTATATCTAATACCCAATGTGTAGAAATGGAAAGATTACACTCGATAACGAACGCACCTTTAGCATCCCCGAACTTCTGGGTGAAGTTCCTCTTTTAGTGGCCTTGCTTGACACAGGCAAAACATACTGCCTCCCGTTCCTTTCCCTACCCCTGGATCTTCCCCTTATTGGAGGGACTATGCTTAGGGGCTTTATATCATTTATGAATCCTTGTCCCCTTTGCCTTGTACTTCTTTTTCTTATTCACCATAAGGACTGTGGTTTTTTCACGCCCCATGTCCTTATCTACCTAACGAATTAAGGTTAGAAGTTTCAATAGACTCTTATCATTGTTTCTCATGTTGTAGTTGACAATAAATCTAGAGAAGGTCTTGGGCAGTGATGATAGGATGAGATATGTACGTAACTCATCTAGTAACTTAATCCCTAAGATGTCTAGGTGTTCAATGTAGCCAATAAGATTGACTACATAAGGCCCAGCTGGTGCAGACTCTCCAAGATTAGTTGCGAACAAAGCATTAGAGATCTCATATCTCCCTTGTCTCTCCTTCCCTTGATAAATATCCATAAGGTGAGACATCATGCTATACACATCCATGTTCATGTTGCTTTAAGATATCATTAGACACGGAAGATAGAAAAAAACATTGAACATCTATGACATCATCCATATGTTTCATATATAGAGATAGTTCCTCATCACTGGCCTCTTTTCTAGATGCAACTGGAATAGGCTCTTCCAGCACATACAATTTCCTCTCATGGTGAAGGATGAAGCGTAAAAGCCTCTACCATTCCTGGAAATTGGTGCTGGTGAGAAGGTTTTCCTTCTCGAGTATGGTTCATAATGATATGTTTGAAGTCACTTTTCTTGTAATTTCTAAAAATTAATATGATAAAAGGTTTAGTACTTTATCATGATAAAATGAGATAAATAAATAAATTAATACTTATTAGTCTCCCACTATTTTATCGAAATCCAATAGCTCTCACCATTGACTTCAGAATATTCTGTTGCCTGAATATTCTAGTGGAAATGATCCATATTTCCCTTCGTATTAACCCAACTAGGATTGGTCAAGAAACTTGAAGGGTTTTAGGTAGGCATTCCAAATTCCAACTGCATTAACTCGCAGCTCCTTGATCTGCTAAGTGGACTCCCCAATCCTGAAATACTTTTATTTTGGATTTCCTTAACCTTTGCCTCTTGGTCACACCAAGTCCTACTGTGGCAGTCAACCCTTGATGTGAACCAAGTTAATTCAACACAAAACCTTGAATTATAATTCCCCGATAATTGAAAGCACCCTAACTAGGGTTGTCCAACCACTTTAAACTATGGTTGAATTCTAACCAAAATTATGGAAATCTATACCAAATTAATATTTCTTTGAGGAATTTTATCCTTATACATAAATTTCTATTTTATTATCTTTGATTACATGATTTTTAATATTAAGTGGGATATAATTAAGTTATTAACCATGTCTAAGATAATATTTACACATAATCCAGTCTTATTTTAGTTCCATATTGCATGCTTGTTTAATTTATTAATTATGTGATCGTGACAACACACCCACAATAAATAAACCATGCATCTGACATAAATAAAATAAATGGTATGATCATGAGCTTATTCTATTTTTTAGTTTATCTAAAAGTTGATAAACTAACCCAAGACCTAGGGGAGAAACACCTTGAACCTTTTGGGTTCATGTTTACAGCTTTCCACCTGTTCACCTTTGTATCTCCTTGGATTGGTTTCACCCTGGCTCCTAACTTGAGCTACCTACACTAGCTTGGGAGCCCCATCCATTACATATTCTTCTATCTCACTCGTAGGTCAGGGGTAAAATGGGGTTTTACATAAAAGAAACCTTGGGAACACATGCCCTATATATTAATGTGGAGAAGTCTCACATGCCAACAAATTTAATTTAAATAAATAAATTAAAAGAAACCATTCACATACAAAGGTCTTGGTCTAGTTCATGATCATCCATACATGCAACGATATTTACGTATAAATAAAAATAACATTCAATTCTTTAATCATTCTTGTTTAAGATAAATCATGCTCAAATCAATTAATTTTATTTAATTAATCAATCATTTTATCTTAAAAACTTTTTCTGAATTTCTTTGAGATTCTCATCCATCATAATTTTAAACAAATAAATTCATTTAAAATTATATTTGTACATAACTTTTACCTTGGAGGAAACCTGATGAATTCTCATTCATAACTACCCAATGAGTAGAAATGAACATTACACAGATGTTAAATTAAACACATATATATAAAACACCTATCACGTGTTGTGACTCAGCTTTAAGCCCACACTATGGTACACGTCTCAAGGGTTTTTATAATATAATAATAAATTTTAATAAATCTGCATAATTTGGATGAGTACACGATGTGTAGTTCTTACTACACAACTTGTACTTTTGTTCACCTTCCATCCAAAGTACATTCCTGGGGACATGGCGTGTAGATGTACTTTGGAAATCTTCAGAGTAAATGGAATGTTCAGTGGGACACATGCTGTGTAGTATCCGCGTTACACAGTTTCCAGCTGGGCAAGCTGTGTATGAGGTACACGGTCCAACCCTAACCTGAAGGGACTACATGCCGTGTTCAATGGGCCACAGGATGTGTAATCTGAAAACTGCGTGCCACCTGTTTTTGGTCAACACACGAAGTCTTAAAGACTAAGATAGAATCCAATGACATGGCCTAGTTTGGCGGACCATCCTGGTGCATGGAACCTATACTACATGACGTGTACTGCTGAATACACACTGTGTGTTCTGGTGTTGTATGACCAAGAAGCTTTGGCACCTCCGGATGAGATGCTCTATTTTATTTTAATCAAAATTAAAAAAAATCGTTTCTGTAAGGTGAACGAGAAACAAAAGAGGAGGAATAGATCTCGAGATTCAGATTTATAGAACGATTAACTTGAATTGAAACAACTGAATTTGTAAAGACCCAAAATTTTCCATGTAATTTCCTTTAATTATATAGAATTATTACGAGTCCACGAAAATTGATGGTGCATAATTCTGAGGCCCAGTGTTCCCAGAATTAATTTCTGAACTTTTTTTAGGTACGTTCAGTAAATGTGCGAGCGGTGTTTTATAACTTTTAAACCAGTGCTCAGAATTAAAATCCTAGGACACCGTTGAACTCGCATCACCGATATTCGCTTAAGGAGACTTTAACTTCAACCGTAGTAGGTCGATGGTAGAAGTTGAATTTGTGGGTTTTCGTGGAGGATTAAAATAAAACAAATGTTTTATTTTAATCAAACTCCTCCCATCCCTTTTTAAATTCTTGGGAGGTGGGGACCACACGAGAGTGGTCGGGCATTTAATGTTAGACATTAAATTCTCGGTTACACAAAATGTGTAACCAATTTTTCCTTTAATTAATAGGATTCATTAATTCTAAATTAATGAATCAAATTGTTAACGAAGAGTTATATTTACTCTTCTTGAGGGGATTGGGGGGTTAGCTTTACACTGGAGAAAGGGAGAGAAGGATCTTGATGAAGAACAGATCCACCAAGCAAGGTCAGAGGATCATCGTTCAAGCAGCGTCGTTGGTGGCTTGTGCGGGGATGACGAACACTGACAACACCTCCAATTGCGAGCGTTCTCCAATGAAAAAATGAGGTAGGGGTCTATTTATGATTGTTCTTAGTGGTTTTACATTGAATCATACTTCTCAACCTGCCTACTATCGGTCTAACACAGAGGGTGCGGGCCAAAAAAACATGGCCCGATCCCTCCACAATTCTTTGTTGATTGACGTGTTCTTCACATGCGGATCGACGGGTTGAGCAGCACCCGACCACATTGCTGATGACCGACGCCGGAAGGGTTCAAGTGGCGGCGGGCACACCGGCCAGCCGCAATGATGGCGGCGACGCAACCACACCGCTAAAGTAGGCTATAGCCCATCGACCATGGTGCTGGAAGGTGGCGGCCGGCATGCCGGTCGGTCGCGTGGAGGCAAGGTAGTACGCGTCCATGCTGCCAGTAGAGGAGGAGGTCGCGACTGCTTAGCCGTGACAGTGCACCCGGAGGGTGTCCAACACTCGGCCGACCATGGGAGAAGCGGCGCCGTTGCGCTGCTGGAAGGGGGAGCCATCCAAGATTTCGGTCAGCCGCGTTATACCGAGCATGACCCGCTTCGGTGGGTCCCACGTTCCAGCAGGCGGTGCCACATGGCGCCGCTAGGCTGGCCAAGACGAACGGTCCGTTGGACCATTTAGAATACTGGGGGTCACCTCCCCCTGGGTAGTGGCTAGAGTGGGCCCCACCACGACAGACCACACCCAGCCGAGCGTGCTGCGCCCAGCGGGCTGGGACACCCCCTTTGCGGGCCGGACCGGACCGTGACCCAGTGGTCCAGGACCCTTGTGGCCCATCCCATTCGGTCCGGACCCGGAATGGGTCGGGTCGTCCAAGGCTGGGCCATGCCGAGTCAGTCAGACTGGGTCGGACCGGACTCGGGCCCATCTGGACCCAGTTTCACCTTTTTGGCCATATCTTGAGAATCGAGCGTCCGTTTGATGATCCTTCTATGGTGCCAGAATCCTTGGATTGAGATGGTCCTTTTGGTATACTCCACTTGAGTTTTGGATAAAGTTGGAGTATGACCGGGATGGATCGAACCCGAATCTAACCAGGCCCTCGGAATGAAAACGCTAATAACTTATAGACCGAGTGTCCGATTAATGCACCGTCAGTTGCATTGGTACCCTTATGATGTATCGGTTCTTTGAGATACTTTTTCATGGGACTTTGTGGAATTTGATGTATTTTATGATGGATTCAGGAGAAAAACCTCCCGAAATCAAGCATGCTTAGTGTGGGAACCATGTGGCTGTTTGTACTTGAGGATTCTTCAGATCCTATGTGGGTCATCTTCGGATCCTATGTGGGTCAGCACTCAGCGGTCCTGTGTGGGTCAGCGCATACCAATCCAGTGTGGGTCATCTCCAGATCCTGTGTGGGTCATCTTCAGATTCTGTGTGGGTCATCTTCAATCCTGTTTGGGTCAACAATAGAGCTTCTCTATGAAGTAAGATGATCTAGAAATACATCTAATCATATATACTTTTATACTTAAGTTATACCTAGTGTGATCTAATCCCTTACCTTTGTGGTATTCTTCTGTGTGGTGATACCTTTATGGTAATCTTCTCTATGGCGTTACCTTTATGGTACTTACCTTCGTGGTGATACCTATGTAGAATTATTCTGTGTGGCGTTAACTTTGTGGTACTTACCTTTGTGGTGTTATCTTAGTGGTATTATTTTTGTCGTGGAACAGTTTAGCCTTTGGCTAAGGATTTGGGCCTTGTGTTTCCTCATAAATGAGATGGGTATACTTGATAACTTAGGTATATGTATGGGCATATACCTAAGTAGGTTTGACTATTGTTTCGTGCTTTGTGATTTCGGTTTTTCTTTGTGGTTTATCCTTGATGGATTCTGAGAGGCCTTAGGGGGTCTTAGGGCCCCTATTGAGTATCGTTATACTCACCCCTACACGGGATACGCCCGCACCTTGTTGTGTCTTGTGCAGACAACGAACAATGTTGATCGAGGTTGAGGGTACTAGGACTGGAGGCTGATCAGTGGTGGACCATTAGATGAGACGTACCGCAGAGATGACCGTTCGAGAGATGTACCTACCCTTCAGGTAGTATCCTTGGCGTGTGTTTATAGGATCTGTTTTCAGTTTTACTTGTACTTTCTAGTTGGGATTGTATTCTGGCCCCTTTACTTACTG
Organism: Viscum album; assembly: GCA_963277665.1. Classification (NCBI taxonomy): domain Eukaryota; kingdom Viridiplantae; phylum Streptophyta; class Magnoliopsida; order Santalales; family Viscaceae; genus Viscum; species Viscum album. The sequence continues at coordinate 861,716,522 of OY728140.1, forward strand.
TACTCACTCTTTTTACTATATGGTTTACTTTGTGATCGTATCTTGCTGTGTGCTTGGTTGTGAGAATTTGTAGGTTAAAAATGCAATGCCTTCCCTGTTTTAGGGATATGACTTTTCAGTGCTAGTCACCAGCCCCTGTCCTATGGAAGGCGGTCTTGGGGTAGTCACGACATGGGCCCTAGGGGACGAGTCATAAAAAATTGGTATCAGAGGAGTTAGTTATACCGAAGAACTTGGAATTTGATCTTTTAATCAACAATAGTGTTAAGTGATATGAGTGTGGTAATGAGTTTGGGGAATCCAGTGATGGTGCGGTAGTCGATGTATCCATACACCAGGACCCTGAATTCTGATTTCTGACTCAGTGCACAAAAACACTGATTGCATGTGTGTTTTTGAAAAGTTTTCTTTTTGATCTCTTTGAGTTAGCTCACCGGGTATAACTTATTGACCGTGGTTCACCTATTTCTTTTCAGGATGCCTTTATGCAGACATCCAGCTAGGGTTCTGGGTAGAGTATGCGATGACAACCCATTGAGCGACAAGGATTTGGTGCAAGTCCCTCTTACGGCAGAGGTACCAGTGGCATCACTACCCGTTAGGCCACCATTTCCACCAGCTCCAGCAACAGAGGGTGCACACCGCTTGAGTGCGTTGCATGAGTTTTAGCGCCATAGGCCACCAAGGTTACGGGGAGAGACGGATCCACAGGCGATTGAGGACTGTCTGGAGGTCGTGGTTAGAGTTTTTTGACTGGTAGGGAGACCAACTGATCTCATGGTGATCCTTGCAACCAGTCTTCTTTAGGAAGCAGCGGACAGATGGTGGATCTTGACTCTCCAGGTTCATGACGAGGTCACTCTCATCTGGGCAGACTTCGAGAGCCTTTTCAGGGTAGATTTCATCCCAGCGACCTTACGCTCAGTGCATATACAATAGATTCTCCACTTGTAGTAGGACAACATGACTGTGGATTAATATTCAGTGAGGTTCGCCGACCACTCACGCTACCCTACTGAAATGGTGCAGGATCCTTTCTTCAGTTCCCAGACCTTCAAGTAGGGGCTTAGATGGGAGATTAGAGCTTTGATGATTTCTCTTAGCATCCCGATGTAGGCGGGGGTATTATAGTGAGTACTCTTAGTGGAAAGATTTCTTGCTGAGCAGTCACTAAAAATGAGACTCACCACCGGACGTCACGTGGTAGAGTCATCTGCAGATGACAGCAGATAGATGACGCATAGGTCCAATAGGACTAGACCTAAAGGTGGACTCATGCAATATACAGGGTTGTTTGTGTGGGGATATCGAGACAGAGTAGGACATGCAAGGAGTAGGCAGTGTTACTCGTGCGGTGGGCAGGGTCACATGGCTCGTGACTGCCCGACCCGCCGTACAGATGACCAGTAGACGGTTGAAGGACTACTTGGGTAGAGTCGAATAGAAGGTCTTCAGGCAGTAGGCAGACATGGTAGAGGATCTGGCTATGCAGCAGGCGGTGGGAAGTGATTTTAGTTTCTACTGCCACCACCTCTAGGTGGTCCATCCTGACCACAGGGAGCAGGTGGATAGGGATGAGCTCAGCTCCAAGCAGCTGAGGCCTAAAACCACAGTGCTCCAGAGATGATTCAAGGTATGATCTGTGTCTACTCCACCTTATCTATAGTACTTATAGACACAGGTTCTAATAACTCTTTTATTGCCACTACCCTCGTTCGAAGCTCAGATATTCCTATGGAGTTGTTGGCTCGATCCTTACGGCTAGAGACTCCTATGGGAGAGGATTTGACGATTACAAACTGGTGCCAGCAGTGTGAGATTACTCTAGGAGGCAATAGCTTCGGCTGGGATATTTTGGTAGCGGCGTCGAGGCCTTACGACATCATCTTGGGTATGGATTGGTTATCTACAGTCTATACTTAGATCGACTATATTAGGCATAAAATGCAGTGTTTCCGTGAGGATGGGACCATTTTTACTTCACTGGAGAGAAGGGAACCTTTACAGCCCAGGATGGACTTACCTGGAGGAGGGTGCAACCGATCACACATCAGTTGGCTAGAATTACCCTCGGAGTGGTTGATGTTAAGAGTCCGAGCTATCCTATAGTGGTGGACCAGTACGCTGATGTTTTCCCTGATGATGTTCCAGGTTTACCTCCTCTCAGAGAGGTGGAGTTTTATATCGACTTATACCCTGGTATGACACCAATATATACACCAACATATTGGATGGATCCCACGGAGCTTTGAGAGCTGTGAGTATAGCTGGAGGACTTGCAGAGCAAGGGGTTCATTAGGCCCAGTGTTTCACCTTGGGCAGCCCCAATTTTTTTCGCCAAGAAGGCAGATGGGAGTTTGAGACTCTGTGTGGATTATCAGTTCCTAAACCAGGTGACCGTGAAGAACAAGTACCCATTACTGAGGATTGAAAATCTTTTTTATTAGCTAAAGGGAGCACAATGGTTTTCAAAGATAGATCTCAGATCAGTCTATCACCAGCTAAGGGTACGGGATGAGGATGTGCAGAAGACAACCTTCAAATGCCGGTATGGCCATTATGAGTTTTTGGTTATGCCATTCGGTGTGACCAATGCCCCAGAAGTGTTCATGGGACTCATGAACAGGATCTTCCAGCCATACCTCGATCGATTTGTGGTAGTCTTCATTGACGAAATTCTGATATACTCAGATATAGAGGAGGAATATGCCTACCATTTGTAGATAGTTCTGGACACACTCTGAGAGCACTGACTTTATGGTAATCTCTTGAAGTTCCAGTTCTGGATCTGAGAGGTTCACTTCCTGGGGCATGTTATCTCGAAGGATAGAGTTGCGGTGGATCCAACAAAGATTGAGGCTGTGCTTGCTTGGGATCCACCCAGGAGTGTGATGGAGGTGCAAAGTTTCCTGGGTTTGGCCGGTTACTATTGGAGATTTGTGCCTGACTTTTCCAGAGTTTCAACACCCTTATCAGTGTTGATGAAGAAGGGGAAACCCTTCATGTGGTCAGAGATATGCCAACGGAGTTTCCAGGAGTTGAGGCAGAGAATGATGAGTGCCCCCATCTCGAGGCTACCGGAGGAGGGTGTTGGGTACATAGTATACTAAGACACATCGGGGACTATGCTTGGATGTGTCTTGATGCAGGAGTGAGCAGTGATCACCTATGGTTCTTGACAACTGAGACAACATGAGAAAAACTACGCTACACATGACATGGAGTTAGCAGCAGTGGTCTTCACCTTGAAGATGTGGCAACATTACTTGATGGGAGAACATTTTATAGTCTACTATGATCATAAAAGTATCAGGTATATCTTCTCTCATAAGGACCTAAACCTAAGACAATGAAGTTGAATTGAGTTCCTCTAGGACTATGACTTCAAGATAGTTTATACTCCTGGGAAGGGGAACATAGTAGCAGATGCACTTAGCAGGAGATCTACTATACAGTTGCTGAGTGAGGCAATAGAGAATCTAGTCGCTTTGTAGATATCCTACGTGGATGGAGTTGGAGTAGCTTATCTTCAGTCTTTGACAGTCACAACCCCACTTCTTAAGAGAGTTAGGGAGGCATAGCTTGAGGACACTGACTGCGAGGTTCAAATTTCTCAGATATCCATAGGACAAGAACGTGATGGATTTTCTGAAGGTGGGGAGCACTTCATCCTCTTCAGAGGATGTACTATGGTACTGGTGGTGCTATAAGAGGAAGTGTTGAGGGAGTTCCATACATCTCCTCTAGTGGTACATCCAAGAGTGGAAAAGATGTACTAGGACCTTCGGCGTCAGCACTGGTGGCCGAGAATGAAGAAAGCAGTGACATAGTTTGTCTCACAGTGCCTCACTTGTCAGAAAGTGAAGGTAGAGCATCAGGTTCCAGTGGGTTTAGCTCATCCACTTGAGGTTCCAGAGTGGAAGTGGGATGGAATTTCTATGGACTTCAGGACAAGACTTCCATGCACGTCTAAGGGACATGATTCTATCTAGGTGATCGTTGACCGACTCACTAAGTCAGCCCACTTCCTACCTATCAGAGAGCAGAGATCAATAGAGATCTTGGGATTCCTCTACATACAGGAGATTGTACGACTTCATGGAGTGACCTCGATGATTGTCTCTAATTGTGATGCACGTTTTTCTTCCCAGCTATGGAAGGGGTTGCAGGAGGCGTTCGGGACTCAGCTTCGATTGAGCACCACCTTTCATCCTCAGACGGATGGTCAGATAGAGTGAACCATTCAGATCCTTGAGGACATCTTGCATTCTTGCTTCCTTGATTTCGTCCACAGTTGAGAGGATCACTTACCCTTAGTGGAGTTCGCATACAATAACAGTTATCACTCTACTATTGGTATGGCACCATTCGAGGCATTGTACGATCGACCTTATAGATCACCTTTGTGCTGGACTGACCCATGGGAGTTAACACTCATGGGACCACAGATGTTACAGAATACCAAGAAGAAGGTTCATATCATCCAGGAGCGGATGAAGACTGCACAGAGCAGGTAAAAGTCTTATTCTGACAGGAGATAGAGACCTATGGAGTCCGAGGGTGGTGACCATGTCTTTCTATGGGTCTCACCTCAATGAGGTTTGCAGAGATTTGGTCGGGGTGACAAGTTATCTCTGAGGTTCATCAAAACCTTTCAGGTCCTCAGCAGAGTTGGTGAGGTGTCTTACCACTTAGCTCTTCCCCCTCAGTTACATCGGGTGCACGATGTTTTCCACGTATACCAGTTGAGGAGGTACGTGCATGATCCTTCACACATCATTGACTGGGGTGATCTGGACATCGAGGATGGGGATATATTTTTGGAGGTTCCAGTAGAGATTGAGGATCGATAAGAGAGAGTCCTTCATGGGTGATCGATACCTCTGGTGTATGTACATTGGTTGCACGAGAACCTCCAGGAGAGCACATGGGAGAAGGAAGCTCAGATTTGTGCTCAGTACCCCCACTTTTTTTTCTAGTTTGTGTTGTGGCTTTTAGGGACGCAATGCCCTGAGGTGGGGAGAATGTAAAGACCTAGAATTTTCCATGTAATTTTTTTTAATTATATGGAATTATTACGAGTCCACAAAAATTGACGGCACATGATTCCGAGGCTCAGTGTACCCGGAATGTATTTTTGAACTTTTTTTAGGTATGTTTAGTAAATGTGAGAGTGGTGTTTTGTAACTTTTAAACCAGTGCTTGGAATTAAAATCTGAGGACACTGTTGAACTCGTAGTGCCGATATTCACTTAAGGAGACTTTCACTTCAACCATGGTAGGTCGATGGTGGAAGTTGAATTTGCGGGTTTTTGTGGAGGATTAAAATAAAACAAATATTTTTATCAAACTCCTCCCATCCCTTTTTAAATTTGTTGGAGATGGGGACCACATGAGAGTGGTCGGGCATTTAATGTTGGGCATTAAATGATCGGTTACACAAAATGTGTAACCACTTTTTACTTTAATTATTATGATTCATTAATTCTAAATTAATGAATAAACTTTTTAATGAAGAGTTATATTTACTATTCTTAAGGGGATTGGGGGTTCATTTTATGTTGGTGAAAGGGAGAGGAGGATCTTGATAAAGAACGGATCCACTAAGCAAGGTCGGAGGATTGTCGTTCGAGTGGCGTCATTGGCGGCTTGTGCGGGGATGGTTAAAACCGACACCACCTCCAATCGTGAGTGTTCTCCAATGAACAAATGAGGTAAGGGTGTGTTTATGATTGTTCTTCTTGGTTTTACATTGAATCATTCTTCTCAACCCGCCTACTATCAGTCTAACGCGGAGGGCGCGGACAAATAAAACACGGCCCAGTCCCTCCACAATTCTTTGTTGATTGACGTGTTCTTTGCGGGCGGATTGACGGGTTGAGCGGAACCTGACCACATTTCCGGCGACCGATGCCTGTAGGGTTTAGGTGGCGACCGACACACTGGCCGACCACAATGATGGTGGCGGTGCAACCGTGTCGCCGAAGTAGGCTACGACGGTGGAAGGTGGCGGACAACACACCGACCGACCGCGTGGAGGCAAGGCGGTGCGCGTCCATGCTACCAGTAGAGGAGGAGGTCGCGACTGCTTATCCACAGTGGTGCAACCAAAGGACGGACGACACCGAGCCGACCGCAGGAGAAGTGGCGTCATCGCGCCGCTAGAAAGGGGAGCCAGCCGAGATTTCTGCCAGCTGTATCACGCCGAGCAGGACCCACTCCGGCGGGTCCCGCATGCCAGCAGGTGGTGCCACATGGCACCACTGGGTTGGACAAGGCGAACAGTCCATTGGACCATTCGGAATACCGGGGGGCGCCTCCCCCTCGGGTAGCAGCTAGGGCGGCCCCCGCCACGGAGGACCACACCCAGCCGAGCGGGCTACCCCTTTGCGGGCCGAACTAGACTGAGGCCCAGCGGTTTGGGCCCATCACGGCCCAAACCATCCATGCAGGACCCAGAATGGGTCGGGTTGGTCCGACCGGGTCGGACCAGACCCAGGCCCATATGGACCCAGTTTCGCCTTTTTGGCCGTATCTTGAGAACTGGGCATCCGTTTGACGAACCATTTGCGGCGACATAATACTTGGATTGATATGGTTATTTTGGTATAATCTACTTTAGTTTTTGATAAATTTGGAGTATGTATGGTTTGGATCGAACCCGAATCCAACCGGGCCCTCGGAACAGAAACTCTAATAACTTACAGACCAAACATCCGATTGACACGCTGTCAGTTGTGTTGGGACCCTTATGACATGGCAGTTATTTAGGATACTTCTTCATGGGAATTAGTGATAGTTGAAGTATCAATCAATGGATTGAGTAGCGAAACCTCCCAGAATCAAGCATTTGGCTGGCTGTACTTGAGGAGTCTTGAGATGTTGTGTGGGTCATACTATGTGGGTCAGTGCTCAGCGATTCTGTGTGGGTCAGTGCATAACGATCCTGTGCGGGTCATCTCCAGATCTTGTGTGGGTCATATTTAGATCCTGTTTGGGTCATCTTTGATCCTGTGTGAGTTAAAAATAGAGCTTATTGACAAAGTAAGATGATCTATCAATACAGCTAATCATCTATACTTTCGTACTTAAGTTAAACCTACTGTAAGATGATTCCTTACCTTTGTGGTATTCTTCTATGTGGTGATAACTTTGTGGTAATATTCTGTGTGGCATTAACTTTGTGGAACTTACCTTTGTGTTGATACCTATGTGGAATTATTCTATGTGGCGTTACCTTTTTGGTACTTACCTTTGTGTTGTTACCTTTGTGGCATTCTTTCCATCATGGAACAGTTGAGCCTTTGGATAAGGATTTGGGCCTTGTGTTTCCTGATGAATGAGATGGGTATACTTGATAACTTAGGTATATGTATGGGCATATACCTAAGTAGGTTTGACTGATGTTTCGTGCTTTGTGATTACAGTTTTGCTTTGTGGTTTATCCTTGGCGGTTTCTGAGAGACCTTAGGGGATCTCGGGGTCCCTACTGAGTATCGTTATACTCACCCCTACACGGGCTACACCCGCACCTTATTATGTCTTGTGTAGAAGATAGACAACACTGATCGAGGTCGAGGGTACTAGGATTGGAGGCTGCTCGGTGGTGTACCATTAGACGAAACATACCACAGAGATGACCGTTCGAGAGCTGTACCTACCCTTCAGGTATGATCCTTGGCGGGTGTTCACAGGATATGTTTTCAGTTTTACTTATACTTTCCAGTTGGGATTGTATTCCGGCCCCCTTTATTTACTATACTCACTATTTTTACTATATGGTTTACTTTGTGATCGTATCTTGATGTGTGATTGGTTGTGAGAGTTTGCAGGTTAAAAAGGCAATGCCTTCATGGTTTTAGGGATATGCCTTTCTGGTGATAGTCGCCAGGCACTAACCTATGGAATGTAGGATTGGGGTAGTCATGAAATGGGCCCTGGGGGACGGGTCATGTCAAAATTATTGAATGCATAAATCACCAATGAAAAATTAAATAATTATAATCAATGATATGACCGCTCTAATACAACTTGTAGGTTCTGAGCACAGTGGAAGCACGTTGGTGGGTGTACCCAAATTTAATGTTTTCCCTTAACGACGATCAATCTGAGATCCATCATGATAATAAAATGACGGATCTTCAAAATAAAATGAATAACTAAAGAAAAGAGGGGAGTCCCATAACCATAGATAAGATCATCATATGTTGGTTATAATTAATTTAATTAAAATACAAGAATTACCTTGATGGAATTCTCTCTCCTTTGATGTTTCTGGTCATGATCCGATGTGATCTGTCATTGCGTCGTAGAATCCAAGTGTAGGATTCCTCTAGCGGTGATCCACTCGTGCTCCACATATCTCTGGACGTCGCTGAAGGGATCTCTGGGTGCTAGCACAGAAGAGCCTTTGCTTGCGATGCCCACCTTCGATCGCCTTGAGAGCCGCTTGCAAAGCGCTCTCCTTGATCTGGTGGAGGAGGATCTCTCTCATAACTTGTGAGTGTTCTTGGAAGAAAATAATTCTCTCTTGTATTGATAGCATTCTATAGATCTGTTGTGCACAACCACACAAAATCTCCAGGCTAATGAGAATTATATAATTGGGATTTTATTTACTTAGAATAATAAAATTAATTAATTACCCAAAAGCATTTATTCATTTCATTTAATTCTTAGTAATACCCCATGTATAATAATAATAGTTGACTATTATTATTACTTGACATGCACCAAGTGAATTACACCTAATATTATTTAATGAAATAAATAATATTATTTCTCACAAATCCCTAGAAAAACTACACGACGTGTATATTAATATACACAGTGTGTACTTTTGTTTTTCTATTTTCTTTATTTATTCCACCACATTTATTAGACCTTGACTAATGACTATTTATTTCTCAAATAAATATCACTGAATTACTTGCTAATAAATATATTATTTCACCCACAATATATTCTCTCTAATAATTAGTGTTGAAATAAATGAGATCAGGTATCCTTGAATAATTATTAAACCACAACCAGGAATAATCTTTATTCAACTTGTTAAATTAATATTTAACTAAGATACTTGGATAGAATTAGTGTGTGACCCTCTAGACCTCTTTCTCAGTAGAATTAGGTGAAGGCTGCCTAAATTCCAAGGTTAACGTCTAGCAACTCGCCAAGGCACCCATAAAGAAAGAAGTTAACGCCATAATGACGTGTCACCTCCTACAAACATTTACCGTGTAATGTAATCCCTTTATCTTGATATCTCGAATCAAGCGGGTTTCATGCTATTGTCATCAACCCATGTGCTTGATTATTCTTTCTTTGACTTTTTGTAATTGAACTTTCCCATTCCTTACCATGTACATGGATTTATTTAGGCTATATCAATTCCATCAAAGGGCTTGAGATATCTACTTATGTTATGGAATAGAAGGGACAAATCCTTTCTCGTATTATCTATTAATGTTGTATTACTCATGATGCACCCAAAATATCCTACCTCACTGCAAACAGTGTGTCATCACAATTTTTGTCAATACATCTAGGTACGCGAGTTGTAATAACCATTAATAATAATCTTAAAGTCTAAGGACCAATACACACATCTACAGATAGGAATATCCAATGACACTATGAAATGTGTATTTCCTACTAGCGGGTCTCATTCTCATAATATCCTCCTGGATATTACCAAGGGAGCACACCATGAGAAGGTGCCTTGAAGTTTTATGAGTCATCACCCCTAATGGCCTGTATTATTTTTGACCCTCAAATAACATCATCCGTCCGTAGAACATATATTCAGGAATAGTGTTATGAAACTTCCGGGTTCTCATTATAGAAAATATCCACTATGAACCTTTAATGAAACAGCTATCCTTAGTACATTATCACATGCATTGTCATGCATAAGAATAATCAAGATGTGATAAGGTATTATTTAATGAATAAAGTACAAAGTAGTTGGTCCTAGGCCACCAAATCCAATAGCCCGCACGTAAGAATATTACATGCCCAATGCAACATCAAATTTCCACTTCCACACCGACATCCTTATACACCCCACCAATGATTTTTCTTATAAATAGAAGGGCACCCCTTTCCTTGGGGTAATTCTATAGAAGTTGAACCGTCGCTCCCGCGCACGTAGGACAATCTATTCTGCGATAGAACACAACCCATGGATCCAAGGTACAAGATCTTATGCAACTCTCCCCATTTGGGTCCCCCATTTTGTAAGCCTATAAGGTCTTGACCCTTTACCATTTCCTTTTATCCTTAAAAAAGTGAAATCAAGAGACCCACCTTGCATGAAAAACTTTCCCTTGCAAATTACCTCTTTCACTCAACCCCTGCCTTTTGTGCGTAAGCCTCCAATATTGTGTGCATCCCTTCCCTTAGGCTCCATGGGTTGTATTTACCCCAAGACACCATGTTTGAGCCCTTATTGAGTGAAACTCCTCCATATTTCATGCACCTTCTCCGTGTGGTCCTCCAGTCCAATATGTAGTGATTTCTTAGTCCCTTGAACGGTGTCCCATATCGCATTGCCCTACCTCTTTCTTTTTGGAATAGGTATGCTAATGGATCTTTATTTTTGGAATAGTCATGATAACGTGGACCCCACTAATGAACAATCCTACACCCCTCTCCTATTTGGAATTACTGGTGCCTTCTCTTCCCTAAGTATGGATGAGTACCAATTATATATGTCCAAGGGGTGAGGAGTGAGTCCTCCCCGTCTGTGCTGTAGGACGTTAAACTACCAAGAAACATCGTCCTCAACACATGAAATTAGACTATATCCTCACCCCATGCAATGCACATGAGTTTCCCAACCTTGGGAATTTTCTATTCCCACTAGTCCCCATGGGAGTGAGATCTTACTCACATGGAATAAGTTCCTTCTTGCATGGAATAACATCTACCCGCGGGGAAGGGAAACCATCCTAGTGTAAGCCCCCATCCTTTCTTGTAGGAGGTAACACTCTTAATCCTCCTTAAATCCTTCGTATGAAAACACCAGAGGTGATATGGGCACAAGGGACTCTCAACACCCCATTCCTCTCCCTTTGAACTTTGTCTCTATGGTCTGCTCCTATGAATAAGAATCGCTCTATCCCTTGCTGATGCATCTTTTGTGACACGACCATTTGGTCTATTGATTCCTCTTGTTTCTCACATTTATCATGACTCACATGGGATTATAGGTTATTAGTGACCATTAAACCCTTCTCCTGGTCATCCATCCTGGAGTAAGCCCCAACTTCCACCTTCATAGGCTGTTAACCGTGCATAAGCCCTGAACCACTAAACTATGTGGGTTTTGATCCCGGTATTCTAAATAGGGTATGTAGAAATCCTCCCTAAGGTTCAATCCCAACCATTGGTAAACCTTGTTTCCCTAATCCTATGGGTTCACCTCACAGATCTTTGTATCCACTATCATCCATTCCCATCTCAGTCTTTCCCTCGATCCACTATATTTCAGGAGGGTTATACCCCACCTAGAGGTCACATCTCCTTTAGGACCACCTGGGAAGATTCAATGCCCAATCCCACACCACATTCTTGGGTCACCTCCTTAGGTGTAAAACCCAATTTTCCTCTCAGAACTATGTGAAATTTTATTCCCAACCAACTGAGATACACAGGAAACCTCTTTGAGGTTCAATCTTGACACCATCATATTCATGTCGGTTCACTCTCATCCTTACTGTATAACATTAGACTTCATGGGATACCCAAACTACATGGACTTTAATTCAAAACTAGTTGGGATACATAGGAATCCTCCTTGAGGTTTAAGACCAACAATCTTAATAACCTATCCATTCTATCCATTTCTCCCACTCTGTTCACATCCATCTTGATTATTACCTAGGCCACCACATCTCGGTGAAGCCATGTCATCCATATGGGTCATATTAGTGCATAAGACACATTAATTCACCCCTTCTCTACTCTTAGTAGTATCTGTACATCCTTAGTACGTAATCCCCACACAATCCACCCAATCCAACCAAGAGCAATCCTCTTGCGATGGGCAGTCTCAGTGCATAAGCCCCACTCCATCCAAATAAATACACGGGTTTTGATACAAGTATCCTAAAAAAGGTACATAGGAATCCTCCATGAGGATCAATCCCTGCTAATGGTAAACCTTGGTATCCCTCTCATTGAGGTCCAACTTCTCTGATATGTCCTCAGCAGTGTCCAGATCAACCTTCACGGTGTGAAACCTTACCTTTATGGGACACACTACTCTCGGGTATGTCCATATTGGATATTCTAATCCATCCATCTAGTAAACCTTCCAAGTGCTCCCTCTTAGGGGTGTACCTATCTGATCCACCTTCATAAGTGTTCTGATCATCCCATTTTTTCTATGCATGACATTAAACTCACGACCCTGTATCTCCGTTAGACGTTAAACTCATGACATACCCCATGTTAAAAATGGGATGCTTGAGTAAAACCTTATAATACATGTCTCTAGAATAAGATACCCCACAATAGATGTGGGATTCCTTGGGTTTCCTTTCCCTTGAGAATCCTTATTATGAGGAAGAATACAGGTGACCAATGTTCCAGCTTCTCGAAATGCCACTGATGCCCAACATGACTACTTCCTTGAATGAAGGTTGCTTCCCTGACTAGACCCCTTGGAATGTCCAGACATAATAAACATAATTAACCCTCTTCCATAAAGATATGGCACCAGGAATGAGTTTCATGAACATTATCTTAATTTTTAAGGGAGACCGAGACTAGGTGAAAAATTATGAGGAGGAATCCACAGAAGGATAGACCAACATCCCATCATCCTGTTTTGATTAAGGAATAGAAATATATGAAGAAGTGATGAATTCCAACTGCCTTTGGAAAGTGAGAATATAGGGAAATGAATCCGTGCGTCGTGAAATCTAACGATGCACACACCTTATAAAAAAGCGTCAGAAACACATACATACTTCCGAAATTTTTTATGCCTTTGATATATCTGATAATTATTTTTTCCATCCAATAGATGTGATTATTTTGGATCACTTTGAAATATTTAACATAAGGTAACAACATATACAATGTTGGGTCTTGAGGTATTCAAATACAAAAAACATCTAATCAACTTCTAAAACTATTTAAAGTCAACTTTATTATATTATACATCTTTAGAAAACTTGGTTACCACTAAAATTGATGTGGAAACTGGTTTCAAGTTTTCCATGAAGAACTTCTTAATAAGTTCCTTAACAGACTTTTCTTGAGAAAGAAAAATGCATTTCTTCTTTTGTGATATTTTTAACCCAATAAAGTATTTAATTTCACCCAATATGGACATCTCAAAAAAAAATTCATCTATTCAACAAATCTTTCACAAGTTCTTTCATCATTACCAAAAAACATAATGTCATCAACATAAAAAATTATGATGAGGGAAAACTCTTGACTTTATTTGATATAAAAATTACTATCAACTCTTGCTTTCTTAAAAATTATCTTCCTCAAGTAAGTATCCAATTTGGAATATCATTCCCTCAGAGATTGTTTTATCCCATAAAAGGGTTTCTTCAACTTTCACACATAACTTACATCCTTTCTAACAATAAAACCACATGGTTATTCAATATAAACTTCTTCATCAAGACCCCCATTCAGAAATATAGACTTTACATCCATCTAAATTTTTTTGTAACTTTATTGTTCAATAATATTAAGAAAGATTCTGATTGTTTCTAACCTTGTCATTGGAGAAAAAGTTTCATCAAAATCAATTCCTTCAATCTATGAGTAACCTTTTCATACTAAACTTTCTTTGTTTCTTATCACTTCACCATCTTTATTCAGATTATTTTAGAAAACCCACTTTGTACCAATAAAATTTTTGTCATTTGTTTTAGGTATGAGTTCCCAAGTATCATTCTTTTTTATCTGATTAATCTCTTAATTCATAGACTGAACCCATTCCTAATGCTCAAAAGCTTCATTCACATATTTCAGCTCAACTTTTGAATACAAATAAGTATGTGTAATAACTTTTTATGTTCTTATTGTTTGAACCTTTTGATGTTGATCATCAATTATGTTTTGAGATTCCACTTGCTTCTTTAGCCTGCGATGGGATTTTCAAGATCCTTCCTCATCACTAGAAACATGTGACTTTGATTCTCCTTCTTGAGCAGGATTACAATTTTTTTCATCCTTATATTAATTCTTAACAAAAATTCTTTCATCCTATTAATCTTCCTTTTCTGCATGAGTTTTTTAACATCATCCTCATCTTTTTCAAAAAATTTCACATCAATAGAGTCAACTAATATTTATATCTCTTTGTTGAAACATCTGTTTCCTATTCCTTCCAAATCATAGCCAAGAAATATTCCATTTTCAACTCTCTGATCAAATTTCCCAAGGTTTCCAACTTTCTTCTTTATGATGCATGGACACCCAAAAAATCTTATATGTTTCAAACTTGGAATTTTTTTATAAAACATTTAATATAGATTCATATAAAAACTTATCCTATAGAAACATTGGTTTTGAATATAAATAGAAGTGCTCATGGATTACCTCCCAAAGTAATGAGTGAGTCCATGTTCGAGTAACATAGTTCATCCCATTTCAACCAAAATTATATTCTTCCTTTCAATAACACCATTTTGTTGTGGAGTGTATGGTGTACTGAACTCATGCTAAATTCCATGATTCTAAATATAACTTTAAAATTATCCATTCTTTTATTTTCCACTATTTTATATTCTCAACTTCTTTACTGAATACTCACATTCCTTCTTAGATTTCCTTATGAAACTTTTAAAAAATTTCAGAGCATCTGACCTATGTTTCATATACATAAAAAAAGTAATGCGAGTAAAGTCATCAAAGAAAGTAATGAAGTACTTATCTCTATGATTTGATTGTTTACTCATTGGACCATAGATATTATAATGAATAAGTTCCAAGGGTTATTTTTAACAAATGTAAAATTTCTTATACATAGAGTTTGTAATCATTCCTTTTTGGAAAATTGTGCAGCACCAATATATTCTTCTCAACATATCAGAGATTCCATGGACACTATCTCTTTTTGATAACCTGCTCATGTTTCTCTAACACATGTGTCCCTGAATTTTATTCCACAACCGATTCTATTCTATTATACTTAATTAACAAGAGTTTTGAACCTCACCAACTTGGAAAAAGTTTCCTTTTGTGCATTGGAATCTTGTAATTATCTTTACATATTCCTATCTTTTCAAAACAATCCCATATTTTCTAAAAATAGCTTTGATGACTTCATCAAAATGTTTTGAAACACTTAGAAAGTTGTGTTTCATCCCACAAACAACCAAATACTTCTTAGATTTCAACTTTTCTTCCTCATTGATGGTTGATCCAACACCTTTTATTCTAAGAGATTTATCATTTCCCAACTTCACTGTTCCTTATTTGAAGTCATTCATATTCTCTAACAATTTTAAGTCTCATATCATATGAGAAGAACACTCAATATCCAAGATCCAAGGTTGTTCACCTTTTATAGATTTGAGATTAGTTTCTATAACAAGAGATTTTTCTATCCCTTTATATTTCTTCACAATCACATTATGATAATTATTAAGAATATTTTTTTTATTCTGGTAACAAAACAACACAACCTTTTGCAAGATGTCCAGGTTTTTCTCACATTTCGCAAATAGTTTCCAAAGTTTGGAACCTATTTTCAAATTTCACACTAACCTTCTCAGGTTTCTTCAAAACATTCTTCTTAGACTTCTTCTTTTGAGAGGATTGAATCCCACTCAAACTTTTACTTCTGTAATTTTTGGAATATTTGTAATATTTTTGATTAAACTAACACATATTTTCCAGGTTCCCAAATCCACCAAAATACCAACAGTATCCATAGAAAGAGTATTTGCCTCTGAAATTTCCATACTGTCCGAAGTTGTGAGCTTGTTTCTCGGTAACCTCCTTATCAGAACTTTGTTGACCACCAAAATTTCTGTTATAAACTGAAATATTCTTTTTCAGCTCGGTTTTCTTTTCATCCTTATCAGAACCAGAAGTAATAGAAATTTTTTTGGTCTTATAATTTTTAGAAACTTTTTACTTCTCCTCTTTGTTGATTTTATCCACATATAAAACTTTCCCATCTTTATTCTTCTAAAAAACAATTTCATATTTCTTTATAACTTTTAAAAGTAACTTTTGATCTATCACAGATTTACCCTTTCTAGAGCTTTCACCAACTTCAAAAATAGGATTATTGAAACTTGTAACCCACTGGTCATCTTTAAAAAGTTTTTGTTAGACAAGTTCCAACTCTTCTTATTTTTCTTTCTACTTAACTTACAGATGTTCATTATAATTATTTTATTTCTCAAGGGATTTCTTAAAATAATCAATCTCTTCCAGTAGATTAACATTCTCATCAGCAAAACATTCTAGATTTATTATTGAATAGCTTTCATTTTTCAACTTCTAGATTTCTTTCTCAAGCCTCCTAATATTTCTTAGACATTCTTTCAATTATTATTTCAGATGAAATTCTAATTGAGTTTATTCTTCTTCAGAACTAATGCTTCCAAACTCTTAATTATTAACTATTGTAATGAAAGTATTCTCTCTATCCTTCTTATCAGACTTTTCGGATTCAACTTCACTATCTTCTTCTTTATCATATTTAGACAAAAAACTTATCCTTTTGGATTTAGAGATTTTTTTTATCTTTTTTCTTTGGAATAGGATTTAGTCTTATCACCCTGTTCCTTCCACAATATTCTCGTCCTTCTTCCATCTTCATCACTATACTCTTCTTTCTTTATTTGAGGAAAATTAGTTTCAAAGTTCCCAATGAATCTATATTCAAAACATTTCAAGATAATTTTTCATTTATACTCTTCCTGTACCTATTTTCACATTGTCAAAAAATAAGGATAAGAATTCTTCAAGATTTTTACATACCTCATTTTCAAAATCAGAGTCAGAAACTTCTTCTTATTCAAAAACCTTCTTATACTTTCTATGATTGGTATCCTTGAAGGAAATTTCTCAATAAAATTTTGTTTTTTCCTTTCATAATTTTCCCTTCTCATTTCATAAGTGATGAGAGCACTATAAAAATAATCTAGAGATAATGTTTCTTGATCTCTATCTTCCGATGAGGAAACATTGACATCAAAATTTTCAGGAATAATTCTCAATATCTTTTAAACAAAAGTAGAATCTTTCAACTTTTCACTAAGACATCTAATAATGCTAACAATGTCATTCACTCTGGTAAATAATTCACCAACAAATTCATACTCACCCATCTTAAGATTTTCATACTTCAGCCTCTAGATTTGTAACTTAGCCTTCTTCACCTTTTTATTTCCTTCATAAACATTCTCCAGTTTATTACAGATACCTTTAGCAGTGTAAAAACCCTTCCCTATTAAAAAATCACTTTTGGAAAGTGATGAGAGTAAATAATTATTAGCTCTTCCATTATTCTCAATATTCTTCTTGTCAACATATGCAAGAGGAACTTTTTCATTAATAGGAGGAAATCCATCTGTTACAGCTTCAAGAACATCATACCCATGAGATATAAGATAAGGAAATATTCTATCTTTCCATATATGATAGTTATTATTGGGAAAAAATCCCTCAAGGTAACATTGAAGTATTTTTGGGTTGATTGTGTTTGTTGACAAAGCAGGTTTCCATGGATAATTGTCGAGTTCTCGAGAAGTTGTTGACATTCCTTGTTGACAAAGAACTATGACAAAGGAATGGACGATCTGGAGGCGGTACAAAAAAGCAGTACAAGGTGGCGCCGTTTCCCAGTGTTTGCCAAATTTTTGGGGTCCAAAATTTGGAGTTTGGTGAGCATCGCAAAAAGTGGATTTCCATGAAGAGCATAATTTCATATGGCAAAGACATGAATTTCGAGAAGATAGGATGCATGGTTTGGAAATCGCAAAGAACAGAAGAATTGAGGCGGTGATGCTTCGCGATTACGTCAAGCTTTGCGAACGGCAGAGGCTGAAGCGCATCGCGGCGGTGTAGGGCTTTGTGAGGGAACTTCGCGGCGAAGGTGCGAAGGAATGTTGGGCTTCGCGAGGGAGATTCGCGGAGAAGTCGCGAAGGTATGTTGACGGTGATTCTTCGCGACTATGTCAAGCTCCGCGACCGGAAAATTGCCGTGGAGCTTCGCGATTTAAACAGAATTCCGGCAGAAACTTTGGAGCTTCGCGATTTGAGATGACGTGACATTGACTTCATGTGGAAGGGATGAGGGTTGGTGGAATCGCCTATAAATAGAGGCCGACCCCTTCGAGCGAAGTAGAGAGCATTTTCATAGAAGATCATTCGCTCTTGATTTGCGAAGGTGGTTCGCGGAGCCAGTGTGCTTCGCGAAATAGGTGCTTCGCGACGGCTATTGTAGCTCTGTGAAACCTGTGAGCTTCGCGTTGTCTTACTTAGCTTCGCGAGGGTCGTTGCTTTGCGATGGCTTGAGCATCGCGAGAGTGCTTCGCGAGGGTGCTTCGCGAAGGCTTGTTGAGCTTCGCGAAATTGGGAGCTTTGCGAAGTAGGGTGCTTTGCGAAGGTACTTTCCAAAGGTAGTTGCCCAGTGGTTCAGGGGTAAAGGGATATTCATCAGTGGATGAAAGTTGGACTTTAATAGAGCATCTATCTACAGTTAAGGATGAATTACTTCATGCAAATGAAGAGACCTACAGGTCTATAAACTGTGAGTGAATCCCTTCACAGAGTAGTGAGCTTAGGAAGAGGAAAAAGGTGATCCTCTCCACCGGCAGTGAGACAGAGAGAGAGAAACAGGGAGTGACCCTTGGGAAAGCAGTGAGCTGACCCTAAACCTTGTAAAGGCAGTGAGCCTGGGCATAGAATTGATCTAGCCCAAACATTGTAATCCACAGCTAGTGAAATCTAGTGGAATTGGTACGACCGTCAACTTGTCGGCGTATGCTCCTTGGATGTAGCCCTTTGCGGTGAACCAAGTAAAAATCTCTGCGTCTGCCTGCTAATTTGCCTACATTGCATTTAAAGAATCATCATCAGATAAAGGAGAAAGTAAGTGATCATAACATACACACAAGTGAAAACAAAGTGACCCTTGTAACAAAGAGGTCAAGATCTAGCGGGGCAGGAAGATCTTTGAAAAAGAATATCCATACCCTGATTCACCCCCCCTCTCAGGGTACATAGGCCCCTATTGGTCCTAACAATTGGTATCAGAGTCAGGTTGCTTTTATCAGATTTGTTTGCTCCGACTTGGTATAGTCGATCTGTGTGTTTAAAGAATTAGTCTGCTCTTATCTCAGTGAGCCATGGCAAAGGAAAAAACATCCAAGAAGAAGCAGAAGTCATGTGGTATTCCTTAGTGTGGAAGTATGTATGGAAAAAGTGTGATTCAATTAAAAGAATCAAACAGTTTACTGAAGGAAGGTCTGGATGAATCTGACAGGGAAAAGATTGATTCACTCAATCATGATGTTGGAATGAGTGAAGTACATGAGCATCAGAGTGATGTTGAAACAGAAGAAGAAATTGAAGGAAGAATAGATATGCGAGCTGAGTTAGAGGCTGCTCTTGAGGAGATAGGTGTTTGGAGAGCAAAAACAAAGAAATCCAACAAATTTTTTCACGATGCCAAACTCTATATGCAGCAGTAGGAAGAAGAGAAGTCTGAGTTGATGGAAGAAATTTAGAAACTCAAGTTATCAACACGAGGGAACTCAAAATCGGTTAGTGAGTATAAGATTAAGATTGAAGAACAGAAAAGGGAGATCAATGGCTTGAATAGAAAAGTGAAAGATCTAGTCAAGTGCATCGAAGAACCTGATATTCCAATTGATGTTGGAAACAACGAAGAAGTCAAATCTAAAGATATCCGGATCAAAGTATTGGAGATTGAGGTCAACAAGCTAATAGGATTAAATCAAAGGTTGATGATTATGAAGAGAATCAAAAGTCAGATGAAGTACAAAATCTGAAATCTAGAAATGATGATCTAGCAGCACAGTTGTCTGAAGAAGTTCAGAAGAATCGAAGCCTATAATAAGAGAATGATTCTTTCTCTAAATCTGTTTTTGAGGAAAAATTAAAAGTAGTGAAGCAAAGTGCGATGGTGGAAAAGCTCACACAGGAACTAGAAGATGAGGTGAGTAGCGGGAAGCTTCTCAAGAAAGAACTGGATGTCCAACTTGAATCAAGGGAGACAAAGATTAAAAAGTTGGAAGAGGATCTAGAATCAGTAAAGAAGGATGTGGAGAAATCCAATGCTAATGGAATGCCAAAAATGAAGGATGCCTTACACTTTCTATTTGATCATCCTTCGACAAGTGATGATAAAATGAAGACTAGGTATGCTATTTCTGAAGAGAAACAACAGAATATTTTCTCAGCTCAAAGACCAGAAAGTTTCGGAAAAGCTGGTATTGGATTCGATGAATCCCCTCCTGTGCATGAAAAAAAGAGATCCATGAACAGTTCTAGAAATGGAAAAGATCCTGCAGGTGCTGGAGATAGGCCTAAAAGGACAATTACAAAAAGAAGTGATGATATGTGCTATTTCTGCGGGATTCACGGCCACACATCAAGCTTCTATTTAGAGGCTCATGAATACATATCAGGCGGTGAAAATAGAAACTTTGCTGAATCCCAGAATAAGAAGAAGCATCCAGAGAAATCAGAGAGTAGAGTCTCTCAAAGGAAAGCATTTATAAAATGATATTACTGTGGAAGAATGGGACACACCATGAATATGTGTCAGGAAGCTCAAGAGATTGATGCCAAAAGAAGAAAACAAGTTGTATCCACATCTCAGCAAAGAAGTGATGAAATGAGGTATGCCTTTAATAGAAAATGTTTCATATGTTCTGATCATGGGCATTTGGCCAGACAGTGTAGCAAGAAGAAATCGGGGAAGGAAAAATACCCGAGAAAGAGATTACCAACTCCAGTGGTACATAATGAGAAATTACACACTGGGAGACAAAGTGGTAAGGTGAAAAATAGGCTTAGAGTCTCAGGGGAATCACATGGAGCTGAACGAAAGGTGTATCAGTCACCTCCTCTGTCGTACTCACAACTACTCTCAAGGAGAGAATGTGAACAAACCTGGAAGATTAAGGGGAGATCTACTCCAGCTGTGATAAAGAAGAAAGAACGTTCAATGGAGGACTCACCACTAGTGAAAAAGAGTGTGGTGACTTAGACATCTGATAAAAGAAAAATGAATAAAGAATGTGTTGAAAAATTTGCATGTCATGTTCCACAGCGAAAAGTGGAGGAAGGTGCAAGATCCTTGCAATGGTGGAAGAAGCAGGGGAAGATGGCAAGCGGAGAGGTTCCTACCCAGAGAAGGAATCAAGGGAAATGGAATTTCGGTAGAACATCAAAGAAAAAAATGTGTACTAGTGGGTTTAAACCCAAAATGGTGAAAAAGGCTAAGTCTGTCGAATCTACATATCAGAGAAAGGCTCCGAATATGGGTAAAGAATGCTTAGTCATATGGCCAGAGCAGTTGAAGTTGGCAAGGCAACTAGAAGAAGCAAGGAAAGAGTGTGATGATTTGCAAGAAAGAATCAAAGGGTTGACCCATCAGGATCAACCACAATCCTCATCTTGGGGATTCAGGAAGAGAACCCCCTCTCCCTATGTATATAAATGATGTTAACTGATGATTGATGTGTTTCAGGTTTTAGGGAGATACGATCCAAGGGGAAGTGGAATCTAAAGATGAAAAATGGAAACGTGATATGATTCAGTGTTTTGATTGACTCAAATTAGTTATCAAAGTTGATGATAAAAGGGAGCAACAGAGCACAACAGGAAGTAAGAGCACAACGGGAAGTGATTGTGTCATTGACTTTATCTCTTGTTTCCTACATCGAGTTCCAACTCAGTAGGCTTAGAGATTTGGTTAATGGCTCAATGATGAGTGCTATATTGGCATAAATCATACAGGTGGAAGATGAGAATAAATGATGCAGGAGAAGAATGACGTTTATGGGTATAAACAGTGGGTCTAACCCCAGGAAGTGTTGCATAACATAGGGGGAGCATTCAACAACAAAATCAGATGCCATATCCATCAAGGAAATAATTGGATGACCCAGCTCAAGTGTTGTCTATCGAGAGAAGACACACTATGGGAGAAGCAGCAGTGATCAATCATTTCATGCTTATTTATTTTGATCTAACATTTTGGTATCAGCTGACTGTTTTCAGGATACCAAGAAGCTACGAGAAGTAGTTGAAAGGAATGATTTCACTGAACAATGAAACAGTGAGAAATTTCCTGATAAACGTGATGAGGAGGAAAGCAACAAAGGGGAAGCATAAGTGTCTGATACTGATTTAGAAATGAAAAATCCTCATCTGCATAACAATCAAAGAGTTGAGATGAAATTGACATGCAGAATATCATTGGTGATTACTTAGATCTAGCTCTGACAAGGAGAATGGAATCACTGCAGCAAACATCTTTTATATCTTAGGTTGAGCCGAAATGATTTGCTGATGCAGCTGAAGATGAAAACAGGGATCATACCATGAATGAAGAGATAGATCAGACTTGAGAAGAATCAGATGTGGGAGATTGTTTCGAGGCCAGATGATAAAAACGTCATTAGGACAAAATGGGTCTATTAAGACAAGATAAATGAATATGGCACGATGATTCGGAACAAAGCACGACTGATGTGCAAAGGAGACTCCCAAATAAAAAGTAATAAAAGGATGATGAGGCAGGTCTATGAAGAAGACATAAAATTTGGCGGATCTGATGAAGCACAGTGTGACACAAAGAAGGAATGGAACATTCATCTCTCAATCAAAATATGCTAAGGAGGTTCTGAGAAGATTTGGAATGGAAAATTCCAAATAGATGAAGACTCCAGTTGCTACCCGGATGAAATTATCAAAATATGAGGATGGCAGGGCAGTTAATATCACAGAGTACATGCAAATTATTGGAAGTTTGTTGTACTTGACCACGAAAAGGCCTGATATTGTCTTCTCCACATTCCAATAAGCGAGATATCAAAGTAATCCCAAGGATATATCAAGGGAACGATGGACTTCGGCTTGATATATAACGACAAATCTCAGACAGAGTTATTGGGATATACAGATGCAGACTGGGCCGGTTCAGCGGATGATAGGAAATCAACATCTGGAGGTGCATTCTATCTTGGCGGGCTATGTATTGCTTGGTTATGCAAGAAGCAGGATTGCATTTCATTGAGCACCGCAGAAGCAGAGTATATTGCGGCCACTCAAGCATGCACACAGTTATTGTGGATGAAGCAGTAGTTTGAAGATATGGGATTTGAAGTGAAGTCTCCGATCGGAATCCAGTGTGACAACTCAAGTGCTATAAATCTTAGCAAAAATCCCATCCATCATTCAAGGACAAAGCACATTGAGATTAAGTATCATTTTATCAAGGAGAAGGTTGAGCAGGGAATCGTGAAGTTGGAGTACGTGCCTACAGAGCTACAGGTTGCAGACATTCTGACAAAGGCCTTACCCAAGGAAGCATTT
Source organism: Viscum album (assembly GCA_963277665.1). Classification (NCBI taxonomy): domain Eukaryota; kingdom Viridiplantae; phylum Streptophyta; class Magnoliopsida; order Santalales; family Viscaceae; genus Viscum; species Viscum album. The sequence continues at coordinate 861,740,087 of OY728140.1, forward strand.
GAAAGGCATCGACTGGCTCTGGAAGTTCAGTCGCTTCCCCACACTTGAAATAGTGTGGATGTGGGACCCCCCTCTCCCCGAGGTATGATGTGTTTTTCCCTAATATGCTGACATGTGTTCTCTACTATGTTACAGACTACAAAGGAGTGTCCTTTGGGTTCGTTGACAAAGGGGGAGAAAAGTGTTTGTTAAAGGAGGAGAAAATAGTGATTGTTCAAGGGGGAGACCGTGCGGAGATTTGATAAATCATAATTGATACGGGGAGAAGCTGACAGGTGGAGCATCCAGAAAGGGGGAGCAATGAGAAAGGGGGAGAGCTTTTTAAATATGATGATGCTAGAAGTGATCGATCAAAGCATAGAAATCACGACAGCTGAGGATCGTTATAAAAGCAGAACAATGGTGTTGGAATGGTGTGAGACGGTGTCTAGCTATCAACAATTGGTATCAACATAAGAATTCACCAATTGGTATCAGTGTGGTTCAACAATTGGTATCAATTTAAGAATTGGTATCAGGGTGGAATCGACAATTGGGGTCTGACATGAAGTGATTCATTGATGAAATTTTCATACTACTCTTGTTTCTCACGCCGAGCATTGCTCATGTGGGCTTAGAGTACGTGTTAAGTGAATCCTTGAATGCTATTAGAATCGCAAGAGGCGAATGGTGGTAGCGGTTGGAAGAAAACTTAGTGAGGTAACTAAGTGCAGAAAATCATTCTGAGCAGAGTTGTGAAGAGTTGTCAACAAACCCAAAGGGCAAGATTGTTGGGCAAAAATCCCTCAAGGTAACATTGAAGTATTTTTGGGTTGATTGTGTTTGTTGACAAAGAAGGTTTCCATGGATAATTGTTGAGTTCTTGAGAAGTTGTTGACATTCCTTGTTGACAAAGAACGATGACAAAGGAATGAACGATCTGGAGGCGGTACAAAAGAGCAGTACAAGGTGGCGCCGTTTCCCAGTGTTTGCCAAATTTTTGGGGTCCAAAATTTGGAATTTGGTGAGCATCGCGAAAAGTGGATTTCCATGAAGAGCATAATTTCATATGGCAAAGGCATGAATTTCATGAAGATAGGATGCATGGTTTGGAAATCGTGAAGACCAAAAGAATTGAGGCGGTGATGCTTCGCGATTACGTCAAGCTTCGCGAACGGCAGAGGCTGAAGCGCATCGCGGCGGTGAAGGGATTTGCGAGGGAGCTTCGCGGCGAAGGTGCGAAGGAATGTTGGGATTCACGAGGGAGCTTTGCGGAGAAGTCGCGAAGGTATGTTGACGGTGATTCTTCGCGACTACGTCAAGCTCCGCGACCGGAAAATTTCCGTGGAGCTTCGCGATTTGGACAGAATTCCGACAGAAACTTTGGAGCTTCGCGATTTGAGATGACGTGGCATTGACTTCGTGTGGAAGGGATGAGGGTTGGTGGAATCACCTATAAATAGAGGCCGACCCCTTCAAGCGAAGTAGAGAGCATTTTCATAGAAGATCATTCGCTCTCGATTTGCGAAGGTGGTTCGCGGAGCCAGTGTGCTTCGCGAAAGAGGTTCTTCGCGGCGGCTATTGTAGCTCCGCGAAACCTGTGAGCTCCGCCTTGGCTTACTTATCTTCGCGAGGGTCGTTGCTTTGCGACGGCTTGAGCATCGTGAGAGTGCTTCGCGAGCGTGCTTCACGAGTGAGCTTTGCGAAAAGGCAGGAGCTTCGCGAAGGCTTGTTGAGCTTCGCAAAATTGGGAGCTTCGCGAAGTATGGTGCTTTGCGAAGGTACTTTCCAAAGGTAGTTGCCCAGTGGTTCAGGGGTAAAGGGATATTCATCAGTGGATGAAAGTTGGACTTTAACAGAGCATCTATCTACAGTTAAGGATTCATTACTTCATGCAAATGAAGAGACCTACAGGTCTATAAACTGTGAGTGAATCCCTTCACAGAGCAGTGAGCTTAGGAAGAGGAAAAAGGTGATCCACTCCACCGACAGTGAGCCAGAGAGAGAGAAACAGGGAGTGACCCTTGGGAAAGCAGTGAGCTGACCCTAAACCTTGTAAAGGCAGTGAGCCTGGGCATAAAAGTGATCTATCCCGAACATTGTAATCCACAGCTAGTGAAGTCTAGTGAAATTGGTACGATCGACAACTTGTCGGCGTATGCTCCTTGGACGTAGCCCTTTGCGGTGAACCAAGTAAAAATCTCTGCGTCTGCCTGATAATTTGCCTACATTGCATTTAAAGCATCATCATCAGATAAAGGAGAAAGTAAGTGATCATAACATACACACAAGTGCAAACAAAGTGACCCTTGTAACAAAGAGGTCAAGATCCAGCGGGGCAGGAAGATCTTTGAAAAAGAATATCCATACCCTGATTCACCCCCCCTCTCAGGGTACATAGGCCCCTATTGGTCCTAACAGTTATTACCATTGAAGACCAAAATCCCCTTACCGTTCACACAATTCAGATTCTCTATCACAACTTCTTTTCAAAAACTTCAGCAAAGAGTAAATGAAGGGAACCTTCCCTCTAATACTAATTGAGATTACCCATCCAGGATCTAAGTATCACTGAGAGGGGGAGGGCTGAATCCATGATATATTTTTCTTTAAATTTTCCTTATTTTTGAAACAACATTCACCTCTTGTTAAAGAGTTATAATTTTTTTGAAAACAAAACAAACACACATTCATATTAACATACGAATTTACAAGGTTCACTACTCAACAAGAGTAGCTACATCCTTTCTATGGTTTGGAAACAATCCAATACCACACAATTCACCAAAAAACATTCCTTTTGTGTGGATATAATGAGTAGGATATTCCCTTACACTTGGGTAGCACTATGATCAATACAATATTTCATGTGCTTCAAGTAGCACAAAATGATATAATACAATTTTGTGTAACAATTTAAGAGACTTTCACCATTTTCTTCAAAACATGTTACTATGCTACCTTGTCAAGTTTAAAAAATATGATCTTCAAAAAAATTCTTCAATTTCCTACCCAACATTAGGTAAGAACTTCTATAGACTTCATAATGATACTCAGTTTGATTCCCTATTCCTATTACTCAGTCCAGAAATATATGTTTTTCCAAAATACCATTGAAACAATTCTGAATTGCTTCTGTCTCAATCCAAAAAAACCAAGTATGATTTCCCTATCCGATGGACCAATATAATCTAAGAAACTATGAATATGATCTTCCTCCTCCTCCTTCGGTCCAAAAAACTTCCTCATGAATGCTCAATCCAGAAACTTATTCTCTCTATAAACTTTCAGCACTCCATCTTCTCTCTTCACCTGTGAATAGTACAAGTGTTAGAAAGTAAAAAGTACTTACCAATATTTATAGGTGTTCCAAAATTGGTTTAGGTGGGATTCTGAAAAGTTTTCCCACTTAACCAAATTTCTTGAATCTTTAAATTATCCTTAAATTTGAGCTTCATATTTGACTTCTTTAATGCTTATATACTCTTCTCATTTCTTCTCAAACCTTCTCGAATCTTTTCACAAAAAAAAAATGTCTTCAAAAATTCTAACCACTCTCTTGTCTAATTCTAATTTTCATTCTGATGTATTCATTATGATGAATACATATATACAGTAACATATTATTCATCACGTTGCTCCACATCAATTGAAAGATATGATAAGAAATTGTCTTCACATTATGATTCTAAGAACCAACTGAAAACAAACTTCTCATTCTAATGCTTCATACCAACTTTAAGATATAACACATTGAAACCATTCTTCTATAAACACTGTTTCTACTTTTTTAGACTTCAATCACCTTTCTTTTTCCTTAAACATAGTCACAACTTCTAATGATTTCAACACTCTGCAACAACACTTCAACAAAAGCTTCAAACTTCTTTGACAATACTTTTATAACTACTTTAAGCAGTTCTCCTTTTCTTATTTTCATTAGAACAATGATTCTATGTCTGATGATCTTATCAGTGTCAGCCCGTGTCTGATTGATCAGTTTATACTTCACTCTAATAAACAGTTTCAGCACCAATATGATGAATCTTGACCCAATTGATAAAAACATATCATAGTTATTCTTTCATTATTGACCCAAATGATAAATAATTTATTCTGATAAAATGGTTGAATATATTGTTGATTAATCTTGATCCCATTTTTCATCAGTCCCAACGACTTCACTTATTTTCTTTTTCACTATTTCCATCAATTCCCAAAAGAAAAATTCTTCCTCTGATTAACTTTTACAACTATTACTATGTCTGATAATTAGTTTCAGTATCACTTCGATTATCAATGGCACACCACGTCCAATGGACTGGTGTAAATAACTTCGACTTCAACAACTTATTTTCTTTTCTGATTATGATACACACCAACTTCTTTCTCCGAATATATGTATCTTATGGAATATTGGTCTGACTGAAAATCACCATCTTTATTTTCACACTTTCCAAACAAAAATTCTCACCCTTCAATGAAATATGTGTATGGTGATCTCACACTAATGAACTGAGATCAGAAAAATTCGACAACAATAACTTCCTCCATCCAAAAACTTCTACTTGTATCATGACTTCTTCATGACTTTGATAACATTTAGGATTGACATATCATTGTCTGACTTATAATGTAAAGTATTGTAACTTCCTATCATTTCATAACTTCATTATTTCCAACCAAACCTCAATAAAATTATCAATAGTTGTTCTACCCCTTTCCTTCATAAATATAACATCATAATTTTCTCAGATAACTTATGATATTTGTGAGTTACAAAATAGAAAATCATCCTCAGATTTACATCGGAGCCGTGCAGATTATGATACAACCTCTCATTATGATTTTAACCTTTATTTCCAAACCCAAGGTGAGTCTAATGAACCTCTTCTTCCAAAACAATTATTCTCAAACTGATGGAATTTCTTAAAATTTTTGCATCTGATCTCCTGATTATGATTGTGTGTCTGATCACCCACTTTTACAAAGTGAGGTGATTTATTTCTCTTTGAGAAAAAAAGACAATACCTTCAGCACATACTTCTCTCAACTTCAAAAAACAACTTCTTGGAAACTTTTCCCCAATAACTAATAATAGTTATATTCCTTTTTATATATTCATATTTAATTTTTAATTTTTTTGTACTACTTAACTTGGTTGTGGTGAAAATTCAAAGTGCAGTATTCAAAAAACTTACTTGAACAATAAATTTTCTCTAAGTGGAGTACCAAGGGTACTTACCTATATTTTATTTTAATGCTTTTAGACTAATTATCTCCTATTTAATGGTATATTTCTATGTTGATGGCTTTTTTACTTTCTTATAAATTCACTTCTAGGTTCCCAATTTTTTTTACGAGGAGAAATTTTTTGTATATATGAAATGAAAATGTTTTATAGGATAGAATTAATATTTATAATTTTATTTTCAAACATTTTATTTATATTTTTATTCTCTTAATTTATTTACATTAATTTTTCTTTCAGGATACACTGCTGTTTTTTCTCTTGTCAATGAGAAATGATGTTGATCTTATCGATAGAGAGGGATTTTCCTTTCCAAGAGGAAGGTTTATTTATTACTTGATTGGTAATTTCAAGGAAATTACAAGATTTGGGTCTTCCCCAAAAGATGGGGACACCTAGGTACTTAAAAGGGAGAGAGACCTCTTTTATACCTAAGTTACTTATAATGCTGCATTTCCTATTAGGGGGAAAGTTCTTTCTAAAGAAGATAGAAGATTTGTTCCAGCTAATCATTTGACCATAGATTTCCTCATAGTGAGCAAGGGAATTTTTGAGGGTTAAAATGTTTCTTTTATCACCTTGAAGAAAGAGAATGATATAATCAGCATACAATATATGAGTAGGAGCATTCAGATTTCACAAAACATGGATGGGTTTAAGTTTGTTTTGATCAACCAGACAAGTGAGAAGATGACTAAGATAGTTCTCCATAATGGAAAAAAGGATGAAAGAAAGAGGGTCCCCCTGTCTGACACCTTTAGTTCATTTGAAATATCCCCTGTGGGAACCGTTAATAAGCATGAATATGGAGGCCTAATTGAAAAAAGTTTGGATAGTAGTGATAAATGCATCACTAAAACCAAAAGATTGAAGCACTTTAAAAATAAAACTCCAGTCCATGGTATCAAAGGATTTTTTAATGTCAAGTTTAATGGCAATATTACCACCTATGTTGTTTTTTTAAGGTGTTAAAGCACACAGAAGCAAGAAAAATTCAATTTTGGATGGATCTACCCTTAATAAACCCAAATTGATTCCAGGAAACTAATTTTTCAATGATAGAAGAGAGCCTGTTAGCAATGATTTTTGTGATGATTTTATAGAGGGTGTTAATGAGGGAAATGGGCCTAAACAAGTGGATCTTAGAAGCATTCTAAACCTTTGGAATTAGAGAGAGAAATTGGGCATTTAGACCATGAGGGAGAACACCGTTGTAGAAGAAGGATTTGACAAGCTTGTAAACACCAAAATTAATAATATCCCAGTAGTGTTGGAAGAAACCATTATTAAATCCACCAGGGCCAGGAGAACTATCAGGATTTAAGCTAAAGATAGTGTCTTTAATTTCATGATCAAGTAGAGTGTTAAGAAGAAAGTTGTTATCTTCATCACTAACCACCATCAAAATTATCTCAGGTAAGAGGTCTTTGTTATTATTAGGTCCATTAAAGATAGATTCAAAATAAGAAACAATGTGGTTGGCAATAGCATTGTCATTATCTAAAATGTTTTCACCATCTTGTATTTGATGACTCAAATTGTAAAATTATGATAATTAATGTTTAACCTGAAGTAGTGGCGGGTAATATATAGAAGCAACTATATATGTTCATAGTTCATTTATTTTACCTTGATGCAGGTTTCTTAGGTTAGTACTACTATAATTACTTTAATTTTGTTTCAGTTTGAAATGATATGTTTGTTTTAGTATTGTTTGTTTTCATTGTATTTAATTAGATTTATTTTAATTTAGAAAACTAGGCTTAAAATGGGGTCTTAAAAATATATAAATTGGTTTTAAATTATAGTTTCTAAAACATGTTATGATATCGGTTATGACTTCTTTGAATTCTAAGTTATATGAAGATTTTTTTAAAACTGTTTTTAAAAAATGTACATTTCATTATTATGTAGATTATGAAAGTTATTGAATAAATTTGAAGGAAGAGACTATTTGATAATGATCTATGAATCTACAAACTAGGGCTACCTCCTTTGGTTCCTTTAGTGAGTATAATAATTGTAATATTTTTATTCTGTATTACATTTACTTTCATGTTCTTATTCTTTATCAATTTTTAGGGAAATTCATATAAACTAGAGTTGACTTCTCCTTAAGATACTGGTATGGTTTAGAGCGAAGGTTCTCCTAGATCTACATAGAGCACCCTTCATATCTATTCACACCCTGACCCACCAACAGTCATCCCATCTACCACACCTTTTCATCTTCCACTTGAGCCTCCAGGGATGTTACCACCCATACCTCCACCATTATCTTAGTTAGTATCTACTTCTCCTACCATGTCTATTCTATCTCTAGGAATTTTACCTCCTATACCATATCGATATCCTATGATGTATCCCCAACCCATCTATCCTTATACTACCATGTCTACATGGCATTTATTTCCTACTATCCATCTAGGATCTAATGATTGTGCTCCTTTAGCTTCCACTCCACTGCATGGACATGACCCTGTTCATGCATTGGAATAAGAACATACTTTAGAGGCTACTGATCTAGGATATCCCACAGATCCATCAGATCCTAATGAACACCTCAGGTCAGGTTTTTTATAGGTGCATCAAATTAAATCACATCATTTTTTTCCTGTTGTACTGTGAATTAATTATACCTTTTTATTTTATCTTATTTAGTGAGATATTATAATAGGAAATATGGGTGCACCCATATACATGAAGTTTGGAATCTTCAAACACAAATAATGGTATATTATAATGAAGAAAATAAAATGTTAAGTAAAAATTATAGACAATGTAGAAGTTTTATGGAAACTTTATCCAAATGTAGCGATATCATTATAGTTAAACCAGTCACATAGAGGAATATCAGTAATGAAATCATGGAGAAATCATGACCAGAGATATGGGTAAGAAAATTTATTAAATTAATATCTATATTATTTTTATATTTATATGAATTAACATGACTGTTGCATCATTGGTTTAACTTTCCTGATGGTGAGGCTACTAAGGTCGCATGGTTGATGGATCTTGGGGAGTTGTGGTGATCATATAAGCATGAGTTATATTTTGGTTAGAAGAGTAGAGTCAGATCTGATTTAGAGGTTTTACCAATATTCATCTACTATCCAACAATTCAATAACAATAAATGATCATATATTGTAAGAGTAACGAGTTTATGGTATTCTTAATCTTTAATGGTTTGTATTGAAAATTTAATTTTTATTAATTGTATTGATTTTTTTTCAAGATGTGTCAGATAAAAATAAAAAAACAAGGATTCTATGATGTATATGCACACTTTGGGGCGCACTACAATGCAAGAGCATGAAAGTCTCTAAGTACATTAATAAAAATAAAAATAATATCTATATTTATATTGTTACTTAAGTCTAAGGGATTTATTTGATGAAGTTAAAATATGGGGGGATCTCTCTATGATAAAGTCTTTAATATTTTTCATGTTGAGAGTGAACTGAAATAGAATATTCTAGATTTTATAAAATATTTAATAATAATCCAAAAATTGAGTTCCTTATTCCCAAACTTACAATAGTTTAATCAATGACCAACAAACCTTTTTTTTGTTATTTGGAGTGATTTTTGCCTAGATTTTTCAAAACTAGATGCTTGTTATTTTGAGATATTATCAACAACAAGTTGGGAATAATTTTAGGATCCAACAATTTTATAAATTATTTTATCTACCAATGATATTATTGGAGAAACTATATGTGATCTATTTTTATTAATTTAGCTTAACTAGAGTATTTTAGGTTCATTATATTCAAATTGATTGATTTATTTTCATTTTTTAAACTATAAACTAATTTTAATAAATATTTTTCATGTAAATTATAAAATATTCTTATATGTAAATTCCTATAATCCATTAAAATCAACCTAACCTTAATTTAATAAAATCAAACCAACCCAAAGTGGTTATTTCATTTTATTTGGATTTTTAAGAGGTATAAAAACATAAGTAATCATATTAGGGATTTAAAATTCAATAAAAAAAATCTTAAAATAGTTTTAAAACAAACTCATATAGTCTTAATGAAAATATCCAGACCCTAGTATCCCAGAGCCAGTGGATTAATTTATTACATTAGTACTAAGAACAATCATTCATATCCCAAAGGACCTAATAGTTTAGTAGATTTATAAAACTAGATACATACATAAGTTTTACATTACAACATGAAAGAAAAAACAACATAGAGACTCTAATTGAAACACCCATAAACTCCTAGATTATCCCTGATAGTCATTAATAATATATATCTTTATATCCTGGGGAAAAATAAAACAAAAGAAAGGGGTGATATCAGATGTTCAGCAAGGGTAAGCAATACAGTGGAAGATATCATAAATTTATATAAACTATATATCATGGTGAATAACTAAAAACACATTCCATTAAAAAATAATCTTGAGGATATTATGGTAAGAATAAAAGTTGATTAAATAATTCTATAAATAATCACATGAGAAAGAAACATAATCATGGATATTATGCTAGTCAAATAATCACATGGAATATCAATTACTAGTATCATAATGAGGGAATGAATAATTTTGGACATCTAAAACATACCATTGAGGCATCGACCAAGACATCGAAAAATAAATGGTTAAGGCCTCAGCCAAATCCATATCTGAAAATAAATGGGTAAGGCCTCAACCAAGCCCATATCTATTTTCTCTCATGAGACCTACTGATGCATTGAGAGGCTATAGCAGGACCCGATCATCACTTAATAAGTCCAATGTATTAATCATGTGAATGGAGTGAAACATAAACATCATATATATATATATATGAAATTTAATAATTTTCCCCAAACAATAAACGTAATCATAAACCATCCAAAGTAATGTGGCGAATGGTATCAAAATAGTAAATCCCCATAAATAATTATAAACCATTCAATAAAATATGGTAGATGGTAGAATAAGAGATCAAATTTAATAAAGAATAACATTAAATGGAGGGTATTGAAATATATACAAATACTCCAATATAATCATTGAGAAATTCTCAAGAGAAATACCCTTTTACTTTGGAAAGAAGATTTATTTTGGAAAAATCATTTTTATTTTTCATAAAATCATATTATAAAAATTTATATCCCAGAAAATAAAAGGTACGAGCAATAAAATTATGTTTGAGGCATAAATTATATCCAACTAAAGTGAAAACATGTAAAAAGAGTTTTTAAGAAACTTTAGAAATGTGTCACTTCAGTGTAGTTTAATAGAAAATATAAAAGATTATTTAAAAAGGAAAAGGTCATAATTGTTTGTATAAAAATAGAATGAACCAAGACATCTTTTCATGATAAAATGAGTGATTTTATAAAAATAATGGAGACTTGAAAATGGGTAAAAAATCAGGAAGTTCCCTTTAATCGAGCTTTCTTATCAGGAGGAATTAAAAAGGGAACCTTATAAAAAATGTATTTTACCATAAAATAAAGATTAAATGACCTTGATTAATGTTTTTGGAAAATATACCTAGAATTTAGAAGAATTATATAAAAATAAAGAATAATTACATTGGGGTAAAGAGAGATAAAGCGTAACCTGGATGAAAAATGGTGGTTCAGGGAGAATCCCTTACCATAATGTAATCAATCAAATTGTATCCCCGTAAAATTAATAACAATAAAATGAAACATTTAATACCATGAAGATAAATATATTCATGATATTATTCATCAAATGGAAGTATACATACACCATATATAAGAAATAGTGGTGAATAAGGCATATCTCACAGAAATAAAAGTGAGACGAGAAAACCCTTACCTTATATCCAAAAGCATTCTACACTTCTAATTAACATTCTAGATAACGAAATTAAATCCATTAATTAATTAATTAATAACCTTTTATAAATTTATTTTATTTTTTATAATTTTATTAAGTTCATTTATGGACCTTTGATGTGTTATAAGATACAATTTTATCGTTCATGAGCATTCATTTTGTTGGTTTTCATGATCGGTTTACTTGTATACATGTATGGAAAATCATGTAATATGGGAATAATAGTATAGAATTGAAATTATATGTTATTAATTAACTTAAATAATATTAAATGGTATTATATATCATTTTTTAATATTTTAGGATGATTAACTAGATAAAATGTTAATGACAACTGTTTAGATTATTTCACATTTTTTGATCATCACAAACTAGTTTTGTTTTATTAATTAATATCATGCATATATATATATATAATGCTTTAAAAAATTACATAAGATGTAATAAATATTTTTTAATTGTAATTTTTTTTACTATCATCCTTGAAGGCGGAATTGAAAAATGAAAATTTTTCGTCCATGAAGGCGGTAAAGCGACACCTCACGAACGATGTTTTCTTTTTTAGAACAAAAAGGGGAAGAGAAAAGAATTGACGATGGATATCCCATTATCATAATAACATTAGAATATATATAAGATACTATAGTTATCATTAATTTTTTGACATATGAGGCAAGGAAAGTATAATAAAAGAAAATAAATTGAAATAAAGTTAAAAGAGCGAAAGAGGATTTTACCTCTTGAATTCCTCTCCCTAAGAACCTTCTTAAGGAACTTTGAAATGGTATTTTTGGTGATAAAAAAAGCCCAGAATGTGAGTAAGATGTTTTTTAGAGGTATTGAGCAGAAAATTTACCAGATTTAAGGTTTTGGAGGCCTGAGGATAAGGGGTGGTATTTATAGTGGAGGAGAGGGATGTTTTTTGATTATTTATTCATTTGTTTATTATTTTGGCTCAAGACTATTCAGAGTGATGATTATTGTGACTAAATACAGTAAATAATTAATGTGAGTTCAAAAAAATTAGTGATTACATCATTAATACATCAACCATGACTCAATAATTCATGTATTTACTTATAATGTTAAATATTGTACATTACCGTATTTCACTATTCACTAAAATTTCTACTATTTTAGAAAAATACCAAAAATCACCCTAAATTTTGTTTCATGTGTAGAATTAAAAAATGGATTCCATTTTATGAAAATAATTTTCTAAATATGAGAAATTTATTTTTTAATTAAAATCATCATTTATTTGAAAAATACCGATTTTCAAATTACAACCGATTTTATGACACTTTGAAAAATTAATTAAGGTTTCATAAAATTATCTTATAATCATAAGACAAAAAAATATTAATTTTTGAATATATTTTATGAAAATAAATATTCTTTTAAATGATTATTTTAATTATAAAATTATAAATAAATATTTATGTTTCAAAAAGATATCAACACTTAACTTATCATTTTTAGAATATTTATTTACTTATTACATGATATAAATATACCATATTTAAATTTGTAAGATAAAAGAATTTTTATTTACACTTTCATAAGTGAGGTTACTATTCAAATCATAAATAGTATATAAATATAATGAAAATGAAAGTTTTATAAAAATCAGGGTTTTTCACTATTCACCGGAAAATAAATATATTCAGAAAAATACCAAAATTTCATCCTAAGATGATTTTGAAATTCATATTTTAAAAATTAAGTTTATTTTTTTAATAGAATTTATAAATTTTTCAAAATTTAGTTTTAAAATAAGTGTGCCATTAAAAGGTGGTAAGACTACCTTTAGAAAAATATAGCATTTTAATGCGTAAATTGAATTCATTCTCTATATTATGCCTATAAAATCATTTGGATGAATGTTAAAACATTTGATTAAATATAAAATATATAAATTTTATAATTTGGTTAATACTATTTATTTTAGCCAATTTAATGGTTAGTTTATAACAATCATAATGATATTTAATTGTATATCATTGTTCGTCTAAGCTTGGTATCGTGTGAAATGTATGTTGTCAAAGAAATTAAATTTAAGAAGATACATACAATAAAATCTTGGGTTTTAACTATTCACTAGAAATTCCCCATTTAGTTAGATTTGCATGCTAAAATTTAAGTTTTATTCTCATTAATCCCTTTAATATAAGGATGGAAATTCCCCTTTAATCTAGAATTTATATCTTGAATTAATTACTCATGCTACCTCCATGCTGTGCAAACATTACTCTTCCGAACACATTCAAAGTTACATTGAAATACAGAAATACCAGCGTTCTTGATTTTAATTTAACTCCTCAATGATATATTAATATAATACTTATATCATTGAAAACATGCTTCGATGAATGTATCATTCCTCAAGGGATACATTTTAGAACTTCTCAGTTCAAAAAAACATTGTAAACCAAATAACCTAAACCAAAATTAACGAATAGACATAACCTGATATGAATCAAATACCCTAACAAAAAATGAACTAATTAAACTAACCCAAAGTAAAATAAATAACCTAACCTAAAATGACCTAATTATCCTAACAAAAAAAATGAACAATTGATAAAATGGACTAATCCAAAATAAAATAATGACCATATGACCAAAATGAACCAAATGACGTAACCCAGAAAAGGTATATCCCAAAACTAAACCAAATTAACTAACCCAAAATAAATCAAATAACTTAACATAAAAATGATACAACCCAAAAATGAACAAAATAACCTAACCTAAAAATACCTAACCCAAAATGAACAAAATGACAAAACCCAAAATAAACCAAAAACCCAAACCCAAGTAAACCAATTGATCTAACAAAAAAATTAACAAATGAACAAAAAACTAACCAAAAATTACATAACCCTAAAATAAACCAAATGAATTAACCCAAAATAAACTAAATGACATAACTCGAATATGGAATAACCCAATGATGTACCAAATGAAAGAACCCAAAATGACCTAAACCAAAGTGAACAGATAACATTTCCCAAAATAAACCAAATTATATAACTCAAAAATTACTTAACCCAATAATTTAGTGAATAGACTAACCCAATTCAACCAAAATAACCTAACTAAAAATGAACCAAATAATCTAGAAAAATAAAAAAATGGCCAAATATTCCAAAATATATAACCAAAAAATGAACCAAATGACATAACCCATTAATGAAATAAACAACCTCACCCAAAATTAATCAAATGACCAAACCAAAAAAATATAAAAAATACTCCAACCAATTGACCAAATGACCAAATTTCCAAATTACCAAATAACCTAACAAAAAAAAAAATAAACCAATTGACTAAATTAAGAAAATATCCAAGTGAGAAAATAACCAAATAAAATAGAACAAATAGATTTGGACTAAAATAAACATAATAGAGAAATCCATACCATACCCATGTTTAGCATGATAATTAGAATGTATTGATTATGTTATTCCACTAGTATTAAATTTCTAATTAAATGTATATTTATCTTCCAATGAAATAAATTTCAAATATTGAAAATATGTGAAGGTAGAGAATGTCTTAAAATGATTTCTACATGTGAGAGATGGTAATTCCTCCTTTGGAGCCCGTTGCGAGTGAACGGTTTCATACTATTATGGATATTGATGGATAAAGACCATGCATTTAACTCATATGGTTTTCATTTATGAATTATAGCATATGATTTAGTTAGTTCATAATTGGGAACAACTGATGGATAAAGACTATACAGTTAACTGATACGGTTTTCATTTATGAATTATATCATATGGCATCCTTAGATTCTTCTTTATTTTTTGGATTTATTCAATAGATAAAGTTTTAATTAATTATAGGTTGTTTTGAACTCCTATGTAGCTTAAATTGGTTACTTTAAAATGATTTTCTCACTGTATTACTAATCTAAAATAGATTCCTCCTTATCCATGATCCCCATTTGAGCTTGAACCCTTGCATCTTAATCTAATGTGAGAATTGAATTTAATACCACATAGTGACTCACCGCTATAATTTAATCTAATGTGGGAAAATTTTAA
Organism: Viscum album; assembly: GCA_963277665.1. Lineage (NCBI taxonomy): Eukaryota > Viridiplantae > Streptophyta > Magnoliopsida > Santalales > Viscaceae > Viscum > Viscum album. The sequence continues at coordinate 861,755,199 of OY728140.1, forward strand.
CTTGATGCGAGTAGATGGTTAATATCACACGTATTCGCCATCAAATTTGTTTTGGTTTTGTTTATCAATTTCATATAATTCAATAATGTACTATTATAGTAATCAATGTCATTTGTAGCAAGAAAAATTGGGCATCGAAGGCTGTGTTCCTTGAACAAAATTATTTTGATTGAGTAGGAGGAAAAGGATATAAGTGTTTTAAATGCACATACACAAGAAAATATTGTAAGTATTTTTATTAATATTTCAAATTTTGATAGATAATTCATGATTAAATAAATTTTTTATATTTTCAACTGTGTTCCCTGGAGGCCCTCAATGAGAAAGAAGATGAAAAATTCGGGCCAAATGATCATTTTAGGTTGGTATTAGGTGAGGGGCATAGGGTTATAATTCGATGTTGACCTAGGAAAATCATTGTCCCCACTAGGTATTATCCATCATCAAGTACCTTCAAAATCCCTCACACCACTGAGCTACAAAATGATCATGAAAAAGTAGAGGAGGCCAAGAAATAGCTATACAGAAGTGTGAAAGAGGTAAACTAGTCACCGAATAATTCCTGAAATCTATGGAAGTTATATTCCCATAACATTAACTAGAGGCTTATAATGTTTTTGATTCATGTATGGAAACAATTCACTCTTTATATGATGCACCAAGTGATGTCAATAAGGGTATTAGTGGTGGTCGAGGTGATGATACTGCTAGTGGTAATGCTGCTGATGATGACCCTAATCCAAGAGACGATGTTGATAATAATGTTGATGATGATTATGATGGCACTAGTAGTGATGAGAGACATATTGATCCCCTCAATTTTTGAGTTGATAGTAAAGATACATGTGTGGACGATGTTTAATGACTAAAACTAATTGAAATTGTGGATTGTATATATATGTTTTATTATTTTAAATGGTTTTAAAACTATGGATAAATATATTTTTTAATGATAAATATATAATAATTGTACTGCATTAAATGTGTACCATGGTTTGTAATTTATTTTAGGTTCTGTGAGAGGTGTTGGATGGTGTTGTTGCTATGCATTGGGGATCAGAAGATATACCAATGGTTCATAGAACCATTGGTATACATCAATTTTGGATAGGACTCTATACCCATGGTTTCAGGAACCATTGGTATAGATATATACCTACAATTTATATCAAACCGTGGGTATTCAAAATCGGACATGGGAAATACCAATGGTTTCAAAGGAAACCATTTATATCAAACCGTGGGTATTCAAAATCGGACATGGGAAATACCAATGGTTTCAAAGGAAACCATTTTTTATATCCCTATACCGATGCCTATAATCCCCACGGTTCATATAATAGTTGGTATAGGATATACCAATAGTTCTGGTGCATATACCAATGGTTTTAAACTATTGGTATAACTTATTTTTTTAGTAGCAAGGCAATTATCAAACTTTGTTTACTTGGGAATAATAATACCTGATTGGGCATTTCCTAAATAAATCAAGGGTAATTCATTGTGGATTTCACACATAGGAAGGCCAATAGTATGAACCAAGGAAATTATTAGGATTATTATTACTATTATAAAACTTAATCAAGGGTGAAAAGGTAAATAAATAGTGAAACCTTTCATTAATAAATTAACAAGGGAATGATATTTATTTTGAAAATACTATGACAACATTACAAATAGTAAGACAAGCCTAACTTGTTCACTTGTATATCACTATTTTTTATTTATTCTCGTTTCATTTTTCATATGTCCTAGAATCCATCATATACTTATTTTATTTTTTCACCTGTGATACTATATTAGAGAAATACTCTTTATATACAACCTAAGTTACCACTAATAATATATTTCATAGGAAATAAATTAGATTTTGTGACACGCTTTGATAGGAATGTGTTATTCCCTCATGTATTTATCAAACCTTTCCTTCTATTAATTCATATTCATCCTCATGTATTTAAATTATGCCCATTAATAGTGTCCCAAAAATATCCTATATTTAAATTAAGTCGTTTTAATTCAAAATTTTCCTCAAATTTTGTTTCATTTCATGTATTTATTTCATTATACATATCCATGTTTTTAGTAAACCATTATGAATCATGAAACATGTCTTCATTTGTATGTAAAATGATTTAATTTAATAAATTTTTAATTTTATTTCTTTCATTTAATTTTTTACCTACTTGGTTGTTTTATTTTGTTAAACATCCACCAAATTTAAACTATTTTTTAAGTGCACAACCTAATGAATTTTCTAATACAATTTTGAAAATTGAACTAAACCAGGCTTAAGTTTTACACCATACACTCATTTTTTTATAAATTTTTAGTTAGTTATTTTGTTTCCATATCTACTTTAAATTATTATCATATATATTTTTAAAGTTATGATGATTCCATTGTGAGAAAAAATACCATGAATCTTCCCTAGATTAGTATAAATCTAGAGATTGTTTTGGATGTCCCTAAATAGTTAAAATAAGTTTTAGAATGTATAATATTTTATTATATATTTTTCTTCATTTTTATGAACATCAGGTTGTAAATATTTTCTATTTATTTTTCTTGATTGAGGGATCTAATTGATATTTTCATTTAATGGATTTGTAAAACTAGATTACTTTTTTTCAAAAACATCACTGGAATTAGGCTTAAAATTAAATTCTATTTATAAACTATTGGTGAAAACCTCAAAATGATTGTTCAATGTTTACAATAGGGTTATTGCAATTACATAAGGTTTTTACTACTAGAATTATGTGCTATACCAATGCCCCTATCTCAATGGTTTTAGAAAACCATTGGGATAGGTCCCCTATACTAATAGTTTTCGCAAAACTGTTGGAAAAGGCTATAATATACTATGTTTTCCCAACGGTTTTAAAAAACCATTAGGACAAGGATGTCTATACCAACAGTTTAGAATAACCATTGGAATAGGATTATAAAAATCAGTATATTCTAGTGGTTTTAAACAACCATTGTAATATATAATATATCCCAATGGTTTTTAAAAACTGTTGAAATACTTTCCCTCCAAATACAGTGCCAAGATCCCCTCCCCATTCTAGATCTGATTCATTTTTTCCCTATAGCAGCGATGCTCTCTTCCTAGTTGGCAACCACTCTTCTAAAAGGTGATACATAGTAGTTTTAAATCAGTTTCTTTAACTTCAAATTGGTGAGTTTTATTTATATCTTCTCCCTATATTTATTTTAGATTTTTATATACCAAGTTTAGTTTATTTCCCCATCAGTATGAAATCTCTCATTATTTAGATGTATTGATTATGTTGTATATACTATATCTGTATACACATAAATTCCCTAGTTCTATTTCATATACAACATATGTATACTCATAGATACACCAATTGTGTATAAATCTATTATATTGCATCTTTATAGATACACTACATCTTTATACACATAGATCCTGATTCTATTGTATATACTGTATCTGTATGTTTTTCTATTGCACTATGCATATATAATTTGTTTCAATATTCCTCACACACTGTGAAATATGTAATATATTATGATTTTACACTATGAAATGGTAATCTATTTCAATAAGTAATCTATTATGCTATTATACTTTGTATGAAATACATAATCTGTTTTCAATTACACTATCCAATAGAAATCTATTTCAATATTAATAATCTATGCATAAAGTATCATTCATCATGTAATATTAATTTATTACAATATGCATCAGTATACTATTTGTTATATATTGCAACATACAACATAAATTGTGCAATGGTAATCTGTTTTTTAGTACACAATATAATAGTAATCTCCAATGAGTTTCTACAAAGAGTCGCGAGAGCGCACATGTATAATACTAGTTACATATAAATTTAAAATATGTTGTAATTAATTATCACTTGTACCATTAAACATTTTCATGTTTTTTAATGCTCTTAATATATTATGTTGTGTCATTGATTAAAATGAAATAGTTGATGTGGTAGTGGTTGTGTGGGGTTTTATGAGTGAATTTGACTTATATTTATCTTATAAATAAAATACAATGGTAACGATTTCACTTTATAGTGTATCATTTCTAAAATAAATTAAATATAAAATTTTTGTGACCCATACAATTTGATTTTGAGTAGAATCATAACAACATAAATAGTTTCAAGGACATATAATATGTTTAAACATGATAGAAAAAATGACAAAACTCAAACCAATATTTGTTGGGAGAGGTTTATTATGTGATATATATAACAAAAATTGCTAGATATTTGGGCATCTATGGATGAAAAAGTGAGATAAAATCATATTAAAGTCTCTAGGTTTTTACAAAAAAGACTAAAAGAAAGAAATATCTCCCCATATGATCCCCCTATGAACCCCTCATCGTTTCTTACTGCCCGCCGCTACTTTCTATAATGTCCCAAACCCAAAGACCATACATATAACCCAAACATGGGAACCCCAAGTGTCATTTTGAATGCATCCCTATATATCAAAGACTAAAAACTAACAGTGAGGCCCTAATCTATACAATGACATAACCTTGTTCACGATATTATAGCTATTTAATATCAAAAATGAAAAATTAACCATAAAAAATACAAAAATCTACATTATGAAATAAAAACATCAATTAAACCTTCTAAATATAATATCACCATAAAATAACAAAATATACAACATGCCATGTTATACACCCATAGTCAAAAGAAAATATTGGGGGAGGTCGATCATATATATGGAAACACATAAGATAAACAAAAGTATTGGAAAATCTTAAACAAAGTCAAAGGTCAAGCCCCCACACATTTCTCATTTTCATTTTAATTTGTCACCACACATTTACAAATATCATTAGTACCCTTAATTTGATTTAATATTATTAACATTACCTCTCTTATATGTATTTCATTTTTTTATTTTTAAGTTTATCCATGTATATTTGACACATGGGTCACTAGAATGTTTATAAATTGTGATGTTTACCTGATGGTCCCCACCTATAGTTGCACTATTTTGGGTGAATTAAATCCAATATTCTCATAACTCTTCAATGAATCCTTTATATATGAATTCAAATGATTGATTAAATAATGGTAAGTGAGTCCCAAAATGAATTTAGGTGAAGTGATATGTGCGAGTCACATGGGCTAAGTGACCTGTGTGAGGCATGTTGGTGAAGTGACCTATGGGATGAACTCAGAAGAAGTGACCTATGTGAGGCACTTGGTAATAATTCAAGACTTTTCCAAATTCATTTCTAAGGCTACACAACCCACTTGAGATGGAATTAACCCAACTTTGACCTATAATATCCTTTACTCAATGATACATTAAAATAATTACATTGGTATTAATAAAATCTTGTATTTTGACTTCTATACTTCCAATGGCTTAAAAAACTATTTATATTTTAGATGAAGAAGTTTATGCATTCATCTATGAGATATTATATATTTTTGTACCATGATATTTCATATTATATAACCCAACACTTATGAAACATGTGAAGCATTTGATGAAGTACCATTTTTTTATCCCAAGGGAGAAAAATTACTATTATATAACCATAAATTTAGAATGAAGTTCTCATCCTAAAGTGGGGATTCCCTTGAAAATATTGACATGTATTAGAGTAAGGTAAATATAATACATTGGGGTATACCATGAATTCCATGCCAATTGTTTTCTCATAACTATCCTAGAGAGATCATTCTATATCAAATGATTTTCCATCGCATCCACCATGTTTCAATTCAATATCATGGTTTTATATTTATAGTATTTTGTTATATATATAATATTTTTTTTGCCTTTCATATTATGATTCTCATATAGAGTAGTGTGTTAGTTATGGTTTTATATAAAGTGAACAATTCTTGTCTACTTAAATATATTTTCGATTAAACTTAAATCTTATTGAATTCATTTCATGAAATGACTTTTTAAAATTTTTTACAGAATGGATAGAAGTTGTATATATGAAACTGATCATATCTCAAGTGATTATCCAAACAATTTGGAGAGTTTTCTAGATTTTTCATTTGACAATGCTTCATATAGTGGTCATATACACTACCTGTATTATAATTGTATTGGGAGACCTTGGTTGAGTTGTGAAGAATTTGGATATAATATAACAAAATATGGTTTTCAAACAAACTACTATGTGTGGTGTCACAATGGGGAGAAAATGTAATCTCAAAATTACGATGATCCAAATGAGAGGACTGGATTAGAAAATTTGTTATATGACCAGTTTCTGTTTATTATTCATTATGAGAAGGAAAGGATGTTGACCCAAGAATAATTTGATATGAGCACACATAATATGTCCAATGAAAATGATGATGTTGATATGGTTAAAAAATTGAATGATGATTTAACGACCCTAGTATATCAACAATGTGGTAAAATGAAAAGGTTGTAATTTTTAATATGATTATTTCATGTGAAAACCATGTATGAAATTTCTAATACTACCATTGATTACATTATTACCTTCTTAAAGGACTTAATTTTAGATTATGCACATATTCCCTCAAACCACTATATGGTATGGAAGTTAGTTAAAGAACTTAGATTTTCAAAAAACAAAATTCATGCTTTCCTGAAAGATTGCAGCTTATTCTGGGAGGAAACTGCTGAACAAAATGATTGTATAAAATGCAAAACATCCTCATGGAAGCTAAAAGATGATGGAACACCATTCTGTGTGCCATATAAAGTAATGTGGAACTTTACATTGATCCCCAGACTCCATAATATCTTCATGTATAATTAAATATTAATAAAAATGCTACGGCATGATATCGAGAGAAATAAGAATAATGAAGAGTTGGTTTACCCTGTAGATGTATTTTCATGGTAGATATTTGATGCTCAATATCCAGATTTTGTAGATGATGTATATAATGTGAGAATGGGTCTTTTATGTGACAATTTTAATTCGTTTGGGTATATTCTTTACATAGCACATGGACAGTTTTCATACACATTTATAACCTTCCCCCATGGTTGTGTATGAAAAAACCTTTCAATTTCATGAGTATACTCATATCTGGCCCTTTTGATCCTGAAAATGATATATACATATACATGAAACCTTTAATAAAAGAGTTGGAACTTATTTTTTATGTGGGTGTGCACACATACAATGAATGTTAGAAAGACATATTTCAGATGCGTGATACGCTTATGCAGACGATCAATGATTTTCCTGCTTATACTATGATGTCTAGATAGAGCACGAAGGGAAAAATATTATGTCCTGTTTTTATGAAGAAAAATCAATCCATAAGACTGAAATATTACTATAGTTTTAGTTTTATGAGACATCATCGATTCTTATCAATGGACTATCCATATAGAAATAATCGTCGAAGATTTGACAATACTATAGAGATCGACGATCCACATCAGCATATGTCTAGAACTGATGTGCTTAATGAATTAAAAGATTTCAGTTTTTCATTTGAGAAGGGTCAAATGAAATCTAGAAAGAGGAATAATGTTTAAAATGATACTTGTTACAATTAGAATAAGAGAAGTATCTTCTTTGAGTCGCATTATTGGTTAACCAATTTTTTACGCCATTGATTAGATGTAATGCACATTGAAAAAAATATATGTGAAATGTTGCTTTCAATTCTTCTAAATGTAAATGGAAAGACAAGAGAAGATTTACAATCTTGACATGACTTGGTGGATTGGGGGATCAAACCAGAATTGCATCCTGTGTGTATCAGTGAAAATAAATGGAAAGTTCCATGTGCTTCTTATGTGATGAAACCTTCAGAAAAAAATCAATTTCTGGAAGTACTAGAGACTATTAAAGTTCCTGATGGCTATTCAAGTAATATATCAAAATGAGTCAATTAAAGAGAGTTGAAGCTGAAATATTTGAAGACTCAATATTATCACACCCTTCTACATGAGTTTATTCCAATATCAATCCATCATATTCTTTCCAATAATGTAAGGGTGTCAGTTATTTGGTTGTGCCATTTGTTTAGAGATCTTTGTGATAAGAAGTTTTCCAAGTCTTTCTTGTAAAAAATGTTGGCTGATACACCATTAATTTTCTGTGAGTTAGAGAAAATATTTCCTCTATAATTTTTCACAAGCATGCTGCATCTGACTGTCCATATTCTAACCAAAATACTTCTCAGAAGACTTGTTTCTTTTCATTGGATGTATCCAAATAAAATAAATATTTACAGATTAAAATATTATGTCTGAAACATGAATCACCCTGAAGGTTCTATCATGAACGATTACTTGGATAAAGAATTTATAGATTTATGCTCAATGTATTTGTCTGATCTTACTACGAGAATGAACAGATCAATGAGAAATGAAGAAGAATAGTATGAGAAAATTGAAACCATTTTTCCATCACTTCCAAAAATAGGATGAATTTATGGATCATATACATTGATGACATTAAGCCTTGAATAGCAGAAGATGGCACATCATACAGTGTTGTTCAACTATGATTTGTTTGATGACTACATCAAGTAAGTAAATTAAACATTTATATCTTATCTCATCTCTTGTAATTTTACATATCTGTTAAAATATTTCTATTTTTATCTATAGGGAACATAAAAAATGATAAATAGAAAGCATTGTTCTTTATCTTTGATAAGGAGAGAGACTTTTAATAACAAATATTTTTCTACTTGGTTGAAATTGAAGGTAGAAATATTTCTATAATAAATAAATAAAATCAATATTTAATTAAGTTTAATTTTCATTTATATTTCAAGTATTGAGTTTTCCTACTGACTTTGTCTCTGAAGAAATAAGAGCTTTGGATTTTGGTCCTAATACCATGGTTCATGAATGTAAATCAATTGTGATCAATGGGTATATATTTATTATCACTAAATGATCAAAGAACATGATAACACAACATGATGGTATTATACTAACTGCCACAATAGACTTTTATGCCAGTGCATCGGATAATAGACCTCATTTTGAAAATGTATCTTATAATGGCGTCATTGAAAAAATAATAATATTGGATAATTACCCTTATGGTCGAGTCACTATGATGAAATGCCAGTGGTTTGATTCTATTATGAGGCAGAGCACCTTTATTGATGATTGTGGATTTTGGGTTATTGACATGACTCACACTCTTGCTACTGATCCATATATATTGGCATCAATGTTGAAACATGTTTTTTATGTCAATGATCATCTTCAACCTAAATTTGGTGTCATTATTTAAGTAATTCCAATACATCTTTTTGATGATGGTGATAATGGCATTGACACCATCCTTACTTCCATTAGCCCCAATCCATTTATTACTTATGATGAATCTAATAACTCAATTGTCAGAGTTGATTGTGAACTTGTAGTTGTGGTGGAAAATATATAAAATCATTCATCTGTGTTCTTAGTTCTTTTGGTTTAGATCAACTTGGTTTTTAGGTTGGTACTATTCAAAATGATTTAATATTGATTACAAATATTTTGTATCTGACTTGACTTTAATGTTAATTTTCAATATTTATCAGTTGAATTTTTATTTGAGCTGCATTTTCTAATATTGAATTGAACTTTATTTAAACCTATAAAACCAAACACAACTAAAAAAATTAAATTAGAATAAAAAACAAGAGGAATTGAATTGGACATATTAAACTTATTGATATGAAAATCAAAACAAATTAAAATAATTAACTAACCAAAAAAATAGATAAATTACCTAACCAAAAATATGAACCAAATGACCTAAGACAAATAATCCATGTCTCATATTTTTTGTTTTTTGGGTTACACATTAGTTATAATTTTATAATTACTTCCATATTTGTTTTAAAATGAATAAAATAAAACCTATTGAGGAGCAGTGAAGAAAAAGGATGATAGAAAACAATCACTGAATGACTGAGATGGGAATTCCTCTATTAGTGCATGTTGTGAGTATTTTATTTCAAATATGTATATATAAATAACATATATTGTCATGTGATTAATTTTGTTTTAAACTTTTATGTAGGATCCACCACTTAGGCGCCAGTTATTCAACGATAAGACTATTAGTGGTCCCAGTACTCAAGACAGTGGTACGAGGGGGGGGGGTACGAGAGTTAGGTGCTCTAATCGGCGTATCCAATTAGACCCTGCCCCTCCCACTAATGTACTATCTTCCACACATTTTGATCCCATTGTGTCATTAGGGAAACATGAGATATTTAGGCCTCCCATGTTTTCACCAGCCTTTACATCTGAGGATCCTCACCTATCTTTACCATATTTGATGATGATTCCCACTTCTCATCCATATCATGCATTTGGCCACCCATCCATGCCATATTCTTTACCATCTACTTATTTCACTTAGAGATTCAACATTTCTTCTTCGAATGCTGCTCCAACATAGTACATGCCTACAAAGCATACATTGGGACCCACTCCACCTATACAGGGTGATGTTCCTTTAGTTCTTGCAGATCCAGCAGAACCCATTGATCATACTACAACAGGTATATTTTAGAACCCTAATAAATTTTTTACTATAATTTATTTTCATTATAACATGTATTGATATAATATTTGTTTTTATTTTATAACATCTATATATACTGATAGGTGGTGGTGGTGTACATGCATGCGTGCGGTGTGGAGCCTCCACACATAGTTGATGGTGGATTACAATGAAGACAACCAAATTATCGAAAAAATAGGGAAACAATGTCGACATTTTTTGGCGACGCTTTCCAAACACTTCGACATAATTCCCATTATCCCACTCTCATGGAGACAGTTTCCAAATGAAGTCAAGGATAATTCTTGGGAACATATATGGTAAAAAAATCTATTGGATTTAATGTAATATTATTTATGTATTTATATGAATTAATATTTTGGTGTCAGCTTTGTTTTAATTTTCCCGATGTTGAAGGTGCACGACCAGCACGTCTAATGATTATAGGTGATATTTAGAGAGCCTATAAGTATGATTTGTATATTGGATGGCATGATAGAGTTGGAACATAGTTATAGGTGGTAACGTTTATGGATTATTTTCTAATATAACCGTATCTGTAAATGATTTCTCATTGGACAACTAACAAGTTTAAGGTATTAATCAAATTTCATATTTTTAAATAAATTTTTTTCATATTTTTCATTAATATTATCTTTTTTATTATTGAATTTTATTTAGGAATCATCTGGAACGAATAAAAAAACATTGATGCTAAAAAATACCTCCACACTTTGGGGCATAATACGATGTCAAATCATGAGAGGAAGAAGGTACAATAGTTATTTATAATTTTTCTATAGGACTTTCACTTTCTACTGTTTCCTATATAATTTATTTGATTTATAAAGTTTTGATTTAATTTTATTTATGAAATTAATTATTGGTAACATATTTTCAATTATGGTTTCTTACATTCAATTTCATTGCAGAGGAAGACATTGAATATTGAAGGACGTGTGCCTCGAGAAAAACTATTTTGCTCGAGTAGAAAGAAAAAAGATAGAAGTGTGGTTAACAAAACGACACAACAAAACATTTTAAGTTTTACTTTTTTGATTTCAAATTTTAATATCTATTTTGTAACATAATAATCTATTTATATTTGTAACAGCCTACTTTGGAGGCCCTTGATGTCTGGGAACCTAACAATTTTGGACCAAATGATCACTTACATTAGGTGTTGAGAGATGAGCACTATGACAGAGTACACTATTGACTTGGAAAGAGTATAGTCTCGATGAGGTATTGGACCTCTTCAGGTACCAGTTTTAGTACCATCGATTTGGAAAAGTTTAAGGCATATGCATAATAGACTGAAAAAAGGGTCACACAAGTGTAAGAATGGGTTGAAAGGGAAAACACTGAATTTATGAAATTGATGAAAGTTTTATGTCCACCACTTCCACCAGAGACCAACGTAGCTTGTTATGAATATATGTCATCAATGCATTCATTATATAGTGCATCAAGTGGTAGTCTGAATTGTGGTCAAGATGATGTTGTTCATGGCGATGATGATGGTGAGGAAGAGGCCGAGGATGAGGCTGAGGTCGAGGCTGAGGTAGAGGTCAAGATAGAGGACAAGGGAAATGATGAGGCTGAGTGAGGATGAGAATGGGGATGAGGATGGGGATGATTACAAGGATGAATATGGTGATAGGGATGAGGATGAGGATGAGGCTGATGATGATAGTGATGATAGTGATGGTGATGAGGGGTGGATTGATCTGTTACATTTTTGACTGATATTGTAACATTCCAGGTAAATAAAGAATAAGAAATATTTCATATTTATTAATATTTGTGAATTAAATATTAATTTTACTTTAAAAGGGTTGCTATGTTCGATAGCGTAACCGATACGCAACAACGAGTTTCTTTGAAATCTTACGCTGCACACTAATAATATAATATTATTATTTTAAATGGTAGTTAAATCCTAGCCATTGTATTGGTGGGAATTAAAAAAACTAACTAAAATATGATTATACATGTTTGTTAAATGTATTTATATTTATCCAATAAAATTTAGAGGCATAAAATGTGAATGAATCTAATTTTAAGCATAATTTACATTAAATGGTCGATTTGCCGCCTTTTAATGGAAAACCCTATTTAAATATAGTTTTGGTCACTTTAATACATTATATTTGACCAAATAAAATCCTTCCTTAGAATGGGGACATCAAAATTTACTTTGTGTAAATTTTTGGAATTTTTCCGATAAAGTTCATTTTTAATGAATAGTGAAAAATATTGTATTTTAATTCAAAAATATGTTTTAATATAATTTATTTATATGGTTAGATTATCTTTTTAATTTTTTTTAAAGTTTAATTATAATATATTTTTACCATTTAATCCAATATTGATCATTGGAATTAATTTCACTTTGAAATTGGACATAAACAAGTGTCAATCTTTTGATAGTTATTGTTTCTTAAAAACACGTTATTTGTTTTAACAATGAGAATTAATTTTAAATTAATTAATGAAACTTCTATGTTTATAATTTGTTAAAATAGACATCATTTTTGAATTTGTAATATCAAAAATATCTTAGGCTGATTTTTTGGTATTTTTATGAAAAACTTCAATTTTTGATGAATAGTGAAACCACTTAGTAGTAGTTAAAAAAACTGACTTTTTCATTTAAATGAAATTTTACTGCTTTTGTGAATTGAATTTTGAAAATATGACATACATGGTTGTTATTAGTAAGTAAAATGTGGTTCAATAAGATGAAAATATTTTTTGATGAATAGTAACTTTTGACTTTTATTTACCGCGGTTAAAGGTAAATAGGGTAATTCAAGGTGAAAAGAATATTTTAATAATTCAAAATTACCTTAAAACTTGTCATAAACTTATTGGATGAGTAATGGACGACCATGGGCATATTTGGGTCTATTTTGGGACCCCATGGAGCCACTTATGAAAGATAATGACACTTTAGATTAATTAATTTAATGTAAAGGCAAAAATGACATAAAAAAAATCTTTTAGTAAATTAATTTTTATATGGTGTTATATAAGTAATAATTTTGAATATAAATATTAATTGGAAAGATAAAAATATTTCATACATCATGGTATTTGTTTTATAATTTTTAGACAAAAAATAAATTAAATTATTTATGACACAATAATGATGTAGTATTTACCTCATTAATAAATTATTTAAATAAATATGATTATAAATATTAAAATATTATCCAAAACCTGTCCAATTCCCATTGGATTATATTATTTCGACTATGAGTCATTTTATATTCAACTTTAATGATTTTTGGACCTTTAGAAACCGAATATCATAATATAATAAAATAATATTTTAACACTTTCCTAAAGAGCCCCTCCTCTCCCTTATAAAAGGAGACCACTTATAACCAATTCCTCACACCTCTAAAGCCTTTAGGATCGTCCAAAATCTGCCCAATTAATCTACCTACATCCCTCTCCTCCTCCTAGAAGCCTTACCTTAGGCACAAGGCACTTTTATAAGTCCTTGGGTTCAAACCAAAGGGAGTTACCCAAATTAAAGTCAACAGTTTCTCTTAAATTGTTTTCTTTTATTTTACTTCTCCAACCCCTAAACTCTTTTTATTCCTTTATTTTGTAACAAAAACAGTATCCTCAATATACTAGGATGTTGTTATGAGAAGGATTATAACTACACTTACACACACCTCCATCTAATGGATGAAGAATATAATATTTCTGTGGATGGAAAACTAACGCCTCACGAAACGATGATTGTTCAAATATCTCCAACCGCCTCTCATGGTGGACATTATGACGGCACTGTATTTATATATAATACATATTATTTTTATGTTTTATTTATGCTTCTGTTTATATCATAACTTTATGGTTTTCATTATGGGTAAATACGATAATTTCATTTGAGGAAGTGCGGACTACCACCCCCTCAAAGTGATATGAATCGTTCATACCATATGTGGTACGCATAAAGGATAGATTTAATGATATTATATATGATAAAATACTAGAATTATAATACTACTATGTATTATTATGTTTTAATTCCATTAAATATGAAATAGAAATGGAAGTAATGTTCATGCGTACGTACGACTTACCGTCTCTATGAACAGTGCATTTCATTTCTTACCTCTAAATGTTATGTACTATTATAAATACATGTATATGATGGATATATATGATATATATGATATCCAAATCATGAATATCATTCTGGATATAATGAACCTTTGACCACATGAACAACATGTGATTATAAGAAGTCCATTTTTGACTCAAGTACCAAATATCAACAAAACGAACGTTATTAACTTAAATGATTAAATAATGTTTATAACATGGTAATAAGTAATATAAAAGGAATAATAAACTTGAAAAAGGTTATTAAGAAAGTATAAATTAACTTTATTTTATTATTCAGGAGATTAAAGAATGATTTAGTCAAGTCAGACATGAGGTAAGGGACTTCGTCTCAATATCCTTTCATTGAGGCATATTTTTTTTAATACATGACTTTATTTTATACGCTGTATAAACACCCTTGAATTTTCAAAGGGAATATTTTTCTGTGAAGCGTTTTAATAAATGACAAAAAGGAATATTTCTTTTAGCGTAAGCAGTGACAATGACCTTTTCCGCCGTCGCGAGTATTATTTGATCTTTGGCTTCCTCAACAAGCCGTAATGTTTTTAAAGAAAATAAATACCATATACTCTTTTATGTATTTTGGTATTGAAAATGGTTTTGATAAGGGAATTTTTATGTCAATATATTTAAGTGATATATTGTGATTGAAATGTAGAAATGTTTTCTTTCCTTTATATTGGTTTTATGTCTTATGATTTTATAATGGTACTTGGACATTTGATAGGTGGTTACGTGATAAACCAAATGACAGGTGATGCCGTGAATACTAGGACGGGTGGTTACGTTATAAACTCCAATGCATTGGGTATTGAAGTCAGCCGTATGGCTATTCCATTTAGTGATATGTGTGGAATTCGACCGTATGGTTATTCCATTTAAGTATTTTTATATCCCAAGTTACCTTTATATGTTATGTGTTATTTATATGGGTTTTATGGTAATATTTTGGTTACAAAAGGGTAAGTAATGATCTTTTATTCAGTGAAGAGTATTTACTACTTCATAAAGGTGAAAGTATTACTTATGTTAAAGTATTCATGGTTTACTTGTTGTTTTTAAAAACTAACAGTTTTCCTTCTTTGTGTATCACTTACTGAGCTTTTTATGCTCATCCCAAGTTTTTGAAATGTTTTTTACAGGACATAATGTGGAATAGGGTCAAGGATGGGATCAAGAAAAAGTCATGCTGTCTTAAACATGGAACTAGACATGACTCTTTTTTTCAAGAGTTCATGTTTTGTAAAAAAATGGATACTGGGTAGAAGTGTCTACTTTGTAATATTTTTATATGTAATAGTTATGTCCTAATTCTCTAAAACTCTAAACCTTAAAAGATCCTCAATGTGAATTATTAACTTAATTCAATATTATGTATGTTTTAAGGCTAGGTCCTTATAGTTGGTATCAAAGGTCAGTTTAGATAACTTTATGAGTTAGGGTATTTTTAAATAAATGTCCATAAATTAATTTATGGTAATATTGAAATGATATAGCATTTACATATTACCATGTTGCTTTGAATAAGATATTTTTGTGTTCAAAATGGTTTTATACAGAGGAAACATGGAATCTATGTTGAGACGACATCATGAGGAAGAAAACTTTCCAAATCAGCAACCTGAGATGGTCAGAATCAGAACTGAATAGTTTTTTGCAGTGATGTCACATTTGACTTAGGCTATAAATGGTGGTGGTATCCATGCACGAGATCATCCAGATCAACCACAGAGGAACATGTCAGTAGTGAAGCATTTCATGAGGCAACATCCCCCATCGTTCAGAGTATCATATGACCCTGTGCTAGCTGAAGGGTGGATTAAAGCATTGGAGAATATTTTTGATGTCATGGGTTGTTCAGAACATCAAAATGTTAGTCTTACTGTTTACCATTTTGAAGGTGAAGCTGATCAGTGGTGGTCGATGGTGAAAAATATCAGGGATAGTGAGGAGATTTATGCTCTTGATTGGGATGAATTCAAAGGTATGTTTCTTGAGAAATATTTTCCTAAGGTGGTTCGTCTTAGGATGGAAAAACAAATTCTAGAATTGAGGCAGGAGGATGACTCAATGGCTGCTTATGAAGCAAAGTTCACTCGACTGGCAAGGTATGCACCAAATTTCATCCGAGATCTTGATAGTAAGATAAATCTATTTTACTTAGGACTGAAGCCACGATATTGAAGAGCATTGGACTCTTATGAGTTAAAAAATTATGAAAAACTTGTTCGATGTGCGGAGAAGGTGGAAATGGAGTTTGCAGATGATCAGGTGTTCTTTGAAAAACAACAGAATAAGAGGTCTAGTTGGCAGGAAAAAGGGGAAGAATTAATCAAAGAATCATGGAGGTAAGAAAACTAAATATCATTCTGTGAGAAGTGTGGTAAAAATCATCCCAGATAATGTTTATCAAAGTCTGGAATGTGCTTCCGGTGTGGTAAGTCTGGTCATATTGATCGTAACTGTAAGGAAGATAATCAAGCAGGCAATGAAAAGCCATTGGTAAGATGTTTTAAGTGTAATGAAATGGGTCATTATGAAAATGAGTGTCTAGAGAAGAACTCAACTGAAGGAAAGAAGCCAGACTACAAGAAGAAAGGGGTGGTGAAATCCTTTGCAACTACATCAGCAGATGTTGGGCCATCGAATGAAGTAGTATCAGGTACACTGTTTGTTTTTTCAGATTATGCCAATGTGTTGTTTGATTCAGGGTCTACACACTCTTTCATTTCTGAAAATTTTTCTAGTAAATTGGGAATTCCATCTCATGATATGAATACTGAACTTATTGTAAAAACATCTGGAGGAAATGTTGAGACAAAAAGAAATTATAAGAACCTTCATGTCTTTGTGTGCAGAAAGAACCTACCTACAAACCTTATTGTTTTTCCTATAGTATAGTTTGATGTTATTTTGGGTATGGATTGATTGTCTATTTATCATGCTAAGATTGACTGCAGATCTAAAGAGGTTTCTTTTCAAAAATATTTACATTTTGTGTACAAGAATGAACCCTTTCTTTTTATAACATATCAGGAAGCTAAGAAACTAGTAAAATAAGGAAATGAATGTTACCTTGCACATATTGTTGAAAATAAAGGAACTGTTCAGATTAATGATGTGCTTGTGGTAAATGAGTAACTTGATATTTTTCTTGATGAGTTTCCTGGCATTATACCTGATTGGGAAGTTGAATTTACTATTGACTTAGTTCCTGATGCTAAGCCAATTTCAAAACCCCCTTATCAAATGGCTCAAATTGAACTTTTAGAGTTAAAGAATCAATTGCAAGAGTTATTAGATAAAGGTTTCATTCGACCTAGCACATTACCATGGGGTGCTCCTGTATTTTTTGTTAAAAAGAAATATGGTTCAATGAGACTTTTCATTGATTATAGAGCATTGAATAACATCACTATTAAGAGCAAGTATCCTTTGCCTCATATCAATGATTTGTTTGATCAGCTCCGGGGAGCTCAATATTTTTCGAAGATTGACTTGAGATCGGGGTACCATCAGTTGAAAGTTAAGGAAGCAGACATTCCGAAGACTGTGTTTTGTACTAGATATAGCCATTATGAATTTGTAGTTATGCCTTTTGGGTTAACCAATGCACCTGTTGTATTCATGGATCTTATGAATAGAATTTTCCATGAGTTCTTGGATATGTTTGTGGTTGTGTTCATTGATGATATTTTGGTTTATTCCAAAAGTAAATAGGAACATGAAATTCATTTAAGGATTGTCTTACAAATATTAAAAGAAAAGAAAATGTATGGGAAATTCAGAAAGTGTGAGTTTTGGTTGAAAAAAATTTCTTTCCTTGGTAACATTGTTTCAAAAAATGGCATAACTGTTGATCCTGCTAAAAACAAGTTTTTGAAGAATGGACGAGACCCACAAATATAACCGAGATTCGTAGTTTTCTTGGTTTGGAAGGTTATTACCGGAGGTTTGTTGAAAATTTTGCATGGTTATCTAGTCCAATGACTAAGTTAACTCGAAAAGGTGTTAAGTTTATTATGACAAAATAATGTGATGATTGTTTTCAAGAATTGCAAAGAAGATTGGTGAATGCTCCAGTTTTGGAACTGCCATCCAGAAATGGTGGGTTTGTTATTTACAGTGATGATTCATTGAAAGGACTTGGATGTGTCCTTATGAAGAATGATCAGGTAATTGATTATGATTCACGTCAGTTGAAACCTCATGAGTTAAATTACCCTACACATGATTTGGAATTAACTGTTGTTGTTTTTGCTTTAAAAATTTGGAGGCATCATTTTTATGGAGTGAAATGTGAAATATATACTGATCACAAAAATTTGAAGTATATATTCAATCAGAAAGAATTGAACATGAGACAGAGGAGATGGCTGGAATTAATCAAGGATTATGATTGCACGATCCTTTACCATCGGAGAAAAGCAAATAAAGTGGCTGATGCTTTGAGTCGAAAAAGTAATGCTCCATTAACCATGTTACATTTGGAACGAGATCCTTTGGTTTTTGATTTGATGAACTTTGGCATAGAAGTTGTTGGTGCAAGAAATTCTTCTGTTTTGTTTCAGGTGTCAGTGAAATCATCTCTATCAAATAGAATTAAGCAAGCACAGAAGAAAGATAGTGAGTTGTAGAAAAAGGTTGAGTTGGTTCAGAAGGGTAAGTTTCCTGATTTTAACGTTGATAATGATTGTGTTTTGAGATTTTGAAAGAGATTATGTGTGCCTTTTGATTCACATTTGAATAATGAGTTGTTATGTGAAGATCATAATTCTCCGTTTTCAGTTCATCCTGGAAGTACTAAGATGTACAGAGATCTTCATGAGTATTACTGGTGGGATGGAATGAAAAGTGATATTGCTGATTTTACTATGAAGTGTTTGACTTATCAGTAGGTTAAAGCAGAGTGGAAGTTACCAAAAGGAATGATTCAGCCTTTACCGGTGCCAGAGTGGAAATGGGAAAATATATCCATGGACTTCATTGTGGGATTATTGAAGACATCTCGAGGTAATAATGCAATCTGGGTTATTGTTGATCGATTGACTAAATCTGCTCATTTCCTTCCTATTCGAGATACTTTGTCTCAAGATCAACTTGCTCGGTTGTATGTTAAATAGATAGTCAGGTTGCATGGAGTTCCCCTCTCCATTGTATCTGATCGTGATCCCAGGTTTACTTTTAACTTTTGGAAAGGCCTTCCGAAGTCGTTGGGTACTGAATTAAATTTTAGTACAGTTTTTCATCCTCAATCAGATGGACAGTCAGAACGAACAATTCAGACCTTGGAGGATATGCTACGTGCATGTTCACTAGATTATCAGGGAAGTTGGGACCAACATCTTTCTTTGGTTGAATTTTCATATAATAACAGTTTTCATTCTAGTATACAGATGGCTCCATTTGAGGCATTATATGGAAAGAGTTGTCGAACTCTAGATTTTTGGGATGAAGTAGGTGAAAGGAAGCTGATGGGACCAGAATTGGTAGAAGAGATGGTAGAGAAAGTTTAGTTGATTCAGAAGCACATGATAACAGCTCAGAGCAGACAAAAAAGTTATGCAGATAACCGGAGGAAGGATCTTTCTTTTGAGGTAGGTGATCATGTCTTTCTCAAAGTTTCTCCATGGAAAAGTGTGATGCGTTTTAGTAAGAAGGGAAAGTTGAGTCCGAGGTTCATTGGACCTTATGAAATTCTAGAGAAAGTTGGATCAGTTGCATACAGAGTGGCTTTACCTCCATGTTTATCTCAGGTACATAATGTTTTTCATGTTTCGATGTTGAGAAAGAATATGCCAGATCCATCTCATGTTTTGAGCCCAGAGGTAGTTCAGTTGGAAGAGAATATCTCTTATGAAGAACAACCGGTCCAGATTCTTGACCGTAGAGAGAAAGTGTTGTGGAATAAGGTAATTCACTAGGTAAAGGTTTTGTGAAAAAACCATATGGTTGAAGAGGCAACGTGGGAATTTGAAAATGCTATGAGGGATAAATACCCCCACTTATTTGATAAATGAATAAAAATTGTGAGGATGCAATTTCCAAAAGGGGGGAAGGATGTAACATCCCAGGTAAATAAAGAATAAGAAATATTTAATATTTATTAATATTTATGAATTAAATATTAATTTTACTTTAAAATTGTTGCTATGTTCGATAGCGTACCCGATACACAACGAGTTTCTTTGAAAGCTTACGTTGCACACTAATAATATAATATTATTATTTTAAATGGTAGTTAACTCCTAGCCGTTATATTGACGGTAATTAACAAAACTAACTAAAATATGATTATACATGTTTGTTAAATTTATTTACATTTATCCAATAAAATTTATAGTCTTAAAATGTGAATGAATCTAATTTTAAGCATAATTTACATTAAATGGTCGATTTCCCACCTTTTAATGGTGAACCCTATTTAAATATATTTTTGGTCACTTTAATACATTCCATTTGACCAAATAAAATCCTTCTTTAGAATGGGAACATAAAAATTTACTTTGTGTAATTTTTTGGAATTTTTCCGATAAAGTTCATTTTTAATGAATAGTGAAAATATTGTATTTTAATTCAAAACTGTGTGTTAATCTAATTTATTTATATGGTTAGATTATCTTTTTAATTTGTTTTAAAGTGTAATTAGAATATATTTTTACCATTTAATCTAATATTGGTCATTGTAATTAATTTCACTTTGAAATTGGACATAAACAAGTGTCAATCTTTTGATAGTTATTGTTTCTTAAAAACACGCTATTTGTTTTAACAATGAGAATTAATTTTAAATTAATTAATGAAACATCTATGTTTAGAATTTGGTAAAATAGACATCATTTTTGAATTCGGAATATCAAATATATCTTAGGCTGAATTTTTGGTATTTTTCTGAAAAACTTCAATTTTTGATGAATAGTGAAACCACTTAGTAGTAGTTAAAAAAACGGACTTTTTCATTTAAATGAAATTTTACCACTTTTGTGAATTGAATTTTGAAAATAAGACATACATGGTTGTTATTAGTAAGTAAAATTTGGTTCAATAATATGAAAATAATTTTTGATGAATAGTAACTTTTGACTTTTATTTATCACGGTTAAAGGTAAATAGGGTAATTCAAGGTAAAAAGAATATTGTAATAATTCAAAATTACCTTAACACTTTTCCTAACCTTATTGGATGAGTAATGGACGACCATGGTCATCTTTGGGTCTATTTTAGGACCCCATGGAGCCACTTATGAAATATAATGACACTTTAGATTAATTAATTTAATGTAAAGGCAAAAATGACATAAACAAAAATATTTTAGTAAATTAATTTTTATTTGGTGTTATATAAGTAATCATTTTTACTATAAATATTAATTTTAAATATGAAAATATTTCCTACATTATGTTATTTTTTTACAATTTTTAGACAATAGATAAATTAAATTATTTATGACACAATAATGATGCACTATTTACCTCATTAATAAATGATTTAAATAAATAAGATTATAAATATTAAAATATTATCCAAAACCTATCCAATTCCTATTGGATGATATTATTTAGACCATGAGTCATCTTATATTCAAATTTAATGATTTTTTGACCTTTAGAAACCAAATATCATAGTATAATAAAATAATATTTTCACACTTTTCTAAAGAGCCCCTCCTCTCCCTTATAAAAGGAGACCACTTCTAACCAATTCCTCACACCTCTCAAGCCTTTAGGCTCGTCCAAAATCTGCCCAATTAAGCTCCCTAAATCCCTCTCCTCCTCCTAGTAGCCTTACCTTAGGCATAAGGCACTTCAATAAGTCATTTGGTTCAAACCAAAGGGAGTTACCCAAATTAAAGGTAACCGTTTCTCTTAAATTGTTTTCTTTTATTTTACTTCTCCAACCCCTAAAATATTTTTATTCCTTTATTTTGTAACAAAACCAGTATCCTCAATATACTAGTATGTTTTTTATGAGAAGGATTCGAACTAAACTTACACACACCTCCATCTAATGGATGAAGAACATAATGTTTCTGTGGATGGAAAACTAACACCTCACGAAACGATGATTGTTCAAATATCTCCAACCACCTCTCATGGTATCCATTATGGTGGAACTGTATTTATATATGATATATATTATTTTTATGTTTTATTTATTCTTCTTTTTATAGCATACCTTTATGGTTTCCATTATGGGTAAACGTGACAATTTCATTTGAGGAAGTGCGGACTACCACCCCCTCAAAGTGATATGACTCGTTCATACCATATGTTGTAGGTATAAAGGATAGATTTAATGATATTATATATGATACAATACTGTAATTATAATAATACTATGTATTATTATGTTTTAATTTCATTAAATATGAAATATAAATGGATGTAGCGTCCATGCGTATGTACGGCTTA
The DNA here is from genome assembly GCA_963277665.1 of Viscum album. Classification (NCBI taxonomy): domain Eukaryota; kingdom Viridiplantae; phylum Streptophyta; class Magnoliopsida; order Santalales; family Viscaceae; genus Viscum; species Viscum album. Next base: position 861,778,263 of record OY728140.1, read on the forward strand.
CCGTCTCCATGAACGGTGCATTTCATTTCTTACATCTAAATGTTATGTACTATTATAAATACATGTATATGCTGGATATATGTGATATATATGATATCCAAATCATGAATATCATTCTGGATATAATGAACCTTTTACCACATGAACAACATGTGATTATAAGAAGTCCATTTTTGACTCAAGTACCAAATATCGACAAAATGAACGTTATTAACTTAAATGATGACATAATGTTTATAACATGGTAATAAGTAATATAAAAGGAATAATAAACTTGAAAAAGGTTCTTAAGAAAGTATAAATTAACTTTAGTTTATTATTCATGAGATTAAAGAATAATCGAGTCAAGTCGGATATGAGTTAATGGACTTCATCTCAATCTCCTTTCATTGAGGCATATTTTGTTTTAATACACGACTTTCTTTTATATGATGTATAAACACCCTTGAATTTTCAAATGGAATATTTTTCTATGAAGCATTTTAATAAACGACAAAAATGAATGTTTCTTTTAACGTAAGCAGTGACAATGACCTTTTACACTACCGTGAGTATTATTTGATCTTTGGATTCCTCAACAAGCCGTAATGTTTTTAAAAGAAAATAAATACCATATACTCTTTTATGTATTTTGGTATTGAAAATGGTTTTGATAAGGGATTTTTTATGTCAATATATTTAAGTGATATATTGTGATTGAAATATGTAAATGTTTTCTTTCCTTTATATTTGTTTTATGTCTTATGATTTTATAATGGTACTTGGACATTTGACGGGTGGTTACGTGATAAACCAAATAACGGGTGGTGCTATGAATACCAGGACGAGTGGTTAAGTTATAACCTCCAATGCATTAGGTATGGAATTTGGCCGTATGGCTATTCCATTTAGTGATATGTGTGGACGTCGACCGTATGGTTATTCCATTTAAGTATGTTTATGTCCCAAGTTACCTTTATATGTTATGTGTTCTTTATATGGGTTTTATGGTAATATTTTGGTTACAAAAGGGTAAGTAATGATCTTTAATTCAGTGAAGATTATTTACTACTTCATAAAGGTGAACAGTATTACTTATGTTAAAGTATTCATGGTTTACTTGTTGTTTTGAAAAACTAACAGTTTTCCTTCTTTGTGTATCCCTTAATGATCTTTTTATGCTCATTCCAAGTTTTTTAAATGTTTTTCACATGACATAATGTGGAATAGGGTCAAGGATGAGATCAAGGAAAAGTCATGCTGTCTTAAACATGGAACTAGACATGACTATTTTTTTCAAGAGTTAATGTTTTGTAAAAAAAAATTGATACTGGGTAGAAGTGTCTACTTTGTAATCTTTTGAGATGTAATAGTTATGTGGTAATTCTCTAAAACTCTAAACCTGAAAAGATCCTCAATGTGAATTATTAACTTAATTCAATATTATGTATGTTTTAAGGCTGAGTCCTTATAGATATTACTGACATTTAATGTTTGATGATTTGTTGTGACTGAATATATGTGTGATAATTTGTATGTTTGTTATCATAGATTAAATGCGTGAATTTATTTATTCTATTATCATTATTTTTGTATTGATTTTTTGTATTTTAGGATGTTCTATTGGTTGCATTGCAGGTTTTGTTTATTGAGGATGTTTTGTTGGTTTCATTATAGGCTGAGGATGTTCTGTTGGTGTTTTGATTATAGTGAGTAGTTAGTTTCATTATTTACCAAGATCTATTGTGATTTCTATTAGTTCTGATTGCACGCGAATTATGTTTTGATGTTTTTATCAGATGCATTGCATTGTAGGTAGTTCTATTTTGTAGGTAGTGATTTATGTTATAATTATAGGTTGTTTTAATGTGCATTGTATGCGATGAGGTGCATTGCATTATAGGTTGTTATTTATCACTCAGGGTATGATGAAATTTTAATTTTAAAATATTAGGTAAGAATGTTCACCCAACTACATTTTTCATGGTGAATTAATTTATACAGTGTTTATAGATTATAAAAAATGCCTCAAGAATCCCTTGGTATTTTCACTCAAATTAGTCCCTTCCCTCATTGTGGATTCTATACTTTATGTAGATGTTATCCCTTTTCATTTAAGGTTGGTTTTTTTCACCAGACTTCTAAGCACATTTTAGGTAATTATTATCTATAAATATTCTCAAATCCAACTTTGATGCATCAACAGGTTTACCAACAATCCTTTACCTCCATATTTATGTAGTTTTTTCATTTAATTCTTTAAATACAATTGAAACAAATATGAAAATCTAGACATGATCATGTAATACCTTCCATAAGGACATTGTTCCTGGTTCTCTAGATACTCCTGCATCTTGATGCCAAAAATATAACCCTAACCTTCCTCTTTTTTCCATTTCTCCCCACCCCATGAAACTAATTGTTAAGAAAATGAGATACCTTACTGGCCATCCTTCCATGGACAATGATTCGACCCAAACCACTCCACACCTTTATTCCACTCCACATTAAAAAATATGCTTCATCTTCTCAGCTTTTGAATGTTGATTACATTGGAACTTTGATGCATAGTGAACTCCTTTATGTCCGATCACATTGTCAGTTGGAACGACATGATTTAAAATGTGCCAGACCAAGAAGTTGATCTTAGTCAGAATATATTTATACCAGAGGAGATCCCCACAATCACAAATATTCAAAAACACTTCAAAAAACATTTGGAAATTTTCCAGACCTTATAAATCTCTCCATATCAATTCTCAAGAACACTTATAAATTATATACTCAAAGTTGAGTATTTTCATGCACATGCACTACCTGTTCACATCAGATTCAGTATAAATATTTTAAAAAATTTATCCAAGTATTTTTAAACTTATATTTCAGATTCCTTTAACCAAAATAACCTTTTGATGGTTTTATCTATAGTGTCATATCTTTTAAATATTTATCCATAAATCCATGGATGGTTTCTTCAATCTCTTTTTGAGTAAGTATTCTAATCAATTTCATTACAACCCTTAATTTAAATAAATCTATAAAAATTAGTACCTAACATCAAGAACATATTATAAAACATAATTAAAGTGTTATAAATACTAAACTCATCAATCAATAATTACAACACAATAAGGATGGATTTATACTTCTCAATCTATCCAGTGTTATTTTCCCCCAATATTCACTTTGGTGTGGATACCATCCTTCTTTTAGTGTGAATACCATCCTTCTTTTCAAATATATTCTAGTGGCATATTGTGATTTCCAGTGTTGTATTTTTCCCTATCATTGTATTTTATATTGTCTGTATTTTCATGTGTATTTACAGTGTGGTGTTTTTTCCAGTGCAATGTTTTTTCAGGTGTTGTATTAGTTTTGTTTTCATTTGTTATATTCATAATTATTTTGTACTATTTTTTTAGATGTTTTTAGGGTATTTTCAAGTATTGTTCTTTCCAATCTGGTATTCTATATATTTTATGTATTATTGTTATTTTGAATTCTATACATTTTATTTTATGCAAATTTTTGTACTATAATTGCAGGTAATTTTATAGGGGAGGATTCTGTATATTGGTTTCTAGAATTGGAGTACTCTATACCAACGGTTTATAAACCTTTTGTATAGATCTGAAAATTGAATCTATACCAATGATTTAATAAGAACTTTTGGTAAAAAACTATACCTATAGTTTATAAACCATTGGTATATATTTGAAAACTATAAGTATACCAACAGTTATTAGAAAACCATTGGTATATATTTAATGATTGATATAAACCAACGGTAGAAAACCATTGGTAAACATATATTCCAATGGTTATCAACAAACCATTGGGATAGTATAATTTCCAGTGACCTATACCAGCAGTTAATGAATAACTATTTGTATAGGGATATCCCCATGCCTCAACAACCAATGGTTTAGAAAACTGTTGGTATAGGGTAGAACAACGATTTTACAACCTATACTAATGGTTTAAAATCATTGGTATATCCTAATCTTCCAATAGTGGTTGTTGTGACTCAATAGAATATTGAGTCAACATATCTTACCCAAGTAGCCAGATAAGTCATGAAAAATTTATGATTTGAGTCTTCTTAATATATGCATATAGTGTTCAATATATTATATTTTTTTCTATTACAATAATCAATATGTAATACCTTCATAAAATGTGTTATCTATTTTTCTATTACAATATAATGTTGTGTATATTCCGGTTTTGATTTATAAAGTACACTATATAAACTATTATTGCATACACTATATGTAATCCACTACCATTACAGTATTATATTCAATCCATTTCTATTACAAAATTATATGAAATAATAATTCATAATGTATTCATTTATTGAGATATGTAATAAAATTTGGTGAAAGATTTACATATTGAACATTATAACGCACTTATATTGTACTATATGATGTTATTACACTATAATACACTAGTATTTCAATTTGAAGGCTATAAGATTATATATTCCAAACATTAAATCAATATAATGCTATTACACTATGATATGTCATAGTAATTCAAAATTTTATACGTTTTTAATGTGGAATTAAATTAAAATATGAAATTTCATATACTTTGAATTACATTATAGCATAAATAATTGTTTCTTATATTACTATGTTATTTATTGCAAAAAAATTTGCTATAATATTTTATGGTGAAGATTCCTTGGAAAATGGAAATCGTACCGTTAATTTTTATTTTGGTATCTTACCAAGAAAGAATATTTAACATGAATTTTCATCTAATTTCATTATGAAGAAAAGAAAGATCGAGAAAACAGGATAATTTTTTTCTATTATATATTGCTTCATTAATCTATATTTATAGTTTCCAAATATTTTCTCAACTTTTATTCTATTATTTTGTAGAACTTATTTATAATTTAAATTTGTTCATTATCAATTATGAATTATTAAGTTTCAAAAATATGATTCTTTTATGAAAAATAAGCATTGATTTCTAGTGTTGTGTGAATGCATGAGTGAAGTAGTAGTTTTCAAAAAAAAAAACTAAATAAATGTTACTTTACCCTCTAGGGAAAATTTCCAGTAGAGAGGATAATTATTCTTAAATGATACTGACTGTTGGACACTGACCAATTAGGTCTAGCTCGCCCAATCTATTTTGGTTTTATTTTTATCTAATATCTAATATTTATTTTAGTTTATTATTTTTTTACATAGGAACTCCACCCTAACCAATATATGACATGATCTTCTTGATTCAACCCCCCCCTATTGAAAATGGATACTAGATCCTAAGAATTTAATATCCTAAAAAAACGGTGAGATACAACTATCATCCTTCATGCTATACCACACCATCCAATGGGTTAAATAATTGAACATTAAATTAAGATACTAAAACATAACCAATAGGGATTGAAAACTTGCATCTTCAAGGAATTCAATTGATCTTAATGATCTAGCCACTCTAATTGTTGTTTTATTTTTGTTAAAGTACAATAAATTATAAATTATAAAAAATTTAATTTATCATATAATATTAGTATTGAATTCAAAACCTAATTAATATTTAGATGGGGTATGGGTATTGGTTTATGATACCATCTACCCGAACCAATTAAATTAATAATATTCAATTTATTAAATTAGATATATTAATTTATTTTGATTTCAATTGATATTTTTTTCTCTAACCCCTTGTTTTATTTTATTAAAAATACACTTTAATAGGTCAATTGGGACATAAAAAATCATTAACAAAACTAACTCATTTTTTATTTTATTAAAAGTCCCCTTTAATAGATCGAGTGTGAACTTAAAAAATAATTAAAAAAAACATATAATCACAACCGATAGCCGACACCATAGAACAAATTCTAAGCCCATGATCCTAACACACTCCCGGAAATAGTGAACTCACCTTGAGCCTCACATGCCTCAAGTGTTGCACACTAATAGCGACTTCCTTAGGACCTCATGTGCTCATTGTTTAAGGGCCAAACTAGTACAAAAAGTATTTAATATGCCACATTTTTTACATAAGTTATTATTAACCAATGAAGAATATTATAGTTCCAACATTTCCACATCAGTTATTCTTTAAGCGATGTAGAATGTCGATTTTTTATGTCAGTTATATTATAACTAATGTAAAAATGTTTTCTATGTTAGTTTTTAACATTGATTATAAAATAAACAATGTATAAAACCTTTAAAAAAATAATTAGGTGACACTAATGTTTAATTTTAGTTAGCCTCTGTTGATTTATCCCCCTATACGAACCCCAATCTCTCTTCTTTAAAACCTCTAGAGCCCAATATTCATTATTTTTCCTCTTTCTTATCGTTCTCATCTTCAACCCCACTCTTCATCACCATCACCATCACCATTGAAATCAACACTCCCTTATCCCCTTCATCATCATGCTTCTTAGTCATCATCATATTTGTTGTTTCCTCTCTTTGTTTTTTGTATTTCGTGGAATTTTATTCTCTCCTTATTTCATATTTTTCATGATAGTTAAGATATCTTTTACTTATAATTTTCTCATGTTTTAAGTCTATTTCATGTTGTGTCAAATGTTATATAGTAGAATTCTTTTCTATGAAAATTTATAATTTGAAGGAAATATTATGCATAACACTATCACTATGAAACATTATTATATAGAATAATGTAAAACATTGGTATTATGTTTCTTATATGTGAATAAAATAATTTTTATGACACTTTAATTGGATTTTTGTTTGTTATATGGTAGAATGTTTCTCTATGAAACATTGTGAAACTATTTCATTTAGTGCATGACACTATCTCTATCTTATTTTATATTTTATTATAATTTTCTTATATTTTTAATAATACATAGAAAATATTCATCAATTATTATATTTTAATTTTAAAACACGTGTGTAGATTACCATTGAAAATGTTAAAACTATAAAAAAATCTTGACAATTAGAAATAATTTGACCATTTATATTATGATATTTACATATATATTAAGAAAACATTAGATTTATAATTACCAAAATACATAATAAAAATAATTAAGAATTGTGTTTTATTAGAGGACAACCTTTCAAATCCCATGATAAGATTTTGACTTTTATACCATTATTTTTTTGAATTTTTTTCTTTATGAAATTCGTTGTTTTTATTTTATTTGTGAAATATTTTTGCATTTGTTTTTTTGTATTATTATTTATAAAAGTAAATTTCAATTTCAATTTCAATATAAAGTAACTTATATTCAGTACTTGAAAATTTTAATAGGAAATCACAAGTCATGGTTGGATTAATGAAAGGAAAACAAGTGATGAATATAAGGAAGTAGTTGAGATTTTTTTTTGAAAATTTACAAACAAAATGTCCTAAACAATGACCTATTTTTATGTCTATGCTTAGAATGTTTAAATATTAAAAAGATGAAAAAATAGAAATAAAAGATCATTTAATTTTTAATGGATTTAATCTGAGTTACATTCCTTGGATTAAGAAAGGTAAAATTGGGAAAAATTCAAAATATATTCATGATAAAGATATTCAAAATGATAAGTATGATCAAATTGAATAAATGATTTGTGATATTAATGTATAGGAAACTGAGAAAGCATAGATGATCAAGCACCTATATGAAGATTCTAAAAAACCATGATATCCAAGTTATGTGAAATTTATAGTTTTATCAGCGGTGTAAAGATTAATTAACTTGAAGGGAAAAAATGGATGGAGTGATAATAATTTTATAGAGTTAGTACAACTATTGAAAGGTATATTTCCCAAAGACAATGATCTTAAAAATTCACAGTATAATGCAAAGAAAATATTATGCCTGATGGGTTTTTGATATAAGAATATACATGTATTATTGAATGATTGTGTTCCATATAATAAGAAAGAAAAATTTCTATCAGAGTGTCCTAAATATAAGACATCAAGGTATAGTTTGAAAGAAAATTCATAGGTTTTTTTAGTACTTACCAATACTCCTAATAATAATTTTTTTTATATTCCTATTATTCCTCATTTAAAATGTTTATTTTCAAATTAAAATTATATTAAAAGGTTATTATGAAATAAAAGTGAATGAATATTTGACAAAAAATTATGTCATCCAAAGGATTGTCCACAGTTGAATAAAACTGATCAATAATTTTCTACCTTAAAAAATGAAGTTTGAAATATCAGACTTGGACTGTGAATAGATTAAATGTATCCATATTAGATAATTAGTAGAAAACACAATTTATGGCCTATTTTATTGGTAATTTATAACTTATCTTCTTAATTTTGTATGAAGCAGGAATATATCACGTTGAGTTTAATGATTTATGGACCAAAATAGTCTAAAAACAATATTGATGTTTTCTTTCCACCATTAATTGATGATTTAAAATTTTATGGGAGTAAGGTATCAATGTTTATGATTCTTATAAAATGGAATATTTTTAACTATATTCAATGGTTATGTTCACAATAAATTACTTCTCAACATAATACAATTTATTTATATTTAGTGTTAAGGGTCATAAAGCTTATCCAATTTTTGAAGAAGAAACTTCATATTATCAACTACATCATGGGAGAAAACTAGTTTACATGGTTCATCAAGGGTTTTTACCTATATATTACTCTTATATATTATTAAAAATGTCATTCAATGGCTCATGAGAATTTGATAATGCTCCAAAACCTTTGTCAACCGATCAGTATTTTGAGAGGGTGAAAAAAATTTATGTTACATTAAAAAATACATAAAAATATAGTAATGATAAAAATATATGAAAAAATAATCAATATTTTTTAAGCCTACATATTGGATATATAATAATGTTAAAAATAACATTGATTTCATGCATATTAAGATGAATAGTAGTGAAAGTTTTATTAGAACATTTTTAGATATTAAAGGAAAGTCTAAAGATGAATTGAATGTAAGATTGGACTTACTATCAATGAGAATATGCTTGGATTTAGATCACACTCTTATAGGAATATGAAAATACCTACCTATAAATTACAATACATTATCCAAGGGGGATAAAATAGGTTTTATTAGTGCCTACATGGTGTTAAAGTTCCATAGAGTTATTCTTCAAATGTAAAAAAGTTTTGTGTCACTAAAATATTTTAAGTTAAGAAGCATGAAATCTCATGATTATCATGTAATGATACAAAAAATCCTACTAGTTTAATTGAATGTAATACTACCCATACATATAAGAATGACTACCATGAATGTTTTTTATTTTTTTAAAATTATATTTATAACAAAATTATTGATATGAATTTGTTGAACCATTTAGATAATGATGCAGTTTCTAGACTTTTCATCTAGAAATGTACTTTTTACCATCTATTTTTGATATCATGGTTCATTTAATGGTTCATTTAGTGTAAAAAATAAATCCTTTTGTTCTTGTATATCTACGTTGGATTTATGCTTTTAAAAGGTATATAAAGATATTTAAGGTATATGTTAAGAATCCATATCAACTAGAATCCTCCATTGTTGAGAAGTATATTTCTAAGAAGGTTATAGAGTTTTGTATAAACAAATTATCTATAGTGGAGAACATAGTTTTTACAACATCTCACCATGAATGGGATAATTTTGGGGGAAACTATATTCATGGCTTGAAATTAAAATCATTGACAGGTGAATAAATAATGTAGGTACATTTATATATCTTTAATAGAATAGATGATACTCAATCATATATCACATTACATATTAATATGTTAAAATAATGTTATCCAAATAATAAAGATATATGGATATTTAATGATCATAAAAGAACTTTTTTTATAGTTTAAAGAGAACAGGCATGACACATTAGATGAATCATAACATTGATATGATTAGTGAGTGACCCAAGTTTAAATTTGATAAAATGGTATGAGTATGACATTAATGGATATATATTTTATACTAAATATCAGGACAATATAAATACAGTTCAAAATAGTAGTGTATTGGTGTTTGTATAAGCAATGCATTTTTCAAGTGAAAATTAAGAAAACACAATCTTTGCATCAAGTTCATACAATGGAGTTATTAAAGAAATATGGGAGGTTGATTATTTTAAATTTTGAGTTCTAGTGTTTAACTAAAAATAAGTTATCAGTATAAATAGTTTTAAATACAATGAATTTAGTATAAAACTAGTAAAAATGAATAGATTATAATACACTACTCATACTTTTATCATGGAAACACATGAAAAACAAGTTTTCTTTGTTATTGATCCATAAAATGTGTAGTGGCCTATCATTTTTTAAGGAAAAAATATAGTATTTTGCTGAAGAAAAAATTAAAAATAGTGATCATTTATATGAGATCCCTACTTACATGGAAATATTATTAGTCAATATTGATGACCACGTCATTGATATGGGTTTTTTTGTACAGAATGATCATGATGAAGGAATATGAGAAAACAATCCTTTAATAATATATTAATATTACAGGTAAAATATATTTATTTCTTGTTTAACTTTTAAAATTTCACAAAATGTTAGATATATTAGTTTTTATTTTTTTACTTAAAAAATATTTTACCAAATATTATAAATTATTTTTTAGATTAGTTTAGTTTTATTTTTATCATTTTTCAATTATTCAACTTTACATGTAATTGTTGGATTTGTATAAATTTTTACATAATATCTGTTTCCTTCTATCTATATCATTTTATGTTTCATAAATTTTTCATTATTTTTTAACATTGTTATTAACTACCCTAATGAATATTATAAATATTGGTTTGTGTTGCATTATATTGTTTTTTTGAATCATATTAAAAAATGTATTAAAATTTATGTGTACTAGTTTTATTTTTATGATCTTATACTTAATTTTTCCCTCTATTTATATTATTTCATCTCTCATTAATACTGTTATATTTTTTATAATTTTATTTAAATACTATATAAAATAAGAATAATTTATTTTAGTTTAGTTTAGTTTTTGTTAGACTATTTTTTTATATTTTTATAATAATTTTTAATTTTATTTGTATGTCAGATCAAATATCCGAGTCATCTCGAACTTTTAAGGAGGATTTTACACATACTTCTACTAAGGATACTCCTCATCCTTATACACAAAAGAATTCTAATTCCATAAGGGAAAAGAATGCTTCCAGGGTTGGTAAACATGGTATCACACATTTACCAAAATTATTAGTTACCCATAACCCGGACCGAAGGATGCATATTGAGTTTGATGATAATGGAAATCCTAAGGATCCCAATTCAAAATAATATAAGAGTTTTTTTGAAATGAAATATTAGATAAAAATTAGCATTTTGATTTGTGATTAGAGAAGTTTCAAAAAATAAAAACTATCTCAGTTATGAAAGAAAATTTTGGTAAGCCCATTTATTATTATTTTACTTATCATGGAACATTTTCACTATTATAGGTTTCCCCCTTATTATAAGATGAAATATGATATACTTGATACTAAATAAATCAAGAATAAATATTTATCTTTAGATTCTAGGAGATGGAGGAATTTTAAATAAAATCACACATCATATTTCATTTTTCAGTCAAGAAAAAATGAAAATCCATGTAATATATATCTTTTTCTAGATAAAGATACATAGAAGTGGTTTTTTGAATGTATATGACATGAATCATTTTTGGTTAGTGAAATGTAAACTTTTAAAAGTTTTTTTCATAATAATGACCATATTAATGATTTTTTTGTCCCTAATTTACAAAAAATGAAGAGATATCATCATAAGATTCAATCAAAAAATGTATTCCCTCATACTTTATCTCATGGAGGGTATATATTATTAGAATAAAAAATAATGACCAAAAAATTTCAAAGAAAGGAGAGATGTTCCTTTAGGCTCCATATAGGTTGACCCTATCACTCTAGATAGACATGAAAAATGGAATAAGGATTGAATGATGAAAAATGAACATATCTTATAGAAGATTCAAGGATATGAGGGTGTGTATTGGTCAAAAAAAGTGTTTGGTAATTCTGGATATTCTTCAAAGGAGGATGCATATAATGGAAAAATAGAATCTTTGGAATCTAAAGTTTAGGAGATGGGTGAGATGATGGAGGATAGGGTTAGAGATTCAATATAGTCAATGTTTGGAGACATGAAAAGATAGTTTCAGGATTCATATTCCACTCCTCCAATTTCATCCACATATCCCAATTCTCTACCTTTTCCTTCATATCCATCTCCCACACCTCCCCCTCCATAACTTCCCATTTACTATGAGTTATTTGTTTAGGATCCCCAATATCATATTATTTCATATGAGATTATATATTATATTGATGATATTTTACATCATCAACAAATGGAGATTGATTAGTTTAGGGTGATGGTATAGGATATTATAGATAGATAAGTAAGAGTGGAATTTCCTATAGATGAGGTCACCATAGTTGGACAATGTATCAACTATTTTTTACTTTGTTCATCTAGAATTTTCCATCAAATTACCTCCAAGGTATGTATAGATTATATTATTTATTTCATATTGGTGTTAAATTTGTTTTAATTATTTAATATATATATATATATAAATAATACTTTAAAGGTAAAGACATAATATATAGACAACAAAAGGTACATGTTGTTGTGACATCAGACACCAATTATTCTAGACTTGATATATTATCAAAATATCCATATTTATTTTTTGAATTTTATGATCTTCTAATGGATACCAAAATTTATTGGTGTGATATAACTATGATGATTCTAAAGAGAGATATCATGAATCTTGTAACTAGATATTTTTTTGGCATCAACATAATATAAGTCTTTTCAATTTAATTCAATTATCATATTTATTTCAATTATTTTAATTTAATGAAACTTAATACTTAGGTTTGTTTTGTATTAGGTATCTTTATACACTTTATATTCAGCTTGATGTGACATTAGTATATGTATTTTTTTACCTATAATTTATTTCACCAATAATAAAGATAATGAAAGATACATAAAGAACTATATATATTTACAAAAGACTTAAAAATAATGTAGTTCAATGTTGGATACTTCCTTATCTTTAAAGGTATGGAAAATATATTTATTTAAGAGTTATTTATCTTAACTTAATAACCATTGAAATTATATATTTTTTATATTAGGTGTCATTGGATGTTGTGTTTTTTACCAAAGAGAAAAGAACTTACTGGTTATGCTCTATACATGGGGAAGTGTGAGAAAATTTTATCAAAGTATTTAACACATAAGTTTTATTATTTGAAAAATTATATATTATAATGTATTTTAATTTTATTTCATACATATCATTTTAAAATAGGGCATGGAATTATTTTAAAGAGGCAGCATGAAATATTAAAGAAAATATCAAACATGTGTATGCAAAGGTGACTTATCATTTATAATTATTACATTTTGTCTATAAGTACTTAAAATGTTATTTTTAATTGAAATGTTATTTTGAAAAAAAAATTTCACTGAAAACAAGGATTAAAGGAATGTGGATATTTTGTTCTAAGATTTATATTTTGAATAATTTTAACTATGTCAGTTACAAAATTTCAAAAGGTTAGATTTTATTATAAAATTTTCTATAATTTATATTATAATCATATTAATAATACATGTTAAATACTTTCATTTTAATTTGTATCTTTTTTATTACCCTCACCCTTATTATGACAAAGAGCTTAATCACTTGAAAGGAGCATGAATGAATTATTTCATAAGTTTGATTGTGTTTTAGTTCATTTTTAATATATATTTTGAAGTTTAAATTTGAAATTGTAAAGTTAAAATGTTTTGAACAAAGGTGATGTGTAATTTTTTGTTTTGAATATATATTTGTGCCATTATTTACTAGTTCTTTTATGATGTTTTTTGGTTCTGTCTACTGCTGATGTACTATTGAGATCATGTATTTAAAAAAATTAAAAATAGAAAATATTTTGCATCATTTATTTTATAACTGACATGAAAAAATAAACAAAAGATATCTTTCATGTCATTTATTATATGGATTATGTTAAAAATTGGTTTTGACATCATTTATTTTTAATAATCAATGTGATAAAAATTATTTCACATCAGTTATACAATAACTAATGTCAAATACCCTTCCTATTCTTTAATTTTCCCTATTTTATATGATGATGTATTTGATAACTGCTGTAAAAGGATCTTTTCACATCATTTAAAAATAACCGATGCAAAAACACCCCATTTACAACATCTCTTACAATAATGTTTCTATTTAACCAATGTTAAAAAAATTGATGTTGAAAACCCTTTTTTGCACTAGTGCCACTAGCATCCCACCACTGAGTACCACCTGACTCTAATGAAGACCACTAAATATACTAGAAACCACCATACCAGGAAATACCATTAAACCCAACTCTATAAGCCTCATAAAACTTCACTAAAGAAAACCTCCACTTAGACTTTCACAGACGCCATAAAACCTAAGATAAAATACTAGAAAATCAATATTGATTATCATATTTCTTCCCATTCACCCACTCCCAAAAACCATGCACAATTCCATTTTCACTAAAGGCTTCCACCACTCATCATCACTCTAAATCCACCAAATATGATCAACGCAACACATTGCTAAGCAGCTACCCTATAAGTAGTTCAAAAATACAAGACTGAAAGGAAACCACATGAGGAAAAGGGAGAAGGAGAAAAGTAAGCAACACAATAATCCCGACACATGAACAAGGTTCTTAAAATAAATGAAAATTGGGTGAATAATGGGTGAGTGTCCAATAGGCATAATCAACTCCCACACTCATTTTTTGTTTTATGTGAATAGATTCTTCTTTAAGGTTTTTTATAAAATTATATTTATAATTATTATTATTTTAAAAATTCCCCTCTCCCACTTACTTATAAATAGAAGGTTCCCCTCTATTATTTTAATACATGTTTTGTTCATCATAAAAATACTTAAACTCTATATAAAATTCCCCATAGTTTCTAAAAATTCAAAGTGTGATTTGTCTGCACATGTTGTGTTCAAGGGTGTTCTTGGATTTAAAGTTTTTCCATATAAGAAATGTGATTCGCTATATCCTGAGAGATAATTTCTTATGACCTTGGGCATCATAGAGGGAGAAATTTTGTATTAAGGAAATAATTTGAATTCATTATGCTTCAATTTTACATAATTTATTTTTTATTCTCATTTTTTCCTTATCTCATCATTTCCTTCTCCACTCTGTGTGTAGACTGAATTAGATTACTTGATCAAAGTATACTATATTATTTATAAAAATTACTTAATTAAGTTTACTAAGAAGGAATCTACTATATTCCTTATACAAACTAATTTAACCTTACTCTACTATATTTATACTGACTAGGAATAATGAACCTAATGTATTTAGTATAAAGATTAGCCAACACTTACTTTACTATTTCTATATACTAGGAAGAGACCCTACTACACTTTTTGTATAGATTGTCCATTGAAATTATAACTATATTTTTTATACCAATATTGTGTCTCCAATAATATTAATACAATTTTTTATTTTTCATAAAACCATATTGATTTAAATTTCTATTTTTTTTAAAAAAATATTGACATCAAATCGGGTAATGCTTCTCACCACAGTGTGACCAGTAAATTCTCAAAGATAGAAGCCATAAATATTTAATGGTAGTGATTTCAAAAGTTGGAAACAAAAGATGTTGTTCTAACTCACTATATTTATTTTGGAAAAGTTTCTTATGGAAGATGCACCAAATATTAGTAAAGAACAAAAAACACTTTTTTGTTGGTGATTAGAAGAATTATGACTTCCTATGTCACAATTATATCCTCAAAGGTATCAAAAACTCTCTATTCAATGTTTATAGATCTTTAAAAATTTCTAATGAGTTATGGGAGAGTCTTGATCACAACAATATGACCAAATATGTCATTTGAAGAAATTCACCATCAGAAAATTTCTAGACTTCAAGATGGTTGACTCAAAAATAGAAACGAGTTAAGTCCAATAATTTTAGGTCATTATGAATGATATTCTCATTGAAGGTATGTCCTTACATGAAACCTTTAAAGTTTCTAATTTTATTAATAAATTATCTCCTTCTTGGAAAGATTTAAAAAATTCTCTTAAGCGTAAGACAAAGGACATGTCACTTGAAGATTTGATTGTGCAAATGATGATATAACAAGACAACTAAATTTATGAAAAGAAAGTGATAAAAAATGATATTAAAATAAAACATTGTTGAAGTAGGATAAAAGATAAAGAATCACAATTCTATTGGATGGGAGTCCAACCATGGTGAAAATAAGTTCAAAGGAAAATGATACAGCTATGATAAGCCTAGAAATCAAGCCAAAGACTATAGAAAGATGAACAGAAAGATAAAGCCTCAATTGAACACAACAGATCTTGAATAGATCTCCACTGGAGTTAAATATTTTCATTTGTTTGCGACGGTTTGAAATTGAAATCCCATTATAAAACCTAAGGAGTGGTGGGTTGTCATTAGCGCCAATTACCATTTTTGTGCCAAAAAGTGGATCTTCTCATCATACACATAAGTGGGAAGTGATGAGAAACTCTTTATGGGGAACTCATAAACTTAAAAAGTGGAAGGAATAAGTAAGGTAATTATAAAAATGGTCTTAATAAAGACTTTGAAACTATAAAACATACTTCACATACATGATATTCACAAGAATTTATTATCAGGTTCTCTTCAAGTTAATAATTTCTTCAAGTTGGTGTTTGTTTTGGATAAAGTTGTTCCCTACAAGAGTTATCTTTATGTTTGTAAGGAATATCTAAGTGACGGTCTATTAAAATTCAATTTAATGGCCATTGTAACCAAATATTCTGAGATAAATGAAAGAAATATTCTTTTGGTTTATGTGTTTGAGTGTGATAATTTGTGCAATGCAATATTGGGCCACGTTAATTATAAATATTTTTTAAAAATAATTAACATGGATTTATATCCAATATTTTATTTTCTATTTAAGAAATTTAAATTGTATATTGAATCAAAAAAATTTAAACTGCTTTTTCATCTTGTTTAAAGGAGTAATGAGCCTTTAGATTTAATATATACTAATATGTGTGATATAAAATTTATACCTTAAATAGGTGGTAAAAAAATACTTTATCAACTTCTTAGATAATTGTACTAGGTTTTGTTATGTTTATCTACTTAATATTAACAGTGAACTATTGATGTATTTATACATTTGAAAAATGAAGTTGAGAATCAGGTCAAAAATATAATTAAAGGCATAATGAATGATCAAGGAGGTGAATATGAGCAACCTTTCCAAAATATATGCAGTGATTTTAGAATAATTCACCAAAATATGGTTCCTTACTCTCCATATTCGAATGGAATTATCGAAATGAAAACCCATAACATAAAAGAAATAATGAATTTTATGTTAAATAGTGCAAGTTTACCATAAAACATGCGGGGGAAACAATTTTAACTGCAAACCACTTATTAAATAGAGTACCCTATAAGAATATACAAAATATTCCCTATGAGTTATTAAAGGTAATAAATCATACCTTTAAATA
This sequence comes from Viscum album, assembly GCA_963277665.1. NCBI lineage: Eukaryota > Viridiplantae > Streptophyta > Magnoliopsida > Santalales > Viscaceae > Viscum > Viscum album. The sequence goes on from OY728140.1 coordinate 861,795,803, forward strand.
TATTAAAGTGTGTGGGTGTTTGGAAAAACTTGAATTTCCTAAACCTAAAAGGGTTAACATTAGGCTAAAAAATATTAAATTCATATTTTTTGGCTATGAACTTAATAAAAAATCATATCAATTTCTCATTCATAAGTCAGACATCATGAATATAAAAAATAATATGATCATTGAATCAAGGGATTCTTTATTATTCAAAAATATATTTCTATATCATCTAACAAATGAGGTGAATGAGAACAATAAGAGGCATCTAAATAATGAAAAGGAAAGAGATTCATTGGATGTAGAACCTTGAAAAAGAAAAAGAAAATTGATCTCTAAGTCATTTGGACCCTAATTTATAACATATTTGTTAGAAAATGAGCCTCAAACATTTATAAAGGATATGTCCACCCTAAAAGCTTCATTTTGGGAAGAAACTCTCAATAGTGAAATTTATTCCATCTTGTCCTACCATACTTTGGAATTGGTTAATCTTACACTTATAAACAAAAAAATTGTATTCAAGTGGATCTTTAGAAAGAAATTGAAGGATGTGAGAACAATTGAAAAATACAAGGCTAGACTTACCGTATAGGGGTATAAATTAAAATAGGAACTTGATTATTTCAATACTTATTCACATGCTACAATGATTATATATATAAGGGTGTTAATCACTTTAGAAGCTTTGAACAGGCTAAAAATACATCAAATATATGTTAATACTTTCTTATTAAATGGTGATTTGGAATAATAGATTTACATAGAATAACCTATAGGTTTTATTGTTTCTGAAAAAGAAAAAAAGTTTGTCGATTGGTGAAATCTATTTATGGATTAAAAAAATCTTCTAAGAAATGATATATGAAGTTTTTGTTGGGATATTGAAATTTTGGTATGGCCACTAGAAGTTTGATCCTCAGTATACTAGAAGTTCACACACTAGAGGTTATGTGCAGTGTAATCCTATCCTCTAAAACTCACTCCCTCGACTAAGTGTACTAGAAGTAAGAAGTTAATTCACCCTAAGCACCACACAAAGTTTACCTTACAATAATCTCAAAAAACGTTCAAAAACTTTCAAGTAAATATAAATACAAACAATAAAAGTATATAAAACATTAAAATAATACAAGTTATTAACATGATTTAGATAAGATTTCATACATGCATAAGAAAAACACTACGACTTTCTTTATATTCAAATAAAGTACAAGAATTACAATCAACTGATTAATATGTTAGTAAGAATTCATTAAAGAATATTGACACTCTATAATTCACTAATGCACTGGTCACTTCTCAAGTAAACTCTACTCAATTAGGATGCATTGTGCAGAAGGTCACCACTTCCATTTATAGGAGTTCTCATCTAGTTGTCCAAGTTTCACCACCTTATAAATTTAATGTAAATACCTCCATCTAAAATTGTAAGTGTTGATTTCCAATAACCCTTTTACCTTGATCACTTATCTCAATAAAAAATTTATAAAAACTTCATTCTAGACACTTCTTGTTCAATAAAAATTCTAGAACTCCATGATACCATTGAAAGATACGAACTTATGATGGTTACACTACTTCCTAGTGATTTTTTACTATTGTTATCTACACGCTGAGCCAATCAAATTTATATGACTAATTTCAAATGAATTGAAACTGGAAACTTGAATCTCGTAACCTAAATTCATTGGTTTGAAATAGAATTCACATCCCAATAATCTCGCACTTGAAGACTATTCGAGGGAACCTCTGGAAAATCTTCAACACTTTGGAAAAATTTATTCCTTCCTTCTTTAGAGTATGTAGTATTTCGTCATCCTTCTTCTATTCACCCAAGACCTAGTAAGTCACGATTATACCTTATAATTTCTTAAACTAAATTTTTAGTGAACATATTCATCATATTTTTTCTTCTAGATATCTTCTTAAGATTAAAAATTTATCCTAAAACATGTTCAGAATGAAGTGTACTTTAGGTCAATATACATGGAAGACCAGATTTTGATCTAAGCAAATCACACTTTGATTATCATTAAATAAGATTCATCCTTTTTTAATTATTCCGAGTTCCTTCAAAAAATGAATCAACCAAACTAACCATTTCATTTCTTTGTTACAAATATATACTCCACTTCTATTTCACTAAAAGTAAAAATATTCTACAGTAGTGGAATATAATCGATCTATGTTCCTCCATAAGTGAACACAAAGTCAATCATTCTATTTAAGGTGTATTAATCTTTAGCAAAGTCCATATCCACAAAACCTTGGAATAGATCTTCTTCCCCAAAACATAGAGAAACGTATTTCATTTCTTTCAAGTAATGAATAAAACATTTGATAACCTCCTAGTGTTCCCTTTTGTGGTTTGATAGAAAGTGACTCATAAATCCCACTACAAAGGAAATAAAAAATAGTGTATAAATCATTGCATACATCAGACTTTTGACAACTGATGCGAATGAAACTTTCTCTATGTACCTAATTTATTATTCCACTACTGATGTTGTGCCTTAAAAAACATAAAGTTTCAAAAAAAATGGGTTGAGACTGGATTACATGTAGTTATCACAAATATTTCAATGATATTCCATATTCAGTCTCTCTTTGATAACACTAAATTTCTAACTTTCCTATCTCTCTTAATCTTCATCCCCGATATTTTCTTCTTTTACTTGAGATCTTTTATCTCAAAGCTATCGAAAAATTTATGATTCAACTCCCAAATCTATGTAATATCTATACCCTACAACACCATTATATCCACATAAAATATCATTATGGTGAATGTTTAATCATCTCATTACTTATGGTAACAACAATGATTTTCATTGCACCTTTCAAATCCTTCTTCCAACATAAATCTATCAAACTTATGATTATTGTATTGACACTTTCTTTAGTCCATAAAATATTTTTATTCAATTTAAAAAACATGTTTTAGTTCCCATATTTCATGAAACCTACTGGATACTTCATGTAAATTTCTACCTCTAGCTGTCCATAAATAAATTCCATTTTTACATCCATCTATTCTAAGTATAAACATTATGATACCACCATGATCGGTATTTTCTGGATAGTTTCATGTTTAACTACTAATGAGAATATATCTGATAAGTCAAATTATTATTTTTATTAAAATCCATTTACCACCATCCATGCATTGAAACATTTCTTTCCACTAGCCTCTTCCTTTAAACAATAAACCCACTTATTTTCAAGATATCATTTCCCTTCTGGTAATTCAGTAAACTCCCAATATCGAATGGAATTCAATAGTGAAATCTATTGATCTATATCTGACTTTTATTATTTCAAGTCAATGAGTATTATTTATTCTTCTATGAATTTATATTACCCTACAACCATTAAGAGTATAATGTTCATATCAACCCCAAACCTATGAACTGGTCTTATAATTTTGGTTGACCTCCTAAACTGAATTAGTTGTACTGAACTACTTAACTCTATTATATATTTCATATTCATAACTTTTGGTGCTCCTTCTTGAGCTTCAACAGTCCTTGAACTTTCCAACATATCTTATATCGGTCCCAACTCTGTAATTCTAGTGGTTTTAGTATTCTTATCAGAGTTCTTTGGATGTTTCAATCTTCTAATATTCTTACTCAAATCAACCTGGAATTAGATAATTGATTTATTTCCTTCAAATTATTTCTCCACTAAATTCTATCCCTTCCACATAACCTTCTCATTAAAGAGATTATATCAGTTCTAGACGAATTATCTTTATAAACCATCCTATATTAAAAATCCAAAATTTTCATCTCCATATCCTATGAGAAGATATGATTTGAATTTTATCTTGAGCTTGCACTAATCCTTAGCATCCACATGAATGTACTTCAAACTTTTGAATAATTTTTGGTGAAAAAATTATAGTTGTTTATAGATCCATAGTTCCTCTAGAAGTTCTCACCTAACTCCTGATGTTGGACTCCTATTGACAAGGTATGCCTTTGTGTTTAGTTCCTTTTCCCAAATTCTCTAAGGCATTCCTCAGTGAAACCTCAGGATTTTATCCTTCTTTATCAATGCATGATTCATACTTTCAGCCATAAAATTATGTTGTGGTGTCCCAAGAATCATTTTATCCTGTATTATCCCCTTCTTCTAGTAAATTTTATCCACTTTCCCTTTCCAAATTGGTTTTACATTGAATAAAAGTCTGAAAACACCAGAGTTATGCTTTAAAAAATAAATCCAAACCTCTCTAGTTACATCATTAATAAAGTTCACAAATTAAATAGAACCAATGTGATGCTATATTGGGGGAGGTCCCCAAACATCTAAGTTACCAAGTTTCAACTTCCAAGCTCTGGTATTCCATCCATCTAAATTTAAGGACAACTTACTTTATTTCCCCATCACACAAATTTTACACCTTCCAATTTTTATGTAATCAGGATTCATTATGTCTTTATTTGTCAGAAGATTTATATTATTCTCACTTAGGTGACCAAGAATACAATTCAAAATCTATAGATCTTCAAATAATTTAGTTTTTTCCATTTCAATACCATCCATGTTTTCAGTCAAATATAAAGTTATATCCTTTACTCCTCTTACAACCACCATAGATCCTCAAGTCACATTCCAAACTCCATTTTATAATGTCATTCCATTTCCTTCCTCATAAAGTTTTCCAAAAAAATAAGATTTTCATATATCCTCGGGATGTGTCTAACTATTTTGAATCTAAAGATACTACCTTTCTTCATTTGGATATTCACATCACATTTTTTGATGTCTTCCAAGGGTTCATCATTCGCTAGATGAACTTTGAAAAAACTTACATATAAATAATTCACCATGAATCCATGTGTTTCCATTGAATGGAAAGGTGCTATGGAATTAACAACCCATGATTCCATATAAATGTTGACACCATGAAACAGTCGGTTTCCTCCTTCCATAGTACTAACATTATTTGAACAACCAGAAGTTAATTCTATTCTAGTGTTTTACTTAAGACTATCATAGTTATTCTTAATGTTTCCTTTCTTCCTACAACTCCATCATATAGAACCAAGAAAAATTAAATTGATCTAGATTTTTTATTAAGAATTATATTTCAATGATTTATTATGATATGTCCTCTAGGGTTACCACCCTCATATTTCAACATTAAGTGCACCACATGATAGTACTTCAAATTCACTCCACCTGAGCTCTTTATTCATGATAAGGTTCTAGATATCCTAAAACACCAAATATATTTCTCTATTGTAATTAATAAAAGTAGACACTATCAAATACTAGATTTATAGAATTAAATATAATAGAAGTAGTTCCCATACATCGTTCATGAATATTACCTTCACTGATTTGAGTTGACTGCAAATCATATTGAAGTCAAGAAAATTATTTCTTACCAGTTTACCTTATAATAGTATTAATCTGAAAAACTACTAAATCATGAATATTTTTTTAAGTGTCATTAGTTTCTCATACATATCTTCTAAGGATTTCATAACATTTTCAATAGTTTTATTTTACCGGATGTTTAATGAAACATTTCTTTCCAATTAAATCCTTACAAACACCATTGTCTTCCTATACAATTATTATCATTTTTGCTTCTCCATTTTCTTTGTATGTGGACATGATATTGGAATATATAGGTCCTTTTTAATCATTTTATCCTCTAGCTGCATTATCTAGAATCCAAAACCCATTTTAAAAAAATAATCTTCTGGAACCTTCCTTCATTCAATAACATAAATTTCATTAATAGTAAACCCCCACTTAAAATTAAATCATATCAAGGAAAGAGTGAGTTAATCCTAATACAACTCTAGTGTGTTGAGAGATAAATATACCACAATCTATGATTCAACTTTTTGGGAGGCTGGAATGTAGTAAAACCACCAAAATTTTTCATGTTGGAGGTTCCACACAACATAATTCAATCCTCTGGAACTTCCTTCCTTGATTGAGTGTACTGGAAGTAGGAATTCAATACACCCTACCCACTGCACAAATTTGACCTTGCACACAAATCAATAAAATATCACAAACATTCAAGGAAGTATAAATAAAAATAACAAAATTAAATAAAGTTGGAAAAGAATATAAGGTATTAACATTCTTCGTACAAGTTGTCCTATATACATGAGAAAAAATTGCATATTTATTTATATTCACCAGAAGTATAAGAGTTAGAATCAAATAAAAAATCCATAAATAATAATTAATTATAGAATATTATCACTTTTTAATTCACTAATGCACTGTGCACTCCATTGGTACACTATGCCCGATTAGGATGCACCATGCAGAAGGTCACCACTCCCTTTTATAGGAGTTCTCTGTCGGTAGTCCAAGTTTTTTTACCTTCCTAAATTTATGGAAATGCCTCTACATGGAATGGTAACTATTGATCTCTAGTAAAACTTTGACCTGAAATTATTTCCTTAAAACACATTTCTAGAAACTTCATTCTAGTCACTTCTTGTTCACTGGACATTCTGGACCTCCATCATACCATCAGAATATATAAAATTCTAATGGTTCCAGTATGTCTTGGAGAGTTTTCATTACTACTATCTACAACCAATAAAACCAAATTCCATTGACCAATCTCTAGTGGACTGAAACCAATAACCTTAATTCATTTTCCAGAAACATACTTCACATCCCAATAGTTTGATCATGTAATGTTATCAAATAGTTTCATGTCCAATGAGTGTGATAAGTGTGTATGTGTTAGAAAAAATCAAGATGAATATGTAATTACATAATTTTATGTTGATGATATACTCATATTTAGAAGCAATATAGTTATTATCAAATCCACCAAACATGTATTCACTCTCAATTTAAAGTGAAATACCTATGAGTGGTAGATGACATTTTGGGAATTCAAATACATAGAACATATGATGGGTTAGAATTATTGAAATTTCATTATAATGAGAATATTTTGTATAAATATAAAAAATATTGATATAAAACTAGTAAAGACTCTAATATATTTATATCCATGTCTTTCAAAGAGCATTGGAGAAATCATAGATTAGTTAGAGTATTCTCATATTCTAGGCAGTTTGACATATGTCATGAATTATATTAGACCAAACATAGCATTTTCCAAAAGAAAGCTAATAAAATTTACTAATAATCTAAATAATCTCTATTAGATGTGTAAGAAATGAGTTTCTGGATATTTAGAATATACCGAGAAACTTACATTGAACCATCAAAAATATCTTGTGGTACTTGGAAGTTATAGTGATGCAAATTAGATAAATATTATAAAATACACTAAATAAACTAATGGATATGTCTTTACAATTGGTGGTGGATCTATATCATGGAAATCATCCAAATAAATGTGCAATTCATGATACACTATGGATGAATTTTTTTATTTCCATATAAAATGATGTAGAAGAAGTTTAATGGATTCAACATTTTTTAGAATACATTCCAATTGGCCCATACCCATGCTTTCTATGTGTATTCATTGCGATAGTGAATAAGAAATAGGAAGTTAAAATAATGTCATGTATAATGAAAAATATTTATATATACACTGATGACATGAATTGTTCAGATAACTACTCTCTAGTGGGATTATTGTGATCGACTATGTCACTTAAAAAAGAAATATTGTTAATCCCTTTATAAAAGGGATAACTGGAGAGTTAGTTGAGAAATAACCAAATGGAATGAGTTTAAGGTCTATTAAATAAATTATTTATAGCATAAACCCTACCTAGTTGATTGGATATCCAAAGATCTAGGTTAAAATAGAAAAAAAGTTACAAGGATGGATGAATTACTCTTTTATTCCCATTATTAAGATGATAAAGTACATTAAGAAGAGTTTAAGTATGTGGTTTTAATGATTTTCAAAATGAATTGATTTTTTTAGAATCATCTTTTTGAGTATGAAATGGGTATACTTCAAGGATTTGTAAGTCTAAATTCTCAAAAATACTCACGAAACCAAGTGGTTTTCATGGGAAAAATGAAAAAAAATTGAGAACAAATTGTATTTGAGAGATAATTGTGTGGATTTTATTGGTAAACTTGCATGAAAGGTTGAAAATTCAAATATATCATGTCTACTAATAAAATGATCAAGTATAATAGGGTTCATTAGGGAAAGTTCAGAGATGAAAAACTACATATTCTATGGTAATTATTTATCTCTAGACAACTATACACTTATACTTTTATTTTGATTTACCTTACATTTAAGTGGGGGATTTTTAGAAATATATAGAAAGTGGGGGATTTGTGGGTGAGTAACCAATAAGCATAACCATTTCCCACACTCTTTTTTTAAATAAATTCTTCTACAAAGGTTTTTATCAAATTATATCTATTTTTTTATGATTATAAAAATTATATCATCCCATTTATTATAAATAAAAGGTTACCACTTTTATTACTATATGTGTTTTATTCATCATTAAAGTAATGAAACTTTATCAAAATTTACCCACAATTTTTAAGATTTTAAAGTTTAATTTCTCAGCACATGTTTTTTTCAACAGAGTTATTGGATTTGAAGTGTCTCTATCTAATAAAGGTGATTATTTCTATTCGAGGAGGCAATTTATTATGACCTTTGGAATCATAGAGATAAGAAATTTGTCTAAAGGAAACAACATTAGTTATTTGGTCTCAAATTTTATGTAATTTATTTGTTATTAATATTTATTCTCCATCTCCTTATTGCCTTACGTACTCTGTGTTTAGAGAGACTCAAATTATTTGATCAAAGTCTATTGTATTGAATATAGAGATTACTTGATTAAGTATAATGAGAAGGACCCTATTGTATTCCATATAAAAACTGCTTTAACCTTTCTTTAGTGTATATATACAGACTAGGAAGAAGTACCCTATTTTATTTAATATACTAACTATTCAACACTTCCTCTACTATTTCCACAGAATATGAAGAGGCCCTACTACACTTTATGTGCAGATTGGTCATTGAAATTAAAACTATATTTTGTATACAAGGATTTAATTTCCAACACTAGATACCAACAAGGTGATGATAGTCATAGTAGAAATGAAATTCATAGTGAAAAATTTCAAAGATGAACAGAAGCAAGAAAAAATAATAAAAACCCTAACCCTAAAGAAAACATAGGCTCCAAATACCACTAAAACCAGACCACCTCTTATACACACCTCCACAGAAACACCAAACTATAGTAATAAATCCTTTAAATAGACACAAACATCCCTGGTAATGTGAAGTTGAGGAAATTCCACTTAGGGCTAGAAGAACCAACATCAGAAGCAAGATACCTCACCGATGAAGGGACCAGGGAAAGTCTGACCTAAAAAATCAACTATGGTCTAGGATATGAAAAGATTTAAAACCTGAGAAGAACCATCACTTGTGGATTTAAAATAGAATGGAATCTCTGATAAATATAAGTTTGAGAAACAATATAGGGGAATAAAATAAAGGTCTATATGAACCAAGATGATCATGAACAAAGGAAAATCACATGAAAAAATCATCTGGGTAGGAAGGAAGGAGTGAGACATTGGCACTTCCTCATGGGAGAAACCTTAGAAACCCCATAATACGCATTGAGGAGAATGAAACCCAAGAGAAAATATATCCAACCCCTTTTAAATTCATATTAAATTTATAAATAAATTCTAAATTCTAAATTGATTATTATTATTTTATTAATTATATATTTTAAAATGTTAACAAGATTATAAAATGTATTTATTCAATTTTACAATTAAAAGAGTTTTTTTAAAATTTTTAAATTTCAAATGGGTGGTTAAATGAATATTTCAATGTATAATATGATATTATAAGGTTAATAGATTTAAAAAAATGAATAGATTATAAATAGTTTTGAGTTTTATAAAATTAAATGAGCTAAGATTTGAGTATCCCAGATTTTATAGATACCCAACCCATCATCATTCCAAGTAATATTATAAATTAAAATGGTTCTATAAATTAATGATTGAAAATTATTTTCAGAAAATATGTGTATAAATTTTATTAAATTGATTCCATATTTATTTATTTATTTTGCATTCGCATTTTTTATCTTGCACAAGTTTATCTCTTTCATTATTTGAAATCTTCATGTATTTAAACTTTTTTCAATGTTTCTTTTTTTTCCTACATTTATAAATGTTTTACTTGAATTCAAAACTATTTATCTTTTAATCATAATTTTTCCCATCAAATATTTTTTTTGTAATGATCATATTTTTTGTAATCATCAATTTAAAATTATTTATGTTAAAAAATCTACTTTCAAGAGGAAAATCAGTTGTCATAAGGTAGGGGCATTAGGGGGTCCTCTTATACTATTTTTTAGAAACCAAAAGTTTATTACCATGGGTGAACTAGTGTGTTGGTTGGGTCTTGGTTCTTTCACTGATACCAACTATGGTGGCATGTTAGAGTATGACTTGATAAATTTTGTGGGAGTGTGATATCTATGGGTATATTTATATATGATTTATTTTTTGGTTTAACCTAAATTCTTAGGACATAATGAGATCTTGAATTGACATGGCTAGTCCTTAGAGTGTGATCCTAATGGGTAGATCAAGGTGAGGAATCCCTTAGCTTCACTTACATGCATAATATATATAAAAGTGTTGGAAAGAAGATTATGTACTTTCAAATCACACGAGAGTGTTTCATGAGTATTAGTGATATGAGAGGATGTTGAGGTGTGTATTTGAGACTCATGAGATATCTCATACCATGTGATGGATATTGTGATTGGTTATGTTGTGTACGACCCAAAAATCAGGGTCAATAGTCTAATTGGAGACTATGGGATTCATTACCTTACAAGGTTATGGTTTAGTTTTAGATTATGTTGGGATGTATTATTATGGTGAGGCCGATTAAGATGATCCATAAATATGCTTTTTATGGTGATATCTTCAAGTAAAGAGTTGGATATGGGTTTTGTGGATAGATAAGAGTTAGGATTTGTTTGTTTTGGGCACAAAAGAAGCATGTGGTGGTTGGAAATATATTAAAATCTCTTTTAATTATTATTGACCAAAACCATGAGAAAGGATCTTGCACGTAAAATTTATAATTTATTTATTTAATATCTAAATAAATGAATACTTGGGTTTCAGAAATTTCTTCATTGATTAAGGTTGATCATATAAAAAACCCTTTCATATTGCCTTCATTGTGCTGTAAGGATCCAAGGATAAAATCCCTCTATCAGTGATCCACATGTGATCCTATGATCTTCGAGCAATGCTAATTGATCTCTAGGTGCTAGCACGATGAATCAAATGTCTTGCATTGTTCGTTCTTGATTGACCGTTCTTCAGTTTTGAAGAAATAAATCTTGTGTTTCTCATTCTTGAGAGATAGAGAGAGATAGAAAGAGGAGTTGATAGAGAATTTTTTGTGCACAACAATTCTCTATTTCAATTGCATTGATCGATGTACCACACAATAGACATAACCATTTATTTATAGAGCTAGGTTTTAGTTTAAAATAATAATTTAATGGAATGCCTACCATTAAATAATATTATAAACTTTAATGAAACCCCATGCTACATAATAATAATAATATTATTTTGTGGCATGCGCCAACTTTTAAAAATTTATAAATAATATTTACTGGCTTGTAAATAATTATTTATCACTGGACGCGGTCTTCGTCTGTTCAAAATATTCAATATTTTCTGAATACCTGAATAAATATTTTATTCATAAATAAATATTACATTTACAAACTGGTGAATAAATATTTATTAAATACTTAATAAAATAAATAAATACATTTTTATTCACATGTTGGTGAATAAATATTTTTTAAATTTATGCGATCAATATAAATTGAATAAAATTATTCCTTAGTCTTGAGAATAATATTTATTCCATTAATTAAATTTAAATAGAATTTAATCAAGATCAATAGAAACACTTAGTGTGTGAACCTCTATGATTCTTTCTCATTAGAATTAGTTGGGCTTTGATAAAGTCCAAGATTACTGTCTAGAAATGAGTCCAAGAACCTACGGGAAAGAACTTAATGTCGCATCGTTGAAAAACAAATACAAATGCTCACAGTGTAATATAATCCCTTTGTCTCAATATTTCATTAAGCAGGTTGCACGATAATGTCATCAACCTATATGCTTGATACATCTTTCTTTGATTATATAAAACAATCATTTCATTACACCATGTCCATAAAATTTAATGCGATAGTTCTTTTCTAATAAAATGTCCAAGATATTAGATTTCATAAAGATGGAAGGGATAAACCCTTCGTCAACTTATCCATTAATGACATGTCAATCATGACACACCCAACATGCCCCAATTCTCACTAATATGTAGAGTGAATATTTTTGTTAGTAAATCTAAGTGTGCGAGTCATGACATGAACCAATGATAATATTAAATTCTAAGGACTATTACATACACTCATAGATAGGAATATCTGATGACACAAAAACATGAAAAATTATTAATGGTATGTATGTTATCATAATATCCCATCTTGGAGATTACCAAGTGCGAACTTCATGAGAATAATACTTACCCACTTATCATTACTTTCCCTTGACGATCTATATACAATGTGTCCCGTCATAGTATGTTATCAAACAAGAGAACTATATTAATAATATTTTTATAACACTTCAAGGTTCTCATCATAGTAGGGAACTGCTATGAACTTATCAATGTAATAAATAATCTAGGAAATTATTACATTAAAGTCACGCAAAACAATGAAAAATATGTAATAATATGTTTAATTAATATTAAATACATCAAATATACATATAATCAAAGTATAAATAGTTGGTCTGAGGATACCAACTCCAACAAACTCCCACTTGGACTAGATCCAATTGCCTATGAATTTTAGTCCTCTAGACCTCACATGATAATCATGTTTCTATCGAGTCAAGGCTTTATTCAAGGGGTCTATAACATTGTCTTTAATGAAAATAATATTCACTTTAACCTCACCTCTCTGAGAAAAATTGATCAAGAGATGATACTTTTGAAGTATATGCTTTATTCACTGATGTGACCTTACCTCCTTTGTGAGAGCCACCGCGACAATATTATCATATTAGATTGTGATATAATCTTTAATTATATTAAAATAGTGGGAACCCTAGACCCAACTAAATAGTACTTTTAAATTACCATATCATGTATACTGTTAGCTATATATGATGTATTCTTACCATTATAGTGTAGAAATTTCTGCATCTACTATTTAATGGAAATTATCATAGATTAATAGTCATATCAAAAGGTTATAAAATATCCCAAACTATAATGATAACCTAAATATGCTATGAAATTAATCTTAAACATATGTCCTATGATCTAGATACATCATACTGATTGGACACAATTGATGTTTGACTACCAGGTGATGGGGGATCATAAGCATTGAGACTTCTTCTCATGAATTTCATACTTGGTGATCTCTAGTAGTTGAGATCATGAGCTCCAAACTGCCGATAAGAACACTACATGTTTCAGGTGTCATTGGTTGTTTCTATCTATAGACATGCATATTAGTCTACTAACTTGAGATCATTACTAGTATGTTCCATTTTGATCATGTACTTTGATGCAATTCAAAAACCATGATAATGAAATCACAATGAGGTAGCTTGTGTTGGGGGCATAATTGGTGGTATAAAATTGGTTGAATGATCGAGATAGGTTTTTTTACTTTCGAGTTGAGGAAGTAATATCTCAGGCTAGGTTGATCAGGATGGTAGTACCTTCATATGACCATGGACATGACAGTCGAGGGTAAATCCATCTAGTTAGATCAATAAATAATAAATTAAGAATGGGTGGTATCATAAGTGTGCATCCTTATTTATGAGATATATAAATATAAAGAGATTATATTATACAGTGTGTGTTCATAGGTTGGTTGTCATTGCTATGATTATTACTTATCTTTTTAGGGTCCTTGATGAGTTGATAGACTCTGTTCTTGGTCTGTGGATACTATTCAATAGTATTGATATAAGGTCTTAGAGGGTCACACACAATAGAGTATTCAATAATCTTCCCTATTACAGTGAATAGGTATATTGAACATGGTGGGCCCTGCCACATGGTTTGAGTGTTTTCCAATTCATCGATCACCGATGAATAAATAAATTAATTATTATTCAAGTACATAATAATTGGATTGAATTTAGCTATTAAAAGTATTCACAAGGTATTTAGTGAATACAAGAAAATATTATACGAAGAAATATTATTTTGATTTTCCAGGTTCGTTTAATATTAAGAAGGAATTACAAGTCGAGTTAATGACTCAGGTTTATCACGTAATATATTTAATATATATTATAAGCATGTGATAAAATATAAATAATAATTATTACGTAGTTTAGTTTATCATAATTATTATTTATTTCTTATATAGTAGTCATTAAATATATGGGGGTTGGGGAACCCTTTCCGGGCATTTGAGAATCCATTATAAATATGAGGAGAGAGCCTCTTGCCCAGTGAATATTTACTATGAAATCATCAAAGACTCTATCTCCTCTTCTGCTTTCTAGAGAGAGGGACTCTAGATCCAGGTGATAGTATCAAGTTCTCCCTCACACATCGCAAGTACATTGATGTTTTGATCCTCGAGGCATCGAAGGCATCATCAGATCTCCGCACTAGCACCCATAATTTAATGATCAATGATCTTACATATTTTTGAAGTTCTCATGGATGATCTAGAGGAATTATTCTTTGTATCCTTCAAGAAGTGATCACTGGTGAAAAGAATATGTTGATTGTGGCTTCAGATCAGAAAAAGGTATGTTTTTGATTTTATTTTTGTGCTCTTTTTAATTTATGTGAGATCCTTAGACCGTACCAGGGCTTAGATTTCTGTAGATGAAAAGTTCCATCATCCCGGCGATGGAAATTTTTTTAATCCCTGACCCACTGGCTTTCACTGCTGCCTCTGTACCTTAAATTTTTTATCATAGGAGGTTTCATAAATTATCCGATCTTTGAAAGATTAATTTGCATTAAAATTAAGTAGAGGGTATTTTTTTCGGTCCCAACATCATTAACAGTGAGTCAATCCAATATCATATGTCCATGTTATGACCATCCAATGTTTTTTAATATAGATTGATTTCATGAGTAAGATTTAAATTTAAAATAACAATTATATTTGTATAAATATGTAATTGTTTTTCGGTTGTGATAGTTTCCGATGATCACCCCGTTTCTCGCCATTTTCTGGTGGCCATAACAGTCTTTTAAGGACAATGTATTTTTCTAATGATTTCAATAATATTCATAATAATTATTATTTTATTATAATAAAAATTATTATTATTATATGAATCTATAGTAATAATTGTGGAAAATTTTGAAATGAGGCCAAAATGAGATGGAGAACATACTAAAACACAAAAAAATAAAATCCAGGGTAGCAGACTTTTGTAGGAGTCAAAAAAAAAAACAAAAAAAAAACTATTAAAATAAAAAGGTGGGAGCATCAAACCCCCCAATTTTTTTCATCTGAACACCATATATCTGATTCCAACTCGTCAGTTCCACCCTTTACTAATTCCAGACCAACACCACATGTGAGAGACTCTGGTGCAACCTACTTCACCACGAGCCAACCATGGTTCCCTTATCCAAGACCCTCCCTTTCAGTTTGTCGGCCGCACCTGCATTCCACTAGAATGACCAAACCCGATGCACCTCCTCCTACATAGCCACCTCCTCCCTATATCCACCCACTCTCATTGGGAGACACCTTCCCATCCAGTAAGAACCAGCGAAAACACTTCCTTCCCCTCATCCAATGACCTCGCGTCTAAGATCTCAAATGGCCGCACCAGATCTGGACATCTGATGAGCTCACCATTGGCTCAGTATGCACAACCACACTCTGATCTGGCTATACAAGGCACACCAATCTAGTCCAGGACATCCCACTGCATCCTATCTGGCCTGCTGCTTGAGCACGGACTCCCACCGACCACCACCCAGATGACCACCCAATCGTAAGGCTGCGATCCACCTCTACACTCAAGTGCTACACCCAACCTCAATCCGATTCCAAACACCACTATGGGATTCCGTTGTTGGTCCACTACCATGCTTGTGAATAGATCTGACGTGTCACCTCTACTTTCATCATCCTCCACAGTGTAGCCAGCCTGATGGCATCAACCATCGGTTCAGTTGCCTTATGCAGAACCTAGGTACCCTGCCATGAATTCTTTGGTTTCTACCAAACCCAAATCAACCTACATCAGGTTTGGGGTGGGTTCACCCAACCCATAATGGGTTTGGGCATACTGGCCTGGTCCATAATATCCATGCACGTGCTTTTCACTGCCCGAAACAGGTCTGCGCGGGTTCGATGGGACCTGTATTGGACCTGTGCGTTTTTCAAGGCCCAAGTTAATCAAGTTAGTCTAATTAATTAATTTATTTTTATAATTAAGGTAAATTAATTAAAATATTAATTTTTTGTTTAAAATATAATTTTAATACCTGGGAATAATTAATTAAAATTTGATATTAAATTAATTAATTAATTATTTAATTAATTTAATTTTTGGAATTAAAATTAAATTTATTATGGGAATAAATATAATTAAATTATTTGAATTTAATTAATTCATTTAATTTAATTAAAATACCTTCGAACTTTAATTTTTTACAATTTTATTTTATCACGTATTTATTTTACCCGCTGACCAGTCTTGAGCATCGACCTTACTTCAATGTATGTATACTTTCTTTATTTGACTATTTATAATTGTGTGCGATGATTATAAATAATTAATATGGTCTTCACATCTTCATTTTTTCAGTCAATATGTATAAAGGTTTGCGTGTCCAATTTATCTATTGTAAATTGTTCCCCTAGTTCCCATCACCTGCATGTGAGTACATTTTTACTTTGATGAAGACGATGTATGAATTAGACCCCACCAAGATGAGGTGAAGTTTAAAAGAGCATTGGACATCAACAAATCTTTTATATTATGAGGGTATTCTTAAAGATCCTTGTCACTAGAATACTCAAAAAATAAAGTATTCTAATTATAGCATAAAGGGTTCATAGAATTCGATAAAATAGTGGGAGATATTTGATAATTTAATTAATTAATCAATAATTTCTAAATCGGTTATCAATATAAAAGTACAATCTGCTAGATTTTATTTTTGTAGTAAATGGAAAATAATACTACAAACACACTGTGATAAACATTGGATAAATTAAATTTCTAAATTATTATGAATTTACAAGTGTATTACAGGCGCTTGCACACAATACTATTTTATCAGAAATTCAAGGTGTTGGTGTACCCAAAAGCTATTAAGAAACCTTAGTGAATCAGGGCTGTAAAAATGATTACAGGTTACTCATGTATGAAGCATATGATGGTTATGTCATAATGATATCATCAACATTCAATGTGAGTTGTGGATACAAACATTGGGACATTGATGATGTTACATGTAGCCTCATCTTCAAGAAGATTCTAAGGATAAAATGAAGTGTTGATATGAATGGGTGATGATTACACAATATATGTGTAAATTGAAAGATGGATCACAATCTTTCAATGGATCCATTTCTCATATCATTTTCACCTACTAATCCAGTCTTTTTTAAAGTTATAAAATGATTATCATAGAGAAAAATGCTTCATTACCTTTTCGATATGGTTTTCTGATAAATAAGGAATTAAAGAAAGTATAAAATTTAATTATTATAACAAACAAGTTGAAAGAAAAGGAAATAAGGCCCATGGTAAGAGTGATTCTAAAGGCACCTTCACAATGTCATTCAAATAGAGAGGTAATTAATAGGAGGTTATTTGCTTCGCATTCCAAGAAATAAATCAACAGACGTTCACATGCAATAAACTGGTTTGAAAAAGCAAGCAATCTCTTCTTCTTTAGGTATATTCACCAATTATAAGTATTGTTTATGGAATAATTCTTGGGTATTAAATACAATATGTTTATGAAATATGTGTATCAAAATATTGTAACCAAGTAAGTGATAGAAACATTACAATAAGTAAGGTGTATTCTCCTAACGGCTGAGAAAGAGTGGTTCCTAAGTTAGTGGTGAGAAGTACATGACTTCTAATTACCAAGTAATTGATTCTACTTGAAAATTTTGTTGATTATAACCAAAAAATTGATATAATTTGTCTATTGAAAACTAGGATACATTATTACAAGTTTAGGAATAAATGTTGTTTGTGGGGTTTTATACTCAACCATTTTTTTTGTGATACATGAATAATAGGAAATACATGATGAATATAAAAGTAAGACTTATATACCCAGTTGTGGAAAGACAACTCTTTTTAAAGTAAAACTGAAGGTATATTTCAATAATATACCTGGTATGGTATTTAGACTCAGTGGAGCTAAACACCTTGGGTATTATCGATGTATTTTGGACAAAGAAAAATTTAGAAATAAAGGTAATCCACAAAGATTTCCAAATTAGTTCAGTAAAAGAGAGTGAACTATTACAAGGGTAATCTAGTGGTATATATATATATACTTTATAAGATTACCTTAAGTGCTTAAGGAATTAGAGTGAAGTATGATATATGCATGGTTATAAGATATAATACACAACTGATAGTTTCAAATACAATGAATTTAGTATGAAAATAGTAAAAATGAATAGATTATAATACAAAACTGATACTTTTATCATGGAAACACATGAAAAACAATTTTTCTTTGTTATTGATCCAACAAATGTGTAGTGTACTATCATTTTTTAAGGAAAAAATATAGTATTTTGCTGATGAAAAAAATTAAAAATGATGAGGATTTATATGAGATCCCTACTTACATGGAACTATTATTAGTGAATATTGATGACCACATCATTGATATGATTTTTTTTGTACATAATGATAATAATGAAGGAATATGAGAAAACAATCCTTTAATAATCTCTTAATATTATAGGTAAAATATATTTATTTCTTGTTTAACTTTTAAAATTTCAAAAAATGTTAGATATATTAGTTTTAATTTTTTTACTTAAAAAAATATTTTAACAAATATTATAAATTATTTTTTTGATTAGTTTAGTTTTATTTTTATCATTTTTCAATTATTCAACTTTACATGTAATTGTTGGATTTGTATAAATTTTTACATAATATTTGTTTCCTTCTATCTATATCATTTTATGTTTGATAAAATTTTCATTATTTTTTAACATTTTTATTAACTACCCTAATGAATATTATAAATATTGGTTTGTGTTTCATTATATTGTTTTTTTGAATCATATTAAAAAATGTATTAAAATTTATGTGTACTAGTTTTATTTGTATGATCTTATACTTAATTTTTTCCTCTATTTATATTATTTAATCTCTCATTAATACTATTATATTTTTTTATAATTTTAGTTAACTACTATATCAAATAAGAATATTTTTTTTTATTTTAGTTTAGTTTTTGTTAGACCATTTTTTTTATATTTTTATAATAATTTTTAATTTGATTTGTATGTCAGATCAAATATCTGAGTCATATCAAACTTTTAAGGAGGATTTTACACATACTTGTGCTAAGGATACTCCTCATCCTTATATAAAAAATAATTCTACTTCCATAGGGTAAAAGAATGCTTCCAGGGTTAGTAAACATGGTAGCACACATTTACCAAAATTATTAGTTACCCATAGCCAGGACCAAAGGATGCATATTGAGTTTGATGATAATGGAAATCCTAAGGATCCAAAGTTAAAATAATATAAGAGTTTTTTGGAATGAAATATTAGCTAAAAATTAGCATTTTTATTTGTGATTGGAGAAGTGTCAAAAAATAAACATTATCTCAGTTATGAGAGACAATTTCGGTAATCCCATTTATTATTATTTTACTTATCATGGAACATTTTCACTATTATAGGTTTCCCCCTTATTATAAGATGAAATATGATATAATTAATACTAAAGAATTCAAGAATAAATTTTTATCTTTAGATGCTAGGATATGGAGGAATTTTAAATCAAATCACACATCATATTTCATTTTTAGGTCAAGAAAAAATGAAAATATATGTAATATATATCTTTTTCTAGATAAAGATACATGGAAGTGTTTTTTTGAATGTAGATGACATGAATCATTTTTGGTTAGTAAAATGTAAACTTTTAAAAGTTTTTTTTGCATAATAATGATCATATTAATGATTTTTTGTCCTTAATTTACAAAAAATTAAGAGATATCATCATAAGATTCAATCAAAAAATGTATACCCTCATACTTTATCTCGTGGAGGGTATATATTATTAGAATAAAAAATAATGACCAAAAAATTTCAAAGAAATGAGAGATGTTCCTCTAGGCTCCATAGAGGTTGACCCTATCCCCCTAGATAGACATGACAAATGGAAGAAGGATTTAATGATGAAAAATGAACATATCGTATAGAAGATTCAAGGATATGAGGGGGTGTATTGGTCAAAAAAAGTGTTTGGTAATTCTGGATATTCTTCAAAGGAGGATGCATATAATGGAAAAATAGAATCTTTGTAATCTAAAGTTTAGGAGATGGGTGAGATGATGGATGATAGGGTTAGAGATTCAGTATAGTCAATGTTTGGAGACATGAAAAGATAGTTTCAGGATTCATATGACACTCCTCCAATTTCATCCGCATATCCCAATTATCTACCTTTTCCTTCATATCCAACTCCCACACCTCCCCCTCCATAACTTCCCATTTACTGTGAGTTATTTTTTTAGGATCCCCAATATAATATTATTTCATATGAGATTATATATTATATTTATGATATTTTACATCATCAATAAATAGAGATTGATTAGTTTAGGGTGATGGTACAGGATATTATAGATAGATAAGTAAGAGTGGAATTTCCTATAGATGAGGTCACCATAGTTGGACAAAGTATCAACTATTTTTTACTTTGTTCATCTAGACTTTTCCATCAAATTACCTCCAAGGTATGTATAGATTATATTCCTTATTTCATATTGGTGTTAAATTTGTATTAATGATTTAATATATATATATATATATATAACAAGAATACTTTAAAGGTAAAGACATAATATATAGACAATAAAAGGTACATGTCGTTGTGACATCAGACACCAATTCTTCTAGACTTGATATATTATCAAAATATCCATATTTATTTTTTGAATTTTATGATCTTCTAATGGATACCAAAATTTATTAGTGTGATATAACTATGATGATTCTAAATAGAGATATGATGAATCTTGTAACTAGATATTTTTTTGGCATCAACATGATATAAGTCTTTTCAATGTAATTCAATTATCATATTTCTTTCAATTATTTTAATTTAATGAAACTTAATACTTATGATTGTTTTGTATTAGTTATCTTTACACACTTTGTATTCAGCGTTATGTGACATTATTATATATATTTTTTGATTCATAATTTATTTCACCCTTAATAAAGATAGGGAAAGATACATAAAGAACTATATATATTTATGAAAGACTTAAAAATAATGTAATTCAATGTTGGATACTTCCTTATCTTTAAGGGTATGAAAAATATATTTATTTAAGAGTTATTTATTTTAACTGAATAACCATTGAAATTATATATTTTTTTATATTAGGTGTCAATGGATGTTGTGTTTTTTTCCCAAAGAGAAAATAACTTACTGGTTATGCTCTATACATGGTGAAGTGTGAGAAAATTTTATCAAAGTATTTAACACATAAGTTTTATAATTTGAAAACTTATATATTATAATGTATTTTAATTTTATTTCATACATATCATTTTCAAATAGGGCATGAAATTACTTTAAAGAGACAACAAGAAAGATTAAAGAAAATATCAAACATGTGTATGAAAAGGTGACTTATCATTTATAATTATTACATTTTTTCTATAAGTACCTAAAATTTTATTTTTAATTGAAATGTTATTCTGAAACAAAAATTTCACTGTAAACAAGGAGTAAAGGAATGTAGATATTATGTTCTAAGATTTATATTTTGAATAATTTCAACTATGCCAGTTACAAAATTTCACAAGGTTAGATTTTATTATAAACTTTCCTGTAATTTATATTATAATCATATTAATAATACATGTTAAATACTTTCATTTTAATTTTTATATTTTTTATTACCCTCACCCTTATTATGAAAAAGAGCTTAATCACTTGAAAGGAACATGGACGAATTATTTCATAATTTTGATTGTGTTTTAGTTTATTTGTAATATATATTTTGAAGTTTTAATTTGAAATTGTAAAGTTAAAATATTTTGAACAAATGTGATGTGTAATTTTTTGTTTTGAATCTATATTTGTGCCACTATTTACTAGTTCTTTTATGATGTTTTTCGGTTCTGTCTACTGCTGATGTACTATTGAGGTCATGTTTTTAGAAAAAATTATAAATAGAAAATATTTTACATCATTTATTTTATAACTGACCTGAAAAACTAAACAAAGAAGATCTTTCATGTCAGTTATTATATGGATGATGTTAAAAATAGGATTTAACATCATTTATTTTTAATAATCAATGTGATAAAAATTATTTCACATCAATTATACAATAACTGATGTAAAATACCCTTCCTATTTTGTAATTTTCCCTATTTTCTATGATGATGTATTTGATAACTATTGTAAAAGGAATTTTTCACATCATTTAAAAATAAGTGATGCAAAAACACCCCATTTACAACATCTCTTACAATAATGTTTCTATTTAACCAATGTTAAAAAAAGCGATGTTGAAAGCCCTTTTTTTCACTAGTTCCACTAGCATCCCACCACTGAGTACCACCTGACTCTAATGAAGACCAGTAAATATACTAAAAACCACCATACTAGGAAATACCATTGAACCCAACTCTATGAACATCACAAAACTTCACTGAATAAAACCTCCACTTGGACTTTCACAGACGCCATCAAACCTAAGATAAAATACTTGAAACTCAATATTTATTATCATATTTCTTCCCATTCACCCACACCCAACAACCATGAACAATTACATTTTCACTAAAGGCTTCCACCACTCGTCCTCACTCTAAATCCACCAAATATGATCAACGCAACACATTTATAAGAAGCTACCCTATAAGTAGTTCAAAAATACAAGACTGAAAGGAAACCACATGAGGAAAAGGGAGAAGGAGAAAAGTAAGCAACACAACAATACCTCCACATGAACAAGGTGCTTAAAATAAATGAAAAGTGGGAGAATTATGGGTGGGTGTTCAATAGGCATAATCACCTCCCACAATCATTTTTTGTTTTATGTGAATAGATTCTTCTATAGGGTTTTTTTTTAAAATTCTATTTATAATTATTATTATTTTAAAAATCACCCTCTCCCAATTACTTAGAAATAGAAGGTTCCCCTATATTCTTTTAATACATGTTTTTTTCATCATAAAATTACTTAAAATCTATATAAATTTCCCCATAGTTTCCAAAAATTCAAAGTGTGATTTGTCTGCACATGTTGTGTTCAAGGGTGTTCTTGGATTTAAAGTTTTTCCATCTAAGAAATGTGATTCGCTCTATCCTGAGAAATAATTTCTTATAACCTTGGGCATAAAAGAGGGAGAAATTTTGTATTAAGGAAATAATGTGAATTCATTATTCTTAAATTTTACATAATTTATTTGTTATTCTCATTTTTTCCTTATCTCATCATTTCCTTCTCTACTCTGTGTGTATATTGAATTAGATTACCTGATCAAAGTATACTATATTATTTTTAAAAATTACTTAATTAAGTTTACTAAGAAGGACCCTACTGTATTCCTTATACAAACTAATTTAACCTTACTCTACTATATTTATACTGACTAGGAATAATGAACCTAATGTATTTAGTAAAAATATTAGCCAAGACTTCCTTTACTATTTCTATATACTATGAAGAGACCCTACTATAATTTTTTTTATAGATTGGCCATTGAAATTATAACTATATTTTTTATACCATGATTGTGTCTCCAATAATATTAATATAAATTTTTATTTTTCATAAAACCATATTGATTTAAATTTCTATTTTTTTAAAAAAATGTTGACATCAAATCTGGTAATGCTTCCCACCAGAGTGTGACCAGTAAATGCTCAAGGATAGAAGCCATAAAAATTTAATGGTATTGATTTCAAAAGGTGGAAACAAAATATGTTGTTCTACCTCACTATATTTATTTTGTAAAAGTTTCTTATAGAAGAGGCACCAAATATTAGTAAAGAAGAAAAAAACACTTTTTCGTTGGTGATTGGAAGAATTATGACTTCTTATGTCACAATTATATCCTCAAAGGTCTCAAAAACTCCCTGTTCAATGTTTATAGATCTTTAAAAACTACTAAAGAGTTATGGGAGAGTCTTGATCACAAATATATGACCAAATATGTCATTTGAATAAATTCACCATCATAAAATTTCTAGACTTCAAGATGGTTGACTCAAAAATTGAAATGAGTTAAGTCCAATAATTTTAGGTCATTATGAATGATATTCACATTGAAGGTATTTCCTTAAATTAAAACTTTAAAGTTTCTAATTTTATTAAGAAATTATCTAATTATTGGAAATATTTAAAAAAATTATCTTAAGAATAATACAAAGGACATGTCACTTGAATATTTGATTGTGAAACTGATGATATAACAATACAACTAAATTTATGAAAAGAAAGTGATAAAAAATGATATTAAAAGATAACATTTTTGAAGGAGGATCAAAGATCAATAAGAACAAGTCTATTGGATGGGAGTTCAACCATTGTGAAAATAAGTTCAAAGGAAAATTATACAACTATGATAAGCCTATAAATCAAGCCAAAGACTATAGAAAGCTGAAGAGAAAGATAAAGCCTTAAGAGAACACAACGAATCTTGAATAGATCTCCACTGGAGTTAAATATTTTCATTTGTTTTCTATGGTTTCAAAGTGAAATCCCATTATAAAACCTAAGGAGTGGTGGGTTGCCATTAGTGACAATTTCCATTTTTGTGCAAAAAAGTGGTTGTTCTCATCATACACATAAGTGGGAAGTGATGAGAAAATATTTATGGGGAACTCATAAACTTACAAAGTGGAAGGAATAAGTAAGGTAATTCTAAAAATGGTCTTAGGAAAGACTGTGAAACTAAAAAACATACTTCACATACATGACATTCACAAGAATTTATTTTCGAGCTCTCTTATGGTTAATAATTTCTTCAAGTTGGTGTTTGTTTTTGATAAATTTGTGCTCTCCAAGAGTTATCTTTATGTTAGTAAGGTCTATCTAAGCGGTGTTCTATTAAAATTAAATTTAATGACCATTTTAACCAAATATTCTGAGATAAATGAAAGAAATATTCTTTTGGTTTATGTGTTTGAGTGTGATAATTTGTGCAATGCAAGATTGGGCCATGTTAATTATAAATATTATTTAAAAATAATTAACATGGATTTATATCCAATATTTTATTTTCTATTTAATAAATTTAAATTGTGTATTGAATCAAAAAAAATTAAACTTCTTTTTTATCTTGTTTAAAGGAGTTATGATTATTTAGATTTAATATATACTAATATTTGTGATATAAAATTTATACCTTAATAGGTGGTAAAAAATACTTTATCAACTTATTAGATAATTGTACTAGGTTTTGTTATGTTTATATACTTAATAGTAAAGGTGAACTATTGATGTATTTACACATTTGAAAAATGAAGTTGAGAATCAGGTTAAAAATATAATTAAAGGCATAATGAATGATCAAGGAGGTGAATATGAGCCACCTTTCCAAAATATATGCAGTGATTTTAGAATAATTCACCAAAATATGGCTCCTTACTCTCCATAGTCAAATGGAATTTTCGAAATGAAAACCCATAACATAAAAGAAATAATGAATTTTATGTTAAATAGTGCAAGTTTACCATAAAACATGCGGGGAAACACTTTTAACTACAAACCACTTATTAAATAGAGTACCCTATAAGAATATAAAAATTATTCCCTATGAGTTATGAAAGGTAAGAAATCATACCTTTAAATATATTAAAGTGTGTGGGTGTTTGGAAAAAGTTGAAGTTCCTAAACCTAAAAGGGTTAAAATTAGGCTAAAAAATATTAAATTCATATTTATTGGCTATGAACATAATAACAAATCATATAGATTTCTCATTCATAAGTCAGACATCATGAAAATAAAAAATAATATGATCATTGAATCAAGGGATTCTTCATTCTTCAAAAATATATTTCTATATCATCTAATAAATGAGGTGAATGAGAACAATAAGAGGCATCTAAATAATGCGAAGCAAAGAGATTCATTGGAGGTAGAACCTTGAAAAAGAAAAATAAAATTGATCTCTAAGTCATTTGGACCATAATTTCTAACATATTTGTTCTAAAATGAGCCTCTAACATTTATAAAGGCTATTTACAGCCCAAAAGCTTCATTTTGGGAAGAAACTCTCAATAATGAAATTTATTCCATCTTTTCCTACCATACATTGGAATTGGTTAATCTTACACTTGTAAAAAAAACAATTGTATTCAAGTGGATCTTTAGAAAGAAACTGAAGGCTGCTAGAATAGTTGAAAAATACAAGGCTTGACTTACGGTAGAGGGGTATAAATTAAAATAGGAACTTGATTATTTCAATACTTATTCACTTGTCAAAATGATTATATATATAAGGGTGTTAATCACTTTAGAAGCTTTTAATAGGCTAAAAATACATAAAATATATGTTAATACTTCCTTATTAAATGGTGATCTGGAATAATAGATTTACATAGAATAACCTATAGGTTTTATTGTTTCTGAACAAGAAAAAAAGTTTGTTGATTGGTGAAATGTATTTATGGATTAAAAAAAGATTATAAGAAATGATATATGAAGTTTTTGTTGGGAGATTGGAATTTTGGTATGACCACTAGAAGTTTGATCCCCAGTCTACTAAAAGTTCACACACTAGAGGTTATGTGCAGTGTAATCCTATAATATAAAACTCACTCCCTTGACTAAGTATACTATAAGTAAGAAGTTAATTCACCCTACGCACCGCACAAAGTTTACCTCACAAGAAACTCAAAAAAAGTTCAAAAACATTCAATTAAATATAAAAAAAAGTATATAAAACATGAAAACAATACAAGGTATTAACATGATTTAGATAAGTTTTCATACATGCAGAAGAAAAACACTACGACTTACTTTATATTCAACTAAAGTACAATAATTACAATCAACTAATTAATATGTTAGTAAGAATTCATTATAGAATATTAACACTCTATAATTCACTAATGCACCGGTTACTTATCTAGTAAACTGTACTCAATTAGGATGCATTGTGCAAAAGGTCACCACTTCCATTTATAGGATTTCTCATCTAGTTGTCCAAGTTTCACCACCTTCTAAATTTAATGTAAATACCTCCATCTAAAATGGTAAGTGTTGATTTCCAATAAACCTTTTACCTTGATCACTTATCTCAATAAAAATTTGTAAAAACTTCATTCTAGACACTTCTTGTTCACTAAAAATTCTATAAATCCATGATACCATTGAAAGATACGAACTTATGATGGTTATACTACTTCCTAGTGATTTTTTACTGCTGTTATCTACACGCTGAGCCAATCAAATTTATATGACTAATTTCAAATGAATTGAAACTTGTAACTTGAATCTGGTAACCTAAATCCATTGGTCTAAAATAGACTTCACATCCCAATAATCTCCCACTTTAAGACTATTCTAGGGAACCTTTGGAAAATCTTCAACACTTTGGAAAACTTTATTCCTTCCTTCTTCACAGTATGTAGTATTTCTTCATCCTTCTTCTATTCACCCAAGACCTAGTAAGTCACGATTATACCTTATAATTTCTTAAACTAAATTTTTAGTGAACATATTAATCATATTTTTTCTTGTAGCAATATTTTTAAGATTAAAAATTTATCCTAAAATATGTTTTGAATGAAGTGTACTTTAGGTAAATATGCATGGAATAATAAATTTTGATCTAATTAAATCACACTTTTATTATCATTAAATAAGATTCATCCTTTCTTAATTCTTTTGAGTTCCTTCAAAAAATGCATCAACCAAACTAACTCCTTTCATAACTTTGTTACAAATATATACTCCACTTCTATTTCAGTTAAATTAAAAAATATTCTATAGTTGTGGAATCTAATCGATCTATGTTCCTCCATAAGTGAACACAAAGTAAATCATTCTATTTAAGGTGTATTAATCTTTATCAAAGTCCATATCCACAAAACCTTGTAATAGATCTTCTTCCCCAAAACATAGAGAAACTTATTCCATTTATTTCAAGTAATGAATAAAACATTTGATGACTTCCTAGTGTTCCCTTCTATGGTTTGATAGAAAGTGACTCATAACTCCCACTACAAAGGAAATAAACAATAGTGTATAAATCATTGCATACATCAGACTTTTGACAACTGATGCGAATTGAACTTTCTCTATGTACCTAATTTATTCTTCCATTGCTGATGTTGTGCCTTAGAAAACATAAAGTTTCTAAAATAATGGGTTGAGACTGAATTACATGTAGTTATCACAAATATTTCAATGATATTCCATATTCAGTCTCTTTAGGATAACACTAAAGTTCTAACTTTCCTATCCCTCTTAATCTCCATCCTTGATATTTTCTTATTTTACTTGAGATATTTTATCTCAAATCTATCAAAAAATTTATGATTAAACTCCCAAATCTATGAAATATTTATACCCTACAACACCATTCCATTCACATAAAATATCATTATGGTGAATGTTTAATCATCTCATTACTTATGTTAACAACAATGATTTTCACTGCACCTTTCAAATCCTTCTTCTGACATAAATCTATCAAACTTATAATTATTTTCTTGACATGTTCTTTAGTCCATAAAATATTTTTATTCAATTTAAAAAACATGCTATAGTTCCCATATTTCATTAAACCTACTGGATAATTCATGTAAATTTCTACCTCTAACTCTCCATAAAGAAATTCCATATTTACATCCATCTATTCTAAGTAAAAACATTATGATACCACCATGATCAGTATTGTCTGGATAGTTTCATGTTTAACTACTAATGAGAATATATCTGATAAGTAAAATTATTTTTTTATTAAAATAAATTTACCACCATTCATGAATTGAAACACTTCTTTCCACTAGCCTCTTCCTTTAAACAATAAACCCACTTATTCTCAAGAGATCATTTCGCTTCTGGTAATTAAGTAAACTCCCAATATCGATTGTAATTCAATAGTGAAATCTATTAATATTTATCTTAATTTTATTATTTCAAGTAAATGATTATTATTTATTCTTCTATGCATTTATATTACCCTACATCCATTAAGAGTATAATGTTCATATCAACCGAAAACCTATGAACGGGTCTTATAATTTTGGTTGACCTCCTCAACTGAATTTGTTGTACTGAACTACTTAACTCTATTATATATTTCATATTTATAACTTTTGGATCTCCTGATTGAGCTTAAATGGTCCTTGAACTTTCTAACATATCTTATATCAGTCCCAACTCTGGACTTCTAGTGGTTTTAGTATTCTTATCAGAGTTCTAGGGATGTTTCAATCTTCTAGTATTCTTACTCAAACCAACCTAGAATTCGATAATTGATTTATTTCCTTCAAATTCTTTCTCCACTAAATTCTATCCTGTCCACATAACCTTCTAATTAAAGAGAATATATCAGATCTAGATGAATTATCTTTATAAACCATCCTATAGTCAGAATCTAAAATTTTCATCTCCATATCCAATGAGAAAACATGCTTTGAATTTTATCTTGGGCTTGCATTGATCCTTAGCATCAACATGAATGTACTTCAAACCTTTGAATAATTTTTGGTGAAAAAATTCTAGTTGTTTACTAAGACATAGTAACTCTAGAATTTCTCACCCAACTCTTGATATTGGAATCCTATTGACAACGTATGCCTTTGTGTTTAGTGCCTTTTCCCAAATTCTCTAAGGCATTCCTCAGTGAAACCTCATGATTTTATCCTTTTTCATCAATGCATGATTCGTACTTTAAGCCATAAAATTATGTTTTGGTGTCCCAAGAATCATTTTATCATGTATTATCCCCTTATTCTAGTAACTTTTATCCACTTTCCCTTTCCAAATTGGTTTTACATTGATTAAAATTCTGAAAACATCAGAATTATGATTTAAAAAATAAATCCAAACCTTTATAGTTACATCATTAATAAAGTTCACGAATTAAAGAGAACCACTATGATACTATATTGGGGGAGGTCCCCAAACATCTAAGTTACCAAGTTTCAACTTCCAAGCTCTAGTATTCCATCCATCTAAATTTAAGGACACCTTACTTTATTTCCCCATCACACAAATTTTACACCTTCCAATTTTTATGTAATCAGGATTCATTATGTCTTTATTTGTTATAAGTTTTATATTATTCTCACTTAGGTGACCAAGAATACAAATCCAAATATATGGATCTTAAAAATGATTTAGTTTTTTCCATTTCAATACCATCCATGTTTTTAGTGAAATATAAATTTCTATCCTTTACTCCTCTTACAACCACCATAGATCCTCAAGTCACATTCCAAACTCCATTTGATAATGTCATTACTTTTCCTTCCTAATAAAGTAGTCCAAAAAAATAATTTTTTCAAATATCCTAGGGATGTGTATAACTATTTTGAATCTCAAGATACTACCATTCTTCATTTGGATATTCAAATCACATTTTTTATGTCTTCCAAGGGCTCATCATTCGCTAGATGAACTTTGAAAAAACTTACATATAAATAATTCACCATGCATCCATGTATTTACATTGAATGGAAAGGTGCTATGGAATTAACCACTCATGATTCCATCTGAATTTTGACACCATGAAATAGTCAGTTTCCTCCTTCCATAGTACTAACATTATTTGAACAACCAGAAGTTAATTCTATTCTAGTGTTTTCCTTAAGACTATCATAGTTATTCTTAATGTTTCCTTTCTTTCTACAACTCCATCATATAGGACCAAGAACAATTAAATTGATCTAGATTATTTATTAAGAATTATATTTCAATGATTTATTATGATATATCCTCTAGGGTTACCACCCTCATATTTCAACATTAAGTGCACCACATGATGGTACTTCAAATTCACTCCACGTGAGCTCTTTATTCCTGATCAGGTTCTAGATATCCTAAAACACCAAATCTATTTCTCTATTGTAATTAATAAACGTAGACACTATCAAATCCTAGATTTATATAATTAAATATAATAGAAGTAGTGCCCATACATAGTTCATGAATATTACCTTCACTGATTTGAGTTGATTGCAAATCATATTGAATTCAAGCACATGATTTTTTACTAGTTTACCTTTGAATAGTATTAATCTGAACAACTAATAAATCATGAATATTTTTTAAGTGTAATTAATTTCTCATACATATCTTCTAAGGATTTCATAAATTTTTCAATAGTTTTATTTTACCGGATGTTTAATGAAACATTTCTTTCCAATGAAATCCTCATAAACACCATTGTCTTCCTATACAATTATTATCATTTTTCATTATCCATTTTCTATGGTTGTGGACATGATATTGGAATATCTAGGTCCTTTTTAATAATTTTATCGTCTAGCTACATTATCTAGAATCCAAAAAATCATTTTAAAAAAATAATCTTTCTGGAACTTTCCTTCATTCAATAACATAAATTTCATTGATAGTAAACTCTCACTGAAAATGAAATCCTATCAAGGAAAGAGTGAGTGAAACCTAATCCAAATCTAGTGTGTTGAGAGATAACTACACCACAAGATATTATTCCACTTTTTGGGAGGCTGGAATGTAGTAAAACCACCAAAAATTTTCATGTTGGAGGTTCCACACAACATAATTCGATCCTCTAGAATTTCCTTCCTTGATTGAGTGTACTGGAAGTAGGAATTCAATGTACCCTACCCACTGCACAAATTTTACCTTGAACAAAACTCAATAAAATATTACAAACATTCAAGGAAATATAAATACAAATAATAAAAGTACATAAAGTAGGAAAATAACATAAGGTATTAACATTCTTCGTACAAGTTGTCCTACATACATGAGAAAAAATTGCATATTTATTTATATTCACCAGAAGTATAAGAATTAGAATAAACTAATAAATCCATAAATAATAATTAATTATAGAATATTATCCCTTTGTAATTCACTAATTCACTATGCACTTCATTGGTACACTATGCTCGATTAGGATACACTGTGCAGAAGGTCACCACTCCCTTTTATAGGAGTTCTCTGTCGGTGGTCCAAGTTTTTTTACCTTCCAAATTTTATGGAAATTCCTATACATGGAATGGTAACTATTTATCTCTAGTAACCCTTTGAACTCAAATTATTTCCTTAATACACATTTCTAGAAACTTTATTCTAGTCACTTCTTGTTCACTGGACATTCTGGACCTCCATCATACCATCAGAATATATGAAATTCTAATGGTTCCAGTACGTCTTGGAGATTTTTCATTACCGCTATCTATAACCAAGACAACCAAATTCCATTGACCAATCTCTAGTGGACTGAAACCGGTAACCTTAATTCATATTCCTAAAACATACTTCACATCCCAATAGTTTGATCATGTAATGTTATCAAACAGTTTCAAGACCAATGAGTGTGATAAATGTGTATGTTTTAGAAACACTCAAGATGAATATGTAATTACATGATTTTATGTTGATGATATACTCATATTTATAAGAAATATAGGTATTATCAAATCCACCAAACATGTATTCACTCTCAATTTAAAGTGAAAGACCTAGGAGTGGTAGATGACATTTTGGGAATTCAAATACATAGAATATATGATAGGTTAGAATTATTGAAATTTCATTATAATGAGAATATTTTGTATAAATATAAAAAATATTGATATAAAACTAGTAAAGACTCTAATATATTTATATCCATGTCTTTCAAAGAGCATTGGAGAAATCATAGATCAGTTAGAGTATTCTCATATTCTAGGCAGTTTGACGTATGTCATGAATTATATTAGACCAAACATATCATTTTCCATAAGAAAGCTAAGAAAAATTACTAATAATCTAAATAATATCTATTAGATGTGTAAGAAATTATTTTTTGAATATTTAGAATATACCAAGAAACTTACATTGAAACATAAAAAGTATCTTATGGTATTTGGAATTTATAGTGATGCAAATTAGATAAATATTATAAAATACACTAAATCCACTAATGGATATGTCTTTACAATTGGTGGTGGATCTATATCATGGAAATCATCCAAATAAATGTGCAATTCATGATACACTATGGATGAAAATATTTATTTCTATATAAAAGGATGGAGAAGAAGTTGAATGGATTCAAAAATTTTTAGAATACATTCCAATTGGCCCATACCCATGCTTTCTATGTGTATTCATTATGATAGTGAAAAATAAATAGGAAGTTAAAATAATGTCATGTACAATGAAAAATATTTATATATACACTGATGAAATGAATTGTTCAGATAACTACTCTCTAGTGGGATTATTGTGATCGACTATGTCACTTAAAAAAGAAATATTGTTATTCCCTTTATGAAAGGGATAACTAGAGAGTTAGTTGAGAAATAACCAAATGGAATGAGTTTAAGGTCTATTAAATACATTGTTTATAGCATAAACCCTACCTATTTTATTGGATATCCAAAGATATAGGTTAAAATAGAAAACAAAGTTATAAATATGGATGAAGTACTCTTTTATTCCCATTATTAAGATGATAAAGTACATTAAGTAGAGTTTAAGTATGTGTTTTTAATGATTTTAAAAATGAATTGATTTTTTTATAATCACCTATGTGAGTATGAAATGGGGATACTTCAAGGAGTTGTAAGTCCAAATTCTCTAAAATACTCACGAAACCAAGTGGTTTTCATGGCCAAAATGAAAAAAAATTGAGAACCAATTGTGTTTGAGAGATAATTTTGTGGATTTTATTAGTAAACTTGCATGAAAGGTTGAAAATTCAAATATATCACATCTACTAATAAACTAATCAAGTATAATATGTTTCATTAGGGAAAGTTGAAAGATGAAAAACTACATATTCTATGGTAATTATTTATCTTTAGACAACTATACACTTTTATAGTTTTATTTAGATTTACCTTACATTTATGTGGGGGATTTTTATAAATATATGGAAAGTGGGGGCTTCGTGGGTGAGTAACCAATAAACATAACCATTTCCCACACACTTTTTTTAAATAAATTCTTATGCAAGGGTTTTTATCAAATTATATCTATTTTTTTATGATTATAAAAATTCTCTCATACCATTTATTATAAATATAAGGTTACCAATTTTATTACTAATGTGTTTTCTTCATCATTAAATTAATGAAACTTTATAGAAATTTACCCACAATTTTTAGGAGTTTAAAGTTTAATTTGTCAACCCATGTTTTTTTCAACAGATTTATTGGATTTGAAGTGTCTCTATCTAATAAAGGTGATTATTTCTATCCTAGGAGACAATTTATTATGACCTTTGGAATCATATAGATAAAAAATTTGTCTAAAGGAAACAACATTAGTTATTTGGTCTCAAATTTTATGTAATTTATTTGTTATTCATATTTATTCTCCATCTCCTTATTGCCTTCTGCACTCTGTGTGTAGCGAGACTCAAATTATTTGATCAAAGTCTATTGTATTGAAGATAGAGATTACTTGATTAAGTCTAATGATAAGGACCCTATTGAATTCCATATACAAACCACTTTAACCTTTCTTTAGTGTATATATACAGACTAGGAAGAAGTTCCCTACTTTATTTAGTATACTAACTGTTCAACACTTCCTCTACTATTTCCACAGAATATGAAGATTCCCTACTACACTTTATATGCAGATTGGTCATTGAAATTATAACTACATTTTGTATACAATGATTTCATTTCCAACACTAGATACCAACAAGGTGATGAAAGTCACAGTAGAAATCAAATGCATAGTGAAAAATTTCAAATCTGAACAGAAGCAAGAAAAAATAATAAAAACCCTAACCCTAAAGAAAACTTAGGCTCCAAATACCACTAAAAACAGACCACATATTATACACACTTCCATAGAAACACAAAACCATATTAATAAATACTTTAAATAGATAAAAACATCCCTGGTAATGTGATGTTGAGGAAATTCCACTCAGGGCTAGAAGAACCAACATCAGAACCAAGATACCTCACTGATGAAGGGACCAGGGAAAGTCTGACCTAAAAAATAAACTATGGTCTAGGATATGAAAAGATATGAAACCTGAGAAGAACCATCACTTGAGGATTTAAACTAGAAGGGAATCCCTGATAAATATAAGTTTTATAAACAAGATATGGGAATAAAATAAAGTTCTATAAAAACTAAGATGATCATGACCAAAGGAAAATAATATGAAAAAATCATCTGGGTAGGAAGGAAGGAGTGAGACATTGGCACTGCCTCATGGGAGAAACCTTTAAAACCCCATAATACGCATTGGGGAGAATGAAACCCAAGAGAAAACAGATACAACCCCTTTTAAATTCATATTAAATTTATAAATAAATTCTAAATCCTAAATTGATTATTATTATTTTATTAATTATATATTTTAAAATGTTAACAAGATTATAAAATGTATTTATTCAATTTTACAATTATAAGAGTTTTTTTAAATTTTTAAATTTAAAATGCGTGGTTAAATGAGTATTTCAATGTATAATATGATATTATAAGGTTAATAGATTTAAAAAAAAATGAATATATTATAAATAGTTTTGAGTTTTATAAAATTAAATGAGATAAGATTTGAGTATCCCGGATTTTATGGATACCCAACCCATCATCATTCCTAGTTATATTATAAATTAAAATGGGCTATAAATTAATGATTGAAAATTATTTTCAGAAAATATGTGAATAAATTTTATTTAATTGATTCCATATTTATTTATTAATTTTGTATTCAAATTTTTTATCTTTCACAATTTTATCTCTTTCATTATTTGAAATCTTCATGTATTTAAATTTTTTTCAATGTTTCTTTTTTTACTAAATTTAAAAATGTTTTACTTGAATTCAAAACTTTTTATCTTTTAATCATAATTTTTCCCATCAAGTATATATTTTTTGTAATCATTAATTTAAAATTATTTAGGTTAAAAAATATACTTTCAAGAGGAAAATTAGTTTTCATAAGGTGGGGGCATTAGGGGGTCATCTTGTACATTTTTTTAGAAACAAAAAGTGTATTACCATGGGTGAACTAGTGTTTTGGTTGGGTCTTGGTTATTTCACTGATACCAACTATGGTGGCATGTTAGAGTATGACTTGATAAATTTTGTGGGAGTGTGATACCTATGGGTAGATTGATATATGATTTATTTTTTGGTTTACCCTAAATTCTTAGAACATAATGAGATCTTGAATTGGCATGTATAGTCCTTATAGTGTGATCCTAATGGGTAGATCAAGGCAGGGAATCCCTTAGCTTCACTTACATGCATAATATATATGAAAGTGTTGGAAAGAAGATTATGTACTTTCAAATCACACTAGAGTGTTTCATGAGTATAAGTGATATGAGAGGATTTTTAGGTGTTTATTTGAGACTCATGAGAGATCTCATACCATGTGATGGATATTGTGATTGGTTATGTTGTGTACGACCCAAAAATTATGGTCAATAGTCTAATTAGAGCCTATGGGATTCATTACCTTACAAGGTTATGGTTTAGTTTTAGATTATGTTGGGATGTATGATTATGGTGAGGCCGATTAAGATGATCCATACATATGTTTTTTATGGTGATATCTTTAAGTAAAGAGTTGTGTAACACCCCAAGCTTCCACGGTACACTTCTCTTTGAATAATACAGTAGTGTGTGTTGTACGCAACTTCGAGTTCTAACACACACCATATCAATCAAAGTAGACGTTATGAATAGTAATACATACTTTTTGAAATTTTATAAATTTTATATTTCAAAATAGACTTCGTTTTTGTATTCAGAATATCAAAATTATCCTAAGTTGATTTTTTTTGTAATTTTCTGAGAACTTCCAATTTTTTATGAATAGTGAAAAATACTTAAAAACAACTTTTTTAATAAAAATAATTTATAGTGATAAATTATACTATTTATTGGTTTTAAAGTATAATTAGAATATATTTTTACCATTTTATCCAATTGTGTTCATTATAATTAATTTCTCTTTGAAATTGGACATAAACAATTGTCAATCTTTTGATATATATTATTTCTTAAAAACACGCTATTTGTTGTGACAGCGGGAATTAATTATAAAATTCTTTAATGCAACTTATATGTTTGAAATTTTTTAAAATAGACATCATTTTTGAATTCGGAATATCAATTATATCTTAGGGTGAAATTTTGGCATTGTTCTGAAAAACTTCAAATTTTGATGAATAGTGAAACCACTAAGTGGTAGTTAAAAAACTGATTTTTCGTTTAAATGAAACATTACCACTTCTATGATTTGTTTTTCAAAAATCCGACATACATGGTTTTCATTAGGAAGTAAAATTTGGTTCAATGGGATTAAAATAATTTTTCGTGAATAGTAACTTTTAAGTTTAATTAATCGCGATTAAAGGTAATTAGTGAAATTTAAGGTAAAAATGATATTATAAAAATATGAAAATACCTTTAAACTTTTCATGAACTTATTGGATGAGTCATGGAGGACCAAGAAAATACATGGGTCAACTTGGGGGCCCCATGGAGCCACTTGGGTAAGAAAATGACAATAATAACTTTTTATTTAAAGTAAAAATAAAATTGTCACAAACATTAGTTGTTTTACTAAAAAAATATTACATTGGGTTATATAAGTAAAATTTTGACTATAAATATTCATTGGAAAGCCAAAAATATTTCCTACATCATTATGTTTTTTTTATAATTTTTAGACATTAAATAAATTAATTTTTTTTATGACACCATGATGATGCAGCGATTACCTCATTAATTAACGATTTAAATAAAATGAAAAGATAATGTAAAATCTAAGACTTAAAATTATAAAAAAAATATTGGATGAGTATATTTATAACCCTTATCACCTTATCCTCGAAATATATAAGTGTGGGACCTTTAAAATCCGAAACTCATTATATAATAAAGTAACATTTCATGACTTTCCAAGAGTGTCCCTCCTCTCCTCTTATAAAAGGCCCCCACCACTACCACCTTATTCACACCGTCAAAGCCTTTTGGCTCGGTCAACCTCTGCCAAAATACTCTCTCAACTTCCCTCTATTACTCCTAGAAGCCTCACTTTGGGATTAATTCTTCCCAAGGAAGCTTTTGGCTCAAATCAAAAAAAGAGTTACCCGATTTTAAGGTAATGTCTTCTCTTATGTTATTTTGTTTTATTTTGCTTCTCCAACCCCTTAAACTATTTTTATTACTTTATTTTGTAACAAAACCAATATCCTCAATATACTTGGATGTTTTTATGAGAAGGATTTTATTTACACTTACATACACCTTCGTCTAATGGTTAAAGAACATACTGTTTCTGTGGGTGGCGAATTACTGCCTCACGAAACGATGATTGTTCAATATTCTTTTAACACCTCTCATGGTGTCCATTAAGATGTAACTATATTTATATATGATATATATTATGTTTTTGTTTTCCTTATTATTATATATTTTTCATTTATGGCATACCTTTATGATTTCCATTATGGGTAAACGCGATAATTTCATTTTAGGAAGTGCGGACTACCACCCCTCAAAGTGATTTGAATCGTTAATTCCATATGTGGGATGTATAAAGGATGGAGTAAATGGTATTATACATTATATAATACTGTAATTATATTATACCTTTATATAATTATAACTTTATTCCATTAAATATGAAATAGAAATGAAAGTAGCGTTCGTGCGTACGTACGACTTACCGTCTCCATGAACGGTGCATTTCATTTCTTACCTCTAAATGTTATGTAATATTATAAATGCATGTATATACTGGATATATAGTATATATATGATATCTAAATCATGAATATAATTCTGGAGATAATGGATATTCTACCACATAAACAACTTGTAATTATAAGAAGTTTATTGTTGACTCAAGTACCAAAGATCGACAAAACGACCGTTATTAACTTAAATGACTACATAATTTTCGTAACATTGTAATAAGTGATATAAAAGGTATAATGAACTTGAAAAATGTTCTTAAGAAAGTAGAGATTAACTCTAGTTTATTATTCAGGAGGTTAAAGAACGGTCGAGTCAAGTCGGACACAAGGTAAGGGAACTTCTTAACCCAATTTCCATTCTTTGGGTCAATCTCCTACTTTCAAATTATGTCATGATATTATTATGTCCTATCTTGTATTTGTACTTTTTTATGTGTACTTATAGTGAATACACATAATAGATCTATTTTATTTAAAAAATGATCTTTTTAAGGGACTTCGTCTCAATCTCCATTCATTGAGGCATATTTTGTTTTATACTCAAATTTCTTTTATATGGTGTATAAACCCCTTTGAATTTTACATTTATTCAAAAGGAATATTTTTATACAAAGAGTTTTACTAAAAGAAAAAAATGGAATGTTTTTCTTGTCGTACGTATGCGGCGACAACGACTTCTCCGCTGCCGTGACCATTATTTGAGTTTCGGCTTCCTCTACAAGCCATATCTTTTTTTAAATGAAAAATAAATACCAAGATTTAATTTTCATTTATTTTGGTATTGAAAATGGTTTTGATATTGTTTTTATTATATCAATGTGTTGTATTTATATCTTGTGATTGAAATGTGGAAATGTTATGTTTCCTTTATGCATGTTTTATGTGATACGATTATGTTATGGTTTATGATATGTTTAAACCTGTTCATATGAGGAATGAATTGGAATTAATAAGTGATGGGTGGAGACCGCTAGAGATCCTTGATGCATCGACATGTCTCATGAGACAAACCAGTGTCTTGGCACGAGGCCTTGACAAAATCTTATTTGTAGTCTTGGCACGAGGCCTTGGCTACGTGGTTATGATAGTATGGAATTATGCATTCCATCATTATAAAAGTGGTTATTGATATTGCATGTGATTATTCGACCAGTAGAATATCCATGTGAATAAGTAAATGGAATTATCTCATTTTACATTTGCCATATTATGTTTAAGTTCAAGTTTAAAAGGCTTTTGTTTTAGTTATACATTGCCTTAAATATTTATGTTTATTTATGAAAGCTTCCGCTATATTGTTACCATTACTGAGCATCTGAGCTCACCCCTTTCAATGTTTTATTTTTCCCTGGATGTGAAGAAATATTTTATGACTGACCTACAGGGATAGTTTGAAGGGGATAGAAGTGTGGAATATAGAGACTATGTTATTGTGATTTTTCACTTTATGATGTAATGTAACATTTATGAATTTATCTAGTGTTTACAAGGCTACTAACTTATCGGTCTTTCGAGACTTGATCTTTTGTGATCATGCCTATGTTACAAAATAATGCACCGAATCAGGGTCACTGGGGTCGGGGTGTTATAGTTGGTATCAGAGGCAGTTTAGTAATAAGCTTGGAAGCTAGATTTAGATAAACTCTTATTAGACCACATAGACCAAAGATAGACTTTGGGGATTAGTATAGAATAACTTCCTAGAATTTTGGTATTATTGAGATTTTGTGAGTTTTTCGAGCAATACATCCCTGTTTGGATTCGAGCAGGTAGAGGCGGCTCTGGCACAGATGCACCTAGGGGTAAAACCCGAAAACACCGCTTTGAGCTAGACTCGAACGAGAACTGGTGCACGACAACGGGCCTTGCTGCACTCTTGGTTACGACACTCCTGGGGGATATGCTTAGGATAATTCTCATTTTATTTAAAAACCATTATGAAGG
Source organism: Viscum album (assembly GCA_963277665.1). Lineage (NCBI taxonomy): Eukaryota > Viridiplantae > Streptophyta > Magnoliopsida > Santalales > Viscaceae > Viscum > Viscum album. Next base: position 861,836,884 of record OY728140.1, read on the forward strand.
GTTTATGAGTATATACTTCCTCAAAGAAAACATTTCTTTTTATGATTATAGATTATATCCATAAATAATTCAATTTATGTTAAGTGTTTTACAAGTATGGAATTATGTATTTTGATTCATAAACTAATCTAGTTTATGCCATTGTTTAGAAATGGTGCCTAGTGGGAGGAATGGAAACCGTATAAATGCACACACTCCATATAGGGATTTCCCTCCTGATCAAGATAATTATTGTGGATATGGAGATACAACTGGTGTTGATCAACTTATCACCATACTGGGACAACTCACTCAGGTTATGAATAATAACCTTACTCGTATGAAGCACCCTGATCCGCAACGTGGAGGATCAATGTTAGACCTCTTCATGAGGTAACAACCACCAACATTTAATGGGGGTACAAATCCATTAGTAGTTGAGCAATGGATAAACTCCTTAGAGAAAATATTCCACACCTTGGGGAGTAGCGAAAGGGAGAAGGTCATCATGGCAGTTTACTGCCTCACTGGATATGCCGATCAATGGTGGTCGCTGATTCAAAACACAAAGGAATATGAAGAAGTATCAAGTATGGAATGGAGGGAGTTCAAAGAGCTTTTCTTAGAAAAATACTTTCCTCATGACCATCGAGCATATATGGGAAGACAATTTCTGAGTCTGAGGCAGAAGGAGGATGAGAATGTCGCAAAGTATGAGTCTAACTTTACATGGTTAGAGAGGCATGCTGCAGATTATATACGTAACCCAAGAAGTAAGATCGATCGTTTCTTTTATGGGTTAAAACCGTTTCTCCGTCAAGCAATAGTCTCACAAACCTTCTTGTCATATGAAGATACTATCTCGTGTGATATCAAGACGGAAAAGGAATTTTCTAAGTATTATGACTTTAAAGCAAAGCAAGAGAAGAAGAGATCTTCTGATCAATCTAGAAATGGAAATAAGGGGAAGAAGGGAAAATTTGAATATCAGTCCTGCAGTAAATATGGGAAGAAACACCCTGGTACTTTCTTGAAGGGAATGAGAGTCTGTTACAAGTGTGGTGAAAAAGGCCACCAAGCTCATTATTGTAAGGGAAAGAAAGTTGCTGTCAATGTGGAATGCTATAATTGTAGAGAGATGGGATATTATGCAAATGAATGTCCTAAGCGTCAGAGGAACTTACCTTAGAAGAGGAAAAGGGATAAAGGCCATGCTTATGATATCACTACTGCTGAGGTTGAAGCTACGAAAGATGTGGTGGAAGGTAATTTAATGGTTTCCTCAAGTTTAGCAAATGCATTATTTGATTCTGGATCATCGCATTGTTTTATATCTTCCCAGTTTTCTAAGAAAATTAGATATTTCCAATTTGATTTAAAAAGAGAATTATCAGTCAAAACTCCTAAAGGAAGTATCATTGCAACAAAGTTTTGTGAATCAGTCCCCATTAGAGCACATAAATGTTCTTTATCCACTGATCTCATTGCCATACCTATGATTGAGTTTGATATAATCCTCAGTATGGATTGGCTTTCGGACTATGATGCAAAGATTTATTGTAAGAAAAAGGAGGTTACGATTTTTGATGATGATGATAAGGAACACCTTATCTTTATAGCAGAATCGTCACCACCTAATTCTTATTTATATCCACCCCCAGTAGCTCAACTAAATTAAATTATTGGGGAGGAAGAGAATGAAATGACTGAGGGCGATGAAAGGAATGTTCAAATAGAGGATGTACCTATTGTGAAAGAATATGTAGATGTGTTTCCATAAGATTTACCTAGACATCCTCTAGAATGAGAAGTTGACTTTTCCATTGATTTAATTCCTGGAGCAAGGCCTATATCGAAGACCCCTTATAGAATGGCTACCATGGAATTAGTTGAACTAAAGAAACAACTAGAGGAATTAAGTAATAAGGGATTTATTCGACCTAGTGTTTCTCCATGGGGAGCCCTTGTCCTTTTTGTTAAGAAGAAATATGGATCTATGAGGTTGTGCGTTGACTATAGGGAGATCAATGTTATAACAATAAAGAACAAGTATCCCCTACCTCGCATTGATAATTTATTTGACCAACTGCATGGAGCTCAATACTTTTCAAATATTGACCTTCGATCTGGATACCATCAGTTGTGTGTGAAGAAGGAAGACATTCCAAAGACAACATTTCGTACAAGGTACGTGCATTACGAGTTTACAGTAATGCCTTTTGGATTGACTAATGAACCCTCTGTATTCATGGATCTAATGAATAGAGTTTTCAAGGAATATCTTGATGATTTTGTGGTGGTATTTATTGATGATATCTTGGTATACTCCAAAATCTACGAAGATCATAAAAATCACTTGCGCATTATATTGAAGACTCTTAGAAGGCATGAATTATATGGGAAGTTTAGCAAGTGTGAATTCTGGCTTCAAGAGATTTCTTTTCTTGGCCATATTGCCTCTAAGGATGGAATTTCTGTTGATCCTTCTAAGACCAAGGCAATCCAAGAATGGCCAGCACCAACGAGTATAACTGAGGTACGTAGTTTTATTGGTTTGGAAGGTTATTATCGACGTTTTGTCCAGAATTTTTCCCGATTGGCTAACTCATTAACGAAGATCACACGCAAAGGGGTTAAATTTTTCTGGAAAAAAGAGTGTGAAGAATGTTTTGAAGAACTGAAGAAAATATTATTCAATGCTCCTATATTCACTCTACCATCAGGGAATGATGGGTTCATTATTTATAGTGATGCATCAATGAAAGGACTTGGTGTGTCCTTATGCAGAATGATAGGGTTATTGCCTATGCATCACGACAGCTAAAAATTCATGAGTAAAACTATCCTACTCATGATCTCGAGTTAGCTGCTGTAATCTTTGCCTTGAAGATATGGATACATTATCTCTATGGTGAAAAAATGTGAGATATATACTGATCACAAGAGCTTGAAATATATTTTCTCACAAAAAGAACTCAACATGAGGCAAAGGCGATGGGTTGAACTACTCAAGGATTATGATTGCACGATACACTACCACCCGGGGAAGGAAAATAAGGTTGAAGATGCTTTGAGTAGAAAAGATCATGGAGTTTTGAATATGATGAGAGTGGAAAGGGATCCTATTTTCATGGATCTAGTAAAGATGGATATGTGAATCACCATGGAGGGTGAAACATCAAAACTTTTTCAAATGGTTGCCAAACCATCTTTACTAGAAAGGATAAAGTGTTCTCAGTCCAATGATGAAGAGTTGAAAAAGAAGATTAAAGCTATGAATGATGGGCGATTGAGTGACTTTGTGTATAAAGATGGAATTTTGAAATTTGGGAGGAGACTTTGTGTTCCCGATATACCTGATTTAAAGAGGGAATTGATGGATGATTCTCATAGTTCCAATTTCTCTATACACCTTCGGAGCACCAAAATGTATAGTTATTTAAAGGGAAATTTTTGGTGGGACAACATGAAGAGGGAGATTGCTGATTTTGTGTCAAGATGTATGGTCTGTCAATAAGTGAAAGATGGAAGGCAACTGCCTGGTGGAGTATTGAAACCTCTTCCCATACCTGAGTAGAAATGGGATAATATTACGATGGATTTTGTCATGGGACTACCAAAGAATCCTAGAAGGAATGACGCAATATGGGTAATTGTTGATCGTCTCACGAAGTCAACACATTTTCTTGCTATAAGAGAAGATCTACCACTTGAACATCTAGCAAGACTATATATTAATGAAGTTGCGAGACTTCATGGAGTACCCCTTTCAATTGTCTCAGATCGTGATCCCCGTTTTACGTCAAGATTCTGTAAAAGTCTTCAGAAGGCCTTGGATACTGAACTTCGTTTGAGCACTTCTTACCACCCTCAAATAGATGGATAATCAGAACGAAATATTCAAACATTAGAAGACATGTTGAGATCATACTCACATGTCTTTTAGGGAATGTGGGATCAATATTTACCTATGGTAGAATTTTCCTATAACAATAGTTTCCATTCAAGTATTCAGATGGCACTATATGAAGCACTATACGGAAAGAGATGTTTCACACCAACCTGTTGGGATGAAGTTGGTGAAAGAAAACTTGTAGGCCTAGAACTGGTGGAGGAAGCGATGGAAAAGGTGAAAGTAATCCAAAACCACATCAAAGCAGCTCAAAGTAGGCAGAAGAGCTATGCCGAAAATTGAAGGAAGGATTTGGAATTTCAGGTAGGAGATCATGTTTTCTTGAAGGTATCTCCATGGAAGGGAGTTATATGTTTCGGTAAGAAGGGTAAATTGAGTCCCAAGTACATCAGACCCTTCTAAATTCTAGAACGAATTGGGGTTGTAGCTTACCGTTTGGCAATGCCGCCAAGTCTCTCCAAAGTTCACGATGTATTCCACGTATCACTGTTGAGAAAATACATGCCGGACCCAACGCATGTACTCACCTATGAGGAATTAGAACTGGAACCCGATCTGTCTTATTATGAAGAGCCCGTCAGGATTCTTGATACAAGATAACAAATGCTGAGAAACCGGACGACTCGTCTGGTAAAAGTTCTATGGAGAAACCATAAGATGGAGGAGGCAACGTGAGAACCCGAGGAACTTATGATGAAGAATCACCTGAGTTTTTTATATAATGATATTATATGAAATTTTAAGGACGGAATTATTTGAAGGAGGGGAGAATGTAACACCCCAAGCTTCCACGATACACTTCTCTTTGAATAATACAGTAGTGTGTGTTGTACGCAACTTCGAGTTCTAACGCACACCACAACCAATCAAAGTAGTCGTTATGAATAGTAATACCTACTTTTTGAAATTTTATAAATTTTATCTTTCAAAATGGACTTCGTTTTTGTATTCGGAATATCAAAATTATCCTAAGTTGAATTTTTTGTAATTTTCTGAGAACTTCCAATTTTTTATGAAGAGTGAAAAATACTTAAAAACAACTTTTTTAATAAAAATAATTTATAGTGATAAATTATAATATTGAGTGGTTTTAAAGTATAATTAGAATATATTTTTACCATTTTATCCAATGGTGTTCATTATAATTAATTTCACTTTGAAATTGGACATAAACAATTGTCAATCTTTTGATATATATTGTTTTTTTAAAAACACGCTATTTGTTGTGATAGTGGGAATTAATTATAAAATTAATTAATGAAACTTATATGTTTGGAATTTTTTAAAATAGACATCATTTTTGAATTCGGAATATCAATTATAGCTTAGGGTGAAATTTTGGCATTGTTCTGAAAAACTTCAATTTTTGATGAATAGTGAAACCACTAAGTGGTAGTTAAAAAACCGATTTTTCGTTTAAATGAAACATTACCACTTCTGTGATTTGATTTTCAAAAATCCTACATACATGGTTGTCATTAGGAAGTAAAATTTGGTTCAATGGGATTAAAATAATTTTTGGTGAATAGTAACTTTTAAGTTTAATTAATCGCGATTAAAGGTAATTAGTGAAATTTAACGTAAAAATGATATTATAAAAATATGAAAATACCTTTACACTTGTCATGAACTTAAATTTTTATGTTTATTTATGAAAGATTCCGCTATATTGTTACCCTTACTGAGAATCTGAGCTCACCCCTTTCAATGTTTTATTTTTCCCACGATGTGAAGAAATATTTTATGACTGACCTACAGGGATAGTCTGAAGGGGATAGAAGTGTGGAATATGGAGACTATGTTATTGTGATTTTTCACTTTATGATGTAATGTAACATTTATGAATGTATCTAGTGTTTCCAAGGCTACTAAACTAATAGGTCTTTCGAGAATTGATCTTTTGTGATCATGCCAATGTTACGCAATAATGCACTGACTCTAGGTAACTGGGGTCGGGGCGTTACAAGTTGGATATGGGTTTTGTGGATAGATAAGTGTTAGGATTTGTTGGTTTTGGGCACAAAAGAAGCATGTGGTGGTTGGAAATATATTAAAATATATTTTAATTATTATTTCCAAAAACCATGAGAAAGGATCTTGCACATAAAATTTACAATTAATTTATTTAATATCTAAAGAAATGAATACTTGGGTTTTAGAAATTTCTTCATTGATTAATGTTGATCATATATAAAAAACCTTTCATATTGCCTTTATTGTGCTGCGAGGATCCAAGGATAGAATCCCTCTAGCGGTGATCCACATGTGATCCTATGATCTTCTAGCAACACCAATTGAACTATGGGTGCTAGCACAATGAATCAAATGTCTTGCGTTGTTCATTCTTGATTGATCATTCTTCAGTTTTGAAGAAATCAATCTTGTGTTTCTCGTTCTTGAGAGAGAGAGAGATAGAAAGAAGAGTTGATAGAGAATTTTTTGTGCACAACAATTCTCTATTTCAATTGCACCGATTGATGTACCACACAATAGACATAACCATCTATTTATAGAGCTAGGGTTTAGTTTAAAATAATAATTTAATTGCATGCCTACCATTAAATAATATTATAAACTTTAATGAAACCCCATGCTACTTAATAATAATAATATTATTTTTTTGGCATACTTCAACTTTTAAAAATTGATAAATAATATTTACCGGCTTGTAAATAATTATTTATCACTGGACGTAGTCTTGGTATGTTCAAAATCTTCAATATTTACTGAATACCTGAATAAATATTTTTTTCATAAATAAATATTACATTTAAATACTGGTGAATAAATATTTATTAAATACTTAATAAAATAAATAAATATATTTTTATTCACATTTCGGTGAATAAATATTTTTTAAATTTATGCAATCAATATAAATTGAATAAAATTATTCCCCAGTCTTGAGAATAATATTTGTTCCATTAATTAATTTCAAATAGAATTTAATCAAGATCAATAGAAACACTTATTGTGTGAGCCTCTAGGATTCTTTCTCATTAGAATTAGGAGAGTTTTCCTAAAGTCCAAGATTACTGTCTAGAAATGAGTCAAGGAACCTACGAGAAAGAACTTAATGTCGCAACGTTGAAAAACAAATACAAATGCTCACAGTTTAATATAATCCCTTTGTCTCAATATCACATTAAGTAGGTTTCACGATAATGTCATCAACCTATATTCTTGATACGTCTTTCTTTGATTATCTAAAATAAACATGTCATTACACCATGGACATACAATTTAATGCGATAGTTCTTTTCCAATAAAATGTCCAAGATATTAGATTTCATAAATATGGAAGGGATAAACCCTTCCTCAACTTATCCATTAATGAAATGTCAATCATGACACACCCAACATGCCCTAATTATCACTAATATATGGAGTGACTATTTTTGTTAGTAAATATAACTGAGCGAGTCATGACATGAACCAATGATAATCTTAAATTCTAAGGACTATTACATACACTCATAGATAGAAATATCTAATGACACAAAAACATGAAAAATTCTTAATGGCAGGTATGTTATCATAATATCCCGTCTTGGAGATTACCAAGTGCGAACTTCATGAGAATAATCCTTACCCACTTATGATTACTCGCACTTGACGATATGTATATTATGTGTCCTATCATAGTATATTATCTGACCAGAGAACTATATTAAGAATATTTCCATAACACTTCAAGGTTCTCATCATAGTAGGGAACTTCTATGACCTTATCAATGTAATAAATAATCTAAGAAATTATTACATTAAAGTCACGCAAAACAATGAAAAATATGTAATAAGATGTTTAATTAATATTAAATACATCAAATATAAATATAATCAAAGTATAAATAGTTGGTCTGAGGATACCAACTCCAAAAAACTCCCACTTGGACTAGATCCAATTGCCTATTAATTTTAGTCCTCTAGACCTCACATGATAATCATGTTTCTATCGAGTCAAGGATTTAGTCAAGGGGTCTATAACATTGTCTTTAATGAAAATAATATTCACTTTAACCTCACCTCTCTGAAAAAAATTCATCAAGAGATGATACTTTTGAAGTATATGATTTATTCACTGATGTGACCTTACCTCCTTTGTGAGAGCCACCATGAAAATATTATCATAATAGATTGTGATATAATCTTTAATTATATTAAAATAGTGGGAAACCTAGACCCAACTAAATAGTACTTTTAGATTACCATATCATGTATACTGTTAGCTATATATGATGTATTATTACCATTATAGTGTAGAAATTTCTACATATACTATTTAATGGTAATTCTCATAGATCAACAGTCCTATCAAAAGGTTATAAAATATCCCAAACTATAATGATAACCTAAATATACTATGAAATTAATCTTAAACATATGTCCTATGATCTAGATACATCATACTGATTGGACACAATTGATGTTTGACTACCAGGTGATGGGGGCTCATAAGCATTGAAACTTCTTCTCATGAAGTTCATACTTGGTTATCTCTAGTAGTTGAGATCATGAGCTCCAAACTGCCAACAAGAACACCACATGTTTCAGGTGTCATTGGTTGTTTCTATCTATAGACATGCGTATTAGTCTAATAACTTGAGATCATTACTAGTATGTTTCGTTTTGATCATGTACTTTGATGCAAGTCAAAAACCATGATAATGAAATCACAATGAGGTAGCTTGTGTTGGGGGCATAATTGGTGGTATAAAATTGGTTGAATGATCAAGATAGGTTTTTTTACTTTTGAGTTGAGGAAGTAATATCTCAAGCTAGGTTGATCAGGATGGTAGTACTTTCATATGACCTTGTACATGACATTGAGGGTAAATCCATCTAGTTAGATCAATAAATAATAAATTAAGAATGGGTGGTATCACAAGTGTGTATCCTTATTTATGAGATATATAAATATGAAGAGATTATATTATACAGTGTGTGTTCATAGGTTGGTTGTCATTGCTATGATTATTACTTATCTCTTTAGGGTCCTTGATGAGTTGATAGACTTTGTTCTAGGTCTGTGGATAATATTCACTACTATTGAGATAAGGTCTTAGAGGGTCACACACAATAGTGTATTCAATAATTTTCCCTATTATGGAGAATATGTATATTGAACATAGTGGGCCCCACCACATTGTCTGAGTGTTTTCCAAGTCATCGATCACCGATGAATAAATTAATTAATTATTATTCAAGTACAAAATAATTGGATTGAATTTAGCTGTTAAAAGTATTCACAAGGTATTTAGTGAATACAAGAAAATATTATATGAACAAATATTATTTTAATTTTCCAGGTTCATTTAATATTAAGAAGGAATTACGAGTCGAGTTAATGACTCAGTTTTATCACATAATATATTTAATATATATTATAAGTATGTGATAAAATATAAATAATAATTATGACGCAGTTTAGTTTGTCATAATTATTATTTATTTCTTATATAGTAGTTATTAAATATATGGGGGTCGGGGAACCCTTTCCAGGCATTTGAGCATCCACTATAAATATGAGGAGAGAACCTCTTGTACAATGACTATTTAATGTGAAATAATTAGAGCCTATATCTCCTCTTCTGATTTCTAGAGAGAGGGACTCTAGATTCAGGTGATCGTATCAAGTTCTCCCTCACACCTCACATGTACATTGATGTTTTGATCCTCGGGGCATCGAAGGCATCATCAGATCTCCGCACTAGCACCCATAATTTTATGATCAATGATCTTAAAGATTTTTGAAGTTCTCATGGATGATCTAGAGGGATTCTTCTTTGGATCCTTCAAGAAGTGATCACTGGTGACAAGAATATGTTGATTGTGGATTCAGATTCGAAAAAGGTATGTTTTTGATTTTATTTTTGTGCTCTTTTTAATTTATGTGAGATCCTCAGACCGTACTGGGGCTTATATTTCTATAGATGAAAAGTTCCATCATCCCGGCAATGGAAAATTTTTTAATCCCTAACCCACTGACTTTCACTACTGCCCCGATACCTTAAATTTTTATCAGAGAAGTTTTGATAAATTATCTGATCTTTGAAAGATTAATTTGAATTAAAATTAAATAGAGGGTATTTTTTTTTGGTCCCAACATCATTGACGACGAGTCAATACCATATCATATGTCCATGATACGACCATCCAATGTTTTTTAATATAGATTTATTTCATTAGTGATATTTATATTTAAAAGAACAATTATATTTGTATAAATATGTAATTGTTTTTTGGTTGTGATAGTTTCCGATGATCACCCCAGTTATGGTCATTTCCTGGTGGCCAAGATAGTATTTTATGGACAGTGTATTTTTCCAATGATTTCAATAATAATCATAATAATTATTATTTTATTATAGTTAAAATTATTATTATTATATGAATCTATAGTAATACTTGTGGAAAATTTTAAAATGAGGCCAAAATGAGATGGCAGGAAGACTAAAACACAACAAAACAAAATCCAGGGTGGTGGACTTTTGTAGGAATAAAAAAAACTATTAAAATAAAAAGGTGGGAGCATCAAACCCCCCACTTTTTTTCATCCGACCACTAACTATATGATGACAAATCGTTAGTTCCACCCTTTAATAATGCCAGACCAACACCACATATGAGAGACTCTGGTGCAACCTACTTCACCACGAGCCAACCATGGTTCCCTTATCCAAGACCCTCCCTTTCAGTTCGTCGGCCGAACCTGCATTCCACCAGAATGATGAGACCCAGTGCGCCTCCTCCTAACTATCCACTTACTTCCTATATCCACCCACTCTCATTGGGAGCCACCTTCCCAGCCAGTGCGGACCAGTGGAAACACTTCTTTCCCCTCATCCAACGACCTCGCGTCTGAGATCTCAACTGGCCGCACCAGATCTGGACAGCCGATGAGCTCACCGTTGGCTCAGTGTGCACAACCATTCTCTGATATGGCTGTACCTGACACACCACTATAGTCCAGGACATCCCACCGCATGCTATCTGGAAAGCTTCTTGAGCACAACCTCCCACCGACCACCACCCATATGACCACCCAATCGTAAGGTTGCGAGTCACCTCTACACTTAAGTGATACACCCAACCTAAATCTGATGCCAGATGCTACTATGGGATTCCGTTTTTGGCCCACTACCATGCTTGTGAATAGATCTGATGTGTCACCTTTTTCGTCATCATCCTCCACAGCGCAACCAGCCTGTTGGCATCAACCATCGGTTCGGCTGCCTTCTGCAGAACCTATGTACCCTGCCATGAATTCTTTGGTTTCTACCAGACCTAAATCGACCTACATCAAGTTTGGGGTGGGTTCACCCAACCCATAATGGGTTTGGGCAGACTGGCCTAGTCCAGAATAGCCCTACACGGGCTTTTCACAGCCCGAAACAGGTCTGCGCGGGTTCGACGAGACCTGTGTTGGACCTATGCATTTTTCGAGGCCCAAGTTAGTCAAGTTAATATAATTAATTTATTTATTTTTATAGTTAAGTTAAATTAATTAAAATTTTAATTTGTGGTTTAAAATATAATTTTAATACCTCAGAATAATTAATTTAATTTTGATATTAAATTAATCAATTAATTAATTACTTAATTAAATTTTTGGAATTAAAATTAAATTAATTAAGAGAATAAATATAATTAAATTATTTGAATTTAATTAATTCATTTAATTTAATTAAAATACCTTTGAAATTTAATTTATTACAATTTAATTTTATCACGTATTTATTTTACCTGTTGACCGGTCTTGAGAATCGACCTTACTTCTATGTATGTATACTTTATTTATTTAACTATTTATAATTGTGTGCGATGATTATAAATAATTAATATGGTCTTCACATCTTCATTTTTTCGGTCAATATGTATAAAGGTATTCATGTCCAATTTATCTATTGTAAATTGTGCCCCTTGTTCCCATCGCCTTCATGTGAGTACATTTGTACTTTGATGAAGACAATGTATGAATTTGACCCCACCAAGATGTGGTGAAGTTTAGAAGAGCATTGGACATATTGGATGGGGAAATCTGCATCATAAGTCAAGCTATGACTCAGGTATCATACCCTTAGGTCATGGTCTATCTATTAAGTTTAAATGGATCAACTAGTTTTATATGTTCAACAATAGGTGTGTATTTTATTTAATTTAGATATTTATTTATTATTTTATGCATTTTCATGATAGTGGGAAAATACATAAAATAATAAATAATAAAATTCATAAAGAAGCGATGAATTTTTTTCTATTAATGTTTAGTTGTGAGCATGACGACATAGTATGGACAATATTAATAGAAATGGATTACATTCATCAAAAAAAATATTAAAAAAAACCCTCATAGAAATATTAAGTCGTTAAATGCCTTCCATCATTTTAATTTGAACAAAATTGGGTGTTCAGGGTGCACATCATCTAATGTTGAGGGTGCCTCTTACTACCGAGGAGTTCTTATGATAACGATGAGTTGAATTAACTAAAGTTAACAACAAATAAGTATCCAAATATAGATTGCTTCAAATTTAGAGTAAAGTGTTGAGTATATCATGGTTATGATTTTACAAGGTGTAACTTCACTAAATAGATAAAGGAGCTATGATTTAATGCGGCTGACCAATCAAATGCCTACCTTAAACTCTTTGAGTAGTGGCATCACCAAAGCTTGTATATTATGAGGGGATTCTTAAATATCCTTGTCATTAGAATAATCAAACGACATATTATTCTAATTCTAGTATAGAGGGTTCATAGAATTTGATAAAATAGTGGGAGATATTTGATAATTTAATTAATTAATCAATGATTTCTAAATCGGTTATCAATATAAAAGTACAATCTGCTAGATTTTATTTTTGTAGTACTTGGAAAATAATACCAAAAACACACTGCAATAAATATTGGATAAAGTAAATTTCTAAATTAGTATGAATTTACAAGTGTAGTACAAGCTCTTTCACACAATAGTATTTTATCATAAATTCAAGGTGCTGGTGTACCCAATACCTATTAAGCAACCTCAGTGAATCGGGGCTGTAAAAATGATTACAGGCTACTCATGTATGAAGAATATGATGGTTATGTCATAATGATATCATCAAAATTAAATGTGAGTTGTGGATACAAACATTGGGACATCGATGATGTTACATGTAGCCTCATCTTCAAGAAGATTCTAAGGATAAACTGAAGTGCAGATACGAATGGGTGATGATTACACAAGATATGTGTAAATTGAAAGATGGATCACAATATTTCAATGGATCCCTTTCTTATATCATTTTCACCTACTAATCTAGTATTTTTTAAAGTTATAAAATGATTAGCATAGAGAAAAATGCTTTATTACCTTTTCGATATGGTTTTCTGGTAAATAAGGAATTAAAGAAAGTATAAAATTTAATTCTTACAGTAAACAAGTTGAAAGAAAAGGAAATAAGGCACATGGTAAGAGTGATTCTAAAGGAACCTTCACAATTTCCTTCAAATATAGAGTTAATTAAAAGGAGGTTATTTTCTTCGCATTCCATGAAATAAATCAATGGACGTTCACATGCAATAAACTAGTTTGAAGAAGCAAGTAATATCTTCTTCTTTAGGTATATTCATCAATTATAAGTATTGTTTATGGAATAATTCTTGAGTATTAAATATAATATGTTTATGAAATATGTGTATCAAAATATAGTAACCAATTAAGTAATAGAAACATTACAATAAGTAAGGTGTATTCTCCTAGCGGTTGAGAAAGGGTGGTTCCTAAGTCAGTGGTGAGAAGTACATGACTTCTAATTACCAAGTAATTGATTATACTTGAACATTTTGTTGAGTATAACCAAAACATTGATATCATGTATCTATTGGACACTGGGATACATTATTCCAAGTTTAGTAATAAATGTTGTTTGTGGGGTTTTATACTCAACCAATTTTTTGTGATACATGAATAATATGCAATACATGATGAATATAAAAGAAAGACTTATATACCCAGTTGTGGAAAGACAACTCTTTTTCAAGTAAAACTAAAGGTAGATTTCAATAATATACCTGGTATGGTATTTAGACTCAGTGGAGATAAACACCTTTGGTATTATCGATGTATTTTTGAAAAATAAACCTTTAGAAATAAAGGTAATCCACAAAGCTTTCAAAATTAGTTCAGTAAAAGAGAGTGAACTATTCCAAGGGTAAGCTAGTGGTATATATATATACTTTATAGGATTACCTTAAGTTCTTAAGGAATGATAGTGAAGTATGATATATTCATGGTCAGAATATATAAGATGCGGTTTTCCAAATAATATCTTGACCAAGCATTTATCGATCAATATAATGTTGTGTAGAGTCATTCATAAACAAACATTATCTTATACATATCATAATAATGATTCCAATAAGGAGGATCGATGATGAGTCTTATGTTTCAAAATTGATTAATGGAATTTATCATGGAGAAATTCCTAAATTCATATTTCCTTTTACACACCAGGGTCATGATTTAAGTATAAGGAGCATCAATGTTGATATACATTGTAGAAACTTCCATTATATTTCAAGACAAGATTCGAAAATAACAATGTTATCCCATAACCATATGTCAACTATAATAAAAAAATGGATAACATATCAGTTTTATTATGATTTAAATCCACTATCATAAGAATATGTGTTTATATGAAAAGAGTTTGTTAGGATATAAAAAAATTTATTCAAGTAAAACACATTGTGCATCTAAAGTAATCATCTTAAAATTTTATTTTGATATTACAGAAATCCCAAATATAGAAAATATATAGTCAAAGTTATTGAAAACATTTCTATGTAAGGGTGCACAAATCTACTTGAGATAGTGGGAGTAATATTGACTTGGGTTTAGTCAATGATAAAGATGCGCAAATGGTTGTCATAGTAATGATCTCCACAAGCGGTGCGAAATAGTAATGTTCTAGAGACACATACTGCATAGGAAAGTTAAAACCATGGTGATGGTTTTGTATTCAATATAACCAATGATCTATTATTCATTTCATATAATAATTCCTATAAGTAATCAGTATATGGAAATTAGATGAGATTGAAAAGATCAATTAAAATTCAATAATGGATTCCATGTATCAAAATAAAATGGGATTATTATTTTGAATACTGTAGTGGGTATTCAAGTGAGATGATACATGGATGGTACAACCATGGTACAAATAAGGATTAATTGGTAATACCAATTCATTATGCCTAAATCCATTAGAATTTTAATTTTTCACAGCTAATTTTATATGATAATTTTATTGATCATTGGATGTCAAGACCACCTATTGTGAAAAGTGTCTACACAATGCAACCACAAAGGGTTAGTGACATCATGGAATGCCAATAAGGGTTGAAAGTTTCTAAAATATATTTTAGGATTGAAGTAAGAAACAAGATATTAGAGTATTCATTTGGAATGAATCATTGTCATGTATCTACCAAAGTTTAGTGGGAGAAACATTGTTTTCCAAGTAAAATATGTTTAATAACATATGTAAAACAACTGTTGGTCTTCAAGTTAGCTAAGAATAGGCTGATAGTAATTCTCCAGTGATTGACTTAAAGTAGCGACCACAGTTATGGGGAATAGGATCTACTGAGGTAGATCTAATTATTTCTTATACATAGTCCATTATATATATAAAGATAAGGTATTGAAGAATACAAGTTGGAAAATCCTGATAGGGAATTATTACCAATGTCACATGGCATAAATCTCTCTAAGATGACATGTACGGTTCATGAGAAGAGATTAATGTGATGAGTTTAATTTCATATGCTTCAGTGCTGGATCAATCACATATGCCATGATATGTACAAGAATTGATATTTTCAAGATATACTCTATAGTGGGAAATATCAGTTATATCTAATAGAACTGCAAGGTATGTAGTAAGAACTATCCAATAGTACTAGATCAAGTACATAGGACATGTACCTAGTATGTAGAGAAGATGAGATACTAGTTTTTGAGGAAAAAAACTAGTATTCCTTAGATAAATGTCATCGAATATCAAAGTTAACCTAAGGGAATGAGTGAAAAAAGATCATATAATACAGTGTTATCCATACCTATAAATATCGAGTATGTTTCAGATTTTGAGGCACCTAAGAGATAATTATTAAATGAAAAAATTTGTTTTAGTTCTTGGAATAACACCTAGTCATTAAATTTTTATCATGATATATATTTTACTATAACTAACCAATATATCAAGTTATGATAGTGGAAAAAGGGATGCACTTGGGGATAAAATCTCTTGAGAAGTTTTACTAAAGTATGTGAGGTCGCACATAGGAGAATTTCCACACACTAGAATCATAGCAGACCTAGAAACTAAAGTCGCGACTTAGTAGAAGAATGATCTTAATCATGTGAGAGCTAACAAGGATGACTATCAAGTTGGCTCTAGTTCAAGTGGGATTTTTGTAATAGTGGGTTCCCTAGACCCAACTAAATATTAATTTTTGATTAACATATCATGTATACAGTTATCTATACATGATGTATACTTACCATTATAGTGTAGAAATTTATGTGTACAATATTTAATGGTAATGTCCATAGATTAATTATTTTATCCAAAGGTTATAGTAGATCTCATACTATAATGACAATATCTAGATACTATGAAATTATTCTTAAACATATGTCCTATGGTATAGAAACATCATACTGACTTGACACAATCAATATTTGACTATCAGGTGTTAGGGGATCATAATCATTGAGACTTCTTCTCATGAAGTTCACACTTAGTGATATCTATTAGTTGATATCATTAAGATATACCCACCAATAGGAACACTAAATGTTTCAGGTGTCATTGGTTGTTCCTATCTATAGATATGTGTATTGGTCTCCTAACTTGAGATCATTACTAGTGTGTGTCATTTTATCGTGTACTTTTATGAAAGTAAAACCCATGATAATGGAATTGTGGAAAGGTATCTTGTGTTAAGTGCATCATTGGTGGTATGATATTGGTTGAATAATCAAGATAATATTTTTCTCTTTTGGGTTGAGGAAGTAATATCTTAGGACATGTTGATTAGGATGGTAGTACCTTTATAAGACTATCACCATGGAAGTCGAGGTTAAATCTATTCAGTTAGATCAACAGATAATAAAGTAAGAAAGGAAGATGTCACAAGTGTTTGACCTACTTTATAAGATATCTAAAGATAAAGATATTATATTATACAGTGCATGTTCGTAGGTTGGTTTTTATTACTATGAATATTCCTAATCTCTTTAGGATTCTTGATGGGTTTCTAGATTCCTCTCTTGGTCTATGGATACTATTCAATACTATCGAGATAAGGGCCAAAAGGGTCACACACAATAGCATATTCAAGAATCTTCCCTATTCTAGTGAATAGGTATATTGGAAATGATAGGCCCCACCATGGGGTCCGAGTGTTGTCCAAGTCATCGGTCACCAATGAATAAATAAATTCATTACATTAAAGTACTAAATAATTGGATTGAATTTATTTATTAAAAGTATTCATACAGTATTTAGTGCATACATGAAAATATTATATGAACATATATTATTTTAATATTTCAGGTTCATTTAATATTAAGTGGGAATTACAATTTGAGTTAATGACTCAGGTTTATCATGTAATATATTAAATATATATCACAAGAATGTGATAAAATATAAATAATATTTATGATTTAGTTTAGTTCTTCATAATTATTATTTATTTCTTAAATAGTGGAAGTTAAATATACAGGGGTCAGGGAACCCTTTATGGGTATTTGAGAATCCACTATAAATAAGAGGAGAGAGGATCTTGCACAATGACTATTTATTGTGAAATTGTTAGATCCACTCTCCCATCTCCCACTTTCTTGAGAGAGGAACTCTGGATCCAGGTGATCGAATCAAGTTCTCCCTCATGTATTACAAGTACATCGATGCAATGATCATTGGGACATCGAAGGAATCATAAAATCTCCATGTTAGCAACCGGAATTCGATGACTGACGATCCTACAAATTTTAGAAGTATGTGTGGATGATCTAGAGAGATTATTATTTGGATCCTTCAACCAACGATCGTCAGTCACAAGTAGATATCGAGCACGACTTTAGATTGAAAAAATGTATGTTTTGAATTTTATTTTTGTACTCTATTTAATTTACACAAGATCCTTGGAATGTATTAGGTCTTGGATCACTGGAGGTGACAAGTTCTGTCATCTGGGTGATGGGAAATTTTTAAATCCCTGACCCACCAGATTCCACTGCCGCCCCAGTACCTTCAACCACTAGGTACAAAATCAATCTCTTGGATGAAGTTGTGTATCTATACTGCTTCTTTAGCCACATCAAAAGATGTAATATACCTAAACTCTATTGTAGAATCTACAACCACATCCTGATTTGAGCTTTTTTAGCTCACAACACATCCATTCAAAGTGAATATGTATCCCATTTGTGACTTAATGTGATCTTGATTAGTTTGGAAACTAGAATATACATATCCTTTGATGAAAATTTCCTTATCTCATCCATATATTATAAACATATCATTATTATGGATCAAATACTTAAGTATAGTCTTGACTGCCATCCAATGGCATTCACCTAGATCATATTGATATTTTCTTACCACACTCAATATATATGTAACATCTAGCCTAGTACATAGCATAACATATATGACTAACCCAATTACTAAAACATATGGAATCCTTGACATTATATTTCTTTCCTCATGTTTCTAAGGATACATTTTATTGGAAATATGAATTCCATATGATCCTGGATACAATCCCCTCTTATATTTTTCCATATTGAATCTCTTCAGTATCTTTTCAATGTATATACCTTGACTTAAGCCAAGGATTCTCTTAGATATATCACGATGATCTTGATCTCAATAATATATACTACTTATCCTATGACCATCATGGATAAGAATTTATTCATCCAAATCTTAACAGACTGTAAGATTGGTATCTAGTTTCTTGTGAACAATATGTCATCAATATATACTATTAAGAAAATGACCACACTCCCACTAAATTGTTTATAGACACAAGAATCACATTCGCTCTTTATGAAACCAAATTCCCTTATGACCTCATCAAAACAAATGTTCCATTACCCTAATTCTTGATTTAATCCATAAATGTATCTTTGCAAATTGTATACCTTGTTGGCATCCTTTGGAGTCACAAACCCTTTAGGTTGTGTCATATAGAAATATTCCTAAAGTTTCATGTTAAGTAAATCTGTTTTGAAATCTATTTTCTAAATATCATAATAATGTAAGGATGCTATAGAAATTATAATTTTGATGGATTTCATAATTAAAATTGGTGAAAAGGTTTCATTGTAGTCAATACCTTGATGTTGTTTAAACCCTTTTTCAACCAGTAGCGCCTTATAGGTATTGACTTATCCTTCCATCTCTAGTTTCTTCTTGAATACCCATTTTCAATAAATGGGATTTATATATATTGGAGGGTATACCAAAATCCATACTTTATTTTGGTACATGGAATCCATTTTATAATTCATGGATTCTTGCCACTTGGAAACATCTATGCCACTCACTACTTTCTTATATGTTAGAGGATCATTATTATCAACTAATAATGAGTCACCATCCTCAGTGACTAGAAAATAATATTGTTCTAGTTATTTAACCTATCTAGTACTCCTACGTAGTACTTGTGTCTCTAGAATAGTTTCTTCTTCTATGGGGATTTTTGGAATCTATTCTTGTACTAACTCTTGTATGCCTTGAGCCTTAAATTCATTCAAGCCTATCTCGCTCCAACTACTACTTTTAGATATGTGATCCCTATCAATAAATATGGTGTGTATTTCCACTATAACCCTTTTTTATGAGGGTTTGTATAGGTAATATCCCCTCGTTTCCTTGGGGTATCCTATAAAGGTACAGTTTTTTCCTTAGGGTGCAATTTTTTTACCTGAAGAGGCCTTAACAAACAGTTCTATTCCCCACACATGTAAATTTGAAAACATGGGTTTTCTTCCACTCCAAAATTCATATGGAATACCATTAATTGATTTAGTTGGTACTTGGTTTAGTATATGTGCTGTTGTTTATAATGAATATCTCCAAAAGGATAATGGAAGACTCACATGACTCATTATTGATCTCACCATGCCCAACAAGGTATGGCTCCTCATTTCACTTACACTATTCCAATGAGGTGTGTAAGGAGGAGTGAGTTAGGATAGGATCCCAAAATCTCATAAGTAATCAATGAATTCTTGATTAAGATATTATCCACCACGATCCGAGAGGAGTTTCTTAATCTTCTTAACAAGCTGGTTCACAACTTCATTCTTATATTCCTTAAATTTATCAATGGAATATAACTTATACCTCATTAAGTAGACATATCCATATCAACTAAAATCATCATTAAAAGTTATAAATTATAAGCACTAACCCCTTGTTTCAATAGGAAATGGTCCACAAATGTTTGTAAGAACTAAATCCAGAATCTCTTTGTCCCTTCACCTTTCCCACTAAATAGGGATTTGGTCATTTTTTCTTGTAAACACGCATGGAATACACCAAGTGGTTTTAGTTCAAAAGAATCTAAATATTCATCTTGATGTAATTTAGTCAAGCTAATTTCATTTACATGACTTAACCAGGGATACCAAAGTTGGGTGTGGCATAATTCATGTGAAGTAACTTTTTTATTGATTACTATTAATTGGTATATGCAATCCAACACATAAAGACTGTTATTTAATTGTGCCTTACCATAAAAAAATCCATCTTTATAAAATAAGTGACATTTATTCCCAAATTTGAAAATAAATCCACATGTATCAATTCTAGATATAGAAATAATGTTTTTGGTAATATATGGAACATGATAACAACCGTTCAAAAATAAGATCATTTCGGTCTACGAAATGAGGTGGTAGTCCCTGATAGTTACAACAACAAGTTTAACTCCATTGGATGCTCACACTTGGAAATTGAAGCATTTATGATGGGATCCCATCGCAAATGACCTGTTGTAGAAAATGACATCACAAATAGTTTAATAATAAAAATAATAATAATAATAATAATAATAAAATTTAATAAAATAATAATTATAATAATAATAAAATAATAAAATAATAAAATAATAAAATAATAAAATAATAATAAAAATAATAAAAATATAATAAAAATATTAAAAAATTATAAAATAAAAAACTAATAAAAAACATAATATTTACAACAATATAACATAATAATAATAATAAATAATAATAAAATAATAATAATAAAAAAATAAAAAAATAATAAAAAATAAAAAAATAAAAAAATAAAAAAATAAAAAAATAAAAAAATAAAAAAATAAATAATAATAAAAAATAATAAAATAATAAAATAATAAAAAATACAATATTCACACTAATATAAAAAATGAACTATAGAGAAATGTAAATATATAGATTAATAAAAATATTATAAAAAAATCACATTAAAATGTTTATCAAAAAAATTATATAAATCACTAAGGGGAAGGGTCATCTGGGGGAGTTAGAGGAGATGGTAGAGAGAACTAAATCCCTAAACCATGAGTCATACATCGCATATAATCTATCATTTGTTCATGCTACTACTCCTACCATTGATGCATCTCCTCCTCCTGCTACTACTACTGTGAAAAGAGATCTTCCTACTCCCTATGCATGGTCTCTATAAGCTCACTCTAAGCCTGCATCTATTTCTCATACTGTGCAACAGATGACGAAGACTCTTTATGAGCTCCCCTCGAGCTGCACGACAACATCGCAATGATACCATAATAACTCACAGACGTCAATTGAGAGACAATACCAAAAACTCGACTAATTAATACTAATTATCACTAATTAACAGTAATTATTACTAGTTTTTATTATTTTATAAGAATTTATTTCTAATTACCATATTTTTTTAATAATTATATGGATTTATCACTAATTTTTAATAATTATCACTAATTAATACTAATTATCGCTATTTTTTTACTAATTATCATTAATTTTTACTAATTACCATTAATTTTTACTAATTAATACTATTTTTCACTAATTACTACTAATTATTACTAATTACTGCTAATTATTACTAATTACCTCTAATTATTACTAATTACCACTAATTATTACTAATAACTGTTAATTATACTTATTATGAATGATTTTTATTAATTTATAACAATTTTTTTACCAATTACCACTAATTATTACTAATTACCATCAATTATAACTAATTACTGCTAATTATTACTAATTACTACTAATTACCACTTATTATTATTAACTTTTATTAGTTTATAACAAATTTTTACTAATAATCGACAATTTTTAATAATTATATTGATTTATCTCTATTTTTTACTAATTAGCACTAATTTTTACTAATTACCCATAATTATTACTAATTATTGATAAAAATTACTAATTACCACTAATTACTACTAATTACTGCTAATTATTACTAATTATTACTAATTACTACTAATTATTACTAATTATTACTATTTTTTCCTAATTATTTCTAATTATTACTAATTATTACTAATCATGACTAATTATCCCTAATTATTCATAATTATTACTAATTATTTCTAAATATTACTAATTATTCCTAATTATTCCTAATTATTACTAATTATTAGTAATTATTACTTATTATTACAAATTATTACAAATTATTACTATTTGTTACTAATTGTTACTAATTATTACTAATTATTACTAATTATTACTAATTATTACTAATTATTACAAATTATTACTAATTATTAATAATTACTGTTAATTATTGTTAATTATTCTTAATTATTCCAAATTATTCTTAATTATTACAAATTATTCCTAATTATTACAAATTATTCCTAATTATTCCAATTTATTCTTAATTATTTCTCATTATTCATAATTATTACAACTTATTCCTAATTATTACTAATTGTTTCTAATTATTACTAATTATTTCGAATTATTACCAATTATTCCTAATTATTACTAATTATTCCTAATTATTCCTAATTATTACGAATTATTCAGAATTATTACAAATTATTCATAATCATTGCTGATTATTATTAATTATTCCTAATTATTTCTAATTATTCTCAATTATTACTAATTATTTCTAATTATTCCTAATTATTTCTAATTATTCATAATTATTCCTAATCAATTCTAAATATTCCTAATCATTTCTAATTATTACAATTCATTTCTAATTATTACTAATCGTTCCTAATTATTACTAATTATTCCTAATTATTACTAATTATTACTAATTATTCCTAATCATTACTAATTATTACTACTTATTCCTAATTATTCCTAATTATTACTAATTATTCATAATTATTACTAATTATTACCAATTATTCCTAATTACTTTTAATTATTACTAATTATTACTAATTATTACTAATTATTACTAATTATTCCTAATTATTCCTAATTATTCCTAATTATTACTAATTATTCATAATTATTACTAATTATTACCAATTATTCCTAATTACTTTTAATTATTACTAATTATTACTAATTATTACAAATTATTCCAAATCATTGTTTTGTTTGCTAATTATTCCTAATTTTTGCTAATTATTCTTAATTATTCCTAATTATTACTAATTAACACTAATTATTACTAATTAACACTAATTATTACTAATTAACACTAATTATTATTAATTAACACCAATTATTACTAATTTTTTATTAATTATTTCTAATTATTACTAATTTTTATTAATTATCACTAATTTTTATTAATTATTACTATTTTTAGTATATTATTTTTTACTAACTTTTTACAAATTATAACTAATTATTACTAATTATTACTAATTATCACTAATTATTACTAATTATTACTAATTATTGCTAATTATGACTAATTATTACTAATTGACATTAATTTTTATTAGTTTGTAGCAATCTAATACTAATTTTGATATTTGTTTACTAATTATTACGAATTACTACTAATTATTACTAATTACCACTAATTTTTACTAATTACCACTAATTTTTACTAATTACTGCTAATTATTACTAATTATTACTAATTATTACAAATTAGTACTAATTATTACGAATTAACATTAATTTTTATTAATGTTTAACAATTTATTACTAAATTATATAATTTATTACAAATTATTACTAATTACCACCAATTTTGACTAATTGCCACCAATTATTACTAATTATCACTAATTATTTTTTACTAATTACAACTAATTATTAATATTTATAGCTAATTGTTTCTAATTACAGACAGTTAAAATAAATTATTACAAATTAAAACTATTTAATTTTAATTAAAAATATTAAGACAAATTAAAACTAAATATTTCTAAAAAAAATTAATGCAAAAAAAGCTAATTATTTTTAATTAATTCTAATGACTGCTAATTAATAATAATTATTACTAATATTAAATACAATAAAATAAATAAAAAATAAAAAATAAAAAAACAGATACCTTGAAACTGAATCTTTCAGCGGATGTAAAACTTGGAAGTTGATCCCTTATAACGTTTAAAACTTTGAAAATTTTAAACTAAAAAATATCCGAGCAGAGAGGGTCAGAGAAGTTTAGAGAAATTGTGAATGAAAAAAATTCAGGGGGTATATATAGGTTAGATCTTTTGCGATGAGATTATTTGCGACGTGATTCCCATCACAAATAGTTAGGCGGTTATTAATTGAGGCGGTGATAAAAAAATAGTATTTGCGACGCGATGAGATTATTTGCGACGTGATTCCAATCGCAAATAGTTAGGCAGTTACTAATTGAGGCGGCGATAAAAAAATAGTATTTTTGACGGGTCCCGTCGCAAATACTATCATGCCGACACTTTATTTGCGACGAGAGTGGATCCCCGTCGCCAATAACATAAAACTGAGAAGAGTATTTGCGATGTGGCTAAACTCCCGTTGTAAATACTATTCCCGTGCTTTGATGTGGATGACACGCCAAAGGTATTTGTGACGGGCCATCACAAATACCTCTTTTTTATTGACTAATTGCGACGAGTCAAAATTCCCATCACAAATAGTATATTTCGACAGACTATTTACGACAAGTCCTACTCCTATCGCAAATAGCCCCTTGCAAAAAGCCGAAATTCCCATAGTGGCTCATAGATCTACCACCCCTCGGTCAATCTTTTTGAATCTACTTGATTCCTATATTTGAATACATATGTGAGCACCACAAACTATATCTAATACCCAAATTGTAGAAAAAAATAAATTAAAATCGATAACAAATGAACATGAAGTGTCCCCTTGCTTCTTAGGTTGGGTGCATTTTTTCTTCCAATGGCCCTTCTTACCACATGTAAAACAAACAACATCCCATTCCTTTACTTCCCCCTTGATCTTCCTCTTCTTGAAAGGGCATTGTGAAGAAGCCTTATCCTTGGGGCTTTTCCCTTGGTCTTTCCACTTGTTCACCATAAGGACCCAAGTATTTTCGCGCTTCACCTCCTTATCCACTTGGTGAAGAAGAGTGAGAAGGTCTGGCAGAGATTTCTCAATGTTTTTCATATTAAAATTCACAACAAAACTGGAAAATCTTTGAGAGAGTGAAGCGAGAATGAGATTAGTGCCCAGTTCTTTAGGGAGTTTAAACCCTAGAACCTCCAAGTGCTTAATGTAGCCAATAATATTGACTACATGAGGCTCGACTATGGAAGATTTTCCAAGCTTTCTCTGAAAAAGATCCTTGGAGATCTCAAACCACTCTTATTTAGCTCTCTTCTGATATAGGGAACAAAGATGCTCGAGCATGCTATACACATCCATATTTTCATGAGACTTCATGAGCTCACTATACATGGATAAAAACATAAATCATTGAACATTGACCTTGTCATTCATTTGTTTTTCATAGACTAGGAACTCTTTATCATTCGCCTCCTTAGCAAGTAGATCAAGAAATGAGGATTCTAGCATGTATGATTTCCGTTCGTGGTGCAAAACAACCCAAAGGCATCTGTACCATTCCTAGAAGTTACTGTCAATTAGGAGATGATCTTTCTCTAATATAGATCGAAGGGATAGTGTGTATGGTGAGCTTTCAATTTTTTCTTCAATTTTAAAAGAGTATATTAGTAGTATTTTCTTGACTACAAATTGTGTGAGATATAATTAATTAGTTTTATTAAATCTCCCACTAATTAATCAAGTTCTAATATCCCTAACCATTGAACATTTAATATCTAGTTTCTATGATATTCTAGTGGCAATGATCCATACCCCCCTTTGCATAACCCCAATAAGGGTTGTTCAAGCTACTTGAAGGTATTTAGGTAGGAAATTCGTTGAAAATTGCGGGCTTACAGCTCCTTGATTTGTTGAGTGGACTCCCCTATCCCGAAATCATGACTTGGATTTCCTCAACACTAGCCTCAAAATTACACCAAGTCTAGCAAGGGATACTCCTCTTAATTTAAAATGGTGAATTAAACCTAAAACCTTCATAATAACTCCCCTTACAAAAGTAAGTATCCCAACAAGGGTTGGTCAAACACTAAGTTCTATTGAGTTTCTTTCCTAATAAAGTAATGGAAGGACAAGTTTGACTTAATATTTAATTGATGGATTTTAATTTATTATGGATAAATTTTATCTTGTTTTATCCTTTACATGTATTGCTAATATTAAGTGGATGTTACTTAATTAATTAACCATGTTGGATAAAACATTTACGCATTATTCATTTATATAAATTCTATCTTGGCACATTAATTCATTTATTTATTTGATTATGGTATTCCATAAATTAAATAAATAATGCATAGATAGAAATAAATAAATAAATTAAATGACCCAATCATGAGTTTACCAAATGGTTGCTTTAATGATCGAACATTAAATCAACCTATGACCCATGGGAATAAATCCATTTTCCAGTCTTGGAATGAGTTAAAACATTCCACCTATACACCTATGTATCACCGAGTTGGTATCATCATGATTTTTTCTTGAACTTCCTCTACGTGCCTTGTGAAACTCCATTAATTAAAAATATTTATTACTCACATATAGGTGAGGGGAACCAACAAATTAGATAAATAAGATTATATAAATATCCTTGTATATGTAGGTCCTATATAATAATGGAGGGAGAGATGACTCACATGCCATCATTTAATTTAAAATTAAATAATTGAAATCTCATGTAATAAATTAAATTAAAAAAAATCCAATACATACATAGGTGTTGTTCAAGCTCATGATCGGTCATACATGCAACGAATATGAAAAAGTAACTAGATAGAATTCATTTTTTATTTGTTCTTTATTATTAAGATAAACACACTTGTATTAATTAATTAATGAATCAATTAATTCCCTTTCATGTTAATGATCATTTGAACATAATTAGAGATATCCATCATTTATGGAATTCATGTAAAATAAACAACATAACTAATAATGACATATTTATTAAAATAAATTAATTGAGAATTTTAAATTCTTTTAAAATCATTATTAAATTGTTAAATGCATTATAATGTTCCAATCAATAAAATAAGGTTTTAATGATGAAATTTTCCAATTTAATGTAACTTTTAATTCTATCCTTTAATGGGCGACTACATGGTGTGTACATCCAGTTATACATCATGTATCTCAATTTTTATGTATCCAAGGTACATGCTTGGGTCTGTGGAATCTACCCCAAATAGACTACATGACATGTACAAAATAGCTACATGTTGTGTGTTCTATTTTCCTTGTATCCAAGAAGCACCCGTGGGTCTTCGGTGTATGTCTCGGTGGACTACACGATATGTACAGGCCAACTACAAACTATCTCTCTCTTTGAGTTGTGTGTCCATTTTCTCATTGAGTGGCTCGACGTGTTCTTTAGATGTGAGATTTGAGGAACTATACACCATGTACACCACATACACATCATGTATATTATAAATTCTCTAGGTTGTTAGCCTCATGAGGTTTGACCATGTATAATGACCACATGGATTGCGTGATTTATGCCACTAAACCATGTAGACTACATGGCGTATACACCGTATACACACCATGTAACACTGCTAGAATTTGGATCTATAGCCACGAACAATAAAAACTATGGCTATAGATCACTTATACCCATGCCTAGTTTGGTGTCTGTGGAACTATACCCCCACGCGAACCCTTTCCCCCCCGCCCTCGCGAGTTTCCGATCCTCACTATCCCCACAACCCTCCTCCCTCCCACGACACTCCCCCTCTCCTGATGTCTCTGACGCGGCCACCCCACCTCTCTGCGACCCTCCTTCTCTGACGCAGCTTTGGCACAGTTCCAACACAGCTCCGACAGGGTTTTGACGTGGCCACCTCCTCCACCCCCCACGATTCTCCTCCTCTCCCAATGTCTCGGACGCGGCCACCCCACCTCCCCGCAACCCTCCTTCTCCGACGCGGCTCCGGTACAGTTTTTAACGCGGCCACCCCACCTCCCGGGATTCTCCTCCTTCGACGTGGCCACCCAACCTCCTGGGATCCTCATCATACATGTGATGGATCCATGAATAAGGTACATTTATCTAGTGTTGATTTCATTGGTACCCTATCTAGGTTTGATCCCACACTTAGAAAAGTTTCTAGGTAGGGTTGACCATGGGGATTAAAATCTGGAATACCCAAAAATTGAAATAGACATCCTAAAATCAATTCCCATTACTGTTATTCAAAAAAATTATGAAGAGGATCCCACACTTGGTGCGTTGGTTTGTGGGTGGGGTGACATCAATTACTAGAAATAAAACTTGTTAGTTCATTTTCACTTAATCCCTGGATTCCCAATCCCTCACATTTACTTTAGGAATGTGAGAATAAACCCTGGGTTTATATCAGCATCCCTCGATGAGGATCATAATATTTTTTATGATAGGATTTATATGCTCGATGAACTGGATATGGGAACATTATCAAAGTTTACCTTTGGATAATTTAATGCTTTGGAGTTTCACTTGTTATTAAGATCCAACCAGGATCATGACGAGTGGGTGAGCAAAGACTTGTCTAAATAAATCCCAGTTAAGTTGAACATACATTTCTAGAGGTTATACAATAAGGGCATACCAACTGAAATTAATATCCATAGAAAAGTAATTTAGAAACCCTCACCATTTATGTGTTATGAGAGGCTAAAATATGAGTTAGTCTAGAACTTATTTTTTGATGTAGAATGGGTCCGCTTTGCTTGGGACCTTGTTGGGAAACTTATGGGATTTCAATTTTAGGGGGGATACATCTCTGACTTTTTGTCTACATTATTTCAAAGTGTTGAGAAACATTCATATATGGTTAATCTTCATGTAATAGTGTTTTTAGTGGTGTGTTGGGTGATTTAGGAGACAAGGAACAAGGGTCGTGAAGGCAAGAATAGCTCCCTCTATTCATTCAAGTTCATGTGCTCTCTCTCATAGACAAACTAGGTTCCCTTCTTCCTATTGAAAAGAGATTGGATACTAGTAAGGGGATCCTCCCTAGGGATGTGATTATAAATAATAGAGCTCCTCTAGGGTGGTGGATCAAGTGGATACCCCCAAATGTTGGACTAAAACATAATGTGAATGAGTCCTGTAAATAGGGAGTTATGAGGAGGGATTGTGCATGATTCTAGGGGATCTATGGTTATCGAATATAGTTCCTTTTATGGTTTAGGTAATTCTATCTTGGTGGAGAAAAGATCTTTACTCAGTGGACTTTAATTTTGGAGGATAAATAACCTCAATATTTGTATGGTTGAGCAAAACTCAAATATTCTTTTAAGATTCCTACATAATGATGGAATTTCTCCTTGGTATTCAGTTTATAATATTAGGAAGTGTAGGTCCCCCATCGATCAAGGCACAAATATCATTCATACTTGGAGGGAGGGGAACTTTTCTGCATAAAATCTATCTAGTAAAGATATACCTTATGAGATTCTTGTTATTTATCATATTACAGGGGATCTTACACATTACTATGAAATTATTGTTAGTGGTAAAACCCTCAGTATTCACCACTTTAGACTCCCAAAGTGCAAGATTTTCCAATAAAAGGTTCTTCTTGAGTGACCGATAATTTCTCAACTATTACATCAATCAAGGAAGTTCTTATAGGGATAACATTAATAGAGGTGAATGATCTAAATACTAAAGAGATTTATGAATAAAACAATTTTCATCACATGTATAATGAAAATACTAAAATAAATTGGTTGTATAATCAATTACTCAATCAACTACATGGTCTAAATCCTAACCATCTGGAAAATTTTCCAACCCATGAATAATTTCAATCCCAACCATCTCAACATCAAATCCAATCCTTTCAATATAAATTATTATAATATTTTTTTAAAAAAATATTTAAAATGAATTATTAATTTTCATCATTGAGATTAGATATATAAAACACTGAAATCATTATAGAACCCATTACCACTCAGGTTTACCCTTCCTCAATATCTTAGAATAATCTTGTTACACACAAACATCTCATGAATAAATCAAAGTTTTGAATATTCCCAAAAGTGGGAAAACTATTTTAAAACCTAAACCATTGATTCCTAAACCATCAGAGTCTTCAAAATCATAGGAAAAAACCAAATAACCAACATTAGAAACTGAAAAATCAGAGCTGGTTAATGAGTTAATTGGTCAAGGAATGTTGAAATTCAACCAGAGGAATATGAGGAAATCATTGATGGGTGTTAAAATCTAGATAAAAGTGATTTTATATATTCAAAAGAGAGAAATTTGACATCTTGGAAAGGTTTTCCTAAATATTATTGTATTATTTATGAGAGAGTGTCAAGAAAATATATGAGATTCAAGAGTTTAGATAAAGACATAACAACCCTCAAATATAGACACATGTAACCCATCCAATGAATAATGTGATTGATCTTTCTTATCAACACTTAAATAATAGGTGGAATATGGCCTTAATGTGGCTATTAGATAAATAAACTCATTCCAACTTATAAATAGATTGATCTCAAAAAAATTATAATATATCATAATGGTTTTTGATTAGTTAATTGTTTTATATGGTGATGGTGTTTAGACTATTATGGTGTGGTTGAGGAGACATTCCCCCATCAAAATCCATGGATTTAAATGAATTTTTATTTTCATTTCTCTAGTGTGATTTTCATGAAATCAGATTGTTTCCATATGAGTGGTAGATTATTATCCACGCGCCTTTAAATTTTATCATGGTTTTATCTATTAATTTTCTTTACACATAATACCATCACAATTTTCATTCATTTCTAATATGATTCTGGGGATTTAGGGGTGATAAAAGAGTGATGAATCATTCTCAATTTCCATGGGTAGGTGAAAGTAGTGTATCGAAAATCATTTTTTTCACTACCTAACCTAACACAGTAAAGAGAGAGTGAATGGATTGAGATCTTGGGTCATTCCAGGGTATTATTTAGGGTGGTGAATTTATTTTATAAGAGTTTATTATATAATTAATGAGAGAATTATATAAGGGTACCCTTTCCAATGAGACCGTACCCAAGTGGTAAGGGCTCCTGCTTGGCATCCAAGAGACCCAGGTTCACAACCGGGTGGAGGCGAATTTCTGGGGTACTGTAGTACT
The DNA here is from genome assembly GCA_963277665.1 of Viscum album. NCBI lineage: Eukaryota > Viridiplantae > Streptophyta > Magnoliopsida > Santalales > Viscaceae > Viscum > Viscum album. The sequence goes on from OY728140.1 coordinate 861,868,466, forward strand.
ACTGTAGCAGGCACTGTTCGATACTGTAGCAGCTGGACTATTAACCTGATTTGGGCTTTTGGGCCACCGGTTTGGGCCCACGGGTCTTAGGGCCTTCAGGCCATCAAAGGCCTTCGGGCCATAGGGCCTTTGGGCCATTGAAGACCATGTAGTAGCCCAGTTCACACAGAGAAGGCCCTAGATGAGGATCAGAGCACCAGTAGCAGTCACCAGAAGCAGAGATAACCAGATTGGAAGAATGAGAGGGTATGACAACCACTATCAGGACCAGGCACCGTGCAGCTTTTTATGGGGAAATGCTAGCCGATCAGCAATGTAGGTGGGGAGCTAAAGGCAATCAATGATGCAGAAGATGGGGAGGGACAGTTCTAGTGGATTGGGCCTACGGGTCATGTATTGGGCATGGTATGCCTCTGGGCCTTTGGGTCATGTATTACGGGTTATGTCAGGCCTTGTGCCTTGGGCCTACGGGTCATGTATGGGTTCCCCTTCAACCCTTAAAAGGGGGATTATCTATAATAAAATAAAAAAAGAAGGCCTTCGGGCCATTCGAGCATATAAGGGCACCCTTCATTATATTCATCATCTTTCACTTTTATTTTATTTATTCCATCCACTTGTGGTTCCAATCCTTCATTATTTCATTATTTTAAAATTAATAGTGTTATATTAGTGTAGGTGTGAGGATAATGAATGATTATATCCATCCGTGCACTTGTGGTTCCCTATCTCTTTTCACCATAAAATGTAGTTTTTTTAATTTTCTATTTTATTACATTTCTAGATTGGAGTTTAAAATTAGTATCAATCATGTTTTGAGGTATTAATTAGATCTACCTATTGAATTAGAAATCACTGGTGTTTTTCATGCTATACTTTGATCATCCTTTTGGAATAATGATTTTGTTTAAGTACATTCTTATTGAAGACTATATGTTAACGCCTATCTGTAGAATGATTTAAATTTATGTTTCATATAATCATGCTCAGTTGAATCTTCATTTGATTAACTTGGATAGAGGGTTGGATAGCGCTTATTTACTTGATTGTTAGGTTGGTCCGAGAGGATTATGAAGACTTTTTGTTGATGAAGTGAAACACTTCTAATTATGGAAGAGCGGAAAAAGTGGATGTTGCAACATGATATTCTGTATGGAGTTTTACTATGCTTTCTGGCTCATACAGTGAGTCCTTTTCCTCATTATATGAAGTTTTATTACAATTCATGTTTGTATCCTCTTTCAATTACTTGATTGTGCATGCTCATTGCACCTCATGTTTTCACTGTATCTTGAACCTTCAATTTTTTCTAGGGGTATGAGTTGGAAAACCAACTCATTCATTTTGTCACTATTGTAGTTCATTCATTTTTTCATTGAATATTTACCTATCAGAAATAGTGAGCTGAAAATGGGTGTTATGAATCCTGTGGTCTACGGTTTTCATTGCTGGATTCAAAAGGGGAATTTTGACTTCTGATTGTCTGCCTGTACAATTTCAACTTTTTAATTGATATCATTACTATATATTCATCTTTTTAATTCTTATTGTATCTACTGGAATATTTTCAAGCTCATGATTTATTGCAAGAAAAATTTGTCCAGGATGGGGGAGGGGGAGGGGCTTTGCAGAGGGAGGGTGTCTAGGAGGGGGGGGGGTGTTATATTAGTGTAGGTGTGAGGAGAATGAATGATTATATCCTTCAGTGCACTTGTGGTTCCCTATCTATTTTCACCATAAAATGTAGTATTTTTAATTTTCTATTGTATTACATTCTAGATTGGAGTTGCAAATTAGTGGAAATCATGTTTTGAGGTCTTAATCAGATCTATCTATTGAATTAGAAATCACTGGTGTTTTCCATGCCGCGCTTTGATCATCCTTTTGGAATCATGCTTTTGTTTAAGGAAATTCTTATTGAAGACTATCTGTTAACTCCTATCTGTAGAATGATTTAAATTTTTGTTTCATATAATCATGCTCAGTTGAATCTACATTTGATTAACTTGGACAGAGGGATGGACATTACTTATTTACTTGATTGTAAGGTTGGTCTGAGAGGAATATGAAGACGTTTTGTTGATGAAGTGAAACACTTATAATTATGGAAGAGCGAAAAAAGTGGATATTGTAACATGATTTTCTTTATGGAGTTTTTCTGTGCTTTCTAGCTCATACGGTGAGTCCTTTTCCCCATTATATGAAGTTTTATTATAAGTCATGTTTGTATCCTCTTTCAATTACTTGATGGTGCATGCTCATTGCACCTCATGTTTTCACTGTACCTTGAACCTTCAATTTTTTCCTGGTGTATGAGTTGGAAAACCAACTCATTCATTTTTTCACTATTGTAGTTCATTCATTTTGAATTGAATATTTACCTATCAGAAATAGTGAGATGAAAACTGAGTGTTGTGTAGCCCGTGGTCTACAATTTTCATTGCCGGCTTCAAAAGGGGAATTTCAACTTCTAATTGTCTGCCTGTACAAGTTCAACTTTTTAATTAATATCATTACTATATATTCATATTTTTAATTCTTATTGTATCTGCTGGAAGATTTTCAAGATCATGATTTATTGCAAGAACAATTTGTATAGGAGGGGGGAGGGGGAGGGGTTTTGTAGAGGGAGGGGTGTCTAGGAGGGGCTTTGTATCCTCCTTTTTCATGCTGCACTTTGATCATCCTTTTAATTGTTATTTTATCTGCTGAATATTATTTGTTCATTGTGATTATGGATTCATATATCATTTATCATGTATAGTTGACACACTGATCACATGTATATAAGAAGTTGTTATATCTCATTTATTTTCCAACTATTTTCTTATAGATGGATTCTTATGGTGAGGCCGTTTCTATCCACCACCATCAAAGATAGTGAGTTCAACATCAGATTTGGGTAAGGTTTATTCCATTTTTATTCTTTGACCCAATTTTAATTAGGGATTTTTTTATTTTTGGGTTCCTTATATTTTTGTAGGGAATTTTTAATTTCGTTGAGATGGATTCGAGTCATCGTTCACGAAGACTTACATGTGTATGCATAGGTAGACATATACATATATAAGTTCCCTCTTTATATATATTCACTCATAGCAGTATGAATATATATATTGGGGCTAGGTGTGCTTATATATAGATATGAAAAATGCATACATGTGTAAGTGTAAAGGGGTATATGCAAGTATAAAGATACATCTAAGGACTCCCTTGTGCATATTTGTCCATGAAAATATGTACATAGGGTCTATATGTACTTATATATATGTGAAGTTTCATATGCGTGCAAGTGGAAAAAAGGAAGATTCGAGTTGTCTTCGTCAAAAGCAAACACGTCTTGAGGTAGAGGTAGGTTCCCCCTCCCTAAACCTTTAATTTGAATTCTATAATTGCCTGATTGATTTGATAACTTGTTTCTATAATTGCTTTATTGTTTTAGAAAATGGTTTTCTAATAACCACTATCTCTATCAAGGAAGAATATGAATATAGACCTTGAATTTATTTATAGACCTTTTTTTTGATGAATTAAGCGTTTACTTCAACTAAAAAAAATGACAGCATCATTCGCGAACATCAGTTGAGATTTTCCCGGTACAAGATTCTGGAACTGAAATGACGCTACATTTCCTTCATGGATGTTCTTATTAATATTTCTATAATGGTTATCTTGAGATAGGATGAATAATCTTAGGGATAGGGTATCTCCTTTCTCGAGTCCCCAAACATATTCGAAGAATCTAAAGTTCTTCCCCAAGAAATAAATGGACATCCATGGTAAACTAAAACACCTAAAGAGTTTCAATAAATCCACTAGAAAAACCCATGAATGATAACACCCTTATGATGAAGATTGATCAGAGAAGGATAAATGGTGAACTTGGCTTGTATGAAAGGGTTCTAATGGAGATCAATATGGAAGTTCCTCCACCAAACCGAATTTCCCTGGTTGCAAATGATCACCATATGAAGGTAAGCTTTGAATTTGAGAACCTTCCTTGATTCTGTAATAACTTTAAAATTGTAGGACATAATCTGTAGCAATGTTGATTTTTCTAGAAGTTGGTCCAACCTTCCAACACGAACAAGGCTTGGAGAGAAGTTTCAAGAGGGAAAAATGTTGATTATGTCAATAGGAGACCCATGAATGAAAATGAAGCAAATAAAGGATTACTATGGGAAAGGACTGATGGGGCTAGTTCATCGTGGGCATCTTTGGTGGTGGAGGATGAGCGCATATAGGATGGTTATGCTAGAAATGATGTAATTGTGTAGGAGAAAACAAATATGGTTCCTAATGGAAACACAGTGACTGAACAGGTTACAGATACAACAGAAACACATTGCCATGATTTTGAAGGTAGCAAGCAGCTGACTTTGGACATCCTTTCCATTGATCTTAACATGCAATATGAGGAATTCTTGATGGAGATTATTTCAAGGGATTTGAATGATTCCATATTCAGTGGCATGTTCATAGTTTTGAATGCAACCGAACAAAAGCAGACTACCAGAACTGGGATGGATATATGTGATCTACCCGAGAAGCTAATGGATGATCAAGCATGTATTACACCTGTTAGGGATCTGGTACTGGAAGAGTTATCTCTGGATCACAAGCAACCTGAGAAAATTCAGAAAGCAGTTAAATCTATCCACAAGACTATGGAATCAAACACATCATGAAAGTAAAAAAGAGTTCAACAATTGGAGAAAAATGCATGTTTAATAACGTGTGGTCTTATCTGTCAGAGTGCTCAAAGATTATCCAGGACACATGAGGTACAAACAGATATAATATTAACCCTCTTAGTTGCATCTTGAAACTCAAAATTCTGAAGATCATATTGAAGGACTGGAGAAAAAGGAAATTCAGTCTACTGGATGAAGAAATAAATTCTCTTGAATGCTCCTTGAATGAAGTTCAGGAGGAAATCACTAGGAATGATTTCTTGGGTGATATCTTCCAAGAGGTTGAGACTCTAAAGTTTCTCAAATCAAGGTTTCTTGATAAAATGATCACATGGAACTTTAAGTACATGGAATCTTCTATATGGTCTGGATTGAGAGAAATATCCCTAAGGATTATGGGGTCTTCGTGCTGGCTGGTCAACAGGAAATCACCTCTCAAATTCTGGTATAACAACAGGTTGGGAACCCCATTGGTTGAGCATATTAGCTCAACTGTCCAGTCCATAGAACATGGCATCACTATCAAGGATAAGATGGAAAACTTGAAAACTCTCCCTGATGATATTATAGATATTATCTCTAATTATGAATTTCTAATGAAGGAAGACATGCTCATCTGGGAACCTGGTCCCAATGGAATACTTGATTCCAAGAACTTCTATCAACACCTGATTCAACAAAGAACCCACTAGATTGGAAAGTATAAAATATTTATTCTCCCCTCAAGGTATACACTGCTATGGAGGCTTGCATGGAATACAGTTCCTATAGATGAAAACATACAACGTGTGGGCAGGGGGGAGGGGGGAGGTTGGAGGGGGGAAGGGGGCAGGGGGTAGGGGGGAGGTCTGCTGGGCAGGGGGCAGAGGGCAGGGGGTAGGGGGGAGGTCTACAGGGGAGGGGGGAGGGGGGAGGGGGCAGGGGGCAGGAGGGAGGGGGAGGGGGGAGGGGGGAGGGGGAGGGGGCATGGGATAGGGGTAGGGGGATGGGTGTGGGTGGAGGGGGCATGGGGCAGGGGGAGGTCTACAGGGCAGGGGTAGGGGGGAGGTCTTCAGGGCAGGGGGCATTGGGGAGGTCTGCAGGGCTGGAGGGAGGGGGTAGGTCTGCAGGGCAGGGGGAAGGGGGTGGTCTGCAGGGGAGGGGGGAGGGTGGTGGTCTGTAGGGAATGGGGTGCAAGGAGGGTGGGTTAGGGGGTGTAAAGGGGGCAGTGGGGGGAGGGAAAACTGGAAGGGGGGTAGGGGTAGGGGGTGCAAGGGGGGTGGGGAAGTGGGGCAGGGGGTGCAAGAGGGGTGGGGAAGTGGGGCAGGTGGGGGGGGGACTTTTTTAGAGATGTGATTAACAAGAATGTATTTCTTTATTTTCTCTATGTTGATTTTTTCAATGGAATAACAACTCTATATGAAGGATTCATTTTTCAAAATTATTTTCCTTAAAAAAAATATATATTTGAAGTGCTTGTTATGTGACATTTTCATTCGAGTGTTCTTTTATATCAACAAGTATGGTAATAAGGTGGGTTTATCAGCTTCTAAGTTATTAGGATTTTTTCTCAACACTGGAGCACTTTTCTTTGTTGCTAAAAAGTGTTTTATTTTATTTGTGCTTTATTATTTCTCACATTCTAAACATTTATGTTGAGGAAACATGGTTTTCTCTTCTTTCACATGTTTATTATTGTTTGAAAATTGCATATTCACTTGAGAAATTAGAGAACTCTCAATGTTTTTCGTTTTTTGGTTTATCCTTTTATAACTCATCAGACTATATGATCAAACATTATTTCTTATCATGTTCAATCTTCTTCATAGGTGTGGATCCATTTTTTGTTATGATATATTCTATTTGATTAGAAATTGTGTCCTCTAGTAAACTTTTATTATCGGGTGGGATAAAAACTTGTATCGAACAAAACCAAATTAAGTTGAAACTCGAGCCAAAATAATTATATACCATTAACAGGAAGAATAATTGTTAATTAATAGGAATTTACTATTTTATAGCATCATTTTGAAACATGGATCTATTTACCCCTTTCTTGCAGGAACATGATTTGACCCATGCGGCATTGTGGTTCTTATATTTTGGACAATGACGTGTATAGTCACAGGAGACATGCATGTTTTAGTTTAGTTTTTATTTTGTTTTCTTTATCACATTGGCCACTTAGGTCTTTTACTTCTTTCTGTGGAAAAGGGTAATTATATTCTGCGAAGGGGGGAAAATGGGGTTTAGAATGATTTAGTCTGCCGGCTTTGATCCGAGGTAAGATTATATGGTTACTACTTGTCTCGCACCTCATGTATTTATGGATTTAAGTGTTTTTGACTCCATATTATGTTTTCCGTAGGGTGTTGGATCATTTCATGTTGGTTCGGGTGGATTTGGTTCTCCCAATCGAGGTAAGGCTTTAATGTCATTGGTTGGTTTCTCACTAGTTATGAAGCATCCTTTATGTGTTTTAATGTTCCTGATATCTTTTGTGTAGTGTGTTGATCCCTGCTCGTTAGTTTCGAGTAGCCAAGTTAAGGGCGACTCACTTGCGTGTGCATAGGTAAGAAAGTATATGTATGTGGGTTCCCTTGTTACGTGTATAGTTAACCATGGAAGTGATTATGCACGTATGGGGATATGTGTTCCCATGTATATATATATAAATGCATACGCAGGTGAGTGGAGACTGGTATATGCATATAAGCATATGTTCAAGGATCTCCTTGCACATGCTCATGGCCATGAGGGTGTGTACATAAAGTCTAGGTGTCCTTGCATGTGTGTTAAGGTGCATATACCTAGTGGGGGAGAAGCAACTTTTAGTTAGAAATCTTCAAGAGCTGAAGTGGACAGTTTGGTTCCACCTTGAGGTAGGATCCCTCTTATAGCCTTTTTAATTCAAGAATCCTTTAAATTGAATTTAGATTATTTCTTAATTCTGCTTAATTATATTGAATTTCATATCTTGAATAAGTTTTCTTTAATATAATTGTTTCATTTGATAAATAAAGTCATGTTTTTATAATAAAACCCCTCCAATGGAGGTGCACTATCTATGAAAACTCACAGTGATAGTTATGTTAATATAGTTTCTTAAATAATTGAATTTGATTTATGCTGAATGAGTTTTAGAATAAATGTTAAATATAATTAAATGAATTGTGTGATAAAGAAATTCCATGATTTTATAATAAAACCCCTCCAACGGAGGTGCACTGTCTTCTAAACCAAAGAGTAATGATAGTTATTTGTATCATATTTAGATTTGGTTTGAGTATTTCATATGCCTCTTTTTGGTGTTTGTTTTGTGGCTAGTTAGTTTTTGTTTTCTTTGAATAATATAAATTGGCTTATCATACTCGTTTAACTCAAATGACATTGCCCGAGTAGGTATATTCCTTGACCATGACACTTCTTTTCACACTTTGAATATTATAAATAAAATTTCCATGTTTAGGAAAGGTGAATGAATTTGTAAATGGTTTGTGTAGGGTGTGTGATTTTTTTTCCATCATTTTGTTTCCCTTTAGATGTCGTGTCATTGTGTTGCTCACTACAACCTTCTATGGAGATCCCTTGTTATAGCATATTAAATAGTTGATCTGTTCTATCATCTGCCGGCGGGGGTGACGGTTGGAATGTTGACCCGCCTCCTTCCGCTCCCTTCACTCCTGGACGAAAGATACTGCCCCACGGATGTCGCTGGACCGGGCCAATATGCTACGGTCATGCCGCAGTCATGCCGCGGTCATGCCGCGGTCACACAACCATCACGCCGTGGTCATGCCACAGTAACTCCGCGGTCACACCGTGATTTGGCCCTACTCCAGGATGAAACCCTGTGGCAATTCACAGTTATAGTATTCCATGAGTCTTGTGATCAATGTTGAGACTAACTAATCACAATTTTTTCCAGCAGGGAAATGACCGGAATGTTGCCCCGCCTCCTCCCGCTCCCTTCGCTCCTGGCTGGAAGATGCTGCCCCACAGATGTCATTGGACCGGGCCAACACGCTGCGGTCATGCCGCAGTCATGCTGGGGTCACGCCGCGGTCATGCTGGGGTCACACCGCGGTCATGCCGCGGTCACGCCGCGGTCACGCCGCGGTCACGCCGCGGTCACGCCGCGGTCACGCCGCGGTCACGCCGCGGTCACGCCGCGGTCACGCCGCGGTCACGCCGCGGTCACGCCGCGGTCACGCCGCGGTCACGCTGCGGTCACGCCGCGGTCACGCCGCGGTCACGCCGCGGTCACGCCGCGGTCACGCCGCGGTCACGCCGCGGTCACGCCGCGGTCACGCCGCGGTCACGCCGCGGTCACGCCGCGATCACGCCGCGGTCACGCCGCGATCACGCCGCGGTCACGCCGCGATCATGCTGGGGTCACGCCGCGGTAATGTTGTGATTTGGACCTGCTCTAGGACGACACCCTACGACGGTTCGCAGTGATAGTATTCTATGAGTCTTGTGATCAATGTTGAGACTGAATAATCACAATTTCTACTGGCGGGGCGATGAACGGAATGTTGCCCCGCCTCCTCCTCCTCCCTTCACTCCTGGCTAGAAGATGCTGCCCCGTGGATGTCGCTGGACCGGGCCAACACTCCGCGGTCACGCCACAGTCACGCCGCGGTAATGCCGTGATTTGGCCCTGCTTCAGGACGACACCCCGCGGCGGTTCACAGTGATAATATTCCATGAGTCTTGTAATCAATGTTGAGACTGAATAATCACAATTTCTGCCGGTGGGGTGATGACCAGAATGTTTCCTCGCTTCCTCCTACTCCCTTCGTTCCTGGCCTGATGATGCTGCCCCGCAGATGTTGCTGGACCAGGACAAAACGCCATGGTCACGCCGCGGTCACGCCGCGGTAATTCTGTGATTTGGCCTTGATCCAGGACGACATCCCGCGGCGGTTCTCAATGATAGTATTCCATGAGTCTTGTGATCAATGTTGAGACTGACTAATCACAATTTCTACAGGTGGGGTGATGGCTGAAATGTTTCCCCGCCTCCTCCTGATGCCTTCGCTCCTAGCCAGAAGATGCTTCTCCGTGGATGTCACTGGACCGGGCTAGCATGCTGCGGTCATGCCACAGTCACACCACGGTCATGCCACGGTCACGCTGCGGTCACGCCGCGGTAATGCCATGATTTGGCCCTGCTCTAGCCACATCCAGCCCACACCATCCCCCTTCCACCTTCATTTCATCCCACTACCACCTGCATTCCAGTCCGCAATATCCCCCCTACCACCTTAAAATCAGCCCACACCATCCCCCCAGCACCTGCAACCATCCCCCTTCCAACAGTATTCCAGCCCCCTTCCACCTGCATTCGAGCCCGCACCAGCCCTCAGCCACCTGGAATCCAGCCCGCAACAGCCACCACACTAACCACCACCCCCAGCCTCCTGCAAAACACTCATTCCATCCCTCTTCCACCTACCAAACATCCCCAGCCACCATTTCCAGCCCTCACCAGCCCCCGACCTCCAATGTCATGGTGGGGAATCTCCAAAGTTTTTATGGTGATTTCAAAAAGTCTTCTCGGTGGATATATTGTCCCCTAAATTCATGGACATATGTAAAGAAATACAAAATCATGGGTTAGGGTTTAGATGTTTTTTGGGCCAGTTATTTTGACATGAATCCCTCACATTTGGTTATAAATAGCCACCTCTTTGTACCCATTGAAGGTTAATTACGAATTTTGATATTTTCTAAAATTATTATGTTTGTGTTTCTTGTGTTCTTAGGTGAATTCATGTAAGGATTATCAAAGGATTGATCAACCTTTTTGGTGCTTTATAATTAGGGTTTTAATGAGAAAGTATCCTTGGGGTCCTAATTGATTATCCCCCTTCCCCTTTTATTTCCTTTTCACTTCTTTTAATTTCCATTTTTACAACTTCCATCACTTGTATTTCCACATTTCCTCTAATTAATACCCCATATATATATTGTATCATATCAATAGCAGACTAGAAACCCACCAAATATCATAAGATACCAGCATATGCACCACTTACAAACCAGCATAAGGAATCGCAGAAGCTCCCAAGCACAAAACCAACAAGCACTCCTAGGGGAAGTATAACCAAGGAAACAAGGCAGCTAAAGGAGAAATATAAAAACCCAAAAAGAAGTAGTCACAAATTATAGAAAACAAAAACACACACATTCATGAAATCAGTCACAACCACCCACCCACCCACACACACCCACCCACCCACCCACAAGTTTCCAAAATCCATCACCCATCCAAAAGTCTAGCTTTATCCAATGAAATAGAACCACTGAACCCCCAACCTCGCAGCCAACATCAACCAACCTGACCAACATCCCTATCCAAACAAAGCCTAGAGTGAAAGACCTCTAGACAACCATGACAACTAATGGCCACTACACCAACACCTATTTTCACAAGAACCCTAAACCACACCAGATCCAACCAAAATATGCACCTATAATAGACACAACACCCAAAATATTAGCTAGAAACCAAATCATCCCTAGACCACCATCTGGCCCCATCCATCACCATTTGAACACCTTGCATCAAAATGGACCACCCCACCATAAGAAAGTCTAAAAAACCAACAGTCAACTAGTACCATCCATCTGAAGTGCCCCACATCACCCCACACCTAACCCATCATACAACCTAAAGAATCCCCAAGTAGTCCCTGATCTAAATGTGAGCTAATACCCACCCTGAATCCAACACCTATAGAACCACCAAGTAGTCAACATGAACCCACCCTAGAAATAGAACCACCCATCTACCAGAAACATGCCTCCCAACCTACAGCATCCAGTATCTCAAGGGAATTTTAGAACATCCACTATAGAAATCCCTACACCATCAACAACCAGAATACACAAGATGGGGAAACCGAGCACAAGCCAAATGAACTTAATCCATACCACCATCTGAAGACCCACCCTAATATATATCCACCACACTAGAAAATCGAGAGAACTATAAGCCTACAATAGTAATCCAAAACAAAGAAGAAACACCAGAAAGACAACCCCTGTACACCCAAAACATGTTACCAACCATAGTAGAAATCAAAAACCAACCAGAACCATGCACCATGTAAGTGTATTCTATACTACACCATGTAGAAAAATCCAAACAGCAACACCCCTAGCTGAATCCCATCTTCAAAGGTCCTATAATTCCAAACAACAACACGAAACTCACAACCCCACCTCCTAAATCCTCCACCAGAAACCTATAACCCCACTATGAGAATCTCTGTAAGTCTCTATCGAATAAACCCAACATCTCCCAGCCTCAACCTTAATAAGCATCCAAAGTAACCTAAATACCACTCCCTACGAACATACACCCCTCCACCTGAGTAGACCCTCCCCACCCAACCTGAAACCAGGAAGAACCACAACACAATCCTATACACCTCCATATAACTAGCCACACAACAGGGGGGGGGGGGTGCAAGGGGGGTGTGTAAGGGAGGTCCAGCATGGGGGGTGGTTCTAGGGGGTGTGTGCAAGGGGTGAAAGGGATGTGTGTGTGTGTGTGGGGGGGTGGTTGCTATCCAGGGGGTGAAAGGGGGGAAAGGGGTGTGCAAGGGATGTGTAAGGGGGGGCTGCTATCCAGGGGGTCCAACAGGCGAGGGGGAAGCTGTTCAGGGGGTTCCAGCAGGGGGGCAGCTGTTCATGGGGGTCCAGCAGGGGGGAAGCTGTTCAGGAGGTCCAGTAGGGGGGGGGGCTGTGGTCCAGCAGTGGGGGGGGGGGCACTATTCTTGTTTATTGAGTTATATTCTTTGTGAATATTATAAGATGTTTTGTTTTACCATAATTTTAGGGGATGAGCACTACTATGTTCTACCTTGTGTTGTAGGTACTTTTGAGCTAGTTCTAGACTTCTTCGATAGTTTGTCTTATATGGAGACTCATGTAAGTGCAGTTATGTGTTTTTTTTATATTTGGATTTGTTTAATTCTTATTATATAAGTAGATTTCATGTATAATTTAATTTAGAGGGGAATGGTAGGGGGCAGGGGGGAGGGGACTGGAAGGGGGTGCAAGTGGGGGATGGTAGGGGGTGCAAGTGGGGGCTGGCAGGGGCAGGGGGAGGGGAAACATGCAGGGTGGGGGGGGGGGAGGACTGGGGGTGTCCATGTTCTGGGGGGGGGGGGGGGGTTCCAGGGTCTGTCCAGGAGGGTGGGGGGGGGGGAGGTGGCTTTGCTAGGGAGTGGAGGTCTGGGATGTCCAGGGGGATCTGTCCAGGTTATGGGGGGTGTCTAGGGGGTGGGGTGGGGTGGGGGGGGGAGTGTCCAGGTTCTGGGGGGGGGGGTTCCAGGGTCTATCCAGGAGGGTGGGTGGGGGGGGGGGGGGGGTGGCTGTCCAGGGGAGTAGAGGTCTGGGATGTCCATGGGGATCTGTCTAGGGTCTGGGGGGGTGTCCAGGGTCTGGGGGGGTGTCTAGGGTCTGTCTAGGGGGGGGGGGTGTCCAGGGTCTGTCCAGGAGGGGGGCTTTGCAGGGGGGTTGTCCAAGGGGGCTGTCCAGGGGGGAGGGGCTGTCCAGGGGGAGGGGGCTGTCCAGGGGAGGGGGGGGGGGGTTTATGTTGGGTGGGGGTGTCCAGTGTCCAAGAGGGAGGGGTCTGTAGGGGGAGTGGGCTACTGCAGGGGGGGGCTATGTAGGGGGTGGGGGCTATTTGTTTTAATGGTTTTTCAGAACCTATAGGCACGGTTAAAAACCATGGATATAGGTCTAATGCCATAGTTTCTAACCGTAGAAATAAATTTTGTCCCTCCTCTAGTATAGCCATGGTTCTAAACTGTGGGTATAGAGATATTACCACAGTTAGAACTGTGGCTGTATACTTATAGCCACGACTTGAACTGTGGATCTAGACCTATAGCCAAGGTTCCAAACCGTGGCAATAATTCTAGGCCTATATGCACGCCAAACATAGCCACAGTTCCTCAAACCGCGACTATTACCTATAGCCATGGTTTGAAGACCTATATCCATGGTTTTAAAATGTGGCTATAGCCAGAATTTCCAATAGTGTAATCCAACTACCGTTTTCCATGTTTCCCGATCAACACGTGGTATACACCACATGTAATTACTACGTGGTGCACCGTGTATCCCTCAGTAGATCTAGATGTAGTGAACTAGGGTACACAACTTGTACTTCTGAGTACACACCATGAAAACTTGTCTTACCATCCAAAAACATGAAAATTCCTAATGGCATCTCCCATCATTCTTCATCTATTCTTAAACCTTTAAGAAAATGAAACATTGAATGAACATGATTAATATGTTGAAGTATGCTAATTCAAATCATATCGAAGAACAAATAAAATGAAATGAAAATATAACCATGATTTCATATATATCAACAATAAAATAAATAATTATAAATTTAAACATGACCCCTATGACACCACTTGTTTGTTTTGGGTGTAGTAGAAGCATGAAATGGTGATAGATATTTTAAAATTTCTTTAAATTATCATTATATGAAACCATGAGTGAGGATCTTGAATGTAAAATTTATAATTAATTTATTTAATATATGAAGAAATGAATACCTAAGCTTTAGAACTTTCTTTTTTGATGAATGTTGTTTTTCTAAAAAAACCCTTTCAGACTGCCTTAATTACACTATGAGGATACAAGGATAGAATCTCTCCAGCGGTGATCTATGTGTGCTCCTATGATATTTGAGAAATGCCACTCGATCTCTGGGTGCTAGCGTAACAAATTGATTTTTTATTGTTCATTCTCATGTCTTGAAGAAATCTCTCTTTTTTTTTCTCATTCTTGAGAGGGAGAGAGAGGGAGTATTTGAGAGAGAATTCATTATACACAACAATTCTCTATTTTGATTTCACTGATCGATGCACTACACAATAGACATAGCCATCTATTTATAGAGACATGGTTCATGTTAAAATAATAATTTAATTACATTCTGACCATTAAATAATATTATAACCTTTAATGAAACCCCATACCACATAATAATAATAATATTATTTTGTGGTGCATTCCAACTTGTGAAAATTGATAAATAATATTTATCAGCTTGTAAGTAATTATTTATCACCGAACGTGGTCTTGGTCCGTTCGAACTTCTCAGTATTTATTTAATACCTTAATAAATATTTTATTCATAAATAAATATTTAATTCATATACCAATGAATAAATATTTATTAAATATTCAATAAAATAAATAAATATATTTTTATTCACATGTTGATGAATAAATATTTATTAAATTTATGCAATCAATATAACTTGAATAAAATTATTCCTCAATATTGAGAATAATATTTATTCCTTTAATTAAATTAAAATATAATTTAATCAAGATCAACAGAAACACTTAGTGCATGACCCTCTAGGATTTATTCTCATTAACATTAGGCAGGCTTACCTGACTTCCAAGACAACTGTCTATAAATGGGTTAAGGCACCCAAGATAAAGAACTTAATGTCACAACATTGAAAACCACACACAAATTCTCACTATGTAATATAATCCCTTTGTCTCAATATCCCATCAAGCTAGTTACACGATGGTGTCATCAACCTATATACTAGATACATCTTTCTTTGTCTATCTAAAATAAACACATTGTCACACCATGACTATGAAATTTAATGTGATAGTTCTATCCCAACCAAATGGACAAGATATCAGCTTCCATAAAGATGGAAGAGAAAAATAATTCCTTGACTTATTCATTAATCACATGTCAATCGTGATACAACCAATATACCCTACTTCCCACCAACAGATGGCATGATATTTTTTAGTAAATCTAAGTGCACGGGTCATTACATGAACCAATGATAATCTTAAAGTACAATAATCATTACACATACTCACATATAAGAATATACAATGATAAAAAAACATGTGGAAATCCTACAAGTGAGTCTATTCTCATAATCTCCCATCTTGGAGACTACTAAGTGTGAACTCCATGATAAGAAACCTCATCTACTTACGAGTACTCACACCAGATAGTCTATATACTATGTGTCCCATCATAGAATGTTATCCAACTGCAGAACTATATTAAGAATATTTCCATAACACTTCAAGGTTCTCATCATAGCGTGGAACTTATATAACCTTATCAATGCAACAAATACTCTAAGACATTATTACATTAAATTCATGAAGAATAATGAACAATATGTAATAATATGTTTAAACAATATTCAATAAATAGAATATACATGTAATCAAAGTAAAAATAGTTGGTCCTAAGACACCAAATCCAACAGGATTTGGGATATGTTTTTCATGCATTTTTTTGCTACACCATGAAACTATGATATTCATGATAGGTTGGATATGATTAGTATTTATTTTTTATTCAAATGCACTTCCTGACTATGTTTAGATGCAAGAGGGTAGACAATGAATCACAATACCTCATTAGTGATTCTTTCCTAAGAGGCTGGACATGATTAAGTATTCATCATTATTTAAATTCATTATTCTTTCTCAAGATGTTAGACATGATTAGGACTTACTCAATATTTAGATACACTTATCTACTATGTTAAAATGTAGGGAGACTATCACCAAGGTTGTGGTACTTTATTGTCCACTTTCCCAAGGGCTTGGACATGCCTTTTTTCATTATTAAAATTATCATTTTTTTGGAAACTATGATGCTACAAATCCATTATTTGACATTATACAAAGCAGAAAGGGTCTGGTGTCATGGTGTATTGGTTAGCACATGTTGACCTAGAATATAAGAGACCTCATTGGTGGTTCCATATTGAGTTTCATTTTTATACCTTGCACATGAACTCTAGTGGATATACAAACCTTACGTATATCATGTAGGTCTATTCATAGGTTATACAAAAGACCATGATGGAGTGGATTGTGTTGGGTCCATGAATAAATTCTGATAAACCATTAGAATCTATCCACTATAACTTACTAGGTAAAAAAAAAGTTTTGGAATGTGAACCCACACAGTGATGTCCAAAACATGGAAGAAACACCATACACATGACACTTCACCATAATGCATAACTTTCAAACAAGATAAGACAGTAACTATCAAAATAAAACAGTAGAATGAAAGAAAAGGAAAAGAACAAAAAGAGTTTAATTTGGTTAAAACTTACACCCTAATCCATGGTAGAACACTGAAACTTTATTTATTCAAGTAAATAGAATATGATTACAATCCACCAGTGATCTATATTTGATCAAATGATCCAAACTACTATTTTTAGAAGGACACAACTAATGGTTATTATAGTCACTACCTCCCAATCTCCACAAGGATATGTCTACCTAATGTGATCTTTATAGACAAACCTTTCATTTAGTCAAAGACCACCATAACCTTAACTCCTTCAATTGGTAAATTGTGCATATTTTAAATATCTCACAGAATGACTTCCGTATGAATTTAATTTTCTTGAACTACATCTATCTATTGAGTCAAGGATAATAACATCCAATTTTATCTACCGACTACAATTTTTGATCAACATAACTACCAAACACACCTTCTGATCATACCTTTAAATAAATTTTCAGATGTTTATTTCATCTAACTATCTTATGGTTGCCCTAAATCTGGAAATTTGGACCCCATCACTTACTATTACTTGATCTCTATCTAAGCTATTAAAAATTGGACCATCAAAATTTCTCCTTTAATTAGTTATAATGCCCTAGATGAAAAATTGTTTTCACAACTGAGCCTAACAATATACCACTTGAGAATAATTTTCAAGATTCACCACCAAGTCCACCATCATCCTCTATAGACCTACTTCTACTCTTTAATATATTTTTTTCATTATCATGGTTCACCCTCTATGATTTCAGTCAAACTAGCCCAACTAAGGCACAACATCACCTTAACACACTCTAACTAACAAAATTTGTCAACATGTTCACTAGATTTTGAGCTCCCTCTATATTTTATAGATCCAATAATCCATCCTCCAATTATTTTGGGATAAATTTATACTTCAACTAAATGTACCCTGTCCAGTGGTTCTATTCCAAGTGTCTCCATCTCCTCTAGAATCTGATTCTACAAAACCTTAAAACAACTCATTAATTTTAAATAAAAGTTTCAAGATTATAAAACACTTTATGTACCTGAGAATCCACTTCATAACCTCCCAATGTTCTCTTCCATGATTCAACATGAATCTACTAACAACCTCCACTACTTGAAAATTTATGGATGAGTAAAAATCATGAAATATATAAAAATTTCGATAACTGGTGCATATGAAATATTTTCCATATACTCAACCTAAACTTATGTTCATGGTGTTTTCTATTTATTTATCTTGAAATTTTTATCCAGGGGCGTGGATACTGATTTCACCTCACCCATGCTTAAGCGATGCACCTCATTCTAGATGTAATCAACCCAAGTCAGGTACAAAGTTACATAACTTAGGTTTCTTATTATCCTCATCCCTAAGATCCATTTGGACCAACTAAGATCCTTTATCTTAAAGATTCTAGAAAATTCAACCTTATTTTGTTTATCGTTTCATTTACTATACCTTCAATCAATCTATCATCAATAAAAATAAGTGAGATGATGAAACTCACATCATAGAATACCTTATGGTATAATAATTTTTATCATTTCTCTAGATAAAATTCTGCTCCATTATAAAGTCATTAAACTTTCAATTCCAATTCCTTGGTGCTTAATTCAATATATAGAGTCCCCATTTGATTCTACAGACAAATACATGGTTTCAATACTCCATTAAACCCATCATATTATCCATATATATTTCTTCATCCAAGTCCCCATGAAGAGATGTTGTCTTCAAAAACAAATTCTCCAGACGAATTGCTTCTATTGAAACCATGCTTAACACCATCCAAACTATCATATGTTTAACTACCAGTGATTTTTTTTGATAAATTCACACCTTTCATTTATTGAAACCCATTTATGACTAACCTTGTCTTGTACCTCTATGCACCATCCAATTATTCCTTTATCTATTACACCCATTTGTTTTAAAGTAATTTCTTCCCACCAAGACTTTTCATTAGCACCCATGTTCCAAAAAATTAAAGTGAATCAATATCATACCTCATGGATAACTCACAATGATTTGAGTCTTTCAAAATTATCACCTCATAGAAGATATTAGTATATACATCATCCCTTAGAAGAAAGTAGTGCATATTACTCCCCTAATTATGCACTTGGAGCCTCAGTTTGGTATATATACATAACTCTTTTTTATGTTTCATCTCCTTCTAGTATGATAAAATCTAGAGATACATATTTTAGATATTTTTATTAAGCTTTAGAAGTCATTGATATATTTGGTACTTTAGGACTTGGAAACACCATATGAACTTGAATACGTTCTAGAACATCCTTCAGATATTATAGTGTTTTTGGTACTGACATGCTTCCCAAATTCTCTATAATATCCATGAATTTCGGATTCCCATTCAATTAAACCTCAACTTCCGATGATACTTTGATCTCATTAGCATTATCTACTTGGTTCTGATCATTCCATAGGATCTTATCATTGAATATCATATTTCGGATTCTAATAACCTTTCAAAGGTTGTAGTATTATAATTGAAAACCAAAATATTCCTTATCATAACCAACAAAGTAGTACACTCAAGACTTAACCTTTAACTAGTCTCTATCCTTGGAATCAACATGGATATAGGAAAGTGCACTGAAGAATCTGAGATGGGTGAAACTAACTTTCTTTCAGGATCAATATAATTTTGAAATTTCCTAACACATCATAGAAGAATGAATCCTTTCGATTAAATATGTCACACAATTCACTACTTCTTCCTAATACATCTTAGGAAATCCCTCATGAATTCCCTTACTACTTTCTTTTTCAACTAATGCCTGATTCATCCTCTCCATGAATTTATTATGTTTTCGAGTACCTGGTATAATATTCTCAAACCATATGCCATTCCTATAGTATAAACTTTATAATCCCCTACTTTCATACTCTCCACCATTATTAGACCTTAATCATTTTAGCTTGTATTTAGTCTACTTTTCCACTATATCTCTCTATCAGACAAATATTCAGAGTACCTTGAACTTGTTCTTGGCTAATAATACCCATGATTCGATGTTTTATCATCGATTAATGTTACGTAATAGAGTTATAATCTTGGAGAACAAACTAGAGATGGTCCCCATACATCTATATGAACCAACTCTCTCTTATGACACTTTGGTGCCTTATCTTCCATTTAGAAGGAAACCTTCCACTACTCGCCTAGAATATATTCCTCACATTTTTTGTACTCCAATATTTTTTCCTTTAAAATCCCTTTACCAGTTATGGATTTCATCCCCTTCTAACTTCTATAACCTAGATGGTCATGCCATAAATTTATGAAATTTACTTTTCTTTCACCTTATAATACTTCCATTAGGTATAGTGTTTTTTCCTTTATTTATTTTTATACAACTATGGAACTACACAAAATATTTCATGCACCATTGAATATTTTATAGAAACCCATTTTGTATAACTATCTAATGGAAATTAAGTTCTTACTTAATCTCAGAATGTTCCACACTCCTTGTAAATCCATAAAGATTCTACTCCTTGTCTAAATTCAAACATATCTCATTCCAACTATCTTGAGATCTTTATCATCCACTAAATGCACCCTACTAAATATTCCATATGTATAGTTCTTCACACCTTTTCTATCGGATAGTGAGTGAAATGAATCTCTAGAGTCTATCACCCAAGACTCAAGTGAACTAGCTACACTTGGGAGTAAGACACTCCTATCTTTTAAAACATGATTTGTGGATCCACTTCTAGAAGTATATATTTTGGAAATCACCTAGCTCTCATTGCGATCTTTCTTGAGGGGACCTTTTTTTCCATAATGCCAATACGTGGGAACACCTTCTGCTTAGCTTCTCTTGCTTCAAATTCTTATTCCATTAACTTTCTTATGACCCTTCCATGCTATGGTTCTCCCTCTTCCTTCGACACTATATACATTACCATAAGATATCTAGATCTCATTCTAATGAGTTTACCTTTTCAAAATTAAGTCCCTGGAATCTGAAAACACTAGGTCATTATTCATATGAGTTACTTAAAGTAGTGACCACTATATACTAAGATTCATGGAGTAATGAGTGTAATAAAAACACCCATTCCTAATCTACAAATTTCACCTTTACCGACTATAATTATAAAAACCCTTAACCTTCACTCTTGGATTTGGTGATAAAAACATAATCTCTATATTTCTGGTTTTTATACCGATAAGCTTGACCCAAATTTATCCAATCGAAACATATAAAATTAAACATAAATATTGGATCACTTATATACTCAAGGACATTTTTGTTTTATAGTTTTAGAGAATTAGGAATTTTTTTTACATAAAAACATCCATTTCTTTAAGTGAGAATATTTTCCCACTATACCCAGTTTTTCTTATTCCATATTAAGTATTCATCATCACCTATATAAAACCCTTCTATAAATATCTTACTTAATATATTTCTTTATAACCTAGGTAAAATAAACATAATAAGGGTGAGCTAAGGTGATCAGTAAGTGTAAACATATGCATTAATAATTGAATATATTTTATGAGAAAAATATGAGAATAAATGTATGAGAACATATTCAATGTGTATAAGCATAACATAAGATAATTCATACCCATAAAAACCTCGAACATAAACAATGATACATGATATAAAGATTTAAAAAAATATGAGATAAATATGAGTCAATAATCACAATCTATGTAAAAATAATCATAGATCAATGGAAATGGTTTAAATTATTGAAATCATAAAGAAATTATACAGTAATTTAGAACATCAAACATTCACTATGGAATCACCAAAAATAGGATAATTCTAATATCTATTAGGAGTAACTTACTACAGTTAACTCCATATTCTCTTAGGAGTTACTTATATTCAGTAAACATCATCTTCTCTTAGGAGTAACCTATAATTGGTTAACTCTATATCTTTACCTAATGCATTGTATGGATATAACACACCCACTTGTCCTTGGTTTATAATCTAATCACCCTTACTTGGTTTATAACGTAACCAAACATCCTTGGTTTATAATAGAACCACCCATAAATAATATATACATATTTCAACATACCATAAAAATAAAAAAATTAGAAGCTTTCACTTTTCAATATAACACCCTTGAAAACTACCATCATTCATTTTTATATTGATTAACCTATGGAAAAGAAACGAATTCCCTGACAATCTATTTTAAAAAATAACAATAAGTTAAAAGAAAGAATAAATATGGTATCATTGGAACATATCCACATTCAATAATAGTAAAACAATAAAGGAAATCACCACATATGAAAAATAAATTTTAAACAATATTTAAGACATTTATTTGAAAATAGAGAAACCATCCTTTTCTTTTGGTAACTTTTTAATTAAAAATTCCAAGAATATTGGAAAAAAATATTTTCTTTGAAAATAAACACTGAAACTTGTAAATAAATCTTTAATAAAAATTATAGTTATGATGGAAATAAAATCTATTCATTCAATAAATGTTCAAATAAATATCCCTTTCAAACTTTTGGGAAAAACCAAAAGTACCTTGTTTGGAAAATGAAAACAATATTCATTTTAAACCATTGTAAATATAGAAAAATATAGTTGAAAATTATATTAAAAAATAATTAATCCATATAAAATAATATTCTTTATTTTTTAAAAGATCATGGATATAGAAGAGAAAACATTCCTAATCAAAAAGATAAATAAGGTCAGTTTTTTCTAAAAAATGTTCTTTTGATCTTATTAAGTACCAAAGAGAGGAAAATGAAATGAAATCATATAAAATTTATAAATAAAAAAGAATTAGAATTTATATATGGTTCAATAAATTAATATTATGCAATTTCCCCCAAATGAACCTTGAACATAAACAATCCCTAAAAGAAATGAGATTATAACATAAATACTTTACCTCTTTGGTAACTTTTGAATCAAAAGTTGTTGAAATAAAGAATATGATATTGATCTATAAATCCAATGAATTAAATTAATTAATATTTTAAAATTCATTCATTGGGAAGTAACTACACCATACAATGAAATCATGGTCCACAATATGAAATATGTCTCAAGAAAATGTGATTGAGAGAAAGAAAACCCTTACAAAGATCGTAACAATTTAAGTGATAATTAATACACGAATAGATTATGTGAACATATGTAAATCCACATAAAAAATAATTTTAAATAAAAAATAAAAAAATTTATATATCAATTCACACATAATCATGGAATAAAAAAGTCAATGAACAAGTGTTATAACCCTATGAAAGGAAATTGAGTTAAGAAACCCCTTTCGTCAAGTCCAAACTTGCTATATATGTCGTTTAACTCCTATATAATAAAATTATATTAATTATTTAATAGTTTAAGGACCTTTTTAAGGTTTATTAATTTATCATTAAATAATTTATTTCAATTATTTTAATGAAATATTTAATTAATTAATTAGTTAAGTCCGTAACAGGTGTTTTGAGGATGTTTGGTTCATAATTACAAAATGAATTTGGTGGGTTGATAATGATAAAATGGTCCATTGTTACATATTATCCATAATAATAATCATTAAATAATTATAAGTTTTATACATAAAATACTATTTTTGGATCATCTATGAAAAACATTTATGAAAAAAAAAATACATCAGCTCGTGAGGCGGTAGTCCACACGTACACACATGCGATGTTTTTACTTTTATTTGGATGGAAAATAAAGAAATAAAATAAAATTGTATATTTATAGAATCATTATAATGTTATAAACATCAAATAATTTCATTAAATCTATCCACATGGCCAGTCATGAGTGGCGATTTTTGAAAAATGATGTACGCCGCTACGTGGAGACAATATCACATGCAATGATTCTATTTTTAATGATTAGAATGGCATAAAGATATATGATATATTATATTTCAAGAAAAATAATTATGTAATTAATATAATATATATTCATTAAAACCATCATAATAATCATCCATTAAAGGCGTTGATGAGAAATGAAATTCATCAGTTCACAAGGTAGTAGTCTGCACATACACACAAATGATAGTTTAGTTTCCCATTTGATAATAAAATGAGATGAATAATGTTATGAAATTAACATAATAATATATAATTATATGTTATATACTGATTTTATTATATTTTAATGGTTATTATATAATTTAAGTATGTGGAAGAATAAGTAAAATGAAAATGTTCAGTTTAGATGATTACCTCCTCTTTAAAGAACCTCCTTTGGATCCCCCCTTAAGGGCACTAAGTATGGTATTTTAAGAATACCATAACCTCAAGAATGTATCTAATTAAGTTAATAATAGTTTTTTGTAGGTTTTTTTAAGATAAGTGGCTCAAGAAGTGTGAGTAATAGAGGATATGTGGTGTCCTTATATAAGCGAGGAGTGGGGTACCCTTGGAATTACTTAAAGTATTAAATTAATATAAATTAATTTTCATGTTCAAGTAGAAGAAATTTATATATTTATAACAGAGGATGGATAAAAATCTAAATAAACCCATAAAATAAAATTTTTAATTGTTTATGTGATTTTTTAAACCTCATCTCTTAGTTTTAACCCCCATTAACCCTTTTAATGGTACCATGATAATAATGTTTTTTACTCTTTAGGGGTCAATAAAGTTACTATATAAGGATAAGTGGAAAATAAATAGAAATTTTTTGATACTATAAACAGTATAAAATTTACTTAGCCAAATATAATATTTTTATTAATTTTAAATCATTTAATAAAATATTATTTAACATAAATACCATTAAAGTCACTTTTGATACTATCCACATAACGTGACTTTAAAAAAAATCAATATAGTAATTTAATTTAAATATAAACTTTTAAATCATAAAAAATAAATTATATTTATCTAAAAAAATCTTGTAACACCATAATTACTCAAAAAAATATAACTTTTAAAGTTTTCAAAATCATTTACTTGATTTTTCTACTACTTTCACTTGTATTATGGTTGTGTTGCGTAAACATTTAAAGTAATTATTTCATAAATAATAAATAAAAATAAACTACCATAATAAAAAACTTATTAATATTAAAAATAACCATTTATATTCACTAATTACTTATTTTTATCCTTGTGAAAACATATTATAGATATTAAAATTAAGAAAGTGACATCTTGGAATTATTCTTTACTTAAAATAATATAAAAGTCTTTATCAAAGAAAAATGGAACCAAAATTTTATATTTTCAAATATATGAAGGGTTTGGTCTAAATATACTCATAAAAAACTTTAAAATCAAGTTTTCAGGAGATTTTAATTGCTTTTAATATTAGTATTAACCCTAGTTAACCCAATTTACCCTTTACTATGATGATAAATTTTACTATAGTTACTATTCATTCTCACATGAAATAAAGTTGAATAATTTACCGAGTTTAAAAATTATTATTCCAAATATGGAATTAATTTCTTCAAATTCAATTCCTATAATTGGAAAAATTAATTTTAAAATAAATTCATAAAACATAATGAGAAACAGTTTTTCAGAAAAAATGCATTTTTAAGTATAAAAATGTTTTTATACCAAAATTAAGAATAATGTCAATTAAAATGATATTTATTGGATTATTTATAATCAAAAGGAACTAATGAAATTTTAAAATCAATTCAAAACTAAACAGGACTTTTTAAATACTTGAATTAAAAATACAATTTTATATAAAATTTGTATTTTTCATGATTCACTAAAAAATTTATCTTTTTAGAAAAATCCCAAAATTTCATCCAAAAATAATTTTGATATGATTATTTCAAAAATGATATCATTTTTTTCAAATTAAATTCCTAAAATTGTGAAAAAATAATTATAAATTTTTCTCAAAAAATAAATAAAAACCATTTTGAAGAAAACATATTTTTGAAGCATAAAATGACTTTAAAGAAAATGAGTGCTTATTTATTAAGATTTAATCAATAAAATTTTAATGATTTGGACCCCCTATATCTATATATATTTTATAATGTGGTCACTCATATTCATACCCACCAATTCAATGGATAAGTTATAATGATCATATTTAAGTACTAATATTTTGTGGTCATTAATGCTCAATGTTAAGTGTCTTTTATACTATTGAACATAGTCTTATTTTAAAATATTGGTGTATTACATTCTACCACCTTAAATAAATTATGTTCTCAAAATTTTATCTTGAGATTGGAAATTCGAGGGCTTAATATTTGAAAATAACTTTATTGAAAACCATTTCATAAAATGGGATAACAAAAATTATTTTTGAAAAGAGGGAAAGGGAAATTTAAAGGTCATTTGGAATAACAAATAACTAGGTTTCTAAATTGGAGAACATTAGTGGGAAGTAAAAATATAGACATGTAATAGAAAAGTAATTTCCAAATAATTATAGGGAGTGGCAGAGAATGTGATCATGAGAAAGTTAATAACCACAAAATTACGAATTAATAAGAGAGAAAAAGGAAATCAATTCATCAAAAATGAATGTAAAAAATAAAATTTTTAATTTATGATGTATTATTTAATTATCCATACTAATATCATTAAAACATATACTCACTTGATTTTATTCAATTACATAAACACAATTTCATCCTTTGGTTGTGTGTTTTAATAAGTTTCAACCTCTATTTCATCCCATATTCCAAGCGATGAGTATCCATGATGAATATTTCTTATGCCTAAAGCATAAAATTTAAATAGATGATAGGATCTAAACAAGGATGAAAAGATAATACTATGATATTTATTAAATCCAAAACTAGTTATCACATGGTAAGATAATATAAAAAATTAATAAACCTTTATATGAAGGAATAATACACTTAACTCCAAAATTTCCACCATAAATCCCTAGGTTAAACTTAGATTATTCCATAAATAATTAACCCTATATCTTAATCAACCTCAATAAGATCAACATTAAATAATGTTTTAACCTCAAAGTTTATCTCATAACTTTCATCTTAAATCCCCAAAAATGTAACACAATTCCCCCCAAATAACCCCTCATGTTAAACCCAAGGGTTATATATACCTCAACCCAATAAAATGTCTCCCAAATTATCATTAATCACTTTAAAGTCCCAGTATTTAAAACCTCAAAAGTGGTTTCTATGACTTTAAACTTATGACCAACCATTATAGTATCCATGAATCTTAAGTTAACCTCATATGAAGACATCCTAATCTCTAAAGTTATCTAAACCCTTATCTGATACCAACTATAACAGTCCTGAACCCACACTCCTGGATCTAAGGCTAAAAACATAATGTTTATATTTATATCTTTGATACCAATAATCGTGACCCAATTTTATCCAATCAAAACACTCAATATCAAATGGAAATAAAAAATAACTTACATACCCAAATAACTTTTAAGTTTATAGTTTTATATAATTAAGAAAAATATTACATAATAATACCCATATATTTAAGTGAGAATTTTTTCCACTATACTAGGCTTTTCATATTCCTAATTAAGAATTTATCATCACTCACATGAAACCCTTATAAACATATCTTACTTAACATATTTATTTATATCATGGGGAAAATAAATATAAGAAGGGTGATATCAAATTATCAGTAATTTCATTCATGTGCATTAACAATAGAATACATTTTATGAGAGTAAGATGAGCATAAGGGTATGAGAACATATTAAAAGTGCATTAGCATAACATAAGATAATTAATTACCATAAAAACATGGATTATAAACAATGAGATATGATATAAAGATTTAAAAAAAATTTAGATACATACAATTCAATAATCATGAGCCATGTAAAAATAATCCTTAATTAAAGGAAACATTTTAACTTATTACATGTATAAAGAAACTATATTAGTAACTTGGAATATTAAACATTCATCATGGAATCTCCCAAAATAGGATAATTCCAATATTTATTATAAGTAAATTATTGTAGTTAACTCCATAATCTCTTAGAAGTTACTTATATTAATTAAACTTCATCATCTATTAGGAGTAACCTACAATTTTTTAACTCCATCACTTTACCCAATGCATTGGAGGGATATAACAGACTCACCTATTCTTGGTTTATAACATAACCACCCATCCTTGTTTTATAACATAACCACTATACTTGTTTAATAAATGAACCACCCATAAATCATCCATACAGATTTTTTAAGTACCATATAACGAAAAAAACATTTATAAGCTTTCACTTTTTAAAATAACACCCTTGAAAAAAACCACAATTACTTTTTAACTTGATTAAACCATGGAAAAGAAACAGGTTCCATAGAAATATATTTATAAAAATCATAATCCATACAGAGAAATAATAAGGATGATATCATTGGAAAATATCTCTTTTAGATCATAGGAACATAATAAAGGATATTCTCATAAATGAATAATTCATTTAAAAAAACATTTAATACATTTATCTAAAAATAGGAAAAATATAATTTGTTTTGATAACATTTTAAATAAAAAATTCAAGGAATATTAGTAAAAATATTCTCTTTGAAAATAACTATGGAAACTTATAAATTAAACTTAAAATAAAACAATATTTATGAAGGTAGTAAAATGCATTCATTTGGTAAATGATAAAATAAATACCCCTTTCACACTTCTCGTAAAAACCAAAAGTGACATGTTTGGAAAATAAAAAAAATATTCCTTTTAAAAATATATAAATAAATTAAAATTTAGTTTAAAATTAATTTAAAAAATAATTTATTCATAGAAAATAACACTCTTGAAAACATTTTAATGGTTATGGATATGGAAGAAAAAATATTCCTGACCAAAAAGAGAAATAAGTTCAGTTTTTCATTAAAAACATTATTTTTATCTTATTAAGTAAAAAAGAGAGTAAAATTAAAGTAAATAATGTAAAACTCATAAAAAATAATAGGATAAGAATATATATGTGGTTTAAGAAATTATGATCTTATAATTTCCCCCAAAGGAACTTTATATATAAACAATCTTGGAAGTAAATGAGATTGTAACAGAAAGAATTTAACACTTTGGTAACTTTATAATAAAAATTCATTGAAGGAAAGAATAATTTAAAAATTAATTAATGGGTTATTAAGTACACCATACAAATAAATCATAGTGCCCTACATGAAACATGTCTCAAGAAAATGAGATTGAGACAAATAAAACCCTTGAAACGATCATAACATTTGAAGTGATAATTAATCCATGAAGAGATTATGTGAACATATTTAAATACACATATTTTTTTACATAAAACATAAAATAATTTAGAGATCAATTAACACATAATCCCAGAATAAAAAATTAAATGAAGAAATGTTATAATTCAATGAAAGGAAATTGAGTTAAGAAACCCCTTACTGTGAGTCCAGAATTTCTATATATGTCATTTAGATCATGTATTATAAACTTATATTAATTATTTAATTATTCAAGAACATTTTAAAATGTTATTATGTTATCATTAAAAATTTTATTTAATTTATTTCAATGACATATTTAATTACTTAATCGGTTAATTCCACGTAGGGTATTTTGCGGACATTCAGTTCATAATTGAAAAATGAATTTGGTAGGTTGATTGTGGTCAAAGTGGTAATTATTAATTTATCTAAATAATAATAATAATAAAATAATTATCATTTTTATACAGAAAAATAAAATTTTATATTCATCTATGAAAAGTGGTTATGAAAAAAATACATCGGCTCGTGAGGTGGTAGTTCGTACGTACACACGAGTGGTGTTTTTCTTTACCTTTTATTGGATAGAATATAAAGAAAGAAAATAAAATATTATTTTTAAAAAATAATTATAATTCTATAAAAATAAAATCATTTCATTAAATCCATCCCCATGACTAGACATGAGAGGGAAATTTTAACAAATGAAGTACATTGCTATAGGGAGATGATAGTCCGTACACACACAAGTGTGATGATTCCATTTTAAATGATTGGAATGATACAGAGATAGAGGATATATTATATTTAAAAAATCATAATTATTTCATGAATATTATATATATATATACATTAAATCTATCATAATAACCATCCATGAAAAGTGGTGATGAGAAACAAAATTCATCAGTTTGCAATTCGATAATTCACACGTACACACGAATGATGGTTTCATTTCCCATTTTTTGGAAAAAAGGAGATGAATAAGGTTATTAAATTAACAAAATATTATCTCATTATATTTTATATACTTATTTTATTATATTTTAATGGTTATTAAAAATTTTAAGGAGGTATAATAAGAAGTAAAATGAAAACACATAGTTGAGACGATCACCTCCTCTTTGAACAACCTCCTTTGGATCTCTCCTTAATGACCCTAGGGATGGTCTTTTAAAAAGGAAAGAACCTCTAGAGTATATATAATTAATTTAATTAGAGTTTTATTTAGGTTTTTGTTGAGATAAGTGGCTCAAGAAGTGTGAGGAATAGAGGACAGGTGGTGTTCTTATATAAGAGAGGAGAACAACACCCTTATAATTACTTAAAGTATTAAATTAATAGAAATTAATTTTTGTTTTCAAGTGGAACTGAATTGATATATACAAAAATGTTATGGATATAAGTTTAAATACTCTCATATAATAAAATTTATAAAATTTTATGTGATTATTTAACCCTTATCTCATAGTTTGAACCCTATGTTAACCCTTTTAATGATTATTGCGATAATAATATTTTTTTACTCTTTATGAGTAAAAAAAATGACTATATAATGAAATTGAACCATAAATGGAAAATAATTTATATTTTATACCATATCCAATTAAATTGGTCAAATATAATATTTTGATTAATTTTAAATCATTTAATAAAATATTATTTAACTTAAAATGCCATTAAAGTCATTTTCGGGACTATTTACATAATTTGATTATAAAAATATCAAGAAAGTAATATAATTCGAATATAAAATTTTAAAACATCACTAATATATTATATTTATCTAAAAAATTCTTATAAAACCATAAATTATCAAAAAAAAATATTACTTTTATAGTTTTTAAAATCATTTACTTGATTTTTCTACTACTTGCACAAGCACTCTATCGGCGTTACATATGAATTTAAGATAATTATTTTATCTATAGAAGTTAAAAATAAAATACCATCACAAAAAATTTATTAATATTAAAAATAAACATTTATAACCATTAATGAATTGTATTTTTCATTTTGAAAACATATTATAGATATTAACATCAAGAAAGTGACATTTTGAAATTCTTCTTTACTTAAAATAATATAAACGTCTTTATGAAAAAAATGACACCAAAATGTAATATTGTTTAATATATTAAGATATTGGTCGAAATAAATTCATAAAAAATATTAAAATCAATATTTAGGGTGATTTTATATTCTTTTCACATTAGGTTTAATCCTTGTTAACTCAATTTACCCTTTATTGTGGTGATAAATTTTACCATGGTTACTATTCATTATAACAAAAAATAAAGTTGAACTATTTAAAAAATTTGGACATGATTATTGGAAATATTTAATCCAATTTATCAAATTCAATTCCTATAAGTGGTATAAATTACTTTTAAAATAAACCCGCAAAACGTGATGAAAAATAGTTTTCTAGAAAAATGCATTTTTAAGTATAAAATTTTTTTATAGAAAAATTAAGAATAATATAGATTAAAAAAACATTAATTGAATTATTTTTAAAAAAATTTAACTAATTTAATTTTAAAATAAATTCAAAATAAAATGGGACTTTGTAAATACTTGAATGGAATAAATAGTTTTCTATAAAATCTATATTTTCACTATTCACTAAAAAATTTATCTTTTCAGAAAAATACCAAATTTTATCCTAAGATAATTTTGATATGATGATTCCAAAAATTATATAATTTTTATTGAATAAAATTTATAATAGTTTCTAAAATTAAATATAATATTTTTTCACAAAAATCAATAAAAATCATTTATGAAAAAATCATATTTTTTGAAGAATAAAACGACTTTACTAAAAATTGTGTGCTTATTTACTAATAATTAATCAATAATTGTTTTTGAGTTGTATATATATATATATATATTTCGTAATTTGTTTACTTATATTTATACCTTCCAGTTCTATGACTAGGTTATAATAGTCATATTTAAATAATAGTATTTTTCACTCGTTAAAGCTTATTGTTGCATAACTTGTATGCTATCAAACATAGTATTTTTTTTAAAATATATGGGTATTACACTAACTGAATTATTATCATATTTAATTAATTAATATAGTCTAAATTATACTTCCCTTCTGAAATCCACATGTCTAATAGTCTATTTAGCAAGAAAACATTTCTCATTATTGTGAGCTTGTTATACATGTCAGCAAGGGACTTAATAAGTTAGGATGGGGTATTAAATTACAAGATGTTGTAAGATATGTTCTAAACTAATGAAATCTGAATAAACTCTAGTTTCTTATTATTTAGACTCTCCCAATGAGTTCCTTTTTCATCTCTTCTCGATTGGTACCTGTCAACCAAAGATCAAGGTCCCTCTACAATAGACAACCCTATATCTACATTTTCCAAAATCCAACATTTGTTTTGTAGATTTTCTCCATCTAGACCTTACCCTCTTTCAACAATATTTCTTTGGGAATTGTGAACTCCTTATAACTTCTAATAAATATAAAATAGAAACCAATAACTCCTTACTGATAATCTGAAACACCTTTACTATGGTCTGAAACATCTTCACCAGGTCCTAATCATCTTGAACACTCTAACAGTGCTCTGATACCACTTTTTGGTTCTATGATTAAATTCCAATAAACCACTTAAAAGAATCTATCAAAAATTAATAAATGTAATCCAAGTGCCCAAATTTGAACCCACACTGCATCACCTAGAACTTGGAAGACACACCACAACCAAGCCACTGCACCAAAACACACAAATTCTAAAGTAAGAGTAGGAAAGAACTATTAGAATACAATGACAGAAAGAAATCATAGAAAAATATTATAAGTTTAAAATGGTTCATACTTTCATTCTAATCCGCGTGTGTGTGTGTGGGGGGGGGGGGTCATTACAATTCTCTTTATTAAAGTAAGAAAAAGATGATTATAATCCCTTAGTGATCTACATCTGATCAAATGATCCACCCAAATATTTTTAGTATGACATAGCCAATGATTCTGGTAATCACTACCTCATAATATTCATGGGGATAAGTTAACCTAATTTTATCTCTATGGGAAAACCCTCTGTTCAGTCAAAGACCTCTACCACCTCAACTCCTTCAGTAAGTACACTATGCATGTTCAAAATATCTCATAGAATAACTTCATACATGAATTTACTTTTCCTACACTACCTCAATTGAAAGAGTCAAGGATGGGAATGTTTGATACTATCTATTGACTATAACTTTTGATCAATGTTACTACCAATCACACCTTCCAAATGTACCTTTTGGTCATCTTTTATCCAGTTATTCGATCTGCCTATCTCCTGATCATATTGCATCTAGATGTTTAGACCTCATCACTAACACTTTGACCATCTCTACTCAATCTATTTAAAATTAGACCATTGGAATTTCTTCTTATGTTGGTTATAATTACTTGGATGGAAAATGTTTTTCATAATTAAGATTAATATCATGAGGGTGTTTAGAGACAGAACCAAGGATAGACTTGGGTTTTCATGTTATGTCACCTCTTTTTATTTTGTCTTTTTATTATTTTATACTTGATTAGCCTAGTGGGAAATCCTTTTTTTATATATATGTATGGTCAGTTTGGATCTACTTTGTTTTAACATTTTATTGTTTTTTATTATTGATTGTTAGCTTTTAGATTTAAAACCATACACGTACTTTGATGTTTTTTATTTGTATATTATTTTAGGTTGTGATATAGAGAGTATAATCTCCCCGATAATGGTTATAGACTATAACTATTATCTAAAAAAATTGGTGTATTGGTATGTGTGCCTAAGGTCTTCCCACATCACTAACTCAATTATAGTTTAGGAAGACCCTAGCTAGCACATTAGATGACACATGTGTTATCACCCATCAAAGTATCACTAAACCCCATATATTATCTCCAATTATTCAAGTAATATAAAGTGTCCTAGACTCTACCACCACCCAATAGAACACCACTCAAGATCCTAACAGACATATGGTCAACGGGGGATTCATCACACATACCAAACCAATATAAACAACCCATAACATAAGTGAATGTTCCACATACAATAAAACTACATCATTTTTCATAATTATTATAATAGGAGAATCCATACAAGGTAATCATCAAATCAAGAGGGCACTTAGTCATGCATGCTTTTAAAACAAGACAACTCCCACACAAAGTCAATTAGACCAAACCATTCCAAAAAAAAACTCTCTCACTATTTTTATTTAAAATACAATTCAAATTAATCTTATAATTAATTATAAATGTATATCATGTTGTTTTATAACATCCAAGTACCTCAGAAAAATATAATGAAAATGAGTTCCAAACTATTCCTATAAAACTACAATTTTCCATTTGAAATATCATTTAAAACCTTTTCTTTTAAAACCACATTTAATTTTTTGAAAAATCATTTCAAAACTAGTTATTTAATTTAAAATCCAATTTTAAAAGTTAAATAATTTCACTCCATAAAAATTGAAAAAATAATCAACTCACCCCACCCATGCAAGTCATGAGATGATCCACCGATTCTCATTAAACTAGGGCACAACCAAAAAAATATTTTAGTCTAAATATATAATCCTTTAAAGAATATTAATCTAACATAATTTTATCCCATTTTAGAGTCATAAAATTCTATATAGTCATTTTAATCATAAAAATAATCATATGAAAACATGATATAACCATCATGAAATTCAACACACCCAATAACATAAAAATACACAATGAGTAAAGTGCCCCATCCTCAGTATGAATCCATTATTTTTCTACATTCATACCAGATTTAATCTATGATAACAACTAATAAAAATATAAAAAATACCAATTCATAAATTATAAAAAAACCCATAATAAAGTACCATAGTGAATATAATCTGGTGAAAACTCATTAAGTAATGTAATGATTTTAAAACCATAATCTATGAGGCATGGAAAATCCAAAATGAAATCTCAGTCCTCCTATGAGAAAAATATTTTAAGTTAATTACCCTAAAACCATCAGTTTTACCTAATTTTAATGAAAACTAAAGGAAAACTCACTTGAAAACTTACCTCTATAAAAAAGTGAGAAATAATCTTCATTTATCCTTCCCTGATGTCTTTTATCTATTGAACACCAAAGTTCCATATTTTAGAGTGATTTCACCATTCTTTAGTGGAATTAAATAATAAAATACCTAGTAGGAAAAAACAAAATTAAAGGATGGATAAATATAAGAGGAAAGGGTGAAAAAATTATAAGAGTCAACCTATAATCGATGGATCTAAATAATTGTAAACACCCTAGATCAAGGGAGGAAAAGGGAGGAAGGAGGGGGAAAATAAAGGTTTCCTCCCTCTAATTTGATCAAACTAAAAGAAAAGTCTCTGAAGGGAGTTAAAAAAACCAAAAAAACTAAAAATTAATTACTTAAAAAGTGGGCCGGGATTTACCACTATAAGTCCAGTGGCCTTTAATAAACTTTTAATGAGAGTTCTGGGCTCCTAATATAACTCCTTGAGATTTTTAAAATAGGAACATCATGTTAGATAGCGTGTATGATGAAATAAAACAATCTTAAAAGTGAATATAAAATTTTGACACTGTACAATACATTTATTTTTAAATAAATTCAATCTCTTTGATAGCTTGAGATGCACACAACACCAGGTTTAATTGAAACATGATACTCTATTAAAATATTATTATTTAAACATGATCATTATAACCTAGTAGTTAAGTTGGTGGGTATGAATAATACTAACTAAATTATGAATATTTTATAGTTTAAACATGTATAAAATTAATTCAATGGTATATATTGATTATAAATAAAATAAGAATCATTTAAAAGTAAAATAAATGTTCTCTGAAAAAATGTATTTTTTTCTAAAAGGCGGTTTATTCGCGCTTTGCGCACATAGTTTATAATTAATTTTTACCACTTTTAAGAAATTTATTTGATAAAATAAACTTAATTTTGTAAATCCTAATATCAAAATTATCTTAGGGTGAGTTTTTGGGATTTTTCTAAAATGTTTCATTTTTAAATGAATAGTGGAAATACTGATTTTTTTACCAAAAATTGCCTTTTCGTTTTAATAATTTATAAATTTAAATTATTTTTAAATATTTTTTAAAGTAAAAATAATTAATTTATATTAAAATTTTACTAATATATGTCATTTTAATCAATTTAATATTGAATTTTGATATGGAAACCTTCTATATTTATGAGAATTTACTCTTTGAAAACCTTTCTTTTCATTGCATATATGGGTATAATTTTAAATTGAATTATACCACTTCTGTGAATTTAATTTATAAAAATGAATTAAATATTTATAATAAACATAATTTATATTATCTAATAAGGTCAAATTAAAATTTTACCAAAATTAATGGTGAAAACAGTAAAAATTAATTACCGCGGTTAAGGTAAAAATGGGTTTACCATGGGGTTAAACTAAGAAGATAAGGGGTAAAATGATCTACCAACTTGTAAAAATATTGTTTTATAGACATATTTATATTTTATAATATAAAAAATTTAACCCTAATATTTTTTGGAATCTTTTTTTATGTGAATGACTATCATTTTGGATTCTTTGGGAAATTTCTAAGTAATTTCCAAGAGGGTTCCCTTTCCCCACTTATAAAAGGGAACTCCCACCCCTCACTTCTTCACACCCATAAAGACATTTTTATTGACCAAAATCTGGAAAAATATCTCCCAAAAATACTTATACATATTATATATTTTCTTTTCCTCCCAAAATACCATCTCTAGGATCCTTAAAAGAAGATCCAAAGTAGGTTTCTCTTAAAGAAGGTAATTATCTTAAAAAATATATTTTGTTTTCTTTATTATTTTTCCACATTAAATTATGTATTAAAAATTATAATATAATAAAAAAATATTTCAAATATACAAATAATTTATTATGTTTATGTCATAATATTTATCTATATCCACTTCCATCAAATGGGAAATGAAATCATCGATCAGGTGTACGACGGACTACTGCTTCGTGAACCGATGTAGTTCATTTTCCATCACCACATTTAAAGGATGGATATAATGATCTATTTAAAAAATTTATATTATATTTTTGATATTATTAGACTTATTTAACTTTAATATTACATATAACTTTTTTAATTTCTATTCCATTTCAAATACGATAATGTCGCCCATGTGTACGGAGGATTACCGCCTCGCGAAGCGATGAGATTCATTTTTCACTTACACTTTACATGGAATGAAATAAGGATAAAATTAATGAATATATGTGATATATATGATATGATATAGATTAAGTAAAATTAATATATCACCAAATTTCTTACCCTTTCACTCATTAAGGGAATGTTATCATCACTCATGCATACGTATAACCTACCGTCTCCACAAAGTGATGCGATTCATTTTCCATGTACAACTTTCATAAATGGTTCTAAAAAAGTATATAATTATTTAATATGATATTTATAAAATTATTATAAATTATTATATGATATATATATTTCCTATACACAAGAATCATAACTTTCATGACAAAACACACATGAGAAAACAAGGAAATTAACACCCAAAACAATGAAAATAATAAAATATTATTAACAAATGGGTGGTAAATTGTTATAATAGGATCATATATTATATTATAAATATGATTATGGTTATTTTATAGATTAATGACATTATTAAAACCATTATATAGTAATTAAATACATGTAAGAGGAAATCAGACCCGAGGTAAGGGTTTTTCATCTAACTTTTACTTTTGTGATACATATGCCATATTCACCACTTATTTCATTTGTGTAGTGTATATAATGATCCTTTGATATGATATATCATGAACATATTTTTCTTCATGGTATTTAAATTTTTGTTTTATGTTATTAATTTCATGGGGATTATAATTAAAAATTTACCAAAGTGGAAAGGGTTTATATCACAATCTAATAATTATTCGGGATTGTTTTTGTTTCAGTTTTAATTATAGGAATTATTTGATATATATATATATATATTAAAACAAACCTAATTTATTATCCTCTGGTTATTCATGAACTTTTTCAAGTAATAGTACCATTTTTCAACTCTTTGGTACTTAAAATGATTGAGAATATTTTCTTAAGAAAATCCAACTTTATTTATCTCATCGGTCAGAAATTATTTTAATTAAAACCCATGTTTTCTAAAAATGTTTTAAAAAATATTTAATTTTTTTTTAAAATGATTTATTAAATAAATATTTACCCATTTTTACTTTTTACAAATTTTGTTTAAAGGAAACATCATGTCGTTTTCAAAACAATGCATGTTTGGATTTTACTGAAAATGTGAATGAAATATTTTTTTTAACATGTACAACATGAATGGAATTTTACACCACCATGACCAATAAATGTTTTAATGATTATTTTAAAAGTTTTAAAAGGTTATTTTCAATGAAAATATTTTTAATTTTTTTGTGAACTTTTTTTTAAAAGGTGATTTTTAAAATGAAAAGGTCATTTTTCTCAAAAATATTTTTAAGGATATTTTCATGGTGTTTCTATTCATTAATGAAATAAAACATCTATTTTACTTATGATCCATAAAGGATATGTTGTATTTATACCATTCTTATTATTTATCTGGATGGTTTATGATTTGTTTAATTGGGGATGTACAATTTTATTACTATTCACCACTTTACTGTGGATGGTTTATGATTATGTTTATTGATTGGGGTAAGTATTAACATTTTGTATGTTAGTTTTTCAATATGAATGTTTATGTTGATTATGTTTCCCCCATTTCACACAAGGAATGAATTGGACTTAGTAAGTGATGGGTAGGTCCCATTATATCCCCTCGATGCATCGGTAGGTCTCATGAGGAAAACTAGATTAGGTTTTGGCCATGAACTTACCCATTTATTTAGATATCTTGGAATAATGCCTAAATGGTATATTTCATATGTTAATCATTATGAATTTAATTATTGATATTTCATGTGATTATTCTATTAGTTAGAACATCTATAATTAAGTTTTCAAGCTCATGTGGTTATTTATATGGAATTATTTTATCATCATTGATTCCTAACATATTATTCTCTAGTTATTGATTAAATTAAATGTGTTAGTTATTTACTTTGTCATATTGATTATGCCTTATTTATTCATATATTTTATTACACTCTTACCCTTTCTGAGCATCTAATATCACCCATTTATTAAGTTTTATTTTCCATAGGATACCAGAAAGAGTTTTGTGATTGATATGTAGAGATACACTATGAGTAATAATGGAATTATAAAATAGAATACTTTATGTATCTTATGTTTTAAAATATGATGCGAATTCAAGTATGTATATAGTTTACCAAGACTAATAAACTATTTAGTATTTTGGGATGTGATTCCTTGTATCTTTTTCCAATGTAATAAAGTAGACATTGAATCTGGGGCCCTAGGGCTAGGGTTAATACAATTGATATTAGAGGCAAGTTTAGTATAAACCTTAGGAGATAGATTTATGAAAACATAGATGAGGGAAGAAAACTCTATGATAGAATTTTAATATATATATATATAAGAACAATCCTAATTTTTTGGTAAAGAAGATATTATATGGTTTTTACTATTAAATACATCCTTGTTTAGATACTATAAGTGGATGTGATTCTGTAATAGATGTACATAGGAGTAATAAATTCGAAATGGGTGTATCAGGATTGAATCGATCTTCACCTAGTGTATGTAAACGGGCCTTACTATACACTTGGTTTGACAACCATGGGGGATATTCTTAGGATAAATAAAATTTTCTTTATAAAATATTATAAAGGAGTTGAAGATAAATATATCCCCCAAGAAACCATGTTTATGATTATGAGATTATCCATGATTTTTTTTTTCAATTTATGTTATGTTTTTCACTAGTTTTGGGATTATAAATTATGTTTCATAATTTTCTGATATAATATAGTGTATTAAATTATTTATAAATGGCACCTAATAAAAGGAATGAGAACCATATAAATGAATATAACCCATATAGGGATTCCCCCTGGGTAATATAATGATGCTAAAGCTAGAGTTGAAGCTGGAACTGATCAAATTATAGCCATATTAGGGAAGATGAATTAGTTTATGATTAATAAACATTCCCATATTGAGTATACTGCTGATCCACCATGTGATGTAATGACGTTAGACCACTTCATGAGTCAGAAACCTCATTCATTTAATGGGCCTAAAATCAAATTTTAGTTGAGCAATGGATAAGTTCCTTAGATAAGGTATTTATCGATCTAGGGAGTAGTGAAAGGGAGAAAGTTGTCCAAGCAGTTTATCAACTCTCAAGAGATGAAGATCAATGGTGGTTATTAATTCGAAACACTAAGGTTGAGGAGGAAATAACAATCATAGTGTGGATGGATTTTAAGGTAATCTTTTTAGAAAAATATTTTCTTGATGATCAATGATAAGATATGGAAATATAATTCTTGAGTCTAAGGAAGAAATAATTGTAAAATGTTTCTACGTATGGAGACAACTTTACAAGGATATAAAGGCATGCTGTAAACTATATACATGATCTAAAGAGGAATATTGACCATTTCCTTTATTGGCTTAATCAAATCCTCTAAAGGGAACTAGTCACCCAAGCTTTCTCATCATATGATGATATAATATAATGTGATATCAAGATAGAGAAATAAATCTCCAAGTCTTTTGAATTTGAAGGGAAATAATAGAAAAATAGGATGGGAGAGTAAAATATGGATAAAGGGAATAATTAAAGGAAGTATTTTATAATATGTGATACTTATGAAAGGAAAAATTTTGGTACATGATTAAAGGAAAATGAGTTTTATTTAAGTGTGGAGAAAAAGTACACTATGATCTTGATTTCAAGGGAAAGAAATAATCTTCTAATGTGAAATGCTTCCACTATAAGTATATGGGGCACTATACTAATGAATTCCCCAAGAGTCAAGGGAATAACCTCAAAATAAGCTAATGGTCCAATGTTAATCTTATGTTATAACTACAAATGAAGTGGAATGATTAATTTTCTTATGTTTAGATTCAATAATTATGTTATAGGATATATTTTAATCAATGATATTTTGGTTATAAGAATTATGAAATTTAGAATAATTGTACTATTGTAGTATTTCTATAAGGATTTTAAATCATGTGTTTAATGGTACCTAGAAAAGTGATTTAGTAGAAATTTTAGCTTCTTGGAAAACATACGATTGAGGGAGGTTAACACTTAATATGTGCTTACTATTGATATAATAATGATAAATAGTTTTTTATGAAGGTATTGGTAACCATTAAGTTTTGTATAATCTTTGACGTTGAGGTAATAATGGGATATTACAATTTGGTAACATTATAAGAATTATATTAATATGGTTTTAGAAAAAGGAAAAAATTCATGCCGAGTGAAAACCAATTGCATTCGGAAAGGCCGCAAGGCTTGAACCGACAACCAAAGGATGACAAGGGTTTAACACCTACCACTAACCTATGTGATGTTTTGGTTAACATGTCATTGTTTTCAATTTAAACAATTTGGTGGATAAATATTAATATTGAACCAATGGTGTTGCTATTGAGGTTTAGAGATTAATGTATTATATTGGATAACTTGCGATAACTAGATTGGTTTTGGAAAATATTTATAAACTTACATAATTACTTGTCACTCTTTTATGGATATTATGATCCATTAAAAGTTAATTTTAGTGTTCCATGCATAAAAAAATAATATTGGATATTACTTTATTATAGTAGGAAATACAGTGGAAAATGATATAAGCACAAACAAAAATGAGATTTTGGTTATGAAATATAAATATATCAAGTATATTTTTATATATTCTTAGTCTAGATGGTAAAGTAATTACTTAACTCTAGAAAAAGGATATTGAAACAAAGTGTTATCCTAATACCATAATTTATATTGAATTGATAATCTTTTAAATCATCCAAGATTTATGGTTTTTTGTTTCTTAACATTTCATTAATCATTCACCTTCTTGTTATCAATGAACTATATCACTCTTTATAATTATTTAATCTTTTCTTCCATGTCCATATCTTCACTTTCCACCAATATTATCCTACTTAGAAACCAAGTTATATGTTATTACATATGAAATTTGTACTCCCCTTTCTATCTTATTAAAAGGTTTTTTATTAACCCTTTTTATGATGTGAGTTTTCAATGAAGGTATTTTATAATGTCAAACCATTGGTTATCAAGATCATGATTAAATTGCAAGGACACAATTTATTTAAGGGT
The DNA here is from genome assembly GCA_963277665.1 of Viscum album. Lineage (NCBI taxonomy): Eukaryota > Viridiplantae > Streptophyta > Magnoliopsida > Santalales > Viscaceae > Viscum > Viscum album. Next base: position 861,910,776 of record OY728140.1, read on the forward strand.
ATGAGAATGCAACACCCCAAGATTTTTAAAATAGGAACATCATGTTAGATAACATGTAAGAAGAAAAACACCAAGATTAGAATATAATATAAAATCATAGGATTTTATGATATATTTATTTTTAAATAAATTCAATCTCTTTGATAGATTGTGATGCATGCATCACCGGGTTTAAATGAAACATGATACTCTATTAAAATATTATTATTTAAATATGATCATTATAACTTAGCTGATAAGTTATAAGATATGAATATTACTAACTAAATTATGAAAATTTTATGTTTTAAACATGTATAAAATAAATTAAATGGTTATATATTTATTAGAAATAAAATAATAATCATTTAAAGTAAAAGAAATTTTTTCTGAAAAACTATATATTTTTTATAAAAGGCGGTTTAGTCTCACTTTACAAAAATAATTTATAATCAATTTTCAAAAATTTTAGAATATATATTTGAAAAAATAAAATTTATTTTTGAAATCATAATATCAAAATTATATTAGTGTTATTTGTTAGTATTTTTTTGAAATGTTTCTTGAATTTTGAAAAATATTGATTTTTTTACTAAAAAATGCCTTTTTGTTTAAATTATTTAGAAAGTTAAATTATATTTTAAATTGGGTTTAAATTAAAATTAGTTCAATTATATTAAAATTTAACTAATTTATGTCATTTGGAATCAATTTCATATTGAAATTTTATATTAAAACATTTTATACTTATGAGAATTTTCTTTTTGAAAACTTGCTTTTTCATCGCATCTACAGGTATAATTTTAAATTGAATTTTTCCACTTATGTTAATTGAATTTTAAAAAATGGATTAATTATTTGGAATAATAATAATAATTTATATTATCTTATGAGGTCAAATTAATTTTTAACCAAAATTAATAGTAAAAATTAATTACTACGGTTAAGGTAAAAATGGGTTTACTATGGGGTTAAAATAAAAAGATAAGGGTTAAAATATTCTAAAAAATCATCAAAATATTATTTTATGGATATATTTATATCTTATGATATCTCAAATTTGAACCTAATTTTATTTTGAAGGTTTTTTATGTGAATTACTTTATCATTTGGATTCTTTTGTGAAATTTCCAAGTAATTTCCAAGATGGTTCCCTTTCCCCACTTATAAAAGGGAACTCTCTACCCTTACTTCTTCACACCATTAAAGCCATTTGTACCAAATAAACCATAAAAAAACACACCCTTGACATTCTTATACATATTATAGAGCTTATCTTCCTCCCAAAATACCATCCTTAGAGTCCTTAAGAGGAGATCCAAAGGAGGTTTCTCTTGGAGAATATAATTATCTTAACAAATACCTTTCATTTTATTTCTTATTTTCCACATTAAATTATGTATTAAAACTTATAATATAATAAAACAAGTATTTAACATATAATTAGATGTTATTATGTTTATGGAATAATATTTACCCATCTACAAATCCATCAAATGGGAAACAAAATCATATATTGTGTATACGACAGACTACCGCCTCACGAACCGATGTATTTTGTTTTCCACCACCACTTTTAAAGGATGGATATAATTATGGATTTAAAACATGTATATTATATTTATTATATTATTATACTTATTTAATTTTAATATCAAATATAAATTTTTATGTTCCATTCCATTTTAAATACGATAATATCGCTCATGTGTATGATGGACTATCGCCTCACAAAGTGGTGTGATTCATTTTTCACTTACCATTTACATGGAATGTAATAAAGATAAAATTAATGAATATATGTGATATATATGAGATGATATTGATTATTTAAAATTAATATATCACCCACTTCCTTACCATTTCACTCATTTAGGGAATGATGTTGTCGCTCGTGCGTATGTACTGCCTACCATCTCCAGGAAGCGATGTGATTCATTTTCCATGTCCAAATTTCATAAATGGTTATAAAAATGTATCTACTGATTAAATATGATATTTATAATATCATTATCACTATATATATGATATATATATATATATATATATCCTACACATAATAATTGGAACTTTCATGAAAAAACACACATGAGAAAACAAGACAATTAACACCAGAAACACTGAAAATAATGAAACATTATTAACAAACAGGTGGTACAATGTTATAATAGGACCATATATGTTAGTATAAATATTATTATGTTTGTTTAATAATTTAATAAAATTATTAAAACCATTATATAGGAGGTATAAACATGTATTAAGTAAATCAGACCTGAGGTAAGAGTTTCTCATCTCACTTTTACTTCCATGTGTCATATGCCATATTCACCACTTATTTACTTTATGTGGTGTATATTATTTAACTTTTATATTTTATATAATGAATATATTTTTATTAATGGTATTTAAGGTTTTTTTTGATGTTATTTATTTCATGGGTCTTATGATTCAAAAGTTACCAAAGTGGTAAGATTTTATTTCACAATCTCATCAATATTTGGGATTGTTTTTGTTTAAGTTTTTATTGGTGGAATTATTTGATATATCCATATTAAAATCAAAATATTTTATTATCATATGTTTATTTTTTAAAATTTTCAAGTAATAGTACCATTTTACCATTCTTTGGTACTTAAAATGATTGAGAATTGTTTTTAATAAAATATGATTTTATTTCTCTCTTCTGTCAAAAATCCTTTTCATCAAAACCCATGTTTTATCAAAATATTTTCAAAAATGTTTTTAAAAATTTAAAAATTATTTATTAAATACATTTTTACCCATTTTTACTTTTTAAAAAATGTTTTGAAAGGAATCTTCATGTAATTTTCAAAACAATTCCTGTTTTGGATTTTACTAAAAAGTGAATGAAATATTTATTTTAATGTGTATGATTTGAACCTAAATTCTCACTATCATGACCAATAATTTATTTAATGATTATTTTATAATTATTAAAATGTTATTTTGAATGGAAATTATTTTCAATTTTTTTGTGAACATTTTTTTTAAAAGGTTGTTTTCAAAATGTAAAGGTAATTTTTATTAAAAATGTTTTTAAGGACATTTTCATGGTATTTATATTCATTAAAAACATAAAACCTCTATTTTAATTATGATGTACTGAGGATATTTTGTATTGATATCATCCTTATTATTTATCCAAAATTTTTATGATCATTTTGAATTAGGATGTACAATTTTATTACCATTCACCACTTTAATCTAGAATGTTTATGATTATGTTTATTGATTGGGGTAATTATCAACATTTTTTATGTTAGTTATTCAATATGGTTATTTATATTGATTATGTTTCACACTTTTCATATGAAGAATGTATTGAACTTATTAAGTGATGGTCGAGGCCCGTTATAGCCCCTTGATGCATTAGTAAGTCTCATGAGATAAACTAGATTGAGTTTTTTGATGAGGCCTTACAAACTTATTAAGATGTATTGGCACAATGACTCAATGGCATGTTTCAGATATCCGAAATTATGAATTCCATCATTATGAATTTAGTTATTGATATTTTATTTGATTATTAAATTAGTTATAATATCCATGGTTAGGTGTTCGAGCTCATGTGATTATTTATATGACATTATTTGATTATAATTTATTCCTGCCATATTATACTCAAGTTATTGATTAAATAACATGTGTTTTAGTTATTTAACTTTCCATATTGATTATTCCTGATTTATTATTATATTCCATTGTATGATTACCTTTACTGAGCATATAATCTCAAACATTTCTTATGTTTTATATTCCCCAAGATACTAGAAAGTGTTTTGTGATTGATATTCAAGGATATGCTATAAGTAATAATGGAATTCTCAAATAAAATACCCTCTGTATCTTATGTTTTTAAAATGTAATGTGAATTCAAGTATGTATCTAGTTTACCAATACTAATAAAACATTTGGTCCCTCAGTACATGATTTATTATATCTCATCCTGATGTAATAAAGTAGACACTAGATTCAGGATATTGGGGTTAGGTTCAGTACACCTAATGTCCATCCACCAAACTCATGGTGGGATTCCACTTGGGTTATGGTTATTGCTGAAGTATCCCACTAAACACTATTTACTTACATATCATGATAATTTATCACTCCTAAGGTATTAAATTCATTAATACATGCCCAAAATATCCTTTTAGACTCCCTAAAATCATCAATAAAATTCTCCTCATGATCCAAATTTGAAACTTCAAACTCCTATGAATTTCACTCTTCTAAAATCCAAATCTTTCTCAATTCAATCAACACTCAATAATATGGGGAACATATATCATATTTTTGATAAATCTAAATATTTAATTCATGATTGGTTAATAAAGATCCTTGAGTAACAACAAATATAATCCCACCTACAATATCTATAGGAAGGTGAACTGAAAAACTCCTTTAATGGGATTTCCTAAACTCCCACAATCTTCTTGAACTTATCATTAAAGAGATAAGTGAAATATAGAGTGATTTATCTTATAGATACTTAAATGAATCATGCATTAAATTATTTGGTTTAATTCTACTTTACAATCACTCAAGGAAACTTCTTATATTAATGTACAAAGAGTGATCATTATACACACCCTTTATGAAGAGAACATTACAACCTTTTTTGTAATGTTTACAACTTAACAATTATTACTAATCAAACCAAAATATTTCATTAATTAACTCTTAAAAAACCAATGAAAATAACTTAAATCTTAAAAAACCAAATAAATGATAATGTTTATTATAAAAAATGGAAAAAATAGACATAATATTGTGTATCACAACCATTTCATAGACAACAACACACTCAAATCGCTAGTCACACCAAGGTCATAATGACAACATCAAAATACCCATAATATCAACCACATTGTGTAATTTATTAAGAAACTTTATCAACAATGTCTTATAAATAAATCATTTTGAGGTGAGTAAGAACTTATTGTAAAAGGATATGTCAATGCGAGTTTTTAAAGTGAAAAAGACAATTCAATATCTTAGAAATGGTGAGTTTTTTTTGATAAACAGTTGAGAAGTTAGCTGAAAGTTCCTTAATAATTTCATACCATTGGATCATAAAATAGAGTTATAATACATAAAAACATAATACATTACACGTGATGTTGTTTGGATTAAAAATACATAGTTTTAATATAGTATTTTCTATAGAATAACAAACCCTATAGAGCTCTATTACGATAACAGCCAAATTATCACTTAGGAAAAGAAATAAAAATATCACCAAAATATTCAAACTTATCCTTCCTAGATTCCACCACATTAGATATATTATTGAAGAGTGAGATAAAAATATTTATTGGGTAGCTACATATGATAATACAATGAATCCTTTGAAAAAATCACTTGTGCAGAAAAAACATGAGAATCATATAAAGTAATTGATATTAAATACTAAATCTATTATTTAGTTTTGTTAAGGTATGTGTTTTAATGTTATTCATGATATTTAAAAATTATAAACACACATTATATCATTATTTTACAATTAATGAAAATTTTTGAATTAACATTCATATATGTTTGTTATAAATTTGTTATAATAATTAACCTCTTATATTTGAATCTATAAGTTATCCTTAATCAATGATCATTATATAAAGATGTGAGTTATGATAATATGTTAATATTTTCATGAGTTAAAACACATATGATGGTACAAATTTTAGTAATAGGTTATAAGTTTCATTTATTATCTGGATTAATCCACTTTGAGTGTACCATATAAAATTCTATATGCACATGTCATTAGTAATCCTAGGATGAAAACTACATAGTAATCATAAAATTGAAGTTAACAAGTTTCCCTATATTTGAATCATAATATTTTGATATTAATATTATTTTATTCCAGAGAATAAATTCAACATAGGGTGGTAGAGATTCATTTTGATCATCAAATGGGGGTTACTTAACTAATATGAGATTTTCCTCCCATGTTATGAGTATAACATATGATATTTTGATTGAATAGGACTAAGAAAATGAATAGTCATACTTATATGAGTGAAATGTGACATGCTTATATACTTGGTTGAATTGATTATGACACATTCACATATCTTGGCTAGTCTTCATTAAAATTTTAGAATATATTATTTAACCTATAATAGATTAACATGTTCCTCATCTCATAACTATATTCAATTTTATAGAAAATGAATTATATTTATATATATGTGGTTGGTGTATATCATAGTAGAACCCTTTATAAGTTGATTAAAAATAATGTTTTTTTATATTCCATTCATTGATCATTATTGTGAATTAAGTATTCATGATCATTATTAATTATACAAAGCCCCACAAGGTCACATATAAGATAAACCAAATTAAAATTTATTTTTGGGTAGAGTATTTTCCCAAAAATTGAATAATGATAACAAAAAAAAATCAAAAATAAATGAATAAAAAAATATAAACCAATAGAGCAATTATTTTTTTGTTGATATTAAGAAAAAAATGTAAGAAACAAAAAATAATAGTGATAAAAAATAAAAAATAAAAAATAAAACATTACATAAAATATAATCATATTCTAAAAATAAAAATGGAAAATAATGTTAATACAAAAATAATTCATAATGTAGTGACCTTAACCCAGATACTTGGATAGTACCCAAATTTTGACGCCATTGACCCTAAGAGCACCCATCGATCCCCAAGGGATACCGACTAGCCCCCCAGGTTATTAGGGGATGATTTACCTACTTTGATTAATATAAGGTGATATGTAAAACATGTGACACCCAAAAGTCCATCATTATGTAATTATTTTGATTATTTATCTTATTTTACAAGTTTTGGGAGTTAGAAGATACAAAAAATAGATAAAATAGATTGGGAAACACATTTAACACACAATTAGTGATAATCGTGCACCCAAACCGTGTATAAGGGGGAAGGGTTTATTAGAGTTGGTTCCCTAGAACCAAATTCTTAGTACTTAATGATTATATGTATTCATTATCTTGAATATTAATGAAGTTTAATATCACATAATGATTTTTCCTCTGTATGACATAGTATATGATAATGTCCTAAGAATATCTTTCACATTGAAAGGTTATAATAGTTTCCAAATATAATGAGAACTTAGTGGTGCAAAAATAGTATTCTTGAATATATATATTATGTACCTGGATGATATCATTTGATGAGACATAAGTAATATAAGGTATTAGGGGTAGAGACACATAGAACTTTGAGGCAATTTCTCACAGTGTGGACTCTTAATAATTTCTAGACTAGGATATTATGATAACGAGACCTGTCAGTAGGAAATTTATATTTATATGTGTTATTGGATGTTCCTATCTATGGATGTATGAATTGATAATTTGAATTTAATATTATCATTAATGAATACTTGAAGTTATATAATTTTATGTATTGATAAAAACCATGATGATATATACTCATGATGAAGTATGATACATTGGGTGCATCATGAGTGATTTTTTATTAATGGATAACACAAGAAAGGATTTATTTCTTCCATCCCTTGATAGAAGTTGATATCTCTGGCCCTTTGATGAGAATAGAACTACCTGGATAAATCCATTTCCATAGTGGTTTGTGGAAATATTAATTTCTAGAAAATTAAATAAAGATACATCAAGAACATAGGTTTAAGACACTAGTATAAAACCCACCTGATTTGGGATATTACAATAAAGGGATTATATTACACTATAATCATTCATAGAAGGTTGTATATATTTTTGACATTAAGATATTTCTCTATTGGTGTCTTGGTGCGTTACAAGATGGTAACCATGGAATTTAAGAATATCTTCTTATTTACATTGATAAATATTCTTAGAGGGTCACACACTAAGTGTATTGGAAATATCAATTAAATTCAATGTTGAATTTAACAAGTTAGAATAAATATTATTCACGCCTTGTGGTTTAATATTTAATATAGTTTAGTTTATCACCGTGACTTAATCACAAGTTATTCAAAAGAACAAAAGAGTTAAATAATAATAATAAATATTTATTTGAATGGTTTGTAAAATATAATATTTATTATATTTATTAATTAATAATGAAGTGATATTTATTTATTAAATAAATAGTCATTATTCAAAGTTCTGTAAATGTTGAGTATGATAAATGAACCAAGTTTAATAGTCTGATTAGAAATGATATAAATGATATATATTTATTCTTAGGTGATTCACATTTCAAGTGAATAATGACTATATTATTATTAATACATAGAGTTCACTAATAATTAAGAAATTGGTAAGGGGGATTATATAAAAATAGGAAAGCCCAAACTTTCCTTAATATATATCTAGTTATATATATTTCCCACGTAGATTATGTTGTGCCGAATGAATAGAGAGAATCTCTATTAAACCCTAGAGAGAGTTATGGAGATAAAAAGTATTCTATATCCTACTCCTATCTCAATCCATTGAGAAAACACCAAGAATTATTCATCCTCTAAGATAATTCTGTTGTGATCATCCATGAATGATGCAAGCGATCAGGATCGACCATGCTTATACTCGTTGATTCTATGATAATGTTCAAAGATTTTGGTACATGTATGGACCACCACTAGAGGGATTATGTACTTGGATCCTACAACACAACAACATCACAATGAGACCGAGTCAACTGAATCATCAATGAAGAAATAATTACAAGTTTAGTTAATTATAGATATATTTATAAATTAATTATAAATTACATGTGATGAACCTCCTATTTTGGTTAACACGTTCAAATAAGTCAATTGATATATGATTTATATCTTCTGTTCATGGTTTTATTCTTTATGTACAACTTAGATTATTTATAAATCAAGACTAAAAACCGAGTTAGCCTTTCCAAAAAGGTGCTTGTGCTGTTCCCAAGACCTGCAAGTGGTATCAAAGTGGTCACATGGTTTATAATTATTTTTTAATTATTGATTGAATGGTATGAATTTTCAATTTATTTTACTTTATATATATTCTTTCTCAGAATATTAACATTGTTTTATCTTCCATTTCTACCTTCTCACTCACATTACCAATAAATGGTTTAAATCAAAACAAATAAACATCCAAAAATGCCATATGGAGATGTGAATCATTCTAGTCCGATATCACAAGACTACATGATATATACTAAACTATATGTCATGTAACCATGTATATATCATGTATCTCACATGGTTATCATATCGGATCTGATAAAAGTGGATCTATGTATAACTGGATTATATGGAATGAGATTTGAATAACTACACACCATATAACTCATGTAAACGATGTTTAGTCCTCATGTTCTCATTGTTGACAAAATGAGGATCCAAGTGTGTCACATATATACTTTAAAACATAGGTACTAAAAAACTATACAACTTTGAGTCCACATAATATATAGGATGATGAAACACCATCCACCTCATACATGTCTATGGCATACAAACATGCCTAGTCCCTAGGTGAGTATCATGGACATGGGCAGAAGAGATCACACATTGTGTAACCCAGTACATGCCTTGTAGTCTACTACATCCAATGAACATAATTTAACATGGAGAGAATAATTGATTACATGATTAAACATATTCAAATGTGTCCCATGTGTCATTTATTTGAAAACACATCCCATTCCATAGGATTGTTGATTATATATTAAATTATTTTTTGTGTTAAATTCTAAATCTATAAGTTGTGTATGGTCTTTTATTATTGTTTACTCAATAAACATCAAGAGTATCACATGCAGTGTAATTCACATGTTTTTTGTGTGTCATTTTTTATAGTACATTATATATAATTACTTTTGGAGTCGGTGGTCTAGAACCAACTACTTTGTACTTTTTTTTGACAAAACTACTTTTTACTTTATTCATTAATAAATACCTTATCACATCTTGATTGTTCTTCTTCATGAAAATGCATGTGATAATGTCCTAAGGACATCTGTTTCATTAAAGGGTCATAGCGAATCCCTACTATGATGAGAACTCAGAAGTTCCATAACACTGTTCTTGAATATATGTTCTATGGCCAGGTGATGTTATTTGAGGGACAAAAATAATATAGGCCATTAGGAGTGAGGACTCATAAAACTTTGAGGCAACTTCTCACAGTGTGCGCCCTTGGTAATATCCAGGAGGATATTATGAGAACGAGACCTGCTAGTAGGAAATCTATATTTCATAGTGTCATTGGATGTTCCTATCTGCAGACGTGTGTATTGGTCCTTAGACTTTAAGATTATTATTAATGGGTATTACAACTCGCACACTTAGATGTATTGACGAAAACTCTGATGACACACTGTTCGCAGCGAGGTAGGATACGTTGGGTGTGTCATGAGTAATACTGCATTAATAGATAATGTGAGAAAGGATTTGTCCCTTATATTCTATAACGAAAGTAGATATCTCAAGCCCTTTGATTGAATTGATATAGCCTAAAATCTATGTCCATGGTAAGGTATGAGCGAGTTCAATTCCAAAAAGTCAAAGAAATAATAATCGAGCACATGGGTTGATGGTACTAGTATGCAACCCGCTTGATTCGAGATATCATGAAAAAAGGATTATATTACACAGTAAGCGTTCGTATGAGGTGACACGTCATTGCGACATTAACTTCTTTCTCTATGGGTGACTTGTCGTTTTGCTAGATGCTAACCTTGGACATTATGTAGGCTCTGCCTAATGCCACTGATAAAGAATCCTAGAGGGTCACACACTAAGTGTGTCCATGTATCTCAGTTAAATATTAATTTAACAAGTTAAATAAATATTATTAACAACTGTGGTTTAATAATTATTTAAGGATGCCTGATCACATTTATTTCGACACTAGTTATTCGAGAGAATATATTGTGGACGAAATAATATATATTTATTAGCGAGTAATGTAGTTACATTTATTTAAGAAATAAATAGCCATTACTCAAGGACTAATAAATGTGGTGGAGGAAATAAAGGAAAATGGAAAATAAAATTACATACCGTGTATATTGAATATACACGCCGTGTAGTTTTATGGAAAACGAGTACACGCCGTGTATTAATGATTACACGGAGTGTAGTTTTTCCAGTCGGGATTTTGAGGAAATAATATCGTTTTATTAAATGATATTTATTATAATCAGCGTGGGCGCATGTCAAGGAATTAATCATTCGACATGGGGGGTTTTCAATAAGAGTTAATGAAATAAATAAAACGTGTAACGCGTTTATTTATTGTCATAACTCTATAACCTGAAACCCGATTATAAATATCCTCACAACCCCAACACTTTTTCCCAATCGTTGTGTACAAAAATTCTGGAGAGTTCTCTCAAGGCCGAAATAACTCCTTCCTCCAAGAACACTCTCAAGACCAAGAGAGATCCACCACCACCAGATCAAGGCGATCAAAGGTGGAAATCACAAGCGCAGGTTCTTCCATGCTAGCACCCGAAGATACCGTCAGTGACATACAGAGATACATGGAGCACGTGTGGATCACCGCTAGAGGAATCCTACACTTGGATTCTACGACGCAATGACGGACCACATCAGATCGTGACTGGAGACATCAAAAAAGAAATAATCCCATCAAGGTAATTCTTGTCAATTAATTAAATTAATTACAACCAACATATGATGATACTATCTTTATGGTTTCGGGACTCCCTATTTTGTTTTTCATTCTTCGTTATATTCCGAAGATTCAGCATTTTACATCGTGATGGATCTCAGATTGATCATTGTTAATGCTAAAATTAAAGGTCGGCACTCCCACCAATGCACTTACGCTGCGCTTGGAACCTACAAGTGGTATCAGAGGGGTCATATCATTGATTATAATTATTTAGTTTTTCATTGGTGATTTATGCATTTAATAATTTAGTTGTTTCAATTCAAGTTAATCTTTCTTTAAAATCCGAATCTCGAGATCTGTTCCTCCCCTCTCATTTCTCGTTCACCTTATAGAAACAAATTTTAATTTTAATTTTATTAAAATAAAATAGAGGAACTCATCCGAAGGTGCCAAACATTCCTGGCCGTACAACACCAAAATACACGGCGTGTATTCGGAAGTACACGCCGTGTAGTCTAGGTTCAAAACATTGGACTGGTCCACCAAATCAGGCCATGTATTGGATCCTATCAAAGTCATTTATGACACCATGTATTAACCAGGAACAGGTGGAAAACGATTTCCGGATTACACGCCGTGTGGTCCACTGAACACGGCGTGTAGTCCCTTTAGGCTTGGATTGGACCGTGTACCCCGTACACAGCTTTCCTGGCTGGAAACCATGTAACACGGATACAACACGGCTTGTGTCCAACTGAACATGCCATGTACTCCAAAAATTTCCGAAGTACATCAACACGCCATGTCCCCGGGCGTGTACTTCAGATGGACGATGAAGAAAAGTGCATTCCGTGTAGTCAGAACTACACGCCGTGCACTCACCCAAATTACGCAGATTTATTAAAATTTATTATTATATTATAAAAACCCTTGATACGTGTACCATAGTGCAGGTGTAAAGCTGAGGCAGAACACGTGATAGGTGTTATATATATATGTGTTTAATTTAACATCTATGTAATGAACGAGAATTCACCGGGTTGCCTCCAAGGTACAAGTTACATACAAAGATAATTTTAAATGAATTTATTTGTTTAAAATTATGATGGTTGAGAATCTCAAGGAAATTTAGAAAAGATTTTAAGATAAATGGATTGATTAATCAAATATAATTAATTGATTCGAGCGTGATTTATCTTAAACAAGAAAGATTAAATAATTTAATGCTAGTTTTATTTATGTGTAAATATCGATGCATGTATGGATAATCATGAGCTAGACCAAGACCTTTGTATGTGAATGATTTCTTTAATTTATTTATTTAAATTAAATTTGTTGGCTTGCGAGCCATCTCCTCATTAATATGTAGGGCCTGCACGCCCAAGGATTCTTTTATGTAAAACCCCATTTTTACCCCTCACCTGCGTGTGAGATAAATTCATATGTAATGGATGGAGATCCCAATATAGTGGATGTGGCTCAAGTTAGGAGCCAATGTGAAACCAATCCAAGGAGATACAAAGGTGGAAAGGTGGAAATCTGTAAACATGAACCCGAAAGGTTCAAGGTGTTTCTCCCCTAGGTCTTGGGTTAGTTTATCAACCACTAGATAAACTAACCAATAGAACAAGCACATGATCATACCATTTATTTTATTTATGTCAGTTTCATGGTTTACTTATTGTGGACATTTTGTCACTATCACACAATTAATGAATTAAATAAGCATGTAAGATGGAACTAAAATAAAGATTGGCTTATGCGTAAATATTATCTTACACATGGTTAATCATTTAAGTATATCCCACTTAATATTAACAAGCATGTAATAAAATATAATAAAATGGTAATTTACATATAAGGATAAAATCCCTCAAATAAATATTAAGTTAGTATAGCCTTCCATAATCTTGGTTAGAATCAAACCATAGTTCAAAATGCTTGACCTACCCTAGTTAGGGTGCTTTCAATTATCGGGGAATTATAATTCAAGGTTTTGGGTTGACTTGACTTGGTTCGCATCAAGGGTTGACTACCACAGCAGGACTTGGTGTGACCAAGAGGTAAAGGTTGAGGAAATCCAAAATAAAAGGATTTCAGGTTTGGGGAGTCCACTTAGCGGATCAAGGAGCTGCGAGTTAATACAGTTGGCATTTGGAATGGCTACCTAAAACCCTTCATGTTTCTTAACCAACCCTAGTTGGGGTAATGTGAAGGTAAATATGGATCCTTACCACTAGAATATTCAGGCAACAGAATATTCCAAATTCAATGGTGAGGACTATTGGATTTCGATAAAACAGTGGGAGACTAATAAGTATTAATTTATTTATTTTTCTCATTTTAATAATAAAGTACTAAACCTTTACTCATCTTAATTTGTAGAAACGACAAGAAAAGTGACTTCAAACATATCATTGCAAACCATACTTGATAAGGAAAACCTTCTCACCAACACCAATTTCCAAGAGTGGTAGAGGTGTTTACGCATCATCCTTCACCACAAAAAGAAATTGTATGTGCTGGAAGAGACTATTCTAGTTGCGCCTAGAAAGGAGGCCAGTGATGAGGAACCGTCTCTATACATGAAACACATGGATGATGCCATATATGTCAAGTGTTTTATGTTATCGTCCATGTCTAATGAGCTCTTGAAGCAACATGAAAACATGGATGTGTATAACATGATGTCTCACCTTAAGGATATCTACCAAGATAAGGCAAGACAAGAGAGATATGAGATCTCCAATGCTTTGTTTACAACTAATCTTAGAGAGACTACGCCAGCTGGGCCTCATGTAGTCAAGCTTATTGGCTACATTGAATGCCTAGACATCTTAGGGATTAAGTTCCTGGATGAGTTGCGTACAGATCTCTTCCTATCATCACTACCCAAGACCTTCTCTAGCTTAATTGTCAATTATAACATGAGAAACAATGAGAAGAGTCTATCATAACTTCTGACCTTAATTCTTCAGGTAGATAAGGACATGGGGTCTGACAAACCCACAGTCCTTATAGTGAATAAGAAAAGGAAGGACAAGGAAAAAGGTCCAAAGACTTATAAATGGTCTCAAGCTTCCGAGTGTCGTCCCTCCAAGAAGGGGAAGATCCAGAGGAAGAGCAAGGAATGGGAGGCGGTGTGTTTTTCATGTGGCAAGCAAGGCCACTGGAAGAGGAACTACACCCAGAAGCGTGGTGATGCTAAATGTGTGTTTGTTATCGAGTGTAATCTTTCTATTTCTACTCATTGGGTATTAGATACAACTTGTGGGGATCACATATGTATTAAAATGTAGGAACCAAGTAGATTTAGAAATATTTCTATAAGAGAGGTGGATCTTTGAGCTGATAATGGCACAAGGCTGACTACGTTGGCTATTAGATATTACCACCTCTCATTTCTAACTAGGATGATTTTGTTTTTTCATAACTGTTATTATATACCTAGTGTTACCAAGAACAAATTTTTTTTTATCTTGTTTGGATATGGATGGAATTATTTTCAAGTTTGGAAATAAGGGTTGTCTCTTTTATAAGAATAACATATGTTACGGTATGACACATTTAAATAATGGTTTGTATGTATTAAATTATGAAAACCAAGTGTTGGCAATCGATAATGAAACAAACTCACATGACTCATACATCACCCAGTTGTGGCATCACTATCTCGGTCATGTAAATGAGAAGTTATTGACAAATATCTACCAAGATGGCTATTTAGAATCTACTGAGCTAAAACCACTTGATAGATTTCATGCTTGTTTACAAGGTAAAATGACCAAGCTGCCTTTCGGTGGACATGGTGAAAGGTCCACTGAGCTTCTAGGATTGGTGAACATGGATGTATGTGAACCATTTCCTGTAGAAGTTAGAGGTAGATATTCTTACTTCATTAATTTTACTGATGATTTGAGTAGATATGGATATTTCTACTTAATGAGGTATAAGTCAGCAGCCTTAGAGAAATTTAAGGAATTCAATAATTAAGTAGAGAATAAGCTTGGTAATAAGATAAAGAAATTTCGATCGGATCGAGCTGGAGAATATCTGAACCAAGAGTTCATCGATCTTTTACAGGAGTCTGGGATTATATCTCAGCTCACTCCTCCTTATACACCATAGAGGAATGGTGTTAGTGAAAGGAGGAACTGCACCTTGTTGGATATGGTGTGGTCGATGATGAGTCATGCAGATCTTCCATTATCCTTTTGGGGATATGCATTAAAAACTACAACATACACATTAAACCGAGTACCAACTAAGGCGGAAAATGGAATTCCATCTGATTTATGGAATGGAAAGAAACCCATTTTGTTGCACACACATGTATGGGGATGTGAGGTGTTTGTTAAGGCCTTCTCTGGAAAAAAACTATCACCCCGAGGAACAAAGTGTATCTTTATAGGATATCCCAAGGAAACGAAAGGATATTACCTATATAACCCTTCAGACAAGAAAGTGACTGTCACCAGACAAACCGTCTTTCTTGAGAGGGAGCACATCCTAAAAAAGGATAGTTGGAGGAAGATTTACTTTGATGAAGTTGATGCTCAAGATACACAAGAGTTGGTACAGGAATGAGTTCCACAGGTCCCTGTGGTAGAGGTTCCAGAAACACAAGTACTATGTAGGAGATCAAGAGAGGTAAGGGAACCAGAGAGATTTGGTTTCCTAGTCACCAAGGACGGTGAATCATTATTTTTGGACAATGATGAACCTCTCTCATACAAGGAAGAAGTAGAAATCTCAGAAGATGCAAGATGGATAGAATCTATGAATTCTGAGATGGATTCCATGTATCAGAACCAAGTTTGGGTTCTGGTCGATGAGCCAGTTGATGTAAAGCCTATTGGATGAAAATGGGTATTCATGAGAAAACTGGACATGGAAGGTCAAGTTAGCACCTATAAAGCACGGCTAGTGGATAAAGGATTCAGAAAATGTCAAGGAATTGACTATGATGAAACCTTATCGCTAGTTTCCATGTTTAAATTCATAATAATCATACTTACCATAGCAGCTTACCATGACTACGAGATTTGGAAAATGGATGTCAAAACAACATTCCTTAACGGGAACCTTAAGGAAGATGTCTATATGACACAACCAGAAGGGTTGGTGACACCAGGTGAAGCCAAACGGGTTTTAAAGTTGCATAAATCCATCTATGGATTAAAGAAAGCATCTAGGTCATGGAAAATTCGATTTGATGAAGCCATTAACGAATTTGGTTTCATTAAGAATGAATGTGAGCCCTGTGTTTATAAGCGGTTTAATGGGAATGCGATCGTTATCCTAGTAGTATATGTTGACAACATATTGCTTATTGGAAATGATATACCAGTCTTACAGTCAGTTAAGGACTGGTTGAACAAGTGTTTCTCCATGAAGGACTTGGGTGAAACAGCCTACATTCTAGGGATCAAGATCATTCATGATAGATCCAAGAGGCTGATTGGACTAAGTCAGGGTACATACATTGACCAGATACTAAAGAGATTTAGTATGGAACAATCCAAGAGGGGATTAGTTCTAGTGTCACATGGACTACATCTTTCTAAGAAAATGTGTCCATAGACACAATAGGAGAAAGATAGAATGAGTAAGACCCCGTACTCTTTGTGTAATGGCCTGGGTTTTTGGGGTCCATTACCTGGTAAAAATCTGATGTTTGAGGTGTTCTGGGTGGTCTGGAAGGCCATCCCAACTTCTTGGTGACTCCTAGAGGTAGCTTTGGCCTACTGATAGGCTCGGCCTACCAGTAGACCTAGCCTACAGGTGACCTTGGGGTACCGGTAGCCCTCGGCTACTGGTGGCTCCCGGCTACCGGTGGCTCCCGGATACCAGTGGCTCCCGGCTACCGGTGACTCCCGACTACCAGTAGTTGTCGCCAACTGGTAGCTCTCTGCTTCTGGTGGCTCTCGGCTACTAGTAGCTCTCGGCTACAGGTAACTCTCGCCTCCCCCCCATGGGTTTTCCAGCAGCACCTCCTTTTTGTGCAAATTGCTTTTTAAACCATGTTTTTACCCCTTTAAGCCTGTTTTAAATCCTATTAATGCCTATTAATGACGTTTAAATTAAATGATTGGTGAGGTAACCTCCTTAAATGAAAAAACATGAGGTGTGCGTCTATTTAAACTGCCCCGAAAGGTGGGAACCTTTTAAGTGGCGTGTGGGGTGTCCCAGTCGCGTGGTCAACCCACGATCCCACTTCTTACGCGGTTTCCAGTTTTTCTCTCCATATCTTAACCATACCAGGAATACTGTATCTCAGTCCTTATAACCTAAATACTTCTCCCTACATTTATTTTTTTCTCAATCACCCTGCACTCGGAGTACCCTTTCTCCCGACGAGTTGTAATCCTGCGAAGTTTTCCTTGATCGCATTCGGTGGAGCTCCTGCTACTCCTGATTTTTCCAGTTTCCATGCGAGGACTTAACATCAATCCTTGATCAATCAGGTAGGGATTTTCTCTTTCATCTCTCCTTTTTGTGTATCATGCGAGGTGGGCATGCTTTTTTCTCTGTGGAAATTGACGAAACCCAACTTAATAAAGATATTTAACGGACCCTTAAAAGAATAAAAAGGGGGGGGGGTGTGATCGATGTCCTGCTATTCTCTTTTATTGATGATATGTGTTGTGAATTATACGGGCCTATTCTCATTGAAAATCATGGTTGTTGGTGGTCTTTCTCTGTGAACTAATGAACCTCGGTGTTCCTAGATGTTTAAATAACTGTAACATGGAATTGGTTAATTATGTATACTCGGTTAAATAAATTGAAAGCACCAGGATTTACCCTTTTCTGTGATAACCCCGGTTAAAGAACAGTGGAATTGAAACCATAGAGTGTGTTAAATCTTTTAAATCTGAAACTACCTACATGGGCCTACCTTGTGTTGGTGGTAGTGGTTTGGTTGTTTTTCCTTCACAGGCCGATTACGGGTGACTTTATGGTTTTCTTGGATGAGATCCCCTATTGTTATACTTTCGCTGGTTGTGAATCTGAGGCGGTGGGGGTTACTCTGCTTATATCACGAACTGGGGTGGAATCCTCTATTGTTGAGAAACAGTTGGATTCTGGAGTTTGGGGACATAGGGTTGTGTCTTGGGGTTGTTTTGTTTCCAGTATTTTGAGGGATCTCACTTGATCCCTAGTTGTTGTGACTTTACAAGAGAACTGAGTGTGAATGCTTAAATTACCTGATGTTTTTCCTTTCTGCCGATTTTTGTTGTTTCATCTGTGAATGTGCATGTTAGTTTCCCAATAGTGAAGGGATTAAATCATACTGAACTATTATGAATGATAACTTGAACAGGGGAACTGGGAACTGTTTGTTGTGTGCCTGTTTTATGAGGCAGCAGTGCTTGTGTACCTTCTTGTATCTGTTTGAGGAGCTATAGGTTGGGCTGTGTGTTGGTATATATATATATGTATAATTTTATGTTTTGTTTTTAGTCTCACCCCACCCGCATTGGACACTTGGTGTCGGACACCCCATTTCATGGGGAAGGGCGTTTCCCCTAGTTACTCTCCTTCCTGATCCCTCTTCCCTTGGTTGGGATGGCTGGAGGTGACCTTACACCCAAGATTATTCAGGTAGGTTTTGATTGGTGTGTTGTTAGCCCAGGTGTTTTTGGGTAGGGGTTCTGGTTCTGGTTTGTTTTCCCAGGTGTCTTCGGGATGAGGCCCAGGTGTTTTCGGGCAGGGATGGATGGTTGTGAGGCCCAGGTGTGTGTGGGCAGGGATGTGTGGTTGGAGGCCCAGGTGTGTGCGGGCAGGGATGTGTGGTTGTGAGGCCCAGGTGTGTGCGAGCAGGAAGAGCATGGTAGCGTCAGGACGTTTTCCTTTAGGGATGAGCAACTATCTAGTGGGGGAAATGGTGGTGCGGGGTACCCAAATGTTTTGTTCTTTTACTATTACCTTACTGCTTGTGTTGTTTGGTGAGCGTGACCGGTGAGGTGGGATGGATAGACTACTTGATAGATGTTGGTTTCTCTGCTTCTCACGGGACTTTAGTACATCTCCCCACTTGTGCATGAGAGATATAGGTTTTTCCTACTGAGTATGATTTGTATTCTCACCCTACATTTACTTTTAGGTTGTTAGGAGGACTCAGAGGCCATGTGGGACCTTACTAGTCTGGACATTGGAGTTGCTGTTGGTCGCTATTGTTTTATGCTTTGCCTTTTCTTTTCCTATTGGTTTGTACTTTCGAGTTCTTGTACCTTATTCAGTTTTATTATTAAAGCATGCATGTAGTTTGGTTTTCTTTCGAGTTTCCTACACTTGGTGGTGTTTTGTGTTGATTCATTATTTCTCCCAATCTTGGTTAACTAAAAAAAGGGTAATGCCTCCCATATTGTGAAAATGTTACACCCTTGGTGCTAGTCTCCACTCCAGGGCCTACTGGAGGTGGGACTCGGGGGGTCATTATCTCGTCTTCGACTTGAATAAGGAAGGGCGGGGGCCTTTTCCGCCCCTTCCATCGTCTTGCCGAAGGTGGGTCGTGACAGAATGGTATCAGAGGAGGTTGAGGGATAGGATGGAGTCTGGAGTTAGGCACAGTGAGGATTGCATGGGATTGTAGGGAAACAATGTTAGGTGATATTGGTTCGTGAAATAGACCCGGGAGGACCGACTAGGACATGGGATTTTAGCCCCCCCCCCAATTTCCAATGCAAGGACTCTGAGCCTATCAAACGACCAAGTGAGACTACATTTATTGCAGGGTATAGACCCTAGGGAAGGCACATGCATCATACTGATTGTGTTTTTTTATTTTATTTGGGGCACCTTGGGGAGAAGAATCTAATAATGATAATAATGATAACTCCCTTGCTACTCGGGCTTAGGCAATGTTTGGTTACCTTACAACTATGGCACCCCAGACGTTATCCACGAGCGACCCGGGCGGTTGAGACCCAGCGGATTGAGGCATTTGACCAGTAGAGGGTTGACCGAGATGAGGAGGACAACTTGTGGCAGAGGACTCTATGCTCCTTCCAGTGAAAAACCCTCGAGAAGTACGAGGGCAGTGTTTCTGACTCAGTAACGGAGGGATGACTCGAGGAGCTAGCCATCACCTTCTCTTTGATCCGTGCTCCGAGGGAGTACTGGGTTCCGTTGGCCGTTAGTCAGCTGAGAGGAGTAGCACGTCAGTGGTGGATGCTTTTCCTGAGAGAAAAGACAGAGGCAAAGGTTTCATGGGCCAGTTTTGAGAAGGAATTTCATGAGGAGTTCCTCTCCTCTATGGAAAAGGTTGAGAAGAGACAGGAGTTTCTCTCCCTTCAGTAGGAAAGCATGTCAGTAAGGGAGCTGGGGATAAAATTCAAAGATATATTACACTTTTCCCCGGATCTCTTTCTGGATGAGGAGTCTCGGGAAAGACGGTTAGAGGAGGCACTGCATCCTTCACTTCAGTACGTTGTCACTCCCTTCACTCTTCCGATGTACCTAGTAGTACAGAAGAAGGCCGAGATAGTAGAGTGGATGCACTCGAAGGGAGGCACACTAAAAGAAGGGAACCAGCTGAGTCCATAAAAGAGGAAGGCGGTCAGCAGTAGGTCTCCAGCGACAGGGCCTTTCAGGTTTCGACAAGCAGGGTTTATGCCTCATCAGTTCTAGTCCTGGGCTTTTGGCCCTCTCCCTTTTCTCGCAGGGCTGGGACCGAAGTGTTTCTCTTGCGGAGTTTTCGGACACGTCCAGAGTAGGTGTTTGACTCGAGCTCCACATGGTGGAAGTGGACAGTCTCAGTACCCACCTCAGTAGCATCCGTTGTTGGAAAGGCCTTTCCAGCGGCAGCAGCAGGCCCCTGGCCCTCCAAGGGATGACCTTGCGGGAGGAGATCGACACCAGGGTGCTCCTCAAGGACCTCGACCTGGGTGTGGTTGGGGAGGTGGTCGACAAAAGCGAGGCAGAGGAGCTGGGCATGGACAGTTGCACGACGCAGAGTTAGTAGCTCCGACGGGACCAGAGGTCGTTCGAGTTACGATCAGTTTATTTAGAACTCTTGTTTATGCCTTGTTTGATTTGGGAGCTTCTCCCTCCTTCGTTATGCCTGAATTGGCCCATGCTCTGGGTCTGAATGCTAAGAGACTTTTTGTGCCCCTAGTGTTGAGAACACCATTTGGGGGTCAGACCAGCGTATCTTACTTCTTCTGGGGGTGTAGACTGATGTTGGGACCGCATCAGTCCAGTGGAGACCTTCTTTCATTGCAGATGCATCAATACGATGTCATTCTAGGCATAGACTGGTTATTATCTGTGCATTCCATCATCAACTGCTATTGGAGAAGGATTGAATTCTCCAACGAGGATGAACGACGTGTGGCTTTTGTTGGGGAGCAGAGTTATCAGGAGGGGAGTCGACACGTGGAGCCACTCCTTTCTATGCTGAATGGAATGTTATTAGAGTCAGCGAACACAGGAATGATGGATGTACCATAATTCATAAGATAATTCTCTAATGTCTTTCCCAATGAGGTTGTGACTCTACCCCCTCAATGTGATGTTGAGTTTGGGATAGACTTACAGCCTGGTGCCCGCCCGATCCCGATGGATCCTTATCGGATGACACCTTCTGAGTTGCGGGAGTTGCAGATTCAGATTGACGATCTGATGGATAAGGGCTTTGTTCGACCCAACGTGTTGCCATGGGGTGCTCCATTTTTGTTCATAAAGAAGGAAGATGGTAGTCTACGACTATGCATAGACTACCTGAGGTTGAATCAGGTGATGATCAGGAATTGTTACCCCCTCCTGAGGATAGACGATCTCTTCGACCAGCTGTGGGGAGCAGGTTGGTTCTCTAAGATCAATCTGCGGTCTAAATACCACTAGTTGAGAGTGAAGGAAAGTGATATCTCGAAGACGGATTTTAAGTACAAATATGGTCACTTTGAGTTCGCGTTCATGCCGTTTGGTGTTACAAATGCACCAGCTACGTTCATGAACCTCATGAACTCTATTTTCCGTGAGTTTCTAGACCAGTTCGTTGTGGTGTTCATCGATGACATCCTTATCTACTCAAGATCAAAGGAAGAGCATGTTGAACATCTTAGGGTAGTTTTGGGAGTCCTTCGACACCACCATCTTTATGGGAAACTGTCTAAGTGCAAGTTCGTAATGCGAGAGGTACATTTCCTTGGAGACATAGTGTCTTAGAGGGGAATAAAAGTAGACCCATCGAAGGTCGAGGCAGTTGTTTCATGGGTATCACCCAAGAACGTGGCGGAAGTTCGTAGTTTCCTAGGTTTGGAAGGCTATTACCAGAGGTTTGTTCCCAATTTCTCTCGAGTTTCAGCTTTGTTGACAGCTTTGACTAGGAAGGACCAGGCCTTCGTGTGGAGCGACCAGTGCCAGAAAACTTTCAGCTACCTAAAGGAGAAGCTGGTTAGTGCTCCAGTACTCAGATTACCAGATGAAGAGGTGTTGTTTGAAGTGTTCTATGATGCTTCTGGCCTTGGGTTGGGATGTGTGCTGATGCAGTAGTGAGGAGTGATCTCTTATGGGTCTAGGCAGTCATGTCCTCATGAACGTAATTATGCCACCCACGATCTGGAGCTTGCGGCTGTGGTGTTTGCATTGAATTTTTGGAGGCATTATCTCATCGGAGAGCGCTTTGTGGTCTTCTCAAATCACAAGAGCTTGCGTTATATCTTTTCCCAGTGAGATCTGAACTTGCAGCAATAGAGATGGGTCGAGTTCCTCCAATATTATGACTTTGAGATCTCTTATACTGAAGGCAAGGGAAATGTTGTGGCTGATGCCCTAAGCAGGAAATAACATAAAGAAGTAGTTCAGGAATCTGTAGATGCTTGGAGAGTGATGGAAGAGTTAGTGGCCTTGCATTTGGATGCAAGGGTGGAAGGTGGAAGAGGTTGTCTGTTTTAGATGATTGTAGTTCCCTCCTTAGTGGTGTAGGTGGAAGAGTCTCAGTGGGGGGACTCAGAGGTGGACGTGATGTGGGATCGTGTTTATTAGGGAAATGCTCCTGAGGGATGGTTGGAGGATGGTCATCATCAAATGCTTTTCCGTGGAAGGATTTTCATTCCGGAGATGACGCGTAAAGGTTTTCTCCATGAGTTCCATGGCTTGGATTTAGCAGTACATCCTGGGGTCTCAAAGATGTACCAAGGCCTGAGGATACAGTTTTGGTGGCCCGGGGTAAAGCGGGCGGTGGAAGAGTTTGTGGCAAAGTGCCTCGTGTGTTAGTAAGTAAAGGATGAACACCGTTTTCCTGGAGGGCCGTTACATCCATTAGATATTCCCGAGTGGAAGTGGTATGACATCTCGATGGACTTCATCACAGGGATACCCAGGGATCAGGGAGGATATGATGCCATCTGGGTAGTGGTGGATCAGTTGAAAAAATTGGCACACTTCTTGGAGATTAAGGAGTCGAGCCCGGTGAGCACCTTAGCCCAGAGGTATGTCGATGAGGTGGTGCAGTTTCACGGGATCCCAAGATCTATTGTCTCCGATTGAGACACGCGGTTTACCTCACGAGTCTGGAGGGGATTACAGCATGCATTTGGCACCCAGCTATGCCTTAGCACTACTTTCCTCCCTCAGATAGATGGGAAAACAGAACGAACGATCCAGACGTTGGAAGACATGCTGTGGCATGTGTTCTAGATTTTGGGGGATCATGGGTACGACACTTGCCTCTAGTAGAGTTTTCTTATAATAATAGATTCCACTACAGTATTGGTATGACACCGTTTGAGGCCTTGTATGGAAGGCCGTGTCGTTTACCTGTTTGCTGGATAGAGATTGGGGAAGTAGTTATTCTTGGTCCAGAAGTGGTGCAGGGTACCACTGAGAAGGTTCAACTCATGCGTGAGAGGATGAAGGCAGCCCAGGACCGGAAAAAGTCTTATGTCGATCGTAGGAGGAGGCCCTTGGAGTTCGAGGTTGAGAATCATGTGTTCTTGAAGGTTTCACCTATACGTGGGAAACGAAGGTTTGGGAAGGGGAGTAAGCTCTCCCCTTGGTTCATCGGATATTTAAAGGTGTTGGGAAAAGTTGGTGAGGTGGCGTATCAGCTGGCGTTGCCACCTCAGTTGGAGAAAGTTCACAACGTCTTCCACGTCTCCCAGCTTCGTCGATATCTACACGACGACTCCCACGTCATCGATTGGGGAGAGTTAGATGTCGAAGATGATGCGACCTTCATAGAACGACCAATAAAGATCAAGGATCATAAAGAGAAAGTGCTTCGTGGATGAACCATCCCCTTGGTTCGTGTGTTGTGGAGGCATGGTGGCCTGGAAGAGAGCACTTGGGAGCAGGAGGCCCAATTACGCGTTCAGTACATAGAGCTGTTTTGACTTCCTTGTTGTTTTTGTTCTGATCTTTGTGGAGATATTTTACCTTGTGCTTTAATATATGAAATAATATTTTTCTTAGCTATTAGATGATATGTTCCCTGTTCTCTATGTGTATGTCTGAATGTGTGATGATGGGAAAACCTGACTACTAATCAGGACACATTAATGTGGATGCGATTAAACCCGTGCGAGCGAGTCAGTGCTGCCCAAAGCATATAATATCCTGACATGTAGGGGGGACTCCCTAACTCATGTGTTGGATAGTGTTTTCCTTGTTCTTGTTGTGAATGTTTGTGGTTGATAACTCTTGGGGGAGTATTCCTGGATGTAGGGGGAGGGTTCTGTTCTAGCTTTCGAACAACTCAGGGGTTTTCCCCTGAGAAGTATCTTTAGAGGGTGGTTGTTTGGACCCCATTTTACTCCTTTATGGGTTGTTCTTATATTCTCGGGGATGAGAATAGTTTGAGAAGTATATGATGTAATGGCCCGGGTTTTTGGGGTCCATTACTTGGTAAAAATATGATGTTTGTGGTGTTCTTGGGTAGTTTGGAAGGCCATCCTAGCTTCTCGGTGACTCTTAGCGGTAGCCTTGGCCTACCGATTGCCTCAGCCTACCGGTAGACCTAGCCTACCCGTAACCTTGGGGTACCGGTATCCCTCATCTATCGGTAGCTCTCGGCTACCGGTAGCTCTTGGCTACTAGTAGCTCGCGCCTACCGGTAGCTCTTGGCTACCGGTAGCCCTCAACTACCGGTAGCTCCTGGATACCGGTGGCTCTCGGCTATCGGTAGCTGTCGCCAACGATTAGCTGTCGCCAACCAGTGGATCTCGGCTACCAGTGGCTCTCTGCTACTGATGGCTCTCGGCTACCGGTAGCCGAGAGCTACCGGTAACTCTCACCTGCCCCCCACAGGTTTTCCAACAGCGCCTCCTTTTTGCACAAATTGGTTTTTAAACCATGTTTTGACCTCTTTAAGCCTGTTTTAAAGCCCATTAATGCCTATTAATGATGTTTAAATTAAATGATTGGTGAGGTACCCTCCTTAAATGAAAAACCATGAGGTGTGCATCTGTTTAAACCACCCCGAAAGGCAGGGACCCTTTAAGTGGCGTGTGGGGTGTCCCAGCCGCGTGGTCAACCCACGGTCCCGCTTCTTACGTGGTTTCGAGTTTTTCTCTCAGTATCTTAACCATCCTGGGAATGTTGTGTCTCAGTCCTTATAACCTAAAGAATTCTCCCTACGTTTATTTTTTCTCTATCACCCTGCACTCAGAGTACCCTTTATCCTGACGAGTTGTAATCCTGTGAAGTTTTCCTTGATCGCATTCGGTGGAGCTCCTGCTACTCCTGATTTTTCCAGTTTCCACACGAGGACTTAACGTCAATCCTTGATCAATAAAGTAGGTATTTTCTCCTTCTTCTCTCCTTTTTGTGTATCATGCGGGGTGGTCATGCTTTTGTCTCTGTGGAAATTGATGAAACCCAACTTAATGAAGATAATGAACGGAACCTTAAAAGAATAAAGGGGGGGGGGGGTGTGATCGATGTCCTGCTGTTCTCTTTTATTGATGATATGTGTTATGAATTATACGAGCCTATGCTCACTGAAAATCATGGTCGTTAGTGGTATTTCTCTATGCACTAATGAACCTCGATGTTCTTGGATGTTTAAATAACTATAACATGGAATTGGTTAATTACCTATACTCGGTTAAATAAATTGAAAGCACAAGGATTTACCCTTTTCTATGATAACCCCGATTAAAGAACAGTGGAATTGAAACCATGGAGTGTGTTAAATATTTTAAATCTGAAACTACCTTCATGGGCCTCCCTTGTGTTGGTGGTAGTGGTTTGGTTGTTTTTCCTTCACGGGCCGATTACGGGTGACTTTATGGTTTTCTTGGATGAGATCCCCTATTGTTATAATTTCGATGGTTGTGAATCTGAGCCTGTGGGGGTTACTCTACTTATATCATGAATTAGGGTGGAATACTCTATTGTTGAGAAACGGTTGGCTTTTGGAGTTTGGGGACATGGGGCTGTGTCTCGGGGTTGTTTTGTTTCCAGTATTTTGAGGGATCTTACTTGATCCCTAGTTGTTTTGACTTCACAAGAGAACCGGGTGTGAATTCTTAAATTACCTGATGTTTTTCCTTTCTACTGATTTTTGTTGTTTCATCTATAAATGTGCCTGTTAGTTTCCTAGTAGTGAAGGGATTAACTCATACTGAACTGTTATGAATGATAACTTGAATAGGGGAACTAGGAACTGTTTGTTGTGTGCCTGTTTTCTGAGGTAGAAGTGCTTGTGTACCTGCTTGTATCTATTTAAGGAGCCGTAGGTTGGGCTCTGTGTTGGTATATATATAAGTATAATTTTATGTTTTGTGTTTAGTCACACCCCAACTGCGTTGGACACTTGGTGTCGGACACCCCATTTCATGGGGAAGGGCATTTCCCCTAGTTACTCTCCTTCCTGCTCCCTCTTCCCTCGACTGTGATGGCTGGAGGCGACCTTACACACAATATTCTTCGTGTAGGTTTCGATTGGTGTGTTGTTAGCCTAGGTGTTTTCGGTCAGGGGTTCTGGTTATGGTTTGTTTTCCCAGGTGTCTTCGGGATGAGGCCCAGGTGTTTTCGGGTAGGGATGGATGGTTGTGAGGCCCAGGTGTGTGCGAGCAGGGATGTGTGGTTGTGTGTCCCAGGTGTGTGTGGGCAGGGATGTGTGGTTGTGAGGCCCAAGTGTGTGTGGGTTGGAAGAGCATGGTAGCATCAGGACATTTTCCATTAGGGATGAGCAGCTAGCTAGTGGGGGAAACAGTGGTGTGGGGTACCCAAATGTTTTGTTCTTTTACTATTACCTCATTGCTTATGTTGTTTGGTGAGTGTGATCGGTGAGGTGGGATAAATAGACTCCTTGATAGATGTTCGTTTCTCTGCTTCTCACGAGACTTTAGTACCTCTCTCCACTTGTGAACGAGAGCTATAGGTTCTTCATACTGAGTATGCTTTGTATTCTCACCCTATGTTTACTTTCAGGTTGTCAAGAGGACTTCGGAGGCCGTGCAGGACCTTACTAGTCTGGACATTGGATTTTCTGTTGGTCGCTGTTGTTTTCTTCTTCGCCTTTTCTTTTCCTGTTGGTTTTTACTTTGGAGTTATTGTACCTTGTTCAGTTTTATTATTAAAGCATGCATGTAGTTTGGTTTTCTTTTGAGTTTCCTATACTTGGTGGTGTTTGGTGGTGACTCATTCTTTCTCCCAATCTTGGTTAACTAAAAAAAAGGGTAATGCCTCCCATATTGTGAAAATGTTACACCCTTGGTGCTAGTCACCACTCCAGGGCCTACTGGAGGCGGGACTAGGGGGTCATTATCTTGTCTTCGACTTGAAGAAGGAAGGGCAGGGGCCTTTTCCGCCCCTTCCATCGTCTTGCCGAAGGTGGGTCATGACACTTCAGCTATAGGATCCATCATGTATGCCATGTTATGTACCAGGATTGATGTTTCCTATGCAATGAGCATGGTCGGATGATATTAAGAAGATCCAGGAGAACAATATTAGACTGCTGTTAAGACTATCCTTAAGTATCTGAGAAGAACTGAGGATATATTCCTGGTGTATGGAGGAGACGAGGAGCTTGTCATCAGAGGGTATGATGATTCTAGTTTTCAGACAGATTAGAATGATCTAAAGTCGCAATCTGGATATGTTTTCTGTCTCAATGGAGGAGCTGTGAGATGGAAGAGTTCAAATCAGCCAGTTGTCGCCGATTTTACAGTGGAGTCTGAATATATAGCGGCTTATGATGCATCCAAGGAATCCGTATGGATTCAGAACTTTGTCTAGGAGCTTGATGTGGTGCCTAGCAGTAAAGACCCTGTCACATTGTATTGTGATAATACTACAGCGGTGGCTCTTGCAAAAGAACCAAGGTCATATAAACGGACAAAGAACATACCTAGAAGTATCACCTCTTGAGGGATTTATATCAGAGGGGTGAAGTTGCAGTGAGGAGAGTGTCTATGGAAGAGAACGTGGCAGATCCCATTACTATAGGCCTATCTCAGTAGAAGCATGAATATCATGTGAGAGTTAGCGAGTTAAAGGTTGTTAGCAATTGGATCTAGTCCAAGTGGGAGTCTGTTGGATTTGTTGGCCTAGAACCAACTACTTTTTACTTTATTCATTAATAAATAATTTATCACATCTTGATTGTTCTTCTATGTGACAATGCATGTGATTATGTCCTAAGGACAGCTGTTGCATTAAAGGGTCATAGAGGATCCCTGCTATGATGAGAACCCAGAAGTGCCATAACAATGTTCTTGAATATATGTTCTATGGACGGATGATGTTATTTGAGGGAAAAAAATAATAAAGTCCATTAGGGGTGAGGACTCATAAAACTTTGAGGCACCTTCTCATGGTGTGTGCCCTATGGTAATATCCAGGAGGATATTATGAGAACAAGACCCACTAGTAGGAAATACAATTCCATAGTGTCATTGGATGTTCCTATCTATGGACGTGTGTATTGGTCCTTAGACTTTAAGATTATTATTAATGGGTATTACAACTTGACCACTTAGATATATCGATGAAAACTATTATGACACACTGTTCGTAGTGAGGTAGGATACGTTGGGTGCGTCACGAGTAATACTGCATTAATAGATAATGGGAGAAAGAATTCGTCCCTTCTGTTCCATAATGGAAGTATATATCTCAGGTGCTTTTATGGAATTGATATAGCATAAAATCCATGTCCATGGTATGGTATGGGCGATTTCAATTCCGGAAATTCAAAGAAAGAATAATCGAGCACATGGGTTGATGACACAATCATGAAACCCTCTTGATTTGAGATATCATGACAAAGGGATTATATTACATGGTAAGCATTCGTATGAGGTTACACGTCATTGCAGTGTTAACTTCTTTCTCTATGGGTGCCTTGGCATGTTTCTAGACGCTAACCTTGGACTTTAGGAAAGCTCCGCCTAATACCACTGAGAAAGAAGCCTAGAGGGTCACACACTAAGTGTGTCCATGTATCTTAGTTAAATATTAATTTAACAAGTTAAATAAAGATTATTCTCGACTGTGGTTTAATAATTATTTAAGGATTCCTGATCACATTTATTTCGACACTAGTTATTCGAGATATTATATTTTGGATGAAATAATATATATTTATTAGCGAGTAATGCAGTTACATTTATTTAAGAAATAAATATCTATTACTCAAGGACTAATAAATGTGGTGGAGGAAATAAAGGAAAATGGAAAATAAAATTACATGCCATGTATATTGAATATACACACCGTGTAGTTTTATGGAAAATGAGTACACGCCGTGTATTAATGATTACATGGTGTATAGTTTTTCCAATCAGGATTTTGAGGAAATAGTATTGTTTTATTAAATGATATTTATTATAATCAGCGTGGGTGCATGCCAAGGAATTAATCATTCGACATGGGGGGTTTTCAATAAGAGTTAACGAAATAAATAAAACACGTAATGCGTTTATTTATTGTCATAACTCTATAACCTCAAACCTGATTATAAATATTCTCACAACCCCAACACTTTTTCCCAATTGTTGTGCACAACAATTTTGGAGAGTTATCTCAAGGCCGAAATAACTCCTTCCTCTAAGAATGCTCTCAATACTGAGAGAGATCCACCACTATCAGATCAAGGCGATCTAAGGTGGACATCTCAAGTGAAGGTTCTTCTGCGCTAGCACCTGAAAATCCCTTCGGATACATCCATAGATACGTGGAGCATGTGTGGATCACTTCTAGAGGAATCCTACACTTGGATTCTACGACGCAATGACAGATCACATCATATTGTGACTGGAGACATCAACAAAGAAAGAATTCCATCAAGGTAATTCTTTTCAATTAATTAAATTAATTATAACCAACATATGATGATCCTATCTCTATGGTTCAGGGACTCCCTATTTTGTTTTTCATTCTTCGTTCTATTCCAAAGATTCGGCGTTTTAAATCGTGACGGATCTCAGATTGATCATTATTAACGCTAAAATTAAAGTTGGGAACTCCCACCAACGCACTTCCACTATGCTCAGAACCTACAATTACATACCAAGAAATTTATGTTGGTTTCCAAGGGAATGAAAAAGGAAAAGGATCATGCTGAGTAGTTTTGATAAGCACATACCACTGCCTCCAAGTACACTTGTGTTATTTATTGTTTTTAAATAAAATTAATTAATTTAATTTGTTTAAAATTAATGATGATGGTAATTCAAAGATTCTAGGATGAAATTAAGATAAATTGAATTAATTGGATTAATTTGTGGTATTTTATCTTAATTAAAGAATGAATCAAAGTAATTGATAACTAAATTGAAAATGTATATTCATTGTATGTTGTGTGGATGATCATGACCTTATAATAGACCTATGTATGTGATTGGTTTCCTTTTTTAATTTATTAATATTAAATTAAAATGATGGCCTCTAGGTTATCCCTAAATCCTTATTATGTAAGAGCATGTGTACCAGAAGTTTCTTTTATATAAAACCCCTTATCTAATCAATTGGATTCCCTCACCTTCTTGTGGAAAAAAATATTATGTAAGGATAGAGATCTCGAGAAAGAGGAGCTTATTTGAGTCTCAGATCCAAGGAAAAACCAATCAAAGCGATATATAGGAGCCAAGGTGGAATTCTACAACTTGAAAAAAGCTATGGTTCAAGGTGTTTTCTCCTAAGGTCAAGGGTTAGTTTATTATCAACTATATAAACTAACCATTATATAATATCATGATCATGACAATTATATTTTATTTTTGTCAATTTCATGGTTGATTATTTATGTTTGCAGATGCTACATGATCACATAATAAATAAATTAAAAATCATATAATATGGAATAAATTAAAATCAAATTGTGCATAAATTTTATCAAACATGGTTAATCACTTAAGAAAAATATAATTAATATTAACAAGGAATGCGATAAGATAAAACTAGGTTTTTACACATAATGATAAAAATCCATCAACTAAACAATTAAGTTGGTATAACCTTCCATTACTTATGTTAAAATTGAACCCATAGTTCAAGGTGCTTGACTAACCCAGATCGGGGTGCTTTTAATTATTGGGGAACTTTTATCTTGAAATTTTGGTTTGATTTAATTTTTTTCTTATTAAGGGATAACTACCCAAGAAATACTTGGTGTAACTGAGAGGCAAGGGTTGAGGAAATATTTATCCAAGATTTTCAGATTAGGGATTCCACTCAACTAATCAAAGAACCATGAGTTAATAAAGTTGGAAAGATATGCATACCTAAAACACTTTAAATAACTTGTCAACCCCAAGTTTGGGTTATGAGAATGTGGAATATATGATTCCTTTCCACTAGAACATACATGCAACAAAATATTCTGGAAATAACAGTGAGGACTATTAGGTTTCAAAAAATACCAGAGATTAATTTTTTTTTAATAAGATTTAAATTTATTAATATAATTTTGTAATCAAGGAAGGACTAATAATATGCTCCTAAATTTTGTAGAAATAGAAAAAAATACAGTTTTGATAATATCACTATTATCCAAAATTAATAAAGAAAACCTTTTCACCATATTGGATTTATAGGAATTATATAGGTGCTTATGCATTATTCTACACCATGAATGAAAGTTATACATGTTGGAAACCACACTTCCCAAGTCACTTGATAAAGAGTATAGTGAGCAAAAAGTATTTCTATACCTAAAACATGTGGATGCAATAATGGATGTCTAATATTTTATTCTATACTCCATGTCAAGTGATATTCTAAAGTAATATGAGGATGTGGATGCATCTAGAATAATTTCTTACTTTCATGATATTTATTAAGAGAAAACAAGACAATAATGATATGAGGTCTCCAATACACTATTCATGTGAAATCATGGAGATTCATTACTAACTAGGCCTCATGTAGTCTAGATAATTAGATGCATGGAATACTTGGACATCTTGGGGTTTAAGATCCTTGATGAGTTGTGCACAATTATCATCATATCCTCACTATCTAAAACCTTCTCTAGTTTCATTGTGAAATATAATATGACCAATATTGAGAAGAATATTTTAGAACTTCTTAATCTTATCATCCAAATTTATAAAGAGATGGGGCATGAAAAACCCATGGTTCTTATGGTAAATAATAAAATAAAGGACAAGGTAAAAGGTAAAATATCATGACCCGACCCACTAGGGCCTTCCTGACCGGAAGAAGGTCGAGCCGTAAATACACCAAGTCTGCCTCCATAGGCCAAGGGCTAGTGACAGGTGTTGTAAGGGATAACTAAAATGGGATTCCTTTTCCTAAATTACCTATAAAAATACACCCAACCATATCCCTGAATAAGTACATATGAATAATAATAAAATATAGTAACATTTATAGTAAAAAACATGCACGTAATAACATTTAGGTAATAAAAATGAGTTCGAAATCATAATTTGAAAAGTAAATGAAAAAATACATACCAAACCAAAAAAGGCGTATCTACCAAACAATAACTGGAAAAGAAATACTGAGAGAGCCCATCTCTATATATCCAAGCCTCGACAACCATACATAGTCAAATTCATCTAAGTACCCTTATGCTCCTCTGGAATTTCCATCTACATATCTGTTATTTTCATAAGACATGACACATGTGGAAAAATCCCATGCAAGGGTGGGTATATACATACAAAGAAGGGCACCCTAAAAACTGAAGAGGGAATGATAAAATACATTATAGAAGTAGTTATCTCATCACAATGAGGGTATTTCAACCAGTATATGAGACAAAAAAACATAACAAAAAACCCATATATGCTCAACAAGAAGCCCAAATGCGGTAGAAAGGGGATCTCCATATCCATATCCCATCTAAGAATAAATGAGTATACTTGTAGCTCTAAAAGGGACCATATCTGATTCCCAACATCTCATGTTTCTGTTCGAATAAGTAATCATGTGGATCCACACCTCTCCACTATACCGCACAATTGAGGGGATATGAGCTCTAGGTAGAGGACCCTTTCTATGATAAAATATTAGGGTTACACTCAGTAGGTAGAGGAACCATTCCATATCATATAAGTAGGGAACCACATAGTAGGTATATGATCCATGCCCTCTCATAGTAGGAGGGTTCCACACAGTAGGTAGAAGACCCATGTCCCGTTATGATTGAAGGTTTCCACTTATTAATAAGAGGAACCATGCCCTAATATGAAAGATGGGTTCCACTCAGTAGGTAGGGGAACCATGCACTAATATGATAGGATGGTTCCACTCAGTAGGTAAAGGACCCATTCCCTATCACAGATGGAGGGTGCCACTCAGTATATAGAAGACCAATTCCCTGATATGATAAGAGGGTTCCCCTCAGTAGGTAGAGGACCCATGCCCTGATATGATAGGAGGGTGACACCAGTAGGTAGAGGACCCATGACCTGATATAACATGAGGGTTACAATCAGTAGGTAGATGAATCATGCCCTGATATTATAGAAGGATGTTACTTAGTAGGTAGATGATCCATTCCCTATAAAAATAGGAGGGTTCCACTCAGCAGGTAGAGGACTCATTCCCTATCACAGTAGGAGGGTGCCACTCAATAGGTAGAGGACCCTTTCACTAATATGATAGGAGGGTGTCACTTATTAGGTAGAAGAGACATGACCTGATATGATATTAGGGTTCCAATCAATAGGTATAGGACCCATGCTATGATATGATAAGAGGGTTCCACTCCATAGGAGAGGACCTATTCCCTGATACAAAAGGAGGGTTCCACTCAGTTGGTAGAGGACTCTTGACCTATCACAGTAAGAGGGTTCCACTTAGTAGGTAGAGGACCCATGCCCTGATATGATAGGAGGGTTCCAATTAGTAGGTATTGTACCTATTCTATAACACAATAAGAGGGTTCCACTCAATATGTAGAGGACCCATGCCTTGATACAACAGGAGGGATCCAATCAGTAGGTAGAGGATTCATTACCTGATACGTCATGAGGGTGCCACTCAAGAGGTAGATTAACCATTCCTTGATACTATAGGAGGGTTCTAATGATTAGGTAGAGGTGTTTAGGGGACCCACACTGTGGTATGATAGGGGGATTTCTTATATTTGTCTCTCTATGATGATCTTGTTCGGTCACTGACATAGTCAAGAATTTCATAAAGAAGTATCATTCTCATTACATCCCGCATAATATCTCAAGAGATATTATGAAGGCCACTATCGCATTCTATGTGTAAAATCAACCAGGATAGGCTATTTTCAGGACAGAATTTGAGTCCAAATGAAAGAGATATGATAGGTATAAGATTCTCAAGAAGTAAATTGTGTGTAAGGGTGTGTACATGGTGTGTGGTCCCTCTCTGCTTCCTATCCATGTACCTGGCTATGCTCGGGTACCAGCTCATGATCGTGTACCCCTAGGTGTTCCCATGTACTCCCAGAGTACATGGCGTGTCTAGCCAAAATCCTTACAAACACATGAGGATCGTCATCGGTTCGATGAGATAAAATTTAAAACCATCAATTTTTCATTTAAAATGGCCAATATATCACAACATTGTGACCATACTTAAAAAAAATACTTAGGTTAGGCTATTCATTTTCTCAAATTAGACATCTAGTTCAAAAAAGAAAAATGGATTTCACCGCATCACACTCAAACAAAATTTCATGGGCCTGAGCCACGAGTCCAAATTAAATACCCAATATTGGCCCTGAAATGCCTGCCTCAATATCAGGGCCATAATGACTTATATGGTTCATCATTACAAAATTATATGAAAAAGGTATGTCAGATACTAGATTCCAAAACAATAATAATAATATTATTGGGTGTTTAGTGGAACCAAGTAATGATCCTGAATTAAATATCCAAAATTAGTCTTAAAATGAAAGTATCAAAACTAGGCTCATGATTCCACTGACTGTATGTCATTCTGACATAGCATAGAGAAGTTATAGCTGAATCAAGGTTTTGATAATAATAATAATAATAATAATATAATATATTATATTATATTATATTACATTACATTACATTATATTATATTATATTATATTATATTATATTACTAATAAGAGAAAAGGTGTTGAGCCTCCACTCCCCCTCTTATTTATGCTATGTTCCGAGGATCCCAGCTCACCCCTCCTTCATTTAATAATAATAATTATGATATAATATTATTATCATAACATCATAATAATTATTATATATTTATCTCAAGCTGAAAAATCACCTCGTGAAGTTCCCTGCACCCTAGCCTTCATGCATTCCGCCTCCTCCAAACTCCATTCATTGATTCCCCTTTATCAATCTCCTAATATTATTATTATAAATAATAAAAATAAAAATATTATCATTATTAAAAATAATAACAATAAAAAAACATAATTATTATTAAAAATAATAATAATAACACAACACCCATTAATCATGCCCAGATTTAGATTTGATTGTGCTCCACATCGGGCAGTGCCCATCACACTTTCAAGCCACCATCACATCCACACTAAGAATCCTCCACCATGAGACCTCATTCATGACCTCCACTCATAACCAATATCACCACACTGCATGTCATCACCGCACATCAACTGGGAAAATGGGGATCCTTGATTTGATCCTGAACCACATCTGATAAACCATTGTCCTCATCACACCTCAATCATGAACCCAAGCCCGCAGTACCAATCTGATATATTCAAAAAAAAACCATCCCACTTGTTCATCAATACATCCTCAAACCATCAATCTACGTGTCATTCATACTACCATAATGAATTCAAGGGTTCAACCATGCTCAAACCCACCCTGACAAAGTTGAACCATAGTCCCATTGGCCAATGATAAAGAATGCGACAAATGAAGAGGGAAATCACAAGAAAAAAGTGAACCATAATTTTCCAAAAATTATTGTCCAATGATTATATAAATGGGGTGATAACATGTGAAAAAAGGGAATAATTATACTGAATCAATATAATCAATAAATAGCAGGGATTATGTGAGGAATAATTATCACAGTTCAAAATCAGATAAAATACATGATTAATATTTTAATCAAATGGATGAAAACCAAAAATTTTGATTACTACCTCGATTATTGATCGATCATCAGTGAATAATGCATCTTCTATTGATGAAGGTTATGATTCCACTACGTTCTTAGTTCATCTCACAATTATCCTTGATCTGACCGTTGTTCATTGTTTGATATAGATCTACCAATTAAGATTAAGTGGAAGCTTACTAAAATGTTCCTAGGGTTATGTAGATAACCTTAAAGATCCTCTATATCAACTTATTTATATAGAAAAACAGTTTAGGTCATTTAATATAAAATAAATAAATATATTATTTATTTTAATTAAATTCACCCACCAATAGATGCCTCTGCCATAAATCTTATGAAAACTATATTTAGGTCATGCCTAGGGTAAACCCCATGATCTGGATTCAACAATGGTTTTATATTTCTGATCAGACACTCTGTTTAGAATATATTCTATTATTTCTGAAAAACTGTGTATGTGTGATATAAAATATATTTAATATTTTTATAAAATTAATTACAGGATCACCGGGTCTCAGAATCATACACCATATTAGTGCCTGGCTTTGAAAATATTCCTAGGAATATTATAAAGTCTTACATGAAAAAACTATAGTCTCTAAATTATTACCTTCTTCAAAGATTTTGATCATTGAAAAGAAAAAACTAAGAAAAAAGGTGGGGATATTGAGGTCGCATTCAGATCTCTTGATCCCAAGAGCTCCCCCGATGGTTTCTTATGTTGTCAAAAAATATGCACCCAATGAAAATACTTTCCCATGAAGGGTATTTCTCTACTAGTTTTCAATACCTCCAGATCCTTGAAATAGGAAACTCTTCTCTCACATACCAACTTACCTAGGTCGGTATTGTAAAATGAGTCGTGCATATACCTCCTCAGATATAACATGTGGAGAACACCAAACACCTGTTCTATCTATAATCAAAGGGTCAAGTAGTAAACCACCTCTCTAACCTGATGTAGTAACTAGACTAGGGACTATGATTCTTAGAGATAGCCCGCTGTCCTGACCCAAGGATCTCAGTACAACCACCCTTCTTCTGGGTGTACTAATAAGGGAACAAAACCTTCTTAGCACCATTTACTGTAGCACAATCGGTGACACCGACCATCCTTGAAAAAGGATTTCATGCTCTCTGTAAAAACCAAGACCTTTTTTTTAGGTATGTTTTTCCTTTTTTGGTCATTTTTGGAGAAAATAGGAGTTTCTGGGAATTTTCTAAGTACATGACGTGTACTTTATGAGTACACACCGTGTACTTCCTTTTCGCAGTAGGACATGTGCTGGCCGTGTAGTAGCCACACACACGGCCGTGTGGGAGTGACTTGGAGGAAACCTAATGTGGAGTATGGAAACATAAAGTACATGTTGTGTACTCCAAAAGTACAAGCTGTGTATTTTGTTTTTTTTCATTAAATGCACCGGGGTCACGTCTGACAGACAGAACAACCTTCTTCTAGGCCGTCTTCGTCCGAGAGAACCCGTATGGCCATGACTTATCTTTGAGTCCCTGAGCCTCCATCCAACCTCCGATTCAAACACCATGGATTGTGTTGGAATAGCATCGGTGAGTTCTCTCTTCTGATTGAGCCTTGTTTTCCGATTCCTCTTCTTTTACAAGTTATCATGGGTTGAACGTTTTGGATGTTTTCTTAGATATACGATTTTCCAAGGAGATTCAAGCTTCTAGGTTCAAGTATATTGATCTCCTAACCCCGAGGTATGTGGTTTGTGCCTTTCCATTCGAAGTCTTTGAGTATTATGTGAAAATTCCACCAATACCCTTGAACGAGGTATTGTGTGTTTACCGTTTTACCCCTATTGTTTGCCTTCCATGATTGTATGCTTGTATAGAGTTAATTTGGATATGAATTGGGATGATTTCTATGCTTTGGATGTTTTTCCCTTTCATGTTCTGTTTACGACTGTTTGGTCCGGTTTAGGCAGTTTGGCTACCTTGCCTATTTTCCATGCCTGTTGTCGTAGGATGTAGATTCTGTATTCTGAAATGCTTGGTATGCTATAGACAATTATCCAATTAATTATGTAGGTTTAATTTGGACTTATTACATTGCTATGATCGTTGACCTACATAGATCTGTGAGAACCTGGTGTAGTAGACTATAAGCGGAATTGACCGGGTGAGCTTCCCCAGAGAGTCTTTGATTACTTTAGGCTATAAGGGGGGATTGACCGAGTGAGCATCCTCAGAGAGCCTATAACCACCTGTGGATATAAGGGGAATTTACTGAATGAGCTTCCTCAGAGAGTCCTTGATTAATTCAGAACATAAGGGGATTGACTGCGTGAGCTTCCTCAAAGAGTCTTTGTTTGAATTGAACGACCTGGGCTATAAGGGGAATTGACCGAGTGAGCTTCCTCAGAGAGTCCTAGAACTTGGTTCTATTAGGGGAATTGACATGTGAGCTTCCTCAAAGAGTCCTTGACTACCTTAGACTATACGGGGAATAGACTGTGTGAGCTTCCTCAGAGAGTCTTTCTTTACCTTTGACTATAAGGGGATAGACTGTGAGCTTTTCCTCAGAGAGTTTTATTAAATTCATATACAGAACTAGAGGGGTTAGACAAAGTGTGCTGCCCAGAGGCTTTCTTGTACTTTTTAGGTAGGACCAGAGGGGATGGTTGTGAGTACTTCCCAGAGGGTTAGCTATTTGTGGTTTAGCTGTTTGCTTCACTGTTGCTTGATATTGATCTGTGGATTGTCTACTACTGAGTACTGTCTTGTTTACTGTTTAATATTTACTATACTTTTACCTACCATATACTCACTGACTATTAGGAATATATCTTTGGGAGGTTTCCTACTGATATTTAGTCTCCCACCCTATTTGGGTCATGATTTTGGGCCCAAATAAATTATATTGTTGCAGGTATAGATAAGGGCAAGCACCTTTCTACTTCAGGTACTTGACTTGTTGTGGAGTTGGAGAGCATGGGACCAAGCTATGGCTTGCGATGCTGAGGAGCTGTTTATCTTTCTTTTTGTATTTTGGTTTAGCACTGTTTTTATTTCCAGCATTGTGACTTGTTTGGATACGTTTCTAGACATATGTATCATGCATCATTTCATATATATATATGTGCTCCAGTTGTTTATTATTCTCATCTTCCACTGTTTACTATTGTTGGATATTTACTAATTCCTATATTGTATGTGTTGTTTACATCCACTGCGTACTCTGCCAATGAGGGTATAGTTTCCCCACTATCACACCCAAGTCCCTCGCTACTAGTTAGCAGCCTCTGGTGTTCGAGGAAATGCACTTGAGGCCATGTGACCAACCGGGTATGGGGCGCCTCTTGGTGGATTCCAGAACTAGGACATTACAAAGTGGTATCAGAGGATTTATTTTCTCTTGACTTATTATTTGGAGCCTATATCCAGGGATAAGATGGAATTGGTACTTGGTGTTAAGATGTGCCCAGGAGTAGCTAACCCATGTGCAGGGAAAAGCCAATCTACCTTATTTAATTGATTTTTTTTTGGTTTTGAAATTTTTACAGTTGATTTTATTTCCCCTTGAGTGACTCACATGATTTGTGTAGTTACTATTTATGTTATTAAGGTTCTATTTTTGTTTCAACTCGATGAGATGAGGGTAGGCCATCTCATGCATCATATAGGCACCTTCTAGAAATCACATGTCATGCATTTTTTCCATGCCATCTAGGATGAATTAGTGATTGCATGTTATTGTGATATATTAAGTGTAAAATATACATTCTGTTGTGATAGTTTCCTTGATAGAAATACCTTCTGTTTGATATGGAATTTTTGTGTAGATATTTTCTTAAATGAACTCCAAACTTTGGTTCTTGAGGTGTTATGAGCCCTTATAGACCGGAATTTGGTGGATCATTGCTTTGTTTACCTTGCTATAATGTGTATAAGATTCCAAACATTGATTCGCGGGGTGTATGGGCCCTCAAGGATCAGAATTTGGCACTTCCAATGATTGTTTCAGTGTTTTCTGGGTTCCAGAGTAGTTTCTGAGGCTTACTGTCCAGAAAAACCCAGAATACATGCCGTGTAATGTTAAGTACACGCCGCGTGTTCTTCTTTTTGGGAAGAAAAATTTTTTCTTAAGTACACACCATGTACTTTATGTACACACCGTGTAGTCCCTTACCATGTCATAGGCTGTGTGGGCAGAGACACAGGATGAGAAAAGTCTGGTGGGAACACACCGTGTACCCGTCAAACACGCCATGTAGTGTTGACCCTGTGCCCACCCGTGTCACTAACAACACAGGTTGGCTGGGTCATGTCTAATACACGCTGTGTGACATCTAAACACGCCGTGTAGTCTAACCTAGGTACCCGGCCGTGTCACAAACAACACGGGTTGGTGTTACCCTTTCACGTACACACCGTGTCTGCCTTGAACACACCGTGTAGTCTAATCCAGGTACCTAACCGTGTCCCGAACAACATGGGCTGGTTTTATCCTTTCTCATACACACTGTGTCTATCTGGAACACACCGTGCAGTGTGAGCCATGTGTTTGTCTGTGTAATTAACAACACGGTCCAGGTGGATCTTGTCTAGTACATGTCGTGTAGGAATTTTACACGTCGTGTAGTATTGCCTTAGGAGAGTCGTGTGTCTTAACCGTGTTGAAGGACTGGGGTAGGGAAAGAGGATTAAAGTACACATCATGCGTCAGGACAGCACTCCGTGTGTTTGGGGTATTACATGACTAGGTTAGGTAGGAGTACACGCCCATGTAAATGACTTCAGGGAACACGCCGTGTAGGAAATGTACACGCCATGTAGTCATGTTTTTTAAATATTGAGTGCTTTATTTATCCTGTTACCTTCTTACACTCCTTATTTTCAGTCCTTGATAATCTTGATCTAAGGTGTGTTCTTGACCTTGAAAAGTCATGCCACCGAGACATCCTCCAGTTGTGTTCCAGTTTCTAGACGGTGACCAGACACTAGACATGGCCAATAAGGGACCACCTGCAGATCCTCCCATTGTGCTAGCCATGGCACCAGCCATTTTACCTGACATAGGTGTTGATGCAAAGTTTAGGGAAGGATTTATGAGGATGATGAAGAACTTTCAGGGAGTGTCGTATCCTACCTCATCGATGGATGATTTGACGTGGGTGTTCCAGCAACAGTATCCTCCTACTTTCTCAGGGGAATGAGGACCTCAGACTGCTGAGTCATGGCTAGAGGCCACACTGACGATTTTCAAGAATCTGGAGATACCTCCAAAGAAGAGGGTGAAGATATCTACCTATATGCTCTGAGAATCCTCCAAGATGTGGTGGGATGTGATCTCATAGGCGGGATGCCAGCAGAATATGGCTTGGGATGAGTTTTGCCACATATTTTTTGATTACTTATATTCGGAGACCTTGAGGGACGATCGAGCCCAAGAGTTCATGAGTCTGGAGTAGGGTACTCTTTCTATTATGAAGTATTACTCTCGCTTCACAGAGCTGCAACATTTCACACCTATTCCAGGAGGTAATGAGTTGTTCCTTGCACAAAATTTTGAGGATGGTCAGAGGCATGACATTCGGTCGCAGGTGAACATCTTCGAGTTGACTTCGATATCTTATATCATCAACTAGGCTTTGATCACAGAGCGAAATCTGAAGGATTATGGAGCTATGAGCCAGGGCGGTTCAGCATCCAGAGTTAGTGCTCCGCCAGATGATAGTAGGAAGCGCCACAGGGAGGCTGCACGAGGAGATCAGAGTAGGCAGGATGCATCTTCTGGTAGCTAGGTGGTGTGATACCAGTGTGGGAGAAGCGGGTATATGAGGCCACGTTGCTTGAGAGAACCGGTGGAGTGCTGATCTTGTGGAAATATGGGTCACCTCCAGCGCTTTTGTTAGTTCTTCTCACAAGAATCTAGTGATAGGGGTTATTCTATGACTCCTCGTTCGAGAGCAGCGCCACCAGCTTCTCACCAGTCTGGGAACTGGAGTTATTTCGGCTTTTGGGGCCGAGGTGGAGGTCATGTCCGTGGAAACCAGTCACTCGGTTTTCAGCGAAATCAGTGTGGATCAGCTCAGAGTGGTTAGGTAGGGTCACAAGGCCATCGTGCAGGCCATACTTTTGCAGTGGAGCAGACCTAGCAGGAGCAGGATCCCAGAAATTCCACTATTCGAGGTACAATCTTAGTAGCCACAGTTTTAGCTTCTGCTCTTTTTGATATAGGGGCTTCCCATAGCTTTATATCTGTTGCTGTCGTGGAGATCCTTGGGCTCTGTATCTTTTCTTCTGCTGATATCTTGACGCTAGACACTCCGTTGAGGACTAGAATGACTAGTGTACATCAGTGCAGAGAGTTTCCTCTACAGGTTGGTGGATGTCACTTTATATGGGACCTCTATGTCCTAGAGATGACATGCTATGATGTTATTCCCAGGATGGACTGGTTAGTTCCATTATAGGCAGTCATCGACTGTTATCACCACAGGGTGAGTTTCATATCACCAGAGGGTGGATCCCTTCTTTATAGGGGAGAATGGGATGTCCAGGTGAGCAGAGCAGGTCCAGATCATCATGGGTTAGGTGGAGTTACAAACCAAATTGCTAGTCTATATCTGGATGACCAGGGGACTTCATAGTTAGACTTTCCTCCAGTGGTGGATCATTTCAGAGATGTCTTTCTAGAGTACTTTTCAGGTTTTCCTCCATAGCACGAGGTAGACTTTTTGATTGAGCTTGTTCTAGGAGCGGCACTGGTGTCCATTCCTACTTATAGGATGGCTACACCTAAGTTTTAGGATCTCAATAAGCAGTTGGAGGAGTTGCAGGAAAAGGGTTTCATCCGACCCAGTACTTCTCCTTGGGTTTTTCCTGTCCTGTTTGCGAAGAAGGAAA
Source organism: Viscum album (assembly GCA_963277665.1). Lineage (NCBI taxonomy): Eukaryota > Viridiplantae > Streptophyta > Magnoliopsida > Santalales > Viscaceae > Viscum > Viscum album. The sequence continues at coordinate 861,954,710 of OY728140.1, forward strand.
ATGGTACCCTCAGGCTTTGTGTTGACTATCGGAAGTTGAACCATTTGACGGTCAAGAACCGATATCCCTTGCCTAGGATTGAAGATCTCTTTGATCAGCTTTGACGAGCCCAGGTGTTCTCGAATATGTATTTGAGATCCAGTTATCCTCAGTTGCGCATTAGACCATTAGGTATACCTCTTACAGCCTTCCGAAGCAGGTATGGTCTATATGAGTATTTGGTTATGTCGTTTGGTCTCACGAACGCGCCTGCAGTTTTCATGGCACTGATGAACCGAATGTTCCATCCTTACTTTGATTCTTTCTTGGTGGTTTTAGTGGATGATATCTTGGTGTACTCTCACACTCGACACGACCATGCTACCCATATTGAGATCATTTTGAGTACACTAAGGGAGAATCAGTTATATGCTAAGCTCTCAAAGTGCCACTTTTGGATGGATCAGATTCACTTCTTGGGTCATGTTATCTCAGAGGCAAGAGTGCTGGTAGACCCATATAAAGTGAGAGCTATAGTTTCCTGGGAAAATCCAACGAACTTATTTGAGGTACATAGTTTTCTAGGGCTGGATGAATACTACAGACGTTTCATATATGACTTTTCATGTTTAGAAGCACCGCTGATAGGTCTGACTAAGAAGGGGGTGAAGTTCTTATAGTCAGATTCTTGTGAGTCAGCCTTTCATAAGATGAAGGGGAGGTTGACTTTAGCATCTATACTAGTCTTTCCAAATCCAGGCATGAGATATACAATTTATTGTGATGCATCAGGTATTGGGCTGGGAGTTGTGCTTATGTAGGGAGATGGAGTCGTTGCGTACGGGTCTCGGCAGTTGAGGCCACATGAGAGGAATTACCCAACACACGATCTGGAGTTGGCAGCTGTTGTTCATGCCTTACAATATTGTAGACATTATCTTCTGGGAGAGAACATTATGGTTTTCACTGACCACAAAACTCTCAAGTACATCTTCACTCAGCATGATCTGAATTTGAGACAGCACAAGTGGCTTGAGTACCTATAGTTATTTGACTTTGAGCTTGCCTATACGCCTAGTAAAGGAAATGAAGTGGCTGATGCATTGAGTAGGAGTACTCAGATACAGGCTGTTCAGGAGGCCAACAGTGAGTGGTAGCTTATGGCTCTGTTCTCTGAGATTCATTTGGAGGTGCACGATAGTCAGGGGAAGATTTTTCTTTCTTCGGTAGTTGTTACCTATACTCTTCTGGATCGATTTCGAATGAGGCAGCTATCAGATTCTGAAGGCCTAGTCCTAAGGGAAGGCATGTCAGGAGAGGAATCTATTCACGGATGGACCATAGGCGAGGATGAGATCTTGTGTTTCCAGGGATGCGTATGGGTGCTAGCAGATATACACGAGGAGCTGATGCTGGATTTTCATTCCTCATTTTGGGAAGTTCATCCCGGCATCACCAAGATGTATCGTGATCTACACCGTTAGTATTTGTGTCCAGGTATGAAGAGGGACGTTTCTAGTTTCTTCATGAGGTGTTATACTTGTCAGTAGGTGAAGACGGAGCCCCAGAGACTGGTAGGGCTTTTACAGCAGTTACCCATTCCCAAGTGGAAGTGGAATGATGTCACGATGGACTTTGTGACCAGTTTTCTAAGGTTGCCTCAAGGGAATGACACAGTTTGGGATGTCATTGAAAAACTCATGAAGGTTTCTCACTTCTTGCCGATCAAGGAGACCTTCAGTGTTAATGAGCTGTGACGGTTGTACATCTTAGAGATTGTACTTCTTCATGGAGTTCTACACTCCATTGTTTCAGACAGGGATGCACGTTTTACTTCTCAATTCTAGCAGGGGATTCAGAATGCTTTGGGTACATAGGTACTTTTGAGTACAACTTACCATCCCTAGACAGATGGCTAGTCCGAGCGTACGATTCAGGTGCTTGAGGATATGATCAGAGCATGCATTCTGGAATTTAGAGGTTCTTGGGAGAAGCATATACCTCTTGTGAAGTTTTCCTACAACAATAGTTTGAAAGCAACAATTTAGATGGAACCTTATGAGTATTTGTACGGTAGTCCGTGCCGATCACAATTATGTTGGATAGAGGCAGGAGAGGTAGCTTTGCTGGGACATCATCTTGTTTAGGAAACCACAAAGCAGATAGAGTTGATTCGGAAGAGGATGGCTACTACACAGTCTCGACAGAAGCCTTATGCTGATCAGTGGTGATGACCTCTGGAGTTTGAGGTCGGGGATCAGGTTTTCCTTCATGTCACACCGAGGTTGGGACACAAGAGGATTAGAAGACAGGGTAAGCTTTCACCAAGGTACGTCGGGCCATTTGAGGTGTTGGAGAGAGTTGAGCCGGTTGCCTATCGGTTGTAGTTACCTTAGAGGTACCGAGCTATGCATGATGTCTTCCACGTTTCTCATCTCCGACATTACTTTTTAGACCCGTATCATATCTTTCAACTCGAGGAGGTTGAGCTCGAAGTGGATGCGTTGTTTGAGGAGCATCCTATGAGGATTGTATATCGCAGTACAAAGGTTCTCCGTGGCTGGTCTGTTCCTCTGGTACAAGTGATATGGAAGTACAGGTGAGTGCAGGATGAGACTTGGGAGAGGGAGGCCGATGTATGAGCACAGTGGTTGGAACTATTTGGGGTTTCTTCTTCTACGCCGCGCTAGGAATATTCAGGGACAAATTTATATAAGGGAGGAAGTTTGAAAGAACTAGGACCTTCTTTTCAGGTATGTTTTTCCTTTTCTGGTCGTTTTTGGAGAAAAGAGGAATTTTTGGAAATTTTCTAAGTACACACTGTGTACTTTATGAGTACACACCATGTACTTCCTTGCCGTAGTAGGCCGTGTGCTGGCCGCGTAGTAGCCACACACACGGCCGTGTGGGAGTGACTTGGAGGCTGCCTAATGTGGAGTACGAAAATAGCAAGTACACACCATGTATTTTTTTTCATTAAACATACCGGGGTCATGTCTGACAGACAGAACAACCTTCTTCTAGGCCATCTTCGTCCGAGAGAACCCATCCGGATGAAAATTCTCTCCGAGCCCCCGAGCCTCCATCCGAACTTCAATTCTAATATCATTGATTGTATTGGAATTGCATTAGCGAGTTCTCTCTTCTTCTTGAGCCTTGTTTTCCAATTCCTCTTCTTTTCCAAGTTATCGTGGGTTGAAAGTTTTGGACGTTTTCTTAGATCTATGAATTTACAAGGATATTTAAGCTTAAAGGTTCAAGTATATTGATCTCCTAACCCCGAGGTAGGTGGCTTGTGCTTTTTCGTTTGAAGTCTTTGAGTATTATGTGAAAATTCCACCAATACCCTTGAACGGGGTATTGCGTGTTTACCGTTTTACCTCTGTTATTTTCCTGCCATGCTTGTATGATTATGTAGAGGTAATTTGGATATGAATTGGGATGATTGATATGCTTTTGATGTTTTGCCCTTGCATGTTCTGTTTACGACCGTTTGGTCCTGTTTAGCCAGTTTGGATGCCTTGCCTGTTTTCCATGCCTGTTGTTGTAGGATGGGAAGTTTGTATTCTGACATGCTTGGTATGCTGTAGACTATTAGACAAGTAATTTTTTAGGTTTAATTTGGCCTTATTACACTTCTATGCTCATTGACCTACACAGGGCCGTGAGAACCTGGTGTAGTAGACTATAAGGGGAATTGACCGGGTGAGCTTCCTCAGAGAGTCTTTGATTACATTAGGCTATAAGGGGGGATTGACCGAGTGAGCATTCTCAGAGAGCCTAGAACCACCTAGGGATTAAGGTGGAATTGACTGAGTGAGCTTCCTCAGAGACTCTTTGTTTTAATTGAACGACCTGGGCTATAAGGGGAATTGACCGAGTGAGATTCCTCAGAGAGTCCTAGACCTTGGGGATATAAAGGGAATTGATGTGTGAGCTTCCTCAGAGATTCCATGAATACCCTAGACTATATGGGTAATGGACTATGTGAGCTTCCTCAGAGAGTCTTACTTTACCTTTGACTATAAGGGGATATACTATGAGCGCTTCCTCAGAGAGTCTTATTAAATTCCTATACAGAACCAGAGGGGTTAGGCTGAGTGTGCTTCCCAGAGGGTTGCTTTTACTTTTTAGGTAGGACCAGAGGGGATGGTTGTGAGTACTTACTAGAGGGTTACCTGATTGTGGTTTAGCTATTTGCTTCACTGTTGCTTGATATTGATCTGTGGATTGTTTACTACTGAGTACTGTCTTGTTTACTATTTACTGTACTTTTACCTGCCATATACTCACTGACTATTAGGCATAAATCTTCGGGTGTTTTCCTACTGGGATTTAGTCTTACACCCTATTTGGGTCATGCTTTTGGGGCCAAACAGATTATATTGTTGTAGGTATAGATAAGGGAAAGCGCCCTTCTACTTCAGGTACTTGACTTGCTGTAGAGCTGGAGAGCATGGGACCAAGCTATGGCTTGCGATGCTAAGGAGCTGTTTATATTTATTTTTGTATTTTGGTTTAGCATTGTTTGTATTTCCAGCATTGTGACTTGTTTGGATGCTTTCCTAGACATATGTATCATGCATCATTTCATATATATATGTGCTCCAGTTTTTTATTATTCTAGTCTTCCGTTGTTTACTGTTGTTGGATATTTACTGCTTCTGCTATTTCATGTGTTGTTTACTTCCGCTGTGTACTCTAACAATGAGGACATAGTTTCCCCACTATCACACCCAAGGCCCTTGCTACTAGTTGGCAGCCTCTGGCGTTTGGGGAAATGATCTTGAGGCCATGTGACCAACTAGGTATGGGGTGCCTCTGGGTGGCTTCTGGAACTGGGATGTTACACTCCCCACCTTCAGGGAATCCATCCTGAACTTATCTAGTGGATATCTGACCATGAAATATCTCCCAGTCAATATACCCAAGTCATGCCTCCCTAACTTGCTAAATAATAGAAGGGGTAACAACCATCGATTGGAGGTATGATACACCATCCTCCTGTGTCTCACATGCTCTAAATATGATTATAAGGACATGATTATTCCATCATAGAAGACTAACACAAACTGGTCCAATAAAGGTTAAGGATTTGTCTCATAAATATTGTGAACTCTTCTTGGGAGTTAAACGTGCCAAATGCTATCACTAAGAACTCAAATAAACCACAATAGCTCTTGGAATCCACATTCAGTACATCCACCTCTCAAACCTGGAGCTGGTGATAAATCATCTTAAGTTCAAACTCTGAGATCCACTCCACCTCCATCCACTAGGAAAAGAGGTCATCAATTATCATGGGTGGGCACTCTTCCTAGATAGTCACATGGTTTTTATGATTCCAATACACACATGAAATCAATCTCTCACATTATTTTTAGATGAATAAAATATGTATTTTTAGGAAAAAACATTGGGTCTTATAAATCCCCCTCTATATAGACTCCCCCAACTGCACCTCCATCTCTCACAACTACATGGGGTCATCCAAAATACTAGCACAAATATTGGGTCATCCCTGGTGAAAGTCCATGTAGAGAAAAAAATATTTATGGGGAGGTAAACCCTACATGCCCTCAAGATGGATGCCCTCATAATTCTCTACTATAGTAGGATATTGAAATATTAAAGCATCCACTTCTCCAAGGTTAATACTATCAAACTAATGAGAAAGATATTACAACCTCCTACGAATGAGCTTATCCTAATATGCTTGAGGATCACTCCTTATCAAAGGAGAAAAACTCCATCCCAACTAATTGAAAGAACTACTATACTCACTAGTTTCAATCATCTGAGCATGGATGGTAAACAACCAACCCATACTAAGGAAAATATCATAGGGTCTCACTTACACTACGGAAAGATTTCATGTGAGGCTCTCTCTCTCTCTCTCTATAGAGTCAAGTCACACCATCAGTAGAAATGGGTGATCACTAATCCTCCATTCAGGAGCCTCTAGTGAAATGGTAAAGAAAAAAGGTCCCCAATGGTATCTCTAGGTCTTGAATAGGTGCTAAATCTATGGAAATTTGGCTTACAACTCTATTATATAACTACAGATGGAGAAGTGGATACACATGTTATACCCCAAAACACACTCAAATCCACTAAGCCAAAAGATTCTATCAAATAAATCTACCCATTCCTTTTCCATCATCCTCACCAAAACTAGGGCTCACTCTGACACTATGACACGTGAAAACTACCTGAACATACAAGTTGAAGGAACTCATCTAATGCACCTCAATACTATCCTCTTTGGGTGTCACTAACTCAACCTCCTGGTTTTGAATTTCTTTGTAAGATTGTGTCTCAGTGGGGGAAGTTTTCTTATTTATTTCATGTTTGAATCCACATTGAACTTCACCAACATAGGGATCTACCAATGACTCATGTCACCCTAGAGAAGTTTCATCACCAGGACCGTCATTAGTAGGGGGTCCTATGCAAGTGGGACATTCACACCTTAGTCTCACACCAGTCCTCAACTACAAAAGAATTGGGAGTCTGGATCACCAAAAAACTTGGGCGATCTCTATCTATGAATCCCATGATGTTCACTTAACACATGTGTGTCATATTTCAATACCTATGGAGCCTAAATCTACTCTATGGAGATGATTGTTCGTCAATGTAACCATTTGATCAATCATGGTCCTCACAATCTAGAAAATTTAGACCACTTCCTTGAGTCAAACCTCTACTAACTTAGCATCTATCTCATCATGAAGGCTCAGTGGTCTCCATCATTGGAACTTGTGTTACATGGTAATCTTAAACATACCATCGTACGGACCTAATAGATCTATTTACTACTCAACATGCATAAAATCATCTTCTTGATTCACAGAAGGATCCATGCACTACTCAACATGTGGTAGCATTGCTCAGTGCCCACCTGGAGAAAACACCTCATGGGTGGGGTCTCTGAATTGATGTCTCATTACTCAACTGGTAGTCATTATGAAACTATCTTGAAATCCTATATAGGTGTCATCATGTAGTGATATTAAAATTTATCAAGATATACCATGGTAAAATATCATATCTTGAGAGATTAATCAAGAAGGACAATCAAAGGACTCAATCCTATATGATGCATGTAGAAAGTTCCCTGAAACTGAGGTCTTGGTATGCTGAGTCAACAAGAAGGTAGTCTGAGTCATGGTGTATGGATACATTATCCACCACACCAACACTGAGTTCACTAGCCTGAAATATGCACTCAAGAAACTTTGATATCGTTGCCCTAAGTTCCCAACCAAACCTCATAAGGGGACAAAACTCCAAAAACTGTTGTTGGTCAGAGTGAAAAATCAAGAGGGGGGTGAATTGAGTTCCTACTTAAAATTTATGTTAAAAACATTATTATAAAGATCCCCCAATTTTGAAACATCCCAGTTAATTAAGGAATTAGAGATATAAATGTTTTTTTGGTCAACAGGTTTCTCAAAGGGTGATTAGTCCTCAGTTGAATCAGTGTAAAACACTTCTTAAAATTTTGAAATGGGTTTACTGAATTAAACACATACAAACACTAAATATAACTAACTATCAAAGTCAATGTAAAATAGTTTTCTGTTTTTGAATTTATAAGTAGCGGAAAATAGAAAAAACTGAGTATTACTAAATATAGTACACATTAGAGTTAAAGAAGAGGTTTAGTCTCAAGCCGAGACTTAATCCTCTCCACTTGGTGATCAACTTCCACCAAATATTTTATATTAACAATAAACTTGATACACATCCTATATCGGGATTTACAACATTTTTCACAAACTGTCTAGGGTTCACACCCTCTACCACAGTTCTTTATGGGAAAAACAAACAATCCAGACCACACACAGTCTCTTCCACAGTTATATGTGGGAAACAAGGTGTAAGTGAAGTTTTATGTGAGGATTTTCAGTATCTTCTAGTTCAAGCATAGGAGACAGTGTATGTAATATAAAAACAAACACTTCTCAGAAATTTAAAATAAAAGAATATAATAGATCTAATATTATAATATTGAATTTAGAAAGGTCTATGTGTTTGTAGTTCATCTCATGACTCCTTGGAGTGATGAAATTACAGTTCGAGTCTTTCTATGGAAGTTGTCCTCAAAACAGAGTGTCACAACTCTAGGTTCTAGCTTCTAGGTACTGAGGTGTTATTATTATTGGTTGGATAGAGATTTGAAGAAGCACAAAAGACAGACATGAATTTTTTTCTCCCAAATGATCTTCATGATTCTCTTGAGTTCACAGTGTGAGTTCTGGATGGTTCCTTCTAGTTTTCTTTGATCTAGAAAGTAAGTTCTTTTACATGCATTCCTCTAGCTCTATTTTTCTTTTCTTCCTTGGTCTTCTCTTTCATATTTGAGGTCCAAAAATTGGAATAAGTAAAGCATGTGTGGTCCTCCTCATACCTCGTACTGTCTCTAGATATGATCTCTTGATATGTCTACAATCAACATTAATTAATGTTAGAAGCATTAAATTTTCCAAATATGACCGTTAGAATAATATTAATAATTTGACGAAGTATGGAGTATAAGAGTGAGCATCGGTAGACTGGTAGTAGTAGCCTTCTCAATAGTAGGCTCCAATAGTAGGATTCATTGGTAGACTACATCAGTAGCCTTCAACGGTAACCTTATATTAGTGACCTTTCATCGGTGTCCTTCATCGGCGACCTTTCATAGGTGACCTTTCATCGGTGACCTTCATCGGTGACCTTTCATTGGTGACCTTTCATTGGTGATCTTTCATCGGTGACCTTCATCGGTGACCTTTCATCAGTGACCTTTCATCGGTGACCTTCATTGGTGACCTTTCATCAGTGACATCCATCAGTGACCTTTTATCGGTAACCTTCATTAGTGACCTTTTATTGGTGACCTTCATCGGTGACCTTCAACTTAGATAAATTTTTCATTGTAAACTTAATCGATAGAACAACAAGATTAAATATATGTAGGTATCACTTGATAGAAACTGTAAATATTAAAGAAACATGATTATCCTATAATAGAAACATTATTATCACATAAATGAAACATGATTTGGGATTATCAAAATAGGTGAGTCCAACAATCTCCCCCTTTTTGATAACCACAAAATATGTCAGTGAAAATTTAGATTTAAGTATTATTGAATCAGGGTTAATCATAATTGCTAATATCTTCATAGGTGTGTAGAATTAATAATTAAACCATGTTGATTTTGGAAAATATAGATAGTGTATATATGCAAGAACTCCAGTCAACTTAAAACTTCTCCCCCTTTGTGGTTAACAAAAACAATGTAATAAAAAAGTGAAAAAAGGATTTTATTATTAATGAAGAAAGAGTACAATATACAAAATGATTACAAAGATCCCTATCAACTAAGAAATCCCACATTCAATCCACATCAGAAATGTACAAGGTAGATTTGTCTTTGGAAGATGAGGAGGTAGGTTTAGAAGATGGAGGCATAAGCCAAGGTATGCCAGTGAGCAGTGTAGGAGGAGCTACTACAGAGGCATCGGTAGAACTATAGTGAGTAGATATCTGAGGAATCATAGGGGTCAAGCTTCTGATGGCCTTTGCAGGAGTAATCAAAGGAGTAACAATGGTAGATCCTGAGGCAGCCGAGGAAGAAGGTAATGCGAGAGGAATAATTATGGGAGTGCAGTCAACATAGAGGAAGGGTAAAAGAAGATTTCTGAAATACATAATAATGCTTACTCCTATTTCAATATCTGAGATAAAATCATCCTTATTATCTATAAATTTCTCTAAGGCAAGATTCAGCTCTCTAATCCTGCTAACTTGATCCTTAAAAGCCTGAGAGACAGGTGGGATTCTCAAGTTTTCCAACAGCAGCTTAAAGTGACCATCCATCTGATGCTTAGTGTACACCCTTTTCTAATAGAAATAAACTTTATCTTTTATGGACTTCTGATATTGAGGAGCCTACCTTAAATAATCTCCCACAAGATTATTATTTTCTCTAGTAGTGGAAATGACCTGAGTCATAGACTGAGGGTTTGAGGTACTAGAACCAGAGAACTTCTCCACTTCTTCTCTAACAACCGATATGAAAGCTTCTAGATCAACAGGAGGAGAGGCTGAAGAGGAAGCAGATGCACATAGAGGTTCCATAGTGAAAGCCATTATCTCCTTAAAATATTTGGTCAGACCACTGATCAACTTCTTCACATCATTATCCTGGCCACTAACATGTGCCTCCATAGAATTCTTAAATTCCTCAAACACAATGACCATCTGCTATATAAAACTCTTGGCATACTTAAGGTCTTTTTCCACTTGAACCCTTGAATCCATATAGAAGTCTAAACTGGAAATTGATTGTTTCATATATTCCATAGACTCTACCAAGGTTCTGACCTGATTCTGACATTCCTTCACTTCATGTAGAAAATTTGAGTGAGAGATAGAAATTACTCTTTCTAAGGAAAATGCCACAACTTCTTGATTTAAAGCCAATATTCTCTCTATCTCAATAGATCTTTCATCAAAGTGTCTATGAAAATCTGATTTTAATGATTGTAAATATTCTTTCTTCACATAGTCTTAAGGTAAAATCACTACTGGCTGCACAATGGTAGTTTCTGAAACAAAAGGAATTGGAGGTCTTCTGTTAGTCTTTTCATCATCAGAGTCTCCATAGTCTAAGCCCAAGACCATAAATCGAGGGTCTTCTGACCAATCTTCTATTCCATGAGCAACAACAATTGAACCTGTGTCAATAGGTTCCTCCCCCTCACTTGGAGAATTCTTATGAACAATTACATACATCTCTATTATAACTCTTTGATTAAGTGTATCAACGTGAGAGTCCACTACCACTTCTTCTACAAAATCTTCAACTACGGCCATTGCAATTACAGCTTCAACCAAATTAGAAACCTCTTCATCTAAAATTTATACCATTTTTGTATATCCTATCAAAGGACTGAGACTTATAAATTCATCTTAACTTTCATCAGCAGCTGTCTCAAAATCATCATGACTAGATTCAGTTTCATCCTCCTCCTCTAAGGTTTCTTTAACATCTCTTAAGACATTTTATTCTCCTTATTCTTCACTGGTTTCCCCATCATCGTTGTCCCTTAGGAAAGTCTCCCTTATAGGTAATATTCTTGGTGGGATAGTCTCACTAAAGGATACAACATTTTTATGAGGACTTGAGGTAAGGTCAAGATCACTCCTATCATCTATAGGAGAATCCTCTCTTTCTTGCACAACAAAAACCTCTTATTCTTCATCTGAGTATGTTGTCTCCACTTCATCGGGCTTTAAACCTAGGTCTCTATTATTATTAGTCTTAGTAGGATGAGTAATAGGGTTGAATTACTCATATAGCTTAGCCTCATCGTTCACCTATTTTCTTTGCCAAGGGTTCTAGCTTATCTTCATAAACTTGCAGATCATCTTGGTAATGCAGAAGTTGTACCTTAAAACAACTGTTTCCTCCTTATTTCTAGAAACTCCTTTAACTTTCAACACCAAGGATATAAATCTTGAATGAAACAAATCATTTGACTTGGAACTAGGCTTTGTCATATCCTCTAATTGAATCATCAGTATCCTACAAAGATTTATCTTCTATCCATGATTCAATAGATACAAAAGGAATATGTCCTGATACTTCAAGGTAGAAAAGTCCCCTATACTAGGACTAAAAAAATGTTGAAAAAATTTAAATAGTAACTTGTTTTCCCCTTCCATTTCAGAAACAATCACTCTCATAGGGATTCCATTCCTTGTCAGTTGAACCAAAGATTCTTCATAACAGAAGAACTCACTAGTGGGAGGCATCACTAGAGAGTATAAATTGAAAATCCCTTCATGTGGGACTCTTAAACACTAATCCCATTAAATATAGGAGAAGATCACACTTACTCCATTTACCTTTGAAGACATTCAGTTCTCATTCTTAGACTGATCAAATTTTAGAGACTCATAAAATTCCTTCGCTAGCTTCGGGTAATAAGGTCCATTGTTATTTTCAAAGCATTCTACCCAATCCTGAGCTTCAAGTACCTTCAGCACTAGATACATGCTTGACAAAATCCATTCAGAACTCAATTCCGTCTCAACCATGATTTCCCTCATAAACAAATGTGGATTGATTAGCTTTTCCACTACTTGTCTTTCAAAACTAGACCTAACTCGAGATATCTTATTGTTTGATGCATCTCCTTCATCACTAACCATCAGTCTCTTCAATCTTTCCATTTCGATCTGGAGCGGTTCGAGGGTTTTAGTAGAAGGTTAGGTTCCAAGGTTAGGGAGAAAAATGTTTGGGAGAGAATTGGATCGAAATGTGGTGTGTACTTTATTTTTATCATTTAGGGATCAAAAAAAAAATCAAGTAAAAGAAATAACTAAGATTAAAAAAATTTCAGATTCTGGTAGAAAAACGTGAAGTCCCGAAAAGGTCGACTATAGGTGAGGTTCAATAGTGAGGTCTTAATGGTAAGGTCTAATGGTGAGGTATAAATGGTTAGGTATAATGGTGAGGTATAACGGTGAGGTCCAATGGTGAGGTCTAACGGTGAGGTATAACAGTGAGGTCTAACGGTGAGGTCTAACGGTGAGGTCTAACGGTAAGGTCTAATGGTAAGGTCTTAGTGGTGAGGTCTAATGATGAGGTCTTAGCAGTGAGGTCTAACGGTGAGGTTTTAGTGGTGAGGTTGAGTGGTGAGGTATTAGCGGCGAGGTCTAATGGTGAGGTCTAAATGGTGAGGTCTAATAGTGAGGTCATAGCGGTGAGGTCTAACGGTGAGGTCTTAACAGTGAGGTCTTAATAGTTTATCATACCTAAATCATGTTTGATGTAATTTAACCTCTTAGAACTCAATGGATTTGTGAATATATCAGCCAATTGGTGTTCAATGCTAATGAATTCAAGAGTGATATCACCTATTTGATAATGATCTCTCAAGAAGTGATGTATCACATCAATGTACTTTTTACTAGCATGATATACTAGATTTTTAGAGATGTTAATAGCACTTGTATTATCACAGTTTATAGAGACATTTTTGAATTGATATCCACGATCTAGTAAAGTGTGTTTCATCCACATAATTTGATCACAATAACTACTAGTAGCTATATATTCAGCTTTGGTAGTAGATAATGCAACATAATTATGTTTCTTACTACACCATGATACTAGTGACTTGCCCAAAATGCGACATGTTCCAGAGGTACCCTTTCTATCTAACTTGCAACCAGAAAAATCAGCATCCGAATAACTTATTAAATCAAATGATTGTACTCTTGGATAAAATATTCCTAAGTTTGTAGTATACTTGAGATATTTAAAAATCATTTTAACAACAGTAAAATGAGAATCTCTGGGATTGACTTGAAAATGATCACACATGTATACACTAAACATAATATCGAGTCTGAAAGCAGTAAGATAGAGCAGACTCCCAATCATACTTCTGTAATTGGTTTGATCCACTAATTTACCAGTTTCATCAGCATCTAACTTACAAGTGGTACTCATAGGTGCATCACTACCTTTATTACCATCCAAGACAAAAAATTTCAAAAGATCCTTAGTATATTTACTTTGATTTAAAACAATACCATTTTTAATTTGAAAAATTTTAAATCCAAGGAAAAATTTAATTTCCCCCATTGAACTCATTTCAAATTCATCTTGCATCATTTTTGAGAAATCAATACATAATGAATTTTTAAAGGATCCAAAAATATTTTCATCTACATAAATTTGTATTATTAAAACATCTTTGGATATTATTTTAATAAAAAGAGTAGGATCCATTATTCTTTTAGTAAGACCTTTTGAAATAAGAAAAGAACTAATTCTACTATACCAAGCACTTGGAGCTTGTTTTAGACCATATAGAGCTTTAGAAAGTTTAAATACATGATTTGAAAAATGGGGATTTGTAAAACCAAGGGGTTGTTCAAACAATACATCCTCGACTATGTACCTATTTACAAATTCACTTTTAAAATCCATTTGATAAAGTTTGAAATTTAAATGAGCTTCATAAGCAACTAGTATCCTAATGTATTCTATTCTAGATACAGGTTCAAAGGTTTCCTCATAGTCTATTCATTATTATTGACTATATCCTTGTGCAACAAGTCTAGCCTTGTTTCTAACTATGTTTCCCGATTCATCAACTTTATTTCTAAATACCCATTTAGTGACTATGGTCAAAGTGTCTTTAGGTCTTTCTACTAATTCCCAAACTTTGTTTCTTTCAAACTAATTTAATTCTTCTTGCATGAATATCACCCATAATTCATCATTGATTACATCATTAATATTTTTGGGTTCAAGATATGAAAGAAAGGCTTGATATTCCAATTGGTTTCTCAGAGAATCTCTAGTTTGTGTTCCTCTATTTAGATCACCTACTATAGAATCTAAAGGATGATTATTTAGAGTTCTAATACCTCTAGAAAGAGTTGAACTAGAATCCTCATGGTTGTATATAGGTTTAGATTCACTATTCTCACATTCTGGAAATTTTCCAGAACTAGTTGTTTTCATAAGGGTTCACTGTCTTTATCATTAAGGTCCAGAATTGAAATATCTTCCTCATGTTGTTCAATGGAGATTTTGGGTTCATGTGGATCAGTTTCATAAAATTTGAAATGAAATGATTCTTCCACACATTTGGTTCTCTTATTGAATACTCTATAAGCTTTACTAGATATTGAGTAACCTAGGAAAATTCCTTCATCACTCCTGGAAGAAATTTTTTCAAGATTATCCTTAGTGTTATGTATAAAGACTTTGCAACCAAAAACTCTAAAGTAATTAACCTTAGGATTCCTATTATTCCAGAGTTCATAAGGGGTTTTCTCAAGAAAAAGTCTAATTAATACTCTATTGATGATGTAACAAGTTGTATTAATAGCTTCAACCCAAAAATAGGTAGGAATATTACACTCATTTAGAATAGTCCATGAAATTTCTTGAAGTGTCCTATTTATTATTTCTAAAAATATATTTTGTTGAGGTGTTCTAGGAGTAGAGAAATTGTGATTATATCCATTTTGTGAGAAAAAAGATTCAAACTCTTGATTTTCAAACTCACGACCATGATCACTTCTCAAGGTCTTAATTCTAAGTCCACTAAGATTTTATACAGACTTGGAATATTTAATGAAGTAAGAACATTATTCAATTTTCTGAGCTAGAAATTATACCCAATTATATCTAGAAAAATAATCTATAAGAACATAAACATAGTGCTTCCCATTTAAACTTGAAACTATATATAGTTAAAACAAATTCATGTGTACCAACTCAGGCAGTTGAGAAGTATAAACTTCTTTCTTTGGTTTGAAAGAGACTTTGTATTGTTTTCCTTTTTAACAAGGATTAAAAACTTTGTTAAGTGGTAATTCCAATTTTGGTAAGTCTCTAAATAAACCTTTCTTAGTTAGTTTCCTAAGTGAATGCACATTGCAGTGTCCTAATCTTCTGTGACATAACCAGGATTATTTATGAAAAGCATTTAAATAAGAAACCTTTTTCTTAGCTAAAGAGTTTAAATCAACAATATATACATTTTCATTTCTAAGAACAGTGAATATTAAATCATTTTTAGAATTAAAAAAAATTCATGAATAATTTTCAAATTTAACATTGAAACCATCATCACACAACTGATATATACTTAGTATATTGTATTTTAATCCATCAACAAAAAGTAATTTTGAAATTAATACAGTATTAGGGTTACAAATTTGGCCTAAACTGATGATCTTACCTTTAGAATTATCACCGAATATGACATGTACACCATCAAATTTAATTAGGCTCTTGAAGCATGAATAGTCTCTTATAATATCTCTTGAACATCCACTGTCCAAGTACCATAGAGTTTTACAGGAGACCTTTAAACAATTTTCCTGCAAAATAGATTAAGTGTAGGGTAACTTTGGTACCCATATTTTCTTGGGTCTAGAGAGGTTAGAAAGTAAAGCTTTGGGAACCCATACTTGTCTCATAGGTTTCCTATAATCAAAAGATATGTTTTGAGACATTAACACTTTGTTAGGTCCTTTATAGAATTGTTTTTCAAAATATGATCCAGAACTTGAACTAGCAGTGAACTTTCCAGATTTTGGAACAAATTTATTTTTAATAATACATCTCTGTCCTGGTTGATATCCTAGACCAGTTGTGTATTTTTGAGCAATTTGTTTCCCTAGAAACTGATTCAAGGTATCTATCCCTACAGAAAAATTCTCAAGATCCCTTTTTATTTACTCATTTGATAATTTAAGTTCAGTATTTTCTTTTAATAGCTGAGCACATTTTTATTTCTCAATATCCAAATCAGACTTATAATTACCATTTAAATAATTTTATCTTTTCAATAATTTATATTTATCCTTGAGTTCATTAAAGGTATCCTCACACATTCCACAACATTAAAATAGTTAATCCTTAGTCATATTCTCATCATTATTTGATTCACTTTCATTCCCAGAATAATAATAATTATGTATAGAAGAATTGGGTATTACCTTAGATGTTTCTGTCATGAAACACAAGTTTGCATGTTTCTTATTTTCTATATCAGAAGTGTCAAATCCAATGGATCTATCTTTTGAATCACTCCAAGTATCTTTCATAGCCTTTTTATATCCCTTGCCCTTCTCTTCATATTTCTTCTTAAATTTTATCTTGGATAAATCAGCCTTCACATGGCCTTTTCGTTTACACTCATAGTAGACTATATCATTTGTGTTGTCATTCCATTTTTTTATTCTTTTTTCACTTTCCTTTACTATAATACCTTAATTTATAGTTTGATTTTATAAATAAATTCTTATAGTAGAACTTATTGAATCTCCTAGAAAGATGTGCCATCTCATCATCACTGGCTAAATCATCACTGGTGGAAGTTTCTATAGGAGCTTGAAATTTTTATTTATCTTTACTCTTTGAGGTAGGAGTCTTGAATGCTATATATTTCTTTCTTAGTTCTTCATCTACTTCTTGATTTACCTTAAGCTCTTCTTCATACATCATAAGTTTTCCAATTAGTTAGTTCACTGGTAGCTTGCCTATGTCACAGGATTCTCGGATAGAAACAGAAGTTCCCCTCCATTTGTCAGGTAGGCATCGAAGCAACCTCATAATATGATCCTTGTTTTCCACTGGTTTCCCAAGAAGAATCATAGAATTTACTATTTCATTGAACCTGAGATACATTTCAGATATAATCTCATCATGATTCATTTTAAAATTATCATATTTAATAGTATAAGTATTTAATCTCATTTCTTTAACATTGGTCGTTCCCTCAAGAAAAATAGCAAAAGTATCCCAAATTTCATAAGAAATTTTACAGGAAAATATTCTATTGAATTATTCATCACCTAGAGAATAGTTCAATGCATTCATTGCTTTATAGTTATTGTTATATGTAGCTTTAGTCAATTGAGACCATGTGTCCCTAGCAGTAATAGGCAATGCATGCTGTTCTTCAATTGTATCCCATATTTCAAGACCCATGCTCTCTAGATACATTTTCATTTTTAATTTACACTGAGCATAGTTATTAAAATTAAATAAAGTTGGTCTGTTAGTAGCCGCACCCTAAAATCTATTATCCATTTTTAATTAGAATTTAAAGAACTGAAAATTTAGACATGACATAAATTTTAAGATATTTAAGACAACTAAAATCACAGTTGAAAAGAATGTGAAGACTTTCACAACAGTTCAGATGGTATCAATAATAAAAAAAAATTAACCCTTGATACCAAATGTTGCTCATAGTGGAAACTCAAGAGGGGGGTGAATTGAGTTCCTACTTAAAATTTCTATTAAAAACTTAAATAAAGATACCCCAATTTTGAAAGAGCCCAGTTAATTAAGGAAGTAGAGATATAAATTTTTAGTTGGTCAACGCGTTTATCAAAAGGTGATTAGTCATCAGTTGAATCAGTGTAAAACACTTATTCAACTTTTGAAACAGGTTTACTGAATTAAACACATACACACACTAACTGGAAAAAACTATCAATGTCAATGTAAAACAATTTTCTATTTTTGAAATTATAAGTAGCGTAAAATATAAAAAATAGAGTATTACTAAATATAGTACACAGTATAGTTAAACAAGAGGTTCAGTCTCAAGTTGAGACTTAATCCTCTCTACTTGGTGATCACCTGCCACCAATCAGTTTATATTAACAATAAACTTGATACACAACCTGTATCGGGATTTCCAACAGTTTTCACAAACTATCCAAGGCTCACACCCTCTACCAAAGTTTTTCGTGGAAAAAACAAACAATCTAGACCACACACGGTCTCTTCCACATTTATACGTGGGAAACAAGGTGTAAGTAAAGTTTGATGTGAGGATTTGCAGTATCCTCCAATTCAAGCATAGGACACAATGTGTGTAACAGACAAACACACACTTCTTAGAAATGTAAAATAAAAGAACACAATAGATCTAATATTATAATATTGAGTTTAAAAATCTCTATATGTTTGTAGTTCAGCTCTTGACTCCTTGGAGTGAAGAAATTGCAGTTTGAGTCTTTCTATGTAAGTTGTCCTCAAAACAGAGTGTTGCAACTCTAGGTTATAGCTTCTAGGTACTGAGGTTTTCTTCTTTTTGGTTGGATAGATATTTGAAGAATCACGGAAGACAGACATGAAATTTTTTCGCCCAAATGATCTTCATGATGCTCTTGAGTTCACAGTGTGAGTGCTGGATGGTTCTTTCTTGTTTTATTTGATTTAGTGAGAATGTTCTTTTACATGCATTCCTCTTTCTTTATTTGTCTTTTCTTCCTCGATATTCTCTTTTATATTTGAGTTACGACAATAGGAATAATAAAACCACATGAGGCCTACTTGGTCAATGGAAGGCCAAGATGCAACTACCCAAATCCCACCTCCATAGTCTAGGGGATAACGATAGGCACCAAAAGGTATAACTAAAATGGGATGCCTTTTCCTAAAGAACCTGTATTCATGCACCCAACCATCTCTATAAAAAAGTGAAGAGGAATAAAAATAAAATATAGTAACATCTAAAGTAAAAACCATACATGTAATAACCTATAGAGAATATAAGAGTATGAAAATTTAATTTGATAAGTTATGGAAAAAATACACACCCAACCAGAAAATTTGTCCCAACCAAACTATAACTAGAAAGGAAATGATGAGAGATCCCAACTCTAGATCTCTAATACCTGACTACTATACGCAGTCAGATGCAATTGAGTATCCCTATTCTTCTATGAAATCTTCACCAACCTATCTTCTATCTTCATAAGACATGGAACATGTGGAAAAAACCAATGCATAGGTGAGTATATACATACCCAGTAGGATTCCCTGAAAATCGAAGAGGGAGTAATAAAAGAAACAATAGAAGTATCCATCTCATCCCAACTAAGGTATTTAAATAATTATATGAGACAAAAATCATAATAAAAAACCTAGATATTCTAAAAAGGAATCCCAAATGAGAGATAAATTGGATCTCTATATCCAAAATCTTGCTAAGAACAAATGAGTCTTCCTACAGTTCTAAAAAGGGACCATCTATGATTCCCAACATCTTGTTTGTTTATCCAAAGAAGTAACCATGTGGATCCACACCTCACCACTATAACTTAAAGTTGAGGGGATATAATATATAGGTTGAGGACCCATGCCATGGTACAACAGGTGGGTTCCACTCAATAGGTAGAGGACCCATGCTCCGTCACAGCAGGAGGGTTCCAATCAGTAGGTAGAGGACCCATCCCATATTATAGCAGGAGGGTGCCACTCAGTAGGTAGATGATCCATGCCTTGATACAATAAGAGGGTTCCACTCAGTAGGTAGAGGACCCATTCCCTAATATTAGAGGAGGGTGCCGCTTAGTAGGTAGAGGATCCATGCCCTGATACAATAGGAGGGTGGCACTTATTAGGTAGAGGAAACATTCCCTATCATAGTATGAGGGTTCCACTTAGTAGGTAGAAGACCCATGCCCTGATACGATAGGAGGGTGTCACTCAGTTGGTAGAGGACCCATGCCCAGATACAAGAGGAGGGTTCCACTCAGTAGGTAGAGGAACCATTTCCTGATACAACAGGAGAGTTTCACTTAGTAGGTAGAGTACTCATGACTTGATAGATAGGAGGTCGCCACTCAGTAGGTAGAAGACCCATACAATGTCATATAAGGTGGGTGACACTCAGAAGGTAGAGGACCCATGCCTAGTCATAGTAGGAGGGTGCCACTCAGTAGGTAGATGAACCATGAACTAATACAATAAGAGGGTTCTACTCAATAGAGAGAGGACCCATACCCTGATATTATAGGAGGGGTCTAATCAGTTGGTATAGGACCCACAACTTGATATGATAGGATGGTGATACTCAGCAGGTGGATGACCCATGCCCTATTACTATAGGAGGGTGTCGCTCAGTAGGTATAAGACCCATTACCTATCACCCCAGGAGGGTTCCACTTAGTATTCAGAGGACCCATGTTTTGATACGACATGAGGGTTTCACTAAGTAGGTAGAGGGCCCATGACCTAATATGAAAATAGGGTTCCCCTTAGTAGGTATAGGACCCATGCCCTAATAATAATAGAGGGTACCACTTAGTAGGTAGAGGACCCATGCCCTGATATGACGGGAGGGTTCCACTTAGTAGGTAGAGGACCCATGTCCTGATATGATAGGATAATTCCACTTAGTAGGTAGAGGACCCCTAAAATGATACAACAATAGGGTTCCAATCAGTAGATAGAGGTGTTTGGGGGACCTACGCCCTAGTATGATAAGGGGATTACCAACCATGACCCCTCTTTTTTGATCTTTCCCTATTAATGTTGTCATTGAGTACCACTTAAAGAATCATCACACTCAAATATCATATCAATAGATACTATGAAGGTAACCATAACATTATAGATGGAAGATCACTCAGGATGCGTTAATCGTGGTCCAAATTCCAAGTCCAAACGAAGGAGATACGGTAGGTAGAAGATTCTCAAGTAGTACATGGAGTTTAAGGGGGTTTACACGGTGTGTGGTACCACTACACTACCTAGACATGTACTTAGATATTTCTGGGTACCAGGCCTTGTATGTATACCCTTGGTCATGCTTGTGTACCCCTAGGCATGCCCATGTTCCTCTGGGAATGCCTGTGTACTCCCAGATTACATGGAATGTCTGTCCAAAAGCCTGGTGAACGTACGAGGGTCGTCATTGGTTCAAAAATTTAAAAAATCAAACCAAAAATATGTCATTAAAAATGACCATGAATGAGAAAATATATTAAAGCATTGTGATACTTATGAAAAAACACTCAAGATATGCTATTCACTTTTCCAAATAGAACACTGAATGAAAAAAAATACATTTCACGACATCATGCACGAATGATGTTTCGTGGGCCTGATCCATGAGTCTAAATTAAATATTCTATATTGGTATTGAATTTTTTTCCTCCATATTAGGGTCACAATTCTTCAGATGGTTCTTCATTCTGACACCATATGAAAATGGTACATTGGATACTAAATTCCATAGAAACAACAACAACAACAACAACAACAAGAATAACAACAACAACAACAACAACAATAACAACAAAAACAACATTATTATTATCAGGAACATCATGGAGATGATCCATGATCCTGAATTAAATATCCCATATTAGTCTTGAAATGACTATCTTAAATCTGGGGTCATGATTCCACTAACGATGTGTCATTCTAACATAGCATGGAGAAGTTAAAACTGAATCAGGGTTTTGATAATAATATTTATAATAATAATAATAATAATAAATTATATTATTAAGAAGAGAGAATGCATTGAGCCTCCCCTCCCCATATTATTCAATATGTGTGCTAGGGATCCCAAAATTTCCCCACTTCTTTCCTTTAATAATAAGAATTATGATATAATATTATTGTCATTATATTATAATAATTATTATATATTTATCTCAAGCTGACAAATCTCTCCATGAAGTTCCTTTCACCCTAGAATTCATGTGTTCTACCTCCTCCACACTCCCTTCATTGATTCCCCTTTATTGATTTCCTCATATTATTATTATAAATAACAATAATAATAATATTATCATTATTAAAAATAATAATAACACAACATTATTATTATTAAAAATAATAATAATAAAACAACACTAATTAATCATGCCCAGATCTAGCTTTGACCATAATCCACATCAGGCAGCAACCCTCACACCTTCGAGCCACCATCACATCCATGGTAAGAAGCCTTCTCCATGAAGCCTTGTGCATGGACTCTGCTTAGAACCAATCCCATCATACCACACATTATCACCACATGTCAATTGTGAAAATGGGGATCCCTATTTCGATCATGAACCACCTCCAATCAACCTCCGTCCTTGTCGCACCTCGATAACGAACCCTCAACCATGGTACCAATCAAATATGTTCACAAAACACCATCCCTATTATTCATCAATCCATACAAAAATCTTTGATCAACATGTCATTCATGAAACCATAATGAATCCAGGGGTTTGTCCATGCTCAAACCCACCCTGAAAAATGTCGAACTGTGGCCTCGTTGGCCAAAGGTGAAGAACATAATGAACAGAGAGGGGTAAAGCACAAGAACAAAGTGAACCATTATTGTCCAATTTTTCTTGGAAAATTATTATATAAATGACATGATAACATGTGAAACCAAGTAAGAATTATACCAAATCAATATAATCAATAAATTGTGGGTCTAATGTGAAGAACAATTTTCATAGATCAAACGTAGATAAAATCCATTCTTAATATTTTAATCAAAAGGTAAAAACCCACAAATGATGAGTTATACCTAGATTATGGATCGATCATTGGAAAATAATGCATCCACTAGAAATGAAGGCGATGATCCCACTGTGTTCAACATTCATATCATGATCATCCCTGATCTGATTGTCGTTCATCGTTTGATATTGATCCACCAATGAAGAAAGGGTGGAAACTCCTCTCAATGACCCCATGGTTATGTGGATAACCTCAAATATTATCCAAATATTATTATTTATATAGGAAAAAAATTTAGGTCATTTAATTTAAAATAATTAAATAATTTTTTTATTGAACGCACTCGCCAACAACTTCCTCTACTAGACATCCTGTACTGACCAACTTTAGATCATGTCTAGGGTAAAACCCACACTCTAGATTCAACTATGGTCTTAGATTTCTGATCTAAGACACTATTTAAGATATATTCCATTATTTCTAAAAAAAATTCACCTGTGATATAAAATATATTTAATATTTTTATAAAATTAATTTTGAGTTCACCATGACTTAGAATATAATGTAGTCTACATGCCTAGATCTAGAAATATTCATAGTAATATTAAAAAGTATTACATGGAAAAAATAGGGTATCTAAATATGAATAATTATTCCAAGTATATGGATTCATATCACCATCCTCTCAAGAAGAAGAATATCCAGTATCAAGAAAAGAAGAAAAATACAGTGCGCTTTTCTTATAGAAAGCAACGCCTTTAAAAGTGGAACTGCACCCAAAACAATAAGTAAGAGGAAGCTTCAAGTGTGTTTTTTTATCAAGTGTAATCTTTCCATATGAATAAGTTGGGTATTATATACTTCATTTTTTGATCACATTTGAATCCAAATATAGGATCCATGTAGATTTTTGAAGGTTTCCAGAGGTGAGGTGGATCTACGGACATCCCATGGAGTGAGGTTGGATGCTCCATCCATTAAAGACTACAGCCTCACGTTTCCAACATGGATGATTTTGGTTTTAAATAACTGTTATTATGTGCCTAATGTTACTAAGAACATTATATATGTTTCTTGTCTATAATTGGATGGATTTACTTTCCATTTTTGGAAATAAGATCCACTAATTTTATAATGATAACATATGTTATGGTATGAAACAATTGGATAATAGTATTTACGTATTAAATTATGAAAACCAAATATTATTAATTAATAATGGATCAAATTTTCACAACCCATTTAATATCTAATTATGGAATCAATATCTTGGTCACATAACTGAGAAGTGTTTGATGAATCTCTATCAAAATGGTTACTTAGACTCTTTTGATCTTAAACAACTTGATAGATTTAATGCTTGTTTATAAGAAAAGATGACCAAACAAACATTTTTTGGTTAAGGTGAAAGGCCCATAGATATTATAGAATTGGTACACACTTATGTATGTGAACCTTTTCAAGTAGAATCTAGAGGTGGATTATCATACTTTATAAATTTTAATAAAAAATTGAGTAGGCACAATTATGTCTAAGTGACGAGGAATAAATCTAAATAATTTGATAAGTTCAAAGAGTTCAAGAATGAAGTTGAGAATCATATTTGTAATAAGATAATGAAATTTCAATAATATTGAGGAGGTAAATATCTTAATCAATAGTTTATCAAATTTTTATGGGAGTATGAAATTTTATTTCAACTCACTATGGCTTATACACCACAGTGGAATGATGTTAGTGAAGGGAGGAACTCTACATTATTGGACATGGTAAAGTAAATTATGAGTAATATATGAATTCCATTATCATTTTGGGGATATTCATTACACACAAAAACATATATAGTAAATCAGGTATTGACTAAAGAGGAAAAAAATATTCCCTTTGAGTTATGGAGTAGAAAGAAAGCTATTTTTTCACATATTCATGCATGGGGGTGCAAGGTTTTTGTTCAGGCTAGCTCAAGAAACAAACTAACACCTCTAGGAATGAAGTTTATCTTTATATGTTACCCTAAAGAAACACGGGGATACTAACTATATGATCCCTCATATAATAAGGTTATAGTTTCTAGGAAATATGTATTCTTTAAAAGGGAATACATACTCAAGAAGGACAGTGAGAGTAAGATTTACTTATAGAAAGTTGATTCTCAAGATAAATAAGAGTTGGTATGGGAAAATAATCTATAATTCATCATGGAAGATGTGGTTACTGAAACAAAATTATTATATAAGATCACCAGAGAGTTCATATAATCAGAAAGATACAATTTTTCTACTCATAGAGGATAGTGACTCATTATTGATTGACAAAAATGAATATCTTTCCAATAATGAGGTTGTATAGAGATCAATAGCTAAAAATGGGGAAAAAACATGAATTATGAGATAGATTATATATACCAAAATCATGTGTGAGTTTTGGTCGATCCATTAGTAGATGTAAATACTTTTGGATGAAAATGGGAATCTAAGAGAAAAAAGGACATTGAAATTTATGTTAGTACCTATAAAGAACAACCAGTGAATAAAAGGTTTAGACAATTTCAAGGAATAAACTATGAAAAAACATTTTATCCAATTTCCATGATTAAATCCATCATAATTTCAATTGAAATAAAAACATTTCCATGACTATGAGATTTGATAGATGGATGTCAAAACCAATTTACTTAATGGGAACCTTTAGGGAGATTTTTATATAACACAACCAGAAGAGTTTAGGCCTCCAGATAATTCCAAAAGGTATGAAAGTTTTAGAGATCCATTTATGGATTAAATCAAGCATCCAAATTATGGAACATTTTGTTTAATGGAGATATAAAATTTTTTATTTTCATTGAGAATGAATGTGAGCCATGTATTTACAATAAATTTAGTGGGATTATGTTCATTTTCATAGTAGTATATATTGATGACATATTACTATTTATAAATTAGATACCATCCTTACAAGAAGTTATGACATGTTTGATAAATTAATTTTAGATGAAGAACTTAGGTGAAACAAGTTATATTCTAGGGATCAAGATCATACGTAATATATTGAGTAGGATGCTTGGAATAAGTCAAAATACATACTTCAACTAGATACGAAAGTGGTTTAGTATAGAACAATCCATGAGGGGACTGGTTTCGATGTCACATGGTATACATATTTCCTTGAAAATTCACCCTTAAACACAATAACAATGAGAGTTAATTATTATAACCCCATATTTTTCTATGATAGGATAAATCATGTATGCCATGTTATATATGAGGGATTATGTTTCCTATAATTTAAGAATATTAGGAAGATATCAAGCTATTTTAAGAGAACAACATTGTATTATTATTAAAACTATCCTTAAATATTCTAGTCAAAGTAAGGATATATTCCTGGTATATGGAGGAGGTGAGGATCTAATCATCAAGGGTTATACATATGACAACTTTTAAACATATCAAAATGATCTAAATTAATAGTTAGGATATGTATTTAATCTCAATGGAGGATCTTTGATCTGGAAGAGTTCAAATTATCCAGTTTTCACTAATTTTATAATAGATTCTAAGTATATTGTTTCTTCTGATACAACCAATGAAGAAGTTTGGATTCAAAACTTTTTCTAAGATCCAGATGTGGTGCCTAGCAGTCAAGACCCTATCATAATTTACTATGATTACACTGTGGAAGTGGATCTTTTTGAAGTGATAATGTTATAGAAAATGAAAAATCATATAATTTATAAGTTTCATCTATTTAGGGGATTTTCTTAATGAGGTGAAGTTATAGTGATAAGAGTATCTATGGAGTAAAACATGGAATACCCCTTGAAAAATGATCTATCTCAATAGAGGCATGAGTATCATGTGAAAGCTAGTGGACTGAAGGTTGTTAATAGTTGGCTCTAGCTCAAGTGGGATTATTTTAGAGTTGGTTCCCTAGAACCAACTTCTAATTACTTTATTATTACATGAATTCATTATCTTGAATATTAAGGAATTTTCTTATCACATCATGATTTTTCCTCTACACGACTTAACATGTGATAATGTCCCAAGAATATCTATCACATTGAAAGATTATAGCATTTCCATGCTATGAGGAAAACTTGGAGGTTCCATGACAGTATTCTTGAATATATATGTTCTACATCCAGATTATATCATTTTATAGGACACAAATAAGACATAATATCAGGGATAGAGACTCATAATACTTTTAGTAACTTTATCATAGTGTGTGCCCTTGGTAATTTCCAAAGTAGGAGATTATTGAATGAGACCTTCCAGTAATAAATCAAAATTTATATGTGTCATTAGATGTTCCTATATGCATACATGTATATTTATCCTTAGACTTTAATATTATCATTATCAAATACCATAAGTCATGTAATTTTATGTATTGATGAAAACCATGATGATATATGCTCATAGAGATGTAGGATATGTTTGGAGTGTCATACATGACATTTCATTAATGGATAATGTGAGAAAGTATTTATCCCTTCTGTCCCTTGATATAAGTTGATATCTTAGGCCCTTTGATGGGAGTGAAACTGCTTGGATAAATCCATGACCATGGTTTTTTATGGGAAAGTTCATTTTCATAAATTCAAGGAAAGTGAAATTGAGCACATAGGTTGATTACACTAGTATGAAACCTTTTTTATTTGAGACATCATGATAAAGAGATTATTTTACGAAAAAAGTATTCGTATGAGGTTGTATGTTTTTATGACATTAACTTCTTTATATATGGGTGCCTTGACATGTTTCTAGATAATAACCTCAGACTTTAGGAATCTTCGCCTATTTACACTAAGAAATATTTCTATAGCATCACACACTAAGTCTATCCATATTCTTAGTTAAATTCAATATTGAATTTAATAAGATATAATAAATATTATTATTTCTTTGTGGTTTAATATTTATTCAGGTTTGGTTGATCCCCAAGATTTAATTAGAAGTTATTATAAAAAATAAGCGAGTTAAATAATAATAATAAATGTTTATTTTCAAGGTTTGGAAAATATAATATTTATTTTACTTATCAATGAATAATGAAGTGATATTTATTTATTAAATAAATATTCATTATTCAAGGTTCACTAAATATCAAGTAGGATGAGTGAACTGAGTTTAATGGTCTTATTGGAAATTATATAAATGATATTTATTCTTAGGTGATTCACATGTCAAGTGAATAATAATTATATTATTATTAAGATATGAGGTTTACTAATAATTAAGGAATTTTCAAGGGGGTTTATATGAAAATAGAAAACCCTAAAATTTACTTAATATATATCTTGTCATATTTCTTTCATAAGTGAGTTTCATTGTGCACAACAGTTAGAGATAATCTATATTAAACCTAAGATATGGTTATAGAGATCAAGAGTTTTCTCTCTCCTCCTCCTCTCTCAAGAAATTGTGAGTGCACCAAGAATTATTCATCCTCAAATAGAATTATACTAAGATCAACCATGAATGATGTAAGAGATCAAGATCAACATTGTTAGCACCCATCAATTCTATGATGACACTTAGAGATTATGTTTCATGTATGGATCACCATTAGAGGGATTTTGCACTTGGATTTTTCAATTCAATGATAGTACAATGAGATCGAGTTAGCTGGATCATCAATAAAGATAGAATTACAAGTTCAAGTAATTTTAGATCTATTTAGATATTAATTATAAATTTCATGTGATGAACCCCCTATTTTGGTTTTAGAATTTAAACAAGTCAAGTAATCAATGATTTATATCCATTGGTTATGATGTGATTCATCATGTAAAACTTGTATTATTCATAAAGTTTTACCATAATATGAGTTGGATATTCCAAAAAGGAACTTCCACTTTACACGAAACCTATAGTGTTTTCTAGTTTGATTTTTATAGTTGGTGCACAGTCCTCAAAATATAAATATCTCCAGGATGACTGTGCAAGCTCTTTTGGTGCTTAGGGTATGGGTGGATGATTGTTTTATGGATTCCCAAATAGTTTGACTAAACTATGTATCCTACCCATTTTTTTAATAGTAAAATTTTCTTATTCCACCTATTGAATTTAACTTGTTTTCTATTACTTATCCCCTATTTTTCATGAACTATCCCCGCCCAACCATGGTTTTATCTTCAAACTTACTCCATTGATGATTTTATGAATACCCTTACTTCATCCTCCATTATCATATTCTTAATTGGTTTTCTTCTAATAGAACCCCAGCTGGCCATAAAGGCTGAGTCTATGGATATGGTTGGTTTTAAATGTTGAATATCAGCATTTCTAGGCTTTTTTAGGTCCCCTCTTTTACCATTATTGTGATGTTTATCAAAGTCGATGTGTTTTATCCATATTTGAGGTAGGTGTCTCTAAATAATGGATATTTCATTTATATTACCCTCATTGATTATATTTACTTTGATTTTATTTATTATATTATGTTTTAAATTGATAAATGATTTCTTACTTATGTTTAACCTTTGATGTTCTTGAATTTGCATTGAAAAAGTGAGGATTCATTTTGTTTTCTAGTATTGTTTCCTTTAAAACCATTTTTAGTTATCATGAGGTGTTTGATAAAATGTTTTAAAGAGGTTTTTGATTTGAAATGGGTTTTCAAAATAGAGTTTTAATGAGGATTGATTTATGAATCACATTTTTATTATTTTTAAGACTTAAATTTATATAAAGTCTTTTTTATTATGTGGTAGATGAAATTTAACATGTTATGTGACTTGATTATTGTTTGGCTGCACATGGGAAATATTGGGTATGTGTTTGAGGTAACTTAGACCGGTTCTATGCTATCTTAGTTGGTGAACTGGATATGGGTCATTATCGATGATATTGAGAGATCCATTGATATTGGATTATGTTTTAGGTTTACATAGTCTATATAGTGTTTCATGAGTGAGTCCAAACTACCATATCTTTTCCATTTGGTTATCCTATAGGTTAGATCCCATGTTTCTTGTGTGGTAAATTATATAGGTAAGTTACTATAGAAACCCTAAATATGGTAACCTAGAGTTGATGTTCATTTTTTTTACATTGGTACATGATACAAGAGATCTCACCATAAAGGATCGACCAGTTTAAAAGTTTTGGAAATCTAGATACATACATAAATTCCATATTACATTGGAAGATAAAAACATAGCATCAAAAAATTTCTTACATCCTTGAAAATAATTCAAATATTCATTATTCATATATTGGGGAAATGAAAACAAATAAAGGGTGATCTCAGATGCTCAGTAAGGGAAGGTCATAAGCTATCATAGAATAAATAAAGAAAGAATAATATGGAAGAGATAAACTATACTCAAATATTTCATTTAAATAATATTATAAAGGGGAATATATTCATGGATTTCATGAAAACATAAATAATCACATGAATAATAATATTTAGTTTCATAATGATAGAATTCATAATGTCTAACATCATAATCTTACCACCAGAGCCTTGTTCCAAGACATCATACATAAATAGGTAAGAAATACACCAAATAACAAAACTAGTTCAACTCATAAGACCTATTGATGAATATAAGAAATATAATTGGATTTTTTATCACGAAATAATTCCAATTAATTATTCATATTAAATAAATGAATAACAATACAATACCTAATCAACATAAACATTTTTATTAAAAAAATAGAATACAAAATGTCAATATTTTACCCAGTTAATAAATAAAACAACATGATCATAATCTATCCAAATAAATAATGTGGATGGTATAATTAGAGTATATCACTAGTGGATCATAAAATTTCTCAAAGTATGTTGATGTAGATTAAAAATCTCTTTTACAAAGACATTATAAAGTCACTTTAAAATCAGGAAGAAGTATCTTTTTCTATTCAAAAAAATATTAAAACTAAAAATTCATAGAATAATTGGGATAGGATTTTATTTTAAAAACTATAGAAACTTGTATAGGAATATTGATAATTAATAACGGCTATTATAGTGAGAAGAGGTGGTAATTATTTAAACATTAAAAAAACATATATTATTTCTCAACTTTGTAAAAAGTTAAAAGTGTGCTGTAACGGAAAAAATTTAAAAATATTATTTTTAATAATTTTTAAATAAATTAAAAAGAAATATAAAAATAAATTTATCAATCATTTAAAAGTAAATAATATTTTCCATAAAACAAATTTTAATAACATGAATATGGAAGAAAAAGTTCACCGACCAAAGGAGAGAAATAAGGTTAGTTTTTTTTAAAAAGATTCCTTTTATATTTTGAGTACCAAAGAGAGGAAA
Organism: Viscum album; assembly: GCA_963277665.1. Taxonomy (NCBI): domain Eukaryota; kingdom Viridiplantae; phylum Streptophyta; class Magnoliopsida; order Santalales; family Viscaceae; genus Viscum; species Viscum album. Next base: position 861,985,795 of record OY728140.1, read on the forward strand.
TTGAAAGAAAAATATGATAACCTCATAAAGAAATATAGTTTAATAAAATATATGGGGTTTAATAGAGAAATATCATATAATTACCCAATAGAAACTTAAATATAAACAATTCTGAATAAGAATGAGTTTGTGAATTAAACCCTTACCCCGAACTTCTTCTTGGCCAGAAACTCTTTAATATCCTATATAATAAATTTTAAATTATTATAAATTTATATAAAAACCATTTTTTTCTTTATATTACTATATACTATTCATTAATAATTTCTCCTTACGCATTAATTAATAATTTATTATTAAAATAAATATTTGAGTGTTAACCATTCCATTTGAGATAGGGCTGAAGCTTGAGATAAGATAAAGGATTATTCTTCTCTACCTTCCAACATCTACTAAGGTGGTTGATAAGGAAATTATGGCTACTACATGGAAAAATTCAGAGTTCCTGTTTAGTATAAAAGACTAAATGTGAGGAATCCTGATGAGGTAATAATAGGAGGGTCCAATATCCTTCCAATTATTCTAATATGATTCCCTTAGGGTTTAAGTTGATGGTGTGCTATTAGTTTGGGAATCCATGTCACATTAATAAATATTTCCTAGAAGTTTCTAATACTTTCTACCAGTATGGGTTATTGTGTAATTTGTGGAGATTTTTTAGGTATCTTCCTCTGAGCAGTAAGGTTATGTCTTCTTTTTCCCAATGAATCTTAGGCGTGGTATGATGGATCTAAGGGAGCAGATCCTTTTTGTTATATGAAGGGATATTCTCATACTAATAATAATGATCATAGTAGAACTAAATATTTGCATTTATATATGGTAGATCATATGGTATAGGATTCAGATGTCAGGCCGAATACCATGAGAGATATAGTGTTTAATGCAACTTCTTTGTCATTGGCCTTATTTGACACCTGTTCATCCCATTTCTTCATTTCATCTAAGTTTTTTGATTCTTTGGGATTTCAATTTGAGTTGATGTCATATGTGAAGGACCTTTCCACTCCTTTAGAAATTATAAGGAGTAGGGTTTCAAGTGCCCTAAATGTTGCATGATAGTTATCAAAACTAAAATCATATAGGATTTCTTGGGGATTGATCTGAATATCTTTGAACTTATTATTTGTATGGATTATATAGATAACACTAAAGTTTATATTGAAAATTTACATTAGAGGGGTTTTCTCCTTTCTCTCAATGGGAACACTCACATATTTTAATGTGAGTGGGACCTAGGTCCAGGTAGGGTTGGACCTCTTATTCTAAATATTGTATAGATCTTATGCTTGATATCTAGTTTTCTTTTTGATGATATTGAGTTTATTTTAAATAGTAAATTTACTCTAATAGTGTAAATAATTTTTCTTTGATGATTTATCTAGGTTAACACCCCCATGTGAGGTAGAGTTATCTATTGATCTAATTCGTAGGGTGATCCCCATTTCCTTACCATATTATCGAATGATACCAACTGAGTTGAAGGAATTGAAAGTCTAGTTATAGAATATTAAGATTAAGGGTTTTATTCATCTGAGAATATCACCATGGGCATAATTATTTATCTATGAAAAGAAGGTATACAAGATCCTTTTACCTTGCATCAATTACCATAAGATCAATTAGGTGAACATTAAAAATTAATACTCGTTGACTTAGATTGTCTATCTATTTGAGTATATCAAGGGAGAAAGATGGTTTTTGAAAATTGGCCTCAAATTGGGATACCATCAACTGAGAGTGAGAGAATCAGATATTCCAAAGACTACTTATAGGAGTAGGTATGGGAATTATGAGCATTTGGAAATTCCATTTTTCCTTACTAATGACCATAATATTTTTATTGTCTTAATGGACATGATATTCCATTGGTATGTCAATGCCTTTTTCATGGTGTTTATTGATGATATATTGGTCTATTATAAGACAAAATAAGATCATGAGGACCATATAGATGTCGTCTTAGGTGCCTTAAGGGATAATCATGTATATTAAAATCTATCTAAATACTAGTTTTAGATTCAATAAGTGAAATTATTAGGTCATGTGGTATTAGAAAGAGGCATTTCTATTGACCCTGAGAAGATCCAAGCAGTAATATATATTGGTAAAGTACTAGTAATGACTTTGATATCAGGATATTTTTTATCCTAGCTGGATATTATAACAGGTTTATATAATATATCTCTACCTTGATAGTGTTTAATAAAAAGTAGTGAGATTTTATTGGTATGAGAAATATTATAGATCCTTTGAGTAGTTTAAGGCTCATTTTACATCAACTCTTGTTTTGATTATTTTAGGGACAATTATGGGATATTAAGTTTATTATGATAATTCAGGTATGGGGTTGGATTGTGTGTTGATTTAGGTTGATTATGTTTTGGGTTATATATCACACTAGTTGCATGATCATGAGAAGAAATACCCCACCCACAATCTTAAGTTGGAAGTAATGATGCATTCCTTGATGATTTGGCACTTTTATATCATATGGTACAAGTTTACCATATATACTAATCATAAAAGTTTAAAGTAGATCTTCTCCAAGAAGGATTTAAATCTCAGAAATAGGCACTGGGTTGAGGATCTCAATTTTTTGTTATTTTGACTTAGACTATACCCCTAGAAAAAGGAATTCATTGGCCAATTCCTTGAGCCATAAACTACCAAATTAAGTGATGAATGAATTTGGATATGAGTATCATTTTATAAGCTTATTCATTGAGATGCATCTCATTATGGAGTAGAAGGGTGACTAGGTATTCTTGGAAAATTTGTAAGTGATACTCTCTTTAGATGAAATTTTTTATCATTAGAAAGTATCAAAACCTGACTCCTAGTGTATTAGTGAAATTATAATTAGTGGGGAGACCTTGGGTGATTGGTCTAAGTCTTCTAATAGTTCCATTTGTCTTGGGAAAAGGTTTTTTTTCTCTAACCTTAAAGTGGGAGGTGATGATTGGTGGGAACTAGTATAGATAAACCATTCGAATTAGGGATAAAATGATGTTTTATGAATTTAAATGCAAGTAGTGATGGAATAGGATAAACAAGTAGGTTGTCGAATTTGTGACTCTGTGTCTTACCTATTAGAGAATTAAAGATATGAACTAGAAGCTAGTATGTTTATTACAGTGCCTTCCCATTCTCATATAGAATCAGGATGACATTTCTATGGATTTTGTGATTGGATTGCCTCAGCCTCATAGTGGGAAGAATTCCATATTGGTTATTATTGAATTATTGATGAAATTAGCTGATTTCTCACTATTATGGAGTCAATGGAGGTGAATGATCTTGGATGCTTCTATGTCCAATATATAGTGAATCTTTATGGTGTGAAAATGAAATTTTCTTCTAATCATGAACCATGTTTTACTTAATATTTTTATAAGGGTCTCTAGGAAGTGATGGGTTCTTAGTTTAAGTTAATCACAACTTATCATCCATAGATGGATGGGAAGATAGAGAGAGATATTCAGGTTCTTGAGGATATGCTTTGATCTTGTGTGATTAATTTTGGTAGATCTTAGGAGAAAAATTTATCATTGGTTGGGTTTTCATATATTAACAGTTATTAATCCTTGAGGAAGATAGATCCCCTTTATTTTTTTATGTATGACCATATTTCTCCCCTCTTAGTTGGTAATAATTGGGTGAGTGTTCCTTATTAAGACTAAGAATTCTTTATGTGATGGTGAGTGAAATTAAATTGATTAAAAAATATTGGAAATTAATTAGTGTTACTATAAATTTTATGATGGCCATCATTGTCGACCATTGGAATTTTCTGCCATTGATTAGGTGTTTTTCTGAATTTCTCCTTGATTGTGACATCATTGGTTAGGAAAGTAAGTTAAGTTGATGTTGTAGTATTTCATTCCATTTGAGATTTCTAAGTGTCTCAAAAACGTGTCATTCCTTACTATATTTGATGACATCTATTAATGATGTATTACATGTATCATAGTTGAATAAATATTGTTTGAACCCATATCATGTGGTTGAGTGGGAGGATAGGGATTTTTAACCCAACACCATCATGTTTGAGAAACATATTTGTATCATGGATCATTATGATAAGGTTTTATGTGGTAATTATATTTGTTTAGTACATGTTCTTTGGTAGTTTGGTATATATAACCATGGTGATTGAGAGAATTAGGCCTTAGGGTGAGAGTTATTACCTTACATTTTCTCATATGAATACAATTAAGAACTTTTTGGTGGTATAAAGTTGTATAGTAGGGATAATTGTGACACCCATCAGGTCCTTGGTATGTAATTATTTTGATTTTTTTGGAATTTTTAGGAGTTAAATTATTGAAAATATGAATAATTGTAAAAATGAGTTAGGTTGTATGGCTAGCGCACAATTAGTGCTAACCATATAGCCAAACCTTTTAGAAGGGGGAGGGGTTTTCTAGTGAGATTTTCATGGTTAGTGAACTATTACTCAAATCATATGACTCTATAGGAGAACCATGTAAACTCATTTAGTACTTAGTGTAGGTATCATGTTTAGTTCATACTTTCCCAAACTATTCATAAAAACTGCGTAGCATGCCCAATTTTCTTAAAATTGTGAAATTATCTCATTTTCCCTATTGAATTTGACTTGTTTTCTCCTCCTTATTCCCCATTTAAAATTACTTAGATCCTATTAGTCATGAATCTCTCTTCAATATTTATATCTTCAGGATTCTTCTTGGTTTTTGGTGTAATCCTTCATGATTCTTCTTGGTTTTTGGTTTTAAATATTGACTCTATTAGTTTTTAGGATTTTGAGGGTCCTTATTTTTTTTAATTCTTATTGTTTTTAGAGAAGCCTATGAGCTTTCTATGTATTTAAGTAAGGTGACTATATATAATGGATATTTCCTTTGTATTAACCTTAATTACTGGATTTCATTTTTTTTATATTATGTTTTAAATTTATATTTTAGGACTAATTTATTTTTTCCCTTTTATTACCTTTAATTAGTGTTGAAAAAGTGAGGCTTTATTTGGTTTTAAGTGTTGATTCCTTTAAAACTATTTTTAGTGCACATGAGTTGTTTGATAATTTTTTTAAAGAGTATTTTGATTATAAATGGGTTTTCAAAAATGGGTTTGATAGAGGATCAATTTATGAAAGATTTTTTTCCTAATTTTCAAACATTATATTTATTTAAAGGATTATTGAGTATGTTTTTAATGATGTTTCACATGTTGCGAGAATTGATTATTAGTGAGTTTCCATTAGAAACATTAGTTATGTGTTTAGGTTAACTTGGATGGGTGCTTCTCTATCTTAGTTGGTGCACTGGATATGGGTCATTATTAAAAATACTAAGAGGTCCAACATGATTTTTTTTTCAAGTTCACATTGGTCGACTATTATTCCTCAAGTGAGTCCTAGTTACCATCTATTTTCTATTTAGTTATCCCAGAGGTTAGAGCCCATATTTCTTGTATGGTTCATTGTGAAGATATGTTATTTCTTCATGTTACACTTTTTTATTTGGATATTATGATGATGAGTATTCCATGTTTCTCTTAGTTTTATTTTATTTTCTCCTTCTTTATATTTACTTTATAACTTGGCTTATATTTAAAAAAACGTTGGATTTTTGAAATGGATTTTCACCATTTGATTCAAAAAAAAGAGTATTTTTAAATTGATGTTTTCAAATGAGAAATAATGATTTTCATTGAGAAAGATGTTATAGATATTCATGGTGGTATCCAACCAGGATTTTCCTCACACCTTGTATATACCTTTGGGTGTATACATAATTGATTATATTTGATACATGAAAAGGGAAAGGAGTTAAATATTATAGTGGTGCCTCTTGATGTATTTATCATCATTCTTATCATGGGATTGGTGGTGATCATGAGCTTTGTGGAGATGGCTCTGTTAGAGTATTTTAGGGATTCTTTATTGTTGAATTTGGGTTTTGGTTATGTATCAGCCTCACCAACCTTGAATTTATTTTGAATTCATGTATATATATGATTTGTGATTATGAAATCATATTTAGTTTATAAAGTAATGTGGATGTTTAATTATTACTTATAGTATGTTATACTCTATTTGGATGTTTCTTATTATTTGGAACTACTTATTTATGTGCATGGATTTATGAGGTTTGGATACATCATGTTGAATTTCTAGTTGGATTCCTTATTGTAATTTATTGGATTATAAGGATAAAATCATCATAAATTTATTATTATTTGATACATTAGTGCATTTCACCATTCCATAGTGATGGGATTATGCTTTAGGCCCTATAGTGAGCTGGCTCAAGTGATGGGTTAGGTTAACCAGGGACAATTTGTTACAAAACACCCCTTCCAACCAAGATTCCACTAGATCATACACCAAATTAGAGACTACACTGTCTTCTATGATGCGAATGACAAAAAATCCATGAAAATTTAATAAAAATCAATGTACCAGAACATTCATGAAATACAGCAAGTGAAACTACATGTCCACCAGGGTGTGCATGTAGAGTGTGAGTATAAATACTCATTAGGGAACCACTAATGGTGTCTCAAATAAAAATTTAAAATATACAGTGTATGAATAAACATGTCTACTCATTTATATACATATAAATAATAACTATTTTACAGGAAGTTATCATTATGTGTCAACAAAGAGAATATAATTAGAGAATATATGAGTAATAAATTATAATAGATAACTCCCTATACTGGGTAGGTCTATAACTTAACTAACTTACTTTGAGTCTAATATTATAATTTGAGTGGTGAATCTATTTAGGAAACTCGGTGCCCCTCCCATTAAAGGAGTCAAAGAAACAAAGTTATGGTGAAATTATCATCTTATTGGGGAAAGGGAAAGGTGTGTACCGATGTTAATGAAATATTGTAACCGATCACTTCAAGATTGGTGGTAGTGTATACAAGAGTCAGGGAATTGTGAGAACATCCCATTCCAATGACCTGTCTATCACCATATGGAATACATGCAAGGTAAATTTGTGACAACAATATATTACCTAACAAAATTCTCAATATACCAAAATAATAGTTAATATTATGTAAACATTGAAAATTATTGTAGTTTCATTCTTAACATAACAAAGTATTTTACATGCACGTTAAATAAAATATTATTCATCAACTTATGATGATATAAATCAATACTAAATACATGTATGACATAACTAAAAAAAATTCCATATAATAGTTACATCATTAAATATTAGTGAGAATAAGTAATAAAGTTTCAATTAATATTAAAATCATAACATAGTTATTTACTCAATGAATTATAGTGACAACTTATATAAAACATTGATCAAATAATTTTTAGTATTCCAAGTCTTCAAATTTTCTAATCAAACAAGACCTTAGTTAATGCATAAAGAATAATTAGAAAATTATACAAATAAACCAAGTAAGGTGTTAAGTATGGAACAATCCCTAAAAAAAATATGCTCAAAACAAACCAAACAAGATATAAAATTTATTACAACAACCCTTAAGGATATAAAAATGTAAAATATTAAATCTTTGTCCAATTATGGTTTATATGTTTAAAATTTAATTTAGGGAAAATGTTCATGAAATAAAAATAGTATATTAATGTTAAAGTTTACCTATATTTACCATATTTAAATAAATTATGTCTTATATAAATGATATACTATTTATTGATGTGAAGAATGAGTTTTAAGAAAATAAATTTAAAAAAAATTAAAAGTACCACAGTGGCAGTTTCAATGAAAAAAAAATTAAATTTAAAACCTCTATGTAAAAATATTTCCATTCTTGATCCTTTAATAAAATTAATTTTTTTACCATTCATAAAGTTTTGGGGATAGTATAGAAAAAAACAATTTGATAAAAAAAATAAGTTTAAGAGCCAAATCATTCCTTCCCATATAATTTACCCATCCATTATCTCATCACCAACCCAACCTATTAACCAAGGTCAAGATTGGATCATTGAATTAAAATTAATTCAGATTGAAGTGGAAATAAATTGATTAATATATGAAAATATGATAAAAGATCAGGGAATCATGTTTAATTAATACATGGATGTAACATTAAAGAATTTGTTGCAAACTAAATTCTTATTTACCAAGAATAATCAAAGTGTCTTGATATGAGTGTTAATATTTAAGATTACATTTCATATCAGATCCCATGTTATGTGAACATATATATATATAACACTTTATTAGTGTATAAATTCTTTAAATAACCCAAATTCCAACATAAAAACTTCCTCTTGTATGTTTTGTGTCACACCTCGACCTTATTTTCCATTTTTATTTTATTTATTTAACTATTTTTATCTTCATCTAACATTTTGGGGTCAGTTATCAGATCATTTATGTAGTTTTTTAATACCATTGAATATTTGGAGGTGTTTTATTAGTTTTTGGGTGTTCTATAGTTTAGACTGTCTGTAGCTCACACTGTGGACAAGTCGTATCATGTCATGACGAGTATTGTTCATGTAAGATCCATTATAGTCTAGAGGTAGCTCACATTGTGGCCATGGAGCTTTATAGTGTGATGGGAAGTTAGTGAATAATTTTTAGTTGTGGGATATTGAATATCATTACATGGAAAAGGGAATCATGACATGATGGGTGTTTGAGATAGTCATATTTTTGGCTAAGTCCATTGTGTATGGTTTGTTTTCTCAAAATATGTAAGAGTTGTAAATTTTTTGAAATATCGAGTGATAGGGGTGTCATGCTGTGATGATAGGTTCTATTCCATGATAATGAATCTTACATATGAGTATTACACTATAGAGAGGGGTTCCACATTGTGGAATTGACTCTTACATACTGATCCCCGTGATTTTTTTTGAGAAATTTCATAAGAGGGGTGGGTCTTTCTATGACACTTTTATCACGTCATGATAGGGGCTCCATGGGAGTGAATCATTCCATAAGGACCTATTAACATGAGTTCACTATGTTATAAAGGTAAGGGATGCACTGTGAAATGAACCAAGGTAGAATGTTTGAGATTCTACCTGGATTTATAGAAGGTACTTTGCACCCTAAAGGAGGATGACATGCCATGATAGCATATAACACCTCAACTCTACTAACCTGAAGATGGTGGTTATTTTATTACAATGGTATATGATTCATAGATCATAATTTATGGTACCTAGTAGTTTATTAATCTCACGATCTAGATACATTAATGGACATAACATTGCATTGGAAACTTAAGATACATTAACTGAATACATGATAATTTATTTATTTATCCTTGTAAGTCCTTATGTCACATGTAGTAATCTTAATGTTTTCCTAGGTAAATGGTAAAAAAAATATAAGGGTAACCTAATATTCTTAGCAAGGGGTAACATACAAAAAAGATAACATGGAATAATAAATATAATTGGAACATATAATAAATTGATGCCATATTAATGAATACATATACATAACATAATCCATTAATGGTAAAAGAAATAAATAAATAAATGATCACATAATATGGAAATATTATAAATTAATAATGCCTGAAAACATAAAAATACAATCAAAGTACTATTCCAAGACATCATACATAAATGGTAAGGATATTATCTTAGTTGTCTCATGAGACTTACTAGTTCACTGATGAAATAAACAATTTTGGGACCCAATTATCACATAAAAGTCCAATACATTTCATCACATACTAAATGGCCATGGTATAATGTATAATATTGAACAATATAATAATAATTATAACAAATATTCAACGATTCTTATCTTACAATATTTTAATATATAGAATAAATTATTATTTGGTCATAATAATAGTTTCCACCAATAAATTAATTAATAAGGACATCCAGGTGAATTACCTTGACTCGTGTTTTGAGTAACTAGGGATTAAAAATGTTCAAATAAGCACCCTTAGTAGTTCAATAATAAAAAATTAAAGTTATTGGGAACTTGAAAAACTAAGATGATCAAGGTTTTTTGGTAATCAAATATATGTATTTACAATAGTATGAAACTAATATTATAAATCCTTCATTTAGGTTCATAAATATCATGTGAGTCATTCAAATCATATCCCTCAGGAGTGTCAAACTAGGTGTACAGTTAGGGATATTTATTATGTGTTGAAAGAAGATAGGATTAATTACCAACTAACCTTTTTCAGGATTTTTATCCATAAGTGAATCTATTCTAGAGACTGCATCTAATTTTTTGTATCTTGATAGGGATTTTATTTCTTATAAAACCACACACACTTTACCAAAGTTTAGGATGGTTTTACGCCAATAGAAAAGTTTGAGCATTGTAACAGATTGGGAATGTAATATAATGAGATGTAATGGTGATATATCATTAATAATATAATAATAGATTTATATAATTTAGGAATAATAAAATTTTACATTGAAATGAAAAGGAATATGAAATAATCACATAATTAAAGAAAGGGAAGAGGTTAGGAATTGTTACTACAAAATAATAACGACTTAGGAAATGGTTATAATGAGATAGAATAAGTAATCACTCATTGATAATATATCAAATATATAATAATACCATTGTATTATAACAAGTATATGAAAAAAATTTGAATGATATTATAACAAAAGGATTGAAATTGAAAAGGAAAGAGGAGGATTATAAACTATTACCTTGAAAGCTAGCTTCTTAAATCTTGATATGAGAACCATGTAACCTTGGAGAATATTTTAAGAGACTTATGATAGATAAAATGTGAGGATATTCATATTTAATGTATTTGGAGTGAATATTAATGGGATAATGAGTTGGTATTTATAAAAAAAGAGGGGTATTTGTTTATTAATTTGTAAACATAGGCCTTGGAAATATAGTTTGTGGAAAATGAAAAACCATTGGGTTACCCATGGTATTAGTTCATGGTTTTTGACATTAAAGACATAGTTTTTGATATTTTAATTTTTCAGAAACTAAATCCATTATTTTATATTACTTTGTCTATGGGAATATAATTTTTACCTAAAATATTGTTTTAAGAACTTAATTTCCATTATAGACTTTGAAATGTTATTTACAGGATTGGATAAGTATTTTAATCCATTAAAATAAATTATATTTATAAAATAACTTATTTTTGTCCTTGGATTATCTTAAATTAATTACTAAATTATTTTTACATTATAATAATGTCATAATACTTACTACATATACTTACTATATTTTACTATTTAGAGGAAATAATGTCTGTCTTAGAAAATTATGAAACATTAACCATTAGATAATTTGGGCATGATAGTTTCAAATTTAATGTAATCTTTTATTAATTTTTTTATTTATATGATAATTTTAAATTTTAAATAAATATTTTATTGTATTTGAAAATCACGTGTTTGGCACTAAAAAATTAGAATCTCTTTCTTCTAGTAAATATTATTTTTTCTCTAAGTCATATGTGTATAATTATATTAATATTAATTGATTAATATAAATTTATTTAAATATTAATTATATTATTATCAAATTATTTAATTCACTTTACTAGAAAATTTCAAGAATAAATGTTTCATTACCATAAAAATGATGAAATTTTCAATGGTTAGATTCTAATGGTGAGATTACAACAGTTATATTACCCATTATATATACAATTCATTCTAACACTTAAAATCATTCACATACTTATCCCAATTATCAAACCATGTCTATTCCAATTCTTATTGTTTTCTTAATAATATCAATGTAACTTGTATACTTGTCATTATATTTTGAGTATGATTCACTAGTGTACATGATTATGGCGTATCTACATATTTTTACACATTTTATGGCAGTAGTTAAAGATTTTATTACCAATTTAAATACATAGTTTTCTATTGTATTTAATGTGTAGTACTATTATGAAGTGATAATAGAATAATTTTTTTGATTGAAGGGTTTATTTATTATAGTATAATATTAGGTATTATAATAAGTTTCTCAAGTCTAATACATTCAATAAAAAAATGTGGAAACATAGTAAAAAATATTTTATTTTAAAAATAATTTACACCTTAATAATTATTAACCTCTAGTTTCATAAACCCTTATCATACCAGCATAATCCCTAATGGTGAGGTTTTTAATGATGTTAATTCGTGGGGTGGTTTAGATAACATTGATATGGTAGTGATCTATACTAGTTTGAACTTCTCCCATAAATGATTCCACTTTAACCTTAGTTATTGATGTTCTATTTGGGCTTGTTCAAGGGAGAACCCAGGTGATGTTACCTTCTTCACAGTTTCTGATAAAAAAAACTTCATAAGGGATGTTTCTGTGGGTCAAAGTCACGGTTCCTCCCTTCTGTGATAATTAACAGTTTTCATTACCCTTAATATACACTAATCTTAACAATCAATTTATAATGACTACATTACTAATGATTATAATACCCATGGTAATAATGACTAATGGTCATAATGTCCAATGGTTATAATGACCAATGATCATAATGCCCAACAATAATAATGGTCATATTTACTTTCTATAAATTAAATCCCTTAAATATTAATTATCCATTTCAGTATATTGATTATGTGGCTTGTATTATTCTTACTTTATATCATTCCTATTATAAATTTAATATTTATGAGAAAATATGTGTTAGGAGACATATATATTTTAATTTAATTATTTTTCAATGTTTATTTTCCATTATTAGATATAGCATATTTATAAAATTTATACCATTTATTTTTAATAAAATACTACATAATAAATTATATTGATTCTATACTTAAATTTTCTCAGGTGTTCATTATTAACCCTTAAATAAATTTCATCATAACAATGTTAATTTATTACACCATTGAAAATACATGATGATATTTTTTAATATATCCATGAATCATGATATAATTTCAAATGATAAATCTCATGATATTGGGTAATACTATGAAAATTAATTTTTCCCTCATAATAGACATATATGTTAAGATTTTTTCTTATCACAACTATTTTACAAATATACTTCCTTAGATGAATATAAGTCATTACTTTCATAACTTCATTTTAATGATCTTGTTTTATATAAAATACTAAAACCCAAATGGTTATGATGATAATAAATTAACATATTAATATGAATAATCATTCATAAGTTTATTATCCTTAGAGACTATTATTTCAAACCAGGATACCTTTGATTCTAGTGGTTCAAACTATAACTCTTTTAATTTAACTTAGACTTCCTTAATTTTTAACCTCTTAATATCAATAACTTAATCTTACAAAATAACTAAACCTGAATTTACCATGATATATCTCACTATATTCTAATCCCAAAAATCATAGAATCATATAATCCTAGAATCCAACTTAAAAATTATCACCTAAATAATATAAAATCAAAAATCAACCAAAATATAAATTAGTCATATAAACTCTCAAAAAGTTATTCTTATTAACCCAAAATAACCTCAATTACCATGTCACCAAATCACTTTCTAGTCCATAAGGTTATCTATAATGATCATATTATAATACCAAAATAAATTAAACCATTGTCCCAATTGACAATAGTTACCTCAATATCAAATAACATACCAACCCAAAGGGTTATCTATACCTCAATCATGTATTCATCCTAAAATCTAATATAATTTCACAAAATATCATTATTTTCCTTAATCACATAAATCCACAAAAGGGTATTTATACCTTTGAACATATGATCAAACTTAATATTATTAACCCATGATGGTATCCAAAACCATTAAAATTTCCTCATTAGTTAATAAAATCCTAACCTATGAAGTTTTATAATGGATTATTAGTTCCATTTGAAGTTGGGGATTTCTGCTACATGAAGTTATCCAATGTTGTTACACCATGATGAGCTTCAACCAGTTGTTCTATAAAGTAAATTTTATTTTATATAACCCGAGTTAACTACCATAATATATTTATAATATGCTATGCTCCAACACTAACATATTTAATTTAATCAGGAGGAAAATATCTATACTGATTAATGGTGTTGACATAATTTCAATTATACTTTATCTCTAGAAAATGGAATATATTTAATTAGTCCATGAACAATAATATCAAATATAAATCATAGTATATAATTATTATAAATTTATTGTAAATACATATCATGTAATCTATAAATATTTATATAATATCTTAAGGGTTTATCATAGGGTTATGTTATCTAATTATGTTCTTATAAAACTAGTTCATAAGGTTTATACTGAACTTGTTTTGATACCAACTGTAACACCCTAACTTTATTAACTCAGAGTTGGTGGTTATTTTATTACAATGGCACAAAATACATAGATCACAATGCACATGATTCATAAGTTTAGAAATATTAGGAACTGGATATATAAATGGACATTAAATTATATTCAATACTTATGATACATCAACTGAATAAATGAAAATTAATTTATTTCTCCTTACAAGTCCTTATGTCACACATAGTAATCTTCATAGTTGCTCAGGGAAAAGGGAAACAACATGAAGAGGTGATCTCAGATGTTCATTGAGGGGTAAAGTATAATAGAAGTTGAAATGGAATAAGTAATATGATGGAAAAATATAAAACATGATGTTATATTAATGAATACATAGGCATAACATAATCCATGGATGGAAAAGGTAATAGATGAGTAAAGTTTCACATAATGATGAAAATTTTAAGAATTCATAATGGTAGAAAACATAAACATACTGTCGAGGCCTTGTTCCAGGAAGTCATACATAAAGGGAAAGGGAACTACCATTAACTTATATTAGTTGTTTCATGATTCCTATTAGTTCATGAGAGGATATAAAATTCTAGGCCCCACTTGTCAGATAAAATTCCAATACATTCTATCACACACTAAATGGATATTGAATAATTTCCAATATTGAACTATACAAGAATACTTAAAATAAATGTTCAATAAGTATTATCTTAGAAGATTTTCCCATATAGAATAAAGGATTATATGAACATGAAAATAGTTTCCCCCATTCAATGAATTAATAAGGATATCTAGTTGAGTTCCCTTGACTCATGTGAGGAGTAACTATGGATTCACAATTTTTAAACATGCACCCTTATCAGGTGAATAATACAAAAATTATAGTTAAAGGGTACTTGAAAAGAATAATATGATTAAGGTGTTTATTAAATTAAATATATGTATTTGAAATGGTATGAAGCCAATGTAATAAATCCTTTATTCAAGTTTGTAAATATCATGTCAATAATTCAAAGCATATCCCCTGCGAGTGTCAAACTAGAAAGGTAATTAGGTCCACTTGTTGTGTACCGAGTAAAGATTGGATTAATACCCAAACAACCTTTTTAGGGTTGTTACCCCTAGGTGCATTTTTTACAGAGCCTACATCCACTAGTTTGTATCTGGATAGGGATGTAATTTCTAGGAAAACCACACACTTTACTAAAATTTATGATTATTTTATGACTATGGGAAGGTTTGAGCATTATAACAGTTTATGAATATAGTATAATGGGAAGGAATGGTGATATCTCATTAATAACATAATAAGGTATTTTTATAAATTATGCATCATAAAATTTACATTTAAATGAAAAGTAATTTTAAATAATCACACAATTAAATAAAGAAAAGAGGTTTGGAACCCTTACTACGATATGATAAAAACTTAGACAATGGTTATAATGAGAGAGAATAACCAATATGTCATTAATAATATATAAAATGGATTATAATAATATCAAATCAAAATCATGGTAGTATATGAAAAAAATTAAATGATATTATAACAAAAGGATTTCAATTAAAAAGGAAAGAGGAGGATTAAAAACCTTTACCTTGAAAGGTAGTTTCTTAAATCTTGATATGAAAACCTTAGAACCTTGGAAACTCTTTGGAGATAATTTTTTAGAGAAAATGAGAGGAGATTAATGTTAAATGGATTTAGAGTGAATATTATGGAAGAATGGGTGGATATTTATAGAAAATTAGGGGATTTGTTTATTAATTTCTAAACATAGGCCTTGAAAATATAATTTGTAGAAAATGAAAAACCATTAGCTTAAACAGGGTTTTAATTATTGGTTTTTGACATTAAAGATATGTTTTTTGATATTTTAATGTTTTGTAACCAAACTAATCATTTTATATTAATTTTTACCTGTGAATATAATTTTTCTACAACATATTGTTTTTAAAGCCTTAATTTCCATTCTTGACATTGGAAAGTTATTTATAGGTTTATAAAATTATTTTATTTCATTAAATTAAATTATATTCATAAAATTAATTATTATTGTTCTTTAATTCTATTATATTAATTATTAGATCATTTTTACAGCATAATTTTATCATAATACTTATTGTGTATATACTTACCGTATTTTACTATTTAGAAAAAAAATTACCTATCTCAAAAAATTATAAAAATTTGATCATTGGATAATTTCTATGTGATAATGTAAAATTTAATTTCATTTTTATGATTTTTTTTCTTTATATGAGAATTTTATTTTTAAAATAAAACACTTTTTTTATTTCAAAATTATGGGATTAGTGTTAAAAATTTATAAATTCCTACTTAGTAAATACTATTTATACTCTAAGTCTTATGTGTGTAATTATATTAATATTCATTGATTAATATACATTTATTTAATTATTAATTATATTATTATTAAATAATTTTATTCATTTTACTAGAAACTTGTATGAATAACTGTTGTATAACTATTACAATTATTGGATTTCCAATGATCAGATTTCAGTGCTCATATTACCCCATATATATATACAGTTAATTCCAAAAATTAAAATCACTCATATAATTATCTTAGTTCTTATACCATTTATATTCCATTTATTTTTATTTTTTTCACAATAATAACATACCTAATATACTTTTCATTCTTTTTTGATTATGATCCACCAGAGTACAAGATTACGGTGTTTCTATATATTTTTACTTATTTTATTATATTGGTTTTATCTTTTATTATGAATGTAATTACCCAGTTTTATATTATATTATAATGTGTATCACTATTATAATGAAATTATAGAATGTATTGGTTTTTTATTGTAATTTTTATTTATTATAGTATAATCTTGGGCATTAAAATGTGTATTTGAAGTGTTATTCATTCAATAAAAAACGTGGAAACATAGAAACCACTATTTCATTTCAAAAAGAATTTACACATTAATACTTCTTAAGATATAGATACATAACCCAATATCACACCATTATAATCCCTAATAGTGTGGGGTGTGGTGTGTAATAGTGCTACTTTCATCATGTGGTTCATCCAACATTGATATGGTAGTTATCTATATTAGCATAAACTTCTCCCACAAATGGTTTTAATCTAACCTCACTTGTTGAAGTTCTTATTGGTATTGGTCAAGGGTAAACCCTAGTGATGTTTCCTATTTCCAAAGATATAATAAATGAACTTTGTAAGAGATATTCCTACTAGTTGAATCCATGGTTCCTCCATTTTGTGATACCTAACCCTTACCACTACCCTTAATACACACTAATCCTAATAGTCTCTTTATAATGACTATATTACCAATAGTCATAATACCAAAGGTCATAATTCTCAATGGCCATAATGAACAATGTTCATAATGCCTGATGGTTATAATGGTAATATTTTCTTCCTATAAATTCAATCCCATAAATAATAATTCTAATTTTAAAAATTTCAATTATGTGGATTGTATTATTCTTCCTTCACAATGTTCCTATTATAAATTTGATCTTTATTAGAGAATATGATACACGATACATATATATTATACTTTCATTATTTTTCATTATCTATTGTCTATTATTATCTATAACAGCCTTAAGAAATGTGAACCTTTTATTTGTAATGCAATACTATGTAATAAATTATGTTCATTCCATACTATAATTTTCTCGAGTGTTACATGGCCCGGGTCTTAGGATTTGGTTATTCTCAAAAGAGGAGAACCACACCATGACCTATATGGTGATGTCGTGATGGGTGTTTGTGAATGGGAGTCATTCCATGAAGGATAGTATCATTTAATGAGGTATACTAGTATTTTTACTTTCTAATTCACTCCATGTATTTTTTTTAAACCATTCCACATGAAAATAACTATCAAATTAAAGAGAATTTAAAATATAACATCATCCACTCAAATAGATGAAGGATAACTAGATATAAAAATAAATACCATCCACTAAAATAAAGGAAACATAACTTGACATAATAGGAGTAACCCTAGGGGATTAAGGTTATGATATACTAAGTTCCTAATACTATATTATGTGAAAATCCAATCATATCTAGTTATGCATAATCCCACTAAAAATACAAAACCCATTCATAGGGATTAGGAGGGAGAATACCCAAGACATGCGATCTAATATTTCATCACATACTTGTTCTATGTGATCACTCAAGATGGATAATGGGAAGTGACATGCAATATTTTTGAGTGAAAATTGGGTGGGGAGTTTGATGGGATTCCCTAGGTGTCCAAAGCCTGATATATCCTTTTCTCATACCAGTAGGTACCCCTCAGTCACCTAGGGTTACTTTTGTGATGTCGAGTTATCATTCATTTATTTGAGTAGATGATATTGATTTTTATATCTAGTTATCTTTCTTCTATTTGAATGGATGCTATTGTTGTTTACATTCTCTTTAACATAGTAGTAATTTCATGTGGCATGGTTTACATATTTCTTATATATGATATTTATCATATGTGTATAGTTTATGCCTTTAGTTCGCCTGAAGGGCCCGAAGGCCTTCTTTTTTATTTTTATTATGGATAATCCCCCTTTTAAGGGTTTAAGGGGAACCCGTACATGACCCGTAGGCCCAAGGCACAAGGCCCGACAAACCCGCAATACATGAACCGAAGGCCCAGAGGCATACCATGCCCAACACATGACCCGCAGACCCAGCCCACTTGAACTGCCCCTCCCCAGCTTTCTGCATCATTGATCACCTAGCTCCCCACCTTTCATTGATGATCATCTATAATTTCCCCGTACAAAGCTGCACGGTGCCTGGTCCTGATGGCGGCTGTCATACCCTCTCATTATTCTAATCCGGTTAGCTCTACATCTAGTGGATGCTACTCCTATTGCTCTGATCCTCTTATAGGGCCTGTTCTATGTGAACTAGGCTACTCCAGGGTCTACGTGACCCGAAGTCCCTATGGCTCGAAGGACTTTGATGACCCGAAGGTCCTGGAGACCCATAGGCCCAAACCGGTGGCCCGAAGGCCCAAATCTAGATCCTACAGACTAGAATAATAGGTCTAGGGTGGTATAGTGGGGAGACTATACCTACTTATTTGAGTAAATAAGAAGTGTAAATAAATAGGAAATCATATATATCTAGATAAATAAAACAATGAATTACAAACATGAAAGTGAAAAAAATAACCCAAATATATCATGAAATAATAAAAGAGATTATCCACTACATGTTGGGAAGACATACAATAAAAACTTATACAATATCACAATGAAAACCCAAAATAAAATATGGGAAAATCCTAAAAGTAGTCATGAGTCCTAGAACATTCACAAACCCCCATGCTTTATCTTAGCAATCTAAACCAAAATCCAACATCAATATTCTATCAAATTGTACATGAAATAAAATAGTAATATCTTCTCGGTTACCCAAGTTCTATGGAGGCTTGAGCAGGGTGTGAGTAAAACTTAGTAGAACACTACCAACATGGCCTCTAAATATAACCAGTCTAATAAAGTTCATAAATAAGTTATATGATAAACAATTTAACCATATTTAAGTAAATAAAAAACAATAATTAAACACCAAAGCCTCGGGTTCATGGTAACACCTAAGGTTAGTCTACATCACTGTTGATCCTAAAGTATGATACCCTGATCAACCGTACCTACTTTGGATAGTGTTAGGGTGTCTCTGAGCATGTCATGGAATCATTCCAACTATAAAATTACAAACCACCCATTAGGTGATTTCCCTAAAAGTATCATGAATATCCGTAGGGGAGTTTTCTTAGTCATAAAAAACTACCCTGATGGAGTTTTCAATAGTAATCTCAAACCTCCCATATGGAATTATTTTTTATATTCATCATGAACCACCCCCTTTCGGGTGTTTTCTTAGTTAACATAAACCACCAAAAACATGGGTGTTTTCTCAACTAGGCCATAGGATAAAAGAGTATCATGGACCTCCCATAAGGTAGTTTTTCTTTTTAATATTAAAAAACACCACTATGGGCATTTACATTATAATTTTAAAACCTACCGCTATGGGATTTTACATAATAGTATCAAATCCCACCCCAAGGGAATATCCATTCCCATATAGAATAATTCATTCATTAAATAATTTTTTTTATAATTTCAAGTCTAGATCCTAAAATAAGGTATTCAATTTGAATCACCTTATTTATTAGGTTTAATTAATTTTCATAAGGCAATTAACCAAGGTAAATTCATTTTTGAAAGTATTTAATTTAAACCCAGTCAATGCATGGAAGGGATGACATGAATACACCACACTACACTTGAGGACGAATGAGGCAAGACTATGAGATAATTAAAAAGGGCCACAAACCTCGTTAATGAGAGTTTTTATTTAATTATTACTCATATAACCCACTACTAGGGCTTTTCCAAGACCAAAAATAAAATCTCAACCCATCCAAAATCCTATCTTTCATCCAAAAAATCCAACTAACTAATTATAATCAAATTATAATTAATTAAAAACCTAAAAAAATTAATTTAAACTATACACTTAGATATAAATAGAAAAATTCTCACCAGATACTCCTAATATTATGGAACTAAGTCTAAATATCCTCTGGAAGTAATTTCAAAGCTTCAAGCACTACCTCAGGCAAAATACATATCACTTGAAACAAAAAATATAAAAAAATAAATTTAATTTAACTCTAAAAACCACCGAAAATATCACATATATACATACTTCCAATGAAACCACTGGAGGAAATGTGAATACGTTGTCTCTATACATCCTTAATCTAATTCCCATGAAATAATTATCATTCCAAGACGATTTAACCATGGATTTGTGGAAAATTATCCAAAATACATAACTAGGAGGTCCAAAAATTAAATAGATATTATGGGGAGAGGAGAGGGGATCACCAACTGAATAAGCTTACCAAGAAATTCTAATAATTTGAGCCCAAGACCATTCCAAAGTGAAGGGGTAATGAAGGAAGAAAGGGTGGGGATCTCTTTGGTTCACAAGAGACAAGAAAAGGGAGAAAATATGGGTTTACCCACTAAAAAACTAAGGGGGGTGGGTGAATTGTAATTGTGCCCCTTAAAAACCCCACAAGCTGGTCGATGGCTTCAGGATGTGGATCGTGCCACTGCCAGTCTCCACCAGTTGTCCAA
Organism: Viscum album; assembly: GCA_963277665.1. Classification (NCBI taxonomy): domain Eukaryota; kingdom Viridiplantae; phylum Streptophyta; class Magnoliopsida; order Santalales; family Viscaceae; genus Viscum; species Viscum album. The sequence continues at coordinate 862,007,187 of OY728140.1, forward strand.
CCCACCCCTTAGCCTGACCATCTGTAGGCCAAAGGAAACAAGATACCTACCCTTCTAGCCAACCTATCTTTTAAGCATTCTTGTTGCCTTCATCCACCTATCTACCCAAAAAACTTGTCCCAAAACTCCTTTTCGAGGGGTTAAAACGTTCAAAAATATCTTCTAAACACAGATTAATAAAGCAACACACTCACTAGTTTGATTTTTTTTTCAAATTATCTTAAAAATTAAACCTCCAATGAACATGGGGTTTTACGATCTCTCCACCTTATAACAACTCACCCCCAAGATTCATCTTGGAGTGTCATCCAAAAGGAAATTTCGACCTATTTCAACAATCAATTCCTACCCAACTTCCATGTTCCAACACAAATGTCCAATGTGATTATAGATCACAACCTCCACCTCAAGTTATTAAACCACTTAACATAATCCACTACTTATAAAAATCATTAGGACATCATGGAAATGCTCACCCATACCCTTCTACCCAAGACACCCATGGTGTATTCATCCAATAGTTTACCTAGATTTGTGCCACGACACCCTAAGGCTGAGCTAAAATAGATCAAATCTAAGATACAACACCCTATATCATTGGAATTATCTATCAGAACATGATCCTATAATTCCAATGACACCCCTCGATATGGTTTCCCAACATTCTTGAAAACACTAGTATGAGGCCAGTATGCCTCAGCAAACTTAAAATCAAAAACAACTAGACAAGATGCCATCATCCAAGTACCATTCTAAAAAGGTCTCCCATATTCCTTGAAAAAACCCAGTCAATGACTTAAACCTACCCATCATAGCCAAACATGCACCTACTATTGTTTTAGGCCCATCACATCCAATTAAAAATAGATAAGCAAGTTGAGCCAACTATGACTGAATCTTCCCAAATATTCTCAGTTTCAACCACTAACACACCATCAGCACACCTGACCATAATGTCCTAAACCCTAAGGGAATCCTATGATATTTTTAACACTTTTACTATAATGACCCAAAGTTTTATTAATGGAAATTCCCTTCTTATAATTATTTCATATGGTATAAACACATAAGATAAAAAAATAAAATATTTATAAATGATTAATGAATGAAATAAGAAGCGTTTCTAGAAGTTAAGGAGCCTATACTGATAAATAGTAAATTGACATTTCGAATAGTAATGTGACCCTTATGAATAGTAAACAATACAAATTAATAGTAACATCACTGATGAAAGTATAAAAAAAATTTAATCATCTTATAAATGGTAATATGATATAATTATATTATAGTATAAGTAAATAAATATTCTAAAAATTATTAATTAAGTGTTGGTATTTTTGTAAGTCGTAAATATTTAATTACAATTTTATGATTAATTTTATAATTTAAAAGAAAATTTATTTTCATAAAATGTATTTGTAAATTAATATTTTTATGCCTTATTATTATGAGATAATTTTATGAGACCTTAATTAATTTTTCAAAGTGTTAGAAAAGTAGTTTTAATTTTAAAATATGTATTTTTTGAGTAAATTATGATTTTAATTAAAAATTAAATATATAATATTTATAAAATTATTTTAATAAAATGGAGTTAATTTTTTAATTCTACACATCTAAAAACAGTTAGGGTTAATTTTTGGTATTTTTCTAAAATACTTGAAATTTTGGTGAATAGTAAAATACGATAATTTACAGTATATATACATTATAAGTTAAATACACTATTCATTGAGTCATAGATGATGTAACCAAAATTGGTTCAAAATAAAATTATCTAATTAATGTATTTAGTCTCAATAGTCATCACTATTTCTTATCTTGAGAAAAATAATAAAATAGTGAGTAAAATAATAAGAAAACACCCCTCTCCTCCACTATAAATACCACCCTCACAACCACTTCTTCTCACCCCTCTCAATCCTTGATCCTTGTAAAAATTCTGCTCAATACTCTTCCCAAAACTCTCTCCCACTTATAGGAGATTTTGGTCTTAAAAATACCAAAACCAATCCCCTAAGGTGGTTCTCAAGAAGAAGGAATCAAGAGGTAAAACCCTCTTCCGTTTTCTTTCAATTTCTTTTCAATCTCCTTTTTTTCCTTTTTCTCTCCTCACCTCCTCTCATCTAAATGGCATGAAAAATATATTATCTTAGATATATTGGAATTTTATTATTTTTATGGAATAATTATTCATAAATCTATTCTTCCCTCTCTTTTACTTTAAGAATGAAAATACCATCTGTGAGGTGCTGATTTACCACCTTCATGGATGATGTGCTTTCATATTTCAGTTCCATCTTCAAGGTTGGTCATGAAACATTTTTTATGGTTGAAATATATTATAATATATTTATTATATCTTATTTAATGTTCTGGAATCATTTTTTTATACATGATATTAATTTATAAAATAAAATGAGTTTGTTGTAATCAAAAAACGCTAAATCAATCTAAAAGATCATCATTAATGATTTATCTAATGAATCATCCTAAATTTTTTAAAAAATGGTATTTTAATATTCTATAAGTTAATTAATAACATATAAGTTCACTTGTGAACAACTATCCTCATTCGGTATTATTTTCCATACACATATACAAGTAAACCGATCATGAAAACCAAGGAAATCAAAGCTCCCAAACGATGAAATTGAATCTCTTAACCCATCAAAAAGGACATAAATGAACTTAATAAATTTATAATAAATCAAAAAAATGTATAAATGATTCTATAATTATTAATTAATGAATCTAATTTTATTATTTAGGACATTAATATCAAGTGAAAAAACATTTTGAACATAAGGTAAGGGATTCTACCCAAACCTCAATTATTCATTCGGGTTATTCTTTCTATCTTTTCACCTAAATGAAATTATCTGTTCTTGTTACATACATATTAAAAATTATTTTTATATGTTTCAAAATCATTTATCAAGATCCATTCATCCTTATTTTTTGGGGATATACATGTCTTTAAAAGGTTCCCTACTCAATTCTTCCCAATAAGCAAGCCTGATTTAAGGGAACTTCCCGAATTCTTACCCATTTTCAAGTGTGATTCATAATATATTTTAAGCCACCATTTTTTTAAATAAATCATTTTATCATAAAACAATACCTTGGTTCAATTCTGGTTTTGTATAAACAATTTTTCCTTTTCCATTTAAAAAAAAATCTTGAAAGTTTTCCCTTAAACCATACAAAAATGTCACCACTAGAAATTTAGGCTATAGCCACAGTTTTAAACTATAGATATAGGTCCCAAAACTATGGATATAGGTAATAGTAATAGTTTGGGGAACTATGGACACTATTTTTGTGGCTATAGGGCTACATTTATAGCCATAATTCTGAACTGTGGCTATAGACCTATAGCCACGGTTTGAACTGTGGCAATGGAGAATTTACCTGACAGATACAACCACAATTTTAAACCATGGCTCTATACCTACCCACTATAAAAAATGTGTTAATAGATCTATATAAATGGTTTAAAACTATGGGTATATGCATATTTTTCCTAAAAAACCCCATTATGCAGCCTCATATACCAACTCTATACTAGCTACATACCAACTGCCCCCTACAGCCCCTCATACCAGCCCTACATCCCCTCATACCAGCCCTACAACGCCTCATACCAGCCCTTAATCCTTAATTAATGGTATAAAAACTCCATCATATCCCTATAAGTTAATATCTTATCTAAGGTTAAGTTTCTAAAAAAAATCCTATGTTGTTGAGAAGAAAGTAGAAACTTGATTCCATTGGTTCTAAGATAATGACCCCCTTTCAATCTTTAATACTTTTGAAGGATTTGAAATTTGATATCCTCAAGAATGGATACCTTCACTAAAACCATAAACTTAATGGAGATGAGATGATAAATCAGCCTACTAGGGATTATCCAATGAACATATAAAACTATTGGTCCTCATTCATGATCAAGAGAATGAAAAAGTTGTGATACAGTGTGATAGGATATCAGAGATACAATGTAGGTGGATGGTGGATTTTTGTTCACAGGTTTCATAGTCCATTGGATAAGTAGGACAAGATCGATTCTTCAGCAGACTGGGTTTCCAAAATCTATCCAACAATGATGAATTAGGTGAAGGCAGTCATATATATGATTTTTTATCCAGATTCATGAAAGAATCAATGGCGGTGGTTGTGTAGGTGATACACATGAATATTTTATTAGTTTATTGAAAATTATAATATACATGACATGTACTACAGAGAATAAACTCAGTATTCTCCCATAGTTATGGTATCAAGATTTATGAAAATATATAATATCACATGGTTCACGCCCAAATTTAACCAAGAGAAGAAGGGTAGAACGGTCCTTGTAGTGTAGCTTGGGTTGTCGATTCCACTGAGACCTAAGAAGATACCTAAGATACACAACCTGAGGGATGGATTTTTGGCTATGAATTGGCCATCTTTGGGTTGATTTTAGATGGGTTTAAGTGAACTCTAATATACTTAAGTGAATTCAAATTAAAATAATGAGTTGATCCTAGGTTATCACTCGAGGTGGATTGGACGTATTTTCTTTTTAATGATTTCAATTTCTTAAATTTGAGATGGGTTCATTTAAGGAGATAAAACAACATCATCACTTACTGGTTTAATGCCTACACCCTCTAATACTAATCACCTATACACTTGAAGGATCAAAGTTTTGAGCACTTCAAGGTAAAGGATCGTATTAGTACTTGAAGTGTGTGGCCTTAAATTCAACAAGGACGATGGAGTTTAAAAATCATCAAATAAAAATCACAATTAAAGAAGTGATTATACATTAATTAGGTGATAAATAACATCCAATCCAGCCCCTTGCTACTCCCTTGGATCAACCCATAAGTGGGTTAGCCCTCCATTGATCCCATGGTTTCAATGGAAGTGGAAAGTAGACTCGTGAGGGAGAAAATGGAGAAGTAAGGAAAACAACAAAAATAAAATGATCACTCCACCGTTGTGTGAATAATTTCACAAGGGTTGGTGTGAATAAATTCACACCTTGATCCAACGGTATCAAAGTGATATTAAGAACAACAGAATAAGAGGAGAAAAAGAACCTTTATTAAGAAACTAAAGTGATTTGAACAACTTACATGTGAAAGACAAAATTGAGGCAACAAAAATGCAGCATAACATTACAATTGAACAAAGCATCCAAGATCCTCAACTCCTTCACCACCACTGCCTTAAATAGGCATTTTGGGAGCCTTGGGTCGAACCAACAATAGTACAAATCATCTTAATTAATTTTGCTAGTCTATAGGTGGTGGAAAGCATGTGGAATTTGGACTTTTCCACGTTTGACCCGAGGTGGCAGCCAGCTTTACTTCACCGAACAGACGCGTCTGGAAGACCTTCTAGACGGCAGAATCAGGGTGGGATATAGAAGAAGAAAATGGAGCTCCGGATGTATTCTAACCTCCTGTAAAATTTGGGCCAATTTGGAGTTGTGGATTCAGGGATATGATCAAAGTAGTGGAATGTTTTTCTGGGCCGCAGAATCTGTCCCAGAATTTTATCTCTAACTTGGGCCGACTAAATGACCAACATGGAGGCCGAATTAGCATTAACTCATGAAGAGTGATTTGTTCCTATACATGTATTCTAGCATCCCATGAAATTTTGGATTAATTGGGCCTGTATGTTGGGCCCCACAGTCTCATCAGTGGGAAGGTGTCCAATCTGCCTTCTCCAGAATTGCTTCCTTTCATTGCCAAATATCTCCATCATCCTCCATGAATTCTCCACTGATCTCTGAATCAAACATGTTCATATTTAAGTGTAGATAAATTTAAAAAAAAAATCAAATTAAAATATGTAAAATTAAATTCCTTAAAATCAGATGAATCATTGGGTACTTTAAATGATATTCAAAAATGTACCACATAATAGTGCATTTTAAGAAGGTATTACAAACATAATGTGAAATGATGTTCAAAGTGTAAAATGCACTAAAATGGTGTTTATGAATAACAAAGAACATGGAAATTATGTATATTAACAATGAATATTAGCCTCATTTAGTGGCTAATCATCACATGTCATGTAACCCTATATATGATGTGTTACTTAGAGCTAGAGACATGGAATATACCCATAAGATACACTTGCACATGAATGGAGAGGTATACAGGAATGGCCTGGAATACTGGAATAGACATGATCAATATAGCCAAAAAATACCTGGTATATGGGAAAAACCATAGTATATAGTCATGAGCCATCATACATGAGAAGGTGTTGGATTACATAGGCAGAACATGGGTATCAAAGTGAGCTTGTCTACACCCTATGTATGTCATGTATATTCCTCAAGAACTTTCACTATGTGTATTTTCCACTTTAGACATGGATTTGTGCTAGAAACTAGTATATCGTGAGTGGTTATCCTCATAGTACATAATGGTGGACCAAATTTTGGATTTATAGATATGAAATGACGTGTTAAAAGTGTGAATCATCCTTCAGTAGCCCTTAATAGATTAATATGATCTGGTTTAACCATCTGAGAGATGATATGTTCTATACTACCTTATTGCACTAGGGAATGGGTTCCCCACACCATTTTTATAGGATGATTCGGTAATATACCATAACATTTTAGGATAAATATCCTCTATCTATGGATTGGTAATCCACTATCATTAATCTTTGGTTGAGATCAGGTCCTTTATGGGAGTTTGTGCTCCCTCGGTTGTGGAGCATAATATTGAGGAGTAGACACCACTATTATAATTATTATGAGGTTTCATGTGGTTTTTGGAATTGGAGATGATTATTTGGGATTTTCCGGATGACTCATCATTCTTAGTTGGGTTTTGGAGATAGATACCCCCTTTTAACTTTTTATTGGGTTTCTTTTTGAGCATATCCAATGTTCAATTTTATTATTCTATTTCTTATAGGTTGAGATGAATGTATTTTTTTTATACTACTTCCATTGTGGTTCTAGGAGAATCATACTGGGTAGGTATATACTCACATCTTCATGGGCCTTTGCTACATCTGTTGTGTCTTATTCAATTTAAAGATCCATTGATGGTGATATTGGTGGACCAATTTTTTAATAAGCATAGTTGTACATAGTAGAGCTAACCGTGTTCAGTGGCTGAACTTAGATATTATGAGTCAGGATATCATCATTAATTACCTTTATCTAGTCTTTGTTAGGTTGGGACCCCATAGTATCTATTTAAATTCCATACCTATTATAACAGAATCATTTTTTCCCATTCTAGATTATTATATAGACTATATAACATACCCCTTTTCATCTCAAGAGAACTACCAATGTCCCACTCTTAATATCATCAATTCAGTACTACTTCTATAGTGGTTACAACCTAAAGCTGTATTCACAAAATAATCTCATTCACCTATGAATGTTAGTGATCCCATCAATAAACCAACCCTTCATACCACCCTTAGGATAATTACTAACCCATTCCCACTGTGAAACTAAAGGATTTCCCTCACTAGTCACTCATTAACAGTCATTGTATCTTTCTCAATAGAGAGGTCATCTATCATGATTCTCATTATTTCAAGATGATATTATTTATTCTAGAAGGAGATTCAATTTAATGAAATTAGAGGATAGATGGTGAGGAAACACCAAAGTTCATTCTATTTCTCACTCAATTATAAACCCTTCTAACCCTATTACTCAATCACTTTAACATTGAACCTTAAACCGAGTGGGGAAATCAAAGAGAACTGATGAAGGTGATTTATAAAGTTCAAAGAAAAATAATTACTTAGCTGCTAAGTGGTAAATTATTCCGGGTAAGGTAGTCAATTTTATCTAGTTCAATTTCATAGTGATTTTACTAAAGAAAGTTTCAAGTTTTCAAGGACAGTTGTTTGGGTTTGATGAAAATAAAACAAATATTTTCTTTAAGTTTAAGCTTTTTTATGAGAATACTCATTTCATGTTTTCTCAAAATGAGAATATTTTCATCTCTAATGTGAAGGAAATTTCATATTGAGCTGGCTGAAATTTTCTACTGATAAGAGATTAATGTTAATACATAATAATGAAAACATGTTTTTAAAATAGTCAAGAAATTATAGAATTTATATTAAAGGGTTAGGCATAGAGAACCCACCACAACATTAAGGCTCACTGCTTTTGATGACGACAACTCAAATCTTCCATTTTTTTATGATTGCATGAATATGGACCTTAAGATATATATAAGGACACCAAGCTTCTATGTATATATTTTCATGGAAAAATATGAACAAGGGGATCCTTATATATATGTTTATACTTGAATATACCCCTTTTCACTTACACATGTATGCATTTTTCATATCTATATATAAGAACACCAATCCCAAATATATATATATATATATATATTCATATGTCCATGATTGAATATATATAAAGGGGAAATTATATATGTATATGCCTACCTATGCATACACATGTAAGTCACCTTCATCAACCACTGCTCGAATTCACCTCAACGAGATCCAAAATGCGATGCAAAAATATAGGGAACCTAAAAATCACAAAAGCCCTAATTAAAATTAGTCCAAAGAATAAAAATGGATGTAACCTTACCTAAATCCTATGTCTAACTCACTGCCTTCTATGGTAGTGGATAGAACTGACCTCATTACAAGAAATCACCTATAAGTAAATAATGGGAAAAGAAGTGAGATATAAAAACTTCTTATATATGTGTGATCAGTTTGTCAAATATACATGATAACAATGGAAAAAGAATATTCACATTGATATATACATCCAAATACTGAATAAAATGATCCTTAATAAAGGAGTTTTGTTCAAATCAAATCCAATGTCATTCAATACATACACCACAAAGTGGTATCATGAATCACGAGATAACATGAACCACAACATGATAACATAAGAGCGATATAAAATCATTATATTTGAAAACAAAATATCATTATATATTTTTCATATTAGGAAAATGGATTTTTTTATGTTTACATTATTCTTATATTCCTCATTGGTTAATGTATTTAATATTATCAAAAATAGATAATCAAGTAGCACAACATAAGAGGAAATAAAAGAGAATAGAATTTTAAGTGAAATCTATGTTCATAATTCCAACTACATGGATCAATATAGATACACTATATCCTAATTTTAAATAAACATATGATTATACTCCAGAGAATAGTGTAACAACTCCAATTTCATTAGATGGGTTTATGTGATATTATGTATTCGTTATTATTCATTATTTTTTTCATTTCTTGTTCTCCACTACTCATTTCAGGTAATGTGAACAACACTAACCTAATGAACCCATACCCTAACCCCCCCACCAGTCCCCTATACTACACCATCCCCCTCCCCCTCCCCTCCCCTTTGCTGTACCAGCCCCTCCCCTCCCCCCCTATACTACACCATCCCCCTACCCTTTGTTGTACCAGCCCCTCCCCTCCCCCCTATACTATACCAGCCCCTCCCCCTCCCCATACTGCACCAACCCCTCCCCCTCCCCTACCCTTCACCAGCCCCTCTCCTCCCCCTTGCACCAGCCTGTACCCCTACACCAGGATTGAAGGTCAAGTTCACTTCATTTTAAGTCTAGAATAACACACCCATATTGGTGTTTTTGATGTTTTAATCATTATTTAATAGTAAAATTATCATCCCATTTTATTTTAATCTTCATATAATTAAATCCAAAAACCTCATTTTTCATTCAAAAAATATAAAAAATTATTCCCCGTAAAACATCATAAAAGGATTCAAATATCTTATGGTCTTAGAATTAACCATAATGAGTAAAAGTTAAATACCATATGGGTGGATAAATTCTCATTTTCATAGATGAATTTTCTTATATATAACTCAATATAGAGTATTTCCAAGAACTAATATGCCTTCTAAACTACATCTTTACTTCGTCCTTTATAAGTATTCATCAAAGAGATATAAAACACTATAATCAGTATCCTTAATGCTCGATTACTCAAGGATGGTTCATATATATTTTTAGATAGCTTCTCCATAATCATTGAACCTAATGTAACCATTTAATAAAAGTAAAAAAATATTTCCATTAAAGATTCAGTATCCAACTTTTATTCCAATTTCACCACTTATTTTCATAATGTTGGAAAAAACTCTCACACTATAAGTTCTTGTTATAGAAATGAGGTTTAACTCTCCAATTTTCATATGTTGGGGCTACACATAGAACCTGTCCATCCCGATATTCCAAAGTATCCAACATCTCTTTCCTTTACCCATAAGCTACATGGGTAAAATCTATATTTCTTTGGTGGGTGGACACTCTAATACATCACCTATATAATAAACTTTATATAATTACATTAACAAGACCATTGACATAAAATAAAACCAATAACATTAGGGTAATTGAATCTTCCCCATTCAGTTAGATAATCACTCCATCTTGATGATTAAAACTGGATCAAACCAAAACAAAATTAGGAGAGTGAGAATCATAACTCAATCTTCAATTTTTTTTACATGATTGGTCCAGAATTTCAGATTTAATATAATTTCATAAATAACTAGCATTAAAGGATGTTTTGAAATATCCACCTCAAGGGATGATCTCCATTCATCTCCACCTTTAATTATAATCATGGAAACAAAATCAAATTTATGTAGGAATAAGGTGGGTCTCCTCATCTTCTCTATTAGTGCAGTGGGGTTGAGACTTGTTTCTTAACCCATGCAATTTCTTTTTGGAAGGTCTATCACTTAGAGAACTATTTGTGTTATTTCCTTAATGTTCTAGGTTTGATAACCTTTGGGAAACTTGGATTTCTTTAATTTTTCAACATTATTATTTATTGAAATTAAATTCTTGGATTTATAAATTAAATCATTTTTTCTTATTTAATCTTCCTCTTTTATCCTTTAATTTTATAAATGATCAGGACATATATTTAGACACTCATTATTCACTATCTTATATTTCTCTCTGTTTGTTTACTCTATTTTCACAATAACCTTCTTAATAGAAGGATTAATTGGTATTTTTCCAATTTTATTCAATAACTTCTCTTATTATAGTATAAATTTCATATATTTGACAAAACTCTATCTATATTTCTTGCACCTTCCACACACCTCATCATTATTTATTTACTTTCCATTATTCATTACCCCTTAAAACTATTCACTAGAAGTGCGAACCATGATAAAAATATGGCTATCACTCCCTTAGATTGACTCAATCTATTTATATTACATATTTCTCCATTAAATATTGAAATTTATTGGAATTTTTTAGTAGTCTATAGTATGCCATATCTTACCAAATTAGAATCATGTTTTCATTATGGATAAATATTATTCCACTTTCTTCTTAGGAATTACAGTTTCAATACTTTTCTTCCATAATTTCTTACACAAGGAATACATACTTTCTTGTTTCACTAGAATCTTAGTTTAGGGTGGTCTTTTCTTATATTCAGTATAAGAATAATAAATCATCGAGTTTTAAAAATATTTATCATAGAAATGACAAGATATGTTTCAAATTTCACATACATTTTCAAATATATCAAATTTGATCCCTATGAAAAAATTATTCCTTTTTTGTGTGATCATTCTTGAACAAACAAATTACCTTAAAAATTCATCTTTTATCCTCTAACTTCAGGACTTATAAAACCTATTCATACTAACCTGTCAGGATTTCAATCAATTTTCCTATATTGAAACAACCAACAACACCATTATCTTTCAATAATTATTGATATTTTTCTTATAGTTGCAGTCTATTGAGATTTCCACTCTTTCTTATTTTAGGATAGAAACCCAATTTTTTTGGCTCCACTTGAGGGGGAGTAATTTTCTAAGAATACTCATCATTGTCCTTAATATGTTGTTTTATGATTGAGAATTTTTTCATACCCATATTTTCATATTTTTTTCTTTTATTCTATACTTATATAAAAAATAGATTCAATGTAATCAAATTTTACTGAAAAGTGGGATAAATTTTTCATTATCAAGAGTTTTTGGATTATATTGATGATCTCAAGATCATGCTTCTAGAATTCTATGTTCCTTTAGAACCAACACTTAGTTTATAATTTTCTACAGAAGCACTTATTATCTCAACTATTTTGGAACACTCAAAATATATAGATTCCAGATTTCTCAATTTGATTTCTAGCTCAAGGCACTTCATATTCAGAGAATGATTTTTATCCTTAGATAATATCAGTATAGTGTCCAAATATCTCTTTAGATTTTTAAATTTATCCTCATGCATCTAAATTTTCTTAACCAAATAATAATCCATACTTTTCACTATTGTTTATTTACCTTCTTGATAGAAAAAATGACATATATGGAGACTTTATGAAGTTCCTTCAATGCATGGAACACCTTAGTAACTATAGACTAAAACAATACTATCTCAAAAATATATCTTTAGAAGTATTCAATATATTGGAAATTCCTATAATTTAAATGTAAAATTATTTCATTCTTATCATTTAGTAGTTTTAGAGGGTGTTATATATGCCATTATTTTTGGTTAATTACACTTCCATAGAATCAGATTCCTTTTAAATCTATGAATTTTCATTTAGTAGTCCCTTAATATGATCTAATATATATATATAAAACATTATCACTAACTATCTTCATGAAACATTTGATTTCAAAATAAAATCCACAAAGTTATTTATCATTGAGAGACTCTATAGTCTCTTGTAAATATTCACTTTTCTCTACATTATCATCAATAATCCATTCATATATTTATTTTCCTTTCTTATCCATTATAATATATTTTATTTCGAATATTTTATTGAGAAACTTATTAAAAATTATATAAACCTTGCTTCATAAGGAATATATATGAAATAAAATATCATCATGTTATTTCTATACTTTCTTGATTCCCTTCCATATTAATAATATATAACTTACTACCAAAGACTCAGAAATACTTCAATGTTGGTTTCATTTTATACCTTAGTTCAAAGGGATAATTTTTTACCTAGTTAGAGGAGAACTCCATTATATATATATATATATATATATATATATATATTAGTTTGAACCACATATTTCTAGTGTTACCTTGTAAATTCCACTAGAGATCACCATAGTTTGTGTTATATTATTGTCAGTTCTAATTTACCTCTCAACCATCCCATTCTATTAGGGTGTCTACGTTACAGTATCTTGTTGAACAATATCATGATTCTCTAGATAATTCTTAACTAAATAAGTAGTGAATTAAATTCCATTATTATAACTTGGAACTTTTATATTCACTCCAAAATTTCTTTCCACTATCCTTTTATACCTTTTAAGATAATCAAGTACTTCGATTTTTTTATACATAGGAAAAATATAGCCTAAATAATTATATCCATTAAAAAATAAAAGATATTATAATCATACTTTTATTCCTTTATACTTCATTGGTTTCGACACATCAGTATGAACTATGTCCCATACATGTATATAACTTATTTTATTAGGTTTATAATATTTACTTGTGATATTTTTTTTGAATACTTGAAAATTATTTTCTCTATCTCTTTTTAGTTATAAAATATCAAAATCATTTTTTACTGAACTAGTTTATCCATGATTCCTTGATTGAGATCACTAAATATTTTATTCCATATATTGACTCCAAGTTTCATAGATAAGGATAAATTACTTTAATCCCCATCAATTTCTAGATATTTCTCAGATAAAATGATTAACTATGCTTGAAACCTTGATATTTTCTACACCACTATTACTATACTTAACCTTATAATTAACCTTAGAATTTATATTTATCAACAAATTAATGTTTTCATATATATATTAAGAAAAAAAATTATCAAATATCTATGTTCCCTCACTAAAATTCTTTTAAATCCACTTCAACCACATGGTCCATTCCATGAAAATTTCCTTGCTTCACTTTTTTCCAAAGAACATCATGCCTTATGGGAATTTCAATCACAATTCCAAACTTTCTCCCTTATGAAGGGTATAAATATTTATTTCTAACATAAAAATGAATAAAAATATTCACATGGTTACCAAATTTATTTCTCAATTTAATTATTAGTGAAAAATATCTTCCACAAAATCTTATTCCCAACCCTCTTAAATGATGAATTTTCTTAAGTTTATATTAAATATATATAAAAAATAACTAGAAAATATTTGAACTATATCCTGTGATTTTTTTTGATGCATACTAACTTTTCAATCTCCTAGTTTCTCTACACAAACTCATAATCTTCCCATATATTCCTTAACATAAACACATTTTTAGAGTTAAACTAAACTACATTCCAACTTAAAGTATTTTCTTATCAACTTTCACTTCTTGTTTCTTCACAAATTTAATCTTAGTTGTATCAGTATTGTATTTATTAGTATAAGGGTTATATCATAATTTTTTCCCTATTCCACTAGATATTTTATTTTTAAGATATCCATCCAACCAATTTAAATATCCACTCATATTTTCATGTCTGTTAATTTGAAACACATCAAAATATTAGATAATTTTTATTAATTAGGGACTTGATCTTATCTTACATATACATTCTATTTTACACAACTTTTAAATCTTTTTATTCTCAACTTTATTACTTATATTATTCTATTCAATAAATTATTAAAATTATGGATTAGATCTAGAAAACAGTATTTATAATATTTCATAATGTATAGTTTAGAAAACAATATATATATAACTGCACAACAATGTATAAATTTAAATAAAATCATAATTTTTTTTCCAATAACACAAAAATAGATGAAATTATAATTTTTTAAATTTTATCTTCACCACTGCATATCATAATACACAATTAATAATTCATATTAAAAATGATGCTGACATAGGTTTGGATGATCCAAACATATTCATAGGCATAGATTAAATGATTTGGAAGAGAATGATGAAAGGTATTATAATCATCCCCTTCTATCTTGGGATCCTAGTGGACATGATCATGCCTTGGGAGATTTAAATATAGAAAATTTTCATCCCAAAATTCAAGAGAATTTTATGGAATAAATAGATGGATTTACCCGATATAATCTTAGAAGAACATCAAAAGAGCCCATCCCAGTCATTCTGTCTTCAATGTAAGTCAATGAAACATCCAAGTGGGTGTACATAAATCCCTGCAAAAAAATTTAAAAAATGAGATGAAAATCAAGATTATAATAAATTCAACCACTGATCTAGAGAATGGAAAAGATGATACCTAAATATCATATAGCTAAAAATTAGAAGATACCTAGCAAGTTAAAGAGCATAATAAGTAGATATTTCACATGAGAAATTGCAGAAGAGTATATTTATATAGCTTCCACTGAGTGGGGTCAATGATAAAACATGAGAGGAGGAGGATCAGGAGGGTAGGACTTGGTTTGAGTGAGAAATAAGGAATGTGGGTCAGTCGCGTCAGAGGAGAAGAATTGGGGGTGGCCGCGTGGAAGGAGGAGGATCCTAAGAGGTGGAGTGGCCACATTTGATCTATGTTGGGGCCGCATAGAAGTCGTATTAGAGTCTCCTTGGAGGAGGATATCAGTGAATTTGGGTGGATAAATTAGAGGCACGTCAGAGGAGGAGGTGTGGAGTCCACATCAGAGCAACAACAATGGGGAAGTGGGGTGGCCGTGCTAGAGGCGGACGATCGTGGGGAGGTTGGGTGGCCTGTCGGAGGAGGAGGATTACAAAAACATCAACTAGGAAAGTTATGAGGAGGATGAGGGGTGTTGGGAGGAGGGTGTGAGGGTTAGGATTAATTGGGGAGTGGGGGTGGGCTACTTCCATGGGAAGTGAAATTTCTATGGAAATAAATTGGCTACAACCACGGTCCTTATTGCTCGTGGCTATAGGTCCATGGCTATAACTCTAAATTCTAATAGTGTGTTTTATTTATAGATTTACTTAAACACTCTTTTTTACTTCAGTTTGATATATCTTATCATGATATATGCCTATATTCTTTTATGAATTTCAATGTTTGATTTAATTTCTTTCTTTCATGGACACTTTTATGATACACCCATTTGTTTTGATTTTGACATGATTTTGATACCCAAGTATTTCCATGGGTAACCCTTATTTTTATGTTTGATTACTTATGTATGATTATTTATGTGTAAATAATATTCATGAACAAGTTATGATGGGTGAACCTAGATAGTGCTCCAATGTATGGGGTAATGTTTAGTCTCATGAGACATTATGTTCAACAGTCTTGGTGGTTAGACTTGACTCGTGCTCCTCTATATGCAACGAGCCTTGGATCTTTCTCCCCTATGTGCAATGAGACATGAATCATGCTAAAGTCATGTTTTATGTTTCTTCCACATTACTATGATTCCAGGATTATATGATCTCATGTTCTATATGTTATGATTCCTTATGTTTAATCATGTTCCATGCCTTTATATATATTTATCTTATGCCTTCTAACCAGTGTGCTAAGATTTATTTTAATGTTTATTCCCTTACTAAGATTTTTAGCTCATCCATTTTTTCATGTTATTTCTAGATTATCCTATGTAGATGTAAGGGATCAAATGAATTTTGGAACTCTTAATGGATGAAAAATAAATAAATAAGTTATTTATTCCCATGTTTTCATTTTTTATGTACCTAGTCCTCTAAGACACTATACTTTTCAATATTTGTCTTGTAATTTGATGTTTAATTATGTTTAAAATAATGTAATGCTACATTTAAAAGACTAGGGTCTCCATAGTTGGTATCAGAAGAAATGTTTAGTTATTTTTTGGATACTTAGAATAGATCACTTTAGTAAGAACCCTAGGGATAAGACTAAGTATGAGAAAACATCCCTATATTTTGGTAAGTATAGAGTAAGTGGTTTATCAAGAAATTTAATCCCTGTCTAGATAATATAATTGGATGTGGTTCTGGTATAGATTTACCTAAGAGTGAAAAATTCGATAAGGTGTTCCAGGCCTGACTCAGGGTAACCTGGTACAAACCAACATGCCTTACTATACACCTGGTTTGACAATCCTGAGGTATATTCTTTGGTAAATTCATAAGTTCATTATAAACCATTATTAATGGAACAAAGAAAATTCCAATAATAATATATGTTAGAAAACATATCATGGATAACCTAGATGGAAACCTAGGTAATCAAAAGTTAGGATATAATTTTCCTTCAAAATTTTATCCCTTTATGTTTAAAGTTTCCTTTTATTATTCTAAGTATTCAAGCCATATAATTGCACTTTCTTTTTATTATATAATAGTGGGAAATATATGACCATGTTCTAACAATAAATGTTATTGGGAATGCGATGATTTACCTAATGAAATTCCAAATATGATGGGAACAGGTGATCAAAACTTCATGATAGTACTTTCTCAACTAGTTCAAGGTTATGAATAATAACTTGAATCATGTGGAATGACTTAATTATCTTAAGAGAGAGAAAGTTTGCATTTAATCCTTTATGTGACAAAGGCCTCCCATGTTTAGGGGATCTTATGATCCCCTTCTCATGGAATAGTGTATTAACTCCATTAAAAAGATATTCTCTATCCTCCAGTTCTTAGAAGAAGAGAAAGTTAAAATAGCAGTATATCGTTTTGATGGGGAAGCTAATAAATGGTGGACACTGATAAAAAACATGATTTACAAGGTGGAAATAGATTCCATAGAATATGAGGAATTCAAATAAATGTTTTTCAATAAATATTTTCCCAGAAACCACTATCTCAAGATGAAAAGAGAGTTCCTAGAACTTAACCATATGGAAGATGAGTCTATTGGGGCGTGTGAAGAAAAATTTACAAGGATTTCAAGATACACCTATGGATTTGTCATGGACACTGAATGAAAGGTAGATCAATTCTTTTTAGACTAAAGTTGAGTCTATAAAAAGAATTGGTGATTCGATACTTCAAAAGTAAGGAGGAGATTGTCCGTTGTTCCATCAAGGTTGAAATGGAGATCGAATACTCTCAATGATCTCATAGGCCTGGTGATAAAAAAGTGAAAAAATGGAGTCTAATATGGGTGGATATTCAAATAAATCCCATAATGGAAAGAATATAGAATATCCCACATGTAAAAATTATGGGAAGAAGCATCCTGATAACTATCTAAAGGAAACTAGTAAATACTTCAAATGTGGAAGAATGGGGCATCTGGATAAGAACTGCCAAAGGGATATGAATAATCCCACTAATGTGGAATAATAAAGTAAGGTTTATATAAATGTTCATCTAGTAGTGTATTATTTCAACTACAAGGAACATGGGAATTTTTCAAACCAATGATCTAAGCCGAGGGTTTTCAGATGCAATGAACAATAACCTCAAAGGAAACAAGTAAGGGCTTATTCTATCACTACTATTGATATAGAGACGGAAAATGATGTGGTGATAGGTACGCTGGTTATTCATTCAAGAATAGAAACATAATATTTGATTTTGGTTCTACACATTCTTTCATATCTTGAAAGTTTAGTAGAACTATTTAAATAACACCTCAAAATTTGGAGGTTGAGTTATCTTTTAGAACAAAAAATGGGGCAATTATTGCATCCAAAGTACATAACTCATCCCCAGTTAATGTTTTTATACTGAGCCTCTGATAAAATCTTATCTTATTCCCTTTAGTGGAGTTTTATGATATATTGGGAATGGATTGGCTATCTTTATACAAAGCCAACATTAACTGTTGGGAAAGGGAGATCACTCTTCATATCCTAAAACATCCTCCAAATCTTTACAAGTGTAAGGAAGAAGATGAATCTCCTTCAGAATTATTGTCTCAAGTGTGGATATTACCGCCGTATGAGCAAGCATATCTTTCTCAGATGATTGATACAAAGGACATGATCAAGCTCAAAGACATTCCCATCATGAGGTATTACATTGATTTATTCCCTAAATATTCTCCCGGTCTTCCTCTTGATCAAGTGGTTAAGTTCTCAATAAAAAATTTTCTTATATCTCTCCCTATATCAAAGAAACCTTATAGAATGGCCACCGTTGAGTTGGAAGATGTGAAGAAACTGTTATAAAAGAATCCATAAAAGGTGTTTATATGCTATAGTGTTTAATTAGGGATGCACCGGTCCTATTTGTTAAGAAGAAGGATGAATCAATGAACCTCTACATTGATTATCATGAACTCAATAAAATAACGATAAAGAACAAGTATCCCCTTCCTCAGATTGATGACTTGTTCGATCAGCTATGTGGGGCCAATTATTTCTCTAAGGTAGACCTTTGGTCGGGATATTACCAATTAAAGGCGAGGAAATAAGATATTCCCCAGACTACATTTTGAACGAGGTATGGACACTATGATATCATAGTGATTACCTTTGAACTCACTAATGATCTAGACATTTTTATGGATTTAATAAATAGATTATTTAGATATTACCTTGAGATTTTTTATATTTAATGAGTTTGTAAGAAGAGGAAGGAGGATGTCTCCCTCATGAACGCTGGTGCCCCCACCCCAAGACGATTGTCCAATAAGCCCTAAATCTGACCCTCGATCCTTTGTTGATGTTGTTTCTAGAGAGACTGTGAAGACTAGTTCTCCTCCTGATGTGGGTGGTGCTGCGGATGAGGAACTTTGCATTGATCTGAAGATCTTTCATCATAGAGGTCATTTGGCAATTTACTTTTCTATAAATGAGGTAAATCTTCTTTCCTTAGATTTTCTCTTTGCGCTTGTTGGAAAATTTAGTAGGTGTAGACCATCATTGATCTTTCTAAGGAAATCTCTAGAAACTATTGAGTTTATTGGATTCCACATTGTCTTGTTAAACTCTTCCTATTTCATTTTTCAATTCTCATCTTAAAACGAGTATTATAGATTCTGGGTGAGGAAATCATGGTTTTTTGGTGGTTGCATGATGAAGGTCCTGAAATGGACACCTGATTTTGATCCTACCATCGAATCACCCACCGTTCTTGCTTGGGTTGGTTTCCCTAGATTACCACTTAATATTTTTAAGCAGATTTCTTTATTACTAATTTCTTGCCTTATTGGTTGTCCATTGAAATTGGATTTTGCAACAAGAAAACTCTCAAGACCATTGGTTTCTAGGGTTTTCACTGAGATTGATGTCTCTAAACCCCTTCCAAATCAGATCTGGATTCAAAATGGAAATTCTAGTTTTTTTCAAGAGTTGTTTTATGAAAACTATCCTGCTTATTGTAGCGACTTTTTAAAAATTGGGCACACATCTAGTGAATGTGGAAGGATAATTCATCCACCTATTAGTAAGTTGACATGGGTTGATAAGCGCAAGCAGAAGTTGGACTTAGAAGATTTCCCTAGAGAGTTAAAGACATCGAAGACATTTACTAGCCCTTATAGAACTAAGAACTCATTTGGAGGAAAAAAAAGAAGCTTTTGAGAAGTCTATTGGAAATCTGACTCAGTTCATTGCCAATGAGGAGAGTGGTTCTCATCCTGAGATTGTTAATGTTTTCTCAGGTTTTGGTGCTACTGTTCAAAGTGTTTTGAGTGAGCCCACTGCTGTCCCCCCCACTTTGGAGAGGGATCTAGATGATCCCAGTGACTCCTCTAAATCCTTGAAGGATGTACATGATAATGCGCATCAAGAAAAAGTGGCTTTTTTTAAGTCATGTTCTACAAAAGGAAAGAAAGCGGTGGTGGATTCAGATGGGTTTATTACCCCTCATCCTAAGAAAACAAAGAAGCGCAAGGATTATTCCAAGTTGAAGTGAACCATTGATACCAGATCCTTGGGACTATGTGCTGAAGTGAATATGGGCCTTTCACATGATGAATTCAATGAATCAGTTCAATTTATTTATGAAGCGAATTTGGATGAGATAAGGAATCATAAAAATCATCTTTGGACTGCCAAGGAGGGTCTTAATAGAGAGATTTACTCATGGATTGAAGATAATGATTCCTTGATGTTCCAAAGGTATCAAAAAGGGGATATTACCTTCCATGAATATTCTCAAATCATGGAGCGCATGATCTCTAAAATTCAGTATAATTTTGAGCGGAATCCAAAATTTTGATGATGGGACACAAAGATTTATTTTGGATGCCATGTGCTGAAAATGAAGATGAGTGCTGGGATTGTGATGATCCAATATCTCTCTCTTTGCCTTATGTCTCCCCGTTTAGTTTTATGGGATGTCTTCTTGTTTACTGCTAGATCTTTGGACCTTTTGATACCACAACCAGTTCCAAAGTCTCTTCACCGAGTACAAAAATTTCTTCTAAAATGTCAGGAAAAGAAATGTTTTATCTAGGACACAGATCCCTCATTCTCACAAATATACTGTAAATAGAACATATGCAGAAGCTTTCTTGGCCTGGGATTGAAAG
This sequence comes from Viscum album, assembly GCA_963277665.1. Lineage (NCBI taxonomy): Eukaryota > Viridiplantae > Streptophyta > Magnoliopsida > Santalales > Viscaceae > Viscum > Viscum album. The sequence continues at coordinate 862,028,571 of OY728140.1, forward strand.
GTTGATGTTTCTCTTTAGGTTGCATGACTGTTTACTATCAAAGTGTTGTGCTCATACTATCTCCAGCTTTCATTGAGTACACATTACCTTGAGACAGACTCTTATTACATGGTGGTATTTTCATGAAATTTGCAGTTTTTTTGTTTGGATGTCTTTGGGGTCTTTCCAGATCAACTATTAGATATGACTAGAAAGATTTCATCAGATGAATCAGGACAATCATATATAGCAACAATGAAGGTTCAAGATGTAATCTAGTGAGATGCTTCGATCTTGATGAACCAGATACTCTTCATTTTTTGCCTCCCATTTTGTAACCTCTTTAACCACTTGACTTCAGCTGGTGCAAATACTTTGAACCTCGTGTAATCACTTAATTACTTATTTTCATTAGTAAATCTTTGGGGTATGAGTTGGTCCCAACTCATACTCATATCTTTTTGGTAACTTGAAAATTTTGTGGTAGTCTTTATTGATGATATTATGATATAATCTTAGAGTAAGGAGGAAGATGAGGAGCATTTGAATGCTATTCTAAAGACTTTGAGATGGGAGAAAATATCTGAAATGTATATTAAATGTGAGTTCTAGATGGAGGAGGTATCATTATTGGGGCATGTTATCACCATAAAAGGAATATCTGCAGACCCATCCATGAAAAAAGAAATCGAAGAGTGGCCCAAGACAAATTTTGTAATCGAGATCCGTAATTTCCGTGGTCTAGCTAATTATTACTAACGATTTGTGAATAAATTATAAAGATTGTAAAACCCAATAAACAAGATTACATGGAAGGGAGTGAAGTTTTTATAGACTCAAAAATGTGAGGAAATCTTTAAGTAGCTAAAAAATAGGCTTATCACTGCACCTGTACCCACAATCCTGAAAAGTGGACACCTATTTGGGGTGTACAGTAATTCTTCAAAGAAATTCATAGGTTGTTTACTAATGAAAAACAATAAATTTATAGCCTACGCCTCAAGGAAGCTGAAAATTCATGAGAAAAACTACCATATGCATGATTTATAGTTGGAGGCTGTGATCTTTGTGTTGAAAATATGGTGGCATTACCTCTATGGGGAGAAGTGTGAGATATATATTGATCATTAGAGTCTCAAATATATATTAACACATAAGGAGATTAATATTCCCCAGAAAAGATGGTTAAACATCATCAAGTATTATTACTGCCCAATCCACTACCTTCCTAGTAAGGAAAATAAGGCAGTGAATACTCTAAGTGGAAAGAATATTTCATCTTTATCAATGATGATAATTGAGAAGGATCCAATCTTCTTATATTTGCAAAGGATAGAAATGGAAATAGTTATGGAAGGAACATCATCAATAATTTCTCAAATGATTTCTCAATCATCTTATAACAACCCAATAATGACGTATATGAATATTACATATTTTTAGATGAATATTCATTAAATTTTAAAAATGCATACTGAGGACCATAATTGTTTAGTTCCATTGAAAACTTGGAATACATTCTTCTAACTTTTGAAGTATCTTCAACATATCCCATAAATATCTTTCCCTTTAGAACTCCTTTGTAAAATCTTTCTTTATAACTTGGGGAATGGAAACATAATAAAGGGTGAGATCAGATGCTCAGTAAGTGTAAACAAATGAAACATGAACATAATAATGTAAAAACATGAACATATCTTTTGAAAATCATACCTTGTATAAAATAAATCCAAATTATGAGTTATGGAATAAATCTTGGTAATTAATAAGGCATAAATCATAAAGGAACATGAACCATGATAAAATATCATTGGAATAAAACATGGAATTTTGGAAAACACATAATAATAGAAATTCATTTACATATTTGTAAAGGATCATTTCCAAGACCATTATAGAATACAAATTTCATTACTGAACCGAGTTCACTCCTTGTTCCAACCCTGTATTACTGAACCAGATTTACTTGTCATTCTAGCCCTGTATTACTAAACCAGTTTTACTTGTTGTTATAGTTCTATATATCTCATGAGATATAAATATTTACCCAATTCATTGTAGGGATATATAGGTCCTACTCATCTCATAATAAAATCATTCTTACGTGGGCTACAAAAACATAAATCATTCATCATAGCATAACCCAAAGAATAAAATGGATTTCTTAACCATCATTCCATTATAATCCATATAAAACAAATATATTTTATATATAACATTCCATCATAAACACAATAAAATCATATCAATAATAGGTATATAAACATAACTCTATTTAAAAGATCTCATCTTAGATGGAAAATAGTTATGATAAAACACTTGAAATTAATTCTTGAGGAAAAAATAATTTCTTCTTCAAAAATGTTTTCTTTTCTCCAAATTACATGAAATTTTAACAGAAAAGAATTTATTTGAAAATAAAATTGAAAACTTGTAAGATAATATTCAAGTAAATATGGTGTTATGAAAGTTTAAAAATCCATTAATGCCGTATAAGTTAAAAAAACATTCTTCTCGTACTTTTTCAGGAAAAATTAAAAAAGTACCTTGTATGGAAAACACAAGAAATATTCCTTCCAAAACATGTATTAAAAGTAAAAAATGGGTAAAAATTAATTTAAACATATATAGTATAATAATAAACATTTTATGAAAACATGTTTAGAAAACATGGACATGGATGATAAATATACTCCAATAAATAATTACGTATAATCAATCTCGGATAATAATGAGATTGTGAAATTATCCCTTAAAAAATTATAATAAGTAGAACTATATACCTCATAAAATAAATAAAATTATATTCATATCATAACCTTCATAAAAATAATCATAAAAATATTCATGGGTGGCATAAACACAACTCAAAAGAAATAGGTGGTGTATAAGACACATGTCACACAGAAATAAAATTGAGATAAAATAATCCCTTAACTTAGTTATGATATCATTTTTATGTATCTAAACCTCATGTATAATTATTTAAATTATTTAAATGACTTATTAAATAATCATAGTCATCATTTATGATCATATTATCATCCTTTTGTTAGTAACATTATTACTCATCCATCGGGTATTAACTTCTTTATTTTCTTACGAATGTTTTTTCAGATAATTTACTCTTATTTGGTTATAGTTATATCATTTGTATAATTATATTAGTAAAATATATATCATATATATTAATTCAATTCATTTGTATAATCATTCATTAATGAATATAATGTAGAATGAATCACATCACATCGTAGAGACTGTAGGTCATACGTACCCACGAGCGACGATATCATTCTGATAATTGGGAAATGGTATAGAATTGGATGGTATATATGTTTTTAAATAATCCATATCATGTTATAATAATAATATATAGTTATTATTTCCATAATTGTATCCATCTAATTATGGTGGTGGTGAAAAACATATTACACCATGGCGTGGAGACAGTAAGCCATACGTACACACACGTGGTGATTTCATTTTTAGTAAGATGGATAGAAGGTGAAATATGGTTGTTAAATAATTATAATAACATATAATTATATAGTTGATAATTTAGTTATTACTTTATAATGTAAACAACTCATTAATAGGATGTAGAAGAAGAAATATTTTGAAAGAATCGATAGAGGAGATTACCTCTTCTTCGACATGTTCCATCTAAATATCCTCTTAAAGGAACTAGATTTGGTCTTTTGAGAAGACCAGAAACTCTATAATATTAATAGTAATGTTTAGAAGGTAAATGTGTCAGATATGGATGATCTTTAACTCTCAAAGTGACGTGAAGAGGTGAGGGATGAGGAGTTCTTTTATAATTGAGGGGAGATTCACTTTTTGAATCTCAAAAAATATTAATTTCTAATAAATTCAAAACACATCCAAAATCCACAAAAATTTACTTATTTATAATATAATATGAGATAAGGTTGTAATTTTATAAACTAATAAATTTTATATGTGTTTTGATTTCATTTTAAACTTTATCATTTCATTTACACTTAATTATTCTCTTTGAATTTTAACTAAGGTAGCAAATTGTTCAATATTAAAATAGTATAGTTTTTACTTATTTGATGTAAATTAGAACATAAATGAACAATATAGAATATTTTAGAGTAAATAATAATTTTTTTTTGTAAAACATATTTATGATATTTTATTAATTTAATAAAACATTATTTTTACAAAATATCAATAGTGTCATTTTGACACTATTCATTTAATGGTTTTTAAAAAATATCAAGATAAGATGTTAACCTAGAACCAAATATTTTATTATATATATAAGGGGTAAATTTAATCTATAATTTTTTAATATATTAATTATCCCAACTTATATTTATTTTATTATTTTTATTAACATTAATTTGATATTTCCATTAATAAATTAATTACTATATCAGTTTTGTGTAATTATTTAACATACTTATTTGTGAGTAAAAATTAAAAATTAAATAATATTACTAATATAAATCTTATATATTTTATAATAATGAGTATATTAGAATATATTGTTTTGAAAATCCTATATTAAAAATGTTATATGTATTAAAACTTGAATGTGACAACTTTAACATCACTTTGAATAAAATATTATAAGTGTCATAATCATTTCCATATGGATCCAAATGATCCATAACTATAAACATGAATTATTAGATCCTATATATACTTTAGAAATAATATTTGGTCAAGTTTTATGGTTATTTTAATAGTTATTATCATTTTAATAAAAATTATTTTAATGATTTTCTATCAACTAAATAATTTCGGCATCATCAATGTATAAGAATTTAAGGTAATTATTTATTTCATAAAAATTAAAAATAAATAACCATGATAAATAAAAACATATTATATTTCAAATGAGTATTTATAATCAAATTTATCTTCTGTATAACCTTATATTAAAAAGGATATATTTATTAAAATTTGAGTGAGATATATTTAACTTTTCTTTAAATAAAATATATTAAATGATCTAATCCCATACAAGTGGCTTCCAAAGGGTATAATTTCTACCCAAGGATGGTTTAGGTCAAAAATAAATCATCCAATTATATTAATACAAGTTTTAGGTAATTTTATAATATTATTGTTACCCTTAATTACCTGATTTACCCTTTTGCCGTATTAATAAAAACTCTAAAGTTACTATTCGTAATGCCCAAAACTAAAATAAATTTATTTAAATAAATTGGATATAATGATTAAAAATATGGAATAAATTTTTAAAAATTAAAAACGCAGAAGTTTCAATAATTAATTTAAAATTAATCTCATTGTGGGAATGAAAAATGGGGTTTAAAAGTTAAAAAATTGCAAAAAAATGAAATGTTTTTACATAAAAATTCAATGTATAATTAATGCCAATGAAATAAATTATATTTAATGATAAAAATATATTATATTTATACTTTAAAACCATTCAATAATATAATTTAACCATAAAAATTATTTGGATGAAAAAAGTTGTTTCCAATTAAAATTTAGTGTATTTTTACTATTCATCAAAACTTAAAAGTTATCGAAAAAATATCAAAAATTAATCCAAAGTAAATTTTTATTTCCAACTTCCAAATAACATGTTTATGTTTTTAAATATTATATTTAGAAGTTTCAAAAACTAGATTTAAAATGGGTACCCCATCAAAAGGCAACAAAACTACATTTTTTGAAAACTACTTCTTTTATCCGAAAAATTGAATTTTTTTTATATCATGTATAGAAAACATATAATATGAATGTTAAAGTTTATATTGAATATATTACATATAAATTAAATTAATAAAATCCATCAAGTGTGATTTTATTATTTTATAAACTCACTTATTTTCATTTAAATAGTTTTTTCCGAAGAAAGTTAATACTATTCATACCTGCCATTATAATGACAAGGTTATATGGTAACAAAATAATATTTAGTTGTTAAATTAAAATAATTCTTACAGGAAATTAATTATATCAAAATAACTTTAAATTGTTTGTGGAACAATACATTCATAGTTTTACGTATACCGCAAGCTAAGATGGTGTTGCGTATTGCACAAGCTTATCTTGGTGTACCGTACAACACGACATCGAAGAAAAAAGAAATATCTCATATAAATATTTGGGTGTCACATTATACCCCACTTAAAATGAATTTCTCCCTCAAAATTCATCAGGGTTATAAAATAATTAATACTTTAAGAGTTATTTTTATAGAAACCCATATTAGAAAAATAGATACTAAAACTTCCTTTTAAAAATGATTGTGAGAAATATAACGGTTACCCAAAGTCACTCACAATTGGGTTTCCACATAGGATAATGTATGTGGAAAGTGAAAACATTAATATGAAAGATAGATCTAACAATCATGTTCTGATGGAGAGTGATAGAGAACAATGTTAGGAGAAAGTTAACAATCAGAAAGCCATAAATCTATGATGATTTAAGGGTTTATTTGATTCATTAAAAATTAAGGTACGAGGGTAACATTTTTGGTTTTAAGATAATTTCTATAGATTTTAATAATGAGAATAAATACTTACTTTATTAAGTATAATATCATCCTTTCCTTATTCCTTGATCAATTTCCACTTTATCTCTTATTCCAAGAAATTAAGTTGTTTTTTTCAGTCCTGAAGCATTAGTAGATCATGATATCCATAAATTGAATGATAGTTCATTCCATATATCTTTATCACAACAAAAATGTTAGAACAATCAATCAAATATGAATAAATCCACCTATGGTGAGATAATACTTTATTATAACAAACTTCTTCAGATGTTTAACTTAAACTTTCCATAAATTGATAATGTTACAATCCTTCTAACAGCTAAAAATCCAAAACTATAAAAAAGGTTTAATAATGCATCTTAACATTTATCCCCCATATATTATAAGGTATCTATTATTGGTTATATTCCAAACATGTGAACACTTTAATCATGTATTCTCTTGATAACAACCTGAATTACCATATATCCATATTGAAAACATGCATGTTTCTTTATTGTTAAGTCCAAAAAACTGTAAAATTCATCCATAATAGCATAACCCACATGTCAATAAATCTTTAAACCATTCCAAGGTAACTAATATAATCAAGTTTTCTTATTCCTATACAAAATATCTTTATACAAGTATCATTATCTCAACATCATTCTCATATTAAGTGTTATCCTTCACTTGATCATGTGTTTTCCAAAAAACATCACCTTATTACCTTAATCACTTTTCATGGTTATTGGTACCACTCAACATATACTTTCAAATATATGTAAAAACACACATTGGACCACTACATAGATATTCTAATATTCCATAATACTATAAAATAGATTCTAAAACATTATTATGGGGTCCCATTACATAAACACTAAATCATTCCACTACTTTGTTTTCATACTCAACATAGACAATAGTTATTTCATGTGATTTGAATTTTTATTTGGGATTAGTAGTTTGTTGAAATAGATCATCATTGATAACCCTTTGATTAGGGTATTGGTTAGAATAATTCTTCATTTCCTTGCACTTGCAACATTGAAGTGTGGTAGGTGCATTCTGTGTATCCTTTTCTCTATTTGCATCATTAGCTACCTTTTTCCCATTACTTTAGCACAAATATTCTCAATGAACTTCTTTTATACACATAAAACACTTACTATTACCTTTAAGACAATATCTACCATGATTATTTCCACACTTTGAGCATAAGGAAATGATCATATTCTTTTCACCATTGTTTTGATATTTTCCCTTAAACTCCATCTTTCATTTCATGTCAAAACCATGAGATTGATATGTAAAAATAACTTCCATATCTACATTGATATCAAAATTCAAAATATATTAATAGCTACTAAATTATCTTATAGATAAGACCATTTTAATACTTGGTTTTAAGACACTGAATAATCGATCAACTTTACTTTCAGGTTGGATGATAAATCCAAAATAATACCTTGAAAGTCTTGTAAAATTTTCCTTGTATGTACCAATAGATTCATCATAATTTTTCTTAATATATAGGAACTAATTTTCCATATTCATTTAAATAATATGAGGAAATTAATTATTGAAAAATAAGTTCATGAACTTTTCCAATTACATGGATTCAATTTCATCTTACTGCCTCACATTCTTTATTAGAGTCCACCACTGGTTCACTTCTCTTTCTAAATTATAAACAACCAGAATAAAAATTTTCATGTTATAAAAAATTAAGGATATATAATATATTTTCAATGGAACTGATCCATTATTTCGTAATAAGTGGATCAGAAGACCCAATGAAAGAAGGTGGATGTTGCCTCATGAAGGAATCAACAAAATTTTGTTCTCTTCTCTGCTCATTTGAAAGTCCAGAATGATTCATATCTTGTTTAGGTATAATGATAAGATTTTTCATTCCATATCCCATAATATTTGGTTGTTTAGTAGGATAGTCATTTCATTACCCATTGCATTGGTTATTAACACGGTTCCTTTAGGTTCCAGCCATTTTTAAACACCCAAAAAGGATAGTGTGAGAGGCAAAAAATAATACTAGGAAAACAACATATTCAAGGGGAAGTACTTTCAATCTCTAACATATTAAGTTTATTCTAGGTTAATAATGATCATTAACAAGATTCAAGGATTGTAACCTATATTTAGACTTATCCTTAGGGACATCCCTGGACATACCTTATAAATATCTCTAGAGATCTCACTAAATATTTCGCATTCTAGTTTCCAAAGGTTGACTAAACCTTTCCTCTGATACCAAATATAATGAACCATGCATGATATACATCAATATTACATATTTTTAGATGAATATTCATTAAATTTTACAAATTCACACCCAAGGAACATAATATTTTAGTGCCTTTGGAAACTTGGATTACATTCTTCTAACTTGTGAATGATCTTTAACATCTCCCATAAAAATATTTCCCTTTATTACTCGTACTTAAAATATTTATTTAAAACCTGAGGAATGAAAACATAATAAATGGTGAGATTAGATGCTCAGTAAGGTTAAACAAACAAAACATGAATATAATAATGTAAAAACATGAACATATATTTTGAAAATCATACCATGTATAACATATATCAAAATTACGAGTCATGGAATAAATCTTGGTAATTCATAAGGCATAAATCATAAAGGAACATGAACCATGATAAAATATCATTGACATAAAAAATGGAAATTAATAAAACACATAATCATAGAAAATCATTTTCATATTAGCCAAGGCTCATTACCAAGACCATCATAGCAGACAAAGTCCATTACTGAACCGAGTTAACTCCTCATTCTAGCCCTGTATTACTGAACCAGATTTACTTGTCATTCCAGCCTTGTATTATTGAATAAGATTTACTTTTTTGTCTAGTATTCTCTATATCATGAGATATAAATATCTACCCAATTCATTGGAGTTATATTTAGGTCCCACCCATCTCATAATGAAATAATTCTTATGTGGGCCACAAAAATATAAATCATTCATCATAGCATAACCCTAAGAATAAAATGGATTTATTAAACATCATTTCATCATAATAAATATAAAACAAATGGATTTAGTAAATATAATTTCATCATAAATACAATAAAACCATAGAAATAATAGGGATAGAAACATAACTCTATTTAAAGAATATCACCTTAGATTGAAAATAATTATGATAAAACACTTGAAATTAATTCTTGAGGAAAATTTCATTTCTTATTCAAAAACATTTTCTTTTCTGGAAATTCCATGAATTTTTTTTAAAAAAATTAGTTTATTTGAAAATAAAATCGAAAACTTTTAATATAGGCTTCATGAAAATAAGTCATTATGAAAGCGTAAAAATACATTAATTCCATATAAGTTAAAAAAACATTCTTCTCATACTTTTTATGGAAAAGTTAAAAAGTAACTCGTATGGAAAATAAAAGAAATACTCCTTCCAAAACATGTAGTAAATGTCATAAATGGTTAAAAATGACTATAAACATACATAGGAGAATAATATACATTGTATGAAAATATTTTTAGAAAACGTGGACATGGATGATAAATATACTTCCGTAAATAATTACCTATAATCAATCTTAGATAATAATGAGATTGAAAAATTATCCCTCAACAATTTATAAATAGTTGAATCATATGCCTCATAAAATAAATAAAATTATATATATATAATAACCTTAATAATAATATTCATAAAAACATTCATGGGTAGTATAAAAAGCAACTCAAAATAAATAGGTGGTGTATAAGGCATACGCCCCACATAAATAAAAGTGAGACAAAAAAATCCCTTACCTTAGGTCCGATATCCTTTTTATGTATAAAACCCTCCTGTATAATGATTTAAATTATATCATTTACTTATTACAGAATCATAGTCATTATATATGATAATAATATCATTTTTTTGTTAGTAACAGTATTACTTGTCCATCGGGTATTAACTTCTTTATTTTCTTATGCATGTTTTGTCGGATATATTCCTCTTCTTAGGTTATAGTTATATCATTTAAAGAATTATTCTAGTGTAATATATATCATATTTATTCATTCAATTCATTTATATAATCATTATTTAATTAAGATCATGTAGAATGAATCACATCCCATCGTGGAGATGGTAGGCTGTACATACGCACGAATGACAATATTATTCTGATAATTGTGAAATGGTATGGAAGTGGATGGTATATATGTTTTTGAAGAATAAATATAATGTTATAATAATTATATATATTTAATATTTCCATCATTATATCCATCCATGTAATGTGGTGGTGAAAAACATATTACACCACGGTGTGGAGATGATAAGTCATACGTACACATGCATGGTGATTCTGTTTTTTATATGACAGATAAAAGGTGGAATAACGATGTTATATAATTATAATAAAATATAATTATATAAGTTATAATATATTTATTACTTTATAATGGAAACAACCCATGAAGAGTAAGTATAAGAAGAAATAATTTGAAAGAATTGGTAGAGGAGATTACTTCTTCTTCGATGTGTTCCCTCTAAATGTCCTCTTAATGGCACTAGAGTTGGTCTTTTGAGAAGACAATAACCTCTATAATATTAATATTAATGTTTATAATGGAAATAGGTAGGGTATTACTGATATTTAATTCTCAAAGTGAAGTGAATAGGTGAGGGAGGAGGTGTCCTTTTATAATTGAGGTGAGGGTCACTTTTGGAATCTCCCAAAATATTAATTTGTAATAAACTAAAACCACATAAAAAACCTAAAAAATGTCATTATTTTAAATACGAGACGATATAAGGTTGTAATATCATAAACTAATAATTTTTATACATGTTTTGAGTTCATTTTATACCTTATGATTTCATTTACGCTTAATTATTCTCTATAAATTTTAACTAAGGTAACAAATTATTCAATATTAAAATAGTATATTGTTTACTTATTTTTTGTAAATTATAGAATAAATGAACAATATAGAACATTTTAGAGTAAAACATAATTATTTTATATTTTTTAAAATATATTTATGATTTTTAAATAATTTAATAAAATATTATTTCTGACAAAATATCAATAGTGTCATTTTGACACTATTAATTTAATGGATTTTTAAAAGTATCAAGATAAGATGTTAACATAAAACCAAATATATTATTGTATCTATAAGGGTTCAAGGTAATTTATAATTCTTTTTAATATATTAATTTTCCCAAATTATATTTATTTTATCATTTTTATTAACATTAATTTGATATTTTCATTAATAAAATGATTACTACATATGTTTTGTGTAATTATTTAATATACTTATTTTTTGAGTAAAAATTAAAATTAAAATACTAAGAATAATATAAATTCTCTATATTTCATAATAATACTTATAGTCGAATATATCTTCTGTAAAATCCTAAAATAAAAATGTTATATGTATTAAAACTTGAATGTGACAACTTTAACATCACTATGAATAAAATATTATAAGTGTCATAATATTTTCCATATGGCTTCAAATGGTCAATAAATCAACCCTTGGATTATTATTATTTATATATAATCAACCAATAATATTTGGTCATTTTGTTTGGTCTTTTAATGATTATTATCATTTTAAGAAATATTATATTATTGATTTTCCATCAATTAAATAAATTTTGCATCATCAATGTCTAAGCCTTTAAGAAAATTATTTATTTTATAAAAATTAAAAATAAATTATGGTGATAAATAAAAACATTTTATCTTTAAAATTTTTAATTATAATTGAATTTATCCTCTGTATAACCATATATTAAAAATGATATAGTTATTAAAATTTGAGTGAGACATATTTAACTTTTCTTTAAATAAAATATATTAAATATCCTAATTTCATAAAAGTGGCTTCCAAAGGGTATAATTTAGACCCAAGGATGGTTTAAATAATAAATCAATCATCCAATGATATTAATAAAAGTTTTAGGTAATTTTATAATATTAATTTTACCCTTAATTACTCTATTTACCTTTTTATCATATTAATAAAAATTATAGAAGTTACTATTCATAATGCGCAAGAATAAAATAAAGATATTTAAATAATTTGGACCCACTAATTCCAAATATGGAATCCATTTTTAAAAATTAAAAACAAATAATTTGCAGTAATTTGTTTTTAAATTAATCCCGTTGTCGGAATGATAAATGAGTTTTAAAATATAAAACATTGCAAAAGATTGAAATGTTTTTAAATCAAAATTAAATTTAAAATTAATGCCAATGACATAAATTATATTTAATGTTAAAAATATATTATATTTATACATTTAAACCATTAAATAATATAATTTAACCATATAAATTATTTTGGTGAAAAAATTTGATTCTAATTAAAATTTAGTGTATTTTTTACTATTTATCAAAAACATGAAAGTTATCAGAAAAATATCAAAAATTCATCCAAAGTAAATTTTTATATCTTGATTCTAAATGAAATTTTTATTTTTTAAAAAATATTATAGAAAAGTTTTAAAAACTATATTTAAAATGGGTGCGCCATTAAAATGCGGCAAAACTGCATTTTTTTAAAATTACTTATTTTATCCGAAAAGTTGAATTTGTTCTTATATCATGTCTAGAAAACATATAAGATTAATTCTAAACATTATATTGAATATATTAAATATATATTAGGTTAATAAAATCCATTAAAAGTGATTTTATTGTTTTATAAACTCACTTATTTTCATTTAAATAGTTTTTCAGAAGAAAAATAATACTCTTCATACTTACCATTATAATGACTAGGTTATAAGGTAACATAATAATAATTTTTTTGTTCAATTAAACTTGGTATTGCATGAAATGAATTATATCAAAATAAATTGAAATTTTTTATCGCACAAACCCAGCATAGTGTTGCGTATACCATAAGCTAAACCAGAGTTGCATGTTGCACAAACTTATCATGGTGTAGCATACAATATAAGACGTTGAAAAAATTTCAAAAAAACAAAAATCTATCTCATAAAATTCTTGGGGTGTCACACATACCTTATAGATAAAATAAAGTATGCTCAAAAAAATAATGTGAGAATTCAGAAAAGGTTAGAAGCTATCCGAAATGGGAAATCCTCTGAGTTCAAGATCAGTGAGGATAGAGTTGTAAGATCTATGCCCGGACTATGTATATCATTTAATCTTAAGATAAATAAATAGATTCTAAATAAAACATATAGATCAACCTTATATATTCACCTAGAGAGCACAAGGATGTATCGAGATCTCCAGGAGAACTTTTGGTGGGACAATATGAAAAAGGAGATCACTGAATATACATCAAAGTGCATGGTATGTCAGCAAGTGAAGGATGCAAGGTAAAATTTGAAAGGGATGATAAAACCATTACCCATAAATACATGGAAATGGTAAAACATCACTATGTAATTTTTCACTGGACTTCCAAATAGATCTAGAGGAAAAAATGCTATATGGGTTATTGTGGATCGTCTTACAAAGACAACTCACTTTATCGCAATTCAAGAGGACTTCTCGCTGGATAAAATTGCAAAAATATACATCAAAGAAGTGGAAAGAATTGATGGAGTATAACTATATATTGTATCCCACTAAGATATGAGACTCACCTTCAATTTCTGGAAAATTATCCAATGTGCTCTAAGAACTGAGCTGAACTTCAGTACGACCTATCATCCCCAAACTGATGGCCAATCTGACCAGACTATTCATACACTTGAATACATATTCAGAGCATGTTTTATAGACTTCAAAATAGGATGGGATTGACATATTACACTAGTCTAATTATCCTACAAAAATAATTTCCAATAGATAATACAAATGGTTCTATATGAATACCTTTATAGAAAAAGGTATAGAACACTAGTATGATGGGATAAAGTTATTGAACACAAGTTTCTTGAACCTAAAATGGTCAAAGAAATGGTGTAGAAGGTGAAAACCATTCAGCATCACATCAAGGAACCCCCAAGTCGACAAAAGAATTATGCAGACAATCTTCAATGAGACCTAGAGTTTAATGTTGGAGACATGGTATTTCTCTATATATCTCCATGGAAGAGAATCATGAGATTCAGGAAGAAAGGGAATCTAAGTCCCATGTACATCGGCCCCTTCGAGATCCTTGATCATGTCAGAGTTGTGGCTTATCAACTAGAACTTCCACCAACCCTGTCTCAAGTACACTATGTATTCCACATATCCCTCTTAAGGAAGTACATACCAGATCCTTCACATGTACTGACTTCAGAGGTGGTATAGATGGAGAATGATCTTTATTTCGAGGAGTATCTAGTGAAGATATTTGAATATAGAGATAAAGTTTTACAAAACAAGACTACTCATCTGGTCAAAGTACTTTCACAGAACTATAAGTACGAAGAGGAAACAAAGGAATCAGAGCAAGCAATGCAAGAGAAGTACCCGCACATGTTTTCAACATAGAATGTAAAAAAACCGAGGGAGAAATTTAATAAGGGGGGAAGAATGTAACAACCCAAAGTTTTATCAATGGAAATTCCCTTCTTATAATTATTTCATATGATATAAACACATAATAGGACACAATATAATCTTTATAAATGATGAATTAATGAAATTAGAAGCATTTCTAGAAGTTAAGGAACCTATACTGATGAAATAGTAAATTGACATTTGGAATAGTAATATCACCCTTATGAATAGTAAACCAACCAATTCAATAGTAACCTCACCAATGAAAGTATAAATAAAATTTAATCATCTTATAAATGGTTATATGATATAATTATATCTTAGTATAAGTAAATAAATATTGTAAAATTATTAATTAAGTGTTGGTATTTTTGTAAGTCATAAATATTCAATTATAATTTTAGGATTAATTTATTAATTTAAAAGAAAATTTATTTTCATAAAATGTATTCATAAATTAATATTTTGATTTCTTATGATTATGATATAATTTTATGAGACCTTAATTAAAATTTTAAAGTGTTAGAAAAACAGTTTTAATTTTAAAATATTTATTTTTTCGAGTAAATTATGATTTTAATTAAAAAATAAATTTCTCAAATTTAGAAAATTATTTTCATAAAATAGTGTTTTTTTGAATTATACACACTAAAAAATGGTTAGGGTAAATTTTTGGTATTTTTCTGAAATACTAGATTTTTTGTGAATAATAAAATATGGTAATTTATTGTATATATATATATATATTATAAGTTAAATACACTATTAATTGAGTCATGAATGATATAAGAACAATTGGTTCAGACTCATATTATTTAATTACAATATTTTTTCTTAGTAATTAACACTATTACTTGTCTTGAGAAAAATAATAAAATATTGAGTAAAATAATGAGAAAACACCCCCCTCGTCCATTATAAATACCACCCCTCACCACATATTCTACTCACACCTCTCAAGCATTAATCCTTGTCCAAATTCTGCCCAATACTCTTAAAAAAACTCTCCCCACATCCAGGAGAATGTTTTATTAACAAAATGGAAAAACCAATACCCTAAGAAGGTTCTCAAGGAGTCAAGAGGTAAAACCCTCTTCCGTTTTCTTTCAATTTCTTTTGAAGTTCCTTTCTTTTATTTTTATATCCTCACCTACCCTCATCAAAATGGCATGAAAAATCCATTATATTACATATACTGTAATTTTATTATTTTTATTGAATAATTCTTCTTCAATCTCTTCATCCATCTCTTTTACTTTAATAATGAAAACATTGTCTGTGAGGTGATGATTTAACACAATTGTGGATGACATTCTTTCATCCTTCAATTACATCTTCAAGTATGGTCATGAACCCATTTTTATAGTTGAAACAGATTATAATATATGTATTATATATTATATAATGTTTTGGAATCATTTTTCAGACATGATATTAATTTATAAAACAAAATTAGTTCATTGTAATCAAAAAATGCTAAATCAATCTAAACGATTATCATTAATGATTTATCTAATGAATCATATTCACTTCTAAAAAATAATGGTATTTTAAAATTCTATAATTTCAGTAATA
Source organism: Viscum album (assembly GCA_963277665.1). Classification (NCBI taxonomy): domain Eukaryota; kingdom Viridiplantae; phylum Streptophyta; class Magnoliopsida; order Santalales; family Viscaceae; genus Viscum; species Viscum album. Next base: position 862,045,109 of record OY728140.1, read on the forward strand.
ACATATAAGTTTAGTTTTGGAAAACTATCCTCATTCTACATGATTTTCCATACACATATACAAGTAAACCAATCATAAAAACCAGGGAAATCAACACACCCAAATGATAAAATTGAATCTCTTAACTCATAAAAAAGGCCATAAATGAACTTAATAAAGTTATAATAAATAAAAATCATGTATAAATGGTTCTAGAATTATTAATTAATGAATATAATTTTATTATTCAGGACATTAAGATCAAATGTAGAATCATTTTGAACATAAGGTAAGAGATTCTACTCAAACCTCCACTACTCCTTCGAGTTATTATTTTTCCCTTTTTGCCCAAATGAAATTATATTTTCTTATTATTTACATCTTTTAAATGATGTTTATATGTTCCAAAATTGTTTATCAAGATCCACTCATCCTTATTTTTTGGGGATATACATTTTTTATAAGGTTCTCTACTCAATTATTCCTGATAAGAAAGCCCGATTTAAGGGAACTTCCCAAATTATTACCCATTTTAAAGTGTGCTCCACAATCTATTTTAATGCAAAATTATTTTTCTAAAATCACTCATTTTATCATGAAAAACTAACTTGGATAAATTCTGGTTTTATACAAACAATTATGTCTTTTCCATTTTAAAGAATCTTAAATGTTTTCCCTTAGATCATACAAAAATGTTTTATTTATAAAGTTTATTAAACACTATTTTCACTTAATTTTGACATCTCTTATCATTATATAGTCTTATATTCATTTATGAATGTCCATGTATTATTTAATTTCTTTCTTTCATGGACACTTTAATGATACACCCATTTGTTATGATTTTGACATGATTATGATACCCAATTCTTTCCATGGACAACCCTTATGTTTATGTTTGATTACTTATGTATGATTCTTTATGTGGAAAGAATATTCATAAACATGTTATTATGGATTCACCTAGATATAACTTCAATGTATTGGGTAATTTTTAGTCTCCTGAGATGTTATATGGAACGATCTTGGTGGTTAGCCTTGACTTGTGATCCTTTATGTGCAATGAGCCATAACTCGTGATCCCCTATATGCAAAGAGACTTGACTCGTGATAAAGTAATGTTTTATGTTTCTTTCAAATTACAATGATTCCATGATTATATGGTCCCATGTTCTATATGCTATTATTCCTTATTTTAATCATGTCTAATGTCTTTATATATATTTATGTTATGCCTTCTAACCCATGTGCTAAGCTTTATTTTAACGATTATTCCCTTACTGGGATTTTTAGCTCATCCCTTTGTTCATGTTATCCTTAGGTTATACTATGAAGATGTAAGGGATGAAAGAAGTTAATATATATTAATGTATAATAAATTAATAAATGTTTTACTTAGTACCATGTTTTCCATTTTAATTACCTTGTCCTCTAAGACACTATAATTTATAATCCTTGTCTTGTAATTTGATTTTTAATTATGATTAAAATCATGCAATGATACTTGTAAAATACTAGGGTTTCCATATTTACTAATCTCTATGACCCCATTCTCTATCTATCACTAAACATGATGGGTCAATGGGGACGAGACTGGTCATCAATGTGTGTCACAATAAAAGGTAAACTAACTCCTAGTCCTAGCTCATTGAAATAGTACTCAAGGAATTCACCAAAAAACCCATCAACAATGGGGTAATACCTTAAAATTTATAATGATGTGATCCACACAAATGATTCTCATTGGAAATATTTGTGTATTTATCCTTTTTATCCATTCTTCCACATTATCAAGTTATCCTTTGATGCTTCTGTTGAGGTTGCAAACCCATATTGGCTATGTCAGCATACATAATCCAACCTCATTCTCATTTACACCATTATAAAATAAAAATTCTCATTAGAGAGTGTTAGGTCACCACACCTGTGATCATCTCATCTCACCCAAATTAGTACTCAACCTACAAATAATTGCTTTCTTAATTTAAGAATCATGGTTGTACACCTCTATAACACTCAATCAACGAATAAAACAACACAACACATCTCTAAATGTTCATGCCATCAAAATTTCATCAACACTCATTAGTTTCATTCTCCAGAATAACTCAAATAAAATATCTACTTTTGACTCCATCAAGTTGTGTATTTCCAAATATTGGTTTACATGCCTAAACCATTGTCCATTCCTTTCACACATACTAGTCTCATCAAGTGTAGAGTACCCTCAATTTATTTTCAAATTCAGAGACCTCCCCCCAATCCAAAACCATTATAATGAACACTAACAACTTGAGAATCATTATAAAGTTACATTGGGTTTTATCTACTATCGCACCACACTCCTAAAGGTTTATCTTTGGTTGATAGAGCCATTTACCTAACTGGTCCTACCTTCAAAAACTATAATCACTGATGGAACACCAAATCACATGGTTATTTGTCTTTCAATAAAAATAGGAATTTCCATATAACTCATGTAAAATACTTTTAAAATATGTTCTCATCCATTGAAACCTCATACCAAAACCACCTCACAGTCACCAGGTCTACCTTACCATACTTTAATTCCCAAGGCATATTATATGCCGAAAACCAAACATCCTTGAGAACCTCCTCATCTCCAATCTCCAAAAAGGAATTTTATCCACTACACTGGATCAATACCTATTACTCATGATACTCACCGACCAACCTACTTGAAAATATATAGGGGAGCCAATAGGGATAGACGTCTGAATGAGCCTTCCCCTTTCAAAACCATCTACAAAACTAAAAGTACCATAACCCAAGTTCTCCCTCCAAGAAGACCAAATGCATTTAACATGCCTATAACATGTACCTAGTAACACCATTCTTGTACCAATATTATATAATAAAGTATCCACCAATGCATTATGCCTCTAGAGTAACTCACAAACCCATATGACCCCTATCATAGGTCACCCTCAAAAGTCATGATGCACCAACTCCCTAACCTAGAGCCATGATAAAAGAAGTCACTAGGCTTTCCCATCTAGTACACATTGGTCACATCATCTGGGATAACAATCACTTCCATTCCAAGGCCACAAAACACCTAACCTCTAAAAACCCATTATAGGGTCTCACATAAAGGTCCCATCCAAGTCTGCTCTACCCACTACCCAATCAAACACACCATTAGGGTCACCAACAGTCATGAACCAATATATCATCATAATTCAAGAAGCCACAACATAAGGATATCACATAATTTAGGGAATCTCATATCCCAAACCACCACTATGCATAGGGTCCACATTGGTTACCGCTAAGTCCATCTCATACACATATACGGATACAGGGTTCACTATTTTCTCTTTTCCAATTCTTTATAAAACTAAAATTTCTAAAACAAGGGTTTAGTTAAATGGTTCTTCAGGTAAATGTTATAGAGTAAAATGATTTATAAGTTTTACTTGGAATTTTATTTATTTAAAACCCTGAAAAAAACTAAAATAAGTTATCCCATAATTTGAAACCTAAGGATTTAAATCATAAAACTTTTCATTAACCATCATTTAGGTTTCCTAATCTTTATTAGGTTTCATATTCCATAGTTTTTTATAGATATAATTCCATTCAAATTTTACAAGGGAAAACACCTTATAAGTTTTTCAATAACACTTTATTTAACCAAAACCATCTCTTTAATAAATTTATACCTTTATATTAACCAAAAGTTTTTGGAAGAGTTATTCAAGCATAATTCCACTATGAAATTATATGTAAACTATATAAATGGTTACATACACTTTAAATACCAACACCTCTTAAGAATCCATAGGTAAATATAAATTACCAAAATATATAACCCCCAAAAGTAAATTAAACACTAGCATGAGTAAGTCCAAGACAATTATCAATCATAGGAAATCACAAACATGAATCATACATGCCTGATATAATTAATGAACACACCCTCTAGTACTGTATCTGACTAATAGATAAATACCATAAATAAATAACCTCATAATCAAGTGCATCACTCATAGTGAAATCATATAAAATATAAAAATGAACAACACAAATAGAAATCCCATATCTAGAAACGCATACTTTCCTCATACATGGAGTGTCTAGTCCTAGGAACAGGTTTGTACCATGTCCCAAAACATTCATATTATCCCATCTACCATACCCAAATAATAACACAAAAGAAAAAAACACCTCAGATACCAATTTCTAACGTCCCGCCACCCTGGACTACTGATCGGTTCCCAAACCTGCCGAACACTATAATTTTCATGCATGCCTCCCTATACACCAGAACCTAACCACTAGTAGTCTAGGTCTATGGTTGCATGATGGGAGACTCTACCCGCTTATCAAAGTAAATATACAACAAAAATAATATGCAAATAAAATATAACTTGATAAATAAAACAAAGAATGGAATATAAGAAAGTTCCTGAAATAACCCAAATAGAACATGTAATAATAAAATAGATTATTCGATATATCTTGGGTAGAGGTAAAACAAAAAACATACACAATATCATAAATAAAACCAAAATAAAAACTTGGAAAACCCAGAAAACGATCCCAATTCCTGTCCTGGTACCAAACCCCATGCTTTTTCCTAGCATCCCAAACTAAAACCTAGTGTCATACTTCTATTAATATGTACCTAAAATAAAATAGCAATATATTATTAGGTTCCCAACTTACATGGTGGCCCAAGATGGTTGTGAGTATAAATTAGTATGCTAACACTAACAGGGTCTCAAAATATAAATAGTATGATAAAGTGCATGCAGAATTCTTATGTCAAACAATTTAACTAGATTTAAGTAAATAATAAAAAAACAATAAATAACCACCAAAGCCTCAGGTTCATTGTGACACCCTAGGTTATTCTACACCACTATAATTCCTTAGGTTTGATATCCTGATCAAACATACCTAATTCAGTCAGTGATAGGGTGTCTTTAAGTACATAACGAAATTGTGCCAACTACAACATCAGGAACCACCCATCAGGTGTGTTCCCTAAAAGTATCAAAAACCTCCATAAAGGACTTTTCTAAGTTATCAAAAACCCAAAAGATGGATTTTTCAGTATTCATTACAAACATCCCATATGAGATTATTATTTAAAGTCATCATGAACTACCCCTTCTTGAGTGTTCTCTTAGTTATCACAGACCACCCTAAACATGGGTTTTTTCTCAACTAGGCTATAGGCCAAAATGGAATCATGGACCTCCCATAGGGGATTTTCCTTTTTAATATTTAAACCCATCACTATGGGAATTTACATTATAATTTCCAAAACTTCCCTATATGTATTTAAATAATATTATCAAATCCCACCCCAAGGGTATATCCATTTCTATATAAAACAATTCGTTCATAAGATACAAGAATTTTCTAATTTCAAGGGAAGATCTTAAAACAAGTCATTCACTTGGAATAACGTTCTTTATTAAGTTTAATGTATTTTCATAAGGCAATTAAATGAGGTAAATTCATTTTTGAAAGTATTTAATTTAAACTCATTCAATGCAAAAAAAGGTCCTACATGACTACACCATGAAAAAATTGAGTAAGAATGAGGCAATACAATGGACTAATTGAAAAGGACCACATACATTATTAATGATGATTTCCATTCAAGTCCTAGCCACATAATCCACTTCATGGGATACTACAAGACCAAAGTTGAAATCTCAACCCATCCGTGATCATATATTGAATAAAAAACCCAATTAACTAATTATAATCAGATTTTAATTAATTAATAACCTAAAAAATTATTAAAACTTTACACTTATATATAAATGGAAAACTGCTCACTAGATACTCCCAACACACCATAATCAAGTCCAAATTGCCTCTATAGGTCATTTCCAAGCCCCCAGCACCACCTAAAGCCAAATACCTATCATTTAGAACCAAAATCATAAGCTAAGATATTTAATTTAACTCTAAAACCATTGAAATATCCTCCATCCACATACCTTATACAAAACTAATAGTGATTCCATGAAGATGTTGTTTCAGTACATCCTCAAGATAAGCTGCATGAACGATCTCTCATTCCAGGAAGATTTTACCATGGCTTGGTGGAATCAACTTCCAAATCCATAACTGGGAGAACCGAAAATTAAAGAGATACACATAGGAGAGGAGAGGGGATCACTAGGTGAATAATATTACCAAGAAATTCCAAGAATTAGAGTCCAAGACCACTCTTAGGTGAAGGGGGAACCAATGAATAAAGTGTGGGGAACTCCTTAGTTTGTGTGAGCCAAGATAAGGTAGAAAAGAGGGGTTTCCTCTATAAAAACCTAAGGGTGAAGAATTGTAATTCTTCCACCTAAAAAACCCACCACCCACCTGGTGGCTTCTGGTTGGGTCACATTCCACTTCTAGTCTCCACTAGATAGTTGTTGAATTTCTACTGACCAATCGATGTTGGTCCACAAATGAGCTGGTGGACACCTATCGACCATTTATCCCATTATCATAGCCACCATCTAGTTGATGTATGTAGGTTGCAGCCTTGAACAGGCGACCTATCTCTCGAGCCTTAATGTTGCCTTTTTATCCTCCAAAACCAAAAAATTCATCCAAACAATCATTTTAGAGTGGTTTAAACCTTTGAAATGGTCTTCTAAACACCAGTTCTTAAACTTTCAAGATCACTAATTTGAAAAATAAATCAACCTTATCTAGAAAATTCAACCTCCTATGAACACATGGTTGTAAAAATTCCTTATATCATCAATTTAAATCCTAGTTTTAAATTGATTTTGGAAGTGAATTGGAAAAATAAAATATTTAAACTAATTTAATAATCTATCATGGTTTCAAAGGCACCCCCATACTTTCTTTAAAATGGATTTTAAGTGAATTTCCTAGAACTCACTGATGTTCTTCTAATAATGCGGTTTTCTATTAAGAAGGAAAGTTGGTATTTACTTATATGGTATTGTTTAATTAAATTTATAAAATGCATATTCTTTATAAAATGTATTTTAAACTAGAATTAACAAATTGGAGTGTTAAAGGAATCACATAGATACTTTTATTAGTGGAATAATACTGGGAAACTTTTCTCATGCCATACTTATAAAATTTAGTGTTTGTAGGATGAGTGGTTTTTTCAAGTTCTATTTTAGGATCTTGAGGGGATATTCCTCATGTATTAACTCTCTTTAATCACTGATGGAGAAGGTTTTGGTGATTTTTTCAGATGATGACCTTGGTTCATGAGAGGAACATCAGTTTGGTGTTTTGGGATTTATTATTTATTTTATACCATGAATGTATCATACATTTTCTCCAATATTGTATCTTGGGATTTTATATAGTCTCATTCCATATATTTTTGGGTTGTGTGGGATGCGATTTGGAATTTTATTTTGAGTTATGTATTTTTTGTTTGTTTTATATTTTAAATTATTTTTATTCTGATATGCATGGAAGCCCAAGTTATGGACTTACCATTTTATATTTATTTTAAGAATTAAACTGAATGTTTGTGATTATTTATTAATGAATCCACTACCTGGAGTGTTTCTTTGATTCTAAAGAACTAATTTACAACCTATGGGGATTATAAACACTCTTTAATTCATGCCACATGCCCACTCGAGTTTCAGGTCTGGATAGCCAAGGTTGGTTCATGATGAAATGGTATCATAACAACCTATTGTTATTTGAAGAGTAATGTAACGACCTGAATCTAGAGCCCCTCCACTGGTGCCCCGTACCTGGTTCACCACATGAACTCAAGCGCATTTCCCCAAATGCCAGAGGCTACCAACTAGCAGTGAGGGCCTTGGTAAGTTATTGGGGAAACTATGCCCTCATTCGATAAGGTATACAAGGTAAGGAAAACAACAGTAAAATAGCAGAAGTAGTAAATAATACGCACAACTAAAACCAAACAGCAGAAGCAATGAATACATAGTAATGATGATAATGATGCAGTAGGTAAAAGTTTCTAAAGAAAGAAGAAAACATAACAACATTCTGAAATATAAGTAAAACAAAGTACTAAAATAACAGCAACTCCTGCAGCATCGCAAGCCTAATCTTGGTCCCTTGCTCCCCAGCTCCAAGTAATCAAGTACCGTAAATCAAATGGAGCTTTCCCTTATCTATACCTGCAACGAAAAAGCCTGCTTAGGCCCAAAAGCATGGCCCGAACAAGGTGTGAGATATGATCCCAGTAGGCAATCACCCAAAGATTTGTGCCTAATAGTCAATGAATACAAGGCAAGTAAAAGTGCAGGAAGCAGTAAACAGAAAAGCACACAGTATCTACAATCCTCAGTTCTAGCATAAAAAGTACACACGTAAACAACCAGAAACAAGTAGAAAATAGGTAACCCTCTAGGTAGCTCTCATAGCCTAACCCCTATGGTTCAACCTAAAAGTACTATCAACCCTCTAGGAGGTACACATAGTCTCACCCCTATGGTTCAGCTAAGAGTAGACTTTTTGAGGAAGCACTCACTGTCAATTCCCCCTATAGTCTCATATCATACTAAAGGCTCTCTGGGAAATCACTCAACGTAAATTCCCCCTATGTCCCGCGTCGAGGAACTACATACTCTCTGAGGAAGCACTCAACGTCAATTCCCCCTATGGTGTCGCATCGTAAATTAATGACACTCTGGAGAAGCCATTATGTCCATTCTACCTTTGGTCCATACACTAGGTTCTCTCATCCCCGTTTAATATAAACATGCATAACGCGCATGTATCTCCCAAGTAAACCTCGAGAACTACTTGTCTATCATTCAAAGGCTCAACAACAAAATAGCACAACAGTTCCACTATCCTACAACCAGGCATGGAAACCATAAAAACGCCTAATAAGAAAAACATGCAAAGAAAAGAACATGAACACAGTATAAACTATCCAAATTTCCAAGCATTTACCTCTACTAAAGAAATCAAGCAAAGCAGGCAATAACAAGGGAAAAACAGGAAACACGCAATAACCCGTTCAAGGGTATTGGTGTAAATTACACATAATATTCAACGACTTCCTACAGAAAGGCACAAACCACATACATTGATCCTAGGAGATCGATATACTTGAACCACGATGACAGATTCTCCCCCGAATGTCGTAGATCTGAGAAAACTCCCAAAATGTTCAACCCACAATATCTTGAGAAGGAGGAGGAATTGGAAAACAAGTCTCAAGCAGAAGGAAGAACTCACCACTATTATTCCAACGTAATCGACCGTGCTCTAATCGGAGAACGGACGGATAGGTGGGGGCTCGTCGAAGATTCGTGGATTCTCGGTGCTCTCAGATGAACAAGACCTAGAAGAAGACGCTTCTGTGCATCAAGTCCAACCCCGGTCCATTTCAGGAAAAAAATAAAGTACACGGCGTATACTAGGTCTTTCCGTAATCTGCCAAAATCGGCCTCCACATCACCACTACACACCGTGTGTGTGGCCCGGACATGGCCAGCACACGACTTCAAGCCGGAGAACAGTACACGGCGTGTTCTTAGAAAGTACACGGTGTGTACTTCAAAAATTTCCAGAAACATTATTTTTTTTCCAAAAAATCCAGAAAAGAGAAAAACATACCTCAACGAAGGTATAGGTTCTTACAAACATCCCCCCTTAAAGAAATTCATCCCTGAATTTCCTTAATGAGGCATGGAAGAAGAAACCCCAAACAGCTCTGGCCACTGCGATTGTACATCAGCCTCCCTTTCCCAGGTCTCATCCTACACTCGCCCGTGCTTCCATAACAACTGTACTAGAGGAATAGACCGCCCACGTAGAACCTTCATACTACGATCGATAATCCGTATGGGATGCTCCTCAAACGATGCATCCGCTTCGAGCTCAACCTCCTCAGGCTGAAAGACATGAGACGAATATGAAAAGTAACGTCAGAGCTGAGAGACGTGGAAGACGTTGTGCATGGCCCAGTACCTCTGAGGTAACTGAATCCTATAGGCCACCGTCCCAACTCTCTCCAACACCTCAAACGGACCAACGTACCGCGGTTAAAGTTTACCCTATCTCTGAATCCTCTTGTGTCCCAACCTCGGTGCGACATGTAGGAAAACCTGATACCCGACCTCAAACACCAGAGGTCGTCTCTGCTAATCAGCATAAGACTTCTGTTGAGACTGTACTGTATCCATCCTCTTCTGAATCAACTCTATCTGCTCTAAGGTCTCTTGAACAATACGAGGTCCCAGCAAATATGCCTCTCCTACCTCCAGCCAGCATAAGGGTGATCGGCATGGCCTACCGTACATAGCCTCGTAAGGTGCCATCTGAATAGTCGCATGAAAACTGTTTTTGTAGGTGAACTCCACAAGAGGGATATGCTTCTCCCAAGAACCGCCAAGGTCTAGAATGAAAGCTCCGAGCATATCCTCTAGCACCTGGATCGTACGCTTGGACTGGCCATCTTTCCGGGGATGGTATGCTGTACTCAAAAGTACTTGTGTACCCAAGGCCTTCTAAAGTCCCTGCCAGAACTGAGAGGTAAAGCATGCATCCTTGTTTGAAACAATGGAGTGTGGAACTCCATGTAGACGAATGATCTCACTAATGTAAAGTCATCCCAGATCATCGACACTGAAGGTCTCCTTGATCGGCAAGAAGTGAGCAACCTTCGTGAGCCTGTCGACGACAACCCAAACAACATCGTTCCCCCGAGGCGACATCGACAACCCAATCACTAAGTCCATCACAAAATCGTTCCACTTCCACTCCGAAATGGGTAACTTTTTTAAAAGGCCTGATGGTCGCTGATGCTCCGCCTTCACCTGATGAAAAGTAGAGAATCTCATGACAAAACCAACAACATATTTCTTCATACCTGGCCACCATTATTGGCGATGAAGATCTCGATACATCTTGGTGACGCCAGGATGAGCTGCCTAAACTGAGGAATGAAAATCCTGCATCAACTCCTCGCGTATGTCTGCTGTCACCCATACGCATCCCTAGAAATGCAAGATTTCATCCTCTCCCACTATCCATCCAGGAAAAGGGTCCTCTCTTGACACAATTTCCCGCAGGACTAAGCCTTCTGAGTCTGATAGCTACCTCATTTGTACCCGATCAAGTAGTGTAGAGGTAACAACTACAGAAGATAGGAAGGTCTGTCCCTGTCTGTCATGCACCTCGAGATGCATCTCGGAGAATAGAGCCATAAACTGCCACTCACTACAGGCCTCCTGAACTGCCTAAATCTACGTTTTCCTACTCAACGCATCTGCCACCACGTTGCCCCTTCCCGGCGTATAGGCTAGCTCGAAATCAAAATACTGAAGATACTTGACCCACCTACGCTGCCTCAGATTCAGATCACGCTGAGTGAAGATATACTTGAGACTCTTGTGGTCGGTGAAGACCACAAAGTGCTCTCCCAGAAGATAGTGTCTCCAACAGCGTAAGACATGCACAATAGCTGCCAACTCCAGATCATGCATAGGGTAGTTCCTCTCATGTGCCCTCAAATGCCGAAACCCGTATGCAAAGACTCCATCTCCTTGAATAAACACAATGCCTAGTTCGATACCTAAAGCATCACAATAGACAATATAGCTCTTTCCTGGCTCTGGAAAGACTAGTATCAGTGCCGATGTCAACCTTCCCTTCAGCTCCTGAAAGGCTGAATCATAAGGGTCTGACCATAAGAACGTCACCCCCTTCTTGGTCAGACCTATCAATGGTGCTGCTAGGCATGAGAAGTACTGGATTAAAACGTCTTTAGTATCTATCCAACCCTAGGAAACTCCGCACCTCAAAAACGTTCTTCGGATACTCCCAGGAAACTACACCTATCACCTTCTCTGGGTCCACGGATACTCTAGCCTCTAAGATAACATGACCCAAGAAGTGAATCGGATCCATCCAAAAGTGTCACTTTGAGAGTTTAGCATAGAGCTGATGCTCTCTCAGTGTACTCAGAATGATCTCAAGATGTGTTTCATGGTCATGTTGAGTGTGAGAGTACACCAAGATATCATCCACGAAGACCACGACGAAGGAGTCCAAGTAAGGATGGAACACTCGGTTCATCAGTGCCATGAAAACTGCAGGTGCGTTCGTGAGACCGAACGATATGATTGTATACTCATATAGACCATACCTGCTCCTGAAGGCTATCAGAGGTATATCTGATGGTCTAACGTGAAACTGATGATAACTGGACCTCAAGTCGATCTTCGAGAACACTCAGGCTCTTAGAAGCTGATCAAAGAGGTCATCGATCCTCGGTAAGGGATATTGGTTCTTGACCGTCAACTGGTTTAGATTCCGATAATTCACACAAAGCCGAAGGGTACCGTCTGCCTTCTTCACAAACAGAACAGGCGAACCCCAAGGAGAAGTACTGGGTCGGATGAAACCCTTTGCCTGCAACTCCTCCAACTACTTCTTGGGCTCCTGCAACTCAGGTGTAGCCATCCTATAGGGAGGAATGGACTCCGGTGACACTCCTGGAATGAGCTCAATCGAGAAGTATACCTCACGCTCCAAAGGAAAACCTGAAAAGTCCTCTGGAAATACATCCCTGAAATGAACCACCACTGGAGGAAAGTCCAACTATGAAGTCTGTTGGTCATACAGATAGAGACTAGCAATCTGAGCCATCACCCTTCCTAGCCCATGATGCTCGAGTCCTGCTCGACTCGCCCGAAAATCCCATTCGCCCCTATGAAGAAAATACTCACCCTCTGGTGAGACAAAACTCACCCTGCGACGATAAAAATCGACGACTGCCTGGAAGGGAACCAACCAGTCCATCCCGAGAATGACATCATAGCCTGTCATCTCTAGGACGTAGAGATCCCATAAGAAACGATACCTTGCAACATCAAGAGGGAACTCTCTACACTGACATACACTAGATGTCCTCATCCCCAAAGGTGTGTCTAGTGTCAACGAGTCGGCAGAAGAAAAGATGTATATCTCAAGGCTCTCCACGATAGAAACAGAGATAAATCTATGCATATCACCAGTATAAAAAAGAGCTAAAGATAAAACTGTGGCTACTAAAATCGTACCTCGAACTATAGAAGGGCTGGGATCCTGGTCCTGATAGGTCTGCTCTACGATGAAAGACTGACCTACACCACGGCCCTGCGCCCCTGGCTGACCACTCTAGGCTAATCCACACTACTGATGTTGAGGAACTGGTGGCTGACTGCCACGACCTCGACCTCTACCTCGGCTTGAACGGCCGGAAGAACTCTAGTTCCGCGACTGGTGAGAAACTTGTGGTGCTGCTCCTGAACGAGGAGTCATTGAAGAAATCCCATCACTAGCTGCTGGTGAGAAAACCTAGTAGAACCGCTGAAGGTGACCCATCTTACCACAAGATCCTCACTCCATGGGGTCACTCTGGCACTGCGGCCTCATGTGTCCTGACCGGACACACTGGTAGCATATCACCTGGCTGTCTAATGATGCATCTCGCTTCCTTGGATCACAACGCGTAGACTCCCTATGGTGCTTCTTGCTGTCATATGGAGGAAAAATATCTCTGGAAGCAGAACCGCCCTGGTTCGAAGCTCCGGAGTCTCTCAGATTGCGCTCTGTAATCAGTTCCTGGTTGACGATGGAAGTGATGGAAGTCAACTGTAAGAGATTCACCTACGAGCAGATCTACCACCTGAGACCATCCACAAACTTCCTTGCCAATAACACCCCACTCACATCCCAGAGGGGTGTGAAATGTTTCAGCTCGGCAAAATGAGAGGAATACTCCATGACAGAAAGAGTACCCTGCTCTAAGATCATGAAATCCCGGGCTCGGTCGGACCTCAGGGTCTCCGGGTAGAAGTAGTCGTAGAACACGCGCTGGAAATCCTCCCAAGCCATAACCTGCTGATGACCCGCCTGTGAGATCATGTCCCACCACCTATTGGCGGAGTCTTAGATCATGTAGGTAGAGAGCTTGACCCGCCTCTCTGGAGGCGTCTCCAGATGCTCGAAAATAGTCTTCATGGCTTCTAGCCATGACTCTACAGCATGTGGTCCTCCTTTCCCTAAGAAAGTTGGAGGATGCTGCTACTAGAAAACCCACATCAAGTCTTCCATAGTCTTGGCAGGAGGCGGTGCTCCCTGGAAGGTCTGTATCATCCTCATAAAACCCTCCCTGAACTGTGCATCAGTGCCTGCAACTGGTATGAAAGCCAGTGCCCAGGCTGGCCTGACCGGAGGATCGAAAGGAAGTCCCTAATCAACCATATCTGGCGTCTGATCACTGCCTGACAATTGACATACAACCGAAGGACGTCTCAGAGGCATAGCTCTGAAAGATCAAAAGCACACCTTAGATCAAAATTAACAAAGGCAGATAAATTTAGGGTACAAAACGGGAACAGGGGAAGGAAAACACAAAATTTTACAAAACACGACTACACGGCGTGTATAAAAACTACACGACGTGTCTTCTTAAGCCACTGACATGGGCGTGCACTCCTGCCCTACAGGTCGTGTAACACCTCAAACTACACGGTGTGTTAACCCCACACACGACATGTACTTGAAAACTATTCCCCTGCCCGAGTGTCTTTACACGGCTAACCCACATGGTCTGACTTAACCCGAGACTACATGGCGTGTTCTGAACAAACACGATGTGTACTATACAAGGCTTCGGCGGCCCATGTTGTTAAATAAACAGTTGTCTACATGGATGGACCTTACATGGAATGTTCCGAACAAACACGACATGTATAGGTGAAGGTGACACTGTCCCGTGTTGTTCATGACACGACCGGGTACCTAAACAAGACTACACGGTGTGTTCTGAAAACAACACGGCGTGTCTAAGAGAAGGTAACACCGACCCGTGTTGTTCGTGACATGGTCGGGTACCTGGACAGGACTACACAGAGTGTTCCTTTATAACACGGCGTGTTCTACTTGATCTTCCCCAACCCGTGTTGTTAGTGACACGACTCCAAACTACACATCGTGCACCTACCGTACATGGCGTTTTCCTGAATTTATCTCTACAATAGCGTGTCTCTGCTCACACGGTCAGTGACACAGCCTAAAAACTACACGGCGTGTAGTCAAAAAGTACACGTCATGTATTTTGGGTTTTTCTGGTCAGTAGCTCAGAAACTGCATAGAATCCCATAAAACATAGAAAACAAGGCAAGGAGGTTCCAAATTATGATTTGTGAGGGCCTGACGCACGCCTGTCACGAGGCGTGGACAAAAACAATTATATTTTTTCCTAGTGCAGCACAGTGGCTGACCAGGGTCGTCTCTCTTG
Source organism: Viscum album (assembly GCA_963277665.1). NCBI lineage: Eukaryota > Viridiplantae > Streptophyta > Magnoliopsida > Santalales > Viscaceae > Viscum > Viscum album. The sequence continues at coordinate 862,060,350 of OY728140.1, forward strand.
AGGAGCCTTTCAGTTTGGTTCACTTAATTTATTCTAATTCACCTAAACTATCTATTTTTGTGGTTTTGTTTTTATAAATGAATGTGATGCAAATATTTTTTGAGTTTTTGATTTAAAAATATAAACAATCATGCAATGCAAACAGAATGAGTTAAGAAGAAAGAACTTGGTTTTGGGGTTTAGTCTTGGATTCAATCATTATTCTCTTTTATATGTTGATTTTAGTTTGATAATCCAAACATTAAATATCATGTTTGAATCACTAATTTTTTCCAGAATATAAATAGTTTGAGTTTCATGTCATTGGGGGTCGTCACCCAATCGGGAACATTCGCCTCACCAATGCATGATACTCAAATCTACCACAAACAATAAAACAAACTTTAAAGTAAATTCATGAATATCATGACCTCCCCCCAATCCAAGTATTGAGTTAGCCTCTCATTTCTGAGAGTATGAGATTACTTGGTGGATTGGGTATAGTAAGATAGAGAGATTTAGAGAGAGAGAGAGAGAAATAAAAGAAGAAGAGTGGGTGGAGAAACACAAAGACATGGATTGATTAAACTAGAATTTAAATTACAAATGAAAATTAAACTAAAATAAAACTAAAATGAAAATAAAATAAAAAAGAATAAATGAGGGAGGAATAGAAGATCAGCAGTATCCCATGCCCCGGTGGGATCCCTCCTTGGCTTTGGGTGCCGAACTGATGTTTTGGAAGGAGGAGAGGGCCTCCTTTTATAGGCAGATTTTTGTCCCCTGAAAGTTTGTGCATTTTTGGACCCATAAATGGCCTATTCATGGGTGGTCCCTTCTTAAATATTGTTAATGAATGTGTTTTCCATTCACCCTCCAAATTTCAGAGCATTTTGACCCCGGATGAAGGAGTTATGAATTTTTATTGAAGGACTCTGTTTTTGGATGAAGCTTCCAGGAAGGTTCCTCCAAAATAATGTCGTTCAATGGACGCCTTAATGACTTCAAAACTCTACAAAATTTGTTTTTGCGTCGTTCCTATATGTCCTAGTTCTATCCCAGGTGGAAACACCTAATTTGGATGTGTGTAGGCCGCGTTTGAGTTCCGTTACATTGGTGGTGTCCATGCTGTCCTCCCGGAAATATGTCCAACTTCAATGAATTTTTAGGCCCTCTAGATGGACGACTCAGCTCTTGGTCTAGAAGAAATAAATGAATTAAATAAAATAATGATTATAAAAAAATTTAATCAAAAAATTTGGAATTAAAATTTTCAGGAAATGACCAAAATACCCTTGATGTAAAAATCTGTCAAAAATCCAGAATTAGTCATTTTTCACAATTTTTCTCCTTTTCATTCTAAAATTCAAATTACCCATTATTTTAATAAAACATGTAAATACATGGGGTTTATCATTGAAAAAAATTAATAAATACTCATTATTTGATAAAAAATATGCACATAAATTTGCTCTGTCAAATACCCCCACACTTAAACTATGCTTGTCCTCAAGAATTATATCTCAACATGGAAATCAGAGGACACCAATGTTTCCAATATTCAAATTTCAATGCAATAAAATCAAAAAAAATTTAATATAAAATTAAACTTTCAAAAATATGCATAAAATATCAATTTAAGTTCCCATTTTTCAAAGAAATCAATAATTCACATATTTTACTTTTCCCATTTGATAATTAATGGAACATATCTTTTTATTCATTCAAGATCATTGATTCATCATTATTAAACATGTCATGTCATGATTTACCTCACTTTTTTTTCTCATCACTCATGATACAATTCAAGTAGAGTTATGCACATATCATGAGAACATCCTCCTTATCCATAGTCTTGTAAATGAACTACTTTCTCCACCTTGTAAAGATAAAAGACACATAAAATCATGAGGACTTTCAATAAAGGTTCAAATGACTCTGAGGCTTAAGTTTGGTAGTATTTGATGCTTTAAAAATAAAGGCTCAAGGAGGAGGATAATCTTTGAAGTACAATGCATGATATTAAAAGTAAAACTGTAATGAAATTCTCTCCTTCAAACATAGCAACACCCACTTCCCAAAACTCAAAGAAAAGGTTAGGATCAAGTAAGCATAATGGATGATTTGTGCACCCTCTTGATTTTTTTTTATTTTGTCCTTTTTTTCCATTTTTTGAAAGTTATGATTAGATCAAACCTCACATACATCACTTAACCACATATGATCACAAGATCGTCGGTCTGGAAAATGGTGATTTTTGGTTCTCCGAAATCAAAACCCATTTATATATATATTTTTTCTTTTTTTCATTTTTGTCATTTTTTTAATTCAAGAGGGGAAAAAATAGAGTATAATGAATTATTTCACAACCTTTTACAATTACCACAATAACACCCCCACAATTCTTCCTCACAATTTGTATCATCTCGTCTACCATGATTCCCTTAACCCCTACACTTCAACTTTAAAATATCATGCAAATACCAAGAGTTGGGTAGGAATGGATGAAAATTGCTTGAAACATGGATCATCCCTATAAAGGTCATTCATGGTCTCTGTGGCCTAAAATAAGGATTGATGTAAAGGTGGTATTTTAAGGATAAGTGTCTTTTCAAAGGATTCCTTAATCATTTTAAATGTGCTTTTGTATAGTCATATCTTTGAAAAGTTTCAATACAAGTTCTGGTCAGTTACATGTCCCAAGATCACTCAAGAAATATTCTCAAGAATAAATAGGAAGTACTTGGTCTAGAAATCCTCTCGGGAATGAGAAATATAATATTGGACAATTACTCATGGCATGAATAATAATAATAAATCAATTCACATAAATTTCAGAAATTCAAAGAAAGAAAGATGGTTGAGAAATTTCATTTACATGAATTAATTAATTCCTTCAAATCATTAGTCATCATTTCAATATCTATGCTTCATATTTAAAAATTCAATTCAGTATTTCAATCATTTAATCATATAAACATTGAAACCTAAAACATGTCATCATTGGGTTCCTAAGCAACTCATGTCTCCTAGATAAGTCAAGTAAAACATTAATTCAAGTAAAACATGTTGTGGACTAAAATGTAGAGAGTTTAAAATATAAAACACTAAAATTGAACTCCCTTTTTTTCCCATGAAACTTGGTCCTTCCCCTTCATTGTATGGGGATGCCTTCCATCGTGATCCTATAAAATAAAACAACACAATTAAGCAAAAGGATCATGTCTTCTAAGCTCAAAAATATAGGAGGGAGGGGGATTCATGCTAGACTAATTCCTAATAAATGAAATTAAAATATAATTTCCTAAAAACCAAGTAATGATAATTCTTGGTATGATCCCCCAAGTGGGCCCTGAATTTTTACTGCCTCCAGAGGGTAGTACCAGCTGTTATCCAAAGTCCGATGGAGGATGAAGATTCTTTGATTTGAACCATCACATGTGGCATTTCCCAGCATGTGATTCATCCTTCTGGGTGAGTAATGATCCATGGATAGAGTACACCAAATCCTTCCCCTTTACAACGATGTATAGCTTGCATGGTGGGGATAGGATAAAGTATGGACCATCATCCTTATTCTTGATTTCTACTTGTGCAACCTCTTATACTCTATCTAGCGGTTCCTCAATGTACACTGCATCCAAATAATAGTCAATGGGAAAGTCAGAGTGCAATTATATTTGAATAAAATTAAAACAAGAAGTATTGAGATCAAATTATTCCCCATCAAAGTAATCAGCTTTTTTCATGGTATCCTTAGAAAAATCCACTAGCATCTCTTCACAATATTCCTTCAATAAATATTCAACTTGTCCAAGGAGCTCCATATGTTCCTTAGTAGGTGGACATCCAGGTTCTTCGTCATCCTCCAAGGAATAACTGAAATTTTCTGAACCTATATAATCAAAATCACAAGGAGTGATATAGAATTCAGATTCAATAAAATTAGAATAGATAGAGTCAATTAATGGTTCAACTCCCTGAGTCGGTTCAGCTTCAATCTCTTCCTCAGTGGTAAGTGCCTCTTGGAGTAGACTCTATGAGGATGGAGGCAGGTAGTCGGGCTCCTCCATCATGACATAAAATTCCACCACTTGGGTGGTGTCTTCCTTCAGTGGTGCTGGCTCTTCTTTCTTGTATTTTATGGGGAGATTGGGCAGTTCCTCACATTTAATCAGGAATTCATCCAATCTTGGTTGATCTCCTACTTGTGGATCAGCAGTAAAGTCTTCCTCCTTTTCTACCTCAGGTTCTTGATGATTCTCAGGGTTTGGTTGCTCCATTAATGCACGAACATAGTCAAATGCTATTTCAGATTTTCTCGTCAGTTGTTCAATGCTTTCTCTAAGTTCTTGCACCTGATCCCTTTTAAAATTTTCTTCTTCTTGTTGTTGTTGATGCACCTATGAGTAATTTATCCATATATAATAATCTGAATTTGAATCCATCATGAATGTTTTTTTAGTTTTTTTTAAAATGAAATCTACCTAAGATGTGAAAATAGAAAAAAATAAATTAACAAATTGATTGGTTCCCCGGAAATGGCGCCAGTTTTGATGCATGCCTGTCACGGGGTATGGACAAAAACAATTATACTTTTTCCTAGTGCAGCATAGTGGCTGACCAGAGTCATCTCTCTTGAGGATCCTTTCAGTTTGGTTCACTTACTTTATTCTAATTCACCTAAACTATCTCTTTTTTTGGTTTTGTTTTTTTAAATGAAGGTGATGAAAATATTTTTTGAGTTTTTGATTTAAAAATATAAACAATCATGCAATGCAAAAAGAATGAGTTAAGAAGAAAGAACTTGGTTTTGGTGTTTAGTCTTGGATTCAATAATTATTCTCTTTTATATGTTGATTTTAGTTGGATAATCCAAACATGAAATCTCATGTCTGAATCACTACAATTTTATAGAAAGGAAATAGTTTTAGTTTCATGTCATTGGGGGTCATCACCCAATCGAGAATATTCGCCTCACCAATGCAAGGTACTCAAATCTACCACAAACAATAAAACAAACTTTAAAGTAAATTCATGAATATCATCACCTCCCCCCAATCCAAGTCTCGAGTTAGCCTCTAATTTACAAGAGTATGATATTACTTGGTGGATTGGGTGTAGGAATATTGAGAGATTGAGAGAGAGAGAGAGAAAGAAAAGAAGAAAAGTGGGTGGAGAAACACAAAGGCATGGATTGATTAAACTAGAATTTAAATTACAAATGAAAATAAAACTAAAATAAAACTAAAATGAAAATAAAAGAAAAAAAGATGAAATTAGGGAGGAATATAAGAGAAGTAGAGGCCCGTGCCCTGGTGGGGTCCCTCCTTGGCTTTGGGTGTCGAACTGATGTTTTGGAAGGAGAGGGCCTCCTTTTATAGGCAGATTTCCATCCCCAAAACGTTTCTGCGTTTTTGGAACCATAAATGTCAGATTGATGCATGGACCACTTCTTCATTACTGTTAATTAATGTGTTTTCCATTCACCCTCCAAATTTCAGCTCATTTGGACCCCGGATGAAAGAGTTATGAATTTTTATTGAAGGATTCTGTTTCTGGATGAAGCTTCCAGGAAGGTTCCTCCAAATTAATATCGTTCAATGGCCGCCTTAATGACTTCAAAACTCTACAACTTTTGGTTACACGTCGTTAATATATGTCCTAGTTCTATACCAGGTGAAAACACCTCATTTGGATGTGTGTAGGCCGCGTTTGGGGTCTATTACATTGGTGGTGTCCATGCTGTCTGCCCCAAAAAATGTCTAACTTCAATGAATTTTTAGACCCTCTAGATGGCCGAATAAGCTCTTGGTCCAGAAGACAAAAATGAAAGAAATAAAATAATAATTCTAAAAAAGTTTTAATCAAAAAATTTGGAATTAAATTTTTCATAAAATGATCAAAATACCCTTGACGTAAAAATCTGTCAAAAATCCAAAATTAGTCATTTTTCACAATTTTGCTCCTTTTCATTCTAAAATTCAAATTACCCATTATTTTAACAAAACATGTAAATACATGAAGTTTATCAATGAAAAACATTAATAAATACTCATTATTGGATTAAAAATATGCACGTAAATTTGCTCTGTCAAATACCCCCACACTTAAACTATGCTTGTCCTCAAGCATTATATCTCAACATGGAAATCAGAGGACACCAATGTTACCAATATTCAAATTTTAATGCAATAAAATCAAAAAAAAAATTAATATAAAATCAAACTTTCAAAAATATACATAAAATATCAATTTATGTTCCCATTTTTCAAAGAAACCAATAATTCACATATTTTACTTTTCCCATTTGAAAATTGATGGAACTTATCTTTTCGTTCATTCAAACTCCTTGATTCATCATTATTAAACATTTCATGTCATGATTTACCTCACGTTTTTTTCTCATCACTCATGATACAATTCAAGTAGAGTTATTCTCATATCATGAGAACATGCTCCTTATCCTTAGGATTGTAAATGAACCACTTTCTCCACTTTTTGAAGATAAAAGACACATAAAATCATGAGGACTTGAAATAAAGGTTCAAATAACTCTGAGACTTAAGGTTGGTAGGATTTGATTCTTTAAAAATTAAGGCACAAGGAGGAGGATAATCTCTGAAGTACAATGCATGATATTAAAAGTAAAACTGTAATGAAATTCTCTCCTTCAAAAATAGCAAGACCCACTTCCCAAAACTCAAAGAAAAGGTTATGATCAAGTAAGCATAATGGATGATTTGTTCACCCTCTTGATTTTTTTTATTTTGTCCTTTTTTTCCATTTTTCTAAAGTTATTATTAGATCAAACCTCACATACATCACCTAACAACAAACGATCATAAGATCGTCGGTCTGGAAAATGGTGATTTTTGGTTCTCCAAAATCAAAACACATTTTTCTATATTTTTTTTCTTTTTGTCATTTTTGTCATTTTTTTAATTCAAGAGGGGAAAACAATAGAGTATAATGAATGATTTCACAACCTTTTACAATTCCCACAATAACACCCACACACTTCTTCCTCAAAATGTGTATCATCCCGTCCACCATGATTCCCTTAACCCCCACACTTCAACTTTAAAATATCATGAAAATACCAAGAGTTGGGTAGGAATGGATAAAAATTGCTTGAAACATGGCTCATCCCTATAAAGGTCATTCACGGTCTCTATGGTCTAAAAGAAGGATTGATGTAAAGGTGATATTTTAAGGATAAGTGGATTTTCAAAGGATGCCTTAATCATTTTAAATGTGTTTTTTATAGTCATATCTTTGACAAGTTTCAATACAAGTTCTTGTCAGTTAAATGTCCCATGATCACTCAAGAAATATGATCAAGAATAAATAGGAAGTACTTGATCTAGAAATCCTCTCAGGAATGAGAAATATAATATTTACCAATCACTCATGGCATGAATAATAATAATAAATCAATTCACATAAATTTCAGAAATTAAAATCATAAAAGATGGTTGAGAAATTTCATTTACATGAATTAATTAATTCCTTTAAATCATGAGTCATCATTTCAATATCTATGCTTCATATTTAAAAATTCAATTCGTAATTTCAATCATTTAATCATATAAACATTGAAACCTAAAACATGGAATCATTGGGTTCCGAAGCAACTCATGTCTCCAAGATAAGTCAGGTAAAACATTAATTCAAGTGTGGGCATGCAGTTTTATCTTTAAAGCTCAAAAAAATTTGTGGACTAAAATGTGGAGAGTTTAAAATATAAAACACTAAAATTGAACTCTCTTTTTTTCCATGAAACTTGGTCCTTCCCCTTCACTGTATGGGGCTTCCTTCCATCGTGATACTATAAAATAAATAACCCAATTAAGCATAAGTATCATGTCTTTTAAGATAAAAAATATATGAGGGAGTGGGCTGCATGATAGACTACTTCCTAAGAAATGAAATTGAAATATAATTTCCTAAAAAGCAAGTAAAGATAAATCTTGGTACGATACCCCAAGTGGGCCCTAAATTTTTACTGCCTCCAGAGGGCAGTACCAACTGTTATCCAAAGTCTGATGGAGGATGAAGCTTCTTTGATTTGAACCACCACATATGGCTTTTCCCAGCTTGTGCTTCATCCTTCTGGGTGAGTAATGATCCATGGATAGAGTACACCAGATCCTCCCCCTTCACAATGATGTATATATTTAATGGTGGGGGTAGGATGAAGTATGGACCATCATCCTTCTTCTTGGTTGCTACTTGTGCAACCTCTTCTTCTCTATCCAGTTGTTCCTCAACGTACGCTGCATCCAAAGAATAGTTAATGGGAAAGTCAAAGTGCAATTTTATTTGAATAAAATTAAAAAAATAAGTATTGAGATCAAATTCTTCCCCATAAAAGTAAGTAGCTTTTTTCATGGTATCATTAGAAAAATCCACTAGCATCTCTTCACGAGCTTCCTTCAATAAATATTCAACTGGGCTAGGGAGCTCCACATGTTCCTCTGTAGGTGCACATCCAGGTTCTTCGTCATCCTCCAAGGCATAGCTGAAATTGTCTGAACCTATATAATAAAAATCACATGGAATGATATAGAATTCAGATTTAATAAAATTATAAGAGATAGAGTCAATGAATGGTTCAACTCCCTAAGTCGGTTCAGCTTCAATTTCTACCTCAGTGGTAAGTGCCTCTTGGAGTAGACTCTCTGAGGATGGAGGCAGGTAGTCGGGCTCCTCCATCTTGACATCAAATTCCACCACTTGGGTGGTGTCTTACTTCGGTGGTGCTGGATCTTCTTTCTTGTATTGTATGGGGATATCGGGCAGTTCCTCACATTTAATCGGGAATTCATCAAATCTTGGTTGATCTCCTACTTGTGGCTCAACAGGAAAGTCTTCCTCCTTTTCCACCTTAGGTTCTTGATCATTCTCAGGGTTTGGTTGCTCCATTAATGAACGAACATAGTCAAATTCTCTTTCAGATTTTCTCGTCAGTTGTTCAATGCTTTCTCTAAATTATTTCACCTGATCCCTTTTAAAATTTTCTTCTTCTTATTGTTGTTGATGCACCTGTGAGTAATTTATCCATGTATAATAATCTGAATTTGAATCCATCATGAATGTTTTTTTAGTTTTTTTTAAAATGAAATCTACCTAAGATGTAAAAATAGAAAAAAATAAATGAACAATTGATTGGCTCCCCGGAAATGGCGCCAATTTTGATGCACACCTGTCGCGGGGCATGGACAAAAAACAATTATATTTTTTCCTAGTGCAGCATAGTGGCTGACCAGGGTCGTCTCTCTTGAGAAGACTTTCAGTTTGGTTCACTTACTTTATTCTAATTCACCTAAAATATATATTTTTGTGGTTTTGTTTTTTTAAATGAAGGTGATGAAAATATTTTTTGAGTTTTTGATTTAAAAATACATACAATCATGCAATGAAAACAGAATGAGTTAAGAAGAAAGAACTTGATTTTGGGGTTTAGTCTCGGATTCAATCATTATTCTCCTTATATTTTGATTTTAGTTTGACAATCCAAACATGAAATCTCATGTTTGAATCACTAATTTTTTCCAGAATAGAAATAGTTTTAGTTTCATGTCATTGGGGGCCGTCACCCAATCAGGAACATTCGCCTCACCAATGCATGATACTCAAATCTACCACACACAATAAAACAAACTTTAAAGTAAATTCATGAATATCATGACCTCCCCCCAATCCAAGTCTCGAGTTAGCCTCTGATTTCTGAGATTATGAGATTAATTGGTGGATTGGGTGTAGGAAGATAGAGAGATTGAGAGAGAGAGAGAAAGAAAGGAAGAAAAGTGGGTGGAGAAACACAAAGGCATGGATTTATTAAACTAGAATTTAAATTACAAATGAAAATAAAACTAAAATAAAAATAAAATGAAAATAAAATAAAAAATGAAGAAATGAGGGAGGAAGATAAGAGAAGCAGTAGCCCATGCCCAGGTGGGATCCCTCCTTGCCTTTGGGTGCCGAACTGATGTTTTGGAAGGAGGAGAGGGCCTCCTTTTATAGGAAGATTTACGTCTCCCAAAAGTTTGTGCGTTTTTGGACCCATAAACGGCCGATTCACGTGTGGACTCCTTCTTCAATATTTTTCGTGAATTTGTTGGGCGTTTAACCTCCAAATATAAGAACATTTGGAGCCAGGATGAAGGAGTTATGAATTTTTATTGAAGGATTCTGTTTCTGGATGAAGCTTCCAGGAAGGTTACTCCAAAAGAATGCCATTCAATGTCTGCCTTAATGACTTCAAAACTCCACAAAATTTGGTGTCGCATCGGTCCTATATGTCCTAGTTCTATCCCAGGTGGAAAAACCTCATTTGGATGTGTGTAGTCCACGTTTGGGTTCTGTTACATTGGTGGTGTCCATGTTGTCCGTCCGAAAAAATGTCTAACTTCAATGAATTTTTAGACCCTCTAGATGGCCAAATCAGTTCTTGGTCCAGAAGATAAAAATGAAGGAAATAAAATACTGATTATAAAAAAAATTAATCAAAAAATTTTGAATTAAATTATTAAGTAAATGACCAAAATACCCTTGACGTAAAAATCTGTCAAAAATCCAGAATTTGTCATTTTTCACAATTTTGCTCCGTTTCATTCTAAAATTCAAATTACCCATTATTTTAATAAAACATGTAAATACATGGGGTTTATAATTGAAAAACATTAAGAAATACTCCTTATTTGATAAAAAAATATGCACGTAAATTTGCTCTGTCAGGGCCCATAACACCTCAAGAATCAAAATTTGGCGTTCATTTAAGCAAGGAAGAATACAAACAATCCTCTAACAAGGTAGCAGAGATTATATCAAGCATCCATCACAACAACATACATATTCTTCACAAGGTCTATCACAACAGCATGAAATCGCTAATACACCCTAGATGGCATGAAAAGAATGCATGACATGTGATTTGTACAAGTGCCTATATGATGCATGAAATGGCATACCCTCATCTCAACGGGTTGTGACAGAAATAGAACCACAATAGTCAAGACAGTAATAACATAAAGCATGTGAATCACTCTAGGTGAAATCATATCAACCATAAATATGAAAACTAGAAAATTACAATAAATGAGGTAGTATGTCTTTTCCCTGTACATGGGTTAGCTAATCCCGAGCACAGCTTAATACCAAGTACTGAATCCATCCTATCTCTGGATAAAGGCTCCAAACATGAAATCAAGAGAAAAGAAACCCCTCTGATACCACTTTTTAACGACCTGAACCCGGAGCCCCTCCACTGGTTCCCCGTACCCGATTCGCCACATGACTTTAAACGCGTTTACCGAAATGCCAGAGGTTGGCGACTAGCAGCGAGGGCCTTGGTAAGTTATTGGAGAAACCATGCCCTCATTAGTTAAGGTATACAAGGTAAGGAAAACAACAGTAAAATAGCAGAAGTAGTAAACAATACGCACAACTGAAAACAAACAACGGAAGCAATGAATACATAGTAATAATGATAATGATGCAGCAGGTACAAGTTTCTATGGAAAACATCAAACATAACAACGTGCTGAAATACAAGTAAAACAATGTACTAAAATAACAGAAACTCCTACAGCATCGCAAGCCTAAGCTTGGTCCCTTGCTCCCCAGCCCCAAGCAATCAAGTACCAGAAGTCGAAGGGTGCTTCCCCTTATCTATACCTGCAACGACAAAGTCTTCTTGGGCCCAAAAGCATGGCCCAAACAAGGTGTGAGATACGATCCCAGAAGGCAATCACCCAAAGATTTGTGCCTAATAGTCAATGAATACAAGGCAAGTAAAAGTGCAGGAAGCAGTAAACAGAAAAGCACATAGCAGCTACAATCCATAGTTCTAGCATAAAAAGTACACAAGTAAACAACTAGAAATAAGTAGAAATAAAGTAACCCTCTGGGTAGCACTCACAACCTAACCCCTATGGTTCAACCTAATAGTACTAGAAACCCTCTAGGAGGCACACACAGTCTCACCCATCTGGTTCAGCTAAGAGTAGACTTTCTGAGGAAGCACTCACCGTCAATTCCCCCTATAGTCTCATATCGTACTAAAGGCTCTCTCGAAAAGCACTCAATGTCAATTCCCCCTATGGCCCATGTCGAGGAACTACAAAATCTCTGAGGAAGCACTCAATGTCAATTCCTCCTGTGGTCTCGCATCGTAAATTAATTACACTCTGGAGAATCCCTTATGTCCATTCTCCCTTTGGTTCATACACTAGGTTCTCTCAGCCCCGTGTAATATAAACATACATAATGCGCGTTTATTGCCCAAGAAATCCTCAAGAACTACTTGGCTATCATTCTAAGGCTCAGCAGCAAAACATCACAACAATTCCACTATCCCACAACTAGGCATGGCAACCGGAAAAATTCCTAATAAGAAAAACATGCAAGGTAAAGCACATGAACACAGTATAAACTATCCAAATTTCCAAGCATTTACTTTTACTCAAGAAATCAAGAAAAGCAGGCAATAACAAGGGCAAAATAGTAAACACGTAATACCTCGTTCAAGGGTATTGGTGGAAATTGCACATAATATTCAACGACTTCCTACATAAAGGCCCAAACCACCTACCTAGATCCTAGGAGATCGATCTACTTGAACCACGACGACTAATTATCCCCCAAACATCGTAGATCTGCGAAAATTCCCAAAAATTTCAACCCACGATATGTTTAGAAGGAGGATGAATTGGAAAACAAGGCTCAAGCAGAAGGAATAACTCACAGTTACGATTTCAACACAATCGACCGTGCTCGAATCAGAGAATGGACGGAGAGGCGGTGGCCCGTTGAAGATTCATGGATTCTCGGCACTCTCGGACGAACGAGACCTAGAAGAAGATGCTTCTGTGCATCAGGCGTGACCCCGTTCCATTTAATGAAAAAAATAAAGTACACGATGTGTACTTTTAGATTACACAGCGTGTACTAGGTCTTTCCGTACTCCGCAAAAATCGGCCTCCACTTCACCCCTACACACTGTGAGTGTGGCCCGGACATGGCCAACACACAGCTTCGAGCCGGAGAAGAGTACACGGCTTGAAATCAGAAAGTACACGGCATGTACTTCGAAAATTTCCAGAAACTTTATTTTTTTTCCCAAAAACTCCAGAAAAGAGAAAAACATACCTCAACGAAGGTCCGAGTTCTTACAAGTAAAGATATATTAGAGATAGGAATGTTAGAACTTAAGATGAAGGTATATGGAAAGTCTATCTAGCTCTTTCTCATTTGAAGTCTCAAGTTACCATGGGTAATTAGGTTTTGAGTTATGAATTTTAAATTCACTTTTTTATTTATTTTCAAAGTTTTTTTATCTAGATTTGTAGTGTCTCAAATTCTAGTGATGTTTTATCGGTTTTTTGAGAGTTTTAATCTTTTAGGGAGAAATTGGAAGTCAAATCAGATGTGTGAAGTTAGTTTTCATAGTCTGGAAAACTATATGGAGCATGTGTGCATGGTCTGAAGTTGATTCTAATGGAAGTTGCACAATTGGTGAACGATTCATGAAAATATGCTGCCAAAAACTATACAGCCATAAACCCGTCTATTTTTTGTGTAAAACCCTCATTTATTTATGGGTCACTTTTAGTTATGCCTATTTACTATTTTAGTGTAATTAAAGATATTTTCCATGATGTTTAGATGTTACTTGGTTGTATTTTATTAATGACTTGTGTTGGGAAAACTCAATTTAAGTTGTAAAGGTCATGTTTTTAAATTAATAAAGAGGTTTTATAAGATGTTTTTAAATGATTTAGTTGTTTTGGATTTACAAAATTATTTTAATAATGGATTCATGAAATTAAAAATAGATTTTTACTTGGAGTTTTATGATTTTGAGACTAATTCATGTTATTTTGTACCTCATTTTGATGAATTTTCAAATGATAATGGGTTTTATTTGTGGTTTTATATTAAGGAAAGTTTCCTATATTTTGTATATTTTTTATTATTATTATTGGTATGGTCTTATTTATTATTTAAAATATTCTTCCTAGAAAATTTATGATGAATTTTGGAAATTCCATATCATGAGATATTCCCTAGACATAGGTATCTCTTAATCTAAGAGGATCTTATCATTCTATTATCATTCCACATGTGAATAAGAAATATTTTTTATGCTTCTAGTATGGTTATATTGGGAATTTTAATCCCTATTATTTAAAAGTTTTCAAATTCTATCATTATTGTGGTTGATAAAACCATTATCAAAAAATAAATTAATATCATAGCCTGGTAATTATCCAATGTAGTCTATTTGAGGTGTTTATATTTTAATTCCTTTCATTCATTTACTCCCCATTCCTCCAATGTGGTTATTACATTAGTATATACTTTTTCTATTTGTGATGGTTAGGATTTCATGTACTTTAGAGGATTTTATATTTGTCTTCATACTACCTTATATATGTCGCTAGAGTGGTTTTACTATCTCATCTCTTTGATTATGGGGAACAATCCATACCTCAGGGGGGGTTTCTCTTGGGATGACTTGGTTTTTTCCCACCATGTTAGTGAAACCTTAAATGGTGGGGTTAGGTCTTAAATTTTAATTATATTATCAAGAACTATATGTTTGTGTATCTATTCAACTATGAATTAGAATATTTTGTTTTAATTTCTGATTTTGAGAGATATTTTGATGTGTTGATTCCTTTGGTTCTAGAATGTTTTGGGACTAGTAACATTCTAATTATTTCCTTTAATGATAAATCTTACCTTGTATTTTGTGTTAAGACGATGATGTTGAGTAAGAATTTCTACTTCTTACTTTTCCATTCCATTAGTTTTAGAAATAAATAACACTTACATAAAACATGTTTACTAACTTAATCCCAAGTTTTTTAGAATTTTTTTGTAGAAAATATTATATTTTACCATACTTAGAAAAAGTTATAATATATTTTGAAAATACAATTACTATTATTCATTACATAAATTAGAATATGTATGTCTCCAATTTATCATAATCATATTTATAAGACCAGAAGTTAGACTTATAATGTCTATTGTACTAACAAAATTCATGACTGTTGGACTGATACTAGTACCAATACAATCACACTGACACTCATAAAGATTATCATATTTATAATAGATAAGGAAGTCCATTAGATAGACTTAAGTTTATAATTGTAACAAATATAATTGTTTCTATTTTAGGGAATACCCTTAACACTATAATGGTGTTAATCAATATGACACCGTACATTCCGTTATGATGAGATTTCAAGCACCAAATGTCCGAGGTCATTGCAACAAACTTAGAAATATAACTATTGGAGCCTTGTATATAAATAATGAGTCATTTGAAGAGTTTATAGACTATAATTTTTTGCTATCAATTAATATGAATATTTCTTATCATGAACTTATATTTCTTAGTATTTGTTAATTCTTTAGAGAGTTTTCTTCTTAAGAAATAGTTTTCAGGGCTATTTCATTAAGAACTTTTGAAATTTTATTCATGACCGATCATCGTATCAAAGGATTCTAGGGATAATAAGATAATGAATCTGATCCATCAGATCAAGGGATTATAGGTATAATAAGATAGAGAAAATCCAATCATTTTATCGAGGTATTCTAGGGATAGAAAGATAGAGAAGATATGATCATCATATCAAGGGATTTCCTAGGAAGGAAATATAGACTTTACTGTAAATATAAAACAGTGGATACCTTTAGTCAAGTTTATTTACTAACTTACTCTAAAGTTTAAAAGAGTTATATTTTTAATATAGCTTGTAAGTCATTCTTACTTTTACATGACTATTGTATTAATTTTTTTATAAGTATCTATTCCGCTACATGTAATATAATGTTGGTCATAGTACTTATCTTTCTATATTGTTTGTTCTTATTATTATTACCCTTATTATGATAAAAATACATTAATTAATTAGATCCATAATAATATCATTATTTTACTCTGATTTAATTATACTGTTGTTTCGTTCTGATTCTATGACTTTGATAATCAGACTGAGTCTATGCCTAATAATTTTACTTTAAGAGGTTTTTTGTTTAGTTTAGTTTAAATATTTTAAACTAAGTTCTTAAACTAAAATTTAAACCCTCTTGTGATTTTATCCATCTAAGACAGTTCTTATGATCCTATAATTGGTATTATAGTAGGTTTATATTACTTACATACTTGTTGAGTTTTAATTCTTTTATTAATTGAAAATTTTATTAAGTTTTGTTATATAATTTTTATTTATAAAATTTGTTACACTAACGTGTTGTAGAAAATTATTTATATTGTTTCCAAGATGGAAGGTCTTAATATTGAATTTATAGACAATATAAATCCAAACTGGCCACCTATCTTTGGTGGTTCTTATTATGAGTACTGGAGAGATAGGATGAAAACTTTTGTTATAAATATTGGATTTGATTATTTTGTTATGATTACTAGAGACCACAAGATTCATAATAAGGAATCACTAATTTTACACATAAAAAAATAAGAGCATCCATTGAATTACATAGTAAGAAATAATTTGTTATGTTCCATGATAAGAAGTATATATAGTCATATATCTTCATGTGAAGCAGCAAATAATATATGGAAAAATCTTGAAGTTACACATTTTGGAACTTCTAAAGTTGTTGAGACTATAAGAGATATGATTAGAGTAGACTATTAATCTTTTGATTTATTACATGGAGAACTAGTTTCAAAGATTCACCAGAGGTTCATGACCATTATAAATAATTTACAAGCTATTAGTGTAATGGTTTTGATGATGAAATTATTTTTGAAAATATTATTGATATTATTACAAATGAGTGGTAATAAAAAAAGGGTAGTTGTTGATGAGATATGAAACCTAAACAATATTACTCTTAATGATCTTGTTGTAACTCTCATGAAATACAAAGTTAAAATCATGATAGATACTGAGAAAACTAAGAATGAATTAGAGGTGTTTCTTTTTCTACTTTTAATATTCCTACTAAAGTTCAAACAACTGAAAAAGCTGTTAAATATTAGAGGAAGAATAATGTTACTATTCAATCCAATTATACCACTTTTGAACATTCTGATAATGAATTAGATAATATTCTGAGAAGGATGAAAAAGATAGCTGATAAGAAAGATTTTTAGTATTGATATAGAAAGTTTCATAAGGATAAAAGTGATAAGAAAGATGAAGTCACATGTTATGAGTGAAAGAAATATGGACATATATGAACTGATTATCCAAAGAAGAAAAGGAAATATAGAAACTAAATGAATTTAGAAAGAAATCATAAAAATCATTACAAGTAAAAAAAAAGAAATTATGGAAAGATTATAACAGATGGAGTGCCAATGGAGGTGATTCTTTTGAAATTTATTCAGATAATGAAAGTTCTAAATAGAGGAACATATTAATTTTCACAAATATACCCATGATAAATCATTGTCTCATGGTAAAGGTACGGACAATTGAAAACTTAACAAATATGTCTTTAAATTATAATAATATTGATAAGGAATATTCCTCAATATAAGGTAATTACTTACCTACTCATGATGATGTTTCCCAATTTTCTAAAATTTTAGAAAATGAGAACTGTAAAATTTGAGAAAAAATTGATAATGCTAAAGATAAACTTTATAAAGATGATTCAAGAATAAATATTTTAACAAATGAAATATTATATCTTTTTAAAGATCTTGGTAAAAATATTTCTGAAAAAGAAACTATTCCAAAATATTTTTAAAAAGTTTCTTCTAAAAAAAGTTTTTTAGAAACAAAACTAATTTCTAAATGAGTACTGACGAGGAAAAAAAATTAGTTATAAAACTAAAATATGAAATTTCTAGTTTGAGAAATATTTTATCAAATTTTACCACTAGTAAGGAAAATTTTGATAATATTTAAAAACAAATTATACCTCATGGTAATAATTAGGGAATGAGTTTTACAAACAAAAAAACCTATTTTTAGTAACAATTAATTTATTCCAAAAAGTGAACCTTTTTGAACCACGTGTCAAAGTGGTTGACACTGGAAAAATAATTATTCCCTAAACAATATTCAATATCTTGGTTCTCATAAACCTAATCTTCAAAATAAATTCCATTTTACAAAAAAAAGAAAAATGTGGTTTCCAAATATTTTTCTTCTAACAATACCGAACCCAAGAAGGTTTGGGTTCTGAAAGTCTAATATTTTTGTTTTCAAGAAAACAAAGATAGTAACAACAATAACAACACATTGTACATGGATAGTGGTTGTTCCAAGAACATGAATGGGAAAGAAACTTATTCAATAAGTTAATAAAACTGAAAGGTTCCATAGTAATGTAACAAACCGGACCCGAACAACCACCTGAACAGTGATAAATGGGTCGGGTGTTACTAAATTAGGCACAAATCCCCAAATGAAAAAGGCTAACAACTAGAAGAGAGGGTCTGATATGTATAGTGGGGAGGATATAACCTCTCAAAGGAGGATAAATGATGGTACTGGTCCAAGTAATAATATATATAACATTCAGTAGAAATAAAAAACTCAACAGACTCGAACCAGACCCACATAGAAGAAGCACAATCAATAGAAATAAACAGCTGAAGAAATACATAATAAAGTGCAGTGGAAAGTAAACAAAACAACATGCTAACCACTAGTAACAACTATTAGAACATACAAGTCATGTATCCATAGAAATTAAATATATAAAAGGGGTGCCAATGGATAACCAATAGTAGTTACAATAACAAGTAAGCATGCTAATACATAATGGAAACTAAATAAAGTAAACTACAGATCGGCATGGCCTTAAGGTCCACACCATCTCCATACAACAACTAATATAGTCTAGATCCTGAAGACAACCTCTTTCCTGTACGTAAATCAATAAAGTCTACACACTTCCCGAAGGGCCCATGCAGGGTGTGAGACGAATCTCAATTGGATACCACCCAATGGTGCGTACCCAATATAAGTGTTTAAGCAGACATGAATTTATAAGGAATGCTATAAAAAGTACGATGCACAAATAAACATATACTCCACTAGTACTCAACAACCACCATGGAGTGTTACCTACATCAGCCAATGATAGAATTTGATTCAAGTAAATAGACCCCATGTGCCTCCTGACACTACGTGTCTCAAGAACCAATGTTTTGAAGGCACGCACAAGAAGTAGTAACTCTAAGGAACATTGATGTCTGTCCTAAAATAAGTAACCAGGGGGACAATGATGTCTAACCTCAATAAAGTTACCAAAGGGATAGTGATGTCTTCCCTCAAATCAGTAACTGGAGGGACAATGTTGTTTGCCCTCAAACCATTGCGAGCCTCTGCCCCCCAACTTGATAGCCTCAACGCTATCCCCTGAAGGCTCCTCACCTTCCACCTAGACTCCTACGGAAAGAACCACGAAACCAATAGTACCTAACTGAAACTAATGGGGGACTCTACCCACATGAGTGGTCAAAACAACCTCGTCACGGAGTCTCTATCTGTGCACACTACTCAAAGTTTATGGGTGAGTGGTAATCACCAAAATAGTACCCAAGCCACAACCTCTCTAACACATCGTGTCTCTGTGACCATGTCTATCAAGTCTGATGGCCTCAACATCCATGTGACTCGGGCCATGCCCAACCTAACAGTCACACTGCCTCAAGCTGACGTCCATGACACCCAATCCTGTGGTCAGAACCACCCAATGTAACCTGGGACAAGACCAACCTGTGATCAGTATATCTCAAGAATATCTGGGCCACACCCAACACAACCTGAAGGTTCCATCATATGCAATATCACACATCACATATATATTTAATCAAAAGAAATACTTAAAACATGCAAACAAACTAAACAGTTGAATTGCACTAACTATGTGTTGTCCAATACCAGCACCAAGGTCTTAGAAGCCACTAACAATTCATATCACTACTTAAACGACTAAAATCAGTATTTTAATCAAGTAAAATAAACTTATACCATTTTGGAACCCCCAGAAAAAATGAACCAAATGAGCAACATCCACTTAACCAGCCCCACTCAAGAAAAAAAAGAAACTAGGCATACACAAAGGCATCCCATAGGTCAAATAAACAAATTAATATGCAATGGAAGGTAAAACAGGGCCATGCTCAAAATACCCAAATATGCACTAAAATATGTGCCACCCAAATGACTAAAGAAACAAAAAAAAATGTTTTCACCGCCTACCTGATACTCATAGACGTAGGCATGTCTGATATCGAGCTCCAATTCGAAGACAATATTTGTAGATCTATATTTTTATAAAATCCTGACAATTCCTCTTGGATGGAAACTACAGTGTGTGTGGCAATGAAACTGGAACGAAAGAGGGTGTGTGGGTTTAGCCTTACTAATGTGATCCCACAACCACCGAAAGATTAATGAATGGAATTTTTATGAAGAATCTAGGGAAATATATGTATTTTGGGATTTTGGAACGATACTGCTCTGAAGTTGGGGAAGAATAAGATCTTTTCCGAAATAAGGCGCAATGCTCTTTCATTTAAGCGAATAAAAACAAAAACACATGGTGTGTATAAACGACTACACTCCATGTAGTTTCCTTGTTCATACTCCAACTTAAGTAGATTTAGCCACACTATTTGGACGTGCCACATGGTTTGACATAGATCTAGAACTCAGGCGGTATGTGGAAAGGATAATACATGGTGTTTCAAGCCACACTATACACTATGTAGTAGGAAATTCTTACATGGTCATTACACAACATGTACTCGGTGGGCACACAGCCGGTACATTCCTAACCCATACACGATGTATACTTTGGAGTACATGGCGTGTAATCTATAAATTTCCACAACCTTCCAGATTTTCCCATATTTTCTTAAAAATAAGTCAAAAATTCAAAAGTGTCCGTATTTTGACCCATTCCAAAATCCTGGGTTCTTACAATCTCTCCACCTTAACATAGCTCATCCCTGAGCTATAAAACGAAACCCAGAGAAGGTACTAAACATACCACCCTGATCAAAGTAACCCAGAATACCCCTATATTAAAGGTTTTGGCTAAATTTCTCAAGGGGCTCCCCACCTTAGGATTTGCCTAACTCAGTCTCAAACCGACAAAACACAAATCAAGCAATGGTTCACTAACCTGTTTCTGGACCCATGTTCCTCTCATGAAGCATAATCACCCTTGAACCTCATTGTTGCTCCTGTGTCGTTTCCGACACCCAAATGTATCTTGCACCACATCATTGTCTTCCACCACATGGTCTTGCATTCCATGGATGCTCAAAACAAACCTAGTTCCTAGAACCTCAAGTAACCCACATCCTCGATGCTCATAATGCTACACATCACAGACACACACACACACACACACACACACACACACACACACACACACACACACACACACACACATATATATATATATATATATATATACATATCACACACTTGATATAGCGCTAATCCCACTGACCAAAATCTAGTCAGTCCACATAAATCATATGCACCTCGTGCACTCAAAGAGGACATGCTCTAGAAGGCCATGCCAAAACAAGTAAAAACAAAACATATCATGGCCATAGACATGGTGTACCTCTAAACATCATCGGCTCACCATCCTTCTTAGCCTCTGGCAGCTCTACGACATGCACCTGGCCTGAAGTATGACTGCCTGATGCCTGACCTCCCTGTGGTGCTGCTCCGGTCACCAACCACTAACCCCTCAGCTGGGTTACACTGTCTCTATCACGTCCCACATGTTTAGCTGATCTGTAGTTACCCTATCCTAGTACCAAACCTAAACCAACTCCAGATGCCACATTCTGTCCTGGCCTCTACCTACCAGTTGTCTAAGAAGGCTGGCTACAGAACATCTCCAGATGCCCGACCTGTCCACATGCCTGACACTTCTTTGGAGGCCTATCACACTGAGTCCGAACATGTCCTGGATGCCCACAATGAAAGAAAACCACTGCAGAACTTCCATGAGGTGTTCTAGTTTAGTCCTTGGCCTAACTGCCTTGCTGGAACTCATCCTGTCCTCGCTTCCTACTATCTGAACCATCACATGAAGCCATCGCTCGACCAACCTGGGGCCTATCCCTCTAGTTACCCTCTACTATAAGTGTCTGATTCACCACCTTTGAGAATAAAACCAGCCTGAAGATATTCACCCAGATGCTAATGACGTGTCATAAGCCATACTCAAAGTTCCTCACCCATGCTGAGTCATTGCTTACCATAATAGGTGAAAAACGAGACTGCTCAGTGAAAGTATCTTCATAGTTCATGACAGACATGTCTCCCTACTGACGGCTCAAGAACTCCTAAGCTCTCTCAGCCCTCAGTGTCTATGGGTAAAATATCTCAAAGAACCTTTCCTCTAAATCCTTCCTTGCCAGTCCTTCATGTCTACAAGCCTGAACCTATACATCCCACCAACGCTTTTCCAGTCCTCACAGCATGTACGTTTCCAGCTTGAACCTCCACCCTAGAGGCACCTCGAGCTGCTCAAAGACCATCTGCATGATCTCTATCCAGTTATCAGCCACCTGTGAACCACCCTCACCCTGAAAAAGTGGTAGGTGATGTGACTAAAACTCCCACGTCAGATATGCCATAAATGGATCTGTACCATATGCACCTCTGTCAATCCCCTACAAGACATGTACAAGGATAGCTCGGAGATGCTCGTTGAGGCATGGTACAAACCCTGCCAAACCTAGTTGTTGTCCTGCCTGCACTGGATCCTTGGCTCGATCTTGTCCCTGAGCTTGTACCTGCGGCTCATGCACTACCTGCACGAGATCCTGAATCTGATCCTGCTCCCGCGGCATTGTACTATCTCCTTCCTTACACTCCATCTGAGTCTTATAAAAGGAACCCGCTGAATACCATAAATGGCCAAACAACCCATATAAATATAAATAACAATATATTTATGAAAATAAGAAAAGAAGTATAAGTAAACACGTAACTACTACCCTTACTCTCCCCCACTGCAACCCATGTCCATGGAATCCTAGCCTCATGGCCTCCTTACCCTCCCTCAATGGAGATAAGTATCAAAATTACCTTAGGCCATACCCATCTTGACAACCAATTTTGCCTCAAACCAATGATCTATTTTCCCAATCCTGATGATAAAAATCACCTCAACCATAGTACCTAACTTCTCTTATAAGATCAATACCCAAATACCCTGCCACATCCAATTATATAAATATATAAATCATGGCATAACACATTGCAATAAACAAGAAATTCTATAAGAAATTTCACCTATTAACATTTCAAAATATACAAGGCATGGAAATTGATATTATTCACATGGAATTATCACTTCACAAAGCATATGTGAAGTTATGAAATTGAAATACCCTAAAAATGTGCCTATCAAAAGCCAAACAATCAGGCCTTTCCATACCACACCAAGGTCCAATTCTCCCTTACCACACTAGGGTAAGGTTTACATATCACAATCAATAACATCACACACCAAGTGAGACACTGAGGTGGAAATCATATAAACTATAATATGAGCAAAAGAAAACATCAATTCCCACCCATGGAAACTTGGTCCATCCCTCATACATGGGGCTGTAGGCACCCAAGCACAAGCTATAAACCAAGTTCCAACAATAGCCTATATTCTGTTTACCATATCCCAAATAGTAAACCAACATAAATAAAAATATAAGTCTCAATATCATTAATAGCCATCAAAAAACTGCTACTAAATCCCTATCAACAACTCCTCTGATACCACTTTGTAATGAACTGGACCCGAATAGCCATCCGAACAGTGCTAAACAGGTCAAGTGTTACTATATTAGGTGCACCTCCCTGAATTCCAAAGACTGCCGACTAGTAGTAAGGGTCTGATAGGAATAGTGGAGAGGATATACTCTCTAGGAGGAGGAAAAATGATGGTAATGGTCCCAGTAATAATATATATAACATACAGTGGAAATAAAAAACTCAACAGACTTGAACCAGACCTGCATAGAGGAAGCATAGTCAATAGCAATAAACAAAGGAAACAATACATAAGAAAGTTTAGTGGAAAGTAAACACAAAACATGCTGACCACTTGTAACAACTATTAGAACAAACAAGTCATGCATCCATAGCAAGTCAATATATAAAATGGGCACCAATTTCTAACCAATAATAGCTACAATAAAAAGTAAGCATGATGATATAGAATGAAAACTAAACAAAGTAAACTCAATCTAGGAATGACCTCAAGGTCCATACCATCTCCATGCAATAGATAATATAGTCCATCTCCTAAAGCTGACCTCTTTCTAGCATGTAAATCCATAAAGTCTACAAGCATCTCAAAGGGCTCGTGCAGGGTGTGAGATGAATCTCATTAGGATACTACAAAATGGTGTTTACCTAAAATAATATTTAAACATACATGCATTTATAAGGAAATCAGTAAACAGTATGATGCACAAATAAAAATAAACTCCACTGGTGCTCAGCAGCCACCATAGATTGTCACCTGCTTCGGCCAACGTTGGAATCTCAGTCAAGTAACCTGGCACCATGCGCCTCCTGACACTACGTTTCTCAAGTACCAACATCCCAAAGTCACCCCCAAGAAGTCGTAACTCGAAGGAACAACAATGTTTGTCCTCAAATAAATAACCAGAGGGACAATGATGTCTACCCTCAATAAAGTAACCAAAGGGACAAAGATGTATTCCCTCAAATCACTAATTAGAGGGACAATGATGTCTGCCCTCAAATCATGGTGAGCCTCTTCCCCCAACCTGATAGCCTCAATGCTATCCCATGAAGGCTCCTCACATTCCATGTGGCCTCCTATGACAAGAACCTCCAAACCAATAGTACGTAACCATAACTAATGAGGGCCTCTACCCACATGAGTGGTCAAAACCACCTCATCACAAAGTCTCTCTCTGTGCACACTACTCAAAGTTTCCAGGTGAGCAGTAATCACTAAAATAGTACCCAATCCACAACGTCTTTAACACCTCGTGTCCCTGTGACCATGTCGCTCAAGTTTGATGGCCTCACCATCCAAGTAACCCAAGACATGCCCAACCGGACAATCACATTGCCTCAAGCTGATGTCCATGATGCCCAATCCCGTGGTCAGAACCACCTAATGTAACCCAGTCCAAGCCCAAACTGTGATCAACATCTATCAATAATATCTGATCCATTCCCAACACAACCTAAAGGTTCCAGCATATGAAATATCACTCATCACATATATATTTAATCAAAATAAATACTTAAAACAAGAAAACAAACTAAACAGTTGAATGGAACTAACTATGTGTTGTCCCATACGAGCACCAAGGTCTTGGAAGCCTCTAAAAATTCATATCATGACTTAAACAATTGAACTCAGTAGTTCAATCAAATAAAATCAACTTATACAATTTTGGAACCCCAACTAAAATGTCCCAAATGAGTAGAATCCCCTCACCCGACCCCACTCAAGAAAAACATGAAACAGGGAATACTCAAAGGCATACCCTAGGTCAAATAAAAAGTTTAATCTGCAATGGAAGGTAAAACAGGTTCATGCTAAAAATACCCAAATACGCGCTAAAATCTGTGCCACCCAAATGACTACAAAAGCACAAAAAGAGGTATTCACCACCTACCTGAGACTCGTATATGTAGGAACGTCCGATATTGATCTCAAATTAAAAGATGATATTCGTATATCTATGTTTCTATCAAAAACCATCAATTATGCTCAAATAGAATCTATGGTGTGTGAGGCAAAGAAACTAAAACAAAAGAGGGTGTACAGGTTTATAATTACTGATGCGATCCTACAACCACTGATAGATTCAAGAATAGACTTTGTATGAAGAATCTATGGCAAGTTATGTAGTTCATCATTTCAAAATGGGACTTTTACGAAGTTGGTGAAGAAGAAGATCTTTTTCAAAATAAGGCGTGATGCTATTTAATTTAAGCGAATAAAAATAAAAACACACGGTGTGTATAAATGATTACAAGCCGTGTAGTTTCCTTGTCCGTACTCTGACTTAAGAGGAGGTAGCCACATGGCTTGGACACGCCACACGGGTGGACACACAACTAGAAC
The DNA here is from genome assembly GCA_963277665.1 of Viscum album. Classification (NCBI taxonomy): domain Eukaryota; kingdom Viridiplantae; phylum Streptophyta; class Magnoliopsida; order Santalales; family Viscaceae; genus Viscum; species Viscum album. The sequence goes on from OY728140.1 coordinate 862,086,435, forward strand.
TCAGCCAGTATACAGAAAGGATAATACATGGCGTGTCAAGCCACACTACACGCAGTGTAGTAGCAAATACTTACATTATCATCACACGGAATGTACTCGATGAGCACATAGCTGGCACACGCCTAACCCATACACGGCGTGTACTTTGGAGTACATGGAATGTAATCTGGAAATTTCCAAAACTTCCTAGATTTTCCTAGTTTTTCTCAGAAACAAGTCAAAAATTTAAATAGGGTTGGGATTTTGACCTATTCCAAAAACCTCAGTTCTTACTAGAAACATTCAGAGATAATTATCAAGGATAGATTATCAGAATAGGTAAAATTTTTCTTCCTGAAAAAACTTTTATTTAGAATGTTTTATTTGTTAATGGTCTTAATCATAACCTTATAAGCATAAGTCAATCATGTGATAATGTTTACCTTGAGATCTTTAGGAATGATAAATGTTTATAACATAGTTCCAAGGATGAATTTATTCTTTCTTTCAATTGGTATGAGAAAGTCTACACTCTTAACTTAGAAGGCATTAAGACTTAAGAATTACCTTTCCTTAGTAAAGTAGAAGATCAATATTGGTTATGACATAGAAGGTTAAAACACTATAACCTTAGAAACTTATCTAAATTTACTTTTAAATGACTTTTTGAAGATCTAACAAATCTTAGGTTTGATACTTCAAAAGTATATGATCCTTATTAATACAGTAAGAAACATAATTCGAGTTTTAAATATCTTAGTGAAGTCTCAACATTTGAGATTTATAGTTAGTACACATGGACTTATTTGGTCCTATAAAAACTAGAAGTATTGGTGGAATATACTATGTGTATGTATTAGTTGATTATTACAATAGATATACTTGGTTTTTTTTCCTCATGAAGAAATCTAAAGGCTTTTTTTTTATTTTAAAACTTTTATAGAAAAATTTAAAAATGAGAAAAACCTTCCCTTAATTACTATTCATGGTAATCATGGTGGAGAATTTGTAAATTCTTATTTTGAAAAGTTTTGTAGTAATAAAGGTATAAAACATAAATTTTAAACACATAACCCCCCTAGAAAAATGATGTAGTAAAATAAGAAATATAATTCTTTAGGAAATAACTAGAACCATACTGATTGAATACTCTGTTGCTATTTTTTTTGGATGAAGTGGTTTTTACCACATGTTATACTATAAATCAAGTTTTAATTAGAAATTTCTTTAATAAAACTTCTTATGAGCTGTGGACAAGAAAAAAAAAATGTTTATTACTTTAAAGTATTTTGTTGAAAAGTATTAATTTTAACCAAAATCCGATGAAGGAATATTTTTAGGTTATTCTACTACTTCTAATTATTATATATTTTTTAATAAAAATTATTATACTATTGAGGAAACAATTCTTGTTATGTTTGATGAAACCGATCCCTTTATTTTAAACAACCCCAACCTACGTACTTGGATGTTATTTGTAAAACCAATTTTAAATGTTTGTTAGAAAGTTCTTATCATAAGGAAAAAACTCAATAACTGGCTTCTAAAGTTTTCCTCATTAATATTTTCTACCAATTATTGAAGAACAGACTTTTGAAAACCCAAGAAGTTAGCAGTTTCATAGGAATCATCCTAGTGAAAGTATCATTGAGTATGTAGATCAACAAATTATGACTAGAAGTTCCTTATTAAATAAAATTAAACATCTTTATTTCTTATCCCAATTTCAACCTAATAATCCTGATGAGGCTTTAGGTGATGACTATTTTATAAAGGCTATGCAAGATGAGAACAATAAATTTTAAAGGAAGAAAGTATGGAATTTAGTTAAATGACCTAAAGAAACATATATATTTGAAGTAAAATGGGTTTTTTGGAAAAAATATGATGAAAATGGAAAAATTGTTAGAAATAAAGATAGAATTGTTACTAAGGTATATAAAAATAAATAAATAATAGATTATGAATAAAATTATTCTCTAATAGTAAGACTTGAATCTATTCCATTACTTCTGGCCTTTTTAGAATTATTTAATTTCAAACTTTTTGAAATGGATGTGAAGTGTGGTTTTCTTAATAGATATGTTCAAGAGGAATTTTATGTGGAAAAACCAACTAGTTTTGAAAATAGAAAACATCTAGAACATGTTTTTAAACTTACCAAAGCTTTTTATGGACTTAAAAAATCCCCTAGAAATTAGTATGAATGATTAATTAAATTTTTGTTAAAAAATATTTGTTAAGGGAGTTGTGGATCCAAATATGTTTATAAAAGAAGTTAATAAAATTATTATGATTATTCAAATTTATGTTAATGACATTATATTTGGATCAAATCAATAATCTTTAATAGATTCGTTTATAGATCTTATGAAGTCTAATTTTGAAATGAGTATGATGGGTGAGTTAACATATTTCTATGGTTTTCAAATTTTATAAAAACCAGAAGTAACTTTTAAATCTCAACATAAGTATATAAAATATCTTCTTACGAAATTTGGATATGAAAATACTAAATGTATTAGTACTCCCATCGATACCTAGAAAACTTTATATCTTGAAAAGGATGGGAAATGAGTTATTCAAAAGGTTTTTAGAGGTATGATAGGAAGTTTACTTTACTTAACTACTAGTCATACAAATTTAATGTTCTCTATATGCCTATGTGCAAGATATCAAGAAAATACAAAATAATATCATCTAAAAGCTGTAAAAAGAATTTTTTTTTATCTTAAGGGAACTATGGATTTAGGCCTTTTCTATTCTTCTCGAATTTTTTTTGAATTAAAAAGTTTTTCAGATACTGACTTTGGAGGATGTATAATGGATATAAAAAGTTAATCTAGCAATTTTCATTTATTAGGAGACTCTTTAGTTTATTGTTCATGTAATAAACAAAACATAGTACAACTTTCTACTACTAAAGATGAATATGTGGTAGCTGGAAGTTGCAGTGCTCAAGTGTTGTGGATATAACATACACTCACTAACTATGGAATGATTTTTAATGAAACTCAAATAATTTGTGATAATAAAAGTGCTATTTATCTAACTAAAAACCCATAATATCACTCACATGATAAGAACATAGATATAATACACCATTTCCTTCTGAATCACACACTTAAAGGAGATATCATTTTATAAATCATTCGAATGCAAGATCAATTTGTTGATATTTTTACAAAACCCCTTAGTTATGATATATTTGAATACATTAAATAGAATCTAGGAATAATCAATGTAATTTAATTTTTCATATATACTTCTTGTTTATCCATCTCTTTACATTAATATACTTATTTTCATAGGGGTATTACATATATTTTATGTTTTTCAAATTTTTTAGTTTTTCTTAATACCTTTAATTTTCTAAAATTGTAAGTTTTTTATAATTTTTTTATAATGAACTTTTACAGAATTACAATGTTTATAAAAAATTAGGATTCAGAATTCTTAAATATTTTTCCCAGTCTCAAAATTTGTTATAAATTTCCAGACTCAAAATTTTCTATATTTTTTTCAGATTCAAAAGGTTTTAATAATCTATTTTTATTTCAAAACTATCACAATCTATTTGGTTTACAAAAACCATGAAGAACAGGTTAGTCATACTAATGAAAATTTCTACTCTGAAAGGTACCCTTATACTCTTTTTGTTTTTTCACTATCTGATTACGTTGGTTTATAATCTTTATTGCTTTTATACTTTTAGTTTTATAAAGACTTTGTTTTTCTTTTCATTTTTTTTAATTTTTTTAATCGAAATGATAGCCAATCCGGTAAAGTTATAAAAAACTTCAAGGTTTAAAAAATACTTTTAAAACTTTCTTTATATGAATAATGGCCATTAGATTAGTTTGGGTTTTCATATCAATTGGTTATTATCTTATGGAAGATGAACCGTCACCCCCATTTCCAATATAAGGATGGGTCACCGGTTTTACCACATTGGTTATCCATATATTTTTCACCCTCGAGCCACTTCACTCATCAAAAGACCAAGTCCTATTAAAAATATTTTCATTTAATCACCATTTTAAGAATAAAAATTTGATGGTAACAAAAGAGGATTATGTGAAGTGGTTTGTATTTAGAGAAATGTTAGTTGAACAATCATGGTATGAGAAATATGATTATATTCTGAAGAAGATAATTTATTTCCAAGGTTAGGAATTGGTGTGTGTTTAAAAACTAGATAATGATTTTGATCTTTATTATCCTAATTTTGTTCATGAGTTTTATGCACCCATTCAGTTTTTAAAGGAATATGGGAAAGAAAACATTTTTTTACAATGTATAGAAAAAGATATAAAGTGTCTTACAAGAAACTTGATAATTTGGTTGGAGTACCTTCTAAGGGAGGAGAATATTGTCCTTCTCACAAGTTAACCAATATTATCCAAACATTTAAAAAGGATAAAGCCAAAGAATATTTACTTTCAAAGTATGAAATTTTTAAAAAGGTTTCCCACATGAATCTATATAATAGAGTATTTTACCTTTGGATGAAAGGGATTTTAATTCTGAGAAAAGGAGATAGGGATACCTTGATGGTATCAGATGTTTTTGTATTGTATTTTATTGTAAACATGAGGATAATTTATCTTTTCAAGTTTATCCTTCTAACTATGAAGAAAATAAAAAATTACTATATCAAATAAAAGATCATTATATTTCTATACTTCATAAGAAAAATGGTGGTAAAGTGTATGGAGATCTTTAAAGTAGTTAATAAATCATATCTAATGAGGGAGAAAATTTTATTTATCAGTGAGGATACAATGAAAAAAATGAGATTGGTATTTGATGAATAATAAAATAAGTTTGTTGAGAAAGCTGATGGTGTTGCATCAAAGGCAGATCTATTAAGGAAATTAGAAAAGGTTGATAATAAGAAGAAGAGGAAGGTAGAGATATCTAATTTAAATAATCAAAAGAAGGATAAAAGGAATCTTAATGATGTGTTTAATTATATGATAAATCATAAGGCTGAAAGAAGCCTGGGGTCCGGAGACCAAAATTGATTCCGTATAAGATAAAGCATTGATAATTCATGCTTCAAAAACATTAGAAGAATACGATAAAAAAAAGAAACAAAAGAAAATGTTGAAATAATATCATCTATGTAAAATTATTTTGAAAGGATTGAAAGAGAATACGAGAATGCAAACCTTCCTACTTCCCATACTGATCAGATAATTCTATAAGTAGGTTTAGTTTTTCAAAAAACATCTGTTGTTCAAGATAATGTCCCTTCAGTGGTAGAAAAGGTAAAAGGAAAGGCTAGATAAGAAGAATAAATACAAAAAAAATCAGCACTAGAGATAGTAGGAAATGGAGTTATTAGAACTACCAAAAAATTTGAAGAAGTGCTTGATAAGGAAGTAAATAAAGAAGTTTATGGATGAGGAAAAGAAGAAGAAGAATAAAAATAAGGAGAAGAATAAGAAGAAAAAGAAAAAAAGGCAAATAAAGATATGAGAAATAAGAAGAATAAGAATAAAAATAAGTAGAAACAGAAATAGAAGAAGAAGTTGAGGAAGATGAAGATGAAGAGGAGGAAGAATAAAATAAGGAAGAGGATAATAATGAGGAAAAACAGTCTGAAAAAGAATCATCGAATTCATCCTCATCCTCATAAAGATTATCCTCCAAGTCTAGAAAGGATGAAAAATCAATAAGTTCTTAGGAATAAGGATCCTCTTCAAAACAAGAAGCTCAATCAGAATCAAAGAAAGAAGAAAGAGATAAAAATTTAAAAAAAAGTTTTTGATAAATATAAGATCGAAGAAGATGTTGACATTTTGGAAATTTTAGATGAAAAATAGTTTCAAACAAAGATTATAAGAAAGGGAAAGAAGTAGAAGCTAAAAACAACCAAACAAAATGCTACTGAACAAGGAATAATTACAGGTTTCTCAAGAAAAATCTTAAAAACATACAAGATCATGTAATCAGATGGTGAAGTGATCTCATAAAGTTGACTATGATATCAGAATTATGCTCAACAATTTTATGAAATAAATAATATTATGGTATAGTTAGAATGTTATTTTAATCAGTTATCCTTATACATGGATATCATATTAAAATTTGTGGAACATTTCATATATCAACCAATGAACGTACTGAGGATGTCAATTATTTGAAATTATAAATCTAAGACACGAAGTTAGAGTTGACTAGAATTATATTTTATGAAGATAAGGTGATCTTTTTAATGGATCCTAATAAATAACTATTTAGGAATCTAAAAGTTTAAAATCTCAAGATCATTTAAAAGAAGAAAGGATTCTGAGGCTTGAAAAATATCAAAAAGAGTTCAGGAAGATGAAGGAATTTATCAAGACTCTGATGAAGAATGAATGCTTTTTTTTCTTTTAAACTCACGATGTATTTTTTATAAAACTTTTTTAAAAAATTTTAATGTTTAAAAATTAATTATCTTTTAATCCAAATCTAATTTTTATGAATGTTTTCCAATTCATATTGGTTATACATTCTTTAATATTTTTTATGGATGACTAGTTTGTTCAATAAATTTTTTTTTTATATTGTTTTTCTAAATTTTCAAGAAACATTGGATTTTCCCATTACTTTTTGAAAATAAAAAAGGAGAAGAAAGAGTTATTAAATGGGGAGAATATTTTTTTAAGGGAACTTTGTAATATAAAAGGGGAGATATTTCATTAATGGGGAGAATACAATCCTTAGGGGGATAAATACTTGGGGGAGAAATACTCCTAAGGGGTGACATTTTCATTATGGTAGAACTTTTATATTACTCTCCATTATGTTGAACATCATATTTAGAAGATTTATAAACTCAGGGGGTGTTAAGCTTCAAAATATAACTTTCAATATGAATTTCTTAAAAGAATTATGGGATGTAAAGTTTTTAAGTTTTTTTTCATTTATGTTTTGGGGTGTTTTATTTCCAAAAAGAGGGATATTATTGAGTCATAAGTTCTACTAATTAATTTTTCATTCCTTTAGTTTTGGAAATCACAAACACTCACTTAAAAAAATTTTTACTAACTTTTTATGTCCCAAGTGTTATAGAATGTTTTTGTAGAAAAAAATTTCTTTTACCATACCTAGAAAAAGTTCTATTGAATTATGAAAATAAACTTACTATTCTTCATTATGGAAGTCATAATGAGTATGTGTCTAATTTAGCTAACTCCACTTTATCACACCAGGATTTAGACTTTAGTAATGTCTATTGTACTAAAAAAAGTCATGAATATCAAACTAATACTAGTACCAATACAATCATACTAACATTTATAAATATTATCATATTTACAATAGATAATAAATTCCATCAAACTGACTTTGGTTTATGATTGGAGCACATATATTTTTTTATCGTAGGGAATACCTTAAACATTGTAATGGTTTCAATCAATACGACTTCGAATATTCAGTTATGATGAGCTATCAAGCGCCAACAATCCGAGGATATTGGAAAAAACTTGGAAATACAAACGTTGAATCATTTACTATAAATATTGGGTGATTTGAAGAGTTTAGAGCCAATATTTTTTCACTCTAAAGTCATATGAAGATTACGTAGAATGAACTACTCATTCATAGTCTTTTTTAATTATTTATAATGTTGTATCCTTAAGGAATCATTGTAAGGGTTGTTTCATCAATAAATATTGAAATTTTATTCGTGTTCGGTAATTGTATAGATGGATTTTAGGGATATGAAGATTGGGAATCTGTAACACCATAGATTTTATGAGAAATATTTTGTTTTTATGTATTATGTTATACGCAACACCAAAATAATATTTCACTACACACAACACTATCTTGGCTTGCATTCCACGCAAGAGCAACCTTCCTCGATAGCTTGCGTTGTACGCAATACCGAGTTTCACTAAACAATGATATGTTATTAAAATATTATTAAAACTAGCCGTTATGAATAGTAATACCCACTTTTTGAAATTTTATAAACTTTATCTTTCAAAATGGACTTCACTTTTAGATTCGGAATATCGAAATTATCCTAGGGTGAATTTTTTGTATTTTTCTGAATACTTTCAATTTTTGATGAATAGTGAAAAACACTGAGTTATAGTTTAAAACTGAATTTTTATTTAAATAATTATTTATTTTATTTAAATTTATTTTAGGTCAAAATAGACACATAATACCTATATAAGTTCAATTTAATTAATTGGAGTCATTTTATAATAATATAGATATATAAAAAATTTATTGAACTTTTTGACCGTCTTTTACCCATCTCCTAGGAGCATTTGTAATTGTACATAAAACATAATTTTATCGCTATTGTGAGTTGAATTTCAAAAATCTGAGAGACACAGTTAATATCTAGGAGTAAAATGTGGTTCAATAAGATAAAAATAATTTTTGGTGAATAGTAACTTTTTACTTTTATTTACCACAGTTAGAAGTAAATAGGCTAATTAAGGATAAAAATGATATTATTATTACCATAACACATGTCCTAATTCTATTGGATAAAATTAATTCGACCAAAAACAACCTTACGGATAAAATATTACCCTTTAGGTCCACTTTTATTATATTAGGACATTTATTATTATTTTATTTAAAAAGAGTTAAAAGAGTTAAAATCAATGTTTAATAAATAAAACATTTATAATATAGGGTTATACATAAGATAAATTCGACGATAAATATTAATTAGAAAGATAAAACGATTTCATACATAATGGTATTTTATTTATAATTTTTAGACATTAAATAATTTAATTTATTTATGACACAATGATGATGCAGTAATTACCTTATTAATGAAATATTAACATAATTGATATTATAAATACACAAATAAATGTAATTTGAGACTTTTTATGAATTTAACTAATTTTATAGGTTAATATGACATGTTAGTATTTATTTAATTAACTTATTTAAAACTAATCATGTTGTTATGATTTTCAAAAAAATCAATTACCAAATAGTGTCAAAATTTACATAAAATAGTTTTTAAAACAAATATTATATTATTAATTGTTATTCTATTCCTAAAAATATAAGGTTAGGACAAATGACTTAGATAATGTTATATATATTAATAATAAACCACTTGGGGTTCTTTTTTCTTCTTATAGTAAGTTTATTAACCATATAGTTTAAGAAAACTAGAAGACACGGTAAAAGTTAAATTATTTAACTTAGAGTTAAATCTAAATGATAAGGTTAAAATAGTAACCAAAACTTGTCTAAAACCTATTTTTTGGGAGAATTTAGAACCATCCCCACTTTATTGTAGAAATAAATCAATTTGGATCTGTTATAAACCGAATATGACTTTATTATAAAATAATATTTTAAGTTTTTCCTAAGGTGCCTCTCACCTCCCTTATAAAAGGGCACCTCCTCCCTCTCCTCTTTACACAACTTTGAGATTTAAAGCTCGGCCAAACCCTACCCATTTTCCTTATAAACTTCCCTAGAAACATACTAGAGGTCCTGGTCTTCTTCAAAGACCAATTTTAGTGCCCTAAGAGGAGGTTTCAAAGAGGCGTGTTGAAGAAGAGGTAATATCCGTTACCGATTCTTTCAAATTTATTTCTTCTTATACTTCCTCTTATTTAGTTTTTTAATTATGAAGTAATAACATCAGTATCACTAATATACTTATATTTTATTATAAATATGGAAAAAACATATTTCACCTTCTATCCGTCCTACGGAAAATGAAATCACCGCGCGTGCATACGTACGGAATACCGTTTCCACGCTGTGGTGTAATCTGTTTTCCACCACCACCTTACTTGGATGAGTATAATGGTGTAAAGAATAACTATATATGATTATTGTAAAGTTATGTTGATTATGAAATAGTATACATACACTTAAATACAATCCCACGATCATGGGAATGATATCATCGCTCGTGCGTACGTACGACCCACCGTCTCCACGATGTGATGCGACTCGTTCTACATGATATTCACTGAATAATGATTATATAAATGAATTTAATGAATAAATATGATATATATTACACTAATACCATTCTATAAATGAGGAATCTATAACCTAAAAATAATAAGAATAATTTATTCGACAAAACATGCATAAGAACATAGAGCAATGAACACACGAATAACAAGTAGCAATGAAATATTACTAATAAGAAGATAATAATATGGCCATATATGACATAATAAAAATTAATATTATTCTTTAATAATTCAATGACATTATTTAAATCATTATACAGAATTTTCAGATACGTATAAAGCAAATCAGACCTAAGGTAAGGGAAACTTTCACAATCTCATTTTTATCCGAGATTGTTTATACTTCAGAATTTATTGGGGAATATTTATCATCCACATACATGTTTTCTTAATATGTAATGTTATTTCTATAATCCTACAATTTGTTAAATCAAATTTTACCCATTGGTGAGTTTTTAGTAAAAATATGAAAGGAATATTTTGTCATTTTTAGTATGAGGTACTTTTTGATTTTTCTGACCAAAGTACGAGAAAAATGTTTTTTTAAATTATACGACATGAATGGATTTTTATGATTTCATAGAACATTATTTCCATGAATCTTACTTTACAAGTTTTCAAGTTTATTTTTAATCAACTTCTTTTAGTTTAAAACTGTATGACATGTTAAGAAAGGAAAAATGTTTTTGAAGTAGAAAGGATATTTTCCTCAAGAATGGAGTTCAAGTGTTTTATCAAAATTATTTTCCATCTAAGATAATATAGGGTTCTATTTATATCCCTATTTTTACTTTAATTTGATTATGTTATGATGGAATTAATTTTATGATGTCCTTTTATCTTATATGGATTATGTTATGATGGCATGATGTTTAAGAATCCTATTTTTATTACATGTGTTATGCTATGATTTATGATTTTGTGGCACACATAAGAATGGTTTCATTATGAGATGGTGGGGACCTATATCTACCTCCAATTAATTGGGTAAATATTTATATCTCATGAGATAGACATGGCTGGAACGACAAGTTAATCCGGTTCAGTGATACAGGACTAGAACGAGGAGTGAACTCAGTTCAGTAATGGACTTTGTCCGCTATGATGGTCTTGGAAATGAGCCTTGACTAATATGAAATGATTTTCTTTGATTATGTGTGTATGCCACAAAGTTTCATGTTTTAAGTTATGATTTTTGTGATTACATTTCACTACCATGATTTATCCCATCTTATGATATTATGAACTCTTTTGCAGGTTAATATTTTCAAAATGTTATGTTCTTATGAATATGATATGATTGATATTTCTTTTTTTTTACCCTTACTGAGAATTTGAGCGCACCCTTTTGTATGTTTTCTTTTCCCCAGGTCAAGAAGAAGGGTATTAAGTAGGATGTGCCAAAAGGGACTCTAGATATGATGAAATAAATGGGAGACGATGTAGATGATTTATGAACCAGTTGTTTATGTTTCCCAGTTTCTAAAGACACTATACCTATATGGTCCTATCATGGTTTTGTTATATGTTTTAATAAGTATTCTTCAATTCTGAAGTAATAACCATGTATTTAAAGTATGGGTCGTTATAGTTGGTATCAGAGGAAAGGTATAGTCAACCTTTGGAAACTAGGATGTGAAATCCTTAGTAAGATCTCTAAGGATATGTCTAAACATAGAACACAATATTAGTGTTTTAGAAATGGCCATTAACAACCTATTATAAGACCTAAAGTGTGAAATTTTATTACTGATTATGTTGTTTTCCTGTTATAATTAGTGTTGCTCACACTATTCTTCTTGGTTTTAGTCAATGGCCGGAACCCGAAGGAACCGTGTTAATGCGGAATGCGATGGGAAATGCAATGATTGTCCCCCTGAGCAACCAAAATTTATGGGAGTTGGAATGCAAAACATTGTAGCCATGCTCAAAAAACATTCTCAAGATATGAATCATGCTGGACTTCCAAACGAGCAAAGGAAGGAGCAACATTCTGTTGAATCCTTCATGAGGCAGCTTCCACCTTCATTCAGCGGGTATTTTGATCCATTAGTGGCTGAACAATGGATTTGTACCACTGAAAAGATATTTTCAATTCTACAATGTTCTTAACATGATAAAGTCATCTTAGTAGTATATAATTTGGAAGGTGAAGAAGATCAATGGTGGAATCTTAGTAAGAATACAAGGTAAAGGGATGAAATTGAGTCCATGGAATGGGACGAGTTCAAGAACTTATTTTTCAATAAGTACGTCCCTCGTATTCTTCGAAAAAAGATTTATAAGGAGTTTCTTGAAGTGAAGCAAAAGTATGATGAATCTGTTGGTACCTACGAAGCAAATTTTACAAGACTTGCAAGGTATGGTTCTGGAATTATTATCCAAACTGAGAGTAAAATCGATCAATTATTTAGTGGCTTAAAACCAAGTATTCAAAGGGAATTAGCCATAAGGGACTTCAATAGCTATGAGGAAATTGTTCGTTGTGCTCTCAAGGTTGAGATGGAGATTGGAGTAACCCATCAATCATATGGGTTTGATAAGAAGAGGAAAATGGAATTCAAAGGAAAAACTAAAGACCACACTGAAAAGAAGAAGAGTTTTCCCTTATGCTCAAAGTGTGGAAAGAAACATGGAGTAAATTGTCTTAAAGGGATAAGTAAATGTTTTAAGTGTGGAAAAGAAGGTAATCGAGAAGTTGAATGTTGAAATAATGGGAAGAATATGTCTAATGATACGAATAAAGAAAGGGATACACATAATGCACCTCCTAAACTTAAATGTTTCAAGTGCAAGGAAATGTGGCATTATGCCAATCAATTCCCTAATCCAAGGGTTGTTGATGATGATCGACGTCAACAAACTCTTAAGGCCAAAGACAAAGGAAAGTCACATGCAATTTCTATCGGTTATGTGGAGTATGATAACAAAGTGCTGAAAGGTACACTTACCATCCACTCTAAAGTAGAAGATGTTTTATTTGATTCGGGATCCACCGACTCTTTTATTTATAAAGAATTTTCTATGGGTATCACCATTTTACCTCAGTAGTTAGATATTGAGTTAGCTGTGACAACCCCTAATGGCACAACAATTGCATCAAAAGTTTACAATTCTTCTCCGATTGAAGTTTGTGGGAAAGTGCTTCCTGCAAATCTTGTTATCCTTCCTATAGTGGAATTTGATGTGATTCTTAGCATGGATTGGATTTCCTTATATGGAGCTCATATCAATTTCCAAAGAAGATAAGTCACATTTCATATTCCATATTAATCTATGATCGTCTATCGATGCAAGGATGAACATAACCTTCCAGTGGAAATTTCTTCCATCTTATGGGTCTTAATTCCACTAAATGAAGGTTATTTATCTCAAATGGTTTGAGATAAACTCACGATTAAGAATATGACCATTGTATGGGAGTTTGATGATGTCTTTCTGGATGAATTTACTGGTCTTCCACCAAATCGTGAAGTTGAGTTTTCAATAGAACTCGTATCGGGTGCTTTACCTATTTAAAAGACAACTTATAGAATGGACCCAATTGAGTTGTAGGAATTGAAGAAGAAACTCCAAGAGAATCTTGATAAGGGATTCATATTCCCTAGTGCATCACCTTGGGGAGAACCTGTTCTGTTTGTTAAGAAGAAAGATGGATCAATGAGACTCTGCATTGATTATTGAGAACTTAATAAGATCATTATAAAAAAAATCCTCTCCCATGCATTGATGAATTATTTGACCAAGTACGCGGAGCTCAATACTTTTCCAAGATTGATCTTCATTCAGGGTATCATCAATTAAGGGTCAAAAGAGAGGATATACCAAAGACGGCTTTCCGTACAAGGTATAGACACTATGAATTTATAGTGATTCCATTTGGTCTTACTAATGCCCCTAATATCTTCATGGATCTAATGAATATAGTCTTTAGAGTCTATCTTGATCAGTTTGTGGTAGTCTTTATAGAAGACATTCTTGTTTATTCAAAGGGAAAGGAAGAACATGAAGATCACTTGATAATTGCATTGAAGACCCTGATAAAGGAGAATCTTTATACCAAATTTACCAAGTGTAAATTTTGGATTAAAAAAGTTTCATTTTTGGGTCACATAATCTCAAAAGTGGGGATATTTATAGATCCGGAAAAAACCGAGGTTATTGAAAGATGGTCAAGACCAACAACAGTAATTGAGATCTGAAGTATTCTTGGTTTAGCTGGGTACTATCGACGTTTTGTGAAATATTTTTCAAGATTATCTTACCCACTCACCAAATTTACTCAGAAGGGAGTTAAGTTTGTTTGGATGGAGGAATGTGAAGAGAATACCAAGGAGTTAAAAAGAAGATTATCCAATGCACCTGTTCTCACACTGCCTTGTAGTGGAGAAAGGTTTGTGATCTACAGTGATGCATCCAAGAAGGGGTTGGGGTTTGTTCTCATAAAAAATGATATGGTGATAGCTTATGCCTCATGACAGTTGAAAATCCATGAGAAAAATTACCCAACTCATGATTTGGAGTTAGCTGCGGTAATCTTTGAATTAAATATTTGGAGGCATTATATTTATGGTGAAAGGTGTGATATTTATACTAATCATAAAATTTTAAAGTATATTTTCACACAAAAGGAGCTGAATATGCACCAAAGAAGATGGTTGGAGTTGATTAAGTACTACAACTGCTCAATTCATTATCACCCTGGGAAAGAAAACAAGGTGGCAGATGCATTAAGTCGACAAGACCATGCTAGCTTATCCATGATGAGGATCACAAAAGATCCAATATTTATGGATTTACAAAGGATGGATCTTGGAATTATAATGGAAGGGGAAAAATCTTATCTTTCTCAAATGAATGTTCAACCATCTATACATGTGAAGATTAAAGAGGCACAAAAAAAGATGTAGAGTTACAAAAGAAGGTGAGAAATGTTCCTGAATTCAACCTTGATTGTGATGGGATAATAAGGTTCAAGAATCGGGTTTGTGTTCCTCCCATCCCAGAATTAAAGAAGGAGCTGCTGGATGACGCTCATAGTTCTTAATTCTCTATTTATCCTGGAAGTACGAAGATGTATAGGGAGCTGAAAGAGTACTTTTGGTGGGATGGCATGAAAACAGATGTTGCTGAATATGTCTCTCGATGCTTGGTTTGTTAGCAAGTTAAAGATAAGAGAAAAAATTCTAATGGTATGTTATAACCATTACCCATACCCGAATGGAAATGGGAAAACATCACTATGGACTTTGTCACCGGAATTCCTAAAACATCCAAAGGAAATAATGCTATCTAGGACATAGTTGATCGTCTTACGAAGTCGGAACACTTCATTGCTATTAGAGAGGATTTCTCTCTTGATCAGCTTTCCAGGATATATGTAAAGGAAGTGGAAAGATTGCATGTAGTACCACTTTCCATTATATCTGATCGGGATCTGAGGTTTACCTTGAAGTTTTGGCGAAGTCTTCAGCATACTCTAGATACGGAGTTGAGTTTCAACACTGCTTATCATACTCAGACAAACGGTCAGTCTGAGAGGAAAATTCAAACTCTAGAAGAAATGTTGAGAGCTTACTCTATAGATTTCAAAGGTGGTTGGGATCAACACTTACCTTTGGTGGGATTTTCTTATAATAATAGCTTTCACTACAGTATTCAGATGGATCCTTATGAAGCTCTCTATTGAATGAAATGCAGGACTATAACTTGCTGGGATGAAGTTGGGGAAAGAAAGCTATTAGGACCTGATCTTGTTGATGAGATGGCAGAAAAGTTCAGATCTATTCAACAACACATAAGAGCAGCTCAGAGTCGACAAAATAGTTATGCTAACAACCAAAGAAAAGTCCTAGAGTTTTAAGTGGGTGATAAAGTGTTCTTATGAATATCTCATTGGAAGAGAGTAATGAGATTTAGAAAGAAGGGAAAGATGAGCCCTAGGTATATTGGCCCTTTTGAAATACTGGATCGTGTTGGGAAGGTAGCTTACCGATTGGTGCTTCCATAGAATCTCCATCAAGTTCATGATGTGTTCCATGTATCTCTCATGAGAAAGTACATACCTGATCCATCACATGTACTAAGCTCAGAATTTGTACCGCTGGAGCAAGATATTTCTTATGAAGAACAACTGATAGAGATTTTGGATTGTAGCGAAAACGTCCTACAGAACAAGACCACTCGCTTGGTGAAAGTTTTATAGAGGAACCACCAATTAGAAGAAGCTACATGGGAACTTTAGGATATGATGAGGGAGAGGTATCCTCATCTGTTTGTTACAAAGTGACGAATTTTGAGGATGTAATTCATTTTAGGGGGGGGGGTAGAATGTAACACCCGAGATTTTATGAGAAATATTTTGTTTTTATGTATTATGTTATATGAAACACCAAAGGAATCTTTCACTACACAAAACATTGTCTTGGCTTGCATTTCACGTAAGAGCAACCTTCCTCGATATCTTGCGTTGTACGCAATACCGAGTTTCACTAAATAATGATATGTTATTAAAATATTATTAAAACTAGCTGTTATGAATAGTAATACCCAATTTTTAAAATTTTATAAATTTTATCTTTCATAATGGACTTTATTTTTGGATTCAGAATATCAAAATTAGCCAAGGGTAAATTTTTGGTATTTTTCCAAAAACTTTCAATTTTTGATGAATAGTGAAAAACACTGAGTTATAGTTTAAAACCGAATTTTTATTTAAATAATTATTTATTTTATTTAAATTTATTTTAGGTAAAAATAGATATATAATACCTATATAAGTTCAATGTAATTAATTGGAGTCATTTTATAATAATATAGATATATAAAAAATTTATTGAACTTTTTGACCGTCTTTTACCCACCTCCTAGGAGCATTTGTAATTGTACATAAAACATAATTTTACCACTTATGTGAGTTGAATTTTGAAAATCCAAGAGACACGGTTAATATCAAGGAGTAAAATTTGGTTCAATAAGATAAAAATAAATTTTTTGTGAATAGTAACTTTTTACATTTATTTACCACGGTTAAAAGTAAATAGGGTAATTAAGGGTAAAAATGATATTATTATTACCATAACACAAATCCTAATTCTATTGGATAAGTGTAATTCTACCAAAAACAACCTTAGGGATAAAATATTACCCTTTAGGTCCACTTGGATTAGAATAGGACATTTATTATTATTTTATTTAAAGAAGAGTTAAAAGAGTTAAAATCAAAGTTTAATAACTAAAACATTTTTAATATAGTGTTATACATAAGATAAATTAGACTATAAATATTAATTAGAAATATAAAACGATTTCCCACATAATGGTATTTTATTTATAATTTTTATACATTACATAAGTTAATTTATTTATGACACAATTATGATGCAATAATTACCTTATTAATGAAATATTAACATAATTGATATTATAAATACCCAAATAAATGTAATTTGAGACTTTTTATGAATTTCACTAATTTTACAGGTTAATATGACATATTATTATTTATTTAATTAACTTTATTCTAACTAATCATGCTGTTATGATTTTCACAAAAATCAATTACCAAATAGTGTCAAAATTGACATAAAATAGTTTTTAAAACAAATATTATATTATTAATTGTTATTATATTCCTAAAAATCTAAGGTTCGTCAAAATGACTTATATAAGGTTATATATATTAATAATTAACCACTTGGGGTTCTTTTGGCTTGTTATAGTAAGTTTATTAACCATATAGTGTTAGAAAACAAGAAGACACGGTAAAAGTTAAATTATTTAACTTAGAGTTAAATCTAAATGATAAGGTTAAAATAGTAACATAAACCTGTCTAAAACCTATTGGTTGAGAGTATTTCAACCCATAACCACTTTATCTTTGAAATAAATCAATTTGGAGTTATTATAAACCGAATATGACTTTATTATAGAATAATATTTTAAGTTTTTCCTAAGGTGCCCCTCTCCTCCCTTATAAAAGGGCACCTCCTCCCTATCCTCTTTACACAACTTTGAGATTTCATGATTGGAAAAAACCTGACCATTTCCCTTCTAAACTTCCCTAAAAACATACTAGAGGTCCTGGTCTTCTTCAAGGACCAATTTTATTTCCCTAAGAGGAGGTTTCAAAGAGGCGCGTCGAAGAAGAGGTAATATCCGTTACTGATTCTTTCAAATTTATTTCTTCTTCTACTTACTCTTCTTTAGTTTTTTAATTATGAAGTAATAACATAAGTATCAATCATATACTGATATTTATTATAAATATGAAACAACCCTATTTCACCTTCTATCCATCCTACGGAAAACGAAATAACCGCGCGTGCAAATGTACAGAATACCGTCTCCACGCCGTGGTGTAATCTGTTTTCCACCACCACCTTACTTGGATGGGTATAATGGTGTTAAGAATAACTATATATGATTATTTTAAAGTTATATTTATTCTTAAATAGTATACATACACTTCAATAAAATTCCACAATCATGGGAACAATATCATCGCCCGTGCGTACGTACGGCCTACCATCTCCACGATGTGATGCGACTCATTCTACATGATCTTCATTGAATAATGATTATATAAATGAATTGAATGAATAAATATGATATATATTACACTAATAACATTATGGAAATGAGGAATATATAACCTAAAAATAATAATAAGAATTTATTCGACAAAACATGCATAAGAACATAAAGTAATGAACACCCGAATAACAAGTAGCAATGAAATATTACTAATAAGAAGATAAGAATATGAACATATATGAAATAATAACAATGAATATGATTCTGTAATAAGTCAATGAAATTATTTAATTCATTATACAAGATGTTTGGATACGTATGGAGAATTTTTTTAACTTATACGACATGAATGGATTTTTATGATTTCATAGAACATTATTACCATGAAGCTTCCTATAAAAGTTTTCAAGTTTATTTTTAATCAACTTATTTTAGTTTAAAATTGTATGACATGTTAAGAAAGGAAAAATGTTTTTGAAGTAGAAAAGATATTTTCTTCAAGAATGGAGTTCAAGTCTTTTATCAAAATTATTTTCCATGTAAGATAATATAGGGTTCTGTTTCTATCCCTATTTTTACCTTGATTTGATTATGTTATGATGGAATTAATTTTATGATGTCCTTTTATCTTATATGGATTATGTTATGATGGCATGATGTTTATGAATCCCATTTTTATTACATGGGTTATGATATGATTTATG
This sequence comes from Viscum album, assembly GCA_963277665.1. Taxonomy (NCBI): domain Eukaryota; kingdom Viridiplantae; phylum Streptophyta; class Magnoliopsida; order Santalales; family Viscaceae; genus Viscum; species Viscum album. Next base: position 862,105,633 of record OY728140.1, read on the forward strand.
ATTTTGTGGTACACCCAAGAATGGTTTCATTATGAGATGGGTGGGACCTATATATCCCTCCAATGAATTGGGTAAAGATTTATATCTCATGAGATACACATGGATGGAACGATAATTTAATCTGGTTCAGTGATACAGGACTGGAACGAGGAGTGAAATCGGTTCAGTAATGAACTTTGTCTACTATGATGGTCTTGGCAATGAGACTTGACTAATATGAAATGATTTTATATGATTATGTGTGTATGCCACAAAGTTTCAGGTTTTAAGTTATTATTTTTGGGATTACATTTCACTACTATGATTTATCCCATGTTATTATATTATGATCTATTTTGCAGGTTAAGATTTTCAAAATGTTATGTTCTTATGAATATGATATGATTGATATTTCTTTTGTTTATCCTTACTAAGAATTTGAGCTCACCCTTTTGTATGTTTTATTTTCCCCAGTTCAGGAAGAAGGGTATTAAGTAGGATATTCCAAAAGGGACTCTAGATATGATTAAATAAACAAGAGACAATGTAGATGATTTATGAACCCGTTGTTTTTGTTTCCCAGTTTTTAAAGACACTATACCTATACGGTCATATCATGGTTTTGTTATATGTTGTAATAAGTATGCTTCAATTCTGAAGTAATAACCATGTATGTAAAGTATGGGTCGTTATAGAATCCAATCCATCAGATCGATGGATTATGAGGATAGTAAGACATAGAAAATAGAATCATTCTATAGAGGTCTTTTGAGGATAGGAAGACATAGAAAATCCGATCATTGTATTAAGGGATTTCCTAGTAAGGAAATACATACATTACTATAAGTATAAAAAAGTGGATACCTTTAGTCAATGTTATTGACTACCTTAATATTGTGTTTAAAAAAGTTATCTTTTAAATATATCTTGTAAGTCATTATTACTTTTACATAGCTATTGTATTTATTTTTTTACAAGTATATAATTCGCTAAATGTAATAGAAAGTAGGTCATTGTACTCAACTTTCTATATTGTTTATTTTTATCATTATTAATATGATTATGATAAAAATACTCTAATTAATCATATCCATCATGATAGTGATATTTTACTCTAATTTAACCGTACTATTTTCTGGTTTTGATTTTGTGACTTTGATAATCGGACTAAGTTTGAGTCTGATAATATTACTCTAAGAGGATTTATGATTTGTTTAGTTTAAATATTTTAAACTAATTTTCTAAACTACAATTAACCCCCTATTATAAGTATATCCATTTAATATAATTATTATGATCCTACATATAATGGAATTCATTTTAATCTTTGGTGGGGTTTGGGGGAAGAAAGTGATATGGTGGGGAGAATTATCACACCCCACCTAAATTTTCCTTTTTATTTATTTATTTATTAATTTTTATCTTTATCACACATTTTAGGGTCAGATATTAGATCAAACATTTAGTTTCTAGATTATTTTTAAGATTTGGAGGTGTTTTTTTAGTTTTTTTATTCATTCTATAGTTTGGGATGTCTACAGGCTACAATATGGCCTAGAGACATCACATTGTGATGAGTTCTGCATAGGAAGGATTGATTTTGATCTAGAAGTAGTTCAATTCATAGACATGGGTCTTTAGGGATCAATTTTATATAGGTGAATCTTTTTGGGCTATGAGTGATTGAAGATCACATCATAGACAAGGGAATCATGGTATTATTGGTTTTGAGGAGAGTCAGATTTTTGGCTAAGTCCTTTGCATAAGGGGTTTTCCCCTAATATGAAATGCCCTAGCCCAAGGTCACTCATAAATATCTCAACTGAAGCTGCCACATAACCTCAAATAGGCCTCCATGTACCCTAGAGGCTACTGATTAGCAATGAGTATCTAAACCATACATTGGGGAGACTATACCATCAAATCAGAGTAAACAAAATGATAAAAATAACTACAATCATCCAAGATGGATAATCAGAGTATGCATAATCAGTAATACAAAAATGTTATAAAAAAATTACCAAGCATAATTCATACAACATACATCTCAATTATCTCTTATTGGGCCAATTATTTAATCAAAATAAACAAAATAAGAAAAATAAACAAGAGGATTTACTCCCATCACCTCACCTCACCCAATATCATTCTTCAATACACTATCAACCTTTCCAAAAATGATTCAATATACAACCTATACTATGTGTAGGATGTAATAAAAAACCTTGAAATCTACCCTCATGATTAGGGTAGGGTCTATGTCTAGTACCCTAGACAATCCCCCTCAGGGAAGGCTACACATCAAGTCCTAAACTATCTCTTCTCACTCAAGGGAGGTCACACATAAAGTCCTAGACACTGCCTTATCACTTAAGGTAGGTCTATATAACACTTAACAAACACTAATTTATCACTCAAGTAAGGGTCTTTATGACACCTTCTCACTGAAGTAAACGTTATCCATATAGTCATGTGCCACATCACAACCTGATCCCAACATTCTCACTCATGGAAATACCTACTAACACCTTCTCACTCAAGGTGAGTCCATTATCCTTAACACTACCTTATCACTCAAGGTAGGGTCCAATATCAATCACAACCTAACCACAACCTTATCACTCAAGTTAGGATCCTTCTAATACCTTCTCACTCAAGTTAAGGCCAGGACCCAATAACCATCATTACTCATAATGTGGTCTTTCTCCAAACACATGAAAACTCTCAATCACACACATGCAACAACAAATACAAAACAAAAACCATCTCACAAGCTCACCATATTATCACTAGGTTAATAATTACTAGATACCTAGACCTATTTCTCAAAAATGTATTGTCACTCATCTATACCCATAGGCTGAACTCATCAAGACCATGTCAGTCACACCATACATCATGTCGAGCCTCTCAGTATTCTCATTACACCCATGAGGGAATCCATTGGGTTTCTCAAACCCATCTTGGTCATATTTTATTGAAACTAAGACATATCCAACACTATATGGTGTTTATATACTCTATAAGATTTATCTGAACCAATCCTCAAGAGGTCGATCAAATCCTCTTCCACTATCCACCTCCCACACATTCCCTCTATGTAGGGACTATCCTATGTGGCTCACCCCAAGGTCCCTTTCATTCTGATAACAAGTCCTCCAAACACTTACCATGAACCATAACTGGGTCTCATCACCTATATTTCAATGTAGATCTCTAAAAGCCATTATTTAAAGTAAGTACCTATCAATCACACCAATTATATCCTTGGAGGTACTTTCTTGCTCATGGAACTTTCCATGGTCCTTATTCATCCTAAAAGGTTATCCCCTTCATGCATAATACGTGCGACCACATCACTTGAAAAAACAATCATATGCCTCACATACCCACCCAACTATACCTATGAAGCTAAACCAGACTATCCCCATATTATATCGTGTCCCAAGACTTATTTGAGGTCTCTCAAATCCTCAACCATCACCTTTACCCCTTGGAGACATAGTCATCAAAAAATCTCAAATTATACAAAGTGATATGTAGTATTTACTTCATATCCAGGAGGATCAATTCAATCCCATGTCTTTATCTAGAGAACTCTCAGTCCTTATCCTTTTACCCATTCCCATGAAATATATAGACGTTCACACTCATTCATAAACATGAATATGGTTTTTTTTAAAGGGACTACATAACTGAAACACAAAGTTACCATCTTCATGATACTTTACACATCCTTGACCAAGATCTTCCAGACCTCATTGAAGATATTACTTCCACTTGAACTTCAATCTCAAGATATATCACCCAAATAATTAATCATAACATTTTATAATAAATTATTTAATTTAAACTAATGAATCATAATTTCATAAAAACTCACTAGGCATCATCATATCACTAAAACAAAAAATAAACCTACGTGTTCATATTATGAGTTCTCTTATATACATTAAAAGAAAAATACCAATCATTCCTACCTTAATTCCATCATGAACCAATGGAATCAATGTCAAACCCTAGCTCGAATTGTCCCAAATCGGAAGGTGGTGAGAGGAAACAAAAATGAAGGAAATAATAGGGAATAAATCACCTTAAGCCTCCACAGAAAAACTACCAAGAACACCTATATTTAAGTGGAATTAGGATAGGGATGAATATGAGTGGGACTAGGTAAAAATGGCACCCCACACACCCCTCTCTTGACATAGAATCAAAGGGGTGTGAGTATAAAAAGATCGATATGGATCTATTAAAAAATATCCTTGGAACCTAGTCATGACATAACCCCTATGGGTTGCGACATGAATGATCTATTATAGGACTTTTCATGGTGTGACCCATATGGGTTTCTAAGTGACTTCCCCTATGTAGAGGGCTTGTCTCCCAATAAAGCATCATTGTGAAGCAACTTGTCTAAGTAACAATGTGATAATCCTTTTATAAGAGAGGTCCAATCCCTCAGGGTGATACCTCCCCTTATCATGATATAGAATTCTATGATCCTATCCATGACACCCCTCACAGTAGGGTACCACAATAAAACTTAAATGGTTAGATTGTAACCTATTTTCCTCTATAAAATTCCAAATGAAATACATAATATTCAACCTTGTGGAGTGACACCCCACACCATGAAATAACCTCAAAATATAAGGTTTTTACTTATAAAAAATCAATATAAATCCCTAATCCACCATGAAGACCATGGTCATAGAATTACTATCCCATTCTCAACACTTTTCACAGGATGATGTTCCCTTATCATACCATGGTGAGTTGTCTACAGCCAAAAATCTCAGCAAGGGTAACCCAGACTCTACTCAAATATTTTAAAAAGTATAAAAAACACTTCCCAGGTCTCAATACACATCCAAAAACATCTCAAAAAGATAATATACCCCTAAAAATTCTGATCAGAGTACCAATTCTTAAAATTTCCCTTATTTGAGACCAAAAAATAACATTTCCTCTAAAAAATGTCTTTGTAAATTTTTGAGTTGTTATATGATATGTAATTGTTTGTGAGTTTGAATAATATGAAGTGAAATGGGTGTCACACCATGAGTAGGGACACCAAATCATGAAAATGACTCTTATTTATGAGTATAGTTCTATGTAAATGGGTACCATACTGTAACACTGACTCTTACATATTAATCCCCATGTGTGACTTTGAAAAATTTTGTTAGAGGGGTGGGTAATACTGTGAAATTTTTTTCACATCATGAAAATGGTTACATAATTTGAAGTTGTTCTATTATTATAATTTTATATATGGTTATTGCACTGTGAAGGAAATGTTCACACCGTTATGCGACCTGATGTAGAATTTCCATAATTTTTCATGGATTTGGGGAGAGGAACTTTACGCTATGAAGGAGGATGCCATGACACAATGGAATATGTATTAGGATTTTAGTTCTTTATGGAAGAGGAGTTCCATTCCATAACTAGTAGTGTCACCCTACAATGGGTGTCTTGGAATTAGATTCACACGATGATGGATAGTGTCACTCCATGAGTTTCTCATGCTGGATTGTTTTTTTTTTATAATTTTCCAACTTTACCCCTAATGAATTAAAATACATTTTGGGTCTTATTCTCCCTAATTCATTCAAACTAGTGTGAGGGGAGCTCTAGTCGTCTCCCTACTCCCTCCTTATAGTATCTATGTCTGCTGGCCTTGATTTTTTTTCTCTAGGTTAGACCTCTATTTTCCTTATTTTTATGTGTTATATTAATTTTTTCTAGATTTTTATTCTTACTATTATCATAAAGACATGATGGTTAGAAATTAGGTTTAGGGTTCTCATGACTCTATGGTTCTTGTTTTCTAGGGAATATGGGTTCTTCCTCTTTGGTCTGTGTTGTTAGGAATATGCCTTAAATCCTAAAGACTATATTTTATGACTAACTGGATCATAGAGTATTATACAAGTTTGGATAAAGTCATATATATATATGTATATATATATAGGAAAAGGAAATATCATATCATATTATATGTATATTTCATATAATTTTTCATGGATTTCATAGTATTATCATATTGTATGATATAAAATATGATGTAGTGAGAAGTATCTATTGGATTGATACTTTTAGCACTATTTCACCCACACAACCTCCTAAACATTTTGGGTTAATGTTAAAATCCTCCTATGTATTAAGATATCAATAAAATTGATATTTATTACCATTAGTAAGATATAAAGTAATAAAAACCATTACTCGTATGTTTATAAAACATATAAGTAATGAAATAACATAGATGCATGGACTGGGGAGTGTTCACATAGCCTATATAAAGGATGGCCAAGCATTTGTAAAGTGTGATACCTCCTTGTGATATTCCTAGTAAAAATTATCCTCTACCTAAATTTCTCTCTTCCTTTCTGTTATTTCAACAATCTCCTAGAAAAACATATAGGAGTTGGAAGATCCCACCCAAAGTTTTTTGGGTTATTTAGTGATTCTTGTGGATATGCCTTAGAAGGAAGAACCATTTGGTGTTCCTTTGGTGATCATAATTGAATTCAAGTAGTAATAGTAGTTAAAGGATAAAGGTTTTCATGTTTTTCATTTCCATTTTATGTATTTTTGTTTTAGACAGATGGAGTTCTTTGGATTTAAATATTTCCATCTACTTTCACTATTAGATTAAGCGTAAACTTATGCATAGATCTCTATCAGTGGTATCAGATCATTTCCAAGACATTTGATTCCTGAAAATATTTTAGAAATGAAGTTTTTTTATATCGTATTATGAATCGTATTTAAGTCATTAAATATGATACATGCTTTTCTCCTATGGGTTTTATTACGGGGTATACAATATATGATATCATAATTTGTGATACAAGTTAATATTTTAGGTTTTTCACTAGTAATATCATACAATACCCAAATATCATATTTTTTGATTGCTTTGTAATTTTTTTAAAAATAGGAGTGTACTACTCTAATGATATCTTGGTCAGTCATAAAATATGATACATATATCATAGGAGACAACATGAATATCAATCGTAAAATAGGATTGATAGTGTATATTTCATTACTATCTAATATATTCTATGATTCATGGAGAATCATAGAATATGATATAATAAATATTTTTTTCCCTTTATTTTAAATTATAAAATGAAATTAAGTATTTATAAAGTTTTTATAAACAGTAGAAAAAGATATTTTGGCATATTTTTAATTTTTTTAAACTAATTAATTATAAAATGTTTATGATTAATTAATTAAATGTTTACATTTTTATTATAAATAATCCATTAATATTAAGTGTTAATATTTAAAATATCTTTTCCAAATTTATATGTCACACCTTATAATTTAAATATAATGTTTTTATATGGAAAAATATAGGAAAAAATTTATAAATATTGTATAAATTAAAAAATAATGAAAAATGTAAAGTGTTTATATTTATAAAATTATGAAATGTTCATAGTGTTTAATTTGAAATGTCTATATTAAAAGAGAATAATTTAGAAATTATTTAAACCTTATCAAAATAGTTTGGATAAATCAATATTATCAAAGGTTTAAATAATATTAGTATGTGATATTTAGATTATTTAAAATTATTACATAATAGATAATGGAAATATGAAATGTTTATATTTTAAGTAAAATTTTATACTAACATAAAAAATTATAAATAATTAATATAAAGAAATTTATATGAAAAATAAATATAAAAGGTTTATATTTATTATGAATTAAATTATAAAATTATATAATCATTGTTTTATGAATTATTCATAATTCTTTCTCATGTTAAATTAAAGAATCATTCATATTTTTTATTACCTATTTAATTCATATATATAATTGTTATATTATGAATTTTTATGTATGCTTTAGTTTATGAGATAAAATTCTTCTTATAAATTATCATATCATTATAGGAATGACAACATAAGATTTAGTTTTCTACTACCTTAACCACAGTTTGTAGTTAATGTTGTTTGGTTAAATTTAGTTATTGAATATAGTTTATACTTATTAGGTTTTATAATTATGATGAATTGGATTATCTCTTGAGTAAAGTCTTCCTAAGGAGAGGGACTTGGGGTTAGACTTCCCATTGGATTAGAGGCTTATGCCTTGTTCTAAAAATGTAGGGGATGACTATTTATCACATTGGGATTAATCTTGTGCTGTTTGTCAATATCATATAATTCATAACATTTACCTGTAAATTTCATGTACCTTATGAATGAGAATTATTTGGATATATATGAATATGTTTTTCTTCTATTTTGGGTAAGTAATAAAAACTTGTGTTTATTGTAAAGAGTTACACATTAATATAGTGCGAACATAATAATTTGGTGTTTGGGATAAATATTCCAAAACTAAATCATTATAAGAATTCATAAATAAACGAAATGACATGAGATAATATGATGAGATTCAAAACCTTCAAAATACTAAGTGTAAGGTTTCTTCCAAAGTAAGCAAATTTCAAAACCCTGATCATTCAATCGGGTAGGTTCTGCTAATCCAGGGACCACATGGATTATCTTGTATAAGGTATAGTTTAAATGGATAAACCTAAAGTTAAGTAACTAAATATGACTATGATATTTTTATATCACTTGCATGGTAATCCCTAAGAGTTAGTATATCAGAAAAATAGATTTGGGTTAATCCATATGATATTTCTAGTAAAGGTTACCTACTAAATTATCCAAGAATCATATATGAAATAATTGGGATGATTCCCCTCTAAAATGACTAATTGGAGATAGGAATTCCCTATAAGACTCATTACTTAGTGAAATATAGATCTTGGATCACTAAATGGATATAATGTATGAGTCCATCAGTTTTATTAGGAATAATTTTAATAAAATTCTATATTAAATGAATATAAAACATGATACTCATCTAATAAAATATATATTTTTATAAATAATGGAAAAGTTATCATAAATTTTAACTTTTTAATAAATTTTGGATAATGAAAAACTAAATGGTATTAATTTACTCAACTAGTACCATACCTTGAGAATAGTTCTCAAGTAGAAGGAAAATTCTATGTGTTAGAGGAACCCCTTCCTAAGCAACATATTGGTGAAGTCATTCAACAAGTGGCATTAGATACCTATGATAAGGATATAAAGGATTCATTATAAGTCTCTACCCTCATGATTGTGACCATGGAAGACAAGTTTTAGAAGAAACATGGGACCTTGGATTCTTATAAGATGATAGAAAACTTGAAAAGTCTCTGTTAAGAAAAATATAGGCATTATAGATATGGGGTATCGATGGATCTCTTTTAGTGAAATATTGTGGAAGTAACCTAGGTATAAACTCATTTGATCAATATTATTGGGTACATTGATGGCCTGGAGTGGTCAGTTTCACATATTAGGCTCAATATGGAAACAAATTTTATTATGAAATCATTTAAAAAAAAGGTTTTAATAGTTTATTTTGAATTATAATATGAATGAATTCAATACAGTATCTCAAAATCTCCTCAATATATTGGGGATAACTGAGAAGGCCATGGGTAGTCTAAGGTGAAGTTCTATTATAGTTGTTCAAAAAGACAAGGGTAAGGATTTTATCCATAAATATAATAAAAGGGGTTACAGAGAGTCCATAAAACCAACAAAACTATATAGGGGGAAGGAGTGGTAATGTTTACATTGTGTAAATCCTGGTAATTGGAAGAGGAACCACCTAGAATACTTAAAATATTATAAGAAACCCTTTGGAGAGTCCACTTTAGGTTTAAATGTTATAGAATTAAATTATTATACAATTAAGGGTATATGATACCAACTGTATGTTATAAAAATATTATAAATATGAAAGAGTCTAGATGTGAAGGAAGAGTTTTAGGTTATAGGTTGAATTTTTATTTAAACTAATGGATCAAGGATTTTCTACATTGAGAACTTATATTCAAGTAAAACTTCAATATGAGAGGTTTTTTTAAACTGATGTGTGGTATTAATCTCATTTTTCTCTTGATAAGAGCCTAGAAACATTTTTTTCCCAATAAATGAGATGGATGTTTTTTAAAAACAAGGTTTTTGACTCATATAAATTATATAACATTCTTGGAAATAAGATAATGATAAAAAAGAGTTTTATCTAGGAAAAAGTGTTTTCTAATAATATAAGGAAATAATATTCCACCACTAATTATGAAATATTGAGTAAATTATTATTTTTAATAATATTTAAAGCACATAGAATACCACATATGATACAGAACGAATGTTTTATTTGTTAAATATTCCTACTAAAAAGGAAATAATATTTATTTCTAAGACACAAAGATATTTTTTTCATATAAAAGAAGATAAGAGTTATTTAGAAAACTCAAAGGAGTTTGTTTATCTTAGCATGATATTCTAATAAGAATATAGTGTCTAAGAGGCTAGTGGTAGTATGTTTGAACTTAGGGAAGTTCAAAATTAATGAATAAATGATTATATCATTCAAATATTTTATGATTTTTACTAGATATCCTAAAAGGTTTAGGATATAGTGATAAATACATATTTTAAAAGAAACATTAGTTGTTATAAAAAGAGTGTATTTCACTTGATATCATAACGGATTTTACTATGTGTTGGTAAATATATAATATAAAATTTATATTAGTTACCTGAAAATATAAAGGAAAATTTTGTGGGAAATAGAAAAAAAGATGATGATGACATGCTTTAAAAAGTTCCAAGTAGATGATAAAATATGATATAGTAACATTTGAGGTAATGGAGTTAAGAAGCTTGAATATTTTTAAGGATTTGAACATTAGGAATATGATTCCTAAATTTTCATATTATTAAAAATTTATTTCTTCGTAGATGTTAATCACTCAAAGGTTTTGAATGAGGGTTTTATCAGATGGTCACATAGTGATGTTGAAAAAATTACATATATATTTAATGAGTTATAAAAAACCTATAAAGTATAACAAACCTATGGTCTATATGGAAGTATATCATAAATGATATGAAATAAAAGTTCATATATAAGGGTTTGTTAAGTAATAATAAAAGAGTTTTAATAATATAACTTATATTACATAAAAGGAAATATCCACTTTATCTTTCTTTCGTGATGGAAACATCTATGTATATATTGATATATATTTTGTAAAATGTAATGATAATTGACCTCTCAACTATGAATTTTATTTATCCCTAACTGATGTTAATCATGAAGTATTATAGGTTATAATGAAATGTTAAAGCTTACATGAGTAGGAATATTTATGAGATACAAAATATTATCATGAGGCACAAAAAGTACTTTTGTAAACTGGATGGCCCACTAAGTATATCACATGGAGTGTCATACACTATGTCTTTGGTATACCAGGGGTGCATGGTTTATATAAGAGTCCCAATTACTTAAGTATGGTGAGATACCTAGCATGGTATCCTTTATAATTTGATAAATCTTTTACACAATCCACTAAGGCTTATCTAATAAGGGGTGATTGGGTATGTTGTTGATCATGTTATTGTTTAGAGCTCAACTGAGATAGAATTGGTCTTCTTGTATGACGAGTGTGACATCTGAATCATATATTGAGATATAATAAGAAAATTTATAGCCATATTTATAAGTTACATACGATTGGATTATCTATTTGTGTGAGGAAAATATGATGCAGTAATCCACTAGATGAATGTAATGTGATGTATTCATCAAATTGGCCAGTTTATACTCAAAGAATAGAGAACATTTGAAGAGGATATGTGAGATTGCCATGCACTATGTCTCTTAGTCAATTGATGTTTTGGATATAGGTATTTTATGAAAATTATTTATATTATGAGATAAATATAGTGTATATAGGTATAAAAATTCATGTGTTTAATGGAGATCATACCAGATCCCTTTGTAACTTTTGTAGAGGCCTCTATTTACTTATATTTATGGATTTAGTGATTCATTTATTTTATCAACACAATAAAGGTATGTGGGGTTATTATTTTTGGTAGAATGGATAGGTATTGAGTATGAATTTAAGATCTTCTTTAAAAGTGTTTTAGAGTTTTATCCAAAAGGGTTCTAGATGATATTTTTCACAAATCATTGCATACGATGTAACATAAAGCATAATTAATGATATATTTCCAAAATTTTTTTGGAAGTCATCCAAAAAAAATCTGAATGTGATTTTACAAGTTATTTTATACAATAAAATATAAGGTTAAATGGAATGAAAATTATTCTAGGTTTTAGTGTAAGTGGGAAATTGTTAGGAATTTCCATAAATCCTAGATGTCATATTTTATGACTAACTTGATTATAGAGTTTGATCAAAGTATGGATAAAGTAATATATATATATATAGACTATGTAAATATCATATTATATTATATGGGGATATCATATAAGTTTTAATGGGCCTATCATATTGTATGATATTAAACATGATGTAGTACCAAGTATCAATTGGATCAACACTTTTGGAATATCTTTCACCCACAAAACCTTCTAAAAGTCAAGAGTTAACGTTAAAAGACTCTTATACATTTAGTTGTTAATAAACATGGGATTTATGGCCATTAGTTACATGATATATAATTCAATCCATTACTCATATTTTTATGAATAGTATGAGTAATGGAATGATGTGGTTACTTGGATCGAGGATTTTCCCCCTATCCTATACAAAGAATGGAAAAACCTTTGTCAAGTGTGTGACCTCCTTGTGATCCCCATGTCTGAAATTATCCAATAAATTAAGTTATCTATTCCTTCCCACTTTTTCATCAAGTTCCTTACAAGTAATGTTGGAGTTAGAAGATCCCACCCAAAGTTGTTTGGGGTCATTTGGTTCTTCCCTTGGATATGACTCAGAGGTTAGAACCATTTAGTTGTTCCTTTTGTGATCATCATCATAAAAAAGCAGAAACAATAGTCAAAGGAGAAACATATTCATATTTTTATTTCTAGTTAACATATTTTTTTAAGATGAATAGAGTTATTTGGATTTAAATATTTCTACATGATTCTTCCAATAGATCAAGTATTAATATATTCATAGATCTTTATCACCCATCTCTTCATATTTGAAGGTTTTATACCATCTGTACTTAGTTGAGGCATGTGTTTCTATGTGATTCTATTTATTTGACATGCCTTTCATGATTGATATTTCTAAACCATTTCTTCATTTAAAATCTATGGTACTATGATAGTTTTGGATAATTATATAATTTTTTCCTTATCTGGGTGATTTTCAACTCTTACATAAGTGGGGTTTCAATGATATACTAGCAGTTTTAATTAATAATTCACTCTAGGTGTTTGTTTAAATTCCATAAAGGACTTTTTTCATGTAAACTAATGTTTTAAAAAGATATTTCAAGTAACCTAATGACCCTGAAATGTTCTTTAGAAATAATAACTTAAGATTTTTACTTTTTCCTCTAATTAAATAGAATAATTTAAAGTGGATTAGATCATTATTAAGTATTGTGTTATTTTTATATCATATTATGGTTCTTGAATCTTATTTTATTATTTTATAATTTGTTACGATATCTTAAATGATGTTTGGGTTCCATAATATGCATGTTAGATATGTTTATCATGGACTTGGGTTTAATTTTGGTTTAAAAGTTTTGTATTCTAATCATGGAATCATATTTAGTTTTAAAAGGGGGTTTATATGTTTTAAATATTGGGATAAATGTTTAAGGTCCGTTTATAAAAAAATTTATAAGGGTATTTCCTGATTTTAGTTATTAATGAATCATTAAATACCTAGTTGGAACTTTATGAAATATTTTTGTATTTGAGCCCCTTTTAATTATATTTTACATTGATTTGAATGGTTATATGGGGAATGTGTTTACATTTGGATTATGTTATGTTTGAAAAAGAGGTTGTATCAGTGAATGGTGGTTGGAGATGAGATGAGAGGTGTTTTTATATGTCATTGAGATTTCATGTGATTGAATTAATGATTTATATACTCACCTATAATCAGTTAATCATGGGAGCCTTGGGTATTTAGGTAGAGACCAAGGATAAGTATTTATAAGAATTAATTAAACCCCATAACCTTGGATCATTCCAAAAAACTAACTAAAAAACTACAATGAAATTTATGATATAGTTATGATGCCACTAATTAGGTTGTTACTTTACCATCAGGCATTGATGTAAGTCTCCTTAGCAGGCTTGCGGGAAGCTATATATGATTGAATTTTCACATAAGATAGTACACATATATTTTTGTACCTTAACATTAGTCCCATAGGGTTACTCCCATGATGTTAGTTTATCTTTCATTTATTTTATTGGATTCTATTTATATTTATATTAAGCTATATTTATTTTATTTTAATAAATTCTATTTCTGCTTACATTTTCTTTCATGTGGTAATTAGTTTCATGTGTTGTAGTTTATATATTTATTATCTATGGTATTTCTTATATGTGTCAATTTTATGTATTTAGTATCATTTATTCTATCATCTATTACGTTTATTTTTTAAGTTAATTTGAAAATAAAGGCTTCAATATAAATCATTAATCTCTCATGGTTTAAAATACACCCATGTACTTTCTTCTAAACAGATTTTTATGTGAATTTATTAGAACTAAATGATCTTATTATAATAACATTATTAAAAAAAAGAAAGTTTAGATTTAATTATGTGGGTTGATTTATGAAACGACCCAAACTTTTATCATTGGAATTTTCCTTATTATATTTATAAAATACTTAAATAATATACAGATCCCAATAAAATCATCATTCCCATAAATGAAGAATGAAATAAGTAAATTTTATAGAAATTAATGAACCTATACTGATGGAATAATAACTTTACCATTGGAATAATAATGTGACCATTAGGAATATTAAACCAGACAATATAATAGTTACCTAAACTATGAAATTATAAATAAAATTTAGTTATCATATGAATGAAAATATAATATATTTATATCATGGAATAAGTAAATAAATTTTTAAAAAAATGATAAATTAAGTATTGGTATTTTTGTGAAACAAAAATGTTTATTTTCAATTTTATAATTAATATAATGATTTAAAATAAAATTTATTTTCATAAAATATATTCATAAATTAATATTTTGTTGGCTTATGATTATAAGATAATTTCATGAACCTTAATTAATTTTTCAAAGTGTCATAAAATCAGTTATAATTTTAAAATCAGTATTTTTCAAATAAATGATGACTTTTATTAAAAATTTATTTTCTCATATTTAATAAAATATTTTCATAAAATGGAGTCCATTTTTTAATTCTACACATTGAAAAATGGTTAGGGGGAATTTTTGGTATTTTTAAAAAATAATTGATTTTTTGGTGAATAATGAAATATGATAATTTACGATATTAGCTAAATGCATAATTATTGATATATGGATGATGTATGGATGATGTAAGAAACCATTGGTTAGAATGAAACTTTTACTATATTTGGTCACAATAGTCAACAATATTGATAGTCTTGAGCCAAAATAATAAAGAAATGAATAAAATAAACAAAACACCCCTCTCCTCCCACTATAAATACCACCCCTCACCACCTGTTCTCCTCACAACTTATAATATTTGGATATTTATTATATTATTCCCAATTCCTCTCCAAAACCTATTCCTCATGTTATGGTCTTTATAGTCTCACCAAAGACCATTTCTATGTGTCTTAAGGAGGTTCTCAAGTAGATGACACTCAAGAGGTAAAACCCTCCCTCTTTCTCTTTTAATTTCTTTTGTTTTCTTATCCTTATCTCACCTAATCTATCCAAAGTAACATGATAAATCCAGTATGATATATATAATAATTTTTTTAATGTAATATCCATCATCAAATATTGTATCCTCTTCTTTTTTTCTTAAAATGAAAGCATCATCTACAAGGTGTTGATTCACCACCTTTGTGGACGATGAGTTTTCATTTTTCATTAACACCTTCAACGCTGGTCATAAAACCATTTTTATGGTTAAAAAAATTATAATATGTGTATTAAAAATTATTTTATATTTTTTTACCAAGATATAAACATATTATTAAATAGAATGATACTAATTTGAGATGGTCATAAAAACCGCCAAAATAAACTAATCTTTTTTCATCAATGTTTTATCTAAAGAATAATCCTCATTTAAAAAAATGATATATGGAATAATTTAAATTTATAGAAATAAATTAATACCATATAATTCCAGTTTTGTAGTTTTTCTTCCATTTGATAAGAACTTTCATAATTATATACAATAAAACCGACCATGAATCATGAAATGAACACTCCCAAAACGACAAAAGTAAACACTATAAGTCAAAAAATAGCCATAAATGAACCTAATAAAATTATAATAAATTAAATAAATGATGAATATGTTTTTAATTAATTAATTAATGGATTTGATTTGATTATCCCATACATTAAGTACAAATATATATTACTTTCAGACATAAGGTAAGAGATCCTTTTTGAACATTCATTTTTCCTTCGGGCTATTCTTTCTCTCTTTTTAACAAAATATAATTATTAATTATTATTATTTACTCCTCCAATATTCTATGTGTATGTCCCAAAATTATTCACCTATCCCAATTCTTCTTTCCTTTATGGGGAAATACATGTTTTATAAGGTCCCCTTTTCAATTCCTCATGATAAACAAACTCGATTAAAGGGAACTTCCCAATTTCTTACCCATTTTCATGTACACTAAATAATCTATTTTAATCCACCATTATTTTTCTAAAATCACTCATTTTATCATGAAAAAATATCTTAGCTCATTTCTAGTTTTATTCAAAAAATTATTCTTTTCCCCCTTTAAGTCTCTTTAATATTCCCTTAAACCGTACTAAAGTGGTTCATTTCTAAAGTTTCTTAAACACTTTTTACATGTTTTCAATTTAGTTTGAAATAACTTAACATTATATATTCATATTTAACTTATTAATTTCCATTTATTATTTAAATCCATTATTTCAGGGTAAAATTTATGATACACCCATTTGTTATTTCTTATGACATGATTACGATAACCATTTATTTCTAGGGGTAACCCTTATGATTATACCTTATGTTTGATTAATCATGTGCCACATATATGCATAAAAATGTTATGATGGGTGCACCCAAATAGAACTCCAATGAATAGGGTAATGTTTAGTTTCATGAGACATCATGTTGGGGTAGGGAGTAAATCTGATTCCTTTATGGGACTTCGCCCACCATGTGATATAGTCCTATAATTTAGCCTTGAATAATGTTTATTTTATGCTATATGTTGCTTCCATATTCCTATGTTTCCACTATTACATGATCCCATTTTCTATTTTTTATTATTATATATGTTTATTCATGTTCTATTCCTTTTTATGTCATTATATTATGCCTTCTAACCCATGTGTTATTCTTTATTTATATGTTTTTCCTTTACTGGGGTTTTTAGATCACCCATTTTGTCTTTGTATTCCTCAAGATATCATATGTAGATATAAGATCTTGAAATAAGTTATTATCTCATTATGGATGATTAATATAAATTTGTTTTATTCTCTTTCAATGTTTTTAGTTTTATGTACATAATCTTATAAAGACACTAGAATTTACGATCCTTGGTTTGTATTTGATGGTTATTTATGATTAAGATCATGTAATAATATGTGTAAAAGTCTAGGTAAATTATATTTGGAATCAGAGGGTGGTCTAGTTATTTTTTTATTTTAGTACTATAAAACTTTAGTAAGAACCAGAGGGATAATTCTATTACCATAGATAACTGAGATTTAAACCTTGGGAACAAAAAGATAAGATATACTTTCCATTTACAATTTTATCCTCATATGTTCAATGTTTCATTTTTATATGATTATTAGATAAGAATTCAAGCCACCCTAATTGTAATTTATTTATTTTAATTAATGGATGGAAATAGTAGAACTTGTGCCAACAGTCATTGTGATAGGCAATGTGACGATTGCTGTAATAAAATTCCAAATTTGATGGGAATGAGAGATCAAAACATCAATATATCAATTTCTCAACTAAATCAATTTATGAATAATAACTTGAATAATGTGGAACTCTATCATCATCACAAGAAATAGAAAGTTGTTGTTTAATCCTTTATGTGAAAAGGCCCTCTATATTTAGTGGATCTCTTGATACCATCATTGCAGAACAATAGATTAACTCCACTGATAAAATATTCTCTATACTTCAATTCTAAGAAGAAGAATTTTTTTTACTGGAGGTCTATCATTTTTATGGGGAAGCTGATTAGTGGTGGACACTAATAAAAATGAAAATTATAAATAAAAAATTTATTCCATGGAATGGGAAGTTTTCAAAAAAATATTTTTCAATAAATATTTCCCCCGAAATCTTTATTTTAAGATGGAAAGGAAGTTCAACTGATTGAAGCCAAAGGAAGATGAGTCTATCAGGGTGTATAAGGAAAAATTTACCAGGATTTCATGATACCCCTATTTCTTTATCATGAACATTTAAATGAAGGTGGATTTATTATTTATTAGACTAAAACAGAGTCTATGAAAAGCATTGGTGATTCAAGACTTTGATAGCTATGAGGAGATAGTACATTATTACCTCAATATTAAAATGGATATCATATATTATCAGTGTTCTCATGTGCCCAGAGATATAAAGTAGAAAATGGATTTTAATTTGGGAGGATCAACAAATAAATGCCATGATATAAATAAAACCCAATATCCCATGTGTCAAAAGTGTGGGAAAAAGAATCCTCAGAACTGCCTAAGGGGAACCAAAAGGTTCTTCAAATGTGAAAAAGGGGAATATAGATAATAACTACCAAAGGGATATGAAGAATACCACTAATTTTTAAGAATAAAGTAAGGTTTTGATTGGCACTCATACTGTAGTGAAGTGTTTTAACTTCAAGGAACATGGTTATTATGTGAGCCAATGCCCTAAGCCAAGGGTTGTCAGAGGTAATCAACAATATACTCCATGGTAGAAAGGAAGGGAATATTCTATCACTACTATTGAGGTGGATCCTAACAATGATGTGGTGATAGGTACACTATTTATTCATGAAAGAATAGAAAACATACTATTTGATTATGGTTTTATGCATTCTTTCATATCTTCAATGTTTAATATAACTATTAAAGCACCACCTCAAGATATGTAGGTTGAGTTATCTGTGAGAACATAAAATAGGGAAATTATTGAATCTAAAGTATATAACTTCTACCTGGTTATTGTTTGTGGATTGAACCTCCCAAAAAATCTTTCCATACTTCCTTTAGTTGAGATTGATGCTATATTGGGCATGGATTGGCTATATTTATATAAATCCAACATCAACTATCAGGAAAGGGAGATCACTCTTCCCATCTTGAGGTATCCTCCAATTCTGTATAAGTTTAAGGATGAGAATGAATCATTTTCAAAATCACCATCTCAACCATGAATGTTATTACCTTATAAGAAAACATATCCAGCTCAAATGATTGAGATAAATGAGAGAATCATGCTCAAAGACATGCCCATTGTTTAGGACTATACTAATGTGTTCCCAAAATAATTGAATAGTCTTACTCCTAACTAAGAGGTTGATTTCTCAATTGAACATATTCTTAGATATATAACTATATTAAATACACCTTATTGTATAGAAACTATTGAGTTAGAAAAATTGAAGAAGTAGTTACAAGAGAATATGTACAAGGGTTTTATATGCCCGAGTTCTTCACCATGGGGTGCACCAGTACTTTTCATCAATAAGAAGGATGGATCAATGCATCTCTACATTTATTATCATGAGATCAACAAAATCATGATAATGAACAAGTATCCTCTTCCACAGATAGATGAATTGTTTGATCAACTATATGGGGACAAGTATTTCTCTAAGGTGGACCTTCGGTCAAAATATCACCAATTAAAGGTTAATAAGGAAGATATTCCAAAGATTGAATTTTGAAAAAGTTATGGACATTATGAGTTCATAGTTATTCCATTCAGACTCCCTAATTCTCCAAAAAGAAATTTATGGACTTCATGAATAGAGTCTTTAGATATTACCTCAACAAATTTGTGGTAGTCTTTATTGATTAAATTTTGATATACTTAAAGATCATGGAGGAACATGAGAAGCATTTAAATACTATGTTAAAGAACTTGAGAAGGGAGAATCTCTATGATAATAAAAATAAATGTGAGTTTTGGATATAAGAAGTATTATTCATGGGGTATGTTACAACCAACAAAAGAATATCTCTGAACCTTTCCCAGACAAAGACAATCTAAGAGTATCTCAGGCCAACATCTGTAATAAATATATTTAGTTTCCTTAGTCTATCTTGGTATTATAGAAAATTTGTGAAGAACTTATCATGATTTTCAAACCCAATAAACAATTTTTCTTATAAGGTATTAAACATTATCTATATTAGTAAATTTGATGATTTCTTTAAAGAGTTGACAAAGAGTCTTATCACTGCACCAATACTCACACTTCTGACAAGTGGGGAAATATTTTTGTTATAGAAAGATTCTTAAAAAAGAAATTAGGATATTTAATGATGAAAAATGATAATGTGATATCCAAAGACTTAATTAATTTGTAAATTAATGAGCAAAACTATCCCACACCTGATCTGGAGTTAGTAGCTATGATCTTTGCATTGAAAATCTAGTGACATTATCTCTAAGGGGAGAAGTGTCAGATATTTACTGATCATAAGAGCCCAAAATATATATTCATGTTGATGTATATTAATATGGTACAATAAATACTTTTATATCTCATCAAGGATTATGAATTCTCAATCTACTTCTATCCTAGTAATGAAAATGAAGTAGTAGATTCTCTAAGTAGAAAGGATCGTGCAACTTTATCAATGGTGATAATTGAGTAGAATAAAATCTTCTTAGACCTGAAAAGGATAGAAATGGGAATAATTAATGAATTAATATCATCAATATTTTCTCAAATGATTCATTAACTATACCTTATTGAGAAAATTAAGGATGCTAAAAGAAATGATGAGGAAATTCAGAAAAAGGTGAAAGCTATCAAAAATGAGAAATCCTTAGATTTCAAAATTGATGAGGAAGGAGTTGTAAGATTTGGGTCACAACTATTTGTACCAACCAATCCAGAGATAAAGAAAGATATTATGAATAATGGACATAGCTCAACTTTCTATATTCACATATAAAGTAAAAAAGATGTATTGAGATATCTAAGAGCACTATTGGGGGGACAATATGAAGAAGGGGATCACTGTATATAAATCAAAGTGCATAGTTTGTCAGCAAGTGAAGGATGAAAGTAAAAATTCTAATGTATTGATGCAACCATTACCCATAACAACATGGAAATGGGAAAACATAACCATGAACTTTGTCACTAGACTTCTAAAGACATCCAGAGAAAATAATGTTATATGGTCCATTGTAGATCATCTTACAAATACAAATCTCTTTATCACAATTTCATAAGACTTATCACTTGACCAACATGCATGAATATACATTAGAGAAGTGGTTAGGCTTCATGGAGTACCAATATAGATTGTATCTAATTGAGATCCAATATTTTCCTCCAAGTTTTGGAAAAGTCTCTGACATGCTCTAAAAAATGAGTTGAACTTTAGTACAGTTTATCATCCTCAAACTAATGGCCAATTTGAGCAGAATACTTAGACACTAGAATACATGTTGAGAGCATGTTATATGGAATTCAAGGGAGTATGGGACCAATATATACCACTATAAGAGTTCTCTTACAACAATAGTTTCCACTCAAGCAGCCAAAAGGCACCACATGCCCTTTATGAGAAAAATGCAAAACACAGATATGTTGGGATGAAGTTGGTGACTAGAAGATATTGAGACCTGAAATGGTCAAAGAAATTGTAGAAAAGGTGAAAACCATTCAACGAAATATATGGGCTGCCCAAATTCTATAGAAGAGCTATAAATAAAATCATCGATGGGATCTAGAGTTTAAGGTTGGAGACATAGTATTCCTCTACATATCACTATGGAATACGATCATTAGATTTGGGAAGAAAGGAAAGTTGAGTCCCAAGTACATCATCCCCTTCGATATTCTGGATATTTTTGAAGCTATGTCCTATCCACTAACACTTCCACCTACCATGTCTATAGTACCCAATGTATTCCATGTATCCATCTTGAGTAAGTATATAACAGATCTCTCGCATGTACTAAATCCGAAGTTGGTACAACACTAGAATGACCACTCATACGAAGAGCATCTAGTGAAGATATTGGACAATAAAGATAAAGTTATATGAAATAAGACTACTTACCTAGTCAAAGTACTATGGTAGAACCATATGTATAAGGTGACATGGGAACTGGTGTAATCAATGAAGGAGAAGTACCCCCACCCATTTTCAAATTAGAATGTAAAATGAAATTTCAAGGGATAAACTTTATAAGGGGGAAGAAAGTAACGAAAAAATATTTTATAAATGGAATTTCCCTTTTTATATATTTAAAACACTCACATCACATAATGATCCTAATAAAAACATCATTATAAAAATGAATAATTAAATAAGTAATATTTATATAAATTAAGGAACTTATACTGATGGAATATTAACTCAAACATTGGAATAGTAATGTAAACGTTAGGAATAATAAATCAGCCAATAGAATAATAACCTCACATATGAAAGTATAAATAAAATTTAGGTATCTTATGAATGGAAATATAATATATTAATATCATGGAATAACTAAATAATGGTTTTAAAAATGATAAATTAAGCATTGGTATTTTTGTGAAACGTAAATGTTTATTTACAAATTTATAATTAATATAATGACTTAAAAGAAATTTTATTTTCATAAAATGTATTTATAAATTAATATTTTGTTTTATTATGATTATAATATAATTTTATGATACCTTAATTAATTTTTAAAAGTTTCATAAAATTAGTTATAATTTTAAAATCAGTATTTTTTTTGAATAAATGATGATTTTTATTAAAAATTAAATTTCTCATATTTATAAAATTATTTTCATAAAATGAAATCCATTATTTAATTCTTCATGTTAAAAAATGGTTAGGGTGAATTTTTGGGATTTCTCTAAAATAGTTGAATTTTTGGTGAATAGTGAAATATGATAATTTACTATATAAGCTAAATACATGAATTATTGATTCATGGATGATGTATGGATGATTTGAGCACCCGTTGGTTCAAACTCTCCTGAAAATTGTATTGTTTTTAGTCACAAGAATCAATGCTATTGATAGTATTTAGCCAAAAAAATAAACAAATGAATAAAATAATCAAAACACACTACAAAACAATAGGATGATTAGAGGGGGTTATAACTCCCTCTAAACACTTTAGTAGTGGTTATGGGTAACCATTGGTAAGATGGAGGTGAATTTATCAATAATTATATTAGAGTGGGTTTTAACCCCCTCTAATTCCACCCCAAATTCACCTAAAATAGATAGATTAGAGGCAGTTTTAACCACCCCTAATTTAAAAATCAGATTAGGGGTGGTTAGAACTGACCTTAATTAGCTTTCACAATGCAAATTTTAGGGGTGGTTTGTTCTACAATCACCCCAAAAAATCCTCTGTTTTCTAATTTTTTGACACTAGCCCTAATCCCCCACCCCGACGCTCCCAAGACCCACCTTAACACCCCACCCCGATGCCCCACAAGACTCTAGGGACAACCCACCCTAACCCTAGACACACCCTAAGAACCACCATGATTCCCCCACCCCTAGACACACCCCAAGACCCACCTTGACACCACACACGCAAATACCTCCCAAGACCCCTAGGACACCACAACATGATTCCCCTAGACCCCCAAGACAACCCATCCCAACACCCCCAAGACCCTTGAGACAACCCCCACAACAGGCACCCCATTCCTCATGTCCACATAGTCCATGACACCCCAGGCCCATATCCCCCTTTTTCGGCGAGCATTGACACCCCCTTAGGCCCAACACTTTGTCTGAGGTCCCCGTGAAAAAGGTGCACCACCTCATCTTAGGCGAAAAAATGCCCTCATAGGATTCTAACTTGCGACTACATGTTGGATATCATGCCTCAACCACTAAGCTGCAAGATCATTTGTTTATTATATACCATAAATATTATTTATTTAGATATAGATATATTATATAATTTATAATTTATTTTTTAATTTTTATTATATATAATATAGATTTGTGTACAGTATCTAATATATATATTTGTGTATTATATATATATATAATAGTAGATACAAAAATAAGAGTTAATATAAAATATATTTGTGTGTAATATATATATGTATATATATATTATATCTATGTATATATAATATATATAAATAATTATATATATATATATACATATATTTATAAGTACATTTATATTTGTGTGTTTGTATGCATATTTATGTATTTATATAATATTTAAAGATATACTATAATTATATTATATATTTATATAATTATTTTTATATACTTGTATATATGTGGGTATATGTGCAACAATAATAATACTAATTATTTTTATTATTATTACACATATTTTTTAAACTATAAAAATTATAAGTTGGTTATATAAATACTATAAATTTATATATTTTATTATTTATGTTATATATATATATTTAATTAAATACATTTATATTAGTTATTACTACATGTAATTATATATATTTATATTATAACATGCACACACACACACATATACACACACACACAAAATTAAATAAATTCTTATAATTGATAATATATAATATAATTAAATGATATATATATACTAAATTACTTTATAATTAATATGGTATACTACAATATATAAAAAATAATTATATAATATATATAAATTTATATATAATAAAATATTTATAATAAAATATATATAATATAATTATAATATATATATATATATATATAATTTTGTCTATATTATATATATTTGTATACATAATATAATATAAATGTATTTATACAAAAATATACAATACAAATGTATTTAATATAATATATGTATAATATAAATCATAATATAAATGTATAGTATTTATAAAAACATATATATATTTTATATATTTGGTATAAATATATTTATAATTACATTTATATTATGTATACCAATATTTATATATGTATACATTTTTTATTTATATGTAGAAGTATTTATTTAATGTATTTATATATTATATTTAATATATATATATATCGGTTTATAATGTATTTAAATACATTTATATAATATGTTTATGTAATAGATATACACACACATTCATACACATACATATATATTATAAAAACTGAATTTATATGAGATTTATTTTAAAAAAAATAGAGGGGGTTAAAACCCCATTCAATCGAAGGGATTAATGATGGTTCATGAACCCCTCTAATGACATATTAGATGGGGGTTCAAAACCAACTATAATCAAATGGATTAGTGGCGGTTCATGAACTCCCTCTAATGTCATAAATTAGAGGGGGTTAGGAACCCCCACTAATTTCTTATATTATATGGGGTTCAAAACCCCATATAATTTCTTGAATTATAGGGGCTTCAAAACCCACTCAAATGTTATAAATTGGAGGGGGTTGTGAACCCACACTATTTCCTAAAAAACTTCCATAATATATACATATCCTCTAAAATACAAACAAATATTATATATATAGTTCCTATAAAATTAAACTTAACATATAGCGCCACTAATTATTAAATTTGTGGTGGTTTTGATATAAACACCTCTAAAATCTAACAAAATTTAAACAAAATAATTCTAATTTTTTTTAAGGGGGGGGGGGGGGTGAACCCCTTATAAATTTGATGATTAGAAAAGTTTGTGCATAACTCCTCTAATTTATACAAAAAATTAATTTAGTGGGGGTTTTACATAACCCCTCTAACAAACAGCCGCTAATTTGCTATTGTTTGTAGTGACACTCGTCTCCTCAAGCATAAATACCACCCACACCACCTTTTATTCTCACACCTTTCAATATTTTTATCTTGCTTATATTATACCCAATTCCTCTCCCAAACCTATTCCCCACATTCTGGTCTTTTGAGTCACACTAAAAGGCTATTTCCAAGTGGCTTAAGGAGGTTCTCAAAGAGACGACACTTAAGAAGTAAAACCCTCCATTTTTATCTTTTAATTTATTTTTATTTTCTTATCCTTACCTAACCTACCCAATATAAATTAATATGATAAATACATAATCATATACATACAGTAATGTTATTTTGTTAATATAATATCCATCATCAAGTCTATTCTCCTCTCATTTTTTTCTAAAAATGAAAACATAGTCTCTAAGGTGTCGATTCACCACCTTCGTGGACGATAAGTTTTAATTTTTCATTACCACCTTCAAAGATGGTCAAAAAACCATTTTTATAATTAAAAAATATTACAATATGTGTATTACAACTTATTTAATGTTTTGAAACCAGTATATAAATATATTATTAAATAAAACAACACTAATTTGTGATGGTCGTAAAAACCTCCAAAATAAACTAATATTTTTTGCATCAACATTTTATCTAAAGAATCATCCTCATGTAAAAAAATAAAATGATATATAAGACCATTAAAATTTATATAAATAAATTAATACCATCTCATTTCATTTCTAGAGTTTTTCTTCTATTTTACAATAACTTTCATAATTGTACACATGCGAACTGACCATAGACCATGAAATGAACACTCCCAAAACGACATAATTAAACTAAAAAAGTCAAAAAAAATGGCCATAAACGAACCATATAAAATTATAATAAATTAAATACATATATAATAGGTTTTTAATTAATTTATTAATGGATTTAATTTTATTATTCAGGAAATTAAGTACAAGTGTAGAACACCTTTGGACATAAGGTAATGGATTCTTTCCAAACCTCCATTTTTTATTTGGGTTATGATTTATCTCTTTTTAACCTAATATAATTACTAATTCATATTATTTACTCCTCCATAATTATATTTTTATTTCCCAAACATATTTACTGAATTCAATTCTTCTTTATTTTATGGGGAAATACTTGTTTTATAAGGTTTCCTTTTCAATTCTTCAAAATAAGCAAGCCTGGCTAAAGGGAAATTCCCAATTTCTTACCCATTTTCAAGTGCACTCCATAAGATATATTAATCCATGATTATTTTTCTAAATAATTCATTTTACCATGAAAAACTATCTCGGTTCCTTTTTGGTTTTATTCAATCAATTATTCCCTTTCCCCTTTAAGTCTTTTTAATATTTTTCCATAAACCGCACTAAAGTGGATCATTTTTAAAGATTATTAAACAATTTATTATAAGTTATAAATTTAATTGGACATAATTTACCATTATCTATTACAATTTTACCTTATTAATTTCCATGTATTATTTAAATCCATTCTTTCATGGAAACATTTATTATACACCCATTTGTTATTCCCTATGACATGATTACGATACCCATTTTTTTCCATGGGTAACCCTTATATTTATAAATTATATTTGATTATTTATGTGGCACATATATTCCTAAAAATTTTGTTTTGGGTGAACC
The DNA here is from genome assembly GCA_963277665.1 of Viscum album. Lineage (NCBI taxonomy): Eukaryota > Viridiplantae > Streptophyta > Magnoliopsida > Santalales > Viscaceae > Viscum > Viscum album. The sequence continues at coordinate 862,133,221 of OY728140.1, forward strand.
CAGATGGTTCTCCAATGCATTGGGTAATTTTTAGTCTCATGATATGTCATGTTGGGATATGGAGTAAACCTGATTCCTTTATAAGACTTTGTCCACCATGTGATATATTCTTGGAATTTAGCATTGAATCATGATTATTTCATGTAATATGTTTATTCCACATTCCTATGTTTTCATTATTACATGATCCAATTTTCTATATGTTATTCTTTTATATGTATATTCATGTTCCATGCCTTTTTATTTCATCATGTTATTCCTTCTAACCAATGTGTTATGCTTTATTTCTAAGTTTATTACCCTTTGGGGTTTTTTATCTCATCCATTTTTTATGTATTCCATAGACTGTAATATAAATATTGAATAGATCAAAGTAATTTAGGAGATCATTATGTATGATTAATATAAATAGGTTTTATTCTATTTCCTTTTTTTTCAGTTTTATGTACCTAATCTTTCAAATACACTAGACTTTATAATCCTTGGTTTGTATTTGATGCTTAATTATGCTTAAAATCATGCAATAATATGTGTAAAAGGATAGAGTTTATATATTTTAGTTCAAATTATAAAAAAAAATATTTTATTCATAAAATGTACTTCAAACTTGAATTAATGGAATTACTTATGAAAGGAATCATATATAGACTTTTGTTGGTGGCATCCCACTGGAAAAAGTTTGTCACACGGGATACTTATACCACTCAGTGTTTATAGATGGAGTGTCTTTTATAATTTTAGGTTTAGGTTCTTGAGGATATACTCTTTATGGAATCCTTACCTCAAGTCTCTCATGGAGTGATTTTTTTCTTATGTTATTAGATGGTTACATTGGATCGTGAGGAGATCATCTGTTTAGTGTTTTGGGATTTCTTAATTATTTTGTATGGTGTATGTACCAACTATCTCAGCCTCTCTTTTATCTTGGGATTTTATATAGTCTTATTTCATCTATTTTTATCTTATATGGGATGTAAATTGGACTTTTATTTTGAGTTATATCTTTTTTTGGTTTGTTTTATATTTTAAACATTGTTTATTATATTATCAATAAAAGTATAACTTATAGGCACATCGTGATGGATTTATAATAATATTTCTTTTGTGTGTTCATAATTATTTATCAGGAATAACATTTCCCAAGAGTGTCTCTTTGATTCCCAAACATAAGTTTCTAGATGGTGGGGATTGAGAACACCCTTTAGAACATTCCATGGGTTGAATCAAGTGTTGGGTCAGGATCACCTAGGCTAGTTTGTGACATTTTAGGATCCATAAATCATTATAAAAACATTCTTAAACATAAAATTTATAGCAAAAACCTAACCATGTCTAATGAATTCATGATCACCTTCAAATTTTGTAACAAACACTTAACAGTAGAAATGAAACACGCTTTATGAATCTTATTAAATTGAGAGTAAAATAATCCATGTGTACAAGGTAAACAAAAACAAACAAAATATTTCCAATTTCTATATTACATCTAAAACACACAATGGTATATAAATCAATTTCTATAAAGAAAAAATGAAATATTATTTATTTATTCAAATTAAATACTAATTAATTGGGTAAAACATTTTTTTGATAAACCAACATTATATAAGGTTATAAATCATGATTTTTTTATGAAATAAAGAATTAATGAAAAACATTACATGGTTACATATAAACCCCCAACTGGATATATCAAAATTTCACTTAAAACCATCCAATCATGATTATGAAAATAGGTGTTAATTTTTTTTGATAATTTGAAAAATAAGTGGAAATCATATTCAAATCATAGACTATAAATTCACCTAATGGTTCAATATAACCTACCATAACTATCCGTGAGATTTGATAGCTTCCACAATCACTAAAAATAACTTAAACTTCATTAAATAATATTCCAAAACCAAATTAATCCAATAAACCAAAGACCATAATCAAAGAATACTAAATCTAAAATAAATCCTTTGTTGATAAGTTATAAAATATATAATAAGATAACCACCATAATATAGAATGAATTCAACTTATACGACCTTCAAATTCATACAAAAATAACGAAATCCCTTAAATAAAACACACACATCCACTTTCTATCCAAAACAATGATGAATGACACACAAATAGACCTACATGAACAACTCTATCTAAAACAAGAAAAATCACCTCCATTTCGAATTAATTTCACCACACTTCAGTGGAATTAATCATATAATCTATAATATTATGAAGAAAAATTATTAGAGAGGGATAAAATAGGGAATAATAATAGAATATTGATGGTTTATATTTGATTTCACATTAAAAATACCTTTGGATCACCCTTGAATCAAGTAAAAAATGAAGGGAATAAGAAAACCAATTGAAGCTCTTCAACGGTGTCTCGACTTATTAGAAGGGTAATGGAGAAAGGGGAAATAAAAAATGGTATATAAGAGTGGGTTAAAAATACAAATTTACCCTTATTTTAAGAAAAAATGAACCTAGGACTACTAGGAACACATTACAGGACCATCGAGCACCCAACGATTCCTTTGAACCACCCCCTCACTACTTGGTCTCACTGGGTACCCAATACCCACCCTCAACTACCTAGTGTCATCTATAGTTTTAAACTATAGATTTCACCTTTTTGGACCTCACATAAACCCTATTCATTAAAAAAATACCCTATTCTAAAATCTTCAATCACATGTAAAAAACACCTCAGATTTCTGTCAGTAACTCCCAAATTCATGATCAAATATAGAAATGAATAACATACCTTATACTAAATCAAAAAAATTAAACACGCACACATTTCCATTTCTTAAATTCTAAAAATTAAATTAAATCCACCTTTTAATCTAATACACTAGGATAAGGGTCATTATAACCTCCACACTATTAAACTTCTCATCCTTAAGAAGTATAACTAATCCCTAATATAACGACTTACTACCCTATTAATTCAAAAATTCACAACTATTTCTCTAGTACATGTCCTAAATCACACACCAAACTTTTGATGTGCACCCAAAAAACTAACACAACCAATTATTCACCACAATACTTCATCAACAATAGGACGTTCTAACCAACTAATGTTCCCCAAATACAACCAATCATTCAAGAATTTATTTTAGGTGCTCCCCACAATAAGAATTAACTAAAGATTTATTAAACCTATCCTATATGAATACAAATTTATCAAAAATATTAAATTTTCAAATATTTTTATAGAAAATTAAATTATTATTTAAAAATAACATATCAAATCCATTTTAAAAAATATATTTTAAGAAACTATATAATTTTATAAATCAACTTTGAGAAAACACCTTCCCAACTTTACATTATAATAGATAAATAAATAATTCATTAAAATTATTGAATAAGGTTGTATTTGTTGAAAACCATGTACAAGAATCATTGTAAAATGTTATGAGATATTTTTAGTGACTTTATGTTATAGGGAAGTTTCTAATGTGAGTATGAGATTATAAAGTTAACCAAAATGTGAGTTGAAATTTTAAGAAACTGAAATGATGAAGACCACACCATGGTTTTTCTATGGTGTAAATTTTCTAAATTAATTAGATCATCAATGATTTCTTCATAGTAAAGGGGAAACAAATAGTAATTTACCTAAAGTAAAAAATAGGGAGATCCACATTGTAGAGGATGTTGTGGTGAAAGAAAATAATCTCTTTCCGAAATGATGAGTGGAAAAAACATCATGGTATAACCATTGTATGAATAAGTGTTTTAGATCCAATTAAGAAGGTTCAAATTCCATGAATGAATGATTTGAACATCAGAAAAGGATTTTTGGGATTAAAAAAACAGTATTTAGAATGATTTTAGAAGAATCATAAGAAACAATAGATTTAAGAGCTAAAAGGAAATGAGTAAAAAAATATTCAAAGAAAACCATCCATATGAGTTAGTATCTATCACCATGAGGTAGTGTACAATCTCAACCATAGCCATCCTAGGCTACATAAGAGGACCAGAGAGGAAATTTGGGTTGTAAATAACATGATATAAAAAGTATCTAGTGTTTGGAGGAACTAGTAATAGAGGACTAGTGACCATGGTACGGGGAAGTACCATGAGAGTTCAACGGTTAGCCTTTAAGAACTGATTATAATATAGAAACCGGAATTTGAGATGAATTTTGATGTGGTGAATCACTATTAAATGTAAATGAGATAAAATGTGTTTTGAAAGATGAAGTTAGACACACCATAGAGTAGGGAAACCAAGATCATGGTGGTTAAAAAGAAGACAAAGGTTTTTCACTATATCGAAGAGTTTGGGGTTTAACATTAAGAGTTTACCTATGAAAAATATAACATCCTTGAAACTGCACTCCCAGATATCATTCTAAAATATAATATTTTACATTTTTAGATTTGTTATCAATAAACATGACCCAATTTTAACCATTAAAAACATATAAAATCAAACTGAAAAATTAGATCACCTATATACCCAAGTACATTTTAGGATTAGAGTTTTAGAGAAGCAGTTCAAAATCTTAAATGGATACTTCGATACACACACAACTGGTTCATAAAACTATACATAATATCTATCATGACCCGTCCCATGGGGCCCATGCTGTGACTACCCCAAGACCACATTCATTAGGTCAGGGGCTGGAGACTAGCACCGAAAGGCGTATTCCCTAAAACCCGGAAGGCATTGCCTTTATATCCTGTAACACACACAACCAAGCACACATCAAGATACAAACACAATTAAACTGTATAGTAAAAAGAGTGTGTACAGTAGGTAAAAAGGGTCCGGAATACATGCCCAAATTGAAAGTACAAGAAAACTGGAAAGTACATGTAAACTGAAACAAATCATGTGAACACCTGCCAAGGACCCTACCTAAAGGGTAGGTACAACTCTTGAATGGTTGTCTCTGCAGTACGCCTCATCTAAGGTCCACCTTAGAGCTACCTCCAGTCCTGGTACCCTCTTCCTCAATTATCGTTGTCTGTCATCTACACCAAGCAAAACAAGGTGCGGGCATAGCTCGTGTAGGGGTGAGTATAACGATACTCAGTTGGGACCCCGAGACCCTCAAAGGTATCACAAAATCCACAAAGGATAAACCACAAATCATGAAAAAAACTAACAACACTACTTAGGTATATGACCATACATAAACCTAAGTTATCAAGTATACCCATCTCATTCATGAGGAAACTCAAGGCCCAAATCAAAATCCTATAGCTCAACTGTTCCACAAAGGAAGGAATACCCCGAAGGTAACACCACAAAGGTAAGTACCACAAAGATAACGCCACACAGAAGAATACCACCAAGGTATCTCCACGATGGTAAGTACCAAAAAGGTACACCACACAGAAGAATACCAAATAGGAATTACCATAAAGGTAAAGACTCAACTCAAATCAGGTATAACATAGGTATGATAGTAAAGATGATTATATGTAACTACTGAATCATATTACTCTGTTAATAGGCAGACCCACGTAGGATCCTAAATCACAGACCCACGTAGGATCCTAGATCATCATGCCCACATATAATCCTAGTATAGCAGACCCACATAGGATCCTAGAGTAGTCCCACGTAGATTCATAGAGTGGATCCAAGATGGATACTGGAACACAGACCCACATAGGATCCTAAATCACAAACCCACATAAGATCCCTTTCTCATGTTACAGCCAGGTACAGGGTTCCCGCACTAAGCTCGCTTGATTCTGGGATAATCCTCTCCTCAAGCCATAGGTCGATAATACAAATACCACGAATTCCAACGTAGAAATATCCCAAAGGACCGCCTTGTAATAGGGGTCTCAACGCAACAGACAGTGCATCAATCAGATGCCTGGTCTGTAAGTCATCGGCCTTTTAGTCCTGAGGGCCCGATTGGATTCATGTTCGATCCATCCCAGCTGTACCCAAACATTATCAAAAACTCAAGTGGGGTATTCCAAAAGTACATTCTCGATCCAAGGTTTCTGGCGCCATAGACGGTTCTTCAAACAGACACCTGAAACTCAAGATATGGATGAAATAGTGGAAAAGGGTCGAAGCTGGTCCGGGTCCGGTCCGACCGACCCGGCCTGACCCGGCTTGGCCGACCCGAACCATTTCAGGTCAACCTGGCCTGAACTGGGTCCAAAACTGGGTCCGACCAGGCTCGCTGGGTCCATCCCGGTCCGCTGACGGGGCCTGGCCCGCTGGGTGGCCTGCGGTGCGGCCCGCGGTGCGGCACGCGATGGGCAGCCCGCGCCGTGCGACCCGCGCTGGGCAGCCCATGGGTGGCCGGACGACCAACCCTCTTCCATGGCACAATCGCACGCTACGCCCCCACTGGAGGCCGGTAGTAAGCTAGCCGCCCCTCCACCGCCAGCGCGGCCTTGCGCCGCGACACTTGCACGCCGGGAAGTGCGGACGCGTGTCGCAATCACCGTCACGCGGCCGGCCGTGCACCCGCCTCTGCCCTCACTTGGCCACAGACGATGGGACACGACCTTTCTCTAGCCGTGTGGTTGCACCGACGCCGTCTTCGCGACCGGATTGGGTTTCGGGCTCCGTTACCAAGCCCTTCTGGTGACGTTCCTTGGGTCACTAGGCGTGCCCCGGTGGCCGGTTCTTCATTCTGTAGACTCCCACACTCTCCTTGGGATGTCGTCTTTGATTCAAGACCATTAAAAATCCCACAAAGGTTGCGGAGAGGTCGGGCCATGTTCGTATGTCCCGCACCCTCTACTTTAGAACGGTATCAAGTGGCTTATTTTGTTCTTCAATCAAGAAGAATATAAATATTCTTAAATTAAGATGAGTGTCAAGAATGGGGAAAGGGATAATAAAACAACAATCCCTACCTTGTCTTTTGTTGGAGGAGTCGAGAGGTAGAAGATGAAGTCATTGAAGAACATCGGCAGTTGTTGCTACCGCAAAGCGCTTCCGATCTGGGCTTGGGGTTGGTTCCTCGTTCTTCGTTGGAGAGGAAAAGTTCTTCATTGGAGAGAACGTTTCTCCACAATTATCCCTAGCTCCTTTTACAACTAAATCCTCTAACCCAATAAAAAATGAAAATCCAACCTCTTAAAAATTTGTCTAACAATTAATTAAAGTTGACACATTTAATTAATTGTAGTTGGCTCAATTTTTTAGTGGGAGAGTTTAGAGGTTTTCCCCCATTAAGAGGGGTTTGGGTGGTCCCCACCTCCAAGAATTCAATTTGGGGGGTTTCCAGCTCAGGTGGTCCCCACCTCCATAAATTAAAAAGAGAGGTTATAAAAATAAAATAATTTTTTTTCTTTATTTTATTTTTATTTCCACAAAAAGCACGAAAACTAACTTTCACCCTCGACCTACTGCGGTTGAGGTGAAGGTCTCTATAAGTGAATAATGGCACTGTGAGTTCAACGGTATCCTCAGATTTCAATTCTGAGCACCAGTTCATAAGTTACAAAAACCCGATCACATGCAAACTAAACTTACTTAAAAAAAAGTTCATAAATTTATTCCGGGCACATCGGGCCTCAGAATCATGCGTCGTCAATTTTGGAGGACTCATAAAATTCCCATATTATTAAAAAAAATTACATGTGATTTTTGGGTCTTTACAATATCCCAATAATTTATTTAAAAATAGGATCCTTATTTGGAATAACATACTTAAAAACCTTTCTTCACAACTTGTGGAAATATAAAACAAAATAAGGGTGATCTCAAATTCTTAGTAATGGTAAACGTAAGCATTAGTAATTGAATTTAATTAGTATGCATAAGAGTAAAATGAAATAATAAAAGAAAATAAAAAATAAAAAAGATAATTTATACCCATAAAAGAATGGATCACGACATAAATCTTTAAAATAAGGAAAGATTAATATAAGTCAACAATCACAGGCCATCTAAAAACAATCCTTAAGAAAATGATTTATTTGAAACTCATAGAAATCATAAAGAAAACATGTTGGTGTCTAGGAGAATAATATTCATAAAAACCTAAAAATAAACCTTATATATGGGATAATATTACCTTGTTAATAAACATAATCTCTTAGGATTAACCTATTAAATGTTTAACATCATTTTCTCTTAGGTGTTACTTATATTCAACCAACTCCGTCATTATTAACCAATGCATTTGAGGGATATAATAGACCCACCCATAAAATATCATAAAAATTTCCCCATGTATTTGGGTTAACTACCAAATCCTTATTTCAAAAATAATTTATAAGTACTATATCATGAAAAAAACTAGAATCTTTCACTTTTCAACATAGAAATAACCATTGTTCTTTCATAGCTTAATTTACCCATGTAAGAGAAATGGGTTGAATCAAAATCTCATAGAAAAAAATCCCAATCCATGCAAAGAAAGAATTAGGATGGTATCATTAAAAATATCCCTAGTAAATCATATCTAATATGAATGGTTTTTGTCATTGGTGAATAGAAATACCATTAAAATATTATTAACAACATTCTCAAGGAAATTAACCTTTCCACTTTGAAAATCACTTTTAAAAACTAAATATTCAAATAATATTGTGAAAAACATTTTATTTGAAAATAAAAATGGAAAATTATAATGTAATTTTAAAATAAAATAATGATCATGAAAGTGAAAAACTCTATTCATGTCCTAAACATTAAAAATAACCACTCTTTTAAAACTTTTGTAAAGAGAATCAAAAGTGACCCATGCGAAAAATGTAATGAAATTTCATTTTGAAACCTTTTAAAATAAGGTAAAATATCAGGTAATATAAATTTATAAAATAATTTATGTTTATAAAATAACATTCTTGAAAACGACTAGAAAACATTGATATGTAATAGAAATATTCATGATCTAAAATAAAATATAAGTTTGATATCACTTATAAACAAATTTCTTGATGTCACTTTAATAAATAAGGGAAGAAATGAAAAATAAACTTATAAAAAACCTTCATAACCATAATAGAATAAAATATATATGGTTAAATAAAATAACATCATATGATTTCCCCAAAGTAACCTTGAACATAAACATTTTTGAAAAGAAAATCGATTATAACATAAATCCATTATCGCTTTGGTAACTTTCAAATCAAAAGTCATTAAAATAAAGAGTATGATATGGATCTATAAATCCCACGAATTTAATGAATTAATATGTAAAAATTCAATCATGAGGTATTAATTACACTATAAAATGAAATCATAGTGCATTACATGAAACATGTCTCAAGAAAATGAGATTGAGACAAAGAAAACCCTTATAAAGATCATAACTTTTGAAGTAGTAATTAATCCATGAAGTGATTATGTTAAAATATTTAAATCCACTTAAAACATTTGTAAATATAAAATAAAACAATTTAGAGTTCAATTTACACATAATCATGGAATAACAAAGTCAATTAAGTAGAAGTATAACCTAGTGAATGTTAATTGAGTTAAGAAACCCCTTACCACTTGATAACTTTGAAGTCAAATACCTTAAATGAAGTTATTTTAATTATAACATAAAATACCATGAATTATTAAGGATTCATGATATAAAATTTAAAAGTGTAAGTATATACATTATATAAAATAAATTAGGTTCATAACATTAAGATATGCCTCAATTAAGGGAAATTGAGACGAAATCCATTACCTTGAGTCCAAAAATTCTATGCATGTGTTTAAACACCAATATAATAAACTTATATAAATTATTTGATTTATTAATAACCCTTTAAAATATTAATCTCTTATCCTTAAACCATTTATTTCATTTATGATTTATTTAATTACTTAACTAGTTAAGTACATGTCTAGTGTTTGGAGGATGTTCAATTCATAGCTTCAAAATGACATCGGTATGTTGACCATTGTCAAGAATATCTTTGTTTTATAATATACATAATAATTATCATTAAATAATTATAATTTTTATACATTAATTATAATTTTAAATACAATCATGAAAAATGGTTATGAAAAATGAATTATGTTACAATCATGGAGACAGTTAATCATACGTATTCATATGTAACATTTCTGTTTTAAAAGAATGTGAGGGAAATAAGGTAAGTATTATTTTATATTTTCATAATTTTGATCATATAATAAATATAATATTCTCTTTGAATAAACTTATATATACTAGCTATGTGATGTATTGATGAAAATCAAATCACATCACTTTGTGGAGGTGGTAATCCGCACGTACACATAAATGACATTATCATTTTTTAATGGTTGGAAAGTTAAGAAAATATAAGATAAATTTTCTTTAAAATGATAATTATGTAATTTATATCATATATATACATTAAATCCATAATTATTACCACCCTAGAGAGGTGGTGATGTAAAAAACATTACATTGGTTCGCAAGGTGGTAGTTTTCCGCACACACGAATGATAGTTTGGTTTCCCATTTTATAAAAGAGGATATAGATAATGGATATGAAAAAAAACACAGTTACATCTCAGTATATATTAAAATATATTTTATTATATCACAATGTTTGGAATAGTTTTTAAGGAGGTAGAAGAGTAAATAAAACTAAAACATTCCGTTTAAAGTTATACCACCTCTCCAGAAAACTTTATTTTCTTTATATGTTATGCCCTATAAGGTTGGAATTATACCCAAAATAAGACCTCTAATACATGATTATGGAAGTTCGGAATGGATTTTTATAGGTATTTTTCAAATTATATTACTCAAAATGTGGGAGTAAGATAATATACGAGGTTCCATTTTATAAGTGATTGGAGGAGCACACTTGGAATTACAAAAAGTATTAAAATAATATAAATAAACTTTCATATAAAATTGACAAAATGTTGATATATTTTGAATATATGATGCGTATGAGTCAAAATAATCTCATAAAATAATTTTTTATAAGTTTTTGTGATGTTTTCACCCATATCTATTTGTCTTAACTCACAGTTAACCCTTTTGATGGTTACTGAGACATCAACATTGTTTACTCTTTAGGGGTCAATAAAGTTACTATTAAAGGAATAGTGACCCATAAAGGGACTATGTTTGATATTTTAAAACATATAACATTAAATTTTATAAATATACTATTTTTATGAATTTAAATCATTTAATTAAATGTTTTTTATTATAAAATATCATTAATGCCATTTTTGGACTATTCATTTACTTTGACTTTAAAGCTATCAAGATAAAAATAAAATTAAAATATATAATTTTAACACATCCCTAATATTTTAAATATATCGATTAATTTTTTGGTACACTATTAAACATCCAAAAAATAATTACTTTTATAGTTTTTAAAATCATTTACTTGATTTTTCGACTGCTTGCACAAGGACTATGCTGATGTTGTGTAAAAAGTAAAGGTAATTATTTCATAACTAAAAATTAAAAAAAAATTACCATCATATATAAGATTTAATTATTTTCAAAATAAAATTTAATATTAATAAAAAAATTATATTTATCCCAATGTGAACATATAAGAGAAATTTAAAAACAAGAGAGTGACATTTTGTATTTTTCTTTACTTAAAATAATATATAACTAATTTTCAAAGAAAAAGGAAAACAAATTCCCATAACCTAGAATAATGGATTGTTATAGTTGAAAAAAAATCATAAAATATGTTAAATTCAAATCTTATGGTTATTTTTAGTCGTTATCATATTATTTTTAACCATAATTACCCGATTTACCATTTATTGTGGTTATATTTATCTATCATAGTTACTATTCAAAATGAACAAACATAAAAGGTAAACAATTTACAAATTTAAACCTCATAATTAAAAACATGGAATCCATTTTTAAATATTAAATCTCTAGAAGTGGAATAAATTTATTTTATATAAATCTTCAAAATGAAATGAAAAATAATTTTTTTAAAAAAATGTTTTTTTAAGCCAAAAAATGAACCTATATCAAAATCAGGAATAATGATGATTAAAATTTAATTAATTAGATTATATATAAATAAATAATACTTATACTAATTTTATATAAAATTAAAATCACAATTTTACTTTTTAATGAAAATAAATGATGGTTTTACAAAAATATGTATTTTTCATTATTCATTAAAAAATAAAAAATTTCAGAAAAGTAAAAAAAATTGAACCTAGGATAATTTTGATATGTTGATTTAAATTTTTTTATCCTTTTTATCAAATAAAATTTCTAAAATTATTATAAATTAATTATAATATTTTATCCTAAAAACCAATAAAACCCATTTTCGAGGAAAACACATTTTAAAGTAAAAAATGAGTTAAATAAAAATTACGTGATCATTTCCTAATAATTTTATCAATAATTTTTTATTAAGTATGACCTATATATATTTAATAATTTTGTTAATCAAATTCAGACCCGAAAATTCAATGGATATGTTATAACAATCATATTTAAATAATAATATTTCGTGGTTCATTTAAGATTGGTGTTGAGTGTCTTGTATGTTATTGAAAATAGTGTTCTTTTAAAATCCCAGAGTTTTTTCATTACCCAAAACATTAATAAATTACATCCTCATAATTTAAAATTGATCTTAGTAATCAAGGGTTTGATATTTGAAAATTCATTTGTTGAAAACCCACATTGTAAAAAGGGTTAATAAAACATCCTCTTGGAAAGAGGGAAATGAAAATACAAAGGTCATATGGAATAAAAAATAATTAGGTTTCCAAATAAGATAAAATTAGTGGGAAGTTAAAATATGGGAATTTGGAAAAAATTAATATCCAAATAACGATGGATAGTGTCAGGTAACATTGAACCCATGATGGTGAATGATCATGAGAAAGTCAATGTCCACAAAACCATAAATTAATGCTGCATGAAAAATACCACTGATTCATCAAAAATGAAGGTTATAGGATTAATTTATTTGTTTCAATATTATTTTCATAGATTTGATTAATTATTTTAACTTCTAGAATAAGAACATTATGAAATATACTTACTGTAACACCCCGAGCTTCCATGATACGCTTCTCATTCAATAATACAATAGCTTGCATTGTACGCAACTTCGAGTTCTAACACACCGCGACTAATCAAAGTAGCCGTTATGAATAGTAATACCCAATTTTTAGAATTATAGAAATTTTATATTTCAAAATGGACTTCATTTTTGTATTCGCAATATCGAAATTATCCTAAGTTGAATTTTTTGTAATTTTCTGAGAACTTCCATTTTTTATGAATAGTGAAGAATACTTAAAATAACTTTTTTAATCAAAATAATTTATAGTGATAAATTATACTATTGAGTGGGTTTAATGTATAATTAGAATATATTTTTACCATTTTATCCAATGGTGTTCATTATAATTAATTTCACTTTGAAATTAGACATAAACAATTGTCAATCTTTTGATATATATTGTTTCTTAAAAACACGCTATTTGTTGTGAAAGCGGGAATTAATTACAAAATTAATTAATGCAACTTATATGTTTGGAATTTTGTAAAATAGACATCATTTTTGAATTTGGAATATCAATTATATCTTAGGGTGGAATTTTGGCATTGTTCTGAAAAACTTCAATTTTTGATGAATAGTGAAACCACTAAGTGGTAGTTAAATAACTGATTTTTCATTTAAATGAAATATTACCAATTCTATGATTTGATTTTCAAAAATCCGACATATATGGATGTCATTAGGAAGTAAAATCTGGTTCAATGGGATTAAAATAATTTTTTGGTGAATAGTAACTTTTAAGTTTAATTAATCGCGATTAAAGGTAATTAGGGAAATTTAAGGTAAAAATGGTATTATAATAATATGGAATGACATTTACACTTGTCCTACCACTATTGGATGTGTCATGGCCGACCAAAAAAATCAATGGGTCAACTTGGGGACCCCATGGAGCCACTTTGGTAGGAAAATGACATAAATAACTTTTTTATTTAATGTTAAAATAAAAAGGTCACAAACAAGAGTTGTTTTACTAAAACAATTTTTAAATCGGGTTATACAAGTCATATTTTTGACTATAAATATTCATTAGAAAGATAAAACTATTTCCTACACAATGATATTTTTTTTATAATTTTTATACATTAAATAAATTAAATTATTTATGACACCATGATGATGCAGCGATTACCTCATTAATTAACGATTTTAATAAAATGGAAAGATAATGTAAAATCTAAGAATTAAACTTGTCCAAAGCCTATTGGATGAGAATATTTAGAACCATTATCACCTTATCCTCTAATTATATATCTTTGGGACCTTTAGAATCCGAAAAGCATTGTATAATAAAGTAACATTTCATTACTTTCCAAGAGTGCCCCTCCTCTCCACTTATAAAAGGCCCCCACCACTACCACCTTACTCACACTATCAAAGCCTTTTGTCTCGACCAACCTCTGTCCAAATACTCTCCCAACTTTCCTCCCTTACTATTAGAAGCCTCACATTGGGTAGAAGTGTTCCCAAGGAAGCCTTTGGCTCAAATCGAAAAGAGTTACCCGATTTTAAGGTAATGTCTTCTCTAATGTTGTTTTGTTTTATTTTGCTTCTCCAACCCCTTAAACTCTTTTTATTACTTTCTTTTGTAATAAAACCAGTATCTACAATATACTAGGATGTTTTTATGATAATTATTTGGTTTACACTTGCACACACCTTTGTCTAATGGTTAAAGAACATACTGTTTTTGTGGGTGGCGAAATACTGTCTCACGAAATGATGATTGTTCAATATTCATTTAACACCTCTAATGGTGGCCATTTTGATGACAATATTTTCATATATGATATTTATATTATGTTTATGCTTTCCTTATGCTTCTATATTTCTCATTTATGGCATACCTTTATTGTTTCCATTATGGGTAAACGCGATATTTTCATTTTAGGAAGTGCGGACTACCGCCCCCTCAAAGTGATTTGAATCGTTAATGCCATATGTGGGATGTATAAAGGATAGATTAAATGATATTATATATGATATTATACTGGAATTATAATATACCTTTATATAATTAAGATTTCATTAAATACGAAATAGAAATGAATGTAGTGTTCATGCGTACGTACGACTTACCATCTCCATGAACGATGCATTTCATTTCTTACCTCTAAACGTTATGGAATATTATAAATGCATGTATATACTGGATATATATGAGATATATGATATCTAAATCATGAATATAATTCTGGATATAATTGATATTTCACCACATGACCAACTTGTAATTATAAGAAGTTTATTTTTGAATCAAGTACCTAAGATACACAAAACGACCGTTATAAACTTAAATAATTACATAATGTTCATGACATGGTAATAAGTGATATAAAAGGAATAATGAACTTGAAAAAGGTTCTTAAGAAGGTAGAGATTAAATCTAGTTTATTATTCAGGAGATCAAATAACGGTCGAGTGAATTCAGACACGAGGTAAGGGAATTTCTTAACCCAATTTCCATTCTTTGGGTTAATCTCCTACTTTCAAATTATGTCATGATATTATTATGTAATATCTTGTATTTGTACTTTATTTATGTTTACTTATAGTGAATACACATAATAGACCTATTTTATTTTAAAAATGATCTTTTTAAGGACTTCATCTCAATCTCCTTTCACTGAGGCATATTTGGTTTTATACACAACTTTCTTTTATACGGTGTATAAAACCCTTTGACTTTTACGTTTATTCAAAAGGAATTTTTTTTATACGAAGCGTTTTACTAAAGGAAAAAAAGGAATGTTTTTCTTTCTGTACGTATGTGGCGACAATGACTTCTCCGCCACCGTGACCATTATTTGAGTTTCGGCTTCCTCTACAAGCCATAACATTTTTTTAATGAAAAATAAATACAAAGTTTTAATTTTCTTTGATTTTGGTATTGAAAATGGTATTGAAAGTGTTTTTATTATATCAATGTGTTGTATTGATATCTTGTGATTGAAATGTGGAAATTTTATGTTTCTTTTATGCATGTTTTATGTGATATGATTATGTTATGGTTTATGATATGTTTAAACCTGTTCATATGAGGAATGCATTGGACTTAATAAGTGATGGGTGGAGCCCGCTATAGCTCCTCGATGCATCGATAGGTCTTATGAGACAAACTAGTGTCTTGGAACGAGGCCTTGAAAAAATGTTATTTTTGGTCTTGGCACGAGGCCTTGACTACGTGGATATGATTGTATGGCATTATGCATTCCATCATTATGAAAGTGGTTATTGATATTGCATGTGATTATTTGACTAGTATAATATCCATGTAAGTAAATGAAATTATTTAATTTTATTTTTTCCATATTATGCTGAAGTTCAAGTTTAAAAAGGCTTTTGTTTTAGTTATACATTTACTTAAATGTTAATGTTTATTTACGAAAGCTTCCGCAATATTGTTATCCTTACTGAGCATCTGAGCTCACCCCTTTCAATGTATTAATATTTTCCAGGATGTGAAGAAGTATTTTATGAATGACCTGAAGGGATTGTCAGAAGAGGATATGAGTGTGGTCTATGGAGACTTTGTTATTGTAGTTTTTCACTTTATGATGTAATGTAACATTTATGAATGTATCTAGTGTTTCCAAGGCTACTAAACTAATCGGTCTTTTGAGACTTGATATTTTGTGATCATGCCAATGTTACGCAATAATGCACCGACTCTGAGAAACTAGGGTTGGGTCATTACAGTTGGTATCAAAGGCAGTTTAGTACTAACCTTGGAAACTAGATTTAGATAAACTCTGATTAGAGCACATATCCCAAAGATAGACTTTGTGGATTAGTATAGAAGAACTTCCTAGAATTTTGGTATTATAGAGATTTTGTGAGTTTTCCGAGCAATAAATCCCTGTCTGGATACGAGCAGGTAGAGGTGGATCTGGCACAGATATACCTAGGGGTAAAACCTGAAAACAACGCTTTGAGCTAGACTCGAATGGGAACTGGTGCACGACAACGGGCCTTGCTGCACTCTTAGTTACGACACTCCTGGGGGATATGCTTAGGATAATTCTCATTTTCTTTACAAACCACTATGAAGGGTTATGAGTATATAATTCCTCAAAGAAAACTTTTTTTTATGATTATGGATTATATCCATAAATAGTTCAATTAGTGTTAAGTGTTTTACAAGTATTGAATTATGTATTTTGATTCATAAACTAATCTAGTTTATGCAATTGTTTAGAAATGGCGCCTAGTGGAAGGAATGGAAACTGTATCAATGCACGCACTCCGTGTAGGGATTTCCCTTCTACTCAAGATAATTATTGTCGATCTGGAGATACAACTGGTGATGATCAACTTATTACCATACTGGGACAACTCACTCAGGTTATGAATAATAACCTTACTCGTATGGAGCACCCTGATCCGCAACGTGGAGGATCAATGTTAGATCATTTCATGAGGCAACAACCACCAACATTTAATGGGGGTACAAATCCATTAGTAGCTGAGCAATGGATAAACTACTTAGAAAAAATATTCTACGCCTTGGGGAGTAGCGAAAGGGAGAAGGTTGTCATGGAAGTCTACCGCCTCACTGGAGATGCTGATCAATGGTGGTCGTTGATTCAAAATACAAAGGAAGATGAAGAAGTATCAAGTATGGAATGGAGTGAGTTCAAAGATCTTTTCTTAGAAAAATACTTTCCTTGTGACCATCAAGCAGATATGGAAAGGCAATTTCTGAGTCTGAGACAAAAGGAGGATTAGAATGTCGCAATGTATGAGGCCAACTTTACAAGGTTTGCGAGGTATGCTGCAGATTATATACGTAACCGAAGAAGTAAGATTAATCGTTTCTTTGATGGGTTAAAACCATTTCTCCGTCGAGCTTTAGTATCACAATCCTTCTCATCGTACGATGATATTGTTTCATGTGCTATCAAGACAGAAAAGGAATTCTCTAAGTCTTATGACAACAAAGTAAAGCAAGAGAAGAAGAGAACGGTGGAACAAGAGACGGATAAAGGTAAAAAGGGAAAGAAGGATTTTCATTATGTGATAATTGTGAGAACAATCACCCCGGTACTTGCCTAAAAGGAATGGGAGTTTGTTATAAATGTGGAGAAAAAGGTCACCAGGCTCGTGATTGCAAGGGAAAGAAAGAGGCTATCAATATTGAATGCTACAATTGTAGGGAAATGGGGCATTATGCAAATGAATTTCCTAAGCGTCAGGGAAACTTACCTCAAAAAAGGCTAAGGTATCAGGGACAATATTATGTTGTTACTACAGTTGAAGCGGAATAATTAATTTATTGGTGCTTTTGGACTCAAGGATTATATTCTGGCTATAAAAATAATGTGATATATATAAGGATTGTACTACAATACTTGTTGTTATCATTAATTTTTTAATATGATGAAGGAAATCATATTTTTAGTATGTGAAAATAAGAGAAACTTTACTTTGTTTAGGGAATCTAATGTTACAAATGATTTTGGAATTTAATGACCCTTTAGAGAAAGTCTGGACGGAGGTATTTTGGATAACTATAAAGGTTGGGATGGATTAAGTTGAACTTTGAATAGTATTTTTTATGGTTAAAACATTTTTGAAGATTATTTTTGGAATATTATAATACTATATTTTTAGGAAAGGGACAACCTGCAGGGTGGGGCATAACCCATCGCGTCGGAGAAAGCTGCAGGAATCGAACCCACAACCATAGTGTGACAGGCCTTTATTGCCTACCACTAGACTATAGGAAGTCCCTGGTTATTACAAAATAGTTTTACTAATCTAAATGGTATGTGTTAATATTTGGAACCATATACAATTAGGATAAATATAATATTTTTGAGTTCTATTACCTTTTAGAGTGAAAGATGGGTTTGTGGTAAAAATTTATTAAAGAATGAAAGTCTATATAACAAGTATGTATATTCCCTTACATTATTATTAAATCTCCTAAATAAATTCCTCAACTTTATAAAAGGTAACTTAAAACAAAAACGTTGCCGGTTAACTTTTCCAACTGGGGATTCAATGACCGTTTAACCAATCACAAGTTTGTGATTTTCTTATGGTTAACTTTCTCCTAATCCAGTGTTCTACAACTCTCAATCAGACCTTGATGGTTTTTTTCTTCCATATTCATATTTTCATAGAATCCTAGTATGGGCTATCTCGGGTGACCATTGTACTTCTCTTTCTTTCTTTCATTGTTATATTTTTATTAACCTTATTTCTGATGTGGGTTTTCCACAAAGGTATTTTCTATTTTAAACCTTTTATTTTCAAAGAAAAATTTCAAATTGCGAGGACGCAATTTGTTGAATGAGGGGAGAATGTAACACCCCAAGCTTCCATGATACGCTTCTCATTCAATAATGCAATATCTTTCATTGTACGCAACTTCGAGTTCTAACACACCGCGACTAATAAATGTATCTGTTATGAATAGTAATACCCACCTTTTAAAATTATAGAAATTTTATATTTCAAAATGGACTTCATTTTTGTATTTTCAATATCGAAATTATCCTAAGTTGAATTTTTTGTAATTTTCTGATAACTTCCATTTTTTATGAATAGTGAAGAATACTTAAAACAACTTTTTTAATAAAAATAATTTATAGTGATAAATTATACTATTGAGTGGTTTTAAAGTATAATTAGAATATTTTTTACCATTTTATCCAATGGTGTTCATTACAATTAATTTCACTTTGAAATTATACATAAACAATTGTCAATATTTTGATATATATTGTTTCTTAAAAATACGCTATTTGTTGTGAAAACGAGAATTAATTATAAAATTAATTAATGAAACTTATATGTTTGTAATTTTGGAAAATAGACATCATTTTTGAATTTGGAATATCAATTTTATCTTAGGGTGAAATTTTGGCATTGTTCTGAAAAACTTCAATTTTTGATAAATAGTGAAACCACTAAGTGGTAGTTAAATAACTGATTTTTCATTTAAATGAAATATTACCACTTTTGTGATTTGATTTTCAAAAATCCGACATATATGGATGTCATTAGGAAGTAAAATCTGGTTCAATGGGATTAAAGTAATTTTTTGGTGAATAGTAATTTTTAAGTTTAATTAATCGCGATTAAAGGTAATTAGTGAAATTTAAGGTAAAAATGGTATTATAATAATATGGAATGACTTTTACACTTGTCCTACCACTATTAGATGTGTCATGGCCGGCCAAGACAATCCATGGGTCAACTTGGGGACCCCATGGAGCCACTTTGGTAGGAAAATGACATAAATAACTTTTTATTTAATGTTAAAATAAAAAGGTCACAAACAAGAGTTGTTTTACAAAAACAATTTTTAAATGGGGTTATACAAGTCATATTTTTTGACTATAAATATTCATTATAAATATAAAACGGTTTCCTACACAATGATATTTTTTTTGTAATTTTTAGACATTAAATAAATTAAATTATTTATGACACCATGATGATGCAGCGATTACCTCATTAATTAACGATTTTAATAAAATGGAAAGATAATGTAAAATCTAAGCATTAAACTTGTCCAAAGCCTATTGAATGAGAATATTTCTAACCCTTATCACCTTATCCTCTAATTATATAAGTGTGGGACCTTTAGAATCCGAAAAGCATTGTATAATAAAGTAACATTTCATTACTTTCCAAGAGTGCCCCTCCTCTCCACTTATAAAAGGCCCCCACCACTACCACCTTACTCACACTATCAAAGCCTTTTGGCTCGGCCAACCTCTGCCCAAATACTCTCCCAACTTCCCTCCCTTACTCTTAGAAGCCTCACATTGGGAATAAGTGTTCCCCAGTAATCCTTTGGCTCAAATCAAAAAGAGTTACCCAATTTTAAGGTAATGTCTTCTCTAATGTTGTTTTGTTCTATTTTGCTTCTCCAACCCCTTAAACTCTTTTTATTAATTTATTTTGTAACAAAAACAGTATATACAATATACTAGGATGTTTTTATGATAAGGATTTGGTTTACACTTGCACACACCTTCGTCTAATGGTTAAAGAACATACTGTTTCTGTGGGTGGCGAAATACTGCCTCACGAAACGATGATTGTTCAATATTCATTTAACACCTCTAATGGTGGCCATTTTTATGAAACTATTTTCATATATGATATATATATTATGTTTATGTTTTCCTTATGCTTCTATATTTCTCATTTATTTCATACCTTTATTGTTTCCATTATGGGTAAACGCGATATTTTCATTTTAGGAAGTGCGGACTACCGCCCCCTCAAAGTGATTTGAATCGTTAATGCCATATGTGGGATGTATAAAGGATGGTATAAGGACCCAACCTTAAACCTTACTTAATCTTGAGTTATTACAAGATTACACATTGAGGATCTTTTCGGGTTTAGATTTTTAGAGAATTAGTTCATAAAACTTGCATTACATTCCACATATAAACAAAATGGTTACATAAAGATAATATTATTCTTTCCCATAAATGGAAACATATTTAAAATAAAACATGGATTCTTTCTTGACACTTCTTTGACACTATCATCATATCATGTACCTTTCCCTTGACCTGTGAAAAACATTTCAAAAAAAACATGGGATGAGCATAAAAAGCTCAGTAAGGTATATAAAAATATGGAAAGGAAACATGGGTACATATATACATAAGAATGAAATCATACTTTACCCATAAAACATAAGAACTTTAACATACCTCATCAAATAATGAATAAATCATAAAAATCATAAGACATAAAGGTAACTTGAGGCATTCATAACATTCTTACGTAGGGAGTAACCCTCTTGGTTACGTTTGGAATACCCATAATAGTATATTCCCTAAATCTCTTCAGAGAAACCTTAACGTTTCACTCCTTCGTGTTACCCAATGAATTGGAGAGCTATATCGGGCTCACCCGCCCTTAGTTTATCATGGAACCACCCGTCTTCATAATAATTCCCAAAAACCTCAACATAATCATATCACATAAAACATGCATAAAGGAAACATAACATTTCCACCTTTCAATCACAAGATATCAATACAACACATTGATATAAAAACATTATGAAAAAAATTTTCAATACCAAAATAAAATAAAATTAAAACATGGTATTAATTTTTCTTTTAAAAAGAAGGTATGGCTTGTAGAGGAAGCCGAAACTCAAATAACGGTCATGGCGGCAGAGTAGTCTTTGTCGCCGCATACCTACGAAAAAAAACATTCCCTTTTGTCGTTTAGTAAAACGCTTCATATAAAAAATATTCCTTTTGGATAAACGTAAAAGTCAAAGGGGTTTATACACCGTATAAAAGAAGGTTGTGTATAAAACAAAATATGCTTCAATGAAAGGAGATTGAGACGAAGTCCCATACCTCGGGTCCGACTTGACTCGATCGTTCTTTAATGTCCTGAATAATAAACATGAGTTAATTTAGACTTGATTAAGAACCTTTTTCAAGTTAATTATTCCTTTTATATCACTTAATACCATGTCATGAACACTATGTAATTATTTAAGTTAATAACAGTCATTTTAACGATCGTTGGTACTTGAGTCAAAAATAAACCCTTTATAATTACAATTTTTTCATGTATCCATTATATCTAGAATGGTATTCATGATGTAGATATCATATATGTCATATATATCCAGTAAATTCATGCATTTATAATATTACATAATCATTTAGAGGTAAGAAATGAAATGCATCGTTCATGGAGACGGTAAGCCGTACGTACGCATGAACGCTACTTTCATTTCTATTTCGTATTTTATAGAATGGAATCATAATGATATAAAGGTATATTATAATTCCAGTATAATATAATATATAATATCATAGTTCCATCCTTTATACGTCCCACATATGTTATTTAACGAATCAAATCACTTTGAGGGGGCGGTAGTCCGCACTTCCTTAAATGAAGATATCGCGTTTACCCATAACGGAAACCATAAAGGTATGACCAAAAAGAAAAATACATAAGCTTGAGGAAAACATAAACATATTATATATCATATATAAATACAGTGACATCTTAATGGACACCCTTGAAGGTGTTAAAAGAATGTTGAACAATCATCGTTTCGGGAGGCATAAATTCACCATCCATGGAAACAGTATGTTCGTTAACCATTAGATGTAGGTGTGTGTAAGTGTAGCTAGAATACTTATTATAACAACATCCTAGTATATTGAGGATACTGGAGTTGTTACAAAAGAAAAGAATAAAAAGAGTTTAGGGGGTTGGAGAAGCAAAATAAAACAAAAGGACTCAAAAGAAGACATTACCTTAAAATCGGGTAACTCTCTTTGGTTTGAGCTCAAAGGCTTCCTTGAGAAGACTTATGCCCAAAGTGAGGCTTAAAGGAGTAATAGAGGGAAGTGGAAAGACAAAATGGGTAGGGTTTGTCCGAGCCAAAGGCTTTGGGAGTGTGGGTAAGGAGGTAGAGGTGGGGGCCTTTTATAAGAGGAGAGGAGGGACACTCTTTGAAAGTAAAGATAAGTTACTTTATTTTAAAAAGAGTTTCGGATTCAAAAGGTCCCACATTGATATAATTCGAGGATAAGGTGATAAGGGTTCGAAATACACTCATCCAATTGGTTTTGGCTATGTGTAGGTTTTAGATTTTACATTAACTTTCCATTTTATTTAAATCGTTAAATAATGAGGTCATCGCTGCATCATCATGATGTCATAAATAATTTAATTTATATAATGTCTAAAAATTATAAAAAAAAACTATGATGTAGGAAATCTTTTTAGATTTCTAATGAATATTTATATTCAAAAATATGACTTGTTTAACCCCATATAAAAATTGTTTTAGTAGAATAACTCATGTTTGTGTCATTTTTTACTTTAATATTAAATAAAAAGTTGTTTATGTCATTTCCCAACCAAAGTGGCTCCATGGGGTCCCCAAGTTTACCCATGGCTTGTATTAGTCTTCCATGACACAACCAATGAGGGTAGGACATGTGTCAAGCTCACCTCATTTTATTAAATCATTATTTTTACCTTAAACTACACTAATTACCACTAACCGCGATTAAGAACTTAATAAGTTACTATTCACCAAAAAATTATTTTAATCCCATTGAACCACATTTTACTTCTTAATGACAACCATGTATGTCGGATTTTTGAAATTCAAAACACAATGATGTCAAAATTTCATTTAAACGGAAAAATCAGTTTTTATAAGTACCACTTAGTGGTTTCACTATTCATCAAAAATTGAAGTTTTTCAGAAAATTACCAAAAATTCATCCTAAGATATATTTGATATTCCGAATTCAAAAATGAATTATATTTTTCAAAATTAAAAACATATAAGTCACATTAATTAATTTAATAATTAATTCCCGATGTCATGACAAATAGCGTGTTTTTATGAAACAATAAGTATCAAAAGATTGATACCAGTTTAAGTCCAATTTCAAAGTGAAATTTATTCCAATGACCACCATTGGATTAATTGGTAAAAATATATTCTAATTTCACTTCAAAACAAATTCAAAAGATAATCTAATCATATAAATAAATTAGATTAAAAAGCAATTTTGATGTAAAATGCAGTATTTTTCACTATTCATTAAAAAATGAACATTGTCTGAAAAATACCAAAAATTCACATAAAGTAAATTTTGATGTCCCAATCATAAAGAATAAGTTTATTTTGACAAACATAGCTTATAAAATTGTCAAAAGATGGATTTAAAAAGGGTTTTCCATCAAAAGGCAGTAAAACAATCTTTCAAGAATATTAGTGTATTCCATGTTTAAGATTGGATTTATTTTCATTTTAAGCCTCTAAAACACTATATAATTCATTAATATACAAAGATAAAAATATCTATTATTCATTACTTACTTGGGATGTTACATCCTTCCCCCCTTTAGAAAATTGCGTCCCTGCAATTTATTTACTTATCAAATAAATGGGGGTACTTATCCCTCATTGCATTTTCAGATTACCATGTTACCTCTTCCATCATGTGGTTTTTCCACAAAACCTTTACCTGCTTAATCAACTTATTCCGTAACACTTTCTCCCTGTGGTCAAGAATCTGGACCGGTTGTTCCTCATAAGATAGGTTCTCTTCCAGCTAAACTACCTCTGGACTCAAAACATGAGATGGATATGGCATATACTCTCTCAACTTCGAAATGTGAAAAACATTGTGTACCTGAGATAAACTAAGAGGTAAAGCCACTCGGTATGAAATTGATCCAACTCTCTCCAGAATTTCATATGGTCCAATGAACCTTGGACTCAACTATCCTTTCTTACCAAATCGCATCACACTTTTCCATGGTGATACTTTGAGAAAAACATGATCACCTACCTCGAAAGATAGATCCTTCCTCCGGTTATCTGCATAACTCTTCTGCCTGCTCTGAGCTGTTCTCATGTGTTTCTGTATCAGCTGAACTTTTTCTGCCAACTCTTTCACCAATTCTGGTCCCATCAACTTCCTTTCACCCACTTCATCCCAGAAAGCTGGAGTTCGAAACCACTTCCCATATAATGCCTGAAATGGTGCCATCTGTATGCTGGAATGAAAACGGTTATTATATGAAAATTAAACCAAAGAAAGATGTTGGTCCCAAATTTCCTGATAATCCATAGAAAAATCTCGTAGCATATCCTCCAAGGTCTGAATTGTTTGTTCTGACTGCCTATATGATTGAGGATGAAATGCTGTACTAAAATTTAATTCAGTACCCAACGACTTCTGAAGGCCTTTCCAAAAGTTAGAAGTGAACCTGAGATCACGATCAGATACAATGGAGAGGGGAACTCCATGTAACCTGACTATCTCTTTAAGATACAAATGGTAAAGTTGATCTAGGGAAAAAGTATCTCGTATAGCAAGGAAATGAGCATATTTGGTCAAGCGATCAACAATAACCCAGATTGCATTATTACCTCGAGATGTCTTCGGTAATCCCACAACAAAGTCCATGGATATTTTCTCCCATTTCCACTCTGGAACTGGTAAAGGCTGAAGAATCCCTTTCGGTAACTGCCGCTCTGCTTTAACCTGTTGACATGTCAAACACTTCATAGTAAAATCAGCAATATCTCTTTTCATTCCATCCCACCAGTAATACTCCCGCAGATCTCTGTACATCTTAGTACTGCCAGGATGAACTAAAAACGGAGAACTATGAGCTTCACATAACAACTCTCTCTTCAACTGTGAATCACAAGGCACACACAATCTCTTCCCAAATATCAAAATACAATCATTATCAATGTTGAATTCATGCAACTTACCTTTCTGAACCATCTCTACCTTTTTCTGCAACTCACTGTCTTGCTTCTGTGCTTGCCTGATTCTATCTGATAGAGATGATCTCACTAATACCTGAAACAAAACAGAATAACTTCCTGCACCAACAACTTCTATGCAAAAGTTCATCAAATCCTTAACCAAAGGATCACATTCCAAACGCAACATTGCTAATGAAGCATTACTTTTTCGACTCAAAGCATCAGCTACTTTATTTTCTTTTCACGGATGGTAATGAATTGTACAATCATAATACTTGATTAATTCCAGCCATCTCCTCTGTCTCATGTTTAACTCTTTCTGAGTGAATATATACCATAAAATTTTATGATCAGTATATATTTCACACTTTAATCCATACAAATGATGCCTCCAAATTTTTAAAGTGAAAACAACAGCAGCTAATTCCAAATCACGTGTAGGGTAATTTACCTCATGAGTTTTCAACTGTCATGAAGCATAAGCAATTACCTGATCATTCTGCATTAGGATGCAACCAATTCCTTTCAATGAAGCATCACTATAGATAACAAACTCACCATTCCTAGAAGGTAGTGCCAAAACTGGAGCATTCACCAATCTTCTTTTCAATTCCTAAAAACAATCATCACATTCATTTTTCCAAATAAACTTAACACCCTTCCGAGTTAGCTCAGTCATTGGACTAGATAACTGTGAAAAATTTCTAACAAACCTTCGGTAATAGCCTGCCAAACCAAGGAAGCTACAAATCTCAGTTACATTTGTGGGTCTTGGCAATTCTTCAACAAATTTTGTTTTTGTAGGATCAATGGTTATGCCATATTTTGAAACAATGTGACCAAGGAAAGAAATTTGTTGCAACCAAAACTCACATTTGCTGAATTTCCCATACAATTTCTTTTCTTTTAAGATTTTCAAGATAACCCTTAAATTTCTTTCATGCTCCTCTTTACTTTTAGAAAACACAAAAATATCATCAATGAAAACCACCACAAACTTATCCAAGAAATCATGGAAAATTATATTCATTAAGTCCATGAATACAACAAGTGCATTGGTTAGCCCAAAAGGAATTACTACGAATTCATAATGGCCATATCTTGTACGGAACACGGTCTTCAGAACATCTGCTTCCTTTACCTTCAGCTGATGGTACCCCGATCTCAAGTCAATCTTTGAAAAATACTGAGCTACCTGGAGCTGATCAAACAAATCATCGATATGAGGCAAAGGATATTTGTTCTTAACAGTGATGATATTCAAGGCTCTATAATCAATGAAAAGTATCATAGAACCATCTTTCTTTTTAAAAAACAAGACAGGAGCACCCCATGGTGATGTGCTAGGTTGAATGAAACCTTTCTCTAATAAATCTTGCAATTGCTCCTTCAACTCTAGAAGTTCAATTTGAGCCATTCGATAAGGGGGTTTTGAAATTGTCTTAGCATCAGGAACTAAGTCAACAGTAAATTCAACTTCCCAATCTGGTATTATTCCAGGCAACTCATCAGGAAAAACATCAGGATACTCATTTACCACTG
Source organism: Viscum album (assembly GCA_963277665.1). NCBI lineage: Eukaryota > Viridiplantae > Streptophyta > Magnoliopsida > Santalales > Viscaceae > Viscum > Viscum album. The sequence continues at coordinate 862,160,998 of OY728140.1, forward strand.
GCACATCATTAATCTGAACAGTTCCTTTATTTTCAATGACGTGTGCAAGGTAACATTGATTTCCATATTTTACAAGTTTCTCGGCCTCTTGATATGTTATCAAAAGTAAGGGTTCATTCTTGTAAACAAACTGAAAGTATTTCTGAAAAGAAACTTCTTTAGCTCTACAGTCAATCTTAGCATGGTAAATAGAGAGCCAATCCATACCCAGGATAACATCAAACTCTACTAGAGGTAGAAAAATAAGGTTTTCAAGTAGATTCTTTCCACAGATAAGGATAGGAAGATTCTTATAAATTCTTTTTGCCTCAAGATTCCCCCCAGGTGTTTTTACCAAAAGTTCAGGAGTCATTTCTTGAGATGGTATTCCCATTTTACTAGAAAAGGTTTCAAAGATGAAAGAATGTGTAGACCCCGAATCAAACAACACACTGGCATAATCTGAAAAAACAAACAAAGTACCTGATACAACTTTATTTGATGGCCCGACATCTGCTGAAGTAGTTGCAAAGGATTTCACCACCCCTTTCTGCTTGTAGTCTAACTGCTTCCCATCACTCAAGCTCTTTGTCGGACACTCATTTGCATAGTGACCCATCTCATTGCACTTATAACATTTCACTAACTGTAAATCAAATTTGGTCTTACTTTCACATTGATCTTTTTCAGTGCAATCACGATCCTTATGTCCCATCTTACCACATCGGTAGCACTTTCCAGAATTCAGAAGACATTCCCCAACATGCCTTTTTCCACATTTATCACAAACTGGAAACATAGTTTTCGTACCATCAGACTTTTTTGAAGAATTCTTACCTTTCTCCTGCCACCTCGGTCACTTCTTCTGTTGGTTGTTATAGAACACTTGATCATCGGCAAAATCCATTTCCACCTTCTCAGCACATCGAACAAGCTTTTCATAACTTTTAAACTCACGAGAAGCTAATGCCCTTCGATATTTTGGCTTTAATCCTGAGTAAAAACGATTGATTTTACTACCAAGGTCTCGGATAAAATTTGGAGCATACCTTGCCAATCGAGTGAACCTTTCTTCATAGGTAGCCACTGAGTCTTTCTCTTTCCTCAATTCCAAGAATAGCTTTTCCATCCTAAGTCGAACAGCCTTAGGAAAATACTTCTCAAGAAACATACCTTTGAATTCATCCCAGTCAAGAGCATCAATCTCATCAGCGTCCCTGATATTTTTAACTATATACCACCACTGATCTGCCTCACCCTCCAAACGGTAAATAGCAAGACAAACCTTTTGATTGTCTGAACACCCCATGACATCGAAAATCTTCTCCAGTGCTTTAATCCACACTTCAGCTAGCGCAGGGTCAGATGATCCTCTGAATGATGGGGGATGTTGCCTCATGAAATGTTCCACCACTGACATGTTCCTCTGCGGTTGATCTAGCTGATCTCGTGTATGGATACCACCGCCATTTATCGCTTGAGTCAACTGCGCCATTACTGCAAAAAACTGTTCAGTTCCAATTCCGACCATCTCGGGATGCTGATTTAGAAGGTTATTTCCTTCTGTATGCCTTCCTAGCACTGCTTCCCTGTTTCCTCTACGGAAAACCATTCTGAACAAACATGTCTTAGATGAAGCAACATGGTAATCTTCAAATTCTATATCATTTAAAAAAAATATTTTTGGATAATCATTTAATAGAATTCTAACTCCTAAAGTTATCTAAACCGACCTTTGATACCAACTATAAGGCCCCAGCCTTAAACCTTACTTAATCTTGAGTTATTACAAGATTACACATTGAGGATCTTTTCGAGTTTAGAGTTTTAGAGAATTAGATCATAAAACTTGCATTACATTCCACATATAAACAAAATGGTTACATAAAGATAGTATTATTCTTTCCCATCAATGGAAACATATTTAAAATAAAACAGAGATTCTTTATTGACACTTCCTTGACACTATCATCATATCATGTACGTTTCCCTTGATCTGTGAAAAACATTTAAAAAAAACATGGGATGAGCATAAAAAGCTCAGTAAGGGATATAAAAATATGGAAAGGAAACATGGGTACATATATACATAAGAATGAAATCATACTTTACCCATAAAACATAAGCACTTTAACATACCTCATAAAATCATGAATAAATCATAAAAATCATAAGACATAAAGGTAACTTGATCCATTCATAACATTCTTACGTAGGGAGTAACCCTCTTGGTTACGTTTGGAATACCCATCACAGTATATTCCCTAAATATCTTCGGAGAAACCTTAACGTTTCACTCCTTCGCGTTACCCAATGCATTGGAGAGCTATATCGGGCTCACCCGTCCTTAGTTTATCACGGAACCACCCGTCTTCATAATAATGCCCAAGAACCTCAACATAATCGTATCACATAAAACATGCATAAAGGAAACATAACATTTCCACCTTTCAATCACAAGATATCAATACAACACATTGATATGAAAACATTATGAAAACAATTTTCAATACCAAAATAAAAGAAAATTAAAACATGGTATTTATTTTTCTTTTAAAAAGAAGGTATGGCTTGTAGAGGAAGCCGAAACTCAAATAACGGTCACGGCGGTGGAGAAGTCTTTGTCGCCGCATACGTACGAAAAAAAACATTCCCTTTTGTCGTTTAGTAAAACGATTCGTATAAAAAATATTCCTTTTGGATAAATGTAAAAGTAAAAGGGGTTTATACACCTTATAAAAGAAGGTTGTGTATAAAACAAAATATGCCTCAATGAAAGGAGATTGAGACGAAGTCCCATACCTCGGGTCTGACTTGACTCGATTGTTCTTTAATGTCCTGAATAATAAACATGAGTTAATTTCTACTTGCTTAAGAACCTTTTTCAAGTTCATAATTCCTTTTATATCACTTATTACCATGTCATGAACACTATGTAATTATTTAAGTTAATAACAGTCATTTTAACGATCATTGGTACTTGAGTCAAAAATAAAACCTTTATAATTACAAGTTGTTCATGTATCCATTATATACAGAATGATATTCATGATGTAGATATAATATATGTCATATATATCCATTACATTCATGCATTTATAATATTACATAATCATTTAGAGGTAAGAAATGAAATGCACCGTTCATGGAGACGGTAAGCCGTACGTACGCATGAACGCTACTTTCATTTCTATTTCGTATTTTATAGAATGGAATCATAATGATATAAAGGTATATTATAATTACAGTATAATATAATATATAATATCATAGTTCCATCCTTTATACGTCCCACATATGGTATTTAACGAATCAAATCACTTTGAGGGGGCGGTAGTCCGCACTTCCTTAAATAAAGATATCGCGTTTACCCATAATGGAAACCATAAAGGTATGACCAAAAAGAAAAATACAGAAGATTGAGGAAAACATAAACATATTATATATCATATATAAATATAGTGACATCTTAATGGACACCCTTGAAGGTGTTAAAAGAATGTTGAACAATCATCATTTCGGGAGGCATAAATTCACCATCCACGGAAATAGTATGTTCGTTAACCATTAGATGTAGGTGTGTGTAAGTGTAGCTCGAATAATTATTATAACAACATCCTAGTATATTTAAGATACTGGAGTTTTTACAAAAGAAAATAATAAAAAGAGTTTAGGGGGTTGGAGAAGCAAAATAAAACAAAAGGACTCAAAAGAAGACATTACTTTAAAATCGGGTAACTCCCTTTGGTTTGAGCTAAAAGGATTCCTTGGGAAGACTTCTGCCCAAAGTGAGGCTTCAAGGAGTAAGAGAGGGAAGTGGAGAGACAAAATGGGCAGGGGTCGTCCGAGCCAAAGGCTTTGGGAGTGTGGGTAAGGAGGTAGAGGTGGGGGCCTTTTATAAGAGGAGAGGAAGGGCACTCTTGGAAAGTAAAGATAAGTTACTTTATTTTAAAAAGAGTTTCGGATTCAAAAGGTCCCACATTGATATATTTCTAGTATAAGGTGATAAGGGTTCTAAATCCACTCATCCAATTGGTTTTGGCCATGTGTAGGTTTTAGATTTTACATTAACTTTCCATTTTATTTAAATCGTTAAATAATGAGGTCATTGTTGCATCATCATGATATCATAAATAATTTAATTTATATAATGTATTAAAATTATAAAAAAAAACTATGATGTATGAAATCTTTTTATCTTTATAATGAATATTTATAGTCAAAAATATGACTTGTTTAACCCCATATAAAAATTGTTTTAGTAGAATAACTCATGTTTGTGTCATTTTTACTTTAATATTAAATAAAAAGTTGTTTATGTAATTTCCCAACCAAAGTGGCTCCATGGGGTCCCCAAGTTGACCCATGGCTTTTCTTGGTCGGCCATGACACAACAAATGAGGGTAGGACATGTGTCAAGCTCACCTCATTTTATTAAAGCATTATTTTTACCTTAAACTACACTAATTACCACTAATCGCGATTAAGAACTTAATAAGTTACTATTCCCCAAAAAATTATTTTAATCCCATTGAACCACATTTTACTTCTTAATGACAACCATGTATGTCGGATTTTTGAAATTCAAAACACAATGATGGCAAAATTTCATTTAAACGGAAAAATCAGTTTTTATAAGTACCACTTAGTGGTTTCACTATTCATCAAAAATTGACGTTTTTCAGAAAATTACCAAAAATTCACCCTAAGAAATATTTGATATTCCGAATTCAAAAATGAATTCTATTTTGAAAAATTCAAAACATATAAGTCACATTAATTAATTTAATAATTAATTCCCGCTGTCATGACAAATAGCGTGTTTTTATGAAACAATAAGTATCAAACGATTGATACCAGTTTAAGTCCAATTTCAAAGTGAAATTTATTCCAATGACCACCATTGGATTAATTGGTAAAAATATATTATAATTTCACTTCAAAACCAATTCAAAAGATAATCTAATCATATAAATAAATTAGATTAAAAAGCAGTTTTGATGTAAAATGCAGTATTTTTCACTATTCATTAAAAAATGAACATTGTCTGAAAAATACCAAAAATTCACACAAAGTAAATTTTGATATCCCAATCATAAAGAATAAGTTTATTTTGACAAAAATAGCTTATAAAATTGTCAAAAGATAGATTTAAAAAGGGTTTTCCATCAAAAGGCAGTAAAACAATCTTTTAAAAATATTAGTGTATTCCATGCTTAAGATTGGATTTATTTTCATTTTAAGCCTCTAAAACACTATATAATTCATTAATATACATAGATAAAAATATATATTATTCATTACTTACTTGGGATGTTACATCCTTCCCCCTTTAGAAAATTGCGTCCCCGCAATTTATTTACTTATCAAATAAATGGGGGTACTTATCCCTCATTGCATTTTCAGATTCCCATGTTGCCTCTTCCATCATGTGGTTTTTCCACAAAACCTTTACCTGCTTAATCACCTTATTCCATAACACTTTCTCCCTGTGGTCAAGAATCTGGACCGGTTGTTCCTCATAAGATAGGTTCTCTTCCAGCTGAACTACCTCTGGACTCAAAACATGAGATGGATCTGGCATATACTTTCTCAACATCGAAACGTGAAAAACATTGTGTACCTGAGATAAACTCGGAGGTAAAGCCACTCAGTATGCAACTGATCCAACTCTCTCCAGAATTTCATATGGTCCAATTAACCTTGGACTCAACTTTCCTTTCTTACCAAATCGCATCAGACTTTTCCATGGTGATACTTTGAGAAAAACATGATCACCAACCTCGAAAGATAGATCCTTCCTCCGGTTATTCGCATAACTCTTCTGCCTGCTCTGAGTTGTTTTCATGTGTTTCTGTATCAGCTGAACTTTTTCTGCCAACTCTTCCACCAATTCTGGTCCCATCAAATTCCTTTCACCCACTTCATCCCAGAAAGATCGAGTTCGACACCACTTCCCATATAATGCCTGAAATGGTGCCATCTGTATAATGTAATGAAAACTGTTATTATATGAAAATTCAACCAAAGAAAGATGTTGGTCCCAAATTCCATGATAATCCATAGAACAAGCTCGTAGCATATCCTCCAAGGTCTAAATTGTTCGTTCTGACTTCCCATCTAATTGAGGATGAAATCCTGTACTAAAATTTAATTCAGTACCCAACGACTTCTGAAGGCCTTTCCAAAAGTTAGAAGTGAACCTGGGATCACGATCAGATACAATGGAGAGGGGAACTCCATGTAACCTGACTATCTCTTTAAGATACAAACGGGAAAGTTGATCTAGGGACAAAGTATCTCGTATAGCAAGGAAATGAGCAGATTTGGTCAAGTGATCAACAATAACCCAGATTGCATTATTACCTTGAGATGTCTTCGTTAATCCCACAACAAAGTCCATGGATATATTCTCCCATTTCCACTATGGCACTGGTAAAGGCTGAAGAATCCCTTTCGGTAACTGCCGCTCTTCTTTAACCTGTTGACATGTCAAACACTTCATAGTAAAATCAGCAATATCTCTTTTCATTCCATCCCACCAGTAATACTCCCGCAGATCTCTGTACATCTTAGTATTGCCAGGATGAACTGAAAACAGAGAACTATGAGCTTTACATAACAACTCTCTCTTCAACTGTGAATCACAAGGCACACACAATCTCTTCCCAAATCTCAAAACACAATCATTATCAATGTTGAATTCAGGCAACTTACCTTTCTGAACCAGCTCTACCTTTTTCTGCAACTCACTTTCTTGCTTTTATGCTTGCTTGATTCTATCTGATAGAGATGATCTCACTGATACCTAAAACAAAACAGAAGAACTTCCTGCACCAACAACTTCTATGAAAATGTTCATCAAATCCTTAACCAAAGGATCATGTTCCAAACGCAACATTACTAATGAAGCATTACTTTTTCGACTCAAAGCATCAGCTACTTTATTTTCTTTTCCCGGATGGTAATGAATTGTACAATCATAATCCTTGCTTAATTCCATACATCTCCTCTGTCTCATGTTTAACTCTTTCTGAGTTAATATATACTTTAAACTTTTGTGATCAGTATATATTTCACACTTTACTCCATAAAAATGATGCCTCCAAATTTTTAAAGCAAAAACAATAGTAGCTAATTCCAAATCATGTGTAGGGTAATTTACCTCATGAGTTTTCAACTGTCGTGAAGCATAAGCAATTACCTGATCATTCTGCATTAGGACGCAACCAAGTCCTTTCAATGAAGCATCACTGTAGATAACAAACTCACCATTCCTGGAAGGTAGTGCCAAAACTGGAGCATTCACCAATCTTCTTTTCAATTCCTGAAAACAATCATCACATTATTTTGTCCAGATAAACTTAACACCCTTCCGAGTTAGCTTAGTCATTGGACTAGATAACCGTGAAAAATTTCTAACATACCTTCGGTAATATCCTTCCAAACCAAGGAAGCTATGAATCTCAGTTACATTTTTGGGTCTTGGCCATTTTTCAACAACTTTTGTTTTTGCAGGATCAACGGTTATGCCATCTTTTGAAACAATGTGACCAAGGAAAGAAATTTGTTGCAACCAAAACTCACATTTGATGAATTTCCCATACAATTTCTTTTCTTTTAAGGTTTGCAAGATAACCCTTAAATGTCTTTCATGCTCCTCTTTACTTTTAGAAAACACCAAAATATCATCAATGAAAACCACCACAAACTTATCCAAGTACTCATGGAAAATTCTATTCATTAATTCCATGAATACAGCAGGTGAATTGGTTAGCCCAAAAGTCATTACTACGAATTCATAATGGCCATATCTTGTACAGAACGCGGTCTTTGGAACATCTGCTTCCTTTACCTTCAGCTGATGGTACCCCGATCTCAAGTCAATCTTTGAAAAATACTGAGCTCCCTGGAGCTGATCAAACAAATCATTGATATGAGGCAAAGGATATTTGTTCTTAACAGTGATGTTATTCAAGGCTCTATAATCAATGCAAAGTCTCATAGAACCATCTTTCTTTTTAACAAACAAGACAGGAGCACCCCATGGTGATGTGCTAGGTTGAATGAAACCTTTCTCTAATAAATCTTGCAATTGCTCCTTCAACTATAAAAGTTCAATTTGAGCCATTCGATAAGGGGGTTTTGAAATTGTCTTAGCATCAGGAACTAAGTCAACGGTAAATTCAACTTCCTGATCTGGTATTATTCTCGGAAACTCATCAGGAAAAACATCAGGATACTCATTTACCACTGGCACATCATTAATCTGAACAGTTCCTTTATTTTCAACGATGTGTGCAAGGTAACATTGATTTCCATCTTTTACAAGTTTTTGGCCTCTTGATATGTTTTCAAAAGTAAGGGTTCATTCTTGTAAACAAACTGAAATTATTTCTGAAAAGAAACTTCTTTAGCTCTACAGTCAATCTTAGCATGGTAAATAGAGAGCCAATCCATACCCAGGATAACATCAAACTCTACTAGAGGTAGAACAATAAGGTTTGCAAGTAGATTCTTTCCACAGATAAGGATAGGAAGATTCTTATAAATTCTTTTTGCCTCAACATTCCCCCCAGGTGTTTTTACCAAAAGTTCAGGAGTCATTTCTTGAGATGGTATTCCCATTTTACAAGAAAAGGTTTTAGAGATGAAAGAATGTGTAGACCCTGAATCAAACAACACACTGGCATAATCTGAAAAAACAAACAAAGTACCTGATACAACTTCATTTAATTGCCCGACATCTGCTGAAGTAGTTGCAAAGGATTTCACCACCCCTTTCTGCTTGTAGTCTAACTGCTTCCCATCACTCAAGATCTTTGTCGAACACTCGTTTCCATAGTGACCCATCTCATTGCACTTATAACATTTCACTAACTGTAAATCAAATTTGGTATTACTTTCACCATTATCTTTTTCAGTGCAATCACGAGCCTTATGTCCCATCTTACCACATCGGTAGCACTTTCCAGAATTCAGAAGACATTCTCCAGCATGCCTTTTTCCACATCTATCACAAACTGGAAACTTAGTTTTCTTACCATCATACTTTTTTGAAGAATTCTTACCTTTCTCCTGCCACCTCGGTCTCTTCTTCTGTTGTTTGTTGTAGAACACTTGATCATCGGAAAACTCCATTTCCACATTCTCATCACATCGAACAAGCTTTTCATTACTTTTAAACTCACGATAAGCTAATTCCCTTTGATATTTTGGATTTAATCCTGAGTAAAAACGATTGATTTTACTATCAAGGTCTCGGATAAAATTTGGAGCATACCTTTCCAATCGAGTGAACCTTTCTTTATAGGTAGCCACTGAGTCTTCCTCTTGCCTCAATTCCAATAATTTCTTTTCCATCCTAAGTCGAACAACATTAGGAAAATACTTCTCAAGAAACATACCTTTGAATTCATCCCAGTCAAGAGCATCAATCTCATCGGCGTCCCTGATATTTTTAACCATAGACCACCACTTAACTGCCTCACCCTCCAAACGGTAAATAGCAAGACTAACCTTTTGATTGTCTGAACACCCCATGACATCGAAAATCTTCTCCAGTGCTTTAATCCACACTTCAGCTAGCACAAGGTCAGATGATCCCCTGAATTATGGGGGATGTTGCCTCATGAAATGTTCCACCACTGACATGTTCCTCTACAGTTGATCTGACTGATCTCGTGTATGGATACCACCGCCATTTATCGCTTGAGTCAACTGCTCCATTACTGCAAAAAACTGTTCAGTTCTAATTCCAACCATCTCAGGATGCTAATTCGGAAGGTTATTTCCTTCTGTATGCCTTCCTAGAACTGCTTCCCTGTTTCCTCTGCGGAAAACCATTCTGAACAAACATGTCTTAGATGAAGCAACATAGTAATCTTCAAATGCTATATCATTTAAAAAAAAAATACTTTTGGATAATCATTTAATAGAATTCTAACTCCTAAAGTTATCTAAACCGACCTTTGATACCAACTATAAGGCCCCATCCTTAAACCTTACTTAATCATGAGTTATTACAAGATTACACATTGAGGATCTTTTCGGGTTTAGAGTTTTAGAGAATTAGATCATAAAACTTGCATTACATTCCACATATAAACAAAATGGTTACATAAAGATAGTATTATTCTTTCCCATAAATGGAAACATATTTAAAATAAAACATGGATTCTTTCTAGACACATCCTTGACACTATCATCATATCATGTACCTTTCCCTTGACCAGTGAAAAACATTTCAAAAAAAAACATGGGATGAGCATAAAAAGATCAGTAAGGGATATAAAAATATGGAAAGGAAACATGGGTACATATATACATAAGAATGAAATCATACTTTACCCATAAAACATAATCACTTTAACATACCTCATAAAATCATGAATAAATCATAAAAATCATAAGACATAAAGGTAACTTGAGGCATTCATAACATTCTTACGTAGGGAGTAACCCTCTTGGTTACGTTTGGAATACCCATCACAGTATATTCCCTAAATCTCTTCGGAGAAACCTTAACGTTTCACTCCTTTGCGTTACCCAATGCATTAGAGAGCTATATCGGGCTCACCCGCCCTTAGTTTATCATGGAACCACCCGTATTCATAATAATTCCCAAGAACCTCAACATAATCGTATCACATAAAACATGCATAAAGGAAACATAACATTTCCACCTTTCAATCACAAGATATCAATACAACACATTGATATAAAAACATTATGAAAACAATTTTCAATACCAAAATAAAAGAAAATTAAAACATGGTATTTATTTTTCTTTTAAAAAGAAGGTATGGCTTGTAGAGGAAGCCGAAACTCAAATAACGGTCACGGCGGCGGAGAAGTATTTGTCGTCGCATACGTACGAAAAAAAAACATTCCCTTTTGTCGTTTAGTAAAACGATTTGTATAAAAAATATTCCTTTTGGATAAACGTAAAAGTCAAAGGGTTTTATACACCGTATAAAAGAAGGTTGTGTATAAAACAAAATATGCCTCAATGAAAGGAGATTGAGACGAAGTCTCATACCTCGGGTCCGACTTGACTCCATCGTTCTTCAATGTCCTGAATAATAAACATGAGTTAATTTAGACTTGCTTAAGAACCTATTTCAAGTTCATTATTCCTTTTATATCACTTCTTACCATGTCATGAACACTATGTAATTATTTAAGTTAATAACAGTCATTTTAACGATCATTGGTACTTGAGTCAAAAATAAACCCTTTATAATTACAAGTTGTTCATGTATCCATTATATCAAGAATGATATTCATGATGTAGATATCATATATGTCATATATATCCAGTACATGCATGCATTTATAATATTACATAATCATTTAGAGGTAAGAAATGAAATGCACCGTTCAAGGAGACGGTAAGCCGTACGTACGTATGAACGCTACTTTCATTTCTATTTCGTATTTTATAGAATAGAATCATAATGATATAAAGGTATGTTATAATTCTAGTATAATATAATATATAATATCATAGTTCCATCCTTTATACTTCCCACATATGGTATTTAACGAATCAAATCACTTTGAGGGGGCGGTAGTCCACACTTCCTTAAATGAAGATATCGCGTTTACCCATAATGGAAACCATAAAGGTATGACCAAAAAGAAAAATACAGAAGCTTGAGGAAAACATAAACATATTATATATCATATATAAATATAGTTACATCTTAATTTACACCCTTTAATGTGTTAAAATAATGTTGAACAATCATCGTTTCGGGAGGCATAAATTCACCATCCACGGAAACAGTATGTTCGTTAACCATTAGATGTAGGTGTGTGTAAGTGTAGCTCAAATAATTATTATAACAACATCCTAGTATATTGAGGATACTGGAGTTGTTACAAAAGAAAAGAATAAAAAGAGTTTAGGGGGTTGGAGAAGCAAAATAAAACAAAAGGACTCAAAAGAAGACATTACCTTAAAATCGGGTAACTCCCTTTGGTTTGAGCTCAAAGGCTTCCTTGGGAAGACTTCTGCCCAAAGTGAGGCTTCAAGGAGTAATATAGGGAAGTGGAGAGACAAAATGGGCAGGGGTTGGCTGAGCCAAAGGCTTTGGGAGTGTGGGTAAGGAGGTAGAGGTGGGGGCCTTTTATAAGAGGAGAGGAGGGGCACTCTTGGAAAGTAAAGATATGTTACTTTATTTTAAAAAGAGTTTCAGATTCAAAAGGTCCCACATTGATATAATTCTAGGATAAGGTGATAAGGGTTCTAAATCCACTCATACAATTGGTTTTGTCCATGTGTAGGTTTTAGATTTTACATTAACTTTCCATTTTATTTAAATCGTTAAATAATGAGGTCATCGCCGCATCATCATGATGTCATAAATAATTTAATTTATATAATGTATAAAAATTATGAAAAAAACTATGATGTAGGAAATCTTTTTATCTTTATAATTAATATTTATAGTCAAAAATATGACTTGTTTAACCCCATATAAAAATTGTTTTAGTAGAATAACTCATGTTTGTGTCATTTTTACTTTAATATTAAATAAAATGTTGTTTATGTCATTTCCCAACCAAAGTGGCTCCATGGGGTCCCAAAGTTGAACCATGGCTTGTCTTGGTCGGTCATGACATAAAAAATGATGGTAGGACATGTGTCAAGCTCACCTCATTTTATTAAAGCATTATTTTTACCTTAAACTACACTGATTACCACTAATCGCGATTAAGAACATAATAAATTACTATTCCCCAAAAAATTATTTTAATCCCATTGAACCACATTTTACTTCTTAATGAAAACCATGTATGTCAGATTTTTGAAATTCAAAACACAATGATGGAAAAATTTCATTTAAACGGAACAATCAGTTTTTATAAGTACCACTTAGTGGTTTCACTATTCATCAAAAATTGAAGTTTTTCAGAAAATTACCAAAAATTCTCCCTTATCTATATTTGATATTCCAAATTCAAAAATGAATTCTATTTTGCAAAATTCAAAACATATAAGTCACATTAATTAATTTAATAATTAATTCCTGCTGTCATGACAAATAGCGTGTTTTTATGAAACAATAAGTATCAAAAGATTGATACCAGTTTAAGTCCAATTTCAAAGTGAAATTTATTCCAATGACCACCATTGGATTAATTGGTAAAAATATATTCTAATTTCACTTAAAAAACAATTCAAAATATAATCTAATCATATAAATAAATTAGATTAAAAAGCAGTTTTGATGTAAAATGCAGTATTTTTCACTATTCATTAAAAAATGAACATTGTCTGAAAAATACCAAAAATTCACACAAAGTAAATTTTGATGTCCCAATAATAAAGAATAAGTTTATTTTGACAAACATAACTTATAAAATTGTCATAATATAGATTTAAAAAGGGTTTTCCATCAAAAGGCAGTAAAACAATCTTTTAAGAATATTAGTGTATTCCATGCTTAAGATTGGATTTATTTTCATTTTAAGCCTCTAAAATTCTATATAATTCATTAATATACATAGATAAAAATATCTATTATTCATTACTTACTTGGGATGTTACAGATGGAGTAAATGATATTATATATGATATTATACTGGAATTATAATATACCTTTATATCATTAAGATTTCATTAAATACGAAATAGAAATGAATGTAGCGTTCATGCGTACGTACGGCTTACCGTCTCCATGAATGGTGCATTTCATTTCTTACCTCTAAACATTATGGAATATTATAAATGCATGTATATACTGGATATATATGAGATATATGATATCTAAAGCATGAATATAATTCTAGATATAATTGATATTTCACTACATGACCAACTTGTAATTATAAGAAGTTTATTTTTGACTCAAGTACCTAAGATCAACAAAACGACCGTTATAAACTTAAATAATTACATAATGTTCATGACATGGTAATAAGTGATATAAAAGGAATAATGAACTTGAAAAATGTTCTTAAAAAGGTAGAGATTAACTCTAGTTTATTATTCAGGAGATCAAAGAACGGTCGAGTGAATTCAGACACGAGGTGAGGGAATTTCTTAACCCAATTTCCATTCTATGGGTTAATCTCCTACTTTCAAATTATTTCATGATATTATTATGTCATATCTTGTATTTGTACTTTCTTTATGTGTACTTATAGTGAATACACATAATAGACCTATTTTATTTTAAAAATGATCTTTTTAAAGACTTCGTCTCAATCTCCTTTCATTGACGCATATTTGGTTTTATACACAACATTCTTTTATACGGTGTATAAACTCCTTTGACTTTTACGTTTATTCAAAAGGAATTTTTTTATACGAATCGTTTTACTAAACGAAAAAAAAGTAATGTTTTTCATGCCGTACGTATGTGGCGACAATGACTTCTCCGCCGCCATGACCATTATTTGAGTTTCGACTTCCTCTACAAGCCATAACATTTTTTTTAATGAAAAATAAATACAAAGTTTTAATTTTCTTTAATTTTGGTATTGAAAATGATATTGAAAGTGTTTTTATTATATCAATGTGTTGTATTGATATCTTTTGATTGAAATGTGGAAATTTTATGTTTCCTTTATGCATGTTTTATGTGATATGATTATGTTATGGTTTATGATATGTTTGAACCTGTTCATATGAGGAATGCATTGGACTTAATAAGTGACGGGTGGAGCCCTCTATAGCTCCTCGATGCGTCGATAGGTTTCATGAGACAAACTAGTGTCTTGGTACGAGGCCTTGAAAAAATCTTATTTGTGGTCTTGGCATGAGTCCTTGACTACGTGGATATGATAGTCTGACATTATGCATTCCATCATTATGAAAGTGGTTATTGATATTGCATGTGATTATTCGACTAGTAGAATATCCATGTGAGTAAGTAAATGGCATTATTTAATTTTTTTTCCATATTATGCTGAAGTTCAAGTTTAAAAAGGCTTTTGTTTTAGTTATACATTGCCTTAAATGTTAATGTTTATTTACGAAATCTTCCGCAATATTATTATCCTTACTGAGAATCTGAGCTCACCCCTTTCAATGTTTTAATATTTTCTAGGATGTGAAGAAGTATTTTATGAATGACCTGTAGGGATTGTCAGAAGAGGATATGAGTGTGGTCTATGGAGACTTTGTTATTGTAGTTTTTCACTTTATGATGTAATGTAACATTTATGAATGTATCTAGTGTTTCTAAGGCTACTAAACTAATCGGTCTTTCGAGACTTGATCTTTTGTGATCATGCCAATTTTACGCAATAATGCACCGACTCTGGGCAACTGGGGTCGGGGCGTTACACTTACTCAATTTTCTTCAATTCCATAAATGAAATTTCATCCTTTTGTTTCATGTTTCAATCAATCTACACCTTTATCTCATCTTTTACTCCAAATTATGGGTATAAATATTTAATGCTTGAAGCAATATAATCAACTTATTGTTGACCCTGAGTTATATAAAAGGATTAAAATCTATTCTTTTAGTCTTTACTGAAACAATAATGGTTAGCACATGATAAGATAAAACCCAAAATTAATAAACCTTCTTATGAATACCAATGGTTAAAATTATACCATTCTATAAATAATCAACCCTATATCATAATTAACCTTAATAACCTAAAAAATATTGTTTTAACCTTAAAGGTTTTCTCATACCTTTCAGTATACATACCAATAAAATTAATACCATTCTTATGAAATAATCCTTCATATTAAACCTAAGGTTTATATATACCTCAACCCAATAAAACATCTCTTATAATATAATTAGTCACCTTAAAATCATATTACATAAAACCTAAAAAGAGATATCTATAACTTTGAACCTATGATCAAACCTAAAATTATAAATCCACAATGGTACCCATAAGTTTACCTCATATAAGAAAATCCTAATTTCCAAAGTTATCTAAACCCTTCCTTCAATATCAACTATAACAACCCCGAACCTGCACTTCCGAATCTAATGTTAAAAAATAATAGTTACATTTATAGATTTAATAATGATAGACATGAAACAATTTTAAGCATTCAAAACATATAACATCAAACTGAAAAAATATATCCCTTACATATCCATGTACTTTTTATTTTTAGAGTTTTAGCTAATTATTATAAACTCTTACATAGAAAATTGGATACATACACAATTGGTTCATAAAAATATACATTATCTCCCACTAAGTTCTTTATATCTAGTAACCTTATTAGGAATAACATACTTAAAATTTTTCTTGAAAACCTATGAAAATGGAAAACATAATAAGGGTGGGCTCAAATTCTCATTAATGGTAAACATAAGCAATAACAATTTAATGACATCAGTGAATATAAGACGATCATATGGGTATGATGAAATAATTAAAGTTCATGATCATAAAATAAGAGAATTTATACCCATAAAAACATGGATCATTAATAAATATTTAACATAAGAACAGAGTTATATAATTCAACACCCTTAATCCTTTTGAAAATAATCCTTTAGAAAAGGATCTATTAGAAACTAATAGAAATTATACAGAAAATGTATTTGTATAATGTAAAATTATCTTCATAGAACCATTAAGAGGACTCTTAAAGATATTCTAACATTACCTAGTTAATACTAATAATCTCTTAGGAGTAACCTATTAACTGGTTAACTCCATCATGTATTATAAGATACTTATATTTATTCAAACTTGTCATCATTACCCAATGCATTGGAGGTCTATAACAGACCCACCCATAACATATTGGAAAAATTCCATTAAGGATTTAGGTTCAATACATAATCCCACTTTCATAAATAATGTCCAAGTACCATATCATGATAAAAAAAGCAAAATATCTCACTTTTAAACATAACAATAACTATTACTCTTTCATAGATTGATTTACTAGTAGATAAGAAATGAGTTCCATGAAAATCTATTAAAAACAACCATAATCCATCAAGAGTAGGAATTATAATGTTATCATTAAAAAATATCCCTAGTGTACTATATGTAACATCAAGGGTTATTATCGTTGGTGAATAGAAATACCATAAAAAGATCATTAAAAAAATTATTGCAGAAAATACCCTTTCCCCTTTGAAAATCACTTTTAAATAATAAAAATTATAAAAATATTGTGAAAATAATTTTCCTTGAAAATAACATTGGAAAATTATAAATGAATATTATAGTATAATAATGGTAATGATGGTAGGAAAATCCATTCATGTTGTAAAAATTAAAAGAAATATTATTTTCAATCTTTTATAAAGAGAGTCAAAAGTGACCCATGTGGAAAAAATTAAGAAATTTTATTTTAAAAACTTTTAAAATAATTTAAAATATCTTATAAAATAAATTTTGTAAATAATTTATTTTTAAAAAAGAAAATTCTTAATTTTTTTTAAAAACATGGATATGAGAGAGAAATATTCCCAATCTAAAAGAAGATACAAGATCAATATCACTTACAAACAACTTTATTTATATTTATTTAATCAATAAGAGTGTAAATGTTAAATAAACATATAAAAAAATTCATAAACATAGTAGAATAAACTATATTTGTTTAAATAAAATAAGATCATATTATTTCCCTAAAGTATCCATGAACATAAAAAATATAGAAAATAAAAGATATTGTAACATAAATCCTTTACTGTTGTGGTAACTTTTGAATTAAAAGTCATTGAAAGAAAGAGTATGATATGGATATGTAAATACAATGAATTTAATGAATTAATATTTCAAAATTAATTCTTGAGGTTTTACATACACCATATAAGGAATTCATGGTGAACAACATGAAGCATGTCTCAAGAAAATGAGATTGAAACAAAGAAAACTCTTGTAAAGATCCTAAATTTTGAAGTGATAATTAATCCATAAAATTATTATGAGAATATATTTAAATAAACATAATTTTTTTAAATATATAATAAAACAATTTATTGGTAAATTAACATATAATCATGTTATAAAAAAGTCAATGAAGTTGAAGTATAACTCAATGAATGGAATTTGAGTTAAGAAACTCCTTACCACTTGGTAACTTTCAAGTCAAATCCATTTAAATGAAATAATTTTAATTGAAAAATAAAATACCATGGATTATGAATTATCTATGATATTAAATTTAAAATATGTTTTATATATAACATATAAAAGAACTTAGGTGCATTATATTAAAATATGCCCCAACGGATGGAAACTTAGACGAAATCCCTTACATTGAGTCCAAACTTGCTATATATGTCCTTTAACAAATGTATAATAAAATTATATAAATTTTTTTATTTCCTAATAAAATTTTATAGTATCAATCCCTTATCATTAAACCAATTATTTTTTTTATGAAAAATTTAATTATTCAATCCACTAAGTCCACGTTGGGTGTTTTGTGGATATTCGGTTCATTAATTCAAAATAAAATATGTAAGTTGACCATGCTTAAATGGATATTTTGTTCCATAATATAAATAATAATAATTAGACAATTATAATATTAATACATTAATTATAATTTTAAAATCAATCATAAAACATGGTTACAAAAGATGAATTACGTTACAATCATGGAGACGGTAGGTCGTACACACGCTTGAGTAACATTTACATTTTTTAATGAACATGAGATAATGAATGTAAGTATTATTTTATATTTATATAATTATTATTATTTCATAAATATCATATTAAATCTTTAAATATATTTATATATAACATCAATGTTATGCAGTGATGAAAAATGAATCACTTTGCTTCGTGGAGGTGGTAATCCACACATACACAAAAATGGTGCTATCAAATTTCAATGGATGAAAATGTAAAAAATAAATGATATATTATCTTTAAAGAATAATAATTATTTAATTAATAGTATATATATAATAAATACATCATTATAACCATTCATAATAGGTGGTGAATGAAAATGAATTATATTGGTTCATGAGGTGGTAGTCTGCCGTACACATGAATGATGGTTCCATTTCCCATTTGATGAAAGAGGATATAGATAAAGGTTATTAAATAAAAACAATAACATAAAATTATATGTTATACAATTACTTTTTTATATCACAATGGTTAGAATATTTTTTAAGGAGGCAGAATAACAAATGAAACTAAAACATTCGGTTAAAATCTATACCTCTTCTTTGGACAACATCTATTTATTTATACCTTAAGCCCTCTAAGGTTAGAATTATTCCAAAAATAAAACCTTTATTATGTGGTTATGGATTTTTTAATGTATTTGGGTATGTATTAGATAAAATATAGTGATAAAAAGGTGTTAGGAAGAGAGGATAGGAGGTGACCTTTATAAATGAGGGGATGGGCACTCTTGGAATTACTTAAAGTAACCAATTAATATGAATTAATTTTAAAATAAATTGAAAAAAAATTGATATATATATATATATATAATATAGGATTATAATGAGTTTAAATCATCTCAACCAATAAAATTTTGATTGGTATAGGTGATGTTTTCACCCTTTTCTCATTATTTTAACCTCATGTTAACCCTTTTGATGATTACTGCAATATCAAAGTTTTTTACTTTTTAGGGGTCAAGAATGTTATTATAAAAGTAAAATTGATCTAAAAATAGACTATGGTTGATATTTTAAACCATATCCCATTTAATTTTCTAAATATAGGTTTTTTATTAATTTTAAATCATTGAATAATTTTTATTATTATTATAAAATATCATTAATGTCATTTTTGTAACTATTTATTTACTTTGAATATAATGTTATCTAGATAATAATGGAATTATAATACAGATTTTTAACACATAACTAATATTATATATATATATATATAATTAATGAGACATTATAAATCACCAAAACAGAATTAATTTTAGAGTTTTAAAATTATTTACTTGATTTTTCTACTGATTGCACAAGGATTGTGTAGGCATTGCATAAGAATATAAGGTAATTATTTCATAACTAATAATTTAAAATAAATAAACATAACAAAAATAATATCATTATTCTAAAAAAAACATAAATATTCATTCAAAACTAATTTTTATCCCTAAGTAATTATATAAGAGAAATTAAAAAACAAGACAGTGACATTTTGTATTTTTCATTACTTAAAATAATATATAAGTAAATTTTAATGAAAAATAGAAAAAATTGCCATAAATTTTAATATTGGATAAGTATGGTTTAACCCCACCAATAAAATATATTAAATACATGTTTTATGGTTATTTTTATCACTTATCATATTTTTTGAACATTAATTACCCGATTTATACTTTACTATGGTTATAGCTATTTACGATAGATACTATTCATAATAAAAAAAAATAAAAGGAATATATTTATCAAATATAAAAAATATAATTCTAAATAATTAATATACTATCTAGGATTCAATCTCTATTAGTGGCATAAGTTATTTAATATAAAAATACAAAATGCAATGAAAAATAATTTTTTTTTAAAAATGTGTTTTGATTCCCAAAAATAAACTTATAAAAAAATCAGGTATAATGATGATTAAAATGAAATTAATTATATTATATCTAAATAAATTATAATTATGTTTCATTTATATAAAATTCAATGCATAATGTGTCTTTTAAAGAAAATAAATGATAATTTTGCAAAAATTGATATTTTCACTATTCACTGAAAAGTTAATTTTTTTAGGAAAATAAAAGAATTTAAACCTAAGATAATTTTGAAAAGATGATTTAAAAAATGATATACTTTTTATCAAATAAAACTTCTAAAGGTATAAAAATTATTTATAATATTTTTTCATGAAGTGGAATACAACTCATTTTTTAAGAAAATGCATTTTAAAGCATAAAATGTCTTTACTAAAAATTCCATTTTCATATACTAAAAATTTTATCAATATATTTTTATTGAGTATTATATATATATATATATATATTTTATAATTTGTTTAATCATATTTATACCCTCAAATGCAATGTCTAGGTTATAATAGTCATATTTAAATAATAATATGCCATGGTTCATTTAAGGACGGTATTGAGTATCTTGTATGATATCAAACATGGTATTATTTTAAAATATCAAGGTTGTTAAAAAAATATGGAATCATAAATTGGGTATGATTTTTATCATGGAAGGATCGTCTGTAGAATTCTATATGAGATAGTCACTCAAAATGGCTAGTTGGCGGTGACCATGCCATGTTGCATTTTTGAAGTTCCTACCAAAAATGGGGAATCACACTATGAAAATTTAAGATAACAAGATTATTTTTTATGTGAAAGTTAAAGTTATATTCTATAGAACCCTACATTTTAGTCCAAGTAATTTTTTATATCATGTTTTCTAAGTATGAAGAGGAAAATAGCATTTAGATGAGAAGCTAGATATTTTAAAGGAAATTTTACATGAAATTTCCTTTATTAGGGTTTAGTAAGTAGTCATCCAATGATGAATATTATTGGAGAGTTGTTCTAATACACTTATAAAAAATATATATTAAATTTTTTTCGTGATTTATTTATTGTGAATTTGGAGGAAAAAAAGCCATGTATTTTTAGGTAATTATATGGAAACTACTATGAATTAATTAATGATGATCATGAGAATTAATGAAAAATGTCTAAGAGGGATCATGGAGTGATACTTGGTTAATAATATGTTTATAAAATAATATTTTTTGATACACATAGAATATGAGAAACAAATAGGATAATTTTGAAAAAACCGAGGAGAATAAGAAATATTAAAGCTACTTGTTTTTTGAATAATGCAGAAAAATTTTAGAATCCCTATAATTCAATGTTTTTTAGGAATATAAATATTAAATATTGATGAATCATATCATATCAATATGGTGATCTTTACCATTTTTTTGTATTTATTTTTTACTGGTGGAAGTCAGTCATTTATAGTGGTATATTTGGTAGTGTTAGGGAACACATGGATACATGAAGATATTTGTATCATCCACATATAATTGATTTTAAAATTATAGTGGATATTATATGGACCAGGATAATTCTTGGAAAAAGAAAAGATTATATACTAACATCGGGACTGAACCTTATAAAAATCACTTATGCCTTTTCTTGTTTAATTCTCATTTCATTCAAGTAAGGATGAGTTAATTTCTTGATTGGATTATGTCTTAACCAAAAGTAACGGTCTATTTATAATAAAAATAAATTATAAAATATTTTCACCATTGATTCACAACTACTCTTAGTGGTGCACCCATTCTTGTTGCACATCAATTGGTATAAAAAAGGGAAGGATGTTCAATTTTTAATAACTCTTATTTGAAAGAGTGGGGTAAAGAATAAATCTCCACTCAAGGGTTTCATGTTTTGATGAAATGAGTTTAGTTTAATACCTTCCCATGGTTCCCATAGGTAAGTGAATGATACACACCCTGTGGTTTCCTTTGGAGTAAAAATATATCTATCATGGAGTGCTCTGATAGGTATCAATTGAAGCCTCCTTGACACACATCAATTTTTATTAGTGAATCCTAATACCTATATCATATATAAATATTGTGGGGATTGAAAATATTAACTCTATTAATAATGGAGGTGTTCCCAACTTCAATAATAAGAATTACCATGTTTGGAAGAATATGAATTTACCCTATCTCTTATCTCTTGGACTTGAAGTTTTTGATACTGCAACTATTGTTTTTCCACTAATTTAAATAATTTCATCAAATTACTTTACTAATAATAAGAATATAGAAACTGATGGTAAATGTAAATATTTAATTTTTATGTCACTCTTAGAGAAGTTTTATACTAAGTTGTTGAGACTTTAAACTACTAATGAAATTTATGATAAGTTAGAAATAATATTTGAAGGGAATGTCAAAATTAAATAAGAAAATATTTCATTCTTGAGAAGAATATTTGAAGACATTAAACTAGGTGAAGAATAATCCATCGATGAAAATTTTACAAGGAGTAAATGAGCTAGTCAACAATATCCGAGGTTATGGTGAAAATATTGAAGATTATATAATTTTTAAGATGTTAATGATGAACTGTCCTGATATATTTTATCCTAAGATATCTGATCTAGAAAAAAGATATTATCTTACACTTTATGAGGTCCACAACAATCTAATTTCATATGAAATGATAAATACTCCCACATTTAGGAATTAAGATAAATAATAAATGTATTTTTAATCCATGATAAATATGAAATCAAGTAAGAAGATGTTAAAGACTCTATTGATTTTGATAATAAAGAAGATATGGATGACTATTATAATATAATAACATCATTTATCTCCAATTATTTTAGAAAAGGAAAGGAAAAATACTAAGTAAAAATTATATTGAAATGATTCAAATTTTGTGGCATTGGAAACTTTTCCATATATTTTATAGCGAGAAAGTAAATATGAGGGAATATGAAAAATAATAAATTTTATAAGAGTACATAGGGTAAAAATTTAAAATATGTAAAAAATATGGTAAAGTTAGAAATAAGTTTCTAAAAATAAAGAGAATAATTCTAATGAGTAAAGAAGAAGAAGAATAAAACCCTTTATTTAGCTACCAATCAGTGGATGAAACACCTCAGAAGTTCAAAAAATTCATAGATCATGTTGAGAAGCATAGATAATACTCAAAGTGTGAGAAATAATGAGTTGGATAAACATATATGGATCATATTATTAGGGATAAAATAAAATCATAACATGAGCATAATTTCGAGATCAATATGGAAATCACATTTTTAAAGAAATAAGATGTCAAGAAAAGTGAAGGAAAGGAAGAGTTTCTCAAAAGAGAAACTGAACACATTTAATAAATTAAGAAATAAATAAATACAAATTAAATGTGGTTGAGTAAGATAATATCATTGAATATATTTAAGAGAAATTTATAGTGAAAGAAGAATAGGTTTTCAAGACACAATCAAGATGTATTATAACTAAAAATGAATTGAAAAAAGTTGAAAAAAATACTTTAAAAAGTCTTGTGAAATTGAATCTGAACCATAAAAGGATATCAAATTAGCGAGGAAAAAAGATTATGTCAAATATTCACATGATAAATATTTAAGTAAACCTATTGTTACTAATACTTTAGGTTCAAATTATAACTCTTTTCATTTTTAGAAAAATAATGGTTTTGAGAATCCCTATTTCACATCAAAGGGAGATAAAATAATTTCTAAAACATTAGCCTCCCATAGTTATAATTAATATTAGATAATGGAAGATAAAAGGAAACAATATTAAGGGAATAATTTTTATCAATATAAAAGATATATATTAAAAGGGTATTGCTGGTATGATTGAATTTAGGTCCATGAATATTATTCATTCCATTATAATATGTCTTACCATGGAAAATGAAAAAATTTAGGGGGGGGGTGAGGACACTTATAATGAAAAAATTACTCCTCAACGAAAGAAATTTGTGTCAAAAACTATATTTAATATGAATACATTGAATAATTATGAATGTTTAGAAAAAATATTTGGTATGTGTGATCAATAAGGTCATAGTTTTTAGGAATAACTAACAAGTATTCTTAGATATATCTCTAATAATGAAAAATTAAAAGGAATTCATAATGTAAAGTAGGAAGATAAATATTTCATTGTGGAAGTTGATTTAAAGTCATTCAAGAAAGAAAATATATATATTCTTAATATTAGATATTCATACCACGTGATTGGTGATACAAGAATATTGTATAATTTGTATGAACTTTATGGAGGGGCAGTGACATTTGGAAATTATAGTACATTTAGAATCAAATGTATTGGACATACTATGATTGAAGTAATGAAGCTCAAATGTAAAGATGTTCTCTATGAGGAATGGATAAAACACAATCTCGTAAGTGTGAACTAATTGTGTGATGATGATAATGAAGTTGTGTTCAAGAAAAAGTCATGCATTATCAAGAATTTAATAAATGGAATTGACATCAATAAAGATGAAACAATTGGTGGGAATTTATCCAAATTAATGATCTAACCAATATATGCTATGCGAGTTCTAAAAATGAGAATAATTTGTAGAGAATGACACTTGGACACATTGGCCCAAGGAACATGAGTAAAATATTAAAACATGAATTAGTTAGAGGCAAACCTTAGTTGAAGAGATAAAGGGAATTTTTATGTGTAACTTGTTAAAAGGGGAAGATGATCCTAACTACTCATTAAATTTTAGAGATTCAGTCAATAAATCCACTTTTGTTAATTCATACTAACTTGTATGGGCCTATAAGAGAAAATTCTACTAGTGGGGATTTTTATTTCATTACATATATTAGTGAATTTACCCTTTTAACTAATTTCATGTTCATTAAGAAAAAATATGAGGCAATTGATATGTTCAAAATCTATATAAGACATGTTTAAAATGAATTGGGTGTTTATATTAAAAATGTAAGATCAGATAATGATAGAATATATAATTGTAATGAATTTGAAAATAATATTGAAAAATATAGAATTTACCATTAGTACAATACACCATACAATCCCTAAAATAATATAATATCTAAGAGGAAAAATAGAAGTCTTATAAATATATAAAGAACTATGTTGGCTGAGAAAAAACTCACTAAATTATTTTCGAGAGAAGCTATCCATACTATTTTTTACATACAAAACATGTGTTTTTTGATTTCTAATACACATTTGAAACCTTCTTACATTTTTTTTTCTAAAAAATCCAATAGTGAAATACATCAAAGTGTTTGTTATTCTTTACAACAAGAAAAAAAGAACACAAACATTGTAAAATTTGAAAATAAAACCGAATAACAAATTTCCATGTGACACCTATCAAATGGTATAGGTTATAAATTTTTGATAAAAATACGATGTAATTTTTTTAAATATATTGATATAATGTGATTAAGAATTAAACAATTATGGTATGTTATATAACACAGTTCATACAATTTTTGAAGTAAATAACATACCAATATCAAGAATAGATAATAATTAAGAAGTTAAAAACATGAAAAATTCCATTGAAGTTAATTCAGAATAGAAAAATGATGAAGATTCTATTTATGTGAAATAGAACCTATGACATTAGAGACTGAAAAATAATTTTGATTCATAAAATATTATTGGAAATCAAGAGGAATCTGTTCATGTAATAAGAAGATTAAGGCGTGAAAATCAAACTTCCGTAATTTTACTGGTTGAGCTATAATAATTTAATGAATCATTTGATTATAAAGAATGGATTAGAGATATTAATTAATAATCTAATAAAATTAAGAATAAATTTACTTTGAATCTTGTGCTAATACCTAGAAATTGAAATGTGATTGTCACTAGGAAGGTATTTTGAAAAAATAATAATAAAAAAGGTGAGATTACAAGAAATAAGGCCATACAGGTTTGAAAAGGCTACTCACATATGGAAGAAATTTATTTTCAAGATACTTTTTTACCAGAGGAAAGACTAGAAACCATAATAATATTACTTATAATGAATTTTAATAGAAATTTCCAAGTATATTAGATGGATGTAAAGTCATCATTCTTGAATGAAGATCTATAGAAAGAAGTGTTTATTAAAAAATCATGATGGATTTATTCTAGATAATGATGGAATCATGGTTTATAAATTTAAAAATGATTTTAAGGGCTTGAACTAGGATTCTAGATACTAGTATTATAAGTTATATGGTTACCTAAGGTAGATTCAATTTTTAAAATGAATGGTTGATAAGAAATTTTATATGAAAGAATAATTGACAAGTACTATAATTATCATTGTATATGTAGATGATATTATATTTACTAGTAAAAATGAGTATCTCTATGAATAATTTGGTGAGAAAATGAAAATTAATATCGAGATGTCTATAATGGGAGATATGAACTATTATCTAGGCTTATATATTTCTTAAAAAGATGGTTACATGTTTTAATCTCAAGAGAATTATACTAGAGAATTATATATATATATTTTTGGTTATGATGATTCTAAATAAGTATCTACACCCATTTAAATTACAAAAAATATAATTAATCATAAATTTATAAATCCTATTAATTATAGATACTTCAAAAAATCATTATGAGCCTATTTTATCTCATAACCTTGAGACCAGATATAACATTTTCTATGGCTCTTGGTGTATGATTTTAGAGTGACCCATAAGAGTCTCATTTTCTAGCAGTAAAATGAATATTAAAATATATAAAAGGTACACCAAACTATGTACTAAAGTACAAAAATAAATGAAACTAAAATTATAGGTATTTGTAGATGCCAATTGGGTAGGGGATTTTACTGATAGAAAATCTGCATCTGGTGGATCATTATTTCTTGATGAGGGTTTTGTGAGTTGGTATAATAAAAATCAGAACTCAGCTTCCTTTAGTACAACTGAGGTATATTATATTGTAGTAACACATGCCTACATATTTATTTTATGTATATAGGTACAATCAGAAGATTTATAAGTGGATTTTGAGATACCACTTAGAATTTATTATCAAAATCAAAGTTCCATTGATATATTAAATAATTTAGTTTAATACTATATATTGAATCACATTAATATTAGGTACTATTTTTTTCAAAGAAATTGTGGCTAATTGTTATGTTAAACATGGATACATTTTCACTAAATATCTAATTATAGAAATTTTTACAAAGGATGTCTCAAGAGAGATGTTTTCTAAGTTGAGGATGAAAATCCATGTTCAACCTCCTCCTCTCATTTAATAAAATGTGTAAGTTATCCCCACTATTATTTGGATTATGTTTTTGAAGGGTTATAGATAATGTGCGCCTTTCTTTTTCAAAAGGAAGTTAAAGGGGAAGAAAATATTTTCAAGGAGTATAGGTAAATATTTTTCTTATTTTGTTAAAATAATGATATAATTATTAAAGAAAGGGGGATAAAAATTTGAGTGTAAATTAAGAAGATAATTGAGGTGAAAATCACCTATTTCACTTGGATATTATTTAATTCTACTAAGAGATGAAATTATATCAATGAAATTACCTTATCTAGTAGTGTGGTATTAATAAAATTCTTATTCTAGAAAGCCTTATATTTGATGAAGATGACAAAAAATAATGGATTTTCCAAAAAATCTAATGGGAGATATTAAAAAACCCATTGGAATTGTTTAATAAGGATTTATTTATTGAAAACCATATTAAATAATCATTAAAAAGTGTTTTGAGATGTTTTTGAGTTAATTTGAAGTTATAGAGAATCTTTTAAGGAGAACATGGGATCATAATGTTAACAAAAATTAGAGTTTAAGTTCTAGTAAACTGAAATAATGAAGACCATGTCATGGTTAGCCAATGGTGGGTGTTTTGTGAAGTCCTAAAATCATTGATGAGTTTTTACCAATAAGTAGGACATGTTTGGGAAATTATTAGAACTTATAAATGGGTATATCCATGATTTTAAGGATTTCATGGTTAAATAAGAGAATATTTTTCTGAAATGATGAGTGGAAAACAAGATGTTGTGTATCCATAGTTGGAAGAATCATTCTAGATCAAATTCAGACAACTCTAATACCATTCATAGATAATTTAAACATCATAAAAAAATTTCTAATTGAAGAAAATTTTTTGGAATGAGTTTGTAAATAGATGGAAAAAGAGGAGATTGAATATTTGAAAGGAAATGGTAAAAAATATTCCATCCAAGACAACTATAAGTTATTGGTTCTTCCATAATAAGGCATTAGCCTAGCTCAACCGAAGTCATCCTAAGAAAAATAAGAGGAATGAATATCCATATTAGTTCAATTATGGAATGAGATAACAGTGAGAAAATGTGATGGGGTTCCAATAATGGTGTATCATTGGCTGCGGAAGGGGGAGGTACCATGGGAGTTCAATGATTTGTGTTGGAGCACTGAGTATGATATAAATTTAGGATTCAAATTTTTAGTATGATGTAGGAATCATGTGAAGCATGACATTATTCAACATAAATGATGTGGAAGGTGTTTTGGAAGATAAATTTGAACACACCTAGGAGTAGGGGAACCATGAGCATGGTGGTTGAAAAAAAACTATAGGTTTTTTCACAACATTGTAGAGATTGGGTTTTCACATTGAGAGTTTAACTATTCAAAATGGGTAAGATCAAATGAGGTGTGATGGTCATTATTGTAGGATTTTGTAAAAGATTCTATTTGTGAAGGACTATCAAAAGGAGGATCTAGTAGAGACCACATCATATTGGACACCATGTTGCATTTATGAAGTACCTATAAAAAAAGGGAAGCCCATTATGGGTGTTTGATTGCCATGATGGACTTGTGAAAGTTAAAGAGAGATTCTAGACAACCCTAATCCAAGTACAAGGTGTGTTTTTATCATGTTTTCTAAGGATGAAGAGGAAAATCACAGGTGAATGTAGATCAATCTATTTTAAAGGGTGTTTTTCATGGAATTGTACTATGTTGTGGTTAAGGACATGATGGCCCAACACTGGAGATTATTTTCAAGAAGTTATAATCCACGTATAAACAATATACATTATATTTTTTCATGATTTCAGGAAAATGTGGAGGTCAAATAATAGGTGGTTTTTTGGGAAGTAACTTCTAGGAATTAAATAACAATGATCATGGAAATTAATGATACATGTTCAAGGGGGATTATAAAGAAATCCTTGGTCAAACATTTGTGTATTGAATAATAATTTTTGAGACATATATAATATAATAAATATATTAGATAATTGATAAGAAATAGAAGATAATAAAAAATACTAAAGGTGGTAGTTTTTCATAATAATTCAATAAACCTTTATAATCTCGAGCATTCAATGAATTTAAGAAAAATCAATATGTACCATTACCATAGAATCTCAGATCAATCTGGTTGTCTTTACAATTTTGTTTGGATTCATTTTATACTAATGAGAGTTATTCATTTCTAGTAGGATGTTGGGTATGTATTAGGAAACATAAGGTTATAATATGATACTGGGATTATCCACTTATAATTGATTATAAAATTCTAATGTAAAATATGTTGATCAGGATAGAAACCCGGAGTATCAAAGAGTGGATACCCATATACAAACCAAACATTGTAAAAATTTCTTGTTCCTTGTATTTTTTTCATTTTTATTTCATTCAGGTACGGCTGAGTTAATTACTTGAGTGAATTGTGTCTTAATTGACAATTGTGGTTTATTTCAAATAGAAAGAAATTGTAAAATATTTTCACCATTGATTCAAACCCTATCTCAATGGTTCACCCATTCCTAGGGAACATCAATTACCCCTTATAGGTAACCATTAAATTTCAAAATCACAACCCCTTTAAATCATAAGATTGTATAAATTTTTTCTTTATATTTGGAAATACATAAGTATTTTATATAAATAATCATGTACAATAACATAGATATCATAAAAACATGGAAAGTAGAATACTAGTGAATTGTTCCAAAAGTCATATTTTTAATATAGTTTCAATATCACACCACTAACATGAAATATATATCTAGAAACATATCACTAATAAGGAAAATATAACTAATGGAAACATTTCATTAAGTATCAATCAAATAACATGCTCAAGAATCTGAATCATAACCTTTTCTATAGTACAATACTAAATAGTAAATAAGTATCATGATTAAGAATCTAGATTACCTAATAATTATAAAATGCAGTATTAAATAGAGAATAGATAATCAACCTCAATAGAACATGATTATGAATGAGTTTAATTAATTAAATAACACCTAAGAAGGTATATGAAAAAACTTTAATTACTTTGTTAGTTGTAATTTAATTAATTAAGGCTATTAGTATATAATAGTTATAATAAAAATGGAATGAAAAAGTATTAAGGTGATACTAAACCACATGTTGCATCAACTAATGCTAAATTTGGACCTTGGTTGATCCCTTTGATGCTTTTTGAATATCACCAATTCATACTTGAGAAATTTGGGTCCATCCTTACACTAACCTATGAAGCCTACTTAATACCTAAAAAACAACAGTTAACTAAATATTTCTCCATAAAGATATTTCTTAGTTCTATTCATGGGTTACTTATTAAGTCTTGAAATTCCTATATCCTATATAGGAAATCTTATGAAACCCCGAAAAATTGCTTTGATACCACTTGTAAAGACCCACCTCGATACCTGACCAACACTCGAATTAGAATGTCATTGACCCTAAGATCATTCATCAGTCCCCATGGACTAATTAGTAGTACCATTGGT
Source organism: Viscum album (assembly GCA_963277665.1). Classification (NCBI taxonomy): domain Eukaryota; kingdom Viridiplantae; phylum Streptophyta; class Magnoliopsida; order Santalales; family Viscaceae; genus Viscum; species Viscum album. The sequence goes on from OY728140.1 coordinate 862,192,185, forward strand.
CTTATATTATTATCAAGGAATTATTTTCTTGATTTTATTAATATAATAAACCATTTGTAGATTATTTTAATAAACCAACATGGCTCATCCATATATTAGAGTCTTCCAAGAAAATAACCAAGACATACCAATATAAATAAAAAATAAAATCAAAGAAAAACAACATCTCTATATAAATACAATCATAACAAAACATGATATAATTAAAAATATAAAAAATTGGAAAAAAGTCAATGTGTCTAAACAAATCATAAGATAAATAAAATATAACAAATAAGGAAATATTCCAAACACCTCCTATGACATGGACCAATCCACAGGGACCTCACCAAGGTTGAAATTAAGTCATGCGTTCCACCCCAATCCCACCACTAATAAGATAAGTGTTGGTGGCTAACATCTAGTAGGCATATCACACAACACAGGAGGCCTTAGCTTAATTTAAATGTTCATAACCATATGTATTCATATAGAATATAAAAATGTAGGCTAGACAATAATACCAATTATAATATATATTATTCATGTGATATATACTAACCAACCATAGAGAACAAAAAAGTGTAATGACATAAGATAAACGGGTGAAACAATGCCCAATTTTCCAAAGGCAAAACTGACCTAGCACAACTAGAAGGTGATTATGAATCCCTTATACAGAACTCCAATAAAAATTCCACCCATAAATATCACCTTTGGATACCAATATGATCCAAATAAAACAATACCACATCCATTGATATCACCTCTAAATCATTTGTTTCTATATAATACCTAAATCATTCAAGGAAAACAACTATGAATGGGTGAGTATATAAATATCTAGTAGGAATCCTTGAAAACTAAAAATGATAAATTAAATAACTAGTTATCTCAAATAAATGATGGAAATAAACAAATAAGTGGTAGAAGAACCCAAAAATTATTATACAAATAATACTCAAGATATAGAAAAGAGTCTCAACCTATAAAACCCAAATAGAGAAGAATCATCCATAACCAGCAATGGAAGAATAAAAAATAACCAACTTTACAACTGAAGTAACCTCTAAGAAGTTGTAGTGGGGGACCCATGCCTCACTAATGTATTAGATGAGGGAGTAACCAACTCTATGGAGGATCCACACATCATCGATTGGAACATGTTAAACAATGGAGTACCTAAATCCATAGATAGAGGACCCATAGAGGACCCACACCTTTTTAGGGATAAGAGAGTACTAAACATGTGCCTTATCTGAAGGACCCACACCCTGAGTATATGTAGAAGTACCAAACATCACAAATAATACATGAGACATATTCCCAATCATTATTACATCATCAAGGGAGCTCATAATATCATGTCGGCTCTGATTGACATGGTCAATCTTAATCATCAACCCTAAAATCTAAGGAAACTAAACTACTTGAATCACCTCACTTCAAAAACTTGGGGGAATCTACCCTATGAGTTATATCAGAGAAAAGATTTATTACTCATAAAAATAAGTTTGGGATGAGTGTTATACTATTATAGGAGGAATATTATTGTATATTTTCTCACCTTGAGGCCGAAGAGGGATGAACCATCATTTTTTACATGAAAAAATACTCATAGTATTCTAATAATTTTCCCAAAACTGACACATGAATAAAGAGATAATAAAACCCCCACAAAGAATTTGTATTAGGACATGCCCCATTTAGGGATTTGACCTAATTGTGGAGTAATTCATACATTAACACAATAATTATTGATCCATCAACCTCACACCACAACAAAAAATGCACACCATAGTAAATAATTCATCACAACAGCCAACCACACTTTAACCATCCCATGTATTCTATAATCACCACCCTTAATCCATAGCCTAATCCCACGCCACAAACACCAACCACTAAGGAAATTAACCATATCATGTTTAGTGGTAAAGTCCTATAAACTAATCATATTTATAATACAAATAGAGAAATAATGGAACAATATAACATGTTGTAGCGTGATCTTCCCTATCAAAAACTAGGAAAAAAATTACCCAATGACACACATTTTATGATGACATGCTTTTTCCTAAAACAATGAGACTCTACAATGAAATAAAAATGCTATCATCATTATAGTCCAATGTTTGTATCATCATATCATACTTATAATACCATGAATCATATTTATTATTCACCATTTCAAGGTCTTGTGTCTTTTACTTGATAAGAATTAGAGATAGGGGAAATATTTAGAAATATGGAATCATATAAAAAAATGTTGATAATGAGGTTTATTTTTTATGAGGTAAATTAATCTTCCATGAGTATCAATAAGGATTGTTAATAGGGGAAAAATAATAATATATTGAACAATAAATCATAAGGATCTAACATGAATCACAAGGATATCATAAATCAGTGGAGAAAGGATGAACAAAGAGTCCTACCTCAAAATCTGCCCATAAATGTTAGAAAAATATAGACTCTGAAAGAACCAAGAGATCTCAAAAAATCACCAATGGTTGAAGATATTCCTGATCCACTAAGTAATCCAAAATCACATCACCAAGGGATGAAATATTGGGTGAAAGGAATAAAAATATAGGAGGGAGAGGTATCAATTGATATTTATAATGAAAATTCAGGACAACCCAATCTCGATGAAATGAATACCATTATGTAATAATGTACCTTAGTCAATCCAATATCTAAAACCACTTCATGATAAAAAACCTTCATTACTCCCTGAAAAATTGGGTATCTCCCATTAACTTCTTATTATTCTAACACATTGTGACACAACACCAGGTTCAACAATTCAATCCTTAAACCATCAATAATCATGGTTCATTTCCACTCATTTAAGATTAGCCTTCACAATTCATCCTACATAATATTTACTCAAAATCACCATGACCCAAACACTAAAAACTATAACACCATGATGAATGAATAATAATCATGACACAAACTAACTCACCATGTTGTAAAGGTTGTTCAACTTAAAAAATAATTTAAAGGATTCAAATAAAAATCCATATAATTACATCTTATAGATTAGTTTCCACTATATTTAACATTGAATTAGAGACTACACCTACTATTATGACATACATTACCAAAAAATCCACAAACAGAAAAAAAATCAATGCAATAGATCATACATGAAATGCAGCAAGTGAAACATCATGTCCACTGAGGTTTCTATCTAGGGTGTGAATATAAATACTCAATAGGGAACCACCACCAACATCTCAAATCAACATTGAAATAACTGGTGTATATATAAATATGTCTATAATTTATATATAGATAAACTATTTTATAGTAATTTATCAAGACATGGAAATAAAGAACACATAAGCATTGAATCTATGAGTACTAAATTATATCAGATTACACCCTATACCAGGAGATACCATGCCAAAAAACCCACTTCAAGTCTAAGATCAGTATATGAGTGGTGAATATAGTTATATAACCTAGTTCCTATACCATTCAGAAATTCAAATAAATAAATTCAAGGTGAAATTCCTATCCTGGGGGGAAAATGAAAGGTGTATACTAGATTCAGGGATATATTAAATCCCATCCCTTTGGGATATGGGAAAGTGTATACAAGAGTCATGGAATTGTAGGCCTATGTTATTCCATAAACCTATTCATCAAATAATTTACTTAATACTAGTGAAAATTTTGAAAATAATATATTACCTAAAATCAAGTGTAATATAACAAAACAATATCCATGATCAAGAAAAAATAATCAATTATTTCTATTTAATTCTCAACATATCAAGGTATTATAGATTATCTTTAAATAAAATTCTATAATAAACTCAACATGATATAAATTAGTGTCATATACATGTATGAAAATGATAACCAACTAATCCATAAGAAAATTAAATCATTAAATAAAAATGTGCATAAATAATAGTTTTATTTGTATGACCATCTTTCTGAGGGTGGAATGTCATACTTTTCTACAATTGAGTCCCGAATGACACCTGAAAAATCCCCCACAACTAATATATGAAACAAGAATATACATTATAAATGATCTTAAAATGTATTACATGAAACATGATTATTTACTCTATATATAAGAATCTCAATCTCTCCACTCTATTTGTTTTCAAATAGTAATAAAGTGGGACAACTTAGTTAGTCGATCGATGATCACCCAAATAGTGTCACGACATATCACTGAATGTGGAAGTACCATCACGAAATACATCAATATGTAATCCCATTTTCACTCTAAAAACTTAAGGTGATGGGACAAACCTATTAAGGCCTAGTGCTCTACCTTCACTTGTTGGTAGGTGGGATACTGTGAGAAAAACTCATATTCACTCTAATTCATAACTTGCTACAAATATTGACACCTGAGGTCTTGGTAAATCATTATCATACCTTGATGTACCAATAAGTGAGAAGTTTATAACTCCCTAAATACTTCCTCATACAATATAACCGGAACCACTATCTATCCTTGAAATAGGATGTAATTCCCCCATTATTGGAAAGGTTATTTGGTGCATCACCTAAGGATATATGATCACGTAGGACCTCATAATTTATGTCTCCCAACTGGAACCCCCTCATTCTCTAATGAAGCATAGAAGTACCTACCATTAATCAAAGGTAAGAAACATATCTCTATTATACAAAAGAAAAATTCATCACTAATAACTTCTAAAACAATTCCTCTATCAATTGAGATCATGATTTCATACTAAGGGAATCAACCACCATGTTTCTCTTTACCATAGTATAAAAAATATTTAAGTCATAGTCTTATAGAAACTCTATCTAATACCTTTGTCTCAAATTAAAATCCCTTGGGGAGAAGATATACCTAAAACCCTTTTGGTATATGTATATTAAAAACCTCTCACCAAAAAATTAATATCTCTTTGTCATTAAAAAAGACACTACCGATGATAACTCTAAATCATGGGTTTTATAGTTTTTCTGGTGAGGAATCAAATTTTTGGACCCATAAGAAATCACGACATTCCTATACATCAATATAAAACCAAGACTAACTTCAAAGGAATACCAAATCACCACACACTCAACTATATCATTAGGTAACCTAAAAATAGGATCACTCAACAATATCCACTTAAAATCCTAAAAAAATATCTTATATTGATAAGAAAAAATAGGATCCCAAATCTTATAGAAATTATCAAAAAAAATATCTAATAGTGTCCTTCTAACCTAAGGAATATCTACATATTAAACAAAATCTTGGGTGGCTCCCATGCAAGCAGTAACTCAATATTCACTGAGTCAATAATTACTCCAACCTTTTTTATGACATTCCCAAGGACATATACCTCTTGAATCCAAAACTGACACTTAAATATATTAATAACGATTTTTTATTTTCAGAGAAAGTACATCAAAATACTTAGATGATCCACATTCTGATCCTCTAACACTGAATAAATGAGGATTTCATTGATGAATAAAACCATAAAACAATCCAAAATGGTTGAAAGACTATGTCTTTGATGCATATGAAAAAATTCATGGCATTCATCAGGATGAAGGGCATCACCAGAAACTCATAATATCCACAGTGAAAAATGAATACCATCTTCAAGATATCCTCCTTGTGTACATGATGATAGTGATAACCAAACCTATGATCAATCACCAAGAACCACTTTTCTTCTTTCAATTGGTTCAAGATATAAATGATCCTCAATAGAGGGTATGTTTTCTTGACTTTCACTTCATTTAGGTAGTGATATTCAATAGAAATCCTCAAGATCCTATCACCTTCTTGGAGAACAATACTTGAGCTACTCAGGTGGAAATACTGGTCTAGGAGAAACCTTTATCTATAAAATCCTCTAACTATATTTTCAACTTCCTAAGCTCATTCAATGGACATTTGATAATCTATAAATTATATTAGGGTTGTCTTGATGTGCAGATCAATATATAATTCAATCTTCTGATGATGGAGAAATATATGACCATCCTCAAGAAATAATTCCACATAAACCTCTAAGATTACATGGATCTTTTCATTTGAATCATTTACTACACAAAAATCTAATCTCACCAACTAATGGGTGATTGGTTGTAAATTATTGTAAACTACACCTACTTATCTCGACTAAAGGTCTCACTCACCAATGAAGGAAAACATTAATCCATCCACTTGAAAAAACCACTATCTGACCACATTATCCTATTTTCTTATAGAATTTGGATATCCAATCCATGCCATGGTTGATTTCATATAGATATATCCTAGACACTATGAGGTCCCATGAGAACCCCTCTCTACTAAGCACAATCTCACATTATTGGAAGATATGGGTGAGCATGTGATTAATGTTGAAAAGAGACTCAAGCTTCATTTATTGAGATAAAATCTCTATAAATATATCTAGCTCTGAAAAGAGATATAATAATAAAATAATAGATTTGGATGATATTAATTCATATGGGTTCTAGTGTAGAGAAGATAAAAATAATTCTTCAAACCGTGCTAGAAACATCCTGGTCATAGCCCTCCATAAACTACATCTAACCATGTCCCTAGTCTCTAATTCCCTGAGATTGATATGGGCCACATGGAGGTAGTGTTAGTGGAAGTGGATAATTGAACCATTTACCTTGATATTCTCTTGGGGAACCACAATATTCTCTTCTAAAAACCCTTCGATCACTATCTTAATCATAGGGTGGCCCCTAATCATGTCACTGTCTTTGTCATAGGGGTCTATCCACCATGCCTCCTTGACTTCTCCCTACTTCACCTCAAGCTAGATAATCCCAATCCATATGTCCTCATTCTCTAAATCCATAACACAACCTCTTACCCTGATAGTTGGATCCCCTACACAAATCCCTTATCATTTATCCTTGAGACTAAGATTTTATATGACTATGCATATGATGTTACAGCCTTGAAGTCTACCATCGATCGACTGTGGATGATGAATTTTATTTTTTATACACAATACCATCTCTTGATGAAACTTTCCCCTCTACCATGAATCCCTAAATCACTATAGATCACTCTAATAATTTAACATATTTTGGGTTTCAAAGAGGGACAACCCCAGCTCATATCTCTCTATAATGTTTATGATCAAACATCCATGCTCGAATGAATATTTCTCAAATATTTTTGATATAGTACCTTGGGATATTAGTGAACCTTGATGCATACTATGATATAGACATACTAACTTGGTATAAGTCCAATAGATCTTTGATTTGTATCACTCTCAACATAGCCAGGTAATACGCATTGTGAAGTAAGCACTCAAACTCCATCCATTGAAGAGTCTTCTAATCATGGGTTTGGATGATCAAGCTTCAACAACAACTCATTGTCTCATGGTGAAGGTTGAATTTGTTGGATCGAATAAGTAGATATGTATATCTATTAGATGGAACAATACAAGAGGGGGGGTGAATTGTAGGTTTAAAAACCTTTTGAGTTTTAGTGCTTAAGAGATTAATTTAAATGATCTTAAACTAATACAAATACAAACACCCACAATTGTATTGAATATAAAAGGTATGATGTAATGTAATACTAATGAAATGTAAGACAATTGTATTTAAGATGAACACAATAATCAGAGTAATATAAAGATGAATGATTCTACCTTAAAGCTTATAGAATCAATCAATACAATATGTAATAGAAAGGATGTAATTGAAACAATTACAAATGTATAAGAGATAGAAAAGGAAACAAAAACAATTTCCTTTCTAATACAATTAGCAGCAGAAATGTAAAAGAAAAACAATTCTTTTAACCCAAAGAGAAGGTTTATCCTTTCACCAGGGATAAAAGGTCTGTCTCACCAACACCTTGGTGAGCCCTCGATACGATGATCGGTTCATCCGTATGCCTATCCCCGGTAGCCCTCGATACGATGATCGGTTCGTCCGTCTTCCTATTCCCGGCAGCCCTCGATACGATGATTGGTTCGTCCGTCTGCCTATCCCCGGCAGCCCTCGATACGATGATTGGATCGTCTGTCTGCCTATCCCCGGCAGCCCTTGATTTTGTAGGTAATCGGCACCTCTGTCTTTCAATCACTTGAAATCCCTCGATACTATGATCGGACGCACAAAGCACAAGGCATGAGAGAAGTCACAACATATCTATCTAGAACAAAGTATCACAGTTGTATCATGCTTGTTCTCAGTTGTCAAATCTTCTCTCTCAGCTTCAAATGACCTCCTATTTACAGGCCTCGGGTTCCAACGGTCACATATCCTCCAACGGTCATATTTCTATGAAAAACTCGGAGGGACTTGGACACCTTGCATCATAACGGTCATATTGAAACAGAAAGGATGACATCATTTTGATTAGTTCGTAACTAACTCAACGACATCGTTTTGGTTAGAACAAGATATATGAATAAGATAAACATGAGTACGATTTATAATGAAGCATGTGTTTTTGAAAAAGTACTAAAACAAGTATGAAATGAAAGATATGAGTAGCAGGGTTAATACAATTTCCAAATTCAGTACGATCATCATGGTCAGTACGATCAGCATGTTCAGTACGATCAACATGTTCAGTATGATCATCATGTTCAGTACGATCAGCATGGTCGGTACGATCAACATGGTCAGTACGATCAGCATGGTCAGTACGATCAGCATGTTCAGTAAAATCAGCATGGTCAGTACAATCAACATGGTCAGTACGATCATCATGGTCAGTACGATCAGTATGGTCAGTATGATCAGCATGGTCAGTATGATCATCATGGTCAGTACGATCAACATGGTCAGAAAGATACGATTAAAAAGACATTTTTGATTTCCAAAACAAAATATAGAAGTCAAAAGATAACTTTTGACCCAACAATATCCCCCTTTTTGGAAAGCACAACACACAAAGTAAATATAATCAGAAATACTTATCTCCCCCTGAGTTATTGGAAACTCTTCTGAATAAGAGATTTGAATACAACTAACTCCGCATTAGGTGTACTTCCCTAAGGATTGTATTCGTAGATTTCCCTTAAGTGTTGTAAAGCATTTTTCCATTTTATAAAACATTCTACCCCTTTGTAAACATTCTCCACCTTTGTAAACATTCTCCCCCTTTGTGATTTACAAAAAGAAAGGAGTAAACATGAATTATCTGAAAGAGTTAGAAAAAGAATACAAGACAATGGATAAAAGATATTTCATTTCAGTAACAAACAAGACCAAACTTGAAAACAAATACAAGTCACTTGTTTTCTCTATCCTTCTCCTTTTTGATCAACTCATGAAGAACTGCCTTCATCTTTTTTATCTCTTTCTTGTCTTCAGAAATAGCATCACCCTGAGACCTGAGAAGGTATTGTTGATTGGTAAAGAGTTGATTCTGATTTCTGATTGTCTCTTCCTGAACTTTGATTACTTTTCGAGAGTATCAATTCTGTTTTACAAATTCTTGTTATCTTTGGATAACACAGAATTTTGTTTCTTAAACAAAACCACTTCATCCTTGAAAGTTGAAACCTTCGAAAACTCAGCATGAAAGGCATTAATTCTCTCCTGTAAGTCTTTTACTGAAGGAACACCAGCTCGTTGAGAATACAAAAGTTTCAACCTTTCAATAGTTTCTTTATCCAGCTTATTGAAAGCAATTGCAAGCTCATTTGAAAACATTCTTATATCTTCAATTGCTAACTCATGATCATTGACTGAGCTCTCTGTTTTGTATGACCACTTGGTCATCTTGTTGCAGGCCTTCTTATGGGCAGCCGAACTTTCTGAAAGGACTTTCAAATCGGCTTCGACTGACAAAACTTTCTTTCTCAATTATTTTACAGAGCCAAACTTCTTCTTTTGATTGTCAGTAATAAAATCAATCTTCCCTTCCATCCTATGGAAATATGGAATTGTCTTCTCAACCCTTATCAAAACATGGACAATGTAATCACTCTTCTTGAGAGATATTGTATGGTCTGAATCAGTATCTTCATCGTACGAAGCCAGTTCATTCGAACGGCTTGAGTCAACAATTGGCTGTTTTCCTTTTGCTTTTTCTTTCTGCTTTCTTTCTTCTTCCACTCTATCACTAATGACAACAAAATTTATCAGTGTGATAGGATTCAGCACCTTGTTTTTCTTGGGAATAAATTCTATCCGGAGTTCGTGCTTGATCGGCATGAGGGACTTGTTGAAAACCTTCACTCAGATTTTGAACCGATTCCTCCCTACTTTTCTTCGAACTTTGAAGGAATTATAAAAGAAAATATCCTTCCTCCTCTTACACTTCTTCTATCTCTTCCATCATTTTTTTTCCTTTTTCTTTCTCAGGAAGATTCTGTATGATGGGCTCTTGATGCACTTCTTCCATCAGTTGAGCACTAGCATCCTCAACCATTTTCAAGACTTTCGAGATATCAAAGTCTTGAGCCTTTCTTTTCAACACAGTTTTCTTTTTCTTTTCAGCCTTAAGGGTTTCTTTAACCCTTATTCTTTCTGAAAAAGCCTCAGTCGGGTCAAGAATGAACTTTGGATCACCTTCCTTTCTCTGTTCCTTATCCTTTCTCCATTTGGCTACAACCTCCTTTCTGTACTTTGGCTTCTTCTTAGGCTTTGAACTGGTTTGTAGATCAGACTTTTGAGTAATACTAGTAGATTGAATGTCTTTGGCTGGTATAGGTAGCGATTGATTCTGAGGAGATTCAACTTCGACATCCTTAACAAAAAGTTTTGAATTCTGATCAAAACAAACATTCAACTTCTTTATAGTACTTTTGCTAATCCAGGAAGGTTTTAGATCTATCAGAGTTCCTTTGAAAGGGATGTTTCAAAACTTCATACTCTCGAGAATAAACTTTTTAAGAATGGCTGGATACATAATCAAATGAGATTTGATTGCCCCCGACTTCACATTCTTAATTGTTTCGAAAACATACCCCATGAGATTCACTTTTCTCATGTTGACAAGATAGTCCAACATGAAGATATCAGATACTTTCAGAGTTTCTCTATCCCCTCTTCTTGGGATAAGAAAACCTTGCATCTATAGAGTTAAAAACCGATTGTCTGGAGAAAGATGAGACACTTTTCTCTTCTCTTCATTTATAACAAACAAAGACTTTTCAACACTTTCTCTATTAAACGTACCGACTTACTCTGGTAGTTTATGAGATGGGCAAAAAGAATCCACTTCTGTTGGGACATTCAAAAAATGAGACGCTTGTTTCACAGACATAGATAACTTTCTATCGTACACAATAAAATTGATTGTCATATTCTTGTCAAAAGATATGGTTTTATAACACTGACAAACTTCATCAAAGATAATCGGGTCTTGAGAAACAGGATTTTCAACACACAAATGCTCCCATCCTTGAAACAAGATAATCCTCTTGATAGTAGAATCATACGAATCATAGAAATCTCAGGAGACTAACCTTTCCCTTAAAAGGTCTTTTTCTCTGAAAGCCTTTGAAGACATATCGGCAGGAGTGTTGGCAGAAGACTGAGACATAAGGATGCTGCTGATGAAAGATCGTACGATGACTTAAAAAAATGAGGCAGATCTTTGACGTAGATCCTGAAAAAAATGATGTGGGTTTGGGGAGGGGGGGCTATTTATAGGCGATACAGGGATGACCGTTGATCTTCTACGGTCAGGATTAGTGGAAAACAGATCAATGGTTAGGATTAAACGAAAGAGAAACAAAATAATAAAAAAATGGAAAGTACCTACGAGAGAACGTAAGGTAGTTGTTGGTTTTAGTAGAGCTAAAAAGAATACACAAATGTACGAAATAAAATAAAACTACATACCGATGGAAAAAAAAGTCGTTACCATTAACTGACAAGCCGATGGAAAACAATCCTGTTACCATCATCGGTCGATACGATGGAAAATAAAATCATTACCATCATCGGTCGATACGATGGAAAAGAAAATCATTACCATCATCGGTCGATATGATGGAAAATAAATTCATTACCATCATCGGTCGATACGATGGAAAAGAAAATCATCACCATCGTCGGTCGATACGATGGAAAAGAAAATCAGTACCATCATCGGTCGATATGATGGAAAAGAAAATAATTACCATCATCGGTCGATACGATGGAAAAGAAATTCATTACCATCATCGATCAATAAGATGGAAAATAAAATCATTACCATCATCGGTCGATATGATGGAAAAGAAAATCATTACCATCATCAGTCGATACGATGGAAAAGAAATTCATTACCACCATCGGTCTATACGATGGAAAAGAAATTCATTACCATCATCGGTCGATAAGATGGAAAAGAAAATCATTACCATCATCGGTCGATACGATGAACATAAAGGTAAATGAAACGATAAAATTGTCAATACGATAAACAGAAAAGTAAAAACACATACCCATAGATTAAACAATTTAAGATCATAAGATAAAAAGAACATAGAAAAAAATGTCCTCCCCCTTTCAAAGGGAGTTAATTACTGTAAGGAGAAAAATAAAACATGAAGTGGATATGAATGATTATTTTAATGTAGTCATTCCAAGATTCTATTTTATAAACTCAAACCTATCGGAAGGTAATGGTTTTGTAAAAATGTCAGAATGTTGTTCTTGCGTTCCGATAAATTGTAAAACGATGTATCCTTTTTGTGTGTGATCTCTAAGAAAGTGATGCCTAACATCTATGTGTTTTCAATGAGAGTGATGTGATGGGTTCTTAATAAGAGCTATGGCACTAGTATTATCACAAAGAATTTGAGTTTTGGAAAAACTCAATCCATAGTCAGTGAGTGTGTGTTGCATCCACAATACTTGAGCACAACAACTTCTAGCTGCTACATATTTAGCTTCAGCAGTGGATAGTGCTACTGAGTGTTGTTTCTTGAAGGACCAAGAAACTATAGAATATCCTAAGAAATGAAATGTTCCCAATGTACTTTTTCTATCCATTATACAACCACCAAAGTCAGCATCTGAAAAACTTTTTAAAACAAAATCATTCCCAGAAGAATAAAAAAGACCCAAATCCATAGTGCCTTTTAAATACCGAAAGATTCTCTTTACGGATTTTAAATGAGAGTCTTTTGGATTAGATTGGTATCTCACACATAAGCATATGGAAAACATTATGTCAGGTCGACTAGCTGTCAAGTATATCAGACTTCCTATCATACCTCTAAAGATTGTTTGATCTACTGGTTTCCCAGTTTCATCAAGATCAAGAGTACTTGAGGTACCAATTGGAGTGCTAATACTTTTAGTTTTGTCATAACCATACTTTTTGAGTAAATATTATATATACTTGTGTTTAGATACATATGTTCCTTCTGGTTTTTGAGAAATTTGAAAACCTAAAAAGAATGTTAACTCACCCATCATACTCATTTCAAACTCAGATTTCATTAAATTTGTAAAAGAACCAGTTAAAGATTTCTGAGTTGATCAAAATATGATGTCATCAACATAGATTTGAACAATCAAAACATTTTTATTTTCCATTTTTATAAAAAGGGTTGGATCTGAAGTACCTTTTGTATAATTTTTTTGTAAAATAAATCATGTAAGTCTATCATACCATGCTCTAGGGGCTTTCTTAAGACCATATAGAGCCTTGGTAAGTTTAAAAACATGATCAGGATGTTTTGGGTCTTGAAAACCAGGAGGTTGTTCGACAAAAACTTCTTCTTGAACAAAACCATTTAGAAAAGCACATTTGACATCCATTTGAAATAGTTTGAAATTGAAATATGCTGCAAAGGCTAATAGAATACGAATAGATTCAAGTCTAGATACAAGAGCATATGTTTCTTCATAGTCTATTCCCTCTTGTTGATTATAGCCTTTAGCAACAAGTCTTTCTTTATTTCTTACAATGATTCCATTTTCATCACATTTGTTTCTCAAAACCCATTTTACACCAATTATAGTTGTTTCGTTAGGTCTATCAACTAAAGTCCAGACTTTATTCCTATCAAACTCATTTAGTTCATCTTGCATTGCTTTAATCCAATCATCATCACCTAAGGCCTCACTTGGACTTTTAGGTTAAAATTGGGAAAGAAAAGCAAGATGTTATATTTAATTTCTTAAGGAATTCCTGGTCCTTACAGGTTGATTTACATCACCAATGATGTTATCACTGGGACGATTCCTAAGAAACAATTGATTTGGGTTTTGTAAAACCTGTTCATCAACATATGGTAGAAAATCTTCTGTGGTAAATGTTTCAGGAGTACTTTCTTGAACATTTTCTTTATCAGAATGATCTTCTAATAGCGGTTGATAAAAATTTTTAGAAAACACATCCGAGGATGTAGGATTGGGTTGGTTGAAAACAAAAGGATCAGATTCATCAAATTTCACATGTACTGTTTCCTCAACAGTACAAGTGTTTTTATTGAAAACTCTATAAGCCTTAGAGGTTGTAGAATAGCCTAGAAAGATTCCTTCATCAGATTTTGGTGCAAATTTGTGTAAATTATCTTTTGTATTCAGAATGAATACTTTGCATCCAAAAACTTTGAAGTACGATACTTTAGGTTTCCGACCAGTCCATAACTCATAAGGGGTTTTATTAAGAAATGGTCTAGTTAAAACACGATTTATAGTATAACAGGAAGTACTAACAGCTTCAGCCCAGAAGTGTTTAGCAATTGAGTATTCACTCAACATGGTTCGATTCATTTCCTGAAGAACACGATTTCTTCTTTCAACAACACCATTTTGCTAAGGAGTTCTTGGAGATGAGAAATTGTGAGTAATACCTTTCTTACTACAAAAAGTTTCAAAATCTGAATTTTGAAATTCACCACCATGATCACTATGAATAGTTATCAATGGTAGGTTTTTCTCATTTTTAACTTGGGCTCTAAAAGTTTTGAAATAGGAAAAGGCTTCAGATTTCTTTGTGAGAAAGTAGACCCATGTAAATCTGGTAAAGTCATCAACTAAAACAAATACATAGTATTTGCCTCCAATACTTCCAGTTTGTGTAGGAACAAAAAGATCCATATGCACTAGCTGTAATGCATTAGATGTTGAAACTTCATTAATTGATTTAAAGCTAGTTTTATGTTGCTTTCCAAATTGACAAGGATCACAGACTTTTGAAGAATCATATCTAAGATCCGGTAGTCCTTTCACAAGTCTTTTCTTTGAAAGTTTACTAAGGTTTCTCAGATTACAGTGTCCTAGTCTCCTATTCCATAGCCATGATTGGTCTTCTATAGCACTTAAGCAGGGTAAGTTTTGGCTCCTAAGGTCTTCTAAGTCAATAGTGTAAACATTCTATTGACTATGGGTAGATAGAATGAACTCATACTTGGAATTTTGAACTAAACACTTATCATTTCTGAAATTCATAAGGTAACCTTCATCACATAATTGACTTATGCTGATGAGATTGTGCCTAAGACCTTTAACAAACAAAACATTTGAAATAAGAACTTTTCCAAGAAAAACTATATTACCTATACCAACAATCTTTCCTTGAGCATTATCTCCAAAGGTAACTTTTCCACCTTTTGTTTTGATAACCATTTCAAAGAGATCTTTGTTTCTGGTCATGTGTCGGGAACAACCACTATCCATGTACCAAATGTTCTTATTGGTACACTTCTCATTTTCCTGAAAAAGAAACAATTAGTTTTTCAGAATCCAAACTTGTTTGGATCCAGAAGGGTTAGATAAAAGAATTTTAGGAATCCACATTTATTTTGAAAAATGAGCTTTATGAAATCCTAAATATTGAGTTCTGTTAAGAGAACAATCTCTTCTCCAGTGTTCTCTACATTGACACTTAGAACAAAAAGAGGTTTTTTGAGGAAAAAAATAGTTATTACTAAAAATAGGTTTGGAATGATTAAAACCAAGACCATAACGATTTCTCAAAGGTCTTATTTGAGAATACATCTTGTCAAAGTTTTCCTTTCCATGAGTAAAGTTTGACAAACATTTTTTCAAGGAAAAAATTTCTGACTTTAATTTTAAAACTAAATTCTTGTTTTCCAAAACATTTGAATTTGAACTAGAGTTAGGCTCTAAAATATTTTTCTTTGAAATCACATTTTCATGATCCTTAGAAAGTTTATCCTTATCAGTTTTGACTTTCTCAAGGGTTTTTAAGATACTTTCAAAATCAGAAGTTTTCACATCAAGATCTTTAGAAAGATCTGATACTTCTTTAGTCAAGATTGAAATTCTAGAATTTTCTTTCTCAAGATTCTTCTTGAGTTTAGAATTTTCATTTTCAAGTAATTTAGCAAATCTAGATACTTCTTCAAAAGAATGTAACGTATCATCTTCTGATGATGAAGATTCATCATTTGAAGATTCATAATATCTATTATCAGTATAATTTGCATTAAAATAGACATTCGTAATAGCTTCAGCATTGTGTACCTTAGCCATGATACATTGATCTTCAATTGGTAATCTGGCTAGAAGTCCAACATTCCCTTGTCCTGAGGACTCATATTTTGAAGAATCATCTGAAGAATCACTACCACTTGCACTCCACATATCATTTTCCTTCAAGACTTTCTTTGTCTTATAAAACATTTTCTTGTTTATTTCAGAGTGTTTCTCCTTTCTGCCTTTCCTCTTAAGTAAAGGACAATCAGGCCTTATATGTCCTACTTTCTTACATTCATAACAAGTTACCTCTGAATCTTTCTTATCTTTCCTATCTTTATTTTTGAATCTATATTGAAAGTCTTTCATTCCCACAATCTTGTTCATTCTTCGAGCAAGATTGGATAACTCATTATCCGAAAGATTACAATCACTTGAATCAGATATAACAACTTTCTTGGATTTAGACCTTGTAAGCCTTTCAGGTGTTTTAGCTTTAGATGCAAAGGCTACACTTCCATTCCCATTCTTCTTCTTGTTGAAATCAGCATCTCACTTCATTCTTGTCTCGTGCTGTAGAAGAGTTCCAAAGAGTTCATCAAGAGTAATTTGGGAAAATTTTCGATTTTCATCAATAGCTGTCCTTTTTGACTCCCATTCATTTGGCATTATATCTATAATCTTATCAAAAAGAGCTTCATCATCAAGACCTTTTTCTCCCATTGATTGTAAGCTGTTGACAATTGTCATAAACCTTTGTTGCACTTTACATACTGGTTCTCCATAAGGAAAAAACAAACCCATGATACTCTGCACGAAGCATTGCTCTCCTTGTTTCTATAACCTTGGATGTTCCAAAGTGAGTGGCTTCCAATTTATTCCAAATACAGTTGGCTGCTTCACATGAAGATATCTGACTATATATATTCCTGGTCATAGAGCATAATAAAGTATTGCGTACCTTGTAATTCAGTTGATATTCTTGCTTCTCTTGGTTAGTGAAAGTACTGACTTCTTTGTCCGGAATTTTATAACCTCCAGTAAGCATAATAAAATTGTCTGTGCCAGTATTGATAACGAACGTCTTCATACGATCTCTCCAATACTCATAATCATTTCCATCAAAGATTGGTGGTCTAGAAGGATTTAGATTGTCTATTGACCCAATATTCATTCCTTCCATCTAGAAAAAAACTTTTCCACTCCACGCGTTAGTGTAGTAAGTAGTTAAGATAGTAATATGAAAGAAATGAAGCTAGTAATACAAATCAGTGGAAAACCTCCTCTGATACCAATTGTTGGATCGAATAAGTAGATATGTATATCTATTAGATGGAACAATACAAGAGGGGGGGGGGTGAATTGTAGGTTTAAAAACCTTTTGAGTTTTAGCGCTTAAGAGATTAGTTTAAATGATCTTAAACTAATACAAATACAAACACCCACAGTTGTATTGAATATAAAAGGTATGATGTAATGTAATACTAATGAAATGTAAAACAATTTTATTCAATATTAACATAATAATCAGAGTAATATAAAGATGAATGATTCTACCTTAAAGCATATAGAATCAATCAATACAATATGTAATAGAAATGATGTAATTGAAAAAATTACAAACGTATAAGAGATAGAAAAGGAAACAAAAACAATTTCCTTTCTAATATAATTAGCAGCGGAAATGTAAAATAAAAACAATCCTTTTAACCCAAAGATAAGGGTTATCCTTTCACCAGGGATAAAAGGTCTATCTCACCAACACCTTGGTGAGCCCTCGATACGATGATCGGTTCGTCCGTCTGCCTATCCCCGACAACCCTCGATACGATGATCGGTTCGTCCGTCTGCCTATTCCCGGCAGCCCTCGATACGATGATTGGTTCATCTGTCTACCTATCCCCGGTAGCCCTCGATACGATGATCGGGTTGTCTGTTTGCCTATCCCCAGTAGCCCTCGATTTTGTAGGTAATATGCACCTCTGTCTTTCAATCACTTGAAAGCCCTCGATAAGATGATCGGACACACAAAGCACAAGGAATGAGAGAAGTCACATCATCTCTCTCTAGAACAAAGTATCACAGTTGTATCACGCTTGTTCTCAGTTGTCAAATCTTCTCTCTCAGCTTCAAATGACCTCCTATTTATAGGCCTCGGGTTCCAATGGTCACATCTCCTCCAACGGTCATATTTCTCCGAAAAACTCGGAGGGACTTGGACACCTGGCATCATAACGGTCATATTGAAAAATAAAGGACGACATCGTTTTGATTAGTTCGTAACTAACTCAACGACATCATTTTGGTTAGAAAAAGATATATGAATAAGATAAACATGAGTACGATTTATAATGAAGCATGTGTTATTGACAAAGTACTAAAACAAGTATGAAATGAAAGATATGAGTATCAGGGTTAATACAATTTCTAAATTTAGTATGATCATCATGGTCCTTACGATCTGCATGTTCGATACGATCAACATGTTCAGTACGATCAGCATGTTCAGTACGATCAGCATGGTCAGTACGATCAGCATGGTCAGTACGATCAGCATGGTCAGTACGATCAGCATGTTCAGTACGATCAGCATGGTCAGTACGATCAGCATGGTCAGTACGATCAGCATGGTCAGTACGATCAGCATGGTCAGTACGATCAGCATGTTCAGTACGATCAGCATGGTCAGTACGATCAGTATGGTCAGTAAAATACGATTAAAAAGACATTTGTGATTTCCAAAACAAAATATAGAAGTCAAAAGATAACTTTTGACCCAACAGAATTCTAGCACCACCATATGATTGATGGGTGTCTGAACTAAGTAGAACACATGAGTCACAACCTCAATCCAATATTCCACTATCCAAGGGCCAGGATCACCTCAGAACCTAGGTGGTATCTTCCACTAAAACCCATGACGTGCACTTAGCTAATGTGCATCCACATATTTCCCAACTAGAATCAATTTCTACTCACTATTTGGAAGAATTTTCACCTGAACTATGAGTGATAGGTTTACTCACTACACCGTATATATAGGATATTCTCCCTATATTTTTGGTGTGTACATGTCATGATTTGATCATTGGATGGAAGCCTCACCACTTATATGGTTGACAATAAGAGACTTAATTGATATCATGAGAACATTGGGATATTACCTTAGGATCCTAGATTATTATCTATACAGAGACATCATATAATATAAAAAATAAACCATGGTCATTAAATCATATCTTTGGAGCTATCTAAAGAAGTAAATTGAATTCAAAAATCAATTATTACATGATGCATGCATCTTTTACTTGTTCCTCTCAACTGATGCTTTAGAGATTTTGATTTAAAAGGTATGTTATCAGAGTCTCAGTGAATGGATTCATTCACCAAAACACAAAAACTAGGTCACCTATCCTAAAATCTATACTCAAGATCCCTTGATACAATTTTCCTAGGTTCCCAAACAAATCTCACATGACACCTAACACCAAAAATTTTCCCTAAGATGAACCTGGATTGGACAACACTTTAACATGGACCAACCCACCAGATCCCCTCATAGGTTAGAAGTAAGATGAGTGTGCCACCATAATATTACCTTTAATTGAACAAGGTATGATGACTAGTACCGAGTAAACATATCATGCAACATGGGATTCCTTAGAATAATAAACCTCTACAAAATCAAATATCTCCACATAGGATATAAAAATGTAGTCTACACAATAATACCAACTACAATATATAAAATTCAAGTGAAATATACTAACCACCCATAGAGTAAAAAAAACATGTAATTAAATAAAGTAAAGGGGTGAAAAAATCCTAATACCACAAAGTTAAACCTAACCAATCACAACTAGAAGGTGAAGATAAATCTACAATTCACAACTCTTATCACGAACTCTTCCTATGCTTGTCATCTCTAGGTACCACTAAGATCCCACTCCACTAGTACATTATACAACAAGATCACTACGAAACCATTCATCACATATATAAAAAATGACACGTTCAGGTGAAACATCCATGAATGGGTGAGTATATACATATCTAATAGGTATCCCAGAAACAAAAAATGATAAATAGGATTACTAGTAAACTCAAATCCATAAAGGAAATAAAAATAAGAAGAGGTAAAAAAATATAGATATGTTTATAAGTAAAAAACCTTGGACAAATAAAAGTTTCCTACTCTACAAGAACCATATATAGAATAATTATTCATATTAATAAACCCAAGAATTAGAAATATCTAGCTTTACAACCCACATCACCTCTTAGAAACTCTACTAGGGGACCCAGACATTGTCAAGGAAAGTATCAGTCAAGGGAGTAACCATCCTTGGTGGAGGACCCATTCCTTATCATGTGGAATATGTTAATGTGGGATTACATAAATCCATATCTAGAAGACTCATGCCTCATATAAGTGATGGAGTTCCTAACTCTAGTAGTCATTTAGGGGACCTATACCTTGTTAGGGCCAAGGGAGTACCGAATCGATACCTGATCTGAAGGACTCATGACTCAAGAACATGAGGAATTAAAAAAAATTGGGAATAATATAGGGGAACCATTCCATATCATTATTATATATACAGGGGAGTTCCAAACCCCATTTCTAATCAGATCCTCACACCCAATCCCAACCATCTATCTTATGAAGTTAAGGAAACTAAACTACCTAAATCACCCCACATATCACCTCTAATACCAAATTGGTATTTACCACTTTTTCCTAAATATAAAAACACTTAGGATATGATATTAATTTTCTCATAATTTAATAATTAATAAAGAGATGAAAAACTCCAACAAAGAGTTTGTATCAGACTATGTCCCTTTTGGGGGTTTGACCTAGTTTCAATGTAATTCATACAGTCATTCTGTAATGCTCAACCCATCAAGCTCATACTATAATTAAAAACCCCACACCTCATTCAATAAATCCTCGATATAAATATCCATGATGTAATCATATTTCTCATGATTTTATCACCTCCCTTATCCCATGATTAATCTCTCATCATAGATTCCATGCACTAAGGCCACAACACAATTTTTTCTTAGCATAAGATCTCACTAAAATAACCTTATGTATCTTTGGGATAGGATAATAATGAAGCAAACTAAAGTTTTATAATTTTATTTTACCTATATAAATTTATTGAAAAAATTAACCAAGGCCACACATTGCTACATAACATGCCCTATCATGTTGAAATTAGACTCTGTAACGAAATCAAATTTGTATCTTTTACATAGTCTAATAATTTTATTTCATATGAATCCTCTAATACCAGGCATCATAAATTTTTATTCAACACAAAAATGAAAAATGTCTTCTAATTGATTAAAACATGAGAAACAATAAGTGATTACAAGGGAAGATTCACTAATGAAAAATTATATTAAAAAAACAAGGGTTTGTTTCTACAAAGGAAGGGAATATTCCATAAGTATCAATAAGGATTGATGGTAAGGGAAACATAAGAATATATTTTATAATAAATCACAAGGTTCCAACAAGAATCAAAAGTATATTATGAATCATTCGATAAAGTAAAAACAATGAGTTATACCTTAAAAATTGCCTATTAGTGTTTCACAAATCCACACTATAAAAATTCCAGGAGATCACCAGGTGATATCCAACAATTAAAGATCCATTCGAGATACCAAAAAATAAAAAATCCCACCAACAAGGGATTGGGGACTGATTCAAATAAATAACATTCTGAGAGTGAGAGGGTTCAACAGATATTTATAATCAAAATTCATGTCTTCCCAATCATGGTGCAACAAGTACCAGCATGATGAAATGCCCCTCATTCAATATGAGATTGTTTCGCACGGAATCCGGGGATGACCTCCTGGACGGGAGATTCAAACGTTCCGATCGGTTTCTAACGGGTTTGTTCGTAGAACCGGAAACATCCAATGATTCCACATCCGTTTGGACCTACTTTCCAAAGGCAGGCGCTCATTAGCTTGAGGACTAATGGGGCTTAGGAATTTGCATTGGTCGAGAGGATGGGAGGTTGGACTCATCACACCTTTTTGAGGGGAATTATTGTCTACTCCGGGACTCTCTTTATAGATTTAAGTTATGTTCGTGAATCCTTATTACATTACCAAGTATAAAATGTGTTTTCCTTTAGTTTTTAACAATTAATGATTAAATATGCAAGAAATTTAGAGAATCTTTTATATGTATTCGAGGTTCTTCATCAATAGAGAATCATCTATATCTGTTTAGAGATTCTTGGTCAATGGTATCCTTCAAAACATTTATATAAAAGTCTCTTGGTCATTATGATGACCAGGCTGGTTTTAAAGCCACTCAGTGGGGCACTTGAAGTTTATCGTCATTCAGAAGGACAAGGATTATTTCAAAGTTGGGATCGAACCCATAAATGGGCTACCTACGTATCCTTTATTTTGGAAAAGGAATCAGAACCCACATAGTTCGAGTTATGGAGTATGATGTTTATGATTGATGGCTCAAAGATGAATGTCATAATTACTTTTACACTCTAAGCTCACGTGAGTCATGCTCGGTGTGAGAAACAAGAGGTATTGGTAAAATTTAGACAATTGTGCCATGAAAGATGCAATCATAAGAATTTGTTTGGGGCTTATGTATGGATGACTGCCCAGATAGATGAAGGTTTAGGATTTACTTTTAGGGAGAAAATCCATGAACAGGGTCCATAAAGTTATATGTGCTTCATGGAGATTTGAATACTCTAATCTTGGGGCTTACTCCTAAGGAGGATGCCTAAGTTAGGAGGGGACTTATGATTGGGTTTTACTCCTGAAAAGGAAACCCAAATCAAAGTTGGATTATGACTGGTTAAGAGAAATTTAAGGGGACTTGGGGCTTATTCCTGAAAAGGAGACCCAAGGTTATGACTGAGTCTTATTCTTGAAAAGAAGACCCAGGTTAAGGGACTTGGGGATTACTCCTGAAAAGGAAGCCCAAGGTTATGACTGAGTCTTATTCCTGAAAAGGAGACCCAGGTTAGGGATTAAGGTTTGGGGCTTACTCCTGAGGAGGATGCCCATGATTAAGGTTGGGGATTATTCTTAAGAAAGATGCCCAAGATTAAAGGACTTGATTGGGGCTTACTCCTAAGGAGGATGCCCAAGATTGGGAAATTTAAGAATTTGGGGCTTACTACTGAGGAAGATGCCCAGATTAAAGGTTTTGATTGGGGCTTACTCCTGAGGAAGATGCCCAGATTAAAGGTTTTGATTGGGGCTTACTCCTGAGGAGGATGCCCAGATTAAAGGTTTTATAACTGGGGATTATTCCTGAAAAGGAGACCCAGGTTAAGATTCTCTCATCTTAAAGGATAAGGTTGAATGAATGAACTCTCCGTATTTTAGTGACATAAGGATATTTAAATCACTAGACTTTGAGAGAGATTCCACAGAATTCCTTTCAGATAAGAAAGTCAAATCAAGAAATCATGCCATAAATGGCTTTGAAGAGTGTCTTGAAGACTGAATCTTGAAAAGGAAAGGTGAAATGGCTTAAGAGGGGTAAAAATGGGCAAGATGGGCACCCAAAAAGATAGGGGCGCGCAAGTCTTGCAAGGCGCACAAGTCTTCCGTGGGCGCGCAAGTATTGGTCGCGCAGGTATACCTGCGCGATACATAGTGTACTTGCGCGATTTTCAACCAGCATTAAAATACTTGAGAGACTCTTTTTTAAACCCTTTAGAATGTTCTTGAGGTTCTTCCAGAAAGGGGACGCGCAAGTTCTATTGAAGGAAAAAAGTCGGCGCGCAAGTGTTTGATCAGTTTCAACACTTAGGTCTTCCTTCTTCTCTTTAGATCTTCCGTTCTAGGTAAGAAATTACCTTAGAAGTGTTCCGGAAGCTTTGAGAAGAGACTTGGGCGTCGGGAGCTTCAATCCGAGTTTCTGGAAAAAAATCCTCTCGAATGGGGGGCCCACAGGGTCTATTTATAGGCAAAAGAAGACCCCGGGCGGTTACCGGGCGGTTACCAATTAGGTCGCGCAAGTCACCTGCATGACCAAGGTAGCCGTGCAAGTACACTTGCGCGCCAGTTAGATAACCTGCGCGGTGAGGTTGCTTTTGATCCTTTCTTCCTTCCTTTGTTGATTTTTGATATTTTCTTCAAAGGCTGAATCACTTTGAGCTCAGATATTCCCTTTTCCGATCATTAGATTCTGTGACGAAAGGAGCGTCAACAAAAGTCCCCCCTCAGAGTTGGATCCGGAGAGAAATGAGGATTTGAATATGAGGAAATCGAATCCCTCCAAAGGAAAAGGGAGGGCGCACAAGTCTTTCAGTGCGCAGAGGGCGACGCGCAAGTCTGCGTCGCGCAGGCCTTAAGCGTTCTGGGTGCGGCGCGCAGGTAGGCTTCCTGGCCTATAAATACACGGCCTCACCTCCGTACAAGTATCCGGATTTCCGAATTTCTCGAGCTCTCGCCGCGCAAGTCTTCCTCGCCGCGCAAGTCTCTTGTTTTCACTGTTTCCTCACTTCCGCGCTACTCTCAAGGTAATAGGGCTTGCGCGGTAATAATTGCATGACAAAAACTTGCGCGGCACATGTATTACTTGCCCGACATCTCCATACTTGCACTCCTTAATGCCTTAGCCATTTTTTCCAAATTCTTTCACAAATTTTAGGAAAAAATAAAACCCATTTAAGAGTTTAATTTATTCAACTCCTGTGCAGATTCAATGGCTCTTAGACCTGGATTAATTGATGAACTGGCTAGCAAGCGGATAGATGATATGATGGATATCATTGGCCCTGATTACTATACTGTCAAAGATAGTACTCTTCCAGATTTGGCTAAGTATCTGAAGAAATATCATCGCAACTTTCCTCACTGCACTTATCTACCTTTGTATGGTCATGGTCATCTGCAAGAAGTCATTATTCCAGAAGTAAAGAATTATCTTCCATTTTCGTGGTTTCAGAATTATACCAATTTTGCTTCAGCAAATATCTCAGGTGGAGGAGTATTTCAAACTGCTGGAACAGTGGAGAAGGCTTATGTGATGCATCATAGCCCTTGCACACCAAATCTGAAAAAACATACACCTGAGCTTCAACCACATTGTCATCCTTCAATCTTCCGAAATGCTCAGATGGATCAATCCAAAGGCTGGAAGAAAAGTTGGGATTTCCGTCCTGGGGGAGGTGTGAAGCCAACTTGGATGTGGGAATACTGGGTGCGACAGACTTGTGCAGAGTTTATTGAGGATCTGAAGAGAGCTGCAATATATGAGGCTGTTTGGGTTGGGCAAACATATATTTACAGACATGATAACTTTGTGCCAGAGATACTCAGCCACTGGAGCCCAACGACTAATTCTTTCCATTTGACTCATGGAGAAGTAGGTATCAGTTTGTGGGATGTCCATAAGATTTCAGGAGCTCCAATCTTGGGCGATATGTATGATGAATTCATTCCTCCCAAGGTGACTTGTAATGATCCAGAGAAGACTCCTGCTTTGGCTCGAGAATTATTTAAAATCTTTCACAGGCTCAAGAGTTCAGAGACCTCATTAACTCATTTTAGAAAATATATCCATCCGGAAGAATGGATGAATGTATTTCTTACTGAGAAGAAAGGGATGGAGCCAAAAGAAAAAGGATCCAAGAAAAAGAAATCCAAGGATACCCGGCCCAGACGTCCTACCACTTGTCCAAAACCTGAGAAGAGAGGAGATCCTAGCACATTCTGGCCAACTCTAGAAGCAGGAGAGTTTGAAAAATGGGGATATGAAGTGAATCAAAGAATTCCAAAGAAAACTCATCTGGAGGGTTTCTTGGCAATGTGGCTCAGTGTTTATCTCTTGCCGGTCAGGGATTTGAAGGGAGGCGTTAGGCCAGGGACCTTCGTCATTGCGGCAAAGTTGGCTGAGGGAAAAATGGTTGGGTTAGCTACCCCCATTTTAGCAAAGATTCACAGGAGTTTACTTCACGTCTTCCAAGGTAAATCTCCTTTAAGAATAGTGGGACCATTCCAGGTTTTGTGGGGATGGATCGCCACTCACTTCAGGACTTACAATGTACAGAATGGATTACAAATCCCTGGAATCTCTTTCAGACCGTCAGTGCAAGCATTCTCTGGAATTTCTCCATTAGATGTTAATGGTTATGATATGAAAGTAAGACTAAGCATGTATAAGGAATTCAACTTCTTTCCTTATGGAAGTCTGCCATCCGGGCGGTTTGTTGATGATGGGACAACCCATTTGGATTTGAGGGCATACATGCTAGCTTGCAGGGATGGCGTGTTAGTAGCCAGGATTGATGGAGAAATCATATGTGAGGCCTATGCTCCATATAGATTTGCACGCCAATTCAAATGCTTGCAAAAGATTGTTGTATCCCCTCCAGTACATGTCAGGTTAGAGCAAAATCTGATGGTTTCTCGACAACTATGGTTTCTGACATCAAGAGAGAAGACTGGGGAAGTATTTGATCTACCAGTTGAAAAAGCGGCACATTATCTGACTACATTTTATGCCGAACACTGGATAGCATCATACCCTAAAGGGATATTGAATCACCCAGTATATCAAGTGGGAAAGAGGAAGAGGACTATAGAGAAAGAAACCCTTCCTCATGAAGGTGATTCTTCTCCACCTGAAATAGGTTCAACAGACTCCTCTTCTAGAACTGATTCATCAGATTATCACGATGGGGATGATGAGGCACAACCGGCAGCAAAGCGGTTTCGTGCCCGATATAATCCTCTGGCCAGAGTTAAAAGACCCACTCCATCAACTCCTGGTGAGTTATTTCATTGTAGAAATTTCAATCACTGCTACATTATAAAGTAATAAGTCTTACATTCTTATCCTCTATTTGTAGTTGCAGGAGTTGGGAAGAGATTAAAATCAAAAATTGTAGGACCTTCCTCACAGCCTTTATATCTAAGACCAGAGGCTGTTCAGCTATGGAAGAGCTTATACTGTGATACTGAGACCGCTTGGCTGGACTTGTGTGAGGGCCTACAACTTCCTGGAATAGGAAATCTTGTAGCTTCTAAAAACCTTCAATACGGAGATAACCCTAATGAAGTGAGAGCTTACATCAGAGAGCTGGAAATGCTTATATATGCCACTGATAATTCGGTTCCTATCACTAGGCGGGTGAAGGAAATGATTTATCGTGGCACCACTGAGGGGGCTGGTGGTTCTGGAGATGAGGAATGGCAAGAGTACGTGGCTCCTGAAGATGTAAGTTTTCTTTCCTTATTTTCTTTGCAACTTGATTTTAGTTGAAGCTTTGTTACTTAAGGAAGTTATTTTCTTCATCTTGCAGCTTGCAAAGAAAGGAACCGAGGTTCCTTCGCCACAATATAGCCCTGGTGGTACTGCTATCGGGGCTGCTGCTGATTCTCCTCGCGAACCAGGCGAGATATCTCCAGGCCAGCAGGCCATGAATGAGGCACTGGACATAGCCTTTCATTCGCCAATCCAAGTGCCAATAAGGGAGACTACTGATACTCCGAAAAAACAAAAGAAGCCAAGGCAACGAAGGAGGAAATCCATAGCTAAACGTTTCATTAGCAGTGGTAAGTCCTTCGAACAATCATGAGTTTATACTCATAATCATATAGTTACTCATATTTCTGAGGATTGCAGGGGCTTCTTCAATTTCCCCCTTGAGGGAAAGGACTGACCCTCCTTCAAAGGTCGTGGAAGGTGCTGTAGAACAATCACAGACCCAGGCTGACTTGGTTGCTCCTGGAGAAGAGCTACCATCCATTCCCAGTATCCCTCCTACTACTGAAGATGCTGTCTAGGGTCAGGGGTTGCAGGACATAAGTCGGAAAGAAGACGTATCAAATGTTCCCACTGGTGAGACTAACCAAGATTCTGAAGTATCATTGGATGAAATGATGAATCAAGGAATGACTTTTGAATAATTTTATGATCATGCTAAGTTGTCAGGTGATTTAGAAGACCTTGGGCGTGAGTGCTACCCTTCGCCCAAATTTTTTTTAAAAAAAAAATACTTCTAACCATGATGGAAAATGATATGCAGTTTCTTCCGTAGAAGCCGCTGAACTGCCAATGCCCGAAGAGGGTGTGGACACTGATGTCAACCCTATCATTGCAGAAACATTAGCTCAAGTAGAGATAAATCCAATAAACTCCCCTGAGACCCATCTTGAAAATCCTGTTGAAACTGGGAAAGATGGGGAGAAGTCTTCTCAGGTTGCTGAACCACCATTGGTTAAGGGATAACAATATTTGTGATTGTACTTTATTCGCAAGACAATCCATTCTTTTGTTATCCTTTGAGGCTGACTAAACCTTTCAATTAATCATGCAGGACCATCAACTGCAATGACTAGATCCGAAGATGAGGCCTCAGCCTCTGCCCCAACGGGAATTGAAAGTGAAGAAGCACAAGTCAGGGGGGGAAGAGCAGGACAAGGCACCTCCCTAAGCGCGCTAATTCCAGATTACATACCCCCTTCTGAAGATGATATTGAATCAGATCCAGATATGCTTAAAGCATTCAGCTTTTCACGACGTAAGGCATGGAATAATATATGGAACATCATATCGGGGGTGCCTTTAGAAGAGCTACCATCAAAAATTTCTCGATTGTCATCCCAATTTGTTATAATGGGACTTGGTGGTTTTGGGTATGAAAAGATCCATGCTGCGGTGAAATAGATCATTTTCAGGAGGGAGCAAGTGCAGACAAGTCGCGAAGATTTGACCAGAGTGAAATTGTCAGTCAACATAAGCGAATTTGAGGCTGCGATATCCCAGGCTGAAGCTGATTATGCTGTCAAGATGAAGGATCTGAAGCAAAAAATCAAAGAAAAGGTCGTCCAGCAGGTGCAACTCCAGCAACAGTTAGATGCTGTTACTAGGGAACTTGATCAGCTTAATAAATCATTGGATGAAACTCATATGAATGGCATGAAAGCCATCGCAGATGCTAAGAAGGCACTTCAGCAAGCTGAAAAGAGTGAAGCTGGTCAAGTGCATGAGCTTCAAGTAACTGCTGATAAGGCTCAGGATGCTATACATCAAATGAAGACTTATGTTGACAATCTTCTGTAATTCTTGAAAAAGAGAAGAGACTCCAGTCTATGGATGTCTTTCTATCTTCTGTGTATCAATGAAAAACACTTTCGTCTTCAATCATTTGTACCTGCATTTTTCCATTACCTTCTTCAAATTTACTTAAACCAATGGGCTTAGTAATCATAATTTGATTTTTACTAGGATTATTATAAATAACCCTACAAACATTGAATCTTTTAACTGCTCAATATTACCTAAATCATACAAAAAAATGTATATTTAGTGAGCTGGAACTTGACTTTTATTCAGAGTTCCTTTGTCTTTTGTGTGGGCAGTTTAAAGTCATGCACACCGGACATAAAGGGGCTAATGTTTAAGGTCGAAATAGCTTTGACCGAAAATGGATTAAAAATGGATTCAATTCCTTGACAATTTATATGAAAACATGTTACCATACTCAAGTATGAGGGAAAAATGTAAACTATGGCTTAAGAATATTTGAATCTGAGGAATGATATGAAAAAAGAGCTAAAAGGTATTAGAAGAAGTAGTTTCCAAGAATGAAGTTACTATTATTTAACAAAACCCGTTAGGGGGTTGAAATATGTAGGGCCACCTATGGGCATTGGCTGCATGGTCAAATAAATAGCATCTTTTGGCTGACAAGTCTGTTATGTGGACTGTTTATGCAAGGCCACCTATGGGCACGTGCTGCATAATCAGGCAAAAGAACTCCCAGAAATTTACTTTCCTAGTGCTAAAAGCCAGTGAAAGTTTATGGAGATTCAAATTTTCTAAAGTATAGAGTTTGTTGTATGGAAAGAGGTACTTGAATATGGAGAAGATATTTCCAAACAAGAATATCGAAGAACTGGATGAATATCACTCCTACGAAGGTCTGACCCAAACGTAGGGAAGAAGAATAAACCATAGACTTGAATACTTTCAGATCATGAAAAAGGATACGGGACAAATATGTTAAGGATGGCTATTTTTTGCGGATCCCTTCATATTGTCGTTTAAGACAAATAAGGACAAAAGAGGCATTCTTCCCAAGAATGAAGTTACTATTATTTAAAAAAACCCGTTAGGGGGTTGAAATATACAGAGCCACCTATGGGCATTGGCTGCATGGTCAAATGAATAGCATCTTTTGGCTGACAAGTCTGTTATGTGGACTGTTTATGCAAGGCCACCTATGGGCACGTGCTGCATATTCAGGCAAAAGAATTCTCAGAAGTTTGACATTTTTGTGACTAGAAGTCATGAAAAGGGTTATGAAGATCTGAAAATATTTAAGGTTTGGATTATAACACATAAAGATGGGTATTGTCCAATGTATATAGAGATACATAGGTCAATGAAAACCATAATCATGTTGTGGCTGGGTCCTGAATTGAAACTTGGACTTCACTACGTATCTCATAAGAATGAGAATCAAGCCATACGTAGTTCTTGAAATGCAGTTTAACGTCGTGCAGGACGAAAGTATGAGTGATCTTAGTTTAGGGTCATAGAATTCGGACCATAATAATGAATACACAATGTGTGTTTTCATGAGGACTTTTCATCCAAGGGACTGAAAGTGAAATTTGGGGTTAGGCCCAAAAGACTTGGGACTGGATTCGAGGGATACTCGAATGTTCCTACGTATCCCATAAGGATGGGAATAAAGTCCACATAGTTCTAGAACTATCCTTTGTACAAATTTGGTTCGTACATGTGAAGGGTGAAAGGGGACTTTAGTGCAATGATGGTTTAACCTGAGATAAAAAGTTTAGGCATTACCATGTATGCACGTAGTCTTTTTAAAATGAAACATGATTTAAAAAATCAATGTAAATAATGGTTCCTTCTCAAATGAGGAAATCAAAGAATATTGTAGTTTATTGTCGTACCGGACAAAAGTGTTGTATAGTCTAACATCATATAACAAGGACTAAAGTGAATCAATGTAAAGATATTGATTCCAGGGGTGGTTTCACAAATCAACATCATATGAGGTTGTGGTGAACCGATGTGAAGAGATTGTTTTTGGGGTTTGAACCCT
Source organism: Viscum album (assembly GCA_963277665.1). NCBI lineage: Eukaryota > Viridiplantae > Streptophyta > Magnoliopsida > Santalales > Viscaceae > Viscum > Viscum album. The sequence continues at coordinate 862,223,606 of OY728140.1, forward strand.
GGGAGGTAGCCTACATACCCAGCCTGGAGGGCGAGGATCAAAGTCCGTGTAGTTAAATTAAAGAATGAATTAATGATCAAGTTTTTCTTGTGGACAATGATCTAATAAAAAATGTTGTTGGGACTTACACATGGTTAGTGGACCAAAGGGAGTGTTATGGTTGATGTTCGCTCTAAGCTCACGTGAGTCATACTCGGTGTGAGAAACAAGAGGTAATAACAACCTTAACGATGCACAGTTTAATGTCATGTAGGACATTAAAAAAAAGGGACTATGCAATTTAAAGTCTTGCAGTTAGGACTATTGGTGCTGCACAGTTTAGTGTCATGTAGCAGGGACAAAATAACAGTTTAATGTCATGTAGGACATATCAATGATTTTCTGTACAGTTTAGCGTCATGTAGTTAGGATGATGGGGAAAAAATAGTTTAACATCATATTGGACGAAAGGGGGACTGTGTAGTTTAATGTCATGCAGTAAGGACAAAAGAGTGTACCATTTTAACGTCATGTCGGACGAAAGTGCGAATAGTTTAAGGTCATATGCATGGACCGTGGATGGTGCAGTTTAATGTCATGCTGGACCTTTGATGATTATATAATTTAACGTCTTTTCGGACGTGAGGGATTTTTATATAGTTTAGCGTCATGTAGTTTAGGACGTCACAGTTTAACGTCTTGCTAGACATAAGGGATTTGCAAATAGTTTATGGTCATATACATGGACCAGGGATGATGTAGTTTAAGGTCATGCTGGACGGTTTAGGGAAATTTTTCACAGTTTAATGTCGTGTGGGACGAATTTGCAGTTTAAAGTCATACTGGACCATTGCTGTATAGTTTAACGTCATATAGCAAGGACGAACTGGTGCTGTACAGTTTAAAGTCATGTAGCTAGGACTAGGGTGAACCAATATGAGGATATCAGTTTTGGGGACTTTTTACAGTTTATCGTCATGCTGGACGTTGAAAGTGCCACACAGTTTAATGTCATGTTTCCAGGACAAAATATAGTTTAATGTCATCTCAGACAATATATAGTTTAATGTCATCTCGGACATTGAAGGTGACACAGTTTAACGTCATGTTGGACGAAGTTGCAGTTTAAGGTCATACTGGACCATTGCTGTATGAACCAATTGTAAGAGTCTTGGTTCTGGGAACAATATTTTGTGTTTATACAAAATACTTCTTCAGAAATCTGGCATTAGTTAGAGTCGTGATGTGTTCTCCATCCATTGAGATCAGAGAAAACGCTCCATTGGAGTAGACCTTATGTATTGAATAAGGTCCTTCCCATTTTGGTTAAATCTTGGGAGGCTTCTTTCCTGGTATCATTGGTGCTTTGAGAACCAATACCAATTCTCCCTGAATGAATGAACGAAGACGAACTTTTTTGTTAAAAGCTCGTGCTATCCGATTCTGATAGATTTCCAAGTGGTGCAAAGTGCACAATCTTTTCTCATCTAACTGTTCCAATTCATTCAACCACTTTTGGGATTGCTCATCTGTTGATAACTGATCACAAATGGCTATTCTGAGTGAGGGCAATTGAACTTCAATTGGCAAGACTGCTTCTGTTCCATATACTAATGAATATGGAGTAGACCGCGTTGCATTGCGAGTGGTAGTCCGATAAGCCCATAAAGCATGAAAGAGTTTATCAGGCCATGACCTCTTATCTTTATCCACCATCTTTTGCAGTATATTTGAAAGAGTCTTGTTGAAGGCCTCTATCTGGCCATTAGCCGCTGCATGATATCGAGATGAATGGTTGGACTTAATGTTGTATTCTTGATACAATTTCTTTACCTCAGAAGAACATAAATTGGTGCCGTTGTCCGTCAATATGGTATGAGGGACACCAAATCTAGTAATGATGTTAGACTTGATGAAGCTAACAATGCATTTAGAACTGACTTCTTTGAGAGGTACTTCCTCTGCCCATTTGGAAAAGAAATCAGTAGCAGTAAGAATGTACTTAAACTGCTTGGTCGTAGCTGAAGGGTAAGGTCCCACCACATCCATTCCCCATGTGGAAAATGGCCATGAGTATTTAGCTGTATGAAGCAACTCTAGAGGTTGATGAATGAAGTTGGCATATACTTGGCATGAATGACAATTCTTTGTGAAATTAACACAATATTGTATCATTGAAGGCCAGAAGTATCCAAGCCTTCGAATTTGATCAGACAGTCTATGTCCAGACTGGTGGGCACCACAGACTCCCGCATGCACTTCTTTTATGACAGCCATTGTCTCTCCACCATCAATACATCTGAAGAGAACTCTATCAAAACCATGTTTGTAGAGAATTTTCTCGAGGTGGTTTGGACCATCATAAAGAGTAAAATTGACCACACGTCGCCGAATTTGTTCTTTCTCGGCTCTATCAAGTGGAAGTGTTCAATTTTGAAGGTATTCCTTGATAGGTGACATCCATCCTATGGTATGACCATACGGTTCAGGAATGGGACTAATTTCATTAATTTCCTCTATTCTGACTTGAACATAAGGTGAAATTGCACGATGGTGGGCAATACAGATGGTTGTCTCGTCCCGATTTGGATCTGCTAAAGCTGTGGCTATATTAGCCAGTGCATCAGCTTGAGCATTTTGTGATCTTGGGACATAAGAAAATATCGGTTCTGAAGGGAATTCCGACATTAACTCTCTGACGTAATCATACAAAGGGATTAATTCTTCTTTTCTGATGGAATAATCCCCATTGACTTGTTTGATTACCAGGTCTGAATCACCTTTCACCTTTAAGTGATTCACTTGTGCTTGAAGCGCTAACTCCAAGCCTGTAATGAGAGCTTGGTATTCAGCTTAATTATTGGTACCACCTTCCCACAACAAAAAGGAATAAGGTAACACTGCCTTATCTGGAGAAATGAGCACAATTCCTAAACCAACTTTGTTGAATTTAGGATTTTCCATTTTCTTCCCTGTTGGACTTCTAGAAACGCCATCAAAATACATTTCCCATGTTTGAGGACTCTCTTGAATAGAGAAAACTTCCTCATCAGGGAGTTCGATATCTGAATACGTGTCTTCCACTGAAGGATGTTCAGCCAGGAAATCAGCCAGAGCTTGGCCCTTAATTGACTTTTGAGACACATACTGAATGTCGAACTGTTGTAGAATAACCACCCATCTTGCCAGACGTCCTGTAAGAATTGGACGACTAAGGATGAATTTGAGCAGATTATTACGAGATACCAATTGGACCTCATGATGTTGCAGGTAGTGTCTCAGTTTCTGAACTGCAAAGATTAATGCTAGGCAGCACTTTTCAATACTTGAATACCGGGTTTCTGCTTCAAGCATAGTTCTACTGAGATAGTAGAGACTATTTTCATTCCCAGCATCATTCTTTTGAGCGAGAAAGGCACCCAATGATCGCTCTAAAGCTGTCACGTAGAGGATAAGAGGTCTACCCTCAACAGGTGGCATAAGTACTGGTGGACTCAAGAGGTATTTCTTGAGAACATCAAATGCTTCTTGACATTCTTCAGTCCATTGGTAAGTGACTCCTTTCTTCAATAATTTGGTAAAGGGTAAACTTTTGCCTGCCAAATTGGCGATGAAACGCCGAATATAGGCTAAGTGTCCTTGAAGTCCTCTTAATTCTTTCAAATTCTGAGGAGGTGACATACCAAGGATTGATTTGGTCTTCTCAGGATCGACTTCAATACCACGATGGCGTACAACAAAGCCGAGGAATTTTCCTGAGGTTACCCCAAAAGCACATTTTAAGGGGTTCATCTTCAAATTATGTTGTCGAAGCTTGTGGAATACGACTTCCAAATCAGCCAAGTGATCAAAACGTTGTTTGGATTTAACCACCAAATCATCTGCATAGCATTCAACAAAATTCCCTAGAAAAGGTTTGAAGATACGATGCATGGCGCGTTGATATGTTGCACCTGCATTCTTTAAACCAAATGGAATCACCTGGTAACAAAAAACACCTTGAGGAGCTCTGAAGGCTGTATATTCCTCATCTTCTGGGGCCATTCGGATATGATTATATCCAGAATATCCATCCATGAAAGAAAGTACTTCATAGCCAGCCGTCGCATCAATTAAGAGTTCTGTAATCGGAACTGGGAAATCATCTTTAGGACAATACCGATTAAGATCTCTGAAATCGATGCAAACCCTAATTTGTCCATTCTTCTTCTTTACAGGGACAATATTAGCCAACCACTTGGGATATTGAACTTCTCTGACGAAGTTAGCTTTGATAAGCTTATCCACTTCAGCCTCGATTTTGGCAGCATAGGTTGGGTGTGTTCTTCTCGCGGCTTGCTTGAATCCTCGATGTTCTTTTGGCAAACCCAAATGATGGGTGGCAACATCAGGATCAAGGCCAGGCATCTCTGTATAATTCCAAGAAAAAATATCTTTATTTTGCTTTAGAAAAGAAATATACATCTCTTGCTCTTCAAGGGTCATGGCCGCACTAATTAAAGTGGGGCGTGGATCTTTCTCTGTACCCAGATTTACTTCTCTGAGTTCATCCACAGTGGTAGAGATACCCTCTTCAAATGCTGGAGGAGCATCTCTAAGATCTTCCTCTTCCTCTTCATCATGTGTTATTTCTTCCGTTTCTACTTGCAAAGTAGTTGAAAAAACGAAATTCTCATGATCATAAGAGATGTCAAAATTTTCACATTTTGAAGAATAAGCTTCCATTTCCGACCCTATTGATGATAAATGGTCTTCTTTGGGAAATAAAGAGGAGTAGATGGATTGAGAATCGACATCAATATTCACCTCTGGTGTTTCTATAACTTCTTCTAGCCTGATTAGCGAAGTATAGACTTGTTGTATTTCAGCAGATGAAATGAAAACGTCACCACTTATGCTTTCATTACTGCTTGGTAAGTTACCAATTTCTCCCATGTTGTCTGGCTCGATTTCCGTAATTGACATTATGGATCTTTCCATAAGAGTATTTTGATTTGGGCCTATTTTTTCAATTTGACTGATAGGTAACACATAATCTGTACTCACATGAGAAAATGGATTTATTGGAATTTTTTCCAAACCATATGGAGCATTAACTTTGGTAATTTCCTTCATTGTAGATTTTTCTCTTCCTTTCATGTGATAAAATTCCGCCTCAATGTATTGAGACTCACATGTCTTGAACGGGGCCTTATCACCATACAATGTTCCAACTTGACCATCAAAACAGTATTTGAGACATTGATGGTATGATGACGGAATAGCTGTATGCTGATGTAGCCAGGGTCTTCCAAGAAAGATATTGAAAGCTGAGTCTTGATCAACAATCATGAAATCCGAATTGGAAACAAGATCTCCAAACTGAGTTCTGAGCGTAACTTCTCCCAGTGTTTCTTGTTCATTTTTATCATATCCTTGCAACATCATGGTAGAAGGAGATAAATCAGATTTCGTGATGCCCAAGCGACGAAGTGTGCGAATGGGCATGAGGTTGACTCCTGAACCATTGTCAATGAAAGCTCTTCGAACATCTATACCATTGACTTTGCCAGATAAGTACAAAGGTTTTATGTGCCCATGAACAACATCATCTTCATCTTTATCAGTAAAATATATCACTGCATGGCATTCCGCAGGATTATTCTCTATGTGATAGATTTCAGCTGCAGCAATTTCAGCTTCAAACTCCTGAGGACTTGACAAATCTTCGATGAGTGCTTCCTGAAGATCTCTTGACAGATTCAAAGCATCCAAAATTGATAACTTGGCTGGTACTTGGGCCAAGTGTTTCAATATATCATACTTTTGATCTAGAGGTCTGTGTTTCCCAATAGGAATATGCGGTTTAGCAGGTACCTTGGAAGTAGATGCTTTGGAAGCTGATGCATCTTGTATTGAAGTTGGCAACATCCTTGGTTTTGGAAAATTAGACTGATTAGATCCATTTACTTGCTGAGATAAAGAAGATGGAACTTTTAATCGGTCTTCCAAAATAACTGTGCCGAAACTGAGTTGGCCATTGGCAAAAGAACTTGTTTGTTCTTTTTGAGCTCGCTGAAGGGCTCTACCATGAGTTTCTGCTGCATATACAGTGCTGGCAGGGGTAGAATTAGAGTAGTGGCTTCGGAAAGATCCACGTCTTCCCCTATATCCTGAACCTCTAGAACTTCCTCGGGTTCCCTTATTTGATACAGGAAATTCAGTCTCATCAAGACTGGAATATGAATCTGTTAATTGAATCATATTAACAGAACCAAAGATTAATTCTTCGTCTGATAAAGACTCTGCCTGGTTAGCCTGTTTAGGCTGTGCCGTTTGGTGGGACGGTGCCCGTGGCTTTGAAGTAGATGGCATGAAATCTTCCAGAGTCAAAGACAATTTAGGCTTTGATACATACTCATCTTCTTCTGATTCCTCTTTCTTCTTTGAATTGAGCTGCCCTTTTGAGGATTTTTCTTTTGATGGAGGCTTTACTACAGCTTTTGTAGGAGACACAATTGGATTCTTCAATTGTGTTCGCAAAATGGAATGGGTCCGATTGATTGTCTTTCTGACCATCCAATCATCATATTTTTTCGCAGTTTTGCTTTTGACTTCCTGCCACTCACCTCCTTCCTCTGGATCTGTAGCGGTAATACATTCTACATGAGCTGAAGAACCCTTCAATTTGACTTGTCCCAAGTCGACCATCTTTTGCAGGTGGTCTTTAAAGACAAAACACTCCTGGATGGGATGCCCCAACATTTGATGAAAGGGAAAATAATTGGGACGGTCTTCATCTCCTTCCTTGTTTGGCCTCTTCGACACTGGTAATTGTACCAAATTATTTTCCAGAGCTGAAATGAAGTAACCAGGAACTTGCTCACTTCGGAAAGAGTATGTTTTACTCTTCATATCCTCAAATTTTTTTCTTCGTTGATCTTTTTGATCATTTGGACGAAACAGCCTTTGTTGTTGGCGTTCAGGAGGTGGAGCCCTTCGAAAAGATGAAGGTTTTGAAGTAGAAATAGGTACAGGTGCCTATTTAAGCATAACTGTAGCAGTTCTTGCTTTACCCATTCTTCTTCCTGGAGCTGATGGAATTACACAAGATTTAACCTTAGACTGTATAAGGGAATCTTCAATCTGTTGAGCGATTGAAGTAAGGTCTCAAAACCCTCCTGTGTATTTCACAGAGATCAATGGCGTGCGTAATTCGTCACGCAAATTTGCCACACAGATTGGCAACAATTCCTCCTGAGGGAGTGCTAAACTCAAGGAATACGTTAATCCCTTCCAACGAGCAATGAAATCAGAGACTCTTTCATTTTCCCTTTGCTTGCAGTTTGTAAGATCGAAAACTCTCGTTTTTGGAAAAGTTGAGCTAAACTGAAGAAGGAATTTTTGACGAAGATCCTCCCATCCGATGACTGACCGGGATTGCAAGCTTGTATACCAGACAAAAGCTGGTCCTTGTAAGGTTCGCACGAAGCATCTGAGTTTCACTGCTTCTTTCTGCTCTGGAGTTCCCATCATAGGATCACAACAAGACACGTAATGCATCAAATGTTGTTCAGGGTCGCCTGATCTATTGAAAGTAGGGAAAATAGGGTATCCAAAACTGGATGGAGGAGAAATTGAATCCACCCATTCAGGGTAAACTTTCTTTTCAGGTTGAACTTGCGCCCGTTTCCCTTCCATAGTTTCTAACCGAGCTGTTAATGACTCAATAGTAGTTATTAACTTTTGAGAAACGTCAGGTTGAACTTGGTTTTTGGTAGGTGCAATGAATGGAGCTTGGACAGACGTGGTGGTTGGTGCTGCAACTGATGGTAGTGCTTCCAACCGTTGTTGCGTTTGACCCGTAGGATTAGAACTTTGTGGTTGTACTGATAAAGGAGGATATTCTTGATCCATCTCAGTAGTTACAACAAATTCCTTCGGCTGTCGGACTTCAGCATTCTTAAGAAGAATACTATTCGGAAGTAGTTCTGCATTCAACCTTCTTAATTCTCTCATTTCTTCCTCCTGTTGTGCAAACCTTTTCTCTAATGAGAGCGATTGACCTCCTTCAGAGGAAGGGTGAGAAGTAACCTGATTCTTTCCTTTCCCCTTATTGGATCCTTTTCGGAGAGGGGGAAGTGGGTTACTTGAAGGAATACCCATATTTTGGGTAAGACTTTGATTACGTGTGCGCACACCTTCTTCATTTAGGTCTGTGTGCGCAACTTCTTGAGCATGAACCTCTTCGTCTGATCCCTCTGATTGAGCCTCATCTGGTGAATCAGCAACAGCGGCATTGATGACATTAATGGATGCATATTGCATGGAATCCTTTCTATCAGCATTTCTGTGATATTGTCTCCTTCTATGTCCATGATGAGACATGGCATTCCGTTGACTTGATCCCTCAGGAATTTCTTGGAGAACCGTCACTTGGAGAGAATCTCCTGACAGCTTGGCTCTTCGTTCCTCTTGAGGCTTATCCCCTAATCGAGAGAATACTGATTTTCTCTGAGGGAGGGATTGAGGATTTGAAAAAGTCCACAGTCCAGTGGACTGGGGATGTTCCTGCTGCTTCTGCTCAACTTCTCGAATCCCATTCGTTGACTCTGAGGGTTGGGTTAGAGAAGTCCCCAGTATGGAAAGCTGGGGTGTCTCTTGACATGCTATGTCTGAGATCTTCTTAAAATCTCTCTTGATCTTGCGAATCTTAGTTTGGAAATTAGCTGGATGCATTAACCTGTATCCACTTTTATCACCTGGTTCAACAGACCGTTGGATGATTTCCGAAACTTCTGTCATTTGATGACGTGTTTGCTCCAGACGAGAAGCTTGTGCAATATTCTCGCCTGCTTGATGTAGGAGCAATTCAAAAACTTGTCCTCTATATACTTGATTTTGAGAGGAACTAGTTGAAGCTTGTTCTTGAGCAAGCTTTTGATTATGAACAAAGCCCATTGACTGTGGCCGGCCATGGGCAATAACATTGCATGAGACCATTTTCGACGGGCTTTGCTGACCGGAAAGCACTGTGAAATGTAGTGCTCCATGAACACCCCATCCTTTGATATGAACATCAGATGGAGCATTGGAAATTAACTGACGCAATCTTCTTAGTGCACCAAGGCATGAACGTTGAAGGGTTCTCTGTTTCTTTTCAGCCTTTGGATACCGAGAGACTGATAGAGATGCCAAATCAATCTGGCGTTGTAACCCTTCTATTATCTTAAGATGATTTTCATATTCATCGTAAGATAATACCTTATTCTTTAATTGACAAAGAGTTTTCCATATGTTGAGACGAATATCATGGATTCCATCATCCGTCAACATCTTTGGAATGTCGTACTGGGAGTCAGCCAAAGGCCAAAACATGACTGGTACTTCACCTTTTGCCAGTTTTTTCCTCATGTTCAGCATTTCCTCTTTATCATTAAATGAAGATTCTTCTACCTGTTTTGACCAGAGTTGGTGTTTCCTTGCTGCTTCATCGGATTCAACAAGATTGGTAGAGATATCACTATTCATGCTGGAAGATGAATGACCCAGGGATGGTTCGGAGAATAACCTGAACCCCAGGCTATCTGCTGATGGAGAAAGAGTTTCACCTGCCGATAGTAAAGCATCAGACATGACTGGTTTTACGTTTTCAAGTGCCTCGAGATAGGAGGGCTTTCTTGTCACTACATTGCCTTCTGAAGAATTTTAGAGACAACGTGAATCACTACTGCGGAGAGGACTTTCGCAGCGAAGTTCATCACCATGAGGAGGACCGTCATGATGGGTTACAACAAAAGATGAAATCTCTTGCTCCTTGGTCTTCTGACCACACAGAGGGTTCCTGTGGCTCTCATCTGAAGAAGAAACTTCAAGATTGACCGAATTTTAATGAAGCAAGTCTTCATGAGGAAGTGTCTGTTGAAGACCTTCAGAATTAATGTTCCCGTTATTGGGAATTGAGGGAGTAGAATCTTGAATTCCGACAGATAAATGTCTGAGGGCTTCAAGAACTCCAGCATCGAGCAAGGCCTTGTTACAGATTGGCCTTTGATCTCCTGACTGTGTTGGGCGGATCTTTTTCTTAGATGCCTTCTTACTCGCTTTAGAAACCACTTGATGACGAAAGTGATTGCTCTGAGCAGGTGTATGTGCCTGATCAGGAAAGATGGTCAGGTTAGGCTGACGATCTCCACTCAAATCAGGTGTATGTGCCTGACTTGGTTGTCCGTATGATATGGGGGAGTATGCCCCATAACCCTCTTGGACTGGAACAGATGTATGTGTCTGTTCCGGAGTGAATCGTTGATGTGGCACTCCATTGCTAGGGATAGATTTATGTGTCTGTCCCTGAGATGATGCTGAAGCTGTTATGATATCCTGGCAAGCATCCAAAATATGAGCAGGAATTTGCTTCTACTCTTTCACCATTGACAAAATATGTTTGGTGACTTCAGCCACCGGAACGGGGATATACGTCCATTCCAGGCTTGGAGTAGGTGTATGTTCCTGCTCATGTCCTCCTTTTCCTGTCAGTGAATCCTGACAGTACTCAAGTGTGGAGACAGAGAGTTGAGTCTGCCTCCTGTTTGTCGTCGGGACTTTCCGACTGACTTCTCCGGGCGCTACCAAGCGAGACTGTTGGTAGGCCTGATTAGTATTAGCAGGTGTATGTGCCTGCTGATTACACTTCGCCAAACGCGGTTGACGAGATCCATCATATGTAGTCAGACGAGCCTGCTGACTAACTGGTGATGTATAAGCAGGTGTATGTTCCTGCCTATGGTACTCCGCCGGAATTGCCTGGCGGGAAAGGCTCGATGCTGTCAGACGAGTCTGATGGACAGCGGAATTAAAACGAACAGGTGTGTATGCCTTCTCGTTGTTTTCCACCAAGTTAGGTTGGTGGACTTCTCCGGAGATGGCAGGGATGACAACCTGCTTATTATTAACCGGATTCCGTCTCTGGCGGTTCATCTTGCCTGCTCGGGTTCGAGGAACCTGAGCTGAATGCCTGGAGTCGGTACCCTCATCATGTTGAGGGCGCACTACCGCACGAGTCTGGCGGCGATTGTTGATGGGATCCCTTGAGAAGGACTCCTGTCTTTTTGAATTAAGGTCCTGCGGGACCTGCTCATTCACTTCCTCAGAGTAAGGGAGTGAATGAAAATTGCGTTCCGGGGATAACAACCCGAAACGGTTGGAGACGGTAGTCAGCACCGCCTGCTTCTTGATTGCTGGCCGCCGTTGTCCGGACGACCAGGTAGAGTTGTTAACTTGGAGGGCTTGACAAGCGGCCTCCAGAGTTGGGATAGTACCGTTGCGACGGTACTCCTTAACCAGTGCATTAGAAACACAGCGTTGAAGACGCTGAGTTGGTGATGTCATCCTCAGAGCAGATGACGTTCCAGCAGGAGTAGCAGCATTGGTTTTCACAGCAGCGGACCTCACAGTAGAGGTGTTCACAGCAGCAGTATTCACAGGGGTGAATTTAAGGAAAGCCATTTTGCAGAAGATCTTTGAGAAAAGAGTGCATGTTCCATGTAACAGACATAATCAAGATGAATCCGGCCACTGCATTTTTTGGATGAGCACATGTCAATGATTGCTTTGTTGGCCCAAAGGGGCCTAACAAACAAGAAGAACATCACTTTCACTTGGTTAAGGATTCACGTCGGGTTCACCATTTTTTTTCACACGGAATCCGGGGATGACCTCCTGGACGGGAGATTCAAACGTTCCGATCGGTTTCTAACGGGTTTGTTCGTAGAACCGGAAACATCCAATGATTCCACATCCGTTTGGACCTACTTTCCAAAGGCAGGCGCTCATTAGCTTGTGGACTAATGAGGCTTAGGAATTTTCATTGGTCGAGAGGATGGGAGGTCGGACTCATCACACCTTTTTGAGGGGAATTATTGTCTACTCCGGGACTCTCTTTATAGATTTAAGTTATGTTCGTGAATCCTTATTACATTACCAAGTATAAAATGTGCTTTCCTTTAGTTTTTAACAATCAATGATTAAATATGCAAGAAATTTAGAGAATCTTTTATATGTATTCGAGGTTCTTCATCAATAGAGAATCATCTATATCTGTTTAGAGATTCTTGGTCAATGGTATCCTTCAAAAAATTTATATAAAAGTCTCTTGGTCATTATGATGACCAGGCTGGTTTTAAAGCCACTCAGTGGGGCACTTGAAGTTTATCGTCATTCAGAAGGACAGGGATTATTTCAAAGTTGGGATCGAACCCATAAATGGGCTACCTACGTATCCTTTATTTTGGAAAAGGAATCAGAACCCACGTAGTTCGAGTTATGGAGTATGATGTTTATGATTGATGGCTCAAAGATGAATGTCATAATTACTTTTACACTCTAAGATCACGTGAGTCATGCTCGGTGTGAGAAACAAGAGGTATTGGTAAAATTTAGACAATTGTGCCATGAAAGATTCAATCATAAGAATTTGTTTGGGGCTTATGTATGGATGACTGCCCAGATAGATGACGTTTTAGGATTTACTTTTAGGGAGAAAATCCATGAACATGGTCCATAACGTTATATGTGCTTCATGGAGATTTGAATACTCTAATCTTGGGGCTTACTCCTAAGGAGGATGCCTAAGTTAGGAGGGGACTTATGATTGGGTTTTACTCCTGAAAAGGAAACCCAAATCAAAGTTGGATTATGACTGGTTAAGAGAAATTTAAGGGGACTTGGGGCTTATTCCTGAAAAGGAGACCCAATGTTATGACTGAGTCTTATTCCTGAAAAGGAGACCCAGGTTAAGGGACTTGGGGATTACTCCTGAAAAGGAAGCCCAAGGTTATGACTGAGTCTTATTCCTAAAAAGGAGACCCAGGTTAGGGATTAAGGTTTGGGGATTACTCCTGAGGAGGATGCCCATGATTAAGGTTGGGGCTTATTCTTAAGAAAGATGCCCAAGATTAAAGGACTTGATTGGGGCTTACTCCTAAGGAGGATGCCCAAGATTGGGAACTTTAAGAATTTGGGGCTTACTCCTGAGGAAGATGCCCAGATTAAAGGTTTTGATTGGGGCTTACTCCTGAGGAAGATGCCCAGATTAAAGGTTTTGATTGGGGCTTACTCCTTAGGAGGATGCCCAGATTAAAGGTTTTATAACTGGGGATTATTCCTGAAAAGGAGACCCAGGTTAAGATTCTCTCATCTTAAAGGATGAGGTTGAATGAATGAACTCTCCGTATTTTAGTGACATAAGGATATTTAAATCACTATACTTTGAGAGAGATTCCACAGAATTCCTTTCAGATAAGAAAGTCAAATTAAGAAATCATGCCATAAATGGCTTTGAAGAGTGTCTTGAAGACTGAATCTTGAAAAGGAAAGGTGAAATGGCTTAAGAGGGGTAAAAATGGGCAAGATGGGCACCCAAAAAGATAGGGGCGCGCAAGTCTTGCAAGGCGCACAAGTCTTCCGTGGGCGCGCAAGTATTGGTCGCGCAGGTATACCTGCGCGATACATAGTGTACTTGCGCAATTTTCAACCAGCATTAAAATACTTGAGCGACTCTTTTTTAAACCCTTTAGAATGTTCTTGAGGTTCTTCCAGAAAGGGGACGCGCAAGTTCTATTGAAGGAAAAAAGTTGGCGCGTAAGTGTTTGATCATTTTCAACACTTAGGCCTTCCTTCTTCTCTTTAGATCTTCCGTTCTAGGTAATAAATTACCTTATAAGTGTTCCGGAAGCTTTGAGAAGAGACTTGGGCGTCGGGAGCTTCAATCCGAGTTTCTGGAAAAAAATCCTCTCGAATGGGGGGCCCACAGGGTCTATTTATAGGCAAAAGAAGACCCCGGGCGGTTACCGGGCGGTTACCAATTAGGTCGCGCAAGTCACCTGCGCGACCAAGGTAGCCGCGCAAGTACACTTGCGCGCCAGTTAGATAACCTGCGCGGTGAGGTTGCTTTTGATCCTTTCTTCCTTCCTTTGTTGATTTTTGATATTTTCTTCAAAGGCTGAATCACTTTGAGCTCAGATATTCCCTTTTCCGATCTTTAGATTCTGTGACGAAAGGAGTGTCAACAGAGATATGAAAACCAAAGTACAATCAAAACCCTTCATAACTCCCAATAAATCTTAGTTAAATCCTATTAAATTCACACCCTTATAACACATTTCAATGTAATATAAGGTGCTATGATGCAATCTTTAAACCTCCAACAATCATGATGCATCACCTCATGTGTAAGATTAACCTATGCTACACCTCCTATGTAATATTAACCCATATGAAAAATAACCAAATATGTCACAACTCATAACACCACAACACAGTAATAATAATAATGGAAAAAACTAAATCACCATGTTGCAAGGAATCCTAAAATTCTAAAATAATTTAAAATACAAAAATAAAAAATTCCAAATCACTACATACTCCAACCAACTTTCCATTAGATACAACACCAAAGTTAACACTAAACCTACTTTAATAATTTTCATGACAAAAAAATCCACACATATTCAAACAAAATCAATACACTAGATTATTATTGTAATTCAATGAGAAAAACTACACATCCATTGAGTTTTTTGTGTGTAGGGTGTGGGCATAAATACTCAATAAGACGCCACTAATGGTGTCTCAACTCAATAGTTAAATAACCATTGTATACATGAAAATGTATACTTATTTATTCACATATACATAAAAACATTTTATATTAATACATAAAGACATGAAAATAAATATCACATAAGAAAATAATAAATGAGAAATAAATTTTAACAAATAACTCCTTATACTGAGAGATCCCATACCTAAACAAACCTACTTCGATTCTAAGCATAAAATTTGAGTTGTGACTCAATTTAGGGATCCTAATTCCCATCATATTTAGTAAGTCAAATAAACAAATTCAGGGTGTAATATGTATTCTATTAGGGAAAGGGAAAGGTTTATGCCTGAGTTGGGAAAATTTATATCCCATACCTTATGGATAAAAGAATGTGTATAAAAGAGTTAGGACTTGTGGGACAATCACATTCCATATACCAGTCTGTCAGCATATGGAATACCTACTAGTGAAACATATGATACAAATATATTACCTAAAAATAATCTCAATATACTAAAACAATATCCATTCTTAGGTAAACATCATCAATTATTTTAATTTAATGCTTAGGATAACATGGTATTAAACATGTTCTTTAAATATAATATTTTACATAAAATAAGAATGATATAAATAAATTATATATACATGTATAACATAACTTAAAAAGCAATCCATATAATATTTATATAATTAAATACAAATGAGCATACTTAATAATGATCCAGACAATACTACGGTTATAAAATAGTTTTTTACTCAAGGAAATCTATTGTAAATCCATATAAAACATGGATCATAGCATGTGTGGTAGTCTAAGGATTTCGATTTTTATGTAAAACAAGGTCTTAGTTAAGTCATAAAAAATAACTATAACACACTAGAAATAAACCAAGTAAGGTGGTAAGTATAGAATATTACATAAGAAAATCATACTCAAAACAACCCAATAAAGGCATAAGATGTGTCATAATCACCCTTGATGACATAATAGTAGAAAGGGAGATATATTTATCTAGTTAAGTTTTTCATTTTTATAATTTAATTGATGTAAAATTTTCTTTTAATTTAAATATTCCATTCATGTTAAAGTTTACCTATATTTTCCATTTTTAAATAAAGGTAATATTATATAAAAGATATAAATTTAGTTAAGATGAAGAATATGTTTTATGAATTTTTTTAAAAAAATAACAAGGTGGTGGTTATGATGAAAACATATTTATAAATTTGAAATCTCCATGTGAAACTATTTTCTTGAATGATAATATAAGTAAATAATAAATTTTACCATTGATAAAGGTTTGGGTTTAGTTTAGAAAACAAACAAGTGGATAACATAGAACAAGTTTAAGAGCTAAAGAACTCCTCCCCACACAATTAAATCAAACATTATCACATAAAAAATGCAACCAATTAACAACTTCTAGGCTTGGATTATTGAATTATAATTCATTCAAGTTGGAGTGGGAATAAATGTATTACTATGTGATAATATGATAAGGGATCAAGGAAGCATTCTTTATTGAGACATAGTTATTTCATTAAAGTATTAGTTGTAAAAAAAATTCATATTTACCAAGAATAATAATAGTTTTTTGATATGAGTGTTACTACTTAAGAATAATACATATATAATATCCCATGTTAATATAATATATATAGAACTTTTTCAAATTAGAATCAATTTACATATCCAAAATTCAAAATTAAAACTTATTCTTATTTATTTTGGGATCTATAGATTTTTTTAAAAACATTCATAATCATAAAATTTATAGTAAAAGATATATCCATGGAAATTAATCCATGATCACCTTCAAATTGTATAATAAACACTTAACAAGAGTAATGAACCATGTTTTATACAGATTTGGAAAGAAACCAAGAGTAAAAAATTCTATATGAACAAGTTAAACAAAAACAAACAAGATATTACCGATGTATATATTACAAATAGAACATAAAATGATATATAAAGTAATCACTACAAATAAAAATTAAGATATTATTAAATTTATTTATTCAAACTAAACACAAACTCACATTGTAATAATTTTCTAATAAAAGAAACTTTAAACAAGATTAAAAATTTATGGACTTTAAATAAATAAATAAACAATCAAAACCATTAAATGGTTTCATATAAAACACCATTTAAAACATTTAACTTGATATATAAAAATATCACTTGAAAATTATCCATTCATAATTCTCAAAATGGGTATTTAAACTTTATTATGGATTTGGAAAAGAATCGGCATGAATGTTTCAAGTATAATGTGGAAATTCAAAGGAAGGTATGAGAAAACCTACCGTAACCATAGATGATATTTTCAAACACCCAAGATCAACCTATTACACCTAACATTTATTATATAAGATTCCATAACCAAATTAATCTAATAAATAAAATACTATAATCAAAGAATACTAAATCACAAATAAAACCCAGAAAGATAACTTATAAGACATATTTAACACTATAGCTACCAAAACCCCTAGTAATTCAACCTATAAATTCGTCTATTTCATCACAAAATCATGAAATAATAAAAATTAAGAATACCTCATCTAAATTCTATCCAAAAAATTGATAAAGGACACACAAACAACCCTCCATGAGTAATTTAATCCCAAATAAGAAGAAACCCCTTCAGCTCAGATGAATTCCACTAGGATATTTTGTAATTTATCATAGAATCCATAATCCTTGTAAGAGAAATTAGAGGATAAGGTTTTAAGATGGAATAAGAGGAGGTTATATTTGTCCTACCTTTGATTAATCATGGAAAACACCCTTGGATCACCCTATAATCTTGTATAAAAAAAGTAATAGAAGAAGAAATCCATTAGGAGCTCCTTAAGGGTGTCTTAGAAGCTGGGAATAGAATGACCTGAAGGGAAACCAAAAAAGGTTATAAAATAATAGATAAAAAAATTTCCATTATTATAAGGATAATTTGACCTAGGCCTACTAGGTACCCATTATAGGTCCACTAGGTTCTCGATGTTCCCTTTAGAACCATCCCCTCACCGCCTATCCCCAACATGTACCTGATACCCACCACCAGAAACATGGTGCCATTTTTAGTTAATAAATATAGAATTCACATAATTTGGACCTCATATTAACCCCTAAAAACTCTATCAAAGCCTTGAAACACATGTTAAAACACCTCAAATTTTATTATTATCACCTAGAAACATGTTCCTTGCATTTGGATTTAGAATCCATGACACATTTTTCACTTAGACAGCACAAGTCAAGTTTTAGTAGAAATATATTTACATTCCCAAATAGGAAGAAAATTAAATTTCCATGGGTCACAAAACTTCTCAAACACTTAGAGATGGAGAATCATCAAAACAATTCCCAGTTCATTGATGTGGTAGTGATAACCTCTTTTTAAGAGTAGGCCATTTATTTCATCAATTGGAAACAATGGTGTCAAATCCTTAAAACCAATTTTAAGGGTCTTATGGGAACATTTTAGCCTCTAAAAACCAATACTAGGGGGTTATCCACATAGCTAATGACATAGTCCATTTCATAGGTGATCGTACCACGATTCACTGTTTTATTCCACCCATACACCGCAGTTTTAAACTAGTTTTGTAATGAATATTCCAAATATAATAATAAATTTCACTTTATTTTTGAATGAATAAATTAATATTAATCAATATTATATTGGGCAATGTTACTTGTTTTTATTGTTTCAATGTAGGTGGAGGTGATTTGGAGGGCCCTTGATGAAGTGAAAGAAAAATGGGCCAAAATTGCATGGATCCATGGACATATGTCCACTGTTTTGCATATTACACGAAATCCGTGCATAAAAATGGGCTGCAATTTTGTGGACCTGTCCAAAATTTAATAGGATACATTTAATATTGAGGAACCCAATCCTGATTCGGCTTCTATGAGGCCCATCCGAACTGATCTGTCCAAGACACCGAATCTGGACCATGTCAAATGCGGTGTTCTGTATTTTATCAATATCTTGAGCTGTAGTTGTCCAAAGGGTGCCAAACGTTTTGTGGAGACAGTCAAGAGGTAGAGATACAACTTTTATATTTTCTCCAAAGAGAGATAAGACTTTCTGAATGCCGACACGCGTTTTGTAAGTGGATTGATGAAATCCGTGTGCCTAAAACCACCTTCCATTTTTCCTATAAAATGACACCTTGGGCTCCCCATTTGTAATTTCGGCCAAGTAGCAAGGTGCTGCCATTTTGGAGTCCGAAAGGAGTCTTCTCAACATCCCTATAGGTTCTGGAGGATATGGTAGGTGATACTTCAACATCTTCTTCTTCTTCCCCTCCCATGGGTTTCTAAACCCCTTGTGATCACCCGGGGAGGAATATGATGTAATCCCGAGCTTCAAAGTTGTATTATTTTGAATGATCTTTTTAATTCCAGGTTGTTGTGTTGTTTTTAATCATCCTATATTCTTATTTTATTGAGTTATTTACTGGTATGTCATGCTCAACTCATATGATCATATTTGGGGGTACCCTTTCATGTGATGTTTCACACACCATTCACCAATTTCTTTTCCCCCTTTCAATTGTGGTGTTTTTGTGGTTCATATTGGTCAATTGAACTCACATAATAACTATCAAGGTCATTCAAATTTATGTAATGGTATAATAATGAAATAACATACAAACATGGAGAGCACATCAATTTTTTCATGTGTTTCCTTGGTGAGTTTCGGTTATGATGTCGAACACAAATCACCCAATCGTTGGCGGTGTCCGGTGAATCGTTATGTGTTTTAGACTAAACCCTAGGAGGTATCCTAGTACAAACTCAATAACATTCTGGTTCTAGGTGTTAAAAACCAGGGATTAAAATATCATAACCCCATCCCTTGAAGCGATGAAGGATTAGCATCACGAGACTTCCCCGGGTTGATCACGTTTAATCAATCTTGTTCATTTCTATTTTGTTTTATCGCTTTCATTTTATATTTTCATCATTAATCATAAAACTCCCAAGTTTTAAAAAACCTAATTCACCTTCTACTTTCATAATCAAAACCTTCTTTTTAAATTAATGATCTAAGGCTCCGTCGAGAGATGACCTAGGGTTGTTGCTATACTGCAGAAATTTTAGTCAAAATTAAACAACAAATTTGACACGCTCAACAATGCGATAAAATTTTGGCGCCGTTTCCGGGGATCCAAGATCATTTTTTTCTTTATTTACTTTTAATATGTTATTTTACTTCTTAATTAGTACTCTTCTAAATACCCCACCACCATTTGATTGTTTTTGTTTTGGGTTTTGTCTTTATTTTTTTTTGTTTTTGGTGTGTTCTTTCTCTCTCTCTCTCACTCTCTCTTCTTCTCCATATCCCTCTCTAATTCTATAGTATAACATTATATTATTCTTTCAAACTTCTTAACTTTATCTTTTATCCATCTTAAATCAAAAAAGAAAAGAAAAAAACACAACAAAAAAATGAATCAATCAAACTGGACATCATTGTTGCATGACAAGATCTGGTAAAGAAACACTACTCGAATTTGACCCTGAAATTGAAAAGTCACTCCACTCACAAATCAGGTCATATAGAGTATGAAAATAAAGTAACACTAAGGAAACCCATTTGGAACCTCAATTGGTCTTAAACCAATCAAAAATTGAACCAAATCAAACCCCAAAGATCATGGCTGCAAATAACCGAACTTTAAAAGAACTGACCACCCCTGATGTGGAGTACCAGCCTGCGTACATCCAATATCCCGAGGAAGAAGCCAACTTTGAGCTGAGATCTGGTCTCATCCACCTCCTTCCAAAATTCCATGGTCTTCCTGGTGAGGACCCTCAAAAATATCTTAAATAATTTCACATAGTGTGCTCCAACATGAAACCCTAAAATGTGTCTGAGGACTTAATCAAGTTTAGGGCCTTCCCTTTCTCCCTTGATGGTGTAACCAAAGATTGGTTATACTATTTTCATACCACAATTGGGGGCTGGAATGACCTAAAAAGAATTTTTCTAGGGAATTTCTTCCCTGCCTCCCAAGATGATTCAATTAGGAAAGAAATATGTGGAATTACGCAATCACAAGGAGAGACCCTTCATGAATACTCGGAGAGAGTCAAAATACTTTCCTCAAGATGCCCCCACCACCAGATTAGTGAACAAATATTAATCCAATATTTCTATTAGGGACTTATTCCCATGGATCGTGGAATGATTGATGCTGCAGCTGGTGGTGCCTTAGTTGACAAAACACCTTCTGCCGCTCGTGACTTAATAGAAAACATGGCTCAAAATGCACAACAATTTGGTATAGGAGCTATTAAACCAACCCGAGGAGTTCATGAGTTAAGTCATTCAGCCCTAGAACAAAAGGAAGATACTAAACTTGATGAGATTCATACCCTTCTAAGGCAATTAGCTCAAGTACAAGGTAACTCACACTCTACTTCTATTCCATTGCATTGTGGTATTTGTTCTGATAACACTCATTTTTCTGACCAGTGCCCACAAATTAAAGATTCATCTGAGTCTTGTGCAGCTATGTTCCCAAGGCGTCCATTCCAACAAGAACCTCCCTTCAAGCAAGAATAATTCAGGCCAAATCCAAATCCAGGGTGGCAAGCACAACCCCAATACCGACAAGGAGGAAACTCAAGCTACCCAAAGAAGAATTGGTATCAACAAGGCCAAGGTATGTAACCTTCTTATCCTTCAACTTCTCAAAAAAATCATCCTCCTCTAAAATATGAACCAATCCTCGAGGATATGGTAAAGAAAATGGAAACCCAGAACCTTCAGTTCCAACAGACCACACAATCGGCAATTCAAGACCTACGAACTCAAGTGGGACAATTGGAAAACACCATCGGTGAGATTAAGATGCAAGGTTCTGGACAACTACCATCCCAACCCATTGTCAATCCTATGGAAAAAGGTAATTTATGTGCAGTTACACTTCGCAGTGGTAAAGAAGTTTCTCCTTCTACTGATTCTTCACAGCAGGTATGTCTTGCTCATGGAAACTCTCTTTCCCAACCCTCAAAAAATACTTATAAAGAAAAAAAAGAAAAAAATGGTAATCGAATTGTCATTGATGATTCAAATGAACAATCCATTCATCTTCCTTTCCCTCAAAGTCTCTCTAAATATAAGAAGAATTTTGATAATGATATTGATAATGAAATAATTGATACATTTAAAAAAGTTCAAGTTAACATTCCTCTATTGGAGGCAGTTAAGAAAATCCCTCGATATTCCAAATTTCTTAAAGAGCTTTACACCCATAGAAGGAAACTGAAGGGGAATGAGAGAGTCAACTTGGGTAGGAATGTATCAGCCTTGATTCAACCAGCAATGCGAACCAAATGCAAGGATCCAGGCACATTCACGATACCGTGTACCATAGGGGAGACCTTCTTTTCTGATGCTATGCTAGATTTAGGTGCTTCTATTAATGTAATGCCTCACTCCGTGTATACTTCTCTACAGGTTGGAGAGCTTCAACCAACAGGCATTGTTGTGAAACTTTCCAACCGGAGTACAACACATCCTAAAGGAGTGATTGAGGATGTCCTTGTTAGAGTGAATAATCTCATCTTCCCCGCTGATTTCTACATTCTTTAGATGGAAGATACCCAAACCGAAGGACACGCTCCTCTCATACTTGGGAGGCCATTCCTCAAAACAGCAAAGAAGATCATCAAAGTTCACAATGGTACATTTTCCATGGAGTTTGGTGGAGAAAAGGTAAGTTTTAACATCCTTGAGGCTATGAAACACCCCATTTAAGAGCACTCCAGTCTTCCTATCTATTCAATGGAGGTGCTCTCAATGACAAACACACACAAAATTCTATCCCTGACCCATCCTCTGATTTATTTTCCTCTTATTCACCCATGGATGATTTGAGTTTTGGTTCTTCTTTTGAATGTTGTGAGGGTTCAGAAAAATGAAATATTGTGCTTTAATTGATGAGTGTGTTTATTCTGAGGTACCCATGACTATCGATGATTATGCAAATCTCATTTCAATAGATTATCTTTCCTTTGAGAATAAACATGTGCAGATAGATAGTTTCATGGACCTCACTCCTCCTAAATCCACTCCCTCAATCTAAAAACCCCTGGTGTTGGAATTAAAACCACTTCCATCAAATTTAAAATATGCCTATCTTAAGGGTATTGACCAATTGCCCATCATTATTGCCAATAACCTCTCTCCACAACAGGAATCGAAACTACTCAAACTTTTGAGAGAGTGTAAAAAGTCAATAGATTGGACATTGGCTGATATTACCGGGATTACCCATCTATTTCTATGCACCATATACTTTTGGATGATGAGGCTAATCCCATAAGGCAGGCTCAACGCCGGTTGAATCACACTCTCCTTGAAGTGGTAAAATTGGAAGTCAGTAAATTACTTATTGTAAGGATCATTTATCCTATATCTAATAGTAAATGCGTTAGCCCAGTTCAAATTGTTCCTGAAATATAGGAATAATAGTTGTGTCAAATGAAAGGAATGAATTGGTTCCAATGCATGTGCAAAACAGTTGGCGAGTCTGTATTGACTACTGTCGACTGAATCAAGCCACACGGAAGGACCGTTTTCCTTTACCTTTCATTGACCAAATGTTAGAACGACTGGCTGGTAAGTCCCATTATTGTTTCCTTGATGGCTATTCGGGTTATTTCCAAATCCATATAGCCCCTGAGGATCAAGAAAAGACAACATTTACCTATCCATTTGGCACATTTTCATATAGAAGGATGCTATTCGGTCTTTGTAATGCTCCTGGTACTTTTCAGCGATGTATGTTGAGTATTTTTTCTAAGTACCTTGAGAGTTGTATGGAAGTATTTATGGATGATTTCACGGTATATGGATATTCTTTTGATGATTGTTTGGAACACCTAGGTTATGTCCTCCGCCGCTGCATTGAAAAAGATCTTGTTTTAAATTATGAGAAATGCCATTTTATGGTTGAGCGGGGGATAGTTCTTGGGCATTTCATATCAAATAAGGTAATTCAAGTTGATAAATCTAAAATTGAATTAATTTCAACCCTTACATTTCCAAAATGTGTTCGTGAGGTGCGATCTTTCTTGGGTCATGCTGGTTTTTACCACCGATTCATTAAAGACTTTAGTAAGATTGCACTTCCATTGTCTCGGTTATTGCAAATGGATTCTGAATTTGTTTTTGATAAAAATTTTAAGGATGCTTTCAATTCACTAAAAATGAGTCTCACATCACCTCCCATAATCCAACCACCAAGGTGGGATCTTCCCTTCGAACTTATGTGTGATGCCTCTAACTTTGCAGTTGGGGTAGTTTTATCACAAAGGGTTGAGAATTCCCCTCATGTCATTGCGTATGCCTCACATACCCTTGAACCTGCCCAGGTAAACTACACAACCACTGAAAAAGAACTCCTTTCTATTGTGTTTTCCTTGGAAAAATTTCGTTCATATCTTCTCATGTCAAAAATCATCGTCTTCTCTGATCATGCTACCCTTCAGTTCCTCCAAAAGAAACCTGAAGCCAAACCCCGCCTCATTCGGTGGATGCTCCTCCTCCAGGAGTTTGACCTTGAGATTAGAGATAAGAGAGGGGTGGAGAATGTGGTAGCTGACCACATTAGTAGGATTTCCCCACCATTGGACCATCATGTTGACTCACCCCTACCCATTGGAGAATTCTTCCCTCATGAGAACCTTTGTGATGTTGTAGACCTTACCCCTTGGTATGCAGACATTGTGAATTTTCTAGCAACATCTAGGGTCCCCACTGATTTCAACATTTCACAATCCCAGAGACTTAAGCATGATTATCGTCGGTACATTTGGGATGACCAATACTTGTGGAGAATTTGTAGTGACCAAGTAGTTCGTCGACGTGTCCCTGACCATGAGTTCACCTTTGTTTTGACCTTCTGCCACACCTTGGCATGTGGGGGCCACTTTGGCTCTCAACGTACAGCTTGAAAGGTCCTTGACTCAGGATTATATTGGCCAATATTGTATAGAGATGCCCATAGGTTTTGTAAATCTTGTACTCGATGTCAATTCACAGGGAATATCTCTAAGAGGAATGAAATGCCCCAACATCCCATGTTATTCTGTGAAATCTTCGATGCATGGGGAATTGAATTCATGGGGCCTTTTCCAAATTCATTTGTCTTTGTGTACATCTTATTGGTTGTTGACTATGTATCTAAATGGGTGGAAGTAAAGGCCACCAGAACCGATGACTCTCTAGTGGTTGTTGATTTTGTGAGGTCCTAGATTTTCAGTAGGTTTGGTCTACCAAGATTCATCATAGTGATCAGGGATCACATTTTTGAAATCGTAACATGAAAAACTTGCTTCGTAAGTATGGGGTTGTTCATAAAGTCTCCACTGCATATCATCCCCAAACTAATGGACAAGCATAAATTTCAAATCGCGAAGTTAAGCAAATCTTGGAAAAAACAGTACAACCCAATAGAAAAGATTGGAGTTTGCGTTTGTATGATGCACTTTGGGCATATCGTACTGCTTTTAAAACACCGATCGGAATGTCACCATATAGGGTTGTGTTAGGAAAGGGTTTTCACCTCCCGATTGAGGTAGAAAACCGTGCATATTGGGCCGTTAAGCAATGTAATATGAATCTCTCATATGCAGGTGAGCATAGGAAGTTACAGATTCAGGAGTTGGAAGAAATTCGGCATGATGCATATGAGAACTCTCGAATCTACAAATAAAGGACAAAGGAAATACATGATGGGCTGATTCATCAGCGGAAGTTTCATATTGGTGAGAAGGTCCTCATGTATAATTCCAGGCTTAAGCTCCACCCAGGTAAGCTTCATTCCCGATGGCTCGGTCCTTATACTGTTACTAATGTTTACCCTTTTGGTGCAATACAGGTTTTTCATGAGCAGAGTGGACAAAGTCTTACCGTCAATGGGCAGTGACTTAAACACTTTTATGAGGATTTTCTGAAGAATCCGGTGGAGGAAATCCACCTTCTCAACGAATCATACCAATAAAACACACCAGGTTTTATCCTTCCTTCTCACATTCTCAATTATTTCAGTGAGGGAACTGCATACTCTAGGTGTGGGGGGGGGGGGGGGTTCGATACATTCCTGGGTTAGTTAGGAATTTTCATTGTTTTCTCCTTTTGTTTTCTCTTTTTTTCCTTATTTATGGTATTTTCATTTTTCCCCCATCAAAAATTTCGAAGTTCCATGATTTGGCGACCATAATGTGGGGAAAGTAAAAATACCATAAAGAAGGCTAAAAAGAGTATTTGTATGAATTTAACATCAGGGAGTGATTTTTAGTGAATTGGTTTTCTGTCAATGATATAAAAGGTCGTATCTATGTGAAACATTTGAGATGATTGATGCCCATTGTGTGAGTAGTTTTTGGGAAAACTGTGTCACTAATATCTCCACAAATTTTTGCACCAAACTATAAAGTTTTATTATTTCTTACTTAATATAAGGTAAATATATGTTGGGTTAATATTTTTCACCTTTAAATGATATTTCCATACGTTTGTTCCTTATCCGATCTGTTTCATTACTGTACCAGATTGACCTATGCATGTGTACCTAATGTCCGACTGTTGTACGCCCTCAAAATTTTTTTTTGTGTCTTGGGAAGGTCAAAAACCACTCCTCCTCAACCTTTTATCTTGTTATAACTATTGCAATTAGTGTCGTGAGGAGATCAAACAAAGGGTTGAGAGATGAGTGTGAGATTTTTTCCAATTGCAACTTCAAAAAAAATATAATAAATGAGGGGAGTGATGAAATATGCAACATATGGGGATATCTAGGTCAGGAGCTTATGGTTTTACTTATGGGAATGCTTAAATTAGTGGGTCTTGAAATATGATTTCCAAGGATGTAGGACAGGTTTGGTGAAAAATCATTTAAAGATGAATAATGTTAAAATAACCTATATTTATTTGATAGAAAGTGGAAAGAATAGCATGGAATGGTTTTCACACACACACATGGAGAGTTAGTGTAATGGTTGACCTTTGAATTCCATGCTCGTATTGGTGTCATAAATCTCTTTGAATTTTATTGTGATACGATTTATGAGACATCTTTTTCCATTTTCACTGGGAAGAACTCCTTGGTGTGGTTCGTGCATTGATCACTTTATATTAAATAAAATTTCCTCAAATGATAAATCTTCAGGATATTGGAAATATATATATATATATATATATATATATATATATATATATATATGCATCATTGTATTTGGATATGTTACATTTCCCAGTAGTGAAAATGTTTAGGGGTGGGGGTGTGATCGTACCAAGATTCACTGTTTTATTACACCCGTACACCGCAGTTTTAAACTAGTTTTGTAATGAATATTACAAATATAATAATAAATTGAACTTTATGTTTGAATAAATATATTAATGTTAATAATAATTATAATAGTCAATGTTACTTTTTTTATTGTTTCAATGTAGGTGGAGGTGATTTGGAGGGCCCTTGATGAAGTGAAAGAAAAATGGGCAAAATTGCATGGATCCATGGACATCTGTCCACTGTTCTGAATATTACACGAAATCCGTGAATCCAAATGGGATGAAATTTTTTGGTCCTGTCCAAAATTTAATAGGATACATTTCATATTAAAGAACCCAATCCTGAATCGGCTTTTATGGGGCCCATTCGAACTGATCTGTCCAAGCCACCGAATCTGGACCAAGTCAAATGTGGTGTTCTGTATTTTATCAATATCTTGAGCTGTATTTGTCCAAACGGTGCCAAAAAATCAGGGGAGACATTCAAGAGGTACGTCTAAAACTTTTCTATTTTTTCATAATCGAGATAAGACTGTCTGAAGGCCGAAACGCGTCGTGTAATTGGATTGATGAAATCTGTGTGCCTAAAACCACCTTCCATTTTTCCTATAAAATGACACCTTGGGCTCCCTATTTGTAAGTTCGGCCAATAGGCAAGGTTCTGAAATTTTGGAGTCCCCAAGGAGTCTTCTCAACATCTCTAAAGGTTCTAGAGGCTATGGGAGGTTCTACTTCAACATCTTCTTCTTGTTCCCCTCCCATGGGTTTCTAAACCCTTTGTGATCACCCGGGGAGGAATGCGATGTAATCCCGAGCTTCAAAGTTGTATTATTTTGAATGATCTTTTTAATTACAGGTTGTTGTGTTTTTTTTAATCATCCTCTATTATTATTTTATTGAGTTATGTACCGGTATTTCATTCTCAACTCATATGATCATGTTTGGAGGTACCCTTTCATGTGATGTTTCCCACACCATTCACACTTTCTTTTCCCCCTTTCAATTGCGGTGTTTGTGTGGTTCATATTGGTCAATTGAACTCACATAATCACTATCAAGGTCATGAACATTTTTGTCATGGTATCACAATTAAATAACATACAAACCTGGAGATCACATCGAATTCTTCATGTGTTTCCTTGGTGATTTTCGGTTATGATGTCGAACACAAATCACCCAATCGTCGGTGGTGTACGGTGAATCGTTATGTGTTTTCGACTGAACCCTAGGAGGTATCCTAGTCCAAACTCAGTAAAATTATGGTTCTAGGTGTTACAAACCAGGGATTAAAATATCATAACCCCATCCCTTGAAGTGATGAAGGATGAGCATCACGAGACTTCCCCGGGTTGATCACGTTTAATCAATCTTGTTCATCTCTATTTTGTTTTATCACTTTCATTTTCTATTTTCATCATTAATCATAAAACTCCCAAGTTTTACAAAACCTAATTCACATTCTAATTTCATAATCAAACCCCTCTTTTTAAATTAATTAACTAAGTCTTCGTCGAGAGACGACCTAGGGTTGCTGCTATACTGCAAAAATTCTAGTCAAAATTAAACAACTAATTTGACGCGCTCGACAACGTGATCAATAGGATTCACTTTGACTACTCATGGATCCAAAATAGACTTAGTGATCAAAATTTAAAGTTGTTTTAATATGGATTCCATTTTTAATAAAGGCTTACAAAATTTTGATAAAGGAAATCCTAGAAGAAGCATGACCTAGTGTGTGTTCACCAAGTAACCACGTGGAAGTCAGAAACACCACACAATTGGTTAATTATCTTAGGAACCACACGAGGACACCTAGGGAAGTAAGCAATCAGATTGAGATTCACACAATGGTGAGGGTGTCTAGCATGTGAGTGCCAATAGAATAAGTTATCACCCACATACTATATGACCTTGAAAAACTACAGAATCATATACCCTATTGGCACCATATTCATCTTCTAATTCCACATAAAATCTCTCTTTCACAAGCCTATGATCAGATTTTGGTGCGTGTAATAATGAAATATTCTTTCATGGACATAGAATCAATCAATTACCCAATGTATGTGAATCCCTACACTTCCATGTAATCTTCTTCAACTACAATTGATATATCCTTTAGGGGTGAAATCTATGTGTTCACCTAGGTAGCTACATGATATTCCTACAATGTGATGATACAATGTTGTCCTATGTGACCACTAGATTACTCTTGGAATGTCTAAAAATTCATGGTATAAATACTCCATATTTTCTATTGAAAACATGGATCACTATTTTGAGAGAATTCACAAAGGCCTAAAAGAGACTATCACAAACCAGCCAGAGTCATCCATCCATCAGATGCCAGATTTTTTATGCAAAAGGACCCAAAGGGAATTCTTGGTCCCCATGGGATAACATAAGTTCCTTGTTTTTGATTATTTCACCAGGTCATGATTTTTGTTCATGTTTATATGTGTTGGCATAACAATTGTGCCCCCACATTATTACTTTCCAAAAGTGGGATACTTTCATCACTTTCAATAGAGGTGTATGATCTTTGATCGAAATGGGATTATAGGATATCAACTTCTCTTTATGTGGATTCCTCCTCATAATTCGTTTCCTAGTATGGGTATCCATAATTGATTTTATTCAAGTTCATGAAGCTCATTCCTTGTGACATCTCTTTGTGGATGTTGGTTAATTATGCTACTTCTGTCTGAATATTCCAAGGGATCATGACAGGGAAACAACCTTCAGTCCGGAGACTATTCACTTTGGGTATCTATGGAATGTCTAGATGCTATAAACATTAATCACCTATAATATTACTCATAATAGGTCATCCCATGGAGGTATCTTGGGTGCAGAACCCAAGGTATCCCATATCGATCACAAAGTATCTCATTCCAAAGGCATGTTTTCTAAGGCTTTCATCTCAGGCATCCCATGTTTAGTATGAGGTAGCTGACAAAGTAGGTGAATATATTCCAAGGCTTTCACCTCATGCATCCCATGTTTATCATGAGGTAGCAGTATAAGACATGTCATGAGTTTAATGTCTTGTGGAGATGGACTTGAGATTGACCATAACACCCCGGAGAGGTGAATCACAGAGGTGAGTCTCTTGGAGGGAACACCTAGAGGGTTTATTGATGGACGGATTGGAATTCCCTATATAAATGGATCCAGAAACTATTTACCATAAATGAGAGATGTAGAAACATGAAGGTTGATTTGAAAACCCTTGGTGGTGGATCATGGAGGTGAACTCCCAAAGGGGGGGGGGGTCACCTTGTTGTACCATTGGTTGGGATCAAACCTCAAGGAGGCGTCTTACATACTCTTCTTAGAAGTCATGGATCAAAACTCATATAGTTCAATGTTTCAATTTAATATCATGTGATGGGACCAATCCAGGCATTTTAACATCATGTGGTAACAATATTTATGCCATAAAAGGAGCATCATTAAGGGATGGTGTGGGGATTACATATGAGAGATGTCCTCACAAGAGGATTTCTCTTGATTGGATGTTTTTGGGAATACGCATGAGAGATTCTTGAGTGGGTGGCATGATCTAACCAGAACGTGGTGGCCTGAGGAAAATTAGGATGGATTTGGATGAGGTAGTTAGAGTGTCAGGTTTGGACCTCAAGTAGGCTTTCTACATATCCCAACTATTTGGGAATCAAATACCACATAGTTTGTAATGGTATGGGGCTTACACCTGGGGATGCAGACCATCTGGTTGGGGATTATGCATATGAGGTTCCCATTAAGGGGACATGATGTCATTGGGGATTATGCATGATAGTGGCCCATAGAGAATGTATGGTTGGGGATTACTCCAAGAGGTATGCCCATATGGTGTAGGTTGGATTCTGTAGTCACAACTAACCCCATATCCCACGCGACTCATTCTAAGTGTGAGAAACAAGAGAAAGCAGTAGACCTGGTGATCGTGTCATAAAAGATGTGATAATGAGTGATGGTTTGGGGCTTACACATGGAACATTACAATGAAAATGGATTTGGGATTGTGTGGATGTCATGATCACCATTAACCTCTAATCCCACATGAGTCATGCTTGGTGTGAGATAAAAAGGGATGTAGTAGATATGAAGATCACACGACCCACTCTATCTACTGGTGGATGAAGAATTAAATTCCAAAGGGAGATGGAAAAGAAATTGAATGTTTCTATATCATCTTTTATTTTTTAATTCTGGATAGTCTCATATAATGATATATTCAAATATATCTTAGGATGATGCAATGAGAATCAAGAGTGATACCTCCTACAATAAAGGTAGGAACTTACTCCATAAGGGATTCCTAGGAGGATGTCATTCTATGTGAGGATAAGCAGTGTGAAAACCATTCCTTTCTAGTCACATATGGAGCATCCTATGCCTTTATCATAGGGAAAGATTATAGTTTAAATTCATGTGTTATGGATAATGGCGCTAGGTAGTTTTAGGTCATGTATATTAGATGTGGGGGACTCACTCCTTACCCCTTGGGCTTACATAATCTCCTATTATACACCCTTGGGAGTGAAATGGATTTAGAAATGCTAGGTTGGAATGGTGTGTAGGAGTGGTCGATCACAAGTTCAATGTTAGTATGCCCATTCTAAGAAGAAAAATGTATTACCATACCTATGATGAAAATAAAAACATATATGGGAGTCTCAAGACACACTTGGAATGGAATGGGACATAAGAAAGGGTGGAACAAGTCACATAGGAACTTGAGGTGAGACTATAACAATCCTGGATGTATTTGGAGGATATAGGAACTTGACATTCATGATTATGTATTAATATAAGGGAGGTGGCATGGAGAATCCCATGATAGGGGCTTCGCGAAGCATAGGGCCTTGCATAGTGGTGATTTGTGATGCTTAAGAACTTCACAGAGGTTAGGGGATTTTCGAAGGGGAAATATTTTAAAAACATGGTCACCTAAAACGCACGACTAATTTTCACCTATCGACCAGTCAAGGTTTCAGTGCTCTACTAATGTGTATAGCAACACTTGGGTCGAATCTTCGGTGATGATACTTTTTTTATAGTCAGTTGTTTTTAGTTAATTGTATTTTGATTGGGGGGTTTGTTTTTAGAGCTTATGAAATAATTTATGGATGATGTTTGATTTAAAAAAATTGATTAAGATTGGGATGAGTTCATTATTGGGGATTTAAGCTTATGATATCCTTGACCTTTGGTTTATATTGCATTAAATTAATACCCACTTCACAAGATGATTTTGATCAGAATTCCCAAGTGTTAAAGCTTTAATCCAAGCCGTAACTTAACTTAGGTTGATAATCATTACCATTACTTGTTTATGGTAGTGTATTTGTGGTTCCAATAATCCATGGAATCCACATATTAAACAAAACATGTCATTAATCCATGACATATAAACTTCAACATATGCAATATTAACTCAAAGAATACTCATCGAGCAAAGGCTCTCAATCACTTAATATCCCCAAATTATAACTCACCCCAATGGTGGATTTACTCATCCATTTAAATTATTACTAATCTGTTTATAATGATTATGATGAAAAATTAAGAAGAGAATGAAAAGAAAGGGATAATAAAAGAGTGGTACATCGAACACACACACAAACAATAATGAGAATTAAGAACAGAATTTTGATTGAATGAGGAAGCAAAATAAGGGAATGGGTTTCAAATTTATTTCAAATATTTTAAGAGAATTAATATTTAAGAACAGAGGGTGGATGATTAAAACAGACTACGAAGAAGAAAATTGCACTAAAACAAAATTACAAAAAACAACACTTATGAGATTACAAATGAAGAAAAACACAAAAGAGAGTGAAATAAAATAGAAGAGGAAAGGTATCTCAAGTGAAAACTTGATTATGGAAGGTCCTCCCAAGATTTTGGCAAGGATTTGGTCGTGACAATTGATTCTCCCCTCTTCTGAAATGCCAACCCCTTGCACGGAGAGGAGGGGGATCTATTTATAGCCCAAGGAAGTGGACTGTTTGCATTCCCAATCTATCCCTCAACTTGGATCGACGATTTGGAAATCCATAAAGACAAATCTCGAGATATATTATACTTAAAAGTTGAATAAAATAATGCTTTGTGACCTCTCTCAAAATTTGGAGTCATTTGGACTTAAGGAGACAAAGTTATAGCGAGTTTATTAAACAAAGTTAAACTGTCCATTTCAATCCATGCTTTTTCAATACCCAAAATGTGAATGGATTTTGGAATATTAAGATGCCTTCATATCTGAATTATTTCTTCAACACAGTTTTCCTCCTATATCTCCTATTTCACACTGCAAAATTTCAGCTTTATTTGATTAATAGATCAGGAGATATGTCATTAATACTATACTAATTTTAATTCCCGGAGAGAATGGTGGGTTGGACTTAAAAGCTTAATTTGGGCCCCTTGTTCTTAGATTTGGCCCCATAAATATATACCCATGATTCTTTTTGATAATTAAGTACACATGGTGTATTTTCATAAAATATTGGTTTCGGGAGTGAGACCAGAAACTGAATCATCATGGCTGGTCCATTTTCTTCACAAATTCATTGGGTCATCTTGTGTGGTCCATATGAGCCTTCAAATGGACGAATTGGCCCATAATTCATTCTAATTATATGTGGTAAATTAAATATGGAATCCTTAAAAACATGAACCACACAATTTTAATCAGTAGGGTGAGAGTTATAAATAAAATAGTAAACTGACTCAATTGGACTACTTCTAAAAATGCTCAAAAATTATACTTAGTATTAAAACATTAATATTTCACACAAATTATGCACATTTCATATAAAATAAGTAAAGGGAGTATATAATAAGTCATGAAAATATTAATAAAATCAACTCCACTACACTTAGTTTTGTTCATGTCCTCATGTGCAACAAATATAAAAACATGACAGAATCATTTTCACTCACCAACAAATATTAAAATTTTGTTTTCTTCAATCAGGGGAGGTTTAGACTATTTCACTCATCCATTTTGAATTCCACCACAAGTTGTTACAGAAACAATGTTCCCAAACTAATTCATTTTTTCATGCTCAAATTTAGAAATGAAAAATGTGGACACTCAAAACTCACACCTCTCAAGATGATAAAATTCATTTGTGGAGGTTCACTCTTTCACCAACCAAAAGTGAAAATCTTTGAGTTTGAAAGAGCTCTAAGCTTCCAATACCAATCCAAATTGCACAAGAATCAAGAGGTCTTTTTAAGGGTTTTTTTGTGGCTATGGGACAGTAGGAATATAATGTCCAAGAGAGAGAAGAAGAGGGTTAAAACACCAACATAGAAAAAGCAATGCACATTTTTTTGAAATAAAACATGGAAAGAAATGAAAACACATATTTACAAGGGAATGATTGTTTGAAGAAAGACACAATATAGGAAGAAAATATGAATTTAGTGAGAATATGGAATATTTAAAAAACACAAAACTTCTCCCAATAAGAATATAATGCAAGTGTTATTTTTTTTCTTTTCCTTTTTTTCTTTGTTTTTTCGAAAGTTTCCCTTGAAACAGATCTCACAATCATATCCCAACCCATGTTTGATCTCCTCACAACACTAATTGTAATAGTTATAACTAGATCAAAGGTTGAGGAAGAGTGATTTTTGACCTACCCAAGACACAACCCATTTTTTCAATTTTTTTTTTTGATTTTTTTTCATCATTTTTTATTTTTTTGAACACTTGTCAATAAAATTTACAAAATTACATAAATGGAAGTACATTACATTCCCCAAAACACACTGAATGACAACTTCTCCCCACACTGAAATTGATGATTTCCCTCAAGCAGATGATAACTCGTTGAAAATCAATAATAGGGTACCCAAATAATGAAATCCATTCCTCCCACACTTTAATTTCAATAAAATTATTCAATGAAAATCCATGTTGATATTGGGTGGGAAAAGGTATTGGGCTTGTAATGTGGCTATCAAATAAAAGGTTTTCATAGGCTCGAAGGGGATTCCAAAAGTAGGATTAATGTAAGGGAAATAGGAGGCTATTTGGCTATTGTGATTCTCATGTGGTTCAGAAAATGCCTCTATCATATTAATGCACACTAAGGTAGGAAATTCAGCTCGAAGGTCCACAAACTCAATACTCATAAATGGGGGTGAAAACACACATTTTGAAAAGATGGCCATAGGTGGCCTTGGCATGAATGCAAATGTTTCACCTCACGGTTTGGGAAAATCATTATCCAAATCAAAAATTGAGCATTCAAAATTTGTTAATTTTGACACAAAATTCTTTACCCAAATTCATGATGAAAATAAAAAAAATTGAGATGAAAACAAGTCTGTTAACTTCCTAAAATTGTTGGACAAAATTTCAAAACTCGATGGTGAGTAAGCATGACTCTTGATTTTTTTTTATTTTTTTAAGTGATTTGTTTTAGTTTTTTGGGTTTTTATTTTTGTTTTTTATAAAGATACACCCACAAAAAAGAGAAAGTGAAAAAGAAAGGTTTTGAAAAAGAAAGTGGTAAAAAATGGAAGAGAGAGTAAGAAGAAGAAATAGGTAGAGAGAGGAAGAGATAGAGAGAGAGTTAAAGGGAAAGAGGTTCCCCCTGGTTTGGATTTGGTGGGTCGCCATCTCCATCTAGTGGTTGGTCGACTGGAGAAGTTGGGGATCCAGTGGAAGTCGATGATGATCTAGGATTGTGTGTCCTTCCATGGTGATTATTTAACCTATGTCCATTAACTGTGAATGTCCTTTTTGAAGAGGGGTCTTGGACTTGCATTACACCAAATGGGTAAACATTAGTAAAAACAAAAGGACCTTCCCCACGAGAATTAAGCTTACCTGGGTGAAGCCTAAATCTATAATTGAAGATCATTAACTTTTCACCTTCATGAAATACCTTTCTCAGGATGTGTTTATCATGGAGTGCCTTGGATTTTTCTTTGTAGAGATTAGAATTCTCATAAGAATCAAGTTGAAGCTTCTCTAGTTTAGCCAATTGCAACAATCTTTCTTCACCAGATTTTTCAAGATCAAAATTACAATTTTTACTGCCCAAAATGAATTATATTGGATTTCAACTAGAAAATGACATGATTTACCAAAAAACTATCCTAAAAGGAGAAATCCCAATGGGTGTTTTATAGGCATTTCAATAAGCCCAAAGTGCTTCACCAAGTCTTTCAGGACAGTCTTTTCTGGTGGGTTTTACAATTCTCTCATGCACTCTTTTCACTTCTCTATTAGAAAGTTCAGCCATGCCATTTTTTTGGGGGTGATATGCAGTTTAAGTTTTATATACAACCCCATTCTTTTTCAAAAGAGATTCCATGGTTTTATTACAAAAATGGGTTCCTAATTCACTTATCAAGGCATGAGGCATGCCAAATCTAAGGAAGATGTGTGTCTTTAGGAACTCACTAACAATGTCTGAATCGTCTTTTCTAGTGGGTTTGGCCTTGACCCACCTAAAAACACAATCTACTATAAGAAGGATGTATGAGAATCCATTGGAAGGGGGAAATGGTCCCATGAAATCAACGACCCAAACATCGAAGATCTCTTAGAAAATTAAAGGATTTTGGGGCATTTCATTTCTATTGAAAATTGTGCCAAACTTTTGGCAAGTGGGACATGATTGAAAGAACTCATGTAAGTCCTTGAAGAGTTAAGGCAGAAAGAATCTAGAGTCTAGGACCTTTCGTGAGGTCCTTTGTGGTCCAAAGTGGCCCCCACTAGGAATTGAGTGACAAAATTCTAAGATAGAGTAATTTTCATCTTTATCAACACATCTCTTAATTACCATGTCTGCCCTAGTTTTCCAAAGTTTATTTTCTTCCCAAAAATAGTGTTTTGAATCACTTTTCGACTTCATTTTCTATTCTTTTGAAAACATTTCAGGAAAAACACCAGAAACCAAGTAATTTACAATTGGGGCATACCATGGTATTTTTGGAGTGAGAGATGAAAGGTGATCAGTGGGGAATTCCGGATCGATGATTTCAGAATGAGAAGAATTAGAAATTCTACTCATGTGATCAGCCACATGGTTTTGTTTTCCTGGTCTATCTTTTATTTCATGGTCAAAATCTTGGAGCATTAGGATCCATCTTATTAGCCTCAGTTTGGAATCAATTTTCTTGAGTAAGAAAATTATAGCAGAATGGTCTGTGAAGATGATGATTTTGGCACCTAAGAGATAGGGCCAGAATTTATTTAAGGAAAAAAAAACTGCTAAAAGCTCTTTTTCAGTGACAATGTAGTGATATTGAGTTTCATCCAATGTTTTTGAGGCATAATATATGACATGAGGATGTTTTTCTCTTCTTTGACCAAGAACAACCCCAATAGCTCTATCAGAAGCATCACACATCAACTCAAAGGGTAAGGACCAATCTGGGGGTTGGATTATTGGGGAAGATGTAAGAGCAGTTTTGAGTTCAATGAAGGATCTATTTAAAACCTCATCTAAATGGAAAGTGACATCATTTTGGAGCAACTGAGTGAGTGGGAGGGAAATTTTACTGATGTTATAGATGAATCTCTGATAGAAACCGGCATGACCGAGAAATGAACGGATGTATCGAACAGATTTGGGTTGAGAAAGTGATTGGAAAACTTTAATTTTGGCAGGATCGACTTCAATACCATCTTTAGAAACTATGTGCCCTAGAAAAATCCCATTTGCAACCATGAAGTGACATTTTTCAAAATTTAACACAAGGTTACACTTTACACACTTTTGGTGGACTAAAGAGAGTGAATCCAAACAAGATTCAAATGACTCACCATAATTGGTGAAGTCATCCATGAAGACTTCCATGCAGTGTTCAATGAATTCAGAAAAGATACTCATCATATACATCTGGAATGTTGCAGAAGCATTGAAAAGTCCAAAATTCATTCTTCTATATGCATATGTTCCAAAGGGTCATGTGAAAGTAGTCTTTTCTTGGTCTTGAGGTGCAATTGGGATTTGGAAGTAGTCGGTGTATCCATCAAGGAAGAAATAGTGTGACTTTCCAGCTAATAGTTCTAGCATTTGATCAAGGAATGGAAGAGGGTAGTGATATTTTCTTATTTTAACATTCAATTTCCTATAGTTGATGCACACACGCCATTTTTTTTCACTTGAGTTGTGACTACCTCTCCATGTTCATTTATGACAACAATTATCTCACCCTTCTTAGGTATAACTTGAATTGGACTAACCCATTCACTATTAGAAATTGGGTAGATAATAGAAGCTTGAAGAAGCTTAGTGGTCTCTTCCCTAACTACCTCAAGGATGAGTGGATTAAGTATTCTTTGTGGTTGTCTAATTTTTTTGGATGATTCCTCATGATGGAT
Organism: Viscum album; assembly: GCA_963277665.1. Lineage (NCBI taxonomy): Eukaryota > Viridiplantae > Streptophyta > Magnoliopsida > Santalales > Viscaceae > Viscum > Viscum album. Next base: position 862,261,866 of record OY728140.1, read on the forward strand.
GTGACACATGTAAAAAGCAGGGTTGATTCCTGGTATGTCATCTAGCGTCCAAACTAGGGCCTTTTTGTTTTCCTCTAACACCTGAACAAGTTTGGACTCCTCAGTTTCAGTAAGTGAAGAAGAGATAATGACAGGATAAGAGTGATCATGGAAAAGGAATGCATATTTAAGGTGTTCAGTAAGAGGTTTCAGATCAGTCTCATCTTTTATTTGTGGGTTAAAAAACTCAGTAAGGAGGAAGGGACTTTAGTTTATTCAAATTCATTCTCCTTAGTACTTTCTAAGGTGGAGCAGTAGAGATCAGAGTTGATGTGGGATTCAAGAGAGTTTCAAAGTTCCTCTAGATTGATGGAGTCTATGACTGAGAGGTCCACATCAACTTCACCATTTATGAATTGGTAAATCATGGTGCAGATTTTACAAGATCCTTTGTCATTAGAACATGAAGAAAATGGTGGATTGGGGTTCGATTGACTCTTAGATGTGTCCTAAGAAGAATGGATTGAGAATGCAGAGTGATCCTCAGATGGGTATCGCATGGCTTGGAAAATGTTGAACTTGACTAGTTGGTCACCAAATTCCATGGATAAGATGCCTGAATGGATATAAATCTTAGTTCTCACAGTCATGAGGAATGGTCTTCCTAGAATTAGGGGATATCGAGAAGAGTTCGTCTCACCTTCCATGTCAAGGAAATAGAAATAAGTAGGGAAGATAAGATCATTGACTCAGACAAGGACATCCTCAATTATTCCCTTAGGACTGGCTGTACTTCAATTGGATAATGGAATGAAAACACCCATTGGATGTAAGGGACCTAGACCAAGGTTGGAGAAGAAATATTTAGGCATGACATTAATTGAGGCTCCTAGGTCTATGAGTGCATCATCAAATTTGGAACTTCCAATTTGCCATGCGACCGTAAAGGTCCATGTATCGTTGCAATTTATGGGAATAGACTGCTGGGTGGAAACATTTTCGAAGGTCATAAGTTGCCTCTTGTGGGTACACAACACCTTGAGGAACTTGGCATACTTAGGAATTTGTTTTATGGAATCTAATAGGGTAATGTTAACTTCAACATGTCTAAACATGTCGATCATTTTAGGATCAGGTTCAAATGAATTCCTTGGTTTAGAAATATCTTGAGGAAAAGGAATTAGATTCCTAAGTGGAATGGAAGGAGGTGAGGGAATGGATTCAGGTTCCTTTTCAAGTTCCTTTTTCTTTTCATTTTCTAGGTCAACATTCAAAGGAGGGTTGAGGACTTATATTGAGTCATAGAAATTTGCTTTCCCGATCTAAGTGAAATTTCACTTACATTACCCTTGGGGTTGGGTAATGGTTGAGCTAGGAGTTGGGAAGAATTTGATGGTTGCTGCTAACTAAGGTGGGATGCAAGTTGACCAATTTGGGTTTCAATGTTCTTGAGGATTGAACGGGTGAACGAGGCAAAATATTCCACTGCACTTTCCCATGGTTGGTTGGAAGAAGAGTCTTGTCCCATATTGGGATTACCTAGATTTTGATTCTTGGTAAAGAGATTGTATTGGTTTTGGAATTGGGAAGGCTCACTAGGATAATGGAATCCAGGAGGAGGATTGTTCCTTTGAGGTTGAGGAATAAAATGATAAGGTTATTGAAAGTTACCAATTCCTTGACCATATTGAAACTGGTTTGGGTTTTGAGGAGGGAATTGAGGGGATGAGATATGGGATTACCAAACCTAAGGCCTTGGTTATAGTAAGAAGAGAAGGGCTCAGAGTGAGGTTGGTTGAAGTTTCTAACAAACTGACCTGATAGTTAAGGGTTGGTGTTCTGCTGAGCATATGTTGCATTGAGCTCTATTAGTCTAGATGAATCAGATTGATCCTCTTGAAGTTGTGGGCATGTGTCAGTTGGATTAGATGGAGAGTTACAGATTCCACAGTTTTTGACAGGTCTAGGAAACATTGATTGTGGAGAAGATGAGGTTGGGGATTTGGTAGCCACAACTAGTTGTCGCACAAGACCTGTAAGTTCACTCATCCACTCGGTCATCTTGTTCGGATAAATTGATTGATTATCATGGGATTTTTTGACTTGATCATGTGATCGAGTATGTAATTGTTGTGTGTTTTCAGCCATGTTACTTACAAGATCTCTTGCTGCTGCAGGAGTTTTATCAACAAGAGCACCGCCACTTACGACATCAATGAGAGTTCTTTCCATAGCCAATAACCCCTCATAGAAGTATTGGATCAAGAGTTGGTCAGGAATTTGGTGGTGTGGGCAGGTTGAAACAAGATTTCTGAACCTATCCTAGTATTTATGGAGTGATTAACTTGGGAATTGATGGATACCATTTATTTCCTTTCAGATAGAATCAGTACGAGAACCAAGAAAGAATTTCTCTAAGAAGAGTCGCTTCATGTCATTCCATGTGGTTATGGAACCCGAAAGAAGGTAGTAGAGGCATGACTTAGCAGTTTCAGCTAGGGAGAAAGGGAATTCTCAGAGTTTTATTTTTTCCTTAGAAACCCCTTTAGGCTTCCTGGTAGAGCACACTACTTGGAACTCTTTAAGGTAGAGATGTGGATCCTCACCCGCTAGCCTATGGAAATGAGGGAGAAGATGAATAAAACCCGATTTGAGTTCAAAGTAATCCTCTATGTTTGGATATTGAATAACAACGGGTTGTTAAATCATATTAGGGGAAGCATGTTCTTTAAGTGTTTTTTCCCTAAGATTAGCCATATCTAATTCAACTGGTTGGACAAGGACTGGTTCTTGAATGAGTTGATTATATCTTAAGTTCCTCCTAAGTTGTTGAATATTTCACTCAATTTCAGGGTCAAAAAAATCCTAGGGATTATTTGAGAGGATATAAGGCATTCATAATTATGATGGAAGAGAAAGGAAGATGAGTTTTTCAATTTTTTTATTCATTTTATGATTTTTATGAGAAGACGGGTTTTTCTTTGTGTTTTTTTCAATTTTTTTTAAACTTTAATTTTTTTGGGTTTTTTTACAATAACCAGAAACTAATGACTACATAAATCACCATACCTGGAAAAGACACCATTTGAAATGCATGGCCGGTTGTCACCTATCGGTCGGTCAAGGTTCTGGTGCTCTGCTAATGTGTATAGCAACACTCGGGTCGAATCCTCGGTGATGATACTTTTTTTTATAGTCAGTTGTTTTTAGTTAATTGTATTTTGATTGGGGGGGTTTGTTTGTAGAGCTTATGAAATAATTTATGGATGATGTTTGATTTGAAGAAAATTGATAAATATTGGGGTGAGTTCATTATTGGGGACTTAAGATTATGATATCCTTGAGCTTTGCTTTATATTGCATTAAATTAATACCCACTTCACAAGATGATTTTGATCAGAATTCCCAAGTGTCAAAGCTTTAATCCAAGCTGTAAATTAACTTAGGTTTCTAATAATTATCATTAATTTTTTATGGTAGTGTATTTGTGGTTCCAATAATCCATGGAATCCACATATTAAACAAAACATGTCATTAATCCATGACATATAAAGTTCAACATACACAATATTAACTCAAAGAATACTCATCAAGAAAAGGCTCTCAATCACTTAATATCCCAAAATTATAACTCACCCAAATGGTAGATTTACTCATCCATTTAAATGATTATTAATCTAGTTATAATTATTATTATGATAAATTAAGAAGATAAGGAAAAGAAATGGATAAGAAAAGAGTGGTGCATCGAACACACACACAAATGATAATGAGAATTAAGAATAGAATTTCGATTGAATGAGGATGAAAAATAAGGGAAGTGGTTTCAACTTTTTTTCAAATATTTTAATAGAATTAATATTTAAGAATAGAGGGTGGATGATTAAAATAGAATATGAAAAAGAAACATGCACTAAAACAGAATTACTAAAACAACACTTACGAGATTACAAATGAAGAAAAACACAAAAACGAGTGAAATCAAAGAGAGGAGGAAAGGTATCTCAAGTGAAAAATTGATTATGAAAGGTCCTCCCAAGACTTTGTAAAGGATTTTTCTATGCCAATTTATGCTCCTCTCTTTTGAAATTCCAACCCCTTTCATGGAGAGGAGGGGGATGTATTTATAGCCCAAGGAAGTGGACTGTTTGCATTCCCAATCTGTCCCTCAACTTGGATTGATGATTTGGACATCCAGATATCCAAATATAGATATATCTTATTCTTCAAAGTTGAATATAATAATGTTTTACGACCTCTAGAAAAATTTGGAGTCATTTTGACTTAGGGAGCCAAATTTATGTCCGGTTGATTAAACAAAGTTAAACTATCCATTACAATCCATGCTTTTTCGATGGCCAAAATATGAATGGATATTTGAATAGTAATATGCCTTAAAATCCGATTTTTTATTAAAAAAAGTCAGAAACCTATATCTCCTCTTTCAAAATGAGACATTTAAGCTTGATTTGATTAATAGATCGAGATATATGTCATTAATACTATACTGATTTTAATTCCAGGATAGAATGGTGGACTAGACTTCAAAGCTTCATTTTCCCCCTTGTTCTTAGAGTTGGGCCCTGAAATGTTTACCCATGATTATTTTGGATAATAAATAACACATGGTGGAGTTTCAAAAAATATGGGCTTCGGGAGTGAGACCAGTAACTAAATCATCATGGATGGTCCAGTTTCTTCACATATTCTTTGGGTCATCTTGTGTGGTCCATATGTGCCTTCAAATGGCTGAATTGGCCCATGATTCCTTCTAATGATATGTGATAAATTGAATAAGGAATACTAAAAAACAATAACCACACAATTTTATTCAGTAGGGTGAGAGTTATAAATAAAATAGTAAACTGAATCAATTGGACTACTTCTAAAAATGTTCAAAAATTATACTTAGTATTAAAACATTAATATTTCACACAAATTATGCACATTTCATATAAAATAAGTAAAGGGAGTATATAATAATTCATTAAAATATTAATAACATCATCACCCTACCTTAGGATAAATTCCTAGCTCAAGAAATGATTTCTTCACAAAGGATTAATGCTTCACGAAGCCTCAAGTACCCAATAGGGCCTTCTTCCTTCGTGAAGGGCATAAGACTTCACGACATGCATCCCCACCTTAGGTGGGGGTATTAAAGAACATATTATAGGGGAATTTGTGAAGGTAAGGTACCTTATAAGAGTCATTTTTAGTTTATTTTTCAATTCTTGAGTGATTCATGAATTAGGAGAAATTCAGAAGTTGAAGAGTCGGGAAACTATCATCCAAAGGTTATAATGATCCAGGTATTTATAGGCATGAGAATTTATGATTATGGGAAGTGATTTTCGAAGAAAATGCAGGATTCACTAATGGTAATGGATCTTTTAGACTCGTGAAGCATAATGTCAATTCTTAGGGTGGCCACAGAGCACCATCAGAGTTGATGAGCGTACCATCAAGGCATCAAATGTTCTTGGGGGGGGGGATTCGTGAATGATATTTACGAAGGATACCATTAGGAATGTTTTTGGGGGGAATTTTAGATTTTATTTACTTATAAATGGATGAGTATTCCTTGAATAATCGTATGGAACATATTTTGTTATCAACAAATCCCTCTCTTAGAACAGGGGTTAATGGGAAAAGGAAGGACAGATTCTGGGGGAGAATTACTGTTTTTTTAAAAAATATGATCCATTTCACAAAGACTCTTTGTGGGGCTCATTTGTAATGATGTAATAGAGATATGTTTGGCTTGAATCACATCATGAATCATGGTCCATTGTATGTCTATAAATAGCATGGGTGATGGCCCTCAAAAGGCACATGACTTCATGTGAAGCAAAGATCCATTGATCTTTTTTGTGAAGCTCACATTATCTATCATAATTCTATATGAACAATTTCTTAGAGAAGCATAATTTAGTTTTTTTGTATTTTTGAATGCTACTTAGCGAACCAGACATCTTGAATCACAGTTCCATGAAGCGGGTACCATGTCTCGGAGCTCCATGAACATTGCTCTACAAATGAGCTTCACAAATGACCTTCACGAACCAACTTTAGAAAAAACCTAAGTCCAAAATTAAATTGAAACGTAAGGAAATTCTCATGATTTCCTTGTGGATGCTTATCAAAGAGAGGAAATATTAGAAAACATCATGCTTGGGGAGTGCATTCACACTATCTCAAACCATGAATCACTGCTTGGGACACTATTAGAGGATCAAAAGGAGTACACACTATGAAAAAGGTTTATTCTGTATGGATATATATTGAGGAATAATTTTTTAATCCCTTTAGCAAGTTGGGATGATCCAGCATACTTGTTTAGGGTTGTACCACGGCGTTACTAGTGGTACAAGGTGTTTAATGACCACATTTGGAAAGACCATCCACCCATCATAGTAGACTACCTCTAAAACCAAATCAATAATGTTGATAGGGAAAATATAGAGGCTGAGGAATCCCCACCGTAGTACCGAAAAATCATCAGGATGGTCTTGTGGAACCTAGAGAAAGGATGTAATGATGATTGGGATCTGTACTAGGGAGGAAAATTCAATGATGAGTTGGCCTGGGCCTACTGAGTATGCATGTCATGTGATGAATTTAGGATATAGATGAAGTGTATAAGACTCTATAAAGAAGAATGGGCTTCCCAGATCCATGTTTACTATCTATATAAGATCATGTCGGAGCTATTGAGAAGGTGGTCTCTAGGTACCAGCACACTCCACCTATATCACGAGGCGGTCAGTATCATCTTTGGGGGCTTCATCATAGCTCAAGAATCCTGATTATGGGGGAGATGTATGAAAAATTTCTCCCCATGTAGAATGTGTGGGAAGATCAAGAGAAACTACTATCATTGACAAATGTGCTTATGAACATGGTGCAGGGAACCCGTGAGTTGAATCTTGGGATAGAAGATGTTCCCTTCAAGCAACGATTCAACTATTTTTTGAAAATAATGGTAGAAGATCCCATTGAGGGTAAATAGTTAGTAAGGAAATTTACAAAGAGGATATGAACATGTCCTAAGGGGTACCAGTGGGGCAATGAGGGCTCCTACAAGAGAATATTGGAAGCAAGGTAGTTTAAACTATGGGGATACAACATCAATAAAAATCATTAACCCGTAGTCAGGTTGGTAAGATTCATCATGGTGATCCTTTGTGGGTGGATTCTTCTAGTGAGGGATGTTCACATGGGGGTGCAACCAAGAACCTTCATAATAACGATGATTATGGTGACAAGGTGACACATCAATCTCAGATTCCTAGTGCTGGGGATGTTGTATAATGTACTTCAACACATTAGCAAGGGGAAGACATTGTTGGGTGTGTTGGGGTTATTATACTTCTTGTATAGTTGTGTGGTAACACACATGGGGGGATATGAGTATCAAAACCCCATTTCCCCTCCAGAAACAAAATTTTGGATAGAAATCTGGAATATTGTGGGGAGCTACCCAATCAAGATGGATCTGAAAGATGTTATGAACAAGGTCGGGTTGGCAGATAAATTCATCTTTCACCCATTCTCTCTTCCAATGGAGGGAGTGACTGATGAAGACCAGGGACTGAGGAGCAGAGATCATACCTCCTGACCTTTCTAGGTGGTGTGCTGTTGGAAAGGGTTGATTGAGAGCTGGTCTATGAGATATATATCCTGCACCATTTTTCAAGGAATTTGATGTGCTTAAAAATATTAACCCTAAAGGTGTACTTATAGGTGTTTTATGAGTGACATACTAGTTGGTTCTAAGAAGTTAATGCACTTACATATTGTTCATTTTTCTGCATGACTATGATGTAATAATTTCCTAGAGTATTTTATGCATTGATAATGTTATGGAAGTTCTCCGCTATGATGAGAACCTTGAAATGCTATAATAATATTCTTAAATACATTTCAACAATTGGATGAAATATTATGGTGGTAAACATATCATGGAGACTGTAAAGTGCGAGTAATCGTAAGCAGATGATACTTCCTCTCATGAAGTTCTCACTTGGTAATCCCCAAGACAAAAGATTATGAGAACAGACCCGCCAGTAAGAATTCCACATGTTTTTGTGTCATCAGATATTTCTATCTAAGAGCATGTGTAATTATCCTTATACTTTAATATTATCATTAATATATGTCACGACTCGCGCACTTTGATTTACTGACGAAAACTGTCACACTGATAGTTGGAGGGATGTAGGGTACATTGGGTGCGTCACAAGTGGCATGTTATTAATGGATAAGTCGAGGAAGGATTTTTCCCTTGAATTTATGGAAGTTTTTATCTTGGCCCTTTGATTGAAATATAACCGTCCTTCAAAATTCAATGGCCATGGTGTACCGATGATTTTATTTCAGGTAGTCAAAGAATGACGTATCAAGAAAAAATGTTGATGAAACTATCATGAAACCTGATTGATGAGATATTGAGACTCAAGGATTATATTAAACAGTGAGCATCCGTATGTGGATGTCATTGTTTCGTCTTTAAGTTCTTTTTCTGGGGTGACTAGAGCCATTTCTAGATATTACTCTTGGACTTTAGTCAAGCCTGCCCAATGCCAACTAGCAAGAATCCTAGAGGGTCATACACTAAGTGTTTATAGTGGTCTTAGTTAAATTATATTTGAATTTAATTAATAAATATTATACTCAAGACAAAAGAATAATTTTATTCAAGTTAAAATGATTGCATAAATTAAATAAATATTTATTCACTAGATTGTGGGTAAAATATATTTATTTATTTTATTGAACATTTAATAAATATTTATTTACCAGTTTGTAAATAAAATATTTATTTAAGATAATAAATTATTTATTTCTTTATTTGAGTGTGTAATAAATGGAACTGGAGTTCGAGCGGACCAAGGCTGGTCTAATAGTAAAATAATTACTTGCAAGATGATAAATAATTATTTAACTAGTGGGCATAAATTAAAATAACACTGCTTTTATTTTGTGACGTGGAATTTTATTTATAATTCCATTTTTCACAAGTTGGCACTCCATAAATAATGACACGGTATTATTGTTGATATCATGGGTTTTCACCAAGGTTATGAATGTATTTAATTGTTTTTACATAATTAAATATTTTAATTGAAGCCCCATGTCAATAAATAGACACATACATCTATTGTTCCATGTACCGAACTGTACAAAAGATGAATTGAGAATTGTGGATCTAAACAATTTCTCTCTTGAATCCTCTTCCCACCCCTCTCAAGAAAGAGAGACTTTCTTAAAGGCCGAAGAAAAAGTGATCAAGAACGTCTAAAACAAGACACTCGCTTCACCGTGCTAGAACCCAAAGAACAAGTGGTGTTGATCAAAGGCCATCCAAGCACATGTGGATCACCGCTAGAGGGATTCTAGTTTGGAACCTCGCAAGAACAATGAGATAATTTAGAAGGGTCATTCCAGATGATCAACATCATCAATGAAGAAAATACCAAAGATACATGTATTCTTTTCTTTATGAAATTAATTAAATTAATTATAAACATGATGTGAAAGATCTTCTCTAAAGGTTTCAGGACTCTTCCTTCTTTATATAAATCTTTGATTTTATTCTGTGTTGACTAGAGTTAATCGTCATATAGATCCTAGAATAATCATTGATCATGGTAAAAATTAAAGTTGGGTTTCATCCCAACCACACTTCCACTGCACCTGGAACATACAATAATTTTGTGATGAGGCAACTTTGGATCATGTTCACACACGAATATGGGAAAATGCATAACAAGATTACACCACTTATCGATATGTATGTGATGACCCATGACTATGCGTAGAGCTGGGTGATCTCCTATCCAGGGGAAATGATAAGGTAGTGGACCATCAAGAAAAATGAATCCCTACACAATGGGGCCTAGGTAGAGTACCAACTAGAGTTCACTGTGGTGGTATATATGGCACAGTGGGTAGGGAAATAGTAGTGGGACCAATGGTTCAAAGGATAGTATAGGCAAGAGTCAAAAAAATGGGAGAAGAAACATCAGTCCCAACACTCTTGGGCATGTGAACCTGGGAGGTAGGTGTGCCCTCAGGGGTAGTACTTAGGATGTTTTTATAAGCTCCCAAAAAGTGGTTATGTCACATCGACATTTCGAGTGATGTTATCTTTCCTGAGGATTGGGATAGCTGGGATGTCTTCCTACAGTTCTCCAACGTTCATGGGATGTAGAACAATCTCAAAATATGAGGGACACATCTTATCGTGGTTTGTTATGCCAAGGCTAGTTTTCATGTGTTTCAGGAATATAGGGAATGATACATGATATAGCTGGTGTACCTAGTGCATTCCCAAGTCATGCATGTCCATTTACAGACTGGGTGTGAGTGAGACTAAACATGACCTCAACTCTGTTATTTCCACTATCTGAGCTAGTTGTGTGGGCTCCCTTTCTCAAGGAATCAGATGAATCTTGGGGATATGATTATTTTGAAGGGATCCCCCTAGAGAGTGGTGAGATCATAGTATCTATGGTAGAACTAGTTGAAATATTCAAGGTAAGATCTAACTCACTTTCCCATGATGCATCTTTCCTCTCTTATTATCTAGATTCTCTAACTGAAACTTGTTCTCTTTAGGAGAATATTGAACAAGGGAACCCTATTGGTGGGCATGAAAGTGCATCAACAGGTGAAGATGAGCATGCTCCGAGGCCTATTCTTGGGAGAGAAGTGTCTGGTAAAACAACCAAAGTTTAAAAGGTTAGGGTGACCACCTATGAAAATCAGGAGATCCCATTTATCTATGGGGGGCCACACCCTGTAATCACAATGGTGGAGACCTAGGAGCTCGATCTATCACTTCTTAGGGCTTATAAGTCTCTTGTCTTCAAAGATTCATACTCATTATTTTCTGATTAGACTGATTGACATTTTATTTTCTTGAACAGTGTTGAAGGTACTAGACACTCGATTATTAGAAGAAGTCATGGAATCTGGGTCCCTTTTCTAACAGGGGTGTCTATCCATGAAGATCCAGTCATCTGAGATGATCAAGACATGATCCTAAGTGAATGGTCAGTTGTGGCTTCATGTGACATCAATGGTGGGGAAAAACTCGAGGCTGACTAAGAAAATATTGTTGAGGTGGGATCAAGAAAGGATGACCAACCTCATGATGTACAACCCAAACAATATGGAATGATTCCATAAGAAGACCATACTACTGAACGTATTTCAACCCTTTATAAATATGATCCTTCACCCATAATAAGGTGGAGTATTTTGACTTTGATGTGGCTGAATAGAACCAAATCATCCAGCACAGGGCATGGAAATAAATCCAATGTTTCATCCATAAAACTTTGAAACTGCAACTGGTGGGTTGTATAGGGTATATTCACCACATGATGTGAAACCTACGTGGTGGTGGGGGCAGATGCCCGAGGTCTTCATTCACTAATCCATGACTTTCTTGAAGAAAAGATGTGGGAAGGTATCCAACATTTGGATGTTTCCTGGTGTTAGGAGAAGTTTGACAATATTTTCAATCTACAAGGGGTCAACCAATATATTAAACAACTATAATAACAAAAAAAATGAGAATTATTCCTTCATCGATACATAATTGAAACTCTTCATCCAACTGAAGGCTCATCTAGAGGTGGTCGAGGAGTAAATAAGGTAGGTGGCACGTCAAGTGGTCAATCTCTAGGTTGAGTAGGACCGGTCATAGATCAAGGTCTACTAGCTTCATCTATAAACTGATGAGGATTAAAGAAAGCTTATGAAGCAGAAATAGACCCCTAAGGCCACATGCCAAAAGTTATAGGAGCTAAACCACTCGATCACAACAGTAGTGCTATAGATATTTTTTTTCCAAGACCTATATGAGGCTACAATATATGGATGTCCCTACTACTATCAAAAACAATTTGTATACTTTAAAACATTCATGCATGCATGGAAACATTCTTTTTACTCCATTAATTATTAAACTTCAATCATACTTGTGAGATAAAAAATACCTAAGTTCACATGGGTCATTCCCGGTGCGAGGAATAAGGGATTAGCACATGATTACCTATTTGTATGAGAGTGCCAGATAATCAAAAAACACTCAGAGTATGCTATTATTGACTAACCACCAAGAGTTTTTTGTCTAAGAGAGGCTATGGATAGAGAACATGAATCTTAGAATAGCTGACATGATTCTTTGACATGTGATAAGGCACAAACTGGATAACTCCTAGGGCATTAAAATATTTCCAAACAAATGGTAATGATTTGTGTGAATAAAGATTCCCAAAATTAGGAACACTATGAGAGTGTAATGGTGATACCGGATAACCGATGGCTGTGTTTGAAACACAATATCCATACCATTATCCTATAATGGGGACAAAAAATGAGGGTTTACCACTGAACATGTTCAAAATATGGAACCTGTCTTGGATTTTCATTCAAAGTCTTACAGGACATGGGTCTTGGATAGTAAGAGATCCAAAAATGGAATGATACCAAGTCATTAGAGATCCCCTTTAGATGTGTAAGAGGATGAGGATCCAGACAAGGGGAATGTGAATAATGGAAGTGGAGTGATGGAATGTTAGAATGGTTTGAAAAACTCTGGGAAATAATCCACCATGGATTAAAAAACATTGGTATAAGCACATTGTTCTGAAGTAATATTCAATCCATGTTTCAGGTAAGTGCTATCTCAGATGTTAAGCAACAACTGAGAATGCAGATGATGTAGTAGGTTACTAGAAACATAGAAGAGGGACTCTCGGAAGAGGTCCTAGGAATAATTTTAGTTTTATATCATACGATGAAGATGATGGATATGTAGTTTAATGTAATATGGTAAAAAATATGCATGGTACAATTTCATATCATGTGATCAAGATGTTTCCCTTAGTTTAACATCATATGGATTAGATGTTTCACACAATTTAATTTCATATGACATGGACCCCTGAGAATTGTTTAAATTCGTGTTTCATGGACCATAAAAATGTCTTCTTTGAAGTGACTGATTCAAAAGAATCTTGCATACCACAAAAGGATCAGGAAATAGATGGATGTCAACTCAAATGAGGAACAAGGATCCCACACCACATCACACATCCCTAGAGGATTCACATGCAATTTAAAGTCATGACTAGACATAGAGGTCATAGAGTATGGACCTAGGGAATAAGGATTCCCAAGACGGGAATGAGGTGCGGCAGAGTGATAAACCTTTCATGAACGTGGGTCTTACGAGGCCTGCGCCACACAACACTTTCCCAATGAAACTCACACACATTTTAATGTCGGGATGATTGGACTGTGCCTCTTATTTTAAGGTCACAGAGCTCAGAACATAATATTCTTTTTACTACTGGACCACATAAGTATAAACCCCACCAGAATTCCTAATCCCACATGATCCATAATCGATGTGGGAAACAAGGAATGACTAGGGGTTTTCCAGACATATAGAAGCAGACATTGAAGGCTACACCAAACTTAGAAATTTCATTACAATATAGGGGAGTGTAAAGGAGGTATGTCGATAATTTCATGATCTGGATAAAGGGAGAATGGTGAGTAGGGATTGACTATCAACCATTTTAGAAACACATGGACCATTACCTAACCTACGAATAATGGGGTGATAAAACAAGAGGTAAACTGTTGACCTAATTCAAAATAAAGGATCTGTCGTATCTGTTGACAGATATCTACTTTGGAGTTCGCCCATCACAGGAGGTGATGCAAAGTGGCAAGATACCATCACTATTAGGGGTCTGTTTGGATTTGAAAGGTGATGGAAATTTAGACCAAGAAGGACTCAAAGTGTGGAAGGAGGAATACTAGAAATTTGGACTTGAACCCATGTCCTACAAATAGTTTATGATCATATTGCATGGACCATCTAGAAGGTAACACACAGAGTTTATGGTCTTATGGTCTGGACCATATAAAAAAGTTTAAAGTATTATTTATTGGACTACAAGGTAAATGTTTGATACAAGGGTATATATATCGAACACAATAGGTAAAACCCAATGCGAATAGATACAAGGAGTCCCCTGTACAATATACATAACTTAAGATGAATTTTATATAGTTTAAAGTCATATTTCCTGGACCATAACTAAGTCCAAGAGGCTAAAAAAAATGAACCTTTGGTGGAGCCTAAAGACAAGAAGTACGAGCACCACTATATATCCCTTAAGTATGGGAATAAATGAATATATATTTCTAGACCACAATGTGGTGGAAGACCAATACCAGTGAAAATGATCCTCTATGATGAGGGAATCAAGAGAATTTTTATTCTCAAATGGGGGTGGAGTTGTAGTTTAGCTTCATGTGTTGAGGATGTTAGGATATGTAGTTTTAGGCCATATAACTCAGAACATTGGGGTTGTATATAAATTAAGGTAATAATTCTTGGACCTATTTCAAATAGTTTAAGGTCATGTTTCCTAGAAAAAGGGGAGTGTACAAAATGGATATGTGTAGTGTGACGTTTTGATAAACCCGAAATGAATGAGGGCCCAAGGGGTCTTAACACTAAATAACACATTCCCAAGGAAAATTATATTCAGTTTAAATTCATGATGCTTTGACTTACTGTAAATAGTTTAGGTTCATGTTACCTGGACTGGGGGTTCTTAGTTTAAGGTCATATAGTTAAGACTATAGGAAAAGGTTCATTCAAGGATGTTCATCTGATGCAAGAGTTAACACCTGACATGAATGATCCAAGGGGGATCTTCATCACATAAAACAATCCTGACACAGGTTGTGCATAGTTTGAAGTCATATGGTATAGACTATGATTACAGACAAGGGGCCGAAGGGTTGATAAACTTATAAATGGGCCTAGATATGAATAGCATGAGCATTGATATGTATCCCATGATGATAGGAATCGATTCATACAGAGTTATAGAGTACAACATGGTGGAAAAATAACACCAGTGTGGGAAATCCTCTCTATAGAGAAAAATAAAGCATCTGACGGTTATCGTGAGGCATATAGAACTTTTTTAGGGTATTATCTTAGTTTAACATTGAGAATTGAGGATGTTGACTTATAGTTTAAGGTCATAGAGTCTAGACCATGAAAAAATGGGAAGGGAGAATACTCCAAATGGGTAGATTTCACGTGGTGTCCTAATAGACCTGACATGAATGAGGAAATAAGAGGAATGACACCACATGAAATATTCCTAGGTGATTTCTACATACAGTTTAGAGTCATGATGCTTGGACTTGGTGTGAAAAGTTTAAGGTAATGTTTCCCGAGCCATTAGCTCTTAGTTTAAGGTCATGGTGTTTAGAACATGGGGTGAGCACTCCAAAATGGATATGAATAATGTGGTGAAAAAATGGTCTTGATGTGAACGAGGGACTATAAGTCATATACAACACATTTATCTTCTTGAGGAGGCTTGCATATAGTTTAGAGTCATGATTCTTGGACTCAGGATCCTAGTTTAAGGTCATAGATTTTATAGAAAGGACTCCTTGAACAAATATATGTAGTGTGGTGGATTAAGAAACCTGACATGAATGAGGGAAAAGGAGACCCAAAGACACATCACATATTTCTAAGGATACTTTCACACTGTTTAAAGTCGTGATTCTTGGATTGAGCTGAGGATAAGGGGTTGAAGGAATGATGAACTTACGACTGGATCTAAATAAAAAATGTCTGGGTGTCATTATGTATCCCATAAGGATGGGAATAAAACCACACATAGTTCTTGAAGGGAATTTTTCCTGTGTAGGTTTGATCCATACATAGAGAGGGGGAATATTTTTATTGGGAGTGGATAGATCATGATATAGAATCCAAGAATCACTATGTATCATGTGTGGATTAGAATCAAGCTATACATAGTTTTGGAACATGTCATGGTAGATTACCAATCCAAATGTGATGTCCTCTTAGGTGATAACATCATGGTGATATGTGGTTTATTGTCATGTGGTTAGGATATGGTTTTTCACACAATTTATCATCATGAAACTAGGATTATGATGCTATGTAGTTTATATTCATTCAAATAGGATGTTAACAATATAGTTTAACATCATGTTGTAGTGATTATGGGGAAAATTAATTCCAAGGGGGATGTGCATGGAGTGAAAACTATAAATTGATGTGAATGAGTAACATAAAGTCCCATGTCACACAATACATCCCATGGAAGACTTGAACATTGTTTAAAGTCATAATGCATGGACTTGACCTTTTAGGTTAAGGTTATAGAGATCCAACCAAAAAGGAAAAAAATTACTCAAACAAATATGTGTAGTGAGGCGTTATAGAAAACCTGACCTGAATGAGGGCCAGGGAGGCCCAACACCATAGAAAGCAGTCTGGAGGAAATCCACACATAGTTTAATGTCATGGTTTTTGGACTTGGGGCTCTTAGTATAAGGTCATGAAGTTCAGAGCATGGGGTGAGGCCTTCTTGAAACAGGTATGGTGGCATGGAAGAGTGACAAACCTAACATGAATGTGGGAATAAGAGGCCCAATTCCACACCACACATTTCCAAGAAGTACAAAACATAATTTAAATTCATGATTCTTGGACAACAATAGCACAGTTTAACATCATGTTTCTGGGATGTGGACACATAGTTTGACATCATATGGTGAGGATGATAAATGTTACGTAGTTTATTATCATGCAAATAGGGTGGTAAAAACATAATTTAACGTTATTTTATGGAGACGACTAAAGGATATTCACGTAAATTAATATTTTAGAATCATGGAATTGGTTGGAGGAGTAATGTTCTATATATCCATAGTGATTAAGGAGTATACATCATTGGGATAGACCTTCTGAATGATGTATGTTCTTTCCCATTTGGGCTCCAACATTGGTGGATTTCTACTGGGTATCATTGGTGTTCAAAGATCCAATACCATGTCACTCTGGAGGAAGGAGTGGATGTGATCCTTCTTATTTAACTACCTACATATCTTATTCTAGTGACTCATTATATTATGAAAGGCTCACAACCTATTCTCTTTGAGGGATTACAACTTAAAAATACATAATTCTTTCATTCTATCTAGAATATTCTAATCATAGATAGCTATTCAAAGTGACTAAAACAAGATCTCAATGAATATGAATGCCTCTATTCTATACACCAGGGAATGTGGAGTAATCTGGGTGGAATTAACTTCATGCATAATTTGGGGAATCTCATCTCCTTGTATGTAACAGATGAGAATCTCATAAAAATCACATTTTTAGAGACGTTTCTCAAGGTTGGGACCACTCTAGAGGGTGAACTGTACGGTGCGCCAATAGATTCTCTCATGTTCGGATCAATTTGGAAGGAGGATACATTTTTGGAGATAGTCGATGAAAGGATTTGTCTAATTAGAGACTTCTTATACTATAGGAAAATTTGGAGGTCTTGATGTAGAAGCATCGATGGTCAGGTGGTTTACCTGTAGGTTGTTATCATCATCTGGGATGATGGGGGTAATGAACCTCTGATGAGACACATGAGAGAATATATCATCTTGTCCAGGCTCTACAAGATAAGAGTCTAGACTATCCAAGGCGTTAGCTCAACCATTCTGCAATTGAGGAATATGATCCACCTATGGATGAAACGGGAACTAGGCCATCAACTGGTGAGTGTGATTCCGAAGGGGCACGATCTTGCGCTTCTTGATGGTATAATCACCATTGATTTGTTTTATGACTAACTCAAAGCCCCCTTCATGTGTAAGAGGGAAACATCAATCTCAAGAGCCAACTTGAGACCAGTTATGAGATCCTGATACTCTGCCTCATTTTCAGTGAATCCTTTTGATAGCAGGAATGAATATGGTAGAAAATCCGTCTTGGGAGTGATGAAAATGATTCCCAGACTTACTCTATTAATCTTAGGGTCTTTTAGACCTCTATCGGTTGGGATCCAGGAGGTCCCATCAAAATGAATCTGCCAGTACGAAATAGACTAATAAACTGAGAGGATGGATTCATCTGGGAAATTAACATCCAGAGGTTTATCTTCAAGATCTAGATGGGCATCCAAAAATTCTACCAATTACTGATACTTGAATGCTTTCTATGGAATGAATATGATGCTGAACTACTAATGGATCACTACCTATAAGGTTAGTCATCCCATAAACATTAGAAAATTTAGGATATACATTAGTTGATCTACATGAGACACCATATATATCTCATGATGCTATAGATAGTGCCACAACTTCTGCACTATGAAAACCAGCACGATACAACTCTTCTCAATAGGAGAGTATTTGGACTCTATGTTGAGGAGCATGCGAATAAGATAATATATAATGTTCTCTCTACCTTCATTGTTATTATGAGAAATGATGGAAATGAGGGATCATTCTAAGGAGGTCACATAAAGGACCATAGTATTCCCTGATATTGGTGGCATTATAACCAAAGGCTGTAGTATATACCACTTTATTTTCTCAAATACGTCTTGAAACCCTTCATCCCATTGGTAGATTAAAACTTTCTTCATGAGCTTGTAAAAGTTCTTACACTTTCCATCCATATTCACAATGACTTGGAGTATATAGAATATGTGTCCTTGAAGGCCTCATAGTTTCCAGAGGTTGCTCGAAGGAGACATCAGGTTTATATCCTTGAACTTATCTAGGTTAATTTCAATTCTTCTATATCTGAATATGAAACCAAGAAACTTCCAATATGTAACCCCAAATATACACTTCAAAGGGTTCATATTCAGATGCTGGGAGAGGAGGAATCTAAAAACTTTGTCAATATCATAGAGATGGTTTTAATGCCGGTGGTTTTTGACCACCAAATCATCTACATAGAATTCCAATAGTGTACCAATGACTGTCTTGAATATGTGATGCATGTATTACTAATAAGTGTCTCTTAAATTATTTAAACTAAAGGGAATTACCTGAAAATAGAATTTTACTTGCAGTGCTCTGAAGGTGGTAGAATCCTAATCCCTATGGTCCATCTAGATTTTGTTGTATCTAAAGTACCCATCTATGAGGGAGAGATCCTAGAACCCAACTGTGGTGTCAGTAAATAGATATATCACTATAAGGGAAAAAATCCTTCATAAATGATGGTTGAGATCCTAGAATTAAACATAGACTCTAACCTACCCATTATTCTTCCTGACTAGGATGATGTTGGAAAGACACGTGGGGTATAGAACCTTCTTGATGAAGAAGGATTTGATAATATTGTTGGATTTTCCTTGACCATGTCATCATGAGAAGGGTGACTTATTCTAGGAGGCTTTTTAAACCCATGATGACTCACTAGGAGACCTAGCCAATAGATGGAGACCTAAGGGTCTATTCCTGGCATCTCTCTATATCTCTAGGTGAATACACTATGATATTTCTTCTTGAAATACACATACTACTTCTATTCCTCCAGAGGAATGGATGCACTAATTAGCATCGACCTTGGGTCATCCTCAGTACCAAGGTTCACTTGAACTAGCTTATCCACAGTGGTGGAGATGCCCTCTTCAAACATGGGAGGAGTATCTTCCCAATCCACTTCATCATTTTAGGAAGGGAATTGTAGGGAGAAGATGACTCATTAAGGCTTAATGATTATTCAAGAAAACTAGTGACTAGATGGGTAGATGTGGAATCATGGATGGGAGACTCCTACTCTACTTAAACCATGATGACATAGTCTTTCAAACTGATTCCATCGGGACTTCAACTACCAAGATCATGCTTTCTGTTAAAAAAATGGTGGCAGGTTGGCTAATGTCACTTCAACCTGGCTTGGTGGAGCATGTGGGTATGATGTATAGTTGTATCCATGGGAAAAAAATCTCGATACCTCATAGAGGTAGGAGCTTCTAATATTACCCAATCCCGACCTGTTTAGGAGTATGAGGTAATATTCCAACATTACTTATGCCTAGGGAGACAGTTCCCTTTCCTCCTAGAAATGAAAAAGCAATATCCCAAGTCTAGCATAATGGCTTCCAACTGGTGAATTAATAGGATAAAGGTATCATCCAAATCTATCCATGGAATGGATGAAATGGTCACGTGATCAAACTCATTGGTCAAAACCTAATTTTCCTTGCACTTTTAATAGACAACAACCACATAGAAGAATTAACAAGAATTGAAGGGAGATGAATCACCTTTTAGCATGCCTACTCGGCCATTGAGGAAGTACTTGAGGAAGTGGTGATATGAGGAAGGGACTACAACATACATATATATCCATGGACTACCCAAAAACTCAATGAAGGTAGTATATTTCAAGACAACCATAAAATAAACATTTTCTATCAAGCTACCAAATTGGGTATTCAACTGGATTTTTCCATATGGTCTCTTCTTGGCTCGGTCATAACCCTAAATTTTTAGGTTAGAAAGACACAGATATGCTTCAGTCAGTCCCATCCTACAGAGTGTCCAGGTCGGGATGAGATTGATCATGGAACCTATGCTGACTAGACAGTGACATACTTCCATGCCATCTAATTGTCTGGTGATTTACAATTGGTGAAGGTTCCCCCACACGATGGATCGATCATCTTCTATAGAGAATGATATTATTCCTTGATATTATTCTTACTAAACCTACTCTACATATAAGGTCTCTATGGTTACTACCTCTTTATAAAACTAGAGGGGGCTATTTAATTCTTCTATGATCTCCTCACACATCTCCTATGATAGGCGGAGGGCCTCTAGGATCGAGAGATTTGGAGGTATGAAAGCAAGGAGTTTCAACACGTCGTACTTCCATTCCAGGAAAAAAAATTATTCCCGCAATGGACGCAACTGGCTAAACTATTGGATTCTGAATGGTGCTAGTATTTTCTTACTACTCCCAAGATAACTTTACCAGGACCACTACTAGATAACTATTGGATGGATGAGGTCTGGATTTAGATGGATGAGGTTGATTGCAATGTGGTTGTAGCTATTGTACCTATTCACTTAGTACAATCAGCTATAGTGGCATACTTGACAGAGCAGGTAAATAAGACTGTGCCTACTGATCTCTTCACAGATCCCACTATGTGGTCTTAGTATATTTCATGAAATGGATTGAAATGCAAGCCTATGCATTTTGATAGTTCGCATATCCTTATCTTCTTATTTGGAGATATCAAATAAAGACACTTTAGGAGGGGAGGTTCCTGATAATCTTTTTCATAAGAGACCAGAAATGGATCCACCAATTCGACAGTATTCATGGATGAAAACTCTGGGTCATTATCATATGAGTCTTCCTAAGGTGTACTGACCCTATATGTGACTCCCATATTTAGAGGAATGAATTCACTGAGGGCGAGATATGCATTTAGTGCTATCATGGGACCTTAATTTCCCTTATTTATTAAAAACCCAATCTTTTGGGATGAATAAGGTGTGAGTTAGATGTAGAACCAGTAATCGAGGAGGGTGTTGTGACATTATGAGATTTGGGTTGGCCTAAGTAGGCATGGATGACACCATGGGAATGAGGGACCACTCTTCAGTCCAACCAATCATATTACTTCTAAGTCCCATGGTTGGAAACCTACTTCCATTTAGATTCACCATTTCTATCACTATTAGGCTTAGTGGAGACATGTGACACCTATTCTAGGACATGGCTTACATGACAACACCATTGTCCACTTGGTCTTGAATTCAATCTTTAAACACGTAGAATTTCTTGATGGTATGTAAAAGGATTATATGGTAAGGGAAACAGTCAAGGAGATTAGTGATATTGGTTACATGTATCTTCCTACACTCTAGTAGCTTCAGAACCCCCTACTCTAAAGAACTACTAAAAAAATAAGGAATATGTGCTTCATTGCAGGAATAGGTCTAGTTTTCCCTATTTGGGAATGGAGATTGGGAACTTGGCAGAGAAGAGGGGATGGATCCCAATGAGGGGATGCAGCCACATTATCTCATCTAGGAAGTTGTCCATGATGAGGAGGCACCTACCTATTCTTCACTGGGTGAGGCTGAGCTGGATGAGGCTTCTGTAATTGTAAAGGCTATGTTTGGTGAGGTTATGCTGATAACAGCTCTAGCGGCTCTGTGGCCTCCACCTATACCACGACGACAATATATTCCTTATAGTTTCTTCTTGCAGGAGATGAAAGAGGAAATAGATGTGCCTAATTGGCTTGTTGTAAGGATTCCTCTAGGAATTGGGCCTTTTCAGTGAAATACCAAAAACCACATAAGAAATTATGAGTGATTAGGATGGTGACTAGTTTAGTTTTGAAATCACCCATTCACATCATCAATAGTTTTTCTTGGTTCAGTGACATATCGAGTGATTACATAAGGCCCTTCCACTGGTCAAAAAATTATGTGATGCACTCATCTAGAAGTTGCATTCACTTGAAGAGTTCATAAATTATTGTCTTGCATGAGGTGGAGCTAAAATAGTAGATAAACTTCCTACGGAGGTCTTCCCAACTAGTGATGGACCCGATGGGTAACTGTCTATACCAAAAAAATGTTGACCCTTCCAATGTTTTTACAAAAAATTAGATCTTGGCAGCCTCCTATTTTTCAAGGATTCCCAAGAAGGTATTACACATTGAGATGAAGTGGGACAGATGATATGAGGGTCACCTATCCTGTTAAAGGGAGAGAAGTTAGGGTTCCCATAATACTGGGGTGCTCACATATCATCCACCCATTCTGGATATAGATTGTTGTTAGGTTGGATTTCCACCTGTTATATCTCTAGGGCCTCTAGAATAGAAATGATAGTGTCTATGAAATCATCATAGCAGGGCTTCCTTTCTTGACAAGAATACTTGACCACCATTTCATTGATATGATCCTCACCATGGTAATCATGCTTGACGGATCATTGACCAAATTGTAATGAAACTTGATCTGGGTCTTACGGGAGGTTATCATGTTGATCTAGAGGGTTTGGAAATGCACACCATGGCCATTTTTTAGACACCCTGACCTCTACTCTATCATGATGTGCAGGATCATTATGCTCAATTGGGAGAAATTTTCCAAGGAGGACTTTTGGTTTCCCCTACTGCCCCAGTGGAGGAGGGACATGATTTTGTCAAGGATCACAATAATCTGGGCTCCACTCATAAATAAGTTCATCAATTATCCTCTTATGGTATGTGAACTACTATTTTATGGAAGAAATTGTAGGATCTACCTTCTTATTCAACTAAACATCAGATGGACAAGAGGGCTTGAGAGGTCCCTTGTCCTTGTTGAGATTCTGACTGATGAGTAATGATGTAGAGGGATTCATGAGGATGAGAACCTACCTTTGAAGGCGTGTGTGGACACCTATATGAGGGTATACTTGATACTATGCATCTCTATGGGGAAGGTTATCTCTATTGGTTCCTATGATAGTTTCCTTGTCCTTGGTTATTTCAGGGACAACCAAGTTCACTATGACTGTACCTAGGAGAATATCCTCAATATCACTAGGTAGGTCTGACTGACATAGGATAGGGATGAATTGGAGAGAAGAAAACTATCCCTATCCCTAAATCTGCACATGTAGAGACTTCTCTTCAATGATTCTACAAATCACTATTAAGATCTGGAGACATCTCTATTGGAGGGTCTGATGATAGCTGGGTGATGTAGGGTGTTGAGACCTTGAGAGTGCTGCTAACTCAACCATGGGTCACTGCTGATCGATGTCATCGAAATGCTTCTGAATTCTTGGATAGACCAACTTATAGTCATATAGGTGAAAAAAATCATTTATAAATTCCAGTAGAAGCACGTGATCTGGGTCTTAGTGAGGGAATCTATGATATTGAATTCTAGAGATGCATTCGACTAGAATACCACTGAAAACTGATCAGTGTCTAGAGTGTATCACATGTTTTCTTATTCATAAGTGGAGCCTTGCTCTTATTTAGCGTAATATTCACTCATCTCTAGCTGAGAAAATAGTATTGTCACTAATGTGGATCATTTCAGTGGTGGAATGGATGGTAGATGAGTTTTTTCATGAGATGACTGGTCACTACACGTTGGTTCATCACTCGAGGATGATACCAACCACATCATTACATCCCTATTGGACTGGGTGTTTACAAATAACTCATGTGTGAGGGAAGAGAGAGTCATCTATGGTTTAATTAATGACCATTATATATCAAATTCTAGAATAAATTTACATGATCTTGGGTAGAGGTAGAGAATGAAACTAGAAATAATATAGATGAATGAACCATGAGACCCTTGAAGGGGCCAGATATTCCTCCACCTATATGTAACTATGAATGGATTTGGGAATTAAGTGGATCTCACCTTCCAAGGATTACAAACTACACTATCTAGGCTCTTGACCCAAACTCTAATGTTGATGAATGGAGTGAAGGTTCCATCATCGAATCACATCCCCCTCTAAATCTAAGAAGAAAATGGGATTAATGACCACTTGGTGCTTCCGAGTATTTTTCCTTCAGTGGTGGTGGTTCATCCTAATACCTCATGATGGACCTTTAGGGAAGGGAAGCTCTTCATCATGGGGAGGAACTCTGTGATGGAAGGTGATGACACATGAAAGACCTTCTATTTGATTTTCTAGGATATGGGAAGGGCCTCCGTATTGGTTTTTATCGGAGTGGGGAGGACCTCCACTTGGAATGTCATAGGAGTGGGAAGGACCTCCACTCTGGCTATCGATGGACAAAGGGAGACCACCTCTTTGGTTTGTGGGAATGTGGGGAGGGACTCCATGTTTATTATAATTGTGGGGAGGACCTAAGATTTGATGGGTTGAAGTGCATGGAGGGCCTTTGCATGGGAAAAACTGGACATGGGGAGGGACTCAATGTTGAGGATATGAATTATAGGGAGGACCTCCATAGTGGATTCTGAAAGTGCAGGGAGGAACTCTATTGTGGCTGGTGGAAACATGGGGAGGGCCTCCATGTTGACCACTAGAGGAGTGGGTATGATCTCTACTCTAGTTGGATATGGCATGGGGAGGACCTCCATGTTGTTCGGTGGTGATGACACTGGGAGGACTTCTATACTGATTGTTATTGAAGTAGGGAGGACCTTCATGTTAATTGGTGATGGATCAGGGAGGGCCTCCACTTGATCTGGGAATGGCATGAGGAGAATCTTCAAACTGATGGTCTTTAGAATGGGGAGGACCTCCATACCGGTAACCATAAATATGGGGAGGGCCTCCACTCTGGATATCGATGAGGCAGGGATGGCCTTCACTTTGACAGATGCTAGGAACATGAGGAGGACCTCCATGTTGGGTGTGAGAGTGGGGAGGAACTCCACTCTGGTTGGTTATAGTATTAAGAGGACCACCATACTAGATATCATCATTACGGGAAAGCCCATGATGACTGCTGGAGGTGCCGACAATTGTCAGAGTCAACCCTACCTGCCTGTGGGGCGGCTATGGTCTTGTTACCAACTAGGTGTTGTTGGGTCCCTATTATGCAGTGGAAGGGATCTAGTGGAATGTGACCAATGTGGAAGAAGCCACCAGAGCTATAGAAGATGATACCATTTGGTGGGTATTCTCCTGAACGTGGGCTAGACATTGGCGTTGGGTGGAACAGAATGGGGACGAAAGAGTAGGGGAATAATGCACATGTTCCTAGGCTGGTAGAACCGGTTGCTTCTGGCACAGATGGGGCCTAGTGGAAACCCTCTTTGGAATATCCTAAGTAGTCATCACAGTCAGGGTGACTCGTGAATCCCCCACCTCTTCGGCATTGGGGATTGATTCATAGGATCCATATAGGGGAGAGTCTCTCAAAGTGATTCATAGTTGGAGTGACGAGTAGTGGCTCTCTACATGGCCCTTAGGGTGGTGGTGTTAGTAAGTTGTAGAAGTATCTAAGTCCAAGAGAGCTATAAATATCCTGGGAATGACTCCCATATTCTCATACTGATGTATGAGTTCATCCATAACCCTATTTGGATGATTTTGGAGGGTGAAATGGGGTATGGGAGCCTAGTAGCTGATGGTGTAGCGGATTTCATGGAGGAGGTGGAATCATGTGGGATTGTTGTGTTGAAATTTATCCTAACCCTACATCTATGAGAATTGGTTGGTTGGTTTCCTATGAATTGAGTCCTATAATATAGATATATTCAGCTGTTAGTACATGTACATGGAATGTAATGCCCAATTCTCCAACATCGTCCAATATTCCATTCCCAGAGAGAGAGTTCCACACTAACGATATCACAAACCAGGATTCCCAAAGTTTAACTGTCAAAATCTATGGTGACTTCTATGTTGTGCCCACTATTTTTATAGTGGGTTGTGGCACTGTATAGATGGATCTGTTGAGATGATAATCTAATGGTGTCTCAAATACCACTTGTCCCTATTTTTAAGAGAAGAGTTTCAAGTTGGAAACCGATCCTTGATCTGATGACCAATAAAGCTTCATTTCAGATTCACTATTTTTTTCTCATTGTTTTTCTAGGGAACGACTTCCATGCATGTTTATACATGATGGAGTAACAATTATGGCCCCACATTACCACTTTCCAAAAGAATGTATCTTTCATAACTTTGAATAGTGATGTATACTCTTTGATCGAAATGAGATGATGTGATATCATCTTCCCATTTCATGGATTCCTCCTCAGAATTCATTTCCTAGTCTGGGTCTCCCCCATATATTTGAGTCATGCTCATGAAACTCATTCCTAGTTACATTTCTTAGTGGATCCTGGTTAATTATGTTGCTTCTGTCTGGACATTCCAAGGGGTGTTGACAGGGTGGAAACCTTCTTCTAGGAGAGTTGTCACGTTGGGAATATTTAGAATGTTTAGACACTAGTAACATTATTCAAATGTAATCATCCTTATAGGATGTCATATTATAATTTTCCATGTGCCCAAGATGGCGCCTCACTATCCCAACTCACACTCTCAACTCCAGATCCAGCTATCGACATCATTCTCTTCCACCTAGGATTTCGTGTTCTATCCACATTGATGGATATCCCCTCCTCTATCGGCTTATCTATATTTCGGCTTCACTATCCTCCTATTTGGGTTTCATTGCCTCCTCGGAAGAAATGGTACCTTTATCCTTCTATGTCTTATTTGAGCTTAATCTTTACAGGTTCGTTCTCTTAGGGTTTTATGGATTTTCCATGTTTTCTCATCTTCCATCCTTTCTCTTCCAATCTGACAAGACACACACAACCCCATGATGGTTGGGTGTGTTAGTCATTTATATGGGTTTGGGACTGTGGAAGTGTAAGTAAGGGAAACATGAATTTCTCCATTTTGATGGCTTCTTTCCTTAGTTTCTCTCAATATGTCTGGGGTTTTATTTATGTTTCAGTCCCAATTTCTTATTAGGTTTTTAATATCAGTTCCCACATCTTTGTTCCTATTTCTTCAAGTTATGGGTTTCAATCACTATTTCCCTTAGGGTTTCCATCATAGTGTTTATCTCTCTCATTCCATGGTAGTTTATATTCATACTTTCTACTACTTTGCTACTTCTCCCTGCTCTAGATTCCTAGTCCCTCAATCCATTAAAGGTTAGTCAGGTGCATCAGACACCAAAAGAGTTTTGGGATGTTAATGAGGATCAGTAAGAGTTCTTGGGAAGTACATCATGTGGTGGATTTATATAGTTACTATTTTCTTTCATATTTCTCCTTTTCTGATGGATATGGTTCTCTTTGGTAGCTGTCGGTGTTGTTCATGACGGTGTCACACTACTTCTTGATGCAGTTCAGTAATGAGGGGTGCATAAAAGGTTCTTTTTTAATGACATATTGATGGGATGGAGGTTTTATTATGATAGAGTAGGTGTAGCAGTGGTAGGATGTGCTTCTGTGGTTTGTTCTCTCCAGTGAGGTGGTGAATCAGGAGGTGATGGATTGATGTTTTATAGTGACGATGGCAGTGTGATGATAAATATTGTGTTATGATAATGACAACATCAACATGATTTCTGGAGGTAGTTTGATTTGAGGGATTGGTTCCCACGGAGGTTCCTTTAGTTTTTGAATTTTTATTTGGGTTTGTCTTTTGAAATTTGAATTTGTATGGGGTAATCAGTCATGAAAAGTTCCCACTTTTCCCAACTAGTGGGTTTTTATGAAAATAACAAAAAATTTATTTTCCATAAGAGGGTATCTCATGGAGGAATCTTAGGCATGGAACCCAAGGTATCTCGTACCAATCATTTGGTATCTCATGCTAAAGGAATATCTTCCAAGGATTTTACCTTAGTCATTACATGTTTAGCATGAGGTAGCTTACATTTTAGGCACATTTCTTCCAAGGTTTTCACCTGAGGCATCCCTTGTATATCATGGGGTGGCAGTATGATATAGTTCATGAGTTTAACATCTTGTGAAGAAAAAGATGATATCAATAAAAAATCCCCATGGAGGCGGATCAAGGAGGTGCGTCCCTAAAAGGGAATACTTAGAGGGTTTGTCGATGGATGGATCCAAATGCCCTATAGAGGCGGATTCAGGAGGTGTGTCCCATAAAGGGGGGACGCCACACCTTAAAAGGTTGATATGAATACACTTTGTGGTGGATTTGGGAGGTTCACCCCTAAGGGGGGGGGGGCTGGTTTACCATTGGTTGGGATTGAACCTTATAGAGGCATCCTACGTACCCTTATTATAAGGTAGATAATAAAACCCATGTAGTTTGATGGCACAATTTAAGGTCATGTGACTGGACCAGTCCATGTTGTTTAACATCATGTGGTTCGGATGCTCGCACCATGACAGAAGCATCAATGAGGGATGGTGTGGGGATTACACATGATAGATTTCCTCATAAGATGATTTCTCTTGGTTGGATGGTCTGGGGCTTATGCATGACATCTTCCCAAGTGGTGTATTAATCTTACCGGGACGTGGAACCCTGGGGAAAAGTAGGATGGATATGGATGTGGTGGATGGAGTGTCATTTTTGGACCTCAGTGAGGATTCCTACATATCATAGCTAGTTGAGAATAAAATCTCACATAGTTCAGAATGGGTTGGGGCTTACACCTGAGGAGACACCCTATCTTGTTGGGGCTTATGCATGTAAGTTTCCCATTTAGGGGACATGATGTGATTGGGGATTATGCATGAGAGTGTCCCATAGAACATGTATGGTTATAGATTAATACATGAGGGATTACCATCTGGTGGAGGTTGTATGTCATATTCACTACTAACCTATAATCCCACATGAGTTATGATCACTGGTTCTATGAGTCTATTTACACTAGGTCCCTTACCCATTGAAAATAAACCATTATAATTACCCATTTTCCCTATAGTGTTATAGTGTCCCACAAATTTTATAGATTGATATGACATATTCAAAATGTTTTAAGTGTTTATATTCAAATACCATTTATATTTTCCCGACTTTATGATAAATTAAATGAATAGTATCATAATAAATTTTATCATATTTTATGTTAAATAATATTTATTAAATTATTTAAAAGTAATAAAATATTGAAATAGGAAAATTAGGATGATAAATGATAAAAAAATCATCCATTGGCCATTTATGAGCAAATTTTTACATTATAAGTAATATTATAATCCTTTAATATTGAAAAATTCATAACCATGGTTATGGTTAGAATTGGTTAACCAAGGGGTTAAACCTATAGATAAGGTATAAAATGTTATCTAAACCTATATATATTTTTTGGATTATTATATTATGACCATTTAACTCTTATATTCAATTAAATTTCAATTTGAAAACATTTTATATGAGTTAGACACATATTATATTGTAATATTTTTTGTATTTTCAAAAATGACATTAATGATATTTTATAAGAAATAATATATTATTAAATGATTTAAAATTCATAAAAGTATTATATTTAGAAAATATAATGGGAAATGGTTCAAAACATAAACCACAATCTATTTATGGGTTACATTTCTTTTTCCAGTAACTTTATTGACTCCCAAAGAGTAAAAAACCTTGTTTTTGTGGTAATCATCAAAAGGGTTAATAAGGGTTTAAATAAAGAGACAAGGGTTAAAAAATCACTTAAACTTTTAAATTTTTTATTTTATGAGATAATTTAGAATCACAATAATATTATATTTTAATTATATCAAGTTTTATCCATTTTAACATTAAAATTAATTTATATTAATTTAATACTTTAAGAAATTCCAAGAATGACCCTTCCTTTACTTATACAAAGGAACCCCCTATCCTCTTATCTACACACTTAAGTAACCAATTGGTTTGATAAAGACCTAGAAAATTATATTCCATAAGTCCCTAAACATGTTATAGAGGTGTTATTTTTGGAAAAAATACCAACCTTAGAGGCCTTAAAGTGTAAAGAAAAGTGAGTTTTATGAAGAATATGTATAGCTTTTAACTGAATGTTTTAGTTTTATTTTTTATTTTAACTCCTTAAAATATTATAAAAAAATTATTAAATAATAAAATAAGTATATTAATTTTATTGAGATGATATTTTGTTAATTTAATAACCTATATACATCTCCTATTACATAAATTGGGAAATAAATCCATCATTTGTGTGTATGGTGGGCTAACTCCTCAAAAAACATAAACAATTCATTTTCCATCACCACTTATTAGGGATGGTTATAATGATGGATTTAAAGTGTATATATATATATGATATTTATGGAATAATTATCATTATTAAAAGATAATATATCATCTATTTTCTTACCTTTCCATCTATAGAAAAATGATAACATCATTTACGCGTAAGTGTGGATTTCCACTTATTTGAAGTGATGTGATTCATTTTTCATCACCACATAACATGGATGATATGTATAAAGTTATTTAAATAAACAAATAAATATATATATATATATATATGATATAATCATAATTATATAATGATAAAATATTATTTACCTTCTTTCTATCATGTTCTTTGAAAAATATAAATGTTACTCATGCGTACGTAAAACCTACCGTCTCCATGATTGTAATGTAATTCATTTTTCATAACCATATTTCATGATTAGTTTCAAAATTATTATTAATGTATAAAAATTATAATAATAAAATTATTATTATTATGGATATAATAAAATAATAATTACTTTGACCATAGAAAACTTACCAAAGTCATTTTGGACATATGAATAGAATATCATCAAAATATTCGACATGAACTTAATTGATTAAGTCATTGTATATGACATGGTAATAAATAAGATAAAAAGAATAATAAAATTGATAAAAATTATTAATAAAGTAAATAATTAACATAATTTTATTATTTAGGAATATAAGGAACACACATGATGATTCCAAATCAAGGTAAGGGGCACTTTACCATAAAAACCTCATTTCAAATGTTTTAAATATTTATTTTCCTAAATCATTTTCTTCCATGTAAATATTTCTAAAAATAATTTTTTTTATTTATATTCACATAAATTAACTATAAATAAGATTTTATATCACTTTTAATTTATTTAAAATATTTTTAAATGGAATCTTTTTATGTATTTTATACATAACAATTTGACTTTATTTATAAAAGGAAAAAAGTATTGTTCTATTTTAAAGTAAATGTAATCCACATATTTTCTTTTTGTTGAAACTATTATTTAATGTTTTTGAGTCCTTTATAATATTCCATGTTTTTTAAAGAAAAAACCTCTTTCCGTTTGTTTAAGAAATTTTAGTTTTGAAATTTTTTTTATAAAGAAAATGGATATATCAATATCAAAAAAAAATTTATGTTTGGGTTTAAAAGAATGTTTTTATGAATTTAACGATGTAAAAGAAATGTTTTATGTATTTAATGCTTGTTAGGGTCATTATATATTTTTTATATTGATAGGTGAGCCTAATATAGCTCATGATGATGGGTGATCCTGATATAGCTCATGATAATGGGTGAGATTTATATAATTTATGATTATGGGTGAGCCCGATATAGATATCCAATGTACTTGGTAATGATAATATTATTAAGAGAATTATATTGGATGTTAACCATAATAGTTATTCTAATTATAATGGTCCTTGTAATAGTTCTATGAAGATGATATCCCAAGGAACCTACATGACTTTTCTATTCTTGTAAATAATTTTTCATGGAAATTTTTTGGTTTCTAAAGTTAATCTAATGATATTTGGTTTTAAATTACTGATTATTCCCTTTTAAAGAAATAATTTATGTTTCTAAGAAAATGTCTTTCATAGGTTCTCATGTTTTCTAAGAAACCTTCATGATTATGATTTTTCATTTATATTTTATTATAAAGTATTTTATTAAAAACTTTGGGTAGTAAAGATGATTTTATGTGTAAGAAATGATATTTTTAGCTCAAAGTTTATTATATCATAGTAAAAATCTCATTTGTGATATCATTATTTTAAAATAAACTAATGAGTTTCTTTTTCATTTTATATTTCCCTTACTGATCATTTTTTTCTCATCCAATGTTTTAAATGTTTTTCAAAGGGTTTAAAGATGAGTAGAAGAGTTAATAAAGTCAGAGTTCCTGATATGGAAATTTTCTTGAGAGAATAAAGAATGTATTTATAAAGAAATTGTTTTGTAGAAAAAATAGATACTATGTGGAAATGTAAACTTTTAAAGAGCTTGTCCTAATTATCTAAAACTCTAAAATTTGAAGGTCATTAGGTATGTAAGTGATCTGATATTTTATTTTCATATTATATGTTTTGAAGGATTAAAATTGGGTATTTTTATTGTTATAAAATCTAGAAATGTAGATATTATGTTTCAGCACCAAATTTTATAGGGTGGGTTTGGGACTGTTACAATTGATATTAGAGTAGGTTTTTTGACAACTTTGGATATTAGGATGTTTTAATGTGAGGTTAACTTAATATTTATGAATACCATTGTAGGTTTATAAGTGTAAGGTTGATCATAAGTTCAAAGTAATATACACCCATTTTGAGTTTTTATGTTATAGGATTTTAAGATGATTAAGAGTAACTTGGAGTACATTTATGATAATAAACCCCTTGGTTTTAGTATATTTTTTTAGGGAAAGGTTTATTTGGGGAATAATTCTTTTTATGTTGTAGACATAATTTTAAAGGTATTGATAACCTTTAGGGTTTATATTTTCTTCAATATTTAGATAATTATGGGTTATTATAATTTCAGATCATAATTTATATTATATATATATATAAATGGGATTGAAAAGTGATCTGGTGATTAAGAGATTAATGTTATTTAAGAAGAATATCACTATTTTTTGGGAAAAGTTATATGATTAAGGGAAAAAATATTATTAGATAAGGTGCAATTTTATTTAAGTAATAAATGTTGAAATATATTTTGGAAGAATATATTATGTTAATGTGACTTTATGGTGATTTAGGTTATTCAGAGAAGTTATTAAAATATTTTGTAGATTATATGATTATAGAATATACATTATCTGTATGAGTCTTTAAGAGTGATTGATGTTATTTTGAGATAAAAGTTAAATTTATCTTAGAAGAATATATAATCAAATAATAATAATATTTGGGTTTCAATCTTAGTCAGGAACATTTTGAATAATATTAAGGATAGTTATTTATTGAATGATTTAGTTTAAACTTTGGGTATTATAGTTGAATTTTGGAGATTAATGTATTATTTATTTGTATGAAGGTTTATTTATTTTGAAAATTACTTTACCTTGTGATAATCATTTTGGTTTTGGTTTATCTATAAATATAGGAGGAATAATTTTTTATAATTTTTGGGATTATGTGATCTATTAAAAGTTGATTTTAGTGCATCAGGCATGCAAATTTCATCTTGAATACTCATTGTTTTTAATAAAAATATGAGAATGTGGTGGAAATTGATTAAAGGATAAAATTATACTTTTCAAGTAAGTAGATTTAGTTTTTATTAATCAAGATGGTAAAGGAACTCCTCAAATCTAGAAAAATATATTAAAATAAAAATGTTATCCTATTATCTTTATTTTTTATGAATCGATGGTTTTTTCACACCTAATTTATTTACAGTTTTGTAGACATTAACTTTTACATGATCATTCACTTTCTCATGATCAATATTCTCTGTCACTCTCTGTCATTATTTGGAAATTAATTTTTCCTTCATATCCATATTTTAACTTCCATATTCTCTGATTTTGAAATCTATTTGTATGTTATTCCAAATCACTTTTGTATTTCCCTTTCTCTCTTTTTTAAGAGGATGTTTTATTACCCCTTTTTAAAATGTGGGATTTCAGTAAATGTATTTTCAAATGTTAAACACTTTATTAACAATATTGAGTAAAAATTGTGAGTAATAAATTTATTAAATAGTGTAGAATGTAATATCTTGAGATTTTAAAAGAACTATATGTTCGATAGTGTACACAACATGCAACGCCGAGCTTAAATGAACCATAATATTTTATTATTTAAATTTTATAGTTATGACCTATCCATTAAATTGGAAAGAATGAATATGATTAAATTAATTTTTAAATATACATAAAGAATCTATTAAATAAAAATTTATTTTTCAATTATTATGAAATAAGAAATCAATTTTTAGTAGTAATTTTTATTCTTTAAAAATACATTTTCTTCAAAAATGGTTTTTATTTATTATTGTGAGAAGATATTATATTTAATTTATGGAAATTTTAGAAAATATATTTGATAAAAATTATATTATTTTTAGAATTATCATGTAATAATTATCTTAGAGTGAAGTTTTTATAATTTTCTGAAAATTTTGATTTTTTAGAATAGTGAAAATAGTGGTATTTAATGAAAACTATATTTTTGCTTCATGATTTTTCAAAGTACATTTTTTTAAAAATTGTTTAAAATTAAAAGTAGTTAAATTTTATTATTAATAATACAATTAAGATTATTTTAATCAATTTTATGGTTGAATTTTGTATAAAAACATTTCTATATTTAAAAGGCATTTTTCTGAAAAATTATTTTTCATCGCATTTTACAAATTTAAATTTAAAATAAATTCCAACAATTTTTTGAATATAATTTGATAAAATGGATTTAATATTTTTATTTATAAAAATTAATCTTATATAATAAGTTTAGATTATTTTTTTCAATATGAATAATAACCACAATAATGTTTTGTTTCCAAAGAAAAAGTAAAATGGGTTAATTAGGGTTAAAACTAATGTGATAAGGCTTAAAATTCATTAAAAAACAGAACCTAATTTTATTGTATGGTTATATTTCTTCCATAATCATTTAAACTTATAAAATATGTCATTTTCATTCCATTTATCTTTTTCTCGACCTTTATAATATTTTAAGTAAATGTAAAGTAAAAAAATGTCATTTTCTTCCTTTAAATATTTTTAATATTTTTTGAACCAGATAAAGAAATTATATTCAGTTATAAATGGTTATTTTAAAGATAAATTTATTTTTTTTATCATGAAAAATTGATTTAATTTTAATTTATGAAATAATTACCTCAAATTCTTACGCAACGCCAACACAACACTTGTGCAAGCAGTAGAAAAATATAATACATGACATTAACAAACCAAAAAAGTAATATTTTTTTTGTTATTTATGGAATAATATGAATTTTTTAGATACATATAACATATTAGGTATGTTTGAAATTTTTATATTCTAAGTCCATTACTATCTTGACGATAGTAATATCAAATTAAATGAATAGTGTCAAAATAACATCTATAACACTTTATGTTAAATAATATATTATTAAATTATTTAAAAATCATAAAAAAACTTTAAATAGTTAAATTATGATTTTAAACAATCTAAAATTTCATCCATTATCCGTTTATGATCAAATTTTGACCTTGTAAGTAAAATTATGACCCATTAAAATTGAAAAAAGTCATTACCATGGGTATGGTTTGAATTGGTTCACCAAGGTGTTAAAACAAAATATAAAGCTTAAAATGATATCAAAACCTTTATTAATTTTATTTTGTGATCTTATTATGACCATATACTCCTTATATTATAATTAATTCAATTTTGAAACCATTTTACATGATTTAGACACATCTTATATTATAATATTTCGTGTATTTACAAAAAATTACATTAATGATATTTTATAATAAACAATATTTTATTAAATGATTTGAAATTCAAAAAAATAATATATTAGGAGAATTTTATGGAATATGGATTAAAATACAATAATATTCCATTTATGGGTAAATTTTCCTTTTATAGTAGCTTTCTTAACCCCAAAGTGTAAAAAATATTATCATGGTAATCATCAAAAGGGTTAATGGGGGGTTAAAACAAATAGAAAAGGGAAAAAACATCACATAAAATTGTAAAAATTTAATTTTATGAGATTATTTAAAATTATTCTCATATTATATTCTAATTATAACAATTTTTTTCCTTTTTAACATAAAAATTAATTTATATTAATTTAAAAATTAAAAAATATCAAAGAATGCCTCTTCCCACACTTATAAAAGTTAACCCCCTATCCTCTCCTATACACACTCAAAGAACCATTTTTTCAGACAATACCTCTCAAAATACCTTCCTAATATCCATCCCTATGTTTTATAGGTCTTATTTTGGGAATAATACTAACCTTAGAGGGCTTAAGGTGTAATGAAAATGTGGTTGTCTAAAGAAGAGGTATAACTTTTAAATGAATGTTTTAGTTTTATTTATTCTTCTATATCGATAAAATATTATTCAACCATGATTAAATAATAAAATACTTATCCTAAATATACTTACATTTCATCAAGTTAATTTAAAAACCTATATTAATCTCCTCTTCCATAAAATGGGAAATGAAACCATTGTTTGTGTGTACAGTGGACGAGATCCCATGGTGATAAAGGAGGACAGAGCGATCACGACGCCCTCTACGAAGAACACTCCTTGCGCTCATCTTCTATTCCCCTCTTGGGTTTCCTATCCCTTTCTCTTATTCTTACCATTGTTCTCGGCCTCGTCCTCGTCTCCTGGCTTCTCCCCTTTGTCCTCAGCCTCGTCCTCTCCTCTGGTGCTCGCCGCTGTGGGCTTTCTCCGCGGCTTTTCCTCTTCTGACAAAGGTATATGATGTGAATTCCCTCTGTCTCTGTACCCCACTCTAGCCTCAAGTTTCTCCATGCCTCTCCTAGTCATAGTTGGGGTGGTGTTTATATCGAGGATTTGGGATTTGTGGTGCAGTGGACAGTGGGTTTCTGACGCTAATACCGGAGTCGGTCATTTTGTTCGCTCCCTTTCAATCCCGGCCACCCAACTAGCTTTGACCCAGGGTTCCACCACTTCTTTCTAGGTAGGAGTTAGAGATATGGTTACATAGGGGTTTTGGGCCATACGGTTAGGTGGTAGTGATTTTTTCCTTTTAGGGTTCTTCCCGTCTTTCATCAGGGTTTCATCCCCGGTTCTGTTTCTCCTTTACTATTAGTGGTATCTGTTCTCATCCATGGTTTTTCTTTTTTGTTTGGCCATTTTTATCATGAAGATGAGTAATTGGAGTCGTATAGTTCTATTTATGGGTTTCAGGGTGTCGTTGGGATGCTTTATCGGTGACATTGGTGGCTTCTTGTCTGGATCTGTTGGCGATTTTTGGTTGTGTCTTATGTGATGGGTTTCGTCATTCTAGTGGCGTTTACGATGGTGATGGTCGATATTTAGGGTTGCATCCGCTCAAATATACTCTGGCATCAATGTTCTATCCTTCCGTTAAATTTGGTCCGGTGCGATGGTTCAGAATGAGGCTTTGGGAGGTGTTGTTTGAGCGGCTAGCGCCATTCCAGAGGGCGATGATGGTGCTTTCTTCCTGGGTTCGGGGTGCGTCTTCCTCAAAGACGATGGTGGTTCTAGTTTCCAGTGATGAATATGATGATCGGGGTGAGTTTTCAATGTGATGGTCATGGGCCGACGACAATGTCAATTCTTTTCTCATTGGCGACCTTCTTTGATTGGAGACGTGAGAAGGGTTCATGGCTTAATGCGGTTGTGCGATGCGAGGTGGACGCATGGCATTGGTTTTTTCAAGTTTGAGCTTGAAATTTTAATTTTAGGAAATTTGGAATTTTGAAATTTGAAATGCGTGTGGAATTTTGGGTACCTCTTTTTGTCTGTATGGTTACCGGTAACCCTTAAACCATCTTTTTATAAAATGAAAAAATGGCTCTGGAGTGTATACAGTGGACTGCCGCCCCATGAACCGATTTAATTCATTTTCTATCACCACCTCTCATGGATAGTTATGATGATGGTTTTAATGTATATATATAGTATATTAATTACATAATTATCATTCTATAAATATAATATATCATATCTTTTCATACATTTTCATCCATTGAAAAATGATAATGTCATTCGTGTGTACTTGTGGATTACCACCCCGACGAAGTGATGTGATTCATTTTTCATCACCACATCACATCGATGATATATGCATATTTTTATTTAAATATATTATATTATAATTATGTTTTAATAATAATTATATAAATATAAAATAGTACTTACCTTCTTTCCATCATGTTTGTTGAAAAAAGAAAACATTACTTATGCTTACTTATGACCTATTGTTTCAATGATTGTAATGTAATTAATTTTTCATAACCATTTTTCATAGATGGTTTAAATATTATAATTAATTTATAAAAATGATAATTATTTAATTATTATTATTAATTAAATTATGAAATAATTATCTCTTTGACTATAGTAAACTTACCAATGTCATTTTGGACATACGAGAAATATATCATGAAAACATCTGACATGAGTTTAGTGGATTAAGAAATTGTATATGACATGGTAATTAATAAAATAAAATGAATAATAAACTTTAAAATGGTTATTAATAATTTAAATAATTTATATAATTTTATTATTCATGAATATAAGAAACATACGTGATGATTAAGACTCAAGGTAAGAGACACTTTACCTAAAAACCATAATTTGAAATGTTTTAAATATTTCTTTTCCTAAATCTTTTTCTTCCACATCCATATTATTAAAAAAATATGT
This sequence comes from Viscum album, assembly GCA_963277665.1. Taxonomy (NCBI): domain Eukaryota; kingdom Viridiplantae; phylum Streptophyta; class Magnoliopsida; order Santalales; family Viscaceae; genus Viscum; species Viscum album. The sequence goes on from OY728140.1 coordinate 862,300,831, forward strand.
ATTTATATGGAAATAAATTAATTATAAAGGAAATTTTATGTTTCTTTTTACTTTATTTGAAAGGTTTTTAAAGAGAATGTTTTCTTCGTATTTTATACAGAATGATTTGACTTTCCTTATAAAAGGAAAACACAATGTTCTATTTTAATGTATACAAAATCAATGGATTTTACCACCACTACTAATGTTTTTTGATGTTTGGGATTCCTTTATAATATTCCATTTTTTCCTTAAAGAAAAACCTTCTTTCCCTTTGTTTGGTTATTTTTTTTTGAAAATTGTGTTTTAAAGGAAAGGGATATATCAATATTTGAAAATGTTTTACTTATGGATTTTAGATGATATTTTTAGAAGTTTGATGATATAAATGAAATATTTTATTTTTTTCATGCATGTTATGGTCCTTAAAAATTGTTTATAATTATGGTTGAGCCTGGTATAAATCATAATGATGGGTGAGCCCATTATAAGTCATGATGATGGGTGAGCTCGATATAGCTCACAATGATGGGTGATCTTTATATTGCTCTCTAATTCATTTGGTAATGATTATGTTATCCTGAAATTTATAATGGAATTAAACCATAATGGTTATTCAAATTATAAGGGTTATTTTAAGGGTTCAGTGAGTATGATTTTCTAAGAAACCTACATGACTTTTCAATACTTGCAAATGAGTTTTCATGGAAATGTTTGATTTCAAAAGGTAAACTAATGATCATTTATTTTAAAGTAATGATTATTTCCTTGTAGGGTAAAAATATATGTTTTTAAGAAATTATTTTTCATGGGTTCTAATTTTTTCTAAGAAACCCTCTTGATTATTATTTTACCTTTATATTTTATTATAATGTTTTTTATGAAAAACACTGGGCAATAAAGATGATTTCATTTGTAAGTAAATGATTATTTGAGTTCAATGTTTATTATATAAAAACATTCTTTTATGATCTCATGGTTTTAAAATAGACTTTTGTGTTTATTTTTCTTTTTATATGTATTTTACTGAGATTTTTTCCTCTTCCCACATTTTTAATGGTTTTTTTACGGTTTAAAGATGTGTAGAAAAGTTAATAAATCTAGAGTTCTAGATATGGAAGTTACCTTGAGATAAGAAATCGTGTATTTTTAAAGAACTTTTTTTGTGAGGAAAATGGATACCATGTAGAAATGTCTAATTTGAAATAATTTTTCCAAAATTTCTAATACTCTATACCTAAAAGGTCATATGGTATGTAAGAAATCCAATATTTCTATTTGATGCTATATTTTTTGAAGGGTTAAAATTAGGTCACGTTTATTTGTTTCAAATACAGAAATGTAAAAATTATGTTTTAGGATCAGATTTAGGAGTATAGGTTTGGATATGTTACAGATAGTCCTATACGTTACTCAACATGGATCAACCCACTAGACTATGTTGCATCCTATCAAAAACCACCCGACCAGCTTGCTCTCAGCCTCATTGGAATTGCACACCCCATCTTTCCCAATCACTAACTAGAGGGGACACCATTAGTATATGACTATAGAGTATAGCATATGTCTAGACTCCAACATGTCCACCTAGGTTCCCATGACCAAAGTAAAGAAGGGTTAAGTAAATAAACAATGAGTTCAACCAATGATAAGCATAAATAGTAAACATGGGGAAATACAAGCATCACATAGCATAAAAAAACTCACCCACACTTCCAAGTACCTCTCAAGAAATATACCCAAATACCCATCCAACAAAAATATCAATAAAAATTAATGGGGATCAATATGGTTTCACACACACACACACACCCACTTATGTGAAATTATTTTATCACATTTTACCACATATATTTTGGTGAAATATCTTTTTTTGATATGTAAATTTGAGTTTATAATGGTGATTATTTTAATCTGAAATGTATCAAATTGAATTTTGTGTTCATTGAATATTGAAATGTAAATGTAGGTTTTTTAGTGATAAATTTATTAATGTACTTGGTGTAATTATTCTATAAAGTATTTTATATTTTTAATGAATTTCAATCGAGAGTTTCCGTGAAGATTAATTTGAAAATATATGTTTTTTTCTTCTATAGTTAAAATATGGAAAATGTTTAAAGTGACAAAAAGTTTTATAATATCAAACATATGACTTCAGTTTTCTAAAGTTAAGTTTATAAAAAATTGCAATATCTTAGGGTGATCGTATATGCATTAGGATCAAACACACATGAAAATGGATCACCCATGTGTCTGTCTAGTAGCATAAAGGGTTGGATCAAACTAAAATCCGAGTGGATCAAACATAAGTGAACACAAATTAACCAATTTTGAAACTTTATAAAGGAAAGTTGACATGCCTTGATGAGATCGATAATGCATTAAACTAAAGTGAATATAGGAGGTGTTTGATTGACCATAAGAATGAATTTTCCAGCGACCGTAACCTCAAAATGTAAAAAAGGTGAAAAAGGTTGTTTCGACCATCATAAGACTATAAAAATGAGGAAAAGGCACTTTCTGTATAGAAATAAAATGAGGAATCATCCAACCTTCTATTCACGATCAATCTTGATTGACCATGTGGGTCGCTTTCCCAAAAACTTCAACTTTAAAAGTAAGATTGATATCATGTTGAACCTATAAGTGATGTTTATCAATGTCTCCATCCCCCGAAGGATCAAATCTGGAGATTCTAGTTGTCATGATTGATAGTGAGGGACCCGAGAGTGATGAATATAATGAAGATGATGTTGCCTATATTGAAGATGGAATCCCAAATTTAATATGGTTGTGAACTGAGAGAAACCCTAGGAAGAAGAAGATAATACCACTCCTAGTATATGAACTAACTGAATAAAAATTTTATTATAGAGAAACCCTAAGTATGTGTACAGAGGAATAAAAATTCAAGGTGATATGCTTTTGAAGAATCCATGTTGGAACCCTTTTCTAAAGTTTGATGTCACAAAACCCAATATCTCATGGCGCACCATTTTTCAAATCACATCTGGCCCTATTTTATAGGCCATCATGAGGAGTATGAAACTCAAGTATGAGATAATAAATCTATCTCGAGAAGACACCCTACACATTATTGTAGTTACTATGAAACCTGATTATTTCAAATTAGTGTAAGAATGAGCTGAGAAAGAAATTGAATCATTAAGACATTTAAGGTAGGACCAATTTTAAAACCCAATCTTGTTTGGTAAAAATTTAGGCCTAAGAAATAATTTTAATCCACACTTAACACATAAAATTCCATGAGTTACATATTCAGAATAGAGGAGAATTTATCAAAAAAAGATCACCAAATAATTTACGTGGAATACTTCCAAGAAATCATGCTGGGATTTGAAGATGAGAAGTGAGTAAGGCATACATGGTTGGTTGAAAAGGGCTGAATACCTATCCAGGATAAATTATGAAAGGGATAATGTATAAAAGATATGAATTTTATCAATATATTTTAAGATATAGAGTTGAAAATAAGGGAGGATTGATTGATCTTAAGGGAAGACAGAGACACATATATGAGGTAATAGGGGGAATAAAAAATCACCAAGTAGCACCACACTTTTTTAGTCTAGGGGGAAGTTTTGAATTTATTTTTGAGGGATTTTTTTTATTCTTTTTTATTTCTTCCTTTACCTGGATTTTCAATAAATTTTTGACTTTATTGAATATTTTTTTTGTTGTTTGGCTAAACTAAAATTAGGGAAAGAGATTTATATTGTATGCATTTATACTTCATTCAAGCATCACATGTGGCAGGAATCTACCCTTTTCCCATTGTTCAAGTAATGCATATCCTTTAATTGATGGAACATAGTTAGAACTAGCTAAATAGTATTGATTTATATTTATTTTCCATCAATAATTCCATATTAGAAGAGGAAAATCCATTCAGGGATAGCACATTAGGAACAACTGAGAAGTTATTTCCGATCTAACTCTGGTTTCTCTACTGAGTAACAGATTTTTCAGTTGAGAAATTGGAAGATCCATTTATCAACATGTTTTCATTCAATATAACTAACCAACCTTTTTTTCTATATTATAGTAACACCTAATCATTAATGAAGATATAAAAAGAACAAAAAATAAATTACTTAATAAAAATAATCCAATCGAACTCCCCTTTTCTATCTCTATATTTCTCCCCTATTTACCTATGATAATTGTTCTATTTCTTATGCTATTGATTTTTACCCACCTTCCAAATTGTTCTAAATACTTTGATTTCATAACCACCATTTCTTCCATACATTTACTTTTTCCTACCACCTTTTTGTGTTTTTTTTACTTTTTTGAACATAATACTCTTTTTTTGAATTCCTTCCTTGTGGATCGATCCCTACTCACTAATATACTTTTTTGGATTAGTTTTTATAAATATTTAATTTGTATTGAACATAGATATGACTTAGTGTCAGGATAAATTTTGGTGTCGTTTCCTAGGAAGGTAAGATGTGACTAAGTAAAAACATAAACAAAAAGTAAACAATTGATGAAAGTTGAGTGAATAAAAATGGTTCATCATTTGACAATATAGAGGAATTAATTCTTGAAATAAACAAACATATAAGTGATTTAAAAATAAATAATAATATAATAATAAAAAATCCTGAGGAAGATATTAATTGTTAATAAAATTAAAACTTCAACCAAGAAGGAAATATAAAACTACCATAACTTGGTAATGAGATAATGGATAGAGTGAGGCTTATGGAGTTTTAGGTGAATATATTGTTAAAAAAACCATCATACATTATGTAATCCCCTATGTCTCAAAACATTGATATCAATAAACCCTACTTATCCATTATACTATCCAACCATGTATTACCTAACAAAGACTCATTGGAATTCATTCATGAATTTTATAGAACAATGTAATAACTAACACTTATATTCTTGAGTGGGGGGAGAATGAAATTTCAGTGTATTCCAATTTTTCTTGAAAAGAAATGAATTTTTTTTGTTCTAAAAAATGGATGAAGATATTTTTGATCCATGGGAACAAATATACAATAAAGTTTTCATGTAATTTTACCATAGGAAGATGATTTATGTGATTAGGCAAAAAATCACTGTATTTTTACAATACAAGGGAGATTTGTTCTATGAAGGGATAGATTCAAGGGTATGCATAGGTAGCGGCCCAACCACCAATGAACACCACAATTTCTCATGGACACCTTATACAATAGTCTCACACTATACCATAAAACATTGGTTTATTAGTCATCTAGAAGATATTTATCTAAAAAAATTACAGATGAGATAAAAAAATTCCATAATTTAAAACAAAATTCACATCACAAATTTTCTAGAAGGATTGCCATTTTCAGAAAAACAATTCACCCACTCCCCAAGAGATAGAATAATACATTTTATTTTAAAATGAAAACTCTCAAAATAAACTTAGAGAATAGTGTCACCAATATGGGATGTTCGTCCATTCACAGTTTCGTTGCCCTAATTTGGACATGACTACCCAACTAGTTGGAAATTATAATTTTTTAGGTATGGATCCATAATTTATCCAAGAGATGAACCATTCTAAAAAAATTACAACCAAGGCTACATGAACCACCCTAAAATTTCTTGGAGAGATCCAGGAGTGTTGAGGCCAATTACTCCCCCTTGTTTCCAACTACATAGGAAGAAATTCAACCAAGCCCAAGGGCCAAGACTTCTAGTTTTAATGATGAATTTAAGGGTATGTTATAACAACATATTGATAGGTTCAATGAAAAAAATTATTTTTATAAGGCATAATAAGAAGCTTGGTTTAAAAATATAAAGTTATTAGTGGGAAAGTTAGTTAGAAATATAGAGGCAGAGATAAAGGAAAATTGCTTAGTAGTAATTAGATAAATCCTTGGGAGTATTTTATGGTAATAATAACTAGGAGTGGTATAATATATCCATAGGAAGTTAGGAAATATTGAAAATCCAACCCAATCAAAATATGGATGAAATTGAAAACTAAACTATTGAATTTGGTGATTTTGGAAATCTAAACATCCCCTTTTAAAGTATAATGAAGCCTATTTTACATACTAAAAACCATAAGGAAAATACAGGAAAACCATGAATAATAAAGTAAAGAAAATTATGAAGAATAAGATAAAGGGATACCTACAATTGTAAGAAAATTTTCCCCAATCATTCCTATTCCGTAGGAAACAAAAAAAAGTGAATCAGGATTATAAATTGTTTAAATTTATAAAAATTTTAAAGAAACTAAACATTGATATTTCCTTTATCTTGTATTTAATTAAAAAACCTTCTTATCAAAAGTCACTTAAGAAAATATATTCGAACAATAATAACTTGTAAGAATTTTTTACTTATAACCACATAGTGGAGTGTAGTGCTGTCTTGAAAAATAAGATACCTCCCAATCTTTAAGAACCTTAGAGGTTTGTAATCCCTTTCACCTTTAGTGATAGAGTTGGCTAGTTCAATTGTCTTTGTGATCAAAGAGAAATCATTAATTTTATTCCTTTATCCCTATTCCAACATATGAGATTATGAGTCCCCCCATCCTATAAATGTTGTGTTATAGCTTTCACATCAAATAATTTCCCACCTAGTTGGTAGGGTAGATGACTTGTTATTGGGACTTGGAAATCTATTTTTACTGGATGAATCTCTCATTTTTGATAAGAAACGATACTAGAAAGTACGTATCATTATAATTAGTCCATTTCGTACTAAAGTTGGGGCTATCAATGATGTATCAAAGGGAAAATTAATTTTTAATATAGGTGAATGGAGAGATTAATTCAATGTTAAAATAAAAAATAAATAACCCACCTAAGACCAAATATTTCCAAAATATGATATATTAGAAGTTGAATAATGTGTTGTTGAAGAAGAATGGGAGTTTTTGGGAATTCTTGAAGAAATAATTGGTCCACCTGAGTTTCCTGTATAAACCTTCATGGGAATTGGATCTAGCAAGGACAAGGAACCTTTAGATAGATTTGAAGGTTAATTCCTAGAACACCTAGATGAATGTTATATAGAATATAAATTAAACCCACTCGAAGAATATATATGTGATAAATACTTTTATTAAAAAAAGTGATAAAGAAGAATATTTTTTACACTTCTTTATTTAAGAGGCAGAATAATAACCTTGGACCTCCCAAACCCATGTATATCCCCTCGCACTAAGCACCACCGAATCTGGTACTCAATCCCCTACTAGATAATTTGAAATATTCATTTTTAAGATAAATCAAAAAATTTCTTGTTTTTATTTCATCTAAATTAGTGGAAGGTTAAAAGGATAACCAACTCAGCGTCTTGAGAAAATTAAGTTCTATAATTGGCTAGTCTATTATTTGTATTAAGGGTATAATTCCATCATTATGGATGCATAAAATCCCCATGAAACCTTAGTTAAAACCATGGGTGTAAGGGAAGATATGACTTAACCCAAAAATAAAGGAGGTAGTTAGAGGGGATGTAATTAGGTTGCTTGATTCTGTATTAATATTTCCCATTTTAGATAGCCCATGGGTAAGTCATATCTAAGTTATCTGTAAGAAGAGTGGAGTGACTTTGATGACCAATGAAAAGAATGAGTAAATTCAAAATAGAACTATGAACAAATGCAGGGATTATGTAGACTATAGAAAACCCATATCTTCGATAAGAAATGATCAGTTTCTAATTCAATTTCTAGACCATATGCTTTAATGGTTGGTTGGAAATAATTTTTTCTACTGTTTGGATTTTTTTGTGGTTACAATCAGATTCCCATAGCCCTAGAAAACCTGAAAAAAACCTTCACCTATCTGTTTGAGACATTTTATTACAGGATAATTCTCTTTGGTTTATGTATTTTTCTGTCCTCCTATAAACTATTTATGATGGCTATATTTTTGGATATGATTGGGAAATTTTTTAAACTATTCATGGATAAATTTTCCATACCAGGTTCTGATTTTGAGGGGACATCATGAAAGTGAGAGAACTACTCAAAATGTTTTACAAATTAATTTCTAGTAAACCACACCGTTTAACGATACTATAAGTTTTATTATAATATGTGACAAATTTCAAAGTCTTAGTAATGTGAGTAGGAAGCAAGAGATTCCCCACACTGGAATTTTAGAGGTTGAAATCTTTGATGTTTAGGGGATGGAATTTATGGGACCATTTCCTTTAACTAATGGGAATGAATATATCATAATTTTTTACTATTTATAAAAGTGGGTTGAGGTAGTAGATTTTACAAATAACCAAGATAGTATTGTGATAAAATTATTCAAAATCTTTTTTTCTCAAGGTTTGGTGTGACCAAGGAATTCATTTCCAATAGTGGGTCTCACTTTTAAAACTTAAAGTTCAGAGCATTGATGGAAAAATATTGTATGTGTTCACAAAACTAATACAAGATATCATCCACAATCAAGTGGAAAAGATAAAGTCTCAAACAAGGAATTGAAACAAATTTTAGATAAAACAGTGAGTATCTCTAGGAAAGAATGGTCATTAAAGTTGGATGTGACATTATGGGATTATTGGAATACATTTAAAACTCCCATAGGAATGTCTCCATATAGCATTATTTTTTGAAAGTATTGTAATTTTCCAAAGGAGTTGTAACAATATTACTTTTAGGCTATAAAGGCTTAAAATTTTTATTTTAATTGTGTTGGAGAGAGAATATTTCTTGAATTTTGTGAATTGGATAAAATAATAAGGGAATCTTAGGAAAATTACTAAACCTACAATGATAGGAAGAAATATTATCATGATTCTATAATCCAAAATAGGCACTTCCATTTGGGCATAAAGTTCTTTATTTCAAATTTAGGCTTAATTTATTTCATGGTAAACTCGTATCCAAGTGGTCTGGTCCATTCACAATCATGAGACTGCTGATAAATGGAGCTATTGAGTTATTTGTGATAGATAACATTCCATTCCTGGTCAATGGACAAAGAGTAATTCATTACTCTAAGGGGAAGATGAATTTATCGGCTACCATATCCCTCCATTGAGGTTGAACTATTTTTTATGTTTAACTGCATACTCTAAAATCAATGATTTTTGGGAGTTATCCCATGGTTCATTTTGTTATGTTTTGTGTTTTTTTCTTTATTGTATAACTACTTCTTTTCTACATACTTATTACCTATTCCTATTAGTTGTTTGAACAATATTAACACACTATGCATTTTCTTGGATCCAAATTTCAACTGATCTTAAAGTCTTAAGGGTGCTGCTTACTCAATATTAATGGATAAAACTCTACCTAACTTTAACCTTTAGTTATTTTATTTTATTTATATTATTCAAGAAAATATTGAGATTTTTGAATTATATAGAGAATATGAACATGATAACCAGAGGGTGCTGCTCAAAGTAAAATGGAATATTACTTTAGAATGAACACTAAAAATCAATCTCCACATTCGGTGGAGTGTTATTTGTTTTTCTAATTCTTCTTATATCTTGCTACATGTTGTTTAAAACTAATTCTGGTGTAATAACCCTTGATTTTCTTATAAAAATAAATTTTGAACCTATATTTCTTGTAAAAGTATCTAGATTCCTTATTTCTAGAGTGTTGGAACATCTATTTGAGTTTAATTTCAAATCTGGATAGAAACCCCAATAAATACTACTTCTATCTCATTCTTCACCATGCTTCTTCTTGAACTGAATTTATTTATTTTTATTTAACATCTTAAAAAATCACAAAGTTAAAAAATAATGTTTTTGGACTATTTTTGATGTATGGTAAGGTTATTATTTAACTTTCATGCCACACCCTCAAATATATATGAATTACTGAATTGAATATCTCTTTTTAATAAAAATTTATCCAGCATTAGGATTCAATATTGGGTACAATTTTGGGTTTTAAGTGGGGGGGAAGGATATTTTCTCTATTAGCTATTATTTAATTCTATACACATCAAAACCAGAATTGTTTTTCATAATTCCTCCCTTTTAAGTATTAATTCAATATGTCTATAAACACAATTAGATTTTTTTTCTAATAATAAAAGCTATGTGTGTTACTAGGTCAGAAAAAAAATCATTTTTGTCCTACATAAGGGAAAATATCATGAATCATTTTTAGGAATTTCACTAAGTTTGAAGCTGTGAGAATTGACTGATTACCTAATGATGTTTTCTACTATATTAGAGAAAACTTGTTTTATAATAAGGAAAAATATGTTTGATAGGTTAGATTCTTGTGGAATTAGAACTATAACATGAGGAATCTTGAGAATGAACTTAAAACTAGTAACATACCCTTGGTTAAATGGAACACCTTAGGGAGGAAACTAAATTGACAGTAATATAAATCCTTTTAATATAGAAAAATGGAAAATTAGGATCCCATGATGGGTCTTTGAGACAAGGGTATTGGGTGTGATTCTATAAATAAAGATAAATTTAATAAGTGGCTTGGATAGTTCTATGAACAAATTTATGGTTGGTAAAAATTAAAATAAAGTGCCTGAGTCAAAAAAGAACCCATTAAGGTGAAGGGTATTGAACCCAAATGAACAAGGGGATTTTAAAAAAAAAAATTTTGAGTTATATCAACAAATTATGAAGATGATCTTTGGTTTGAGGAACCTAAGAGTGAGTGAAAGTATTCTGTTAAAATTTTAATTGATTTAATTGTACTTGGGTATCTCTCATCTATACTCCTATAAATTGAATTTAATATTGTCTTGAAGTAGGTAAGTGTGAATAATTCACACAGGAGGCATGTAATTCTTAGAAATAGATGATTTGATGACTTTATTTAATTCGGTCATATGTAGTTTAACCTAGGTAGAATGACCATTAATATTTATTTGTATTCTTTTCAAATAAATAATTGAAATAGTTTAATTGCATATGAGTTAATTTGATTAAGTGTGAGGGAGTTTTATGTGGCATTATTTTATCACATTTTTTCACATCTATTTTGGTGAAATAAATGTTTTTGATATGTAAATTTGAGCTTATAATGAAGAATATTTTAATTTAGAATGTATTTGATTGAATTTGGTGTTCATTGAATATTTTAATGGAAATGACTGTTTTTTGGTTCTCAATTGGTTAATGTTCTTGGTGTAAATATTATATAAACCATTTTTACTGAATTTAAATCAAAAAATTCAATGATGATTAATTATAAAATTATTGGTTTTTAGCTACTTTGTTAAAAATATTGAAAAGGGTCGAATCAACCAAAAGCGATATAATATTGACTGTGAGACTATCGTTTTCTCAAGTTAAGTTACGAAAAAATGGCAATCTCTTAGAGCGATCAAACATGCAACAAGATCGACCACACTTGAAAATGGATCGATTGTGTGTCTTCCCATTAGTGAAAATGGTTGGACTAACCATAAGTCTAAGAGTATCGACCAAAAGTGAACTCAAATCAACCACAATTGAAAATTGAAAAGGTCAATCTACCATTCCTTGATGAGACCATCCATGCGTTAGACTAACGTGACCACAAGAGGATGTTGATCGATTGCAAAAATGAATTTTCAAGTGACCAAAACATCAGAATAAAAAAAGGTAATAAAATGATTCATTGACCATAACTATACTAAAAAATAGGAAAAATAACTTTCTTTACCAAAAATAAAAGGGGGTACATCCACCCTTCTATTCATGATCAATATCAATCGACCATGCCCTATCGCTTTACCAAAAATAACATCTTGAAACAATATATTGATTTTATGTTGAAACTATAGTTGTAGGTTACTGATTTTGATATCCTCCACCAAATCATATATGTAGATGCTAGTTGTTGTGATCGGTAGTGAGGGACCCACTAGTTCTAGGGAGAAAAAAGATGATACTGCGTCGGTCAAAGATAGAATCCCTAATTGAAGATGAACATGAACTGAGTAAAACCCTATGAATATGAAGATGACACAGTTTCCAGTATCATAACAGATTGAAACTGATGATTCTTGTTGAGAAATCCCAAGACTATGTACAGATGCATTGAAATTAGAGCTAAGCCATGTTTGATGAATCCACATCAACACCCTATACTGAAGCTCTATGCCATACCACCCATGATTTTGGAGAACACCATTTTTTGAAGCATCGTCGACACTATTTTATAGGTCAAAATGAGGAGAATAAATCTTGAGCCTAAGATAACAAAGCTCACTCGATAAGATACCCTACCCAATATTGTAGTGCCTCTAACACATGATGCTTCAAATTTGGTGGAAAGATGATATGATAAAGATTTAAAGTCCCTAAGGCCTTCAAAGCAGACTAAATTTTGAAACACAATCCTTCTTAGTAAAAATCTAGGCTATAGAAAAATATTTAGTCCATACTCGGCAGATATAATGTCGTTCTAGACAACTTTAGAGCAACAGAGAATTTATCCACAAAATAACACCAAATAATATGCATGGTATCCTTACAAGAAATCATGCAGGGCTCAAAAGACGAGTAGTGATTATGGAATATTGGGTTTTTTGAGAAAGAACTTCATACCTATCTGGGAACATGTATGAAAGGGATAAGGTATGATACATCTATATTTTATCTAATATTTCAAGAGATGTAGTTAAAAAGAAGAGATGAGAGACGAATCCTATGGGAAAATGGAGGCAAAGAGAGGTGACCAAAAGGATAATCAAAAGGCACCAAGCAGTACCACACTTCTACAGTTTTGGAGGAAGTTTTGAATCCCTTATCTATGGATTGGTTTTTGATTTTCTTCTTTTACATTGTTTTTGAATCAATTTGTGACTTTATTGAATCACATTGTTATGATGGTTGGCTAAAATAAAATTGGGAAATGGGATTGAGATGATATGTATTTTTATTACATTTAAGAATCAAGTGTGGATGGAATATACCATTTTATCATTTTTCAAGTAATATATTTCCTTTAGTTTACAAAAATCAGTGAGAACTGGTTCAGGATTATTTTTCTCTATTTAATTTTCCTCTAAAAGTCCATCTGAGAAGATCAAAATCCATACAGGGGTAGCACATTAGAAACATCTAAGAAGTTGTTTTTTGACCTGTCTCTGATTTATTCATTAAGTGGATTCGTCGATTTTTCTATTGAAAAACGATAAGATCCATTTATATATATGTTAGTCATTTAAGAGAATTGACTGAACACTTTTCACCAATCTAATAACACCTAAGTAAGAATAAAGAGTGAAAAAGAACAAAAAATATATAAATTAATTAAAATGAGATAATCAAATTCCCCATTTCCATATAAGGACTTCTACCCTATTTTCCTATGAACTCTATGCTCATTCTTGAGTTATTGATTTTCCCCTCATTCCCAATTATTCTTACTCCACTAATTTCATCACCACCATTTATTACATCTTTTCAATTTTTCCTATCACATTTTTATAGTTTTTGTGTTACTTGGTTTCCCAAAATACTCCTTTTCAGAAGTCCTTCCCTATGGATCAACCCCTAATAACCATAATACTAGTTTTAAGTAGGTTTTATAAATATTTAATTTTTCCTAAACTAAGTGACGACCTAGGGTTATGACACACACCTAATTAGAAATTAATTACAAGTGGAAATTAGACCTTTCCAAAAACCACTTGGTATAATTAGTACTTTGAAATAATTCAATACGCTTTATAAAAAAAAATTCAAAAAATTATACTTGGAAACAACTTTAAAATTTAAAATAAGAAAGAAACTCCATTTTTAAATATCGACATGACCCAAATGAGACCAAATTTATTTAAAACATCAATTTTTAATTAAAACAATTATTTAAACAATTATACATACTTTTTTGGATTGAGATAGACTATAATAATAGACTATAGGATGTGAATAGTATTTTAAAACTTTAAAAAAATTATAATTTAGATTTTATCATTATACAAATCAACAGTGGTGTGTAGTTTTAAAAATATAGTGTAGTGGAAATTAAAATAAAAACATAATATTTTTATAGTGGTTCAGATCACCAAGATCCCAGTCCACTCTTAAATCTTCTCTAGTCAGTGAGGTGATCAAAACCCACTAATAAACATCACTTTTAAAGGTGTAATAACTTGTTTAAAAACACATCTTTTTACAATACCCAGATGAAAAACCCTTCTATTTTACAAAAGTCACAACCTAATTTGACCTGAATTTTATTTGGGAATCACAACCCAATAACCTTTATTTTTATTGGTAGAATAACAAAGGTGAAACATTATTTTTACTATAAATGGAATAAACCAAATCTTATAATCACAAACTAATGAATAAAATATTTAAAAAATAAAACCAGAAAGAAATTAAATAACACATGTGGAGTAGAAGATGATGAATGGTGATATAGATTGATGATCTCTAATCACTTTAGTAGAAAAGAGTATAATGTTGAAGCTACTATATGATTACACCAATAGAGAAGTAGTCGTAGCATATCTCAATTGTGTATCAATTGAAATTTTTATTTATTTATGTATCATTATTGAATAAATAGTGTCGAGTTTATTTTATCACATTTCTTTAATTTGGTTTCAATAGATTAATATCGTATCATTAACTCCACGATTTTCTTGATTGCAAAGGAGAATCCAATTCACCAATATCACAATGTCATGGGATATATAATAGTAGTACTTATAATAATACCATTTACCTGTAATTTTAATTGTGGCACTATTTATCAGATAATTATCACACTCCAATTCCTACATTGAACACATTAACACTTTAAAAATATTATGATTATTACATATGAGAATTATTCCAATAAATAAAATAGTAAAAATTATTTGAATAAACTTATTGTTTATTATAACATTAAAACAACACCAAAACATAGTATATAATAATAATATGTAACTCATTAATCTCTAGAATATTTTCATGATATTATTCTAACAAAAAACTTCTAATATAGTTTCAAAATTGCACTGTATTTTTCAATACAATAAAGTAATAAGAATTACTCATTATACATGCAGTATAAATATATAAAAGGAATAGATTATGAAACTTATTCATGCTGAAAAAATATTTCCATAATATTTTCTCTTCCAAATAGTTTACACATAGCTAATATAATATATATTTATTTTACAAAGAAATAGAATAATTTAAACTGATTAAATAAACTTATATTTAATCATTTAATAAAAATAATTAATAAATAAAAGATTCTATAAATAGATTTTTTTACAAAAATAAATAATGTAATGAACTACCCATAAGAGGAATAAGCCATGAAATCAGTTAACTTATGATATAATCATAGAGCACGGTCGGTATGCTGACCTTATGATCAAATTCGATGTGTGGTCCGTTACTTGGGGTAGCCTGAAAATAACTCATGCAGTAATTTGTAGTTCATATGTTCACTTGAAATATATTAAAAGTTTCTTGAAAAATACCTTTATCTTAACTTGAAAAATACCTTTACGATAAATTAGTTTTTTGCAGCTTCATGGTCACTTGGAAATATAGCTTTATGATAACTTCCAATATATAATGGTTACATTAAAATAATTCATGGTAACTTCAAAATGACTTTATAGTAACTTAATTGTAGTAAATTCAAAATAATACTCATGATAGGTATATACAATGTATTCATAGTAACTTAATTGTAAAATGTGTGGGAATGATGTTACACATTATGAGATGGGAATCTTTTAACAATATTGAACCAGAGGGCATGATGAAGGAGATGATGTTCCACTATCATTAATAGATTCTAGGTTTCTTCATCGAATTGGTTGGGATACTATATAAAGTCGAATCTTACCATCTCACATGGATGAGGATCGTGTAGTGAATGCAGGGAGTTTCTAAATCACTTCCATGAAGTTGTGATTATGCAGATGGTCTGCAGCCATGATCTAATGAAGGATAAGATTATGTTGTTTCATGGATAAATGAAATATCCAAGTCTTGGTGCCACCATGAATAAAAATTGATGCTACATGAAGGAGGTTGATTGAGGAAGGACTATTATGGATGAACATGGTAGAGAAGAATAACAATGTATATAGTGAATACTGCATATACAGTTCATAATATATATATATATGGTTTCAAAAAAATATAGTGATAAAAGAATGAAACAATATTTTTTTAATATGAAATAAAATATTAATGTTATAATCACATTAATAAAATTAGTAGAATTAAATTTTAATAAATTAATATTAAAAAATTTAATAATATGATTACATTATATAGAACAATAACACTTAAAAAATGAATAGAAAACATTTTTTTATCAATTCACATATGGAAAAACATTTTTTAAATCAGTTAACATATAATAATTAAAATTATGAAAATATAAATTTTTATAAATTTAAAATAAATTAAATTTGAGGAAATTATAATTTAAAAAACATATCATACAAGTTCAAATACAAAAAATATCACCCTTTTTTTAAAATTAAAAAACCAAAAATTTGTTTAAATTTCCAAAATAATCTTCCCCCTTTTGAAATTTAACAAAAAGGAAAAAATATCTAAAAAATTTTCCTCGTTAAATAATAAATATTTAAAAATAAATAGAATTAAAAAAGTATAACCTTTTCATAAAAAATAACAAAGTTGAAAATTTTCATAAAAATTACCATTTAATAACAATAACCATGAAAGAAGATATATAAAATTGTGTCTAGTTTTAACAAGGAATAATCATAATAATCATAATACTATTCTTCTAACATACTGAGTTAAAAATTCATTTTCTCAAATTTAATATAACCTAATACTTTATTAAATATGTCTTCAAGTTGTTTTTTAGTTAGAATAAAATTTAAATTAATATCTCCTTTATTTATATTATTCCTTTAAAAATGAAATCCATCATATATATTTTTTATTAAATGGTGTTGAAAAGGATTTCTAGAAATTAAAATTACACTAGATTTTTCATAGAAAAGAATTAATACTATTTTTTTGGTATTATATTATAACACTCATTAGATAAAAATATTAAATACCATTCAATCTATTTATGATTTTTTAAAAACCAGTATATTATAAAATATTTTTATATTCATTTAAAAAATAAATTCATTTAATATTTTTTATAACATGAAAAAACAAGAAAAACTTATAATAATATATAAAAAATAAAACATTATGCTTCTTACATATTATTTCCAAAAAAATGATAAATGAGTTTTTTCAATGGTTTAAGAAACAAACTCCCCATGATTTAATCATGTTAATTATCTAAAAAACTAGATAAATTAAAAATAAAATTCTATTTTAAATATAATTTGAAATAATTTATAGAATAAAAAAATTTAAATAAGCTTTATTATGTTTAAATAAATTATTTAATCCATTAAATTTCCCTTAATTTCAAGCACTACAAAATAAGTTCACCTTTGACAAACTCAAGTAAATTTGAGTAAAAATTGATAGTTTGAACCAATTTAGAATTTCAAATTTCAAAGATTTATCCTAATTTTAAACTAGGTAAAACTAAATTGTAATTAATAAAAGAAATTTAGAAATTTTTAAATAATTCCTTGAATCAAGAGTGTTCAAAACTATATTTTAAGGAATGACTATAAGAAACAAATTGTTTAGAGTAATATGGGTTTAAATAATTTAACAATAAAAACGTCTCAAAACTAAAGTGTATAATTGAGTTATTAGTAGATAATAAATAAAACATGATTTATTTCTTAAAAATTAAATCAGTTATTAAAAAATATTTCAAACAGACTATGAATTCTGAATTATTCATATACCAACTGTTTGATTTTTCTTAAAAAATTAAATGTCATCATACTACTTTTGTTGAAAAACAAGGGGTAACTCCCCCAAAATTTATTCTTATATTAAGGTATATATAAAAAATTATATTAAAACTCTTTATAGAAAATATTAACACATTACCAGTATATAAAAAACTAAAATTATTTTACTCATTAAGCTACAACATGCTTACTTTATGAAATAAGAAGTTAATGTACATTCCTAAAATACATAAATTAAAATAAGATAATAAGGATATTAGATATTATGCATACCAACCTACCATTTTATGAATTAATAGATAATATGCATGCTTTATAATAGAAAAATATGTTCTTAGGCATGTTGACCAACTTATGGCCAATAAGATTTGAGTAAGATATTTTTGGTAGCATTGCTATCATAGATTCAGATGAATTGATAGAAGAACTTTTGGAAACCCAAATAGATTTCAAAAATCTATTTTTATTTTTTTTATAAATATAAATTATTAGAGATAATAGATTTAGTATGACTAAATGATTGTGAAAATCTAAAAGAGAGTTCATTAGAATAATTACCTTGCATTCTATATTTAAGGCATTTTACACTAGAAATACTCCCTTTTGAGATTTTAACAGAAGAGTTTTATTCATCCTTAGTGAAAAGTTATTATAACCAAAACCACTCTTGTTATAGTTTTATTTCATCATAGACATAATTTTATCATATTTATCTTTCGAATAAAAAAATTTAAATAAATTTTCTTTAATATTAGAAACTTTAATTTTCAAATTCATATTCTCTTTTTAAATAGATTCTAAACTAGTAAATATTTTTTCATTAGAACCATAAGATCTATATATTTTTTTATTTTATTGATTGAGCTTATTACACTGATTATCAATTATTTTTATTTCATCCAAGATATATTTAAACCTTCTTTCTTGAACCTTATTATTTATTACTAAAAAATATTTTAATCTGCCATTATATTTTTTAGTTTTAATATATTAGAATCACAATTCCATTTAGATTCATAATTGTAGGAAAAAATATTAAAATTATCACATTCCCTTTTTATTTTCTCATTTTAACAACCAGATTATAATTTTTAATTTTTTAATTAGTATAATTTTCAATAATCCTAATACTATCAATTTCTTATTCCTCATTTTATTTAAGTAATTTTATGAATTTAAAATTCACTAAATAAGAATTAGAAAAATAATCAGAATCAATTTATTTTTCATATTAATATATTTAATTATGATCAACAATATAATGATTAATTAATGGAGTAAAAAATGAGTTAGGTGCCTCACATTTTTCACCCTTCAGTGTAAAGTTACTAATTTCTTCTTCACTTCCCAAGTCATTGTTCAAATATATACTATCTAAAAAATCCCATCCTACAAAAAATATTTATTTTCTTTTATAATTTTGTCTTTGTATTTCCATAGATTTTTGAGTTTGGAAAAATCTGTTCTGATGTGTTCTTTATTTCTGCACTCATAACAAGTTAATTCAGAAACATCATTATTGTTACTATTACTACATTTCTTGTACTCCTTTTTGAAATTCATTTTGAAATACCTATTACCACCATTGTACTCCTTTTTGAAATTCATTTTGAAATACCTATTACCACAATTGTTTTTGATAAACTTGAAAAACTTATTGATAAAATGATCCATCTCTTTATCACTTTCACGAAACTTAGATTCATACGAGTTAGAGGATTCATTAACATTAGAAAAAAATAAATACCTTTTCTCTATGTAATCTCCTCATTGACAATATTTTTTAGTATAATACATTACTTTAGAAAGGAACCAATTATTTCATCTAAATTATACTCATTAAAATTATTACTTTAATCTATTTCCACTTTCTTTTCATCCAATAATTTTGGTAATGCTCTCTGTACTCATTAAACTAGAGCTGTATTGTCTAGTACATCTCTAACAGCACTCATACCATTTGTAATTCTTATAAACTAGTGTAATGTTTGGTTTACTGAATCATCCTATCACATATTGAAATATTTATATTCTTCTCATATCATTCAAAGTTTTTTCTTTTAAGGTTTTCTATCATATAGTGAGTAACTTAAATAATTCTCCAAATGTCATGGGTTGTCTTATAAGATGAAACATGGATGCACACACTTCTACTGATAACACAATACAAAATATTTTTTACTTTATAATTAAAAATATATTTTACTATATCATTACATACAAGTGTATTTAGATTAGCTTTGGGTATCTCCTATGGGTTTTATATGATTGTATAATGATCCAAACATAACTACTTCTGGTATGCTTTCATTTAGTCTTTCCAATACCGATAAACAATTATATTAAAAAAAATGGAATTTTTTGAGGTATCCATCCATAATTTTTATTTATATCTTCCATCTTTAACAATTGAACTTTAATCATTATATGTTTAGTTATAAGATATCCAGGTTAAAAAAATGAAAAAACAACACAACCTTTATCCAAAGTATTTTCCTATGCTACTAATTTTTTGTGATAGGAAAATGAATAATAGTGCTAAACTAACCTTAAGATGGTCCTAAACTCTGAAAAAAAAATTTAGTATGAGATATATAAAAACAATAGACTAGAGAAGGGAGGGTGTGAATAGTATTTTAAAACTTTTAAAATAAATAATCAAACAGAGTTTATAATTTTATGAATCAATAGTGGAGTGCTATTTTAAAAATATAGTGCAATGAAAATTAAAATATGAACACTCTATTTTTATATTTTTTCAGGTCACAAATATCTTATTATACTCTTAAATATTCTCTACTAAGTGAGAAAATAATTATACCCTAATATAACTCACTTTTAAATATATGATTACCTATTTATATCCACTACCTTTTACAATATCTGAAGGCATAAAACTAAATTTCCATAGGAGTCAAAAACTTGTATGACCTGATTTTTCTTTGGGAGTAACAACCAAATAACCTTCCTTTTTATTGGTAGAATAACTGAGATGAGACTTGATTTTTTTGGGAAAATCATAAACTGACTCTTAAAATTAAAAATAGATGAAGAAAATATTAAACAAAGAAAACAAGAAAGAAATTAAGGAACACAAATGGAGAATATTATGATGAATTTTGATGTAGTTTGATGATCTCCAATAACTTTAGTAACATATATTAGAACATTGAAGCTACTTTGTGATTATAGTAATGAAAAAATAGTCTTAGTATATCTCAATCATGTATCAAGAGAATTGTATCAGTATTGTATGTATCATTATTGAATAAATTGCATTAAGTTTATTTTTTCATATTCTCCTTAATCTCATTCAAATGGATTAATCATGTATCATTAACTTTTATATATTCTTAATTGTAAAGGATAATTTAATTCACCAATCACATGCTTCCAAGGGTTATATAATAATAATACTTATAATAATAATGTTTACCTATAATTTGAATTATTGTTCTCTTTATCAGATAATTATCACACACTAATTATTTCATTAAACTCATCTAAAAACTTACAAATATTATCATTAGTATATATGAGAATTATTCAAAAAAATAAAATAGTAAAAATTATTTGAATATTCTTTCAGTTTACTAGAACATCAAAAAACACTAAAATAGAGTATATTATAATAATATGCAACTCTTAAATATCCATAATATTTTCATGATATTATTTTATCAAACTAATTATAATATAGTTGTTAAATTATATTATATTTTTCAATTTAATAATTCAATAAGAATCATTCTTTAGTCTTACAATATAAATATATAAAAGGAACAATGTGTAAGACTTATTCATCCCAAAAATATTTTGACAATATTTTCTCTACCAAATAGTTTACACATAGTCTATAAAATATATAATTATTTTACAAGGAAATATAACAATTAAAATAGATTAAATAAGATTATAGTTAATAATTTTATAAAAATAATGACTAAATAGATCATGATAGAAAATTTATTTTTTCTCAAAATAAATGATGTAATGAACTGATCGTAAGAGGCATAATCCATGAAGATGGTTAACTTTCCATGTCATCAAGTCACACAGTCATTGTATTTATCATGAGAACAAATTTTACGTGTGTTCCTTTACATGATGTACCTTGGAAATAACTCATGTGGTATGTTTTAGTTCATGTGGTCTCACTAGTGCATAAAATGTTTTTAACGTCACCATTTTTTGCATCAGTTATATATAACCGACATGAAAATCTGTAATATGTGGTTTTTTACGTTGGTTATTTTATAACCGATGTAAAAAATCATGATAGTAATTTTTTTACGTCGGTTATTTGATAACCGACCTAAAAAATAAGGTATCTAACAAATGTTTTAGGTCTGTTATAAAATAACTGACGTAAAAAAGGCGGCAGTTGAGGCCTTTTTGACGTCGGTTATTTGATAACCAACATAAAAACCCAACCCGCCAAATTTTTTACATCGGTTATAATATAACCAACGTAAAAAACCAACACACGACAGTTTTTATGTTAGTTATAAAATAACTGATGTAAAATTTTGGTTTCTGATGTGTTTTTTACGTCGACTATAGAATAACCGACGTAAAAAACCAACACGCTGCTTTTTTTACGTCGGTTATAAAATAACAGACGTAAAAAATGTAGTATCTGATACATTTATAAAATCATTTATTATAATAACCTATGTTATAAATGTAATAAAATAGTTTATAACGTCGGTTATTAAATAAATGACGTTATAAAACATTTTAAAAAGTTATCATGCCCCATGGATTATCATTTCTGATTTTTCGATCGACAGACCTGCGACTCGTCTCTCTCACACGGAATACCTAGAATTGAATCTTCGATCTAGTTTCATTAAAATCATTTGTCCATCATCGTTTATCATCTTTACTCTCCTCAGATCTATCATCTCCACTCGCAACACTCAAGTAAGCCTCCCACAACTTTATTTCGTTCGTTTTTTCCCCGGATAGTCTATATTTACGTTTTGTGATTTTTTTGTTTAAACTAGGTAAGACTCTTCAATTTAAAACCCTCTTACCTCATTTTTCCATCGTCATATTATTTATTATCACCATATATATTAGATCGACTCGCAATATTCAATTAAACCTCACCTAATTCTATTTCGTTTGTTTTTGTTTCGCGGATGCCCTACATTTATGGTAATATTTGTTGTCATTGAAAACTAAGGATCTAATGCACCTATATAACTGCAATTTATATCTAAACCATTATGATACACCCATTCCGTGTACTAGTGTGATTTATTTTATAAGTATATATGGTTTTTCATGGTGGAATGTTTGTTTTGGATCCTTGGTTGTTTCTATTTTGGGTATCACTTTTTGTTGTTCCATAAACTATTTACGTCGCTTATTCTTGTGGATTATTATAAGTCTTCATATTCCATTAAAACCCGATTCATTGAATAATAGAGAATTTTAGACTAATAGGAGATATAGTTCATGGTTCTCATTTTGCATAATGGCATGATACTAAAACTAGTATCTTGAGGTTAAAATCCCTAGATATGACAAAACTAGTAGCTTGAGGTTAAAATCCCATGGATCTGGGGGACTGTCCAGGGTGTCCATAGAGGTGGGGGGGGGGGGGGTAGTCCAGGGGTGTGTGTGGGGGGGGGGGGGGGGAGGGGGGTCCAAGGGAGTGGGGGTGTCGAATGGGGTGGGTGGGCTGTCCAAGGGGGTGGGTGGGTGGGGGGGCTGTCTAAGGGGGTGGGGGCCTTCCAAAGGGTTTGGGGGTTGTCTGGGGGGGGGGGATATCCAGAGGGTTGCGGGGTGTACAGGGGGTTTCCAAGGGGGTAGGGGGTGGGGGTGGTGTCCAGGAGGGCTGGGGGTGGCCAAGGGGGTGGGGGTGCTGTCTTGAGGGGTGGGGGCTCTCAAGGGGGTGGGGGCTGTCCAGAGGGGTGGGGGGTGTCCAAGGGGGTGGTGGTGTCTAGGGGGTTTCCAAGGTGGTGGTGGTGGTGGGGGGGTGGGGGTGGTGTAAATAGGGTTTGAGGGATGTCCAGAGGGTTGGGGGGTGTCCAGGGTGTCCATAGAGGTGGGGGGGGGGGCAGTATAGGGGTGTGTGTGTGTGTGGGGGGGGGGGGGGTTGTCAAAGGAGGTGGGGGTGTCGAAGGGGGTGGGAGGGATGTCCAAGGGGGTGGGGGCCTGTCCAGAGGGTTTGGGATGTTGTCCGGGGGTGGGGGATATCCAGAGGGTTGGGGGTGTCCAGGGGGGTAGAGGGTGGGGGTGGTGTCTAGGAGGGGTGGGGTGTCCAAGGGGGTGGGGGTGCTGTATAGAGGGGTGGGGGATGTCCAAGGGGTGGGGGGATGTCCAAACGGGTGGGGGCTGTCCAAGGGGGTGGTGGTGTCCAGGGGGTGTCCAAGGGGGTGGGGGTGGTGTCCAGAGGGTTCAGGGGGGTTCTCTAGAGGGTTGGGGGGTGTCCAGGGTGTCCATGGAGGTGGGGGGGGGGGGCAGTCTAGGGGTCTGTGGGGGGGGGGGGGGGGGGTCCAAGGGGGTGGGGGCTGTCCAAGGGGGTGGGGGACTATCTAGAGGGTTTGGGGGGTTTTCTGGGGGGTGGGGGCTGTCCAGAGGGTTGGGGGTGTCCTGGGGGTGTCCAAGGGGGTAGGGGGTGGGGTGGTGTCCAGGAGGGGTGGGGGTGTCCAAGGGGGTGGGGGTGCTGTCTAGATGGGTGGGGGCTGTCATGGGGGTGGGGGGCTGTCCAGAGGGGTGGGGGTTGTCCTGGGGGTGGGGGGCTATCCAGAGGGGTGGGGGCTGTCTAAGGGGTTGGTGGTGTCCAGGGGTGTCCAAGGGGGTGGGGTGGTGTCCAGATGGTACAGGGGGCTGTCTAGAGGGTTGGGGGGTGTCCAGGGTGTCCATGGAGGTGGGGGGGGGGGGGGTCCAAGGGGGTGGGGGTGTCTAAGGGGGTGGGGGTTGTAGAAGAGGGTGGGGGCCTGTCCAGAGGGTTTGGGGGATGTCCGAGGGGGGGGGGGGTTTCCAGAGGGTTGGGGGTGTCCAGGGGGGGTGTCCAAGGGGGTAGGAGGTGGGTGGTGGTGTCCAAGAGGGGTGGGGGTGTCCAGGAGGGGTGGGGGTGTCCAGGGGTGGTCCTGAGGGGTTGGGGGTTTTCCAAGGGTGTGGTGGTGTCCAAGGGGTGTCCAAGGGGGTGGGGGTGGTGTCCAGGGGGTGGGGGGCTGTCCAAGGGGGTGGTGGTGTCCAGTGTAGAGACCCGAAGCTTGACGTACATTGACATTACATTACATTTGCGGAATACTTAGTACATAACAAAAACACACACTAAAGGATCGTAATAGTTTAGTGTCTTTGGAAACTCGGAACGTAATCTTCTAATCGTGGTGAAAGTTCTTCAATATCTCCCATAAAGGTCATCCCCTTTTTTTTTACCTAAAATCTTTCTTTATATCCTGGGGAAAATAAAACATAAAAGGGTGAGCTCAAATGCTCAGTAAGGGTAAGCAAAAGAAATATCAATCACATCATATATATAAGAACATAGCTTTTAGAAATCTTAACCTGCAAAAAAGCTCATAATATCATAACATGGGATAAATCATAGAAGTGAAATGTAATCCCAATAATCATAACTTAAAACATAAAACTTTGTGGCATACACACATAATCATAGAGAATCATTTCTTGTTAGTCAAGACTCATTGCCAAGACCATCTTAGTGGACAAAGTCCCTTTCGGAATCGAGTAACCCTCGTTTCAGTCCTGTTTCACTGAACCGGTATAACCTACCGTTCCAGCCCTGTCTATCTCATGAGATATAAAATCTTTACCCAATGCATTGGAGGGAGATATAGGTCCCACCCATCTTATAATGAATCCTTTCTTATGTGTGCCACATAATCATAAAACATACATCATCGCATAACACATGTAACAAAAATGGGATTCTTGAAACATCATGACATCATAAATCAATTTATATAAGATAAAGGAATTCATAAAAATAATTCCATCACAACATGATCAAATCAATGTAATAATAGGGATAAAAATAGAACCCTTTATTATCTTAGATGGAAAATAATTTTGATAAAACACTTGAACTCCATTCTTGAGGAAAATATCCTTTCTTCTTCAAAAACATTTTTTCTTTCATAACATGTCATAAAACTTTAAAATAAAAGAATTTGATTAAAAATAAACTTGAAAACTTGTAAAGGAAGCTTCTTGGAAATAATGTTTTAAAAATCCATTCATGCCGTATAAAAAAAATCATTCTTCGTACTTTTGTCGGAAAAGTCAAAAAGTACCTCGTACGACAAAAGATTCCTTTCATAGATATTACTAAAAACTCACCGAAGGGTAAAAATGGATTTAAACAATTGTAGGTGGATGTAAATAATATTACATATTGATGAAACATGGATGTGGATGATAAAATACACCCCAGTAAATACTTACGAATAAACAATCTCGGATAAAAATGAGATTGTGATATTTCCCTTACCTTAGGTCCGATTTGCTTTGTACGTGTCTGAAACTCCTGTATAATGATTTAAATCATGTTATTGACTTATTCCAGAATCATATTCATTGTTATGACATCATATATGGTTCACTTATGACATTATATTACCCGTTCTTTTGTAAATTCCATGTTAAAGAAGCGTTTTGGGTAAAATCGTTTCATTTATCTTAGGTGTTTTGACTTGTTGTTCTTGACATCATTATTACTTATATCATGATTTACTTACTTCCAGAATATAAAATATGATTTATATATAATATATATTCAGTATATATATATATATATAATATATAGATAAATAAAATGGAAAACACCGTTCATGGAGACGGTAGTCCGTACGTACGCATGAACGCTGTTTTACTTTCCTTATTGTCTTGAAATGGAAGTAAGTAGATGACATACATATATATATATACATAAATCCAGTAGCTTTATAATGTCATATATTTCATTATTATTTCTTATATATACTTTATATTCATTCTTAAATGGTTAACATGGAGAATGAATCTCATCGCGTCGTGGAGACGGTAGTCCGTACGTACGCACGAGCGATGATATCATTTCCATAAATATTGAATTGAATTGGAGTGGATTATACAATATATCAGAATCAATATGATGTTGTAATAACTATGTATAGTTATTCTTTACACCATTATACCCATCCATGTAAGGTGGTGGTGGAAAATAGATTACACCACGGCGTGGAGACGGTATTCCGTACGTACGCACGCGCGGTGATTTCTTTTTCCGTAGGATGGATAGATGGTGAAATAGGGTTGTTTCATACTTATAATAACATATCAGTATATGAGTGATACTGATGTTATTACTTCATAATGAAACAACCTTAGAAGAAGAAGTGGAAGAAGAAATAAAGATGAAAGAATTGGTAACGGTAATTACCTCTTCTTTGAAGCGCCTCTTTGAGACCTCCTCTTAGGGCACTAAAATTGGTCTTTGAGGAAGACCAGAACCTCTAGGATGTTGTTAGGGAAGTGGAGAAGAGATTTTGGCAGGGGTTGGCCGAGCTTGAGTGCTCAAATTGGTGTGAGGAGGAGGGGGAGGAGGTGTCCTTTTATAGGGGAGGAGAGTGGCATCTTAGGAATACCTCAAAATATTATTTTATATTAAAGTCAAAATCGGTTTATAATGGTTCCAAAGGGTATTATTTCGAAGCTAAAGTGGGGATGGGTCGAAATCCTATCAACCAATAGAATTTAGACAAGTTTAGGATATTATTTTAACCTTATCAATTAGATTTAACTCTAAGTTAAATAATTTAACATTTACCGTGTCTTTTTGTTTTCTTTCACTATATGGTTAATACACTTACTATAACATGCCAAACGAACCCCAAATTGTTTATTATTAATATATATATCCTTATCTAAGTCATTTGGCCGAACCTTAGATTTTTAGGAATACAATAACAATGAATAATATAATATTTGATTTAAAAACTATTTTGTGTCAATTTTGACACTATTTGATATATGATTTTTGTGAAAGTCATAACAGAATTAAATGTTCGAACCAAGTTGATTAAATCAACATTAATATATCATAGTAACCTAGAAAATTAGTGGAATTCATAAAAAGTCTCAAATTACATTTATTTTGGTGTTTATAACATCAATTATGTCAATATTTCATTAATAAGATAATTACTGCATCATCGTTGTGTCATAAATAAATTAAATTATTTGATGTCTAAAAATTACAAATAAAATACCATAATGTAGGAAAGCTTTTTAGTTTTCTAATGAATATTTATAGTCGAATTTATCTTATTTATAACCCCATATTAAAAATGATTTACTTATTAAACTTTGATTTTAACTATTTTAACCCTTTTTTAAATAAATTAATAATAAATGTCCAAATCTAATCCAAGTGGGCCTAAATGGTCATATTTTATTCCTAAGTTTGTTTTTGGTCGAATTACACTTGTCCAATAGAATTAGGACATGTGTTAGGGTAATATTAATATCATATTTACCCTTAGTTACCCTATTTACTATTTACCGTGGTAAAAAAAAGTAAAAAGTTACTATTCACCAAAAAATTATTTTCATCTCATTGAACCACATTTTAGTCCTTGATATTAACCGTGTCTCTCGGATTTTCGAAATTCCATTCACAGAAGCGGTAAAATTAAGTTTTATGCAAAATTCAGTTTTTAACCTACCACTTAGTAGTTTCACTATTCATCAAAAATTGAGGTTTTTCAGAAAAATGCCAAAATTTCACCCTAAGCTATAATTGATATTCCGAATTCAAAAATGATTTCTATTTTACAAAATTCCCAACATATATGTTGCATTAATTAATTTTATAATTAAATCCAGCTGTTAAAACAAATAGCGTGTTTTTAAGAAACAAAATCTATCAAAAGATTGACACTTGTTTATGTCTAGTTTAAATGTGAAATTACATCCAATGACCAAAATTGTATTAAATTGTAAAAATATATTCTAAATATACTTTTAAACCACTCAAATTAATGATTTATCACTATTAATTATTTCGATTAAAAAAGTTGTTTTTAATTATAATTTGGTAATTTTCACTATTCATCAGAATATGAAAGTTATCCGAAAAGTACCAAAATTTCACCTTAGGCTAAATTCGATACTCCGAATCCAAAAATGAAGTCCATTTTGAGAGTTAAAATTTCTAAAATCTAAAAAAGTGGTTATTACTATTCATAACGGCTAGTTTTAATAATATTTTAATAGCATATCATTGTTTCGTGAAACTCAGGATTACGTACCACACACGCTATCGAGGAAGGTTGCGATTGCGTGTAATGCAAGGTAAGTCAAGGATGCGTGTTGTGCAAGCTCCTTTTGGTGTAGCGTATAACACAAGACATTAGTAAAATAAAAAGAATATTTTTTCATAAAATCTCGGGCTGTTACATTCTACCCCCCTTAAAATGAATTTCGCCCTCGAAATTCGTCGGGGTTATAAATGGTTTACTATTCGAAAGTTTCTTTAATAGAAACCCACATCGTAAAAGGGAATATCAAAACTTGGCTTTAAAAACTAAAGTATGAAATGTAACGATTACCCAAATAAACTAATCACTGGGTTTCCACATAGGTGAAAATATGGATATGGAAGAGAAATCTAACCATCATGTTCTGATGGAGAGTGGTAGAGAACATGGCTATGGAAAAGCCAGTAATCACAAATCCATAGATTTGTGATGATATAAGGTACCATCTGATTCATCAGGTATAAGATCACTAGGACAATCATTTTTGGTTTTCAAGATCAATTCCCTAAAGTTGAAAATTTGCTTAGAATAAATACTTACTTTATTTTGGTACAATCTCACTTTTGTTCGTGCCTTGAACAATTTCTACTTAATCTCTTAAATAAATGAAGTTGAATTTGTTATTTGTGAAGTGTTAGCAGATTATGTGATAGAATGATGGGTCATTCCATCTGTCTCAAACAAAAGGTTAGAAAAAGTTATTAAATATACATAAGTCATTCTATAGTGAGATTAATCACATATGGTTCCTAAAATGGACTTATAATTCATATATCATACTGCTTAATATAATAAAACTAGTTTCTACTAAACAGGGACTTCCTGTAGGTCAGTGGTAGGCGATAAAGGCCAGTCGCACTTCGGTTGTGGGTTCGATTCCTACAGCCTTGTCCGAAGCGATGGGTTGTCGCCCGTCCTGCAGGTTGTCCCTTTTTCTAGAACTACATCCCATCAATAATATCGAAAAAAAAAACTTCTATCCTTAAACAATACTAACTTATGTCCAACATAATCCAGTCTAATCTTTAGGCTTATACATAATACTGTAGTCCACTCTCATAATATAGTGACAACGATTACCAGAGATTTAATACTGTCGTTGATCCCCACATATCATAAGATATGTCTTGTTGGTCACATTCCAAACATTCAAAGTCCTTAATCGTGTATTCTCTTGAATACCTTAGTGAAAACATGAGTGCTGTTAAAAGTTACCAAAATCCTCAAAATTCTATATACTCAAACCATGATATCACTTAGTCCTTATATCAATCATGATCTCATGAATACTTTCAAACATTTCATTTTCTCCTTATCCCTTCATTATGCGCATATCATCTACTTTCCAAAATATCTGAATCACTTTTCATGGTTACCGGCACCTTAAAATTATTGAAAACCACAATAGACCAATACATAAATATTCCAATACACCATAAAAGTACCTCAACAACATTATTCTTGAATACCAATACATAAACACTTCAGTCCATCCTCTTCAATTATTGTCCTGGAATAAGTCCTTCCATGATTTAGAAGTAACTTTTTAGGTCAGGGCATTGAGTTGGGTAATGCCCATGTTCTCCACAAATAATACATTGAACTCCATAACAGTCTGTCACTCTATGACCCTTATCTCCACACAAATAACATTGTTCCCTCCATTTGAGGTATTCTTCAAGGTTCTTCTTCCCTTCTTTAGAAATCTCAATCTTCCTTTCTTTATTCTGCTCAACATGCGAACATGCATAATAGTCTATCTTCCTCTTCTTTGATGAATTAGGTATACCACTAAATTTCACCTTGTTAATCATATATCGCGATGACTGATTCGGCATAATCACAATATCTTTCTCTCTAGGCATTACATAATTTTGTTTCTTATAGTCACCAATTTTTCCATTGGATTCAATGTTAACCGAATTCCGTCTGGTTCCCTCCATTAACTAAAACACAAAAAGAATTCATTGAGAGGAAAAATTCACACTAGAGAAAACAACATAGTAAAGGGGGAGTACCTTAAATATCTAACATCTTAGGTTTAATTCTATGATCGTTAGCGTAATTCTAGTACTATAACCTATATGTATACTTAACCTTAGGGACATCCCTAGACATACCTTAGAAATATCTCTAGGGATCTCACTAATGTTTTCGCGTCCTAGTTTCCAAAGGTTGACTAAACCTTTCCTCTGATACCAACTGTAGAAACCCGAAGCTTGACGTACATTGACATTACATTACATTTGCGGAATACTTAGTACATAACAAAAACACACACTAAAGGATCGTAATAGTTTAGTGTCTTTGGAAACTCAGAACGTAATCTTCTAATCGTGGTGAAAGTTCTTCAATATCTCCCATAAAGGTCATCCCCTTTTTTTTTTACCTAAAACCTTTCTTTATATCCTGGGGAAAAGAAAACATAAAAGGGTGAGCTCAAATGCTCAGTAAGGGTAAACAAAAGAAATATCAATCACATCATATATATAAGAACATAGCTTTTGGAAATCTTAACCTGCAAAAAAGATCATAATATCATAACATGGGATAAATCATAGAAGTGAAATGTAATCCCAATAATCATAACTTAAAACATAAAACTTTGTGGCATACACACATAATCATATAGAATCATTTCTTGTTAGTCAAGACTCATTGCCAAGACCATCTTAGTGGACAAAGTCCCTTTCTGAATCGAGTAACCCTCGTTTCAGTCCTGTTTCACTGAACCGGTATAACCTACCGTTCCAGCCCTGTCTATCTCATGAGATATAAAATCTTTACCCAATGCATTGGAGGGAGATATAGGTCCCACCCATCTTATAATGAATCCTTTCTTATGTGTGCCACATAATCATAAAACATACATCATCGCATAACACATGTAACAAAAATGGGATTCTTGAAACATCATGACATCATAAATCAATTTATATAAGATAAAGGAATTCATAAAAATAATTCCATCACAACATGATCAAATCAATGTAATAATAGGGATAAAAATAGAACCCTTTATTATCTTAGATGGAAAATAATTTTGATAAAACACTTGAACTCCATTCTTGAGGAAAATATCCTTTCTTCTTCAAAAACATTTTTTCTTTCATAACATGTCATAAAACTTTAAAATAAAAGAATTTGATTAAAAATAAACTTGAAAACTTGTAAAGGAAGCTTCTTGGAAATAATGTTTTAAAAATCCATTCATGCCGTATAAAAAAAATCATTCTTCGTACTTTTGTCGGAAAAGTCAAAAAGTACCTCGTACGACAAAAGATTCCTTTCATAGATATTACTAAAAACTCACCGAAGGGTAAAAATGGATTTAAACAATTGTAGGTGGATGTAAATAATATTACATATTGATGAAACATGGATGTGGATGATAAAATACACCCCAGTAAATACTTACGAATAAACAATCTCGGATAAAAATGAGATTGTGATATTTCCCTTACCTTAGGTCCGATTTGCTTTGTACGTGTCTGAAACTCCTGTATAATGATTTAAATCATGTTATTGACTTATTCCAGAATCATATTCATTGTTATGACATCATATATGGTTCACTTATGACATTATATTACCCGTTCTTTTGTAAATTCCATGTTAAAGAAGCGTTTTGGGTAAAATCGTTTCATTTATCTTAGGTGTTTTGACTTGTTGTTCTTGACATCATTATTACTTATATCATGATTTACTTACTTCCAGAATATAAAATATGATTTATATATCATATATATTCAGTATATATATATATATATATAATAGATAGATAAATAAAATGGAAAACACCGTTCATGGAGACGGTAGTCCATACGTACGCATGAACGCTGTTTTACTTTCCTTATTGTCTTGAAATGGAAGTAAGTAGATGACATACATATATATATATACATAAATCCAGTAGCTTTATAATGTCATATATTTCATTATTATTTCTTATATATACTTTATATTCATTCTTAAATGGTTAACATGGAGAATGAATCTCATCGCGTCGTGGAGACGGTAGTCCGTACGTACGCACGAGCGATGATATCATTTCCATAAATATTGAATTGAATTGGAGTGGATTATACAATATATCAGAATCAATATGATGTTGTAATAACTATGTATAGTTATTCTTTACACCATTATACCCATCCATGTAAGGTGGTGGTGGAAAATAGATTACACCACGGCGTGGAGACGGTATTCCGTACGTACGCACGCGCGGTGATTTCTTTTTCCGTAGGATGGATAGATGGTGAAATAGGGTTGTTTCATACTTATAATAACATATCAGTATATGAGTGGTACTGATGTTATTACTTCATAATGAAACAACCTTAGAAGAAGAAGTGGAAGAAGAAATAAAGATGAAAGAATTGGTAACGGTAATTACCTCTTCTTTGAAGCGCCTCTTTGAGACCTCCTCTTAGGGCACTAAAATTGGTCTTTGAGGAAGACCAGAACCTCTAGGATGTTGTTAGGGAAGTGGAGAAGAGATTTTGGCAGGGGTTGGCCGAGCTTGAGTGCTCAAATTGGTGTGAGGAGGAGGGGGAGGAGGTGTCCTTTTATAGGGGAGGAGAGGGGCATCTTAGGAATACCTCAAAATATTATTTTATATTAAAGTCAAAATCGGTTTATAATGGTTCCAAAGGGTATTATTTCGAAGCTAATGTGGGGATGGGTCGAAAGCCTATCAACCAATAGAATTTAGACAAGTTTAGGATATTATTTTAACCTTATCAATTAGATTTAACTCTAAGTTAAATAATTTAACATTTACCGTGTCTTTTTGTTTTCTTTCACTATATGGTTAATACACTTACTATAACATGCCAAACGAACCCCAAATTGTTTATTATTAATATATATATCCTTATCTAAGTCATTTGCCCGAACCTTAGATTTTTAGGAATACAATAACAATGAATAATATAATATTTGATTTAAAAACTATTTTGTGTCAATTTTGACACTATTTGATATATGATTTTTGTGAAAGTCATAACAGAATTAAATGTTCGAACAAAGTTGATTAAATCAACATTAATATATCATAGTAACCTAGAAAATTAGTGGAATTCATAAAAAGTCTCAAATTACATTTATTTTGGTGTTTATAACATCAATTATGTCAATATTTCATTAATAAGATAATTACTGCATCATCGTTGTGTCATAAATAAATTAAATTATTTGATGTCTAAAAATTACAAATAAAATACCATAATGTAGGAAATCTTTTTAGATTTCTAATGAATATTTATAGTCGAATTTATCTTATTTATAACCCCATATTAAAAATGATTTACTTATTAAACTTTGATTTTAACTATTTTAACCCTTTTTTAAATAAATTAATAATAAATGTCCAAATCTAATCCAAGTGGGCCTAAATGGTCATATTTTATTCCTAAGTTTGTTTTTGGTCGAATTACACTTGTCCAATAGAATTAGGACATGTGTTAGGGTAATATTAATATCATATTTACCCTTAGTTACCCTATTTACTATTTACCGTGGTAAAAAAAAGTAAAAAGTTACTATTCACCAAAAAATTATTTTCATCTCATTGAACCACATTTTAGTCCTTGATATTAACCGTGTCTCTCGGATTTTCGAAATTCCATTCACAGAAGCGGTAAAATTAAGTTTTATGCAAAATTCTGTTTTTAACCTACCACTTAGTAGTTTCACTATTCATCAAAAATTGAAGATTTTCAGAAAAATGCCAAAATTTCACCCTAAGCTATAATTGATATTCCGAATTCAAAAATGATTTCTATTTTACAAAATTCCCAACATATAAGTTGCATTAATTAATTTTATAATTAAATCCCGCTGTTAAAACAAATAGCGTGTTTTTAAGAAACAAAATCTATCAAAAGATTGACACTTGTTTATGTCTAGTTTAAATGTGAAATTACATCCAATGACCAACATTGTATTAAATTGTAAAAATATATTCTAAATATACTTTAAAACCACTCAAATTAATGATTTATCACTATTAATTATTTCGATTAAAAAAGTTGTTTTTAATTATAATTTGGTAATTTTCACTATTCATCAGAATATGAAAGTTATCCGAAAAGTACCAAAATTTCACCTTAGGCTAAATTCGATACTCCGAATCCAAAAATGAAGTCCATTTTGAGAGTTAAAATTTCTAAAATTTAAAAAAGTGGTTATTACTATTCATAACGGCTAGTTTTAATAATATTTTAATAGCATATCATTGTTTCGTGAAACTCAGGATTACGTACCACACACGCTATCGAGGAAGGTTGCGATTGCGTGTAATGCAAGGTAAGTCAAGGATGCGTGTTGTGCAAGCTCCTTTTGGTGTAGCGTATAACACAAGACATTAGTAAAATAAAAAGAATATTTTTTCATAAAATCTCGGGCTCTTACATCCAGGGGGTGTCCAATGGGGTGGGGGTGGTGTCCAGGGGGTGGGGGGGCTGTCCAAGGGGGTGGTGGTGTCCAAGGGGTGTCCAAGGGGGTGGGGGATAAGTGTCTGTTGGGATTTACTATTACATCATGGTTTGTGAGATTATGAAATGATGATTGTATTGTTTCATGGATATTAGTGTTGTAATATGATTCTATTTGCTTATATATATTTTGACTAGTCATCGACTATGAGAAAATTATGGGTTATGGGGGAGACCATGTCGTGGTTTTCAAATATGCGTAGTTATCCTAACCCCATTGTTCCGTGATGATTGGCTTTACATTGTGATTTTCTCCATCTACGTTTTTATTTTAAATTTGATTTGATTCTCATGTTTACTCCATTTTCTCCAATTTTCTATCAAACATTAGAGGCCCTATGGTTTTCTTTGATTCCATGGAATTTAAAACTGTTATATCTAACTATATTTTCCTTTTAAAAACATATTCAAGCATATTTTTTTAAATACACATAGATTTGTTTTATATTTCAAAATTGTTTTACATTCAAATTATGTTTTTTTTTCATATAAACATATATTTGTCTTATTTTAAAAGGATTTATAATTTTGATATTTGTTATTGGTAATAATGAGTCGAAGTTGGATTATGGCACATCGAATGAGCAATGAATATGAGGAAGGTGTTGATGCCTTTTTAGAATTTTATAAATGAAATGTTCCGAGTAGTGACATTTTTTTCTGTCCATGCCTGAAATGTTTGAATATGAAGAGGTTGTAAAGTGGAGAGATAAAAGATCATCTGATTTGTCATGGTTTTAATCCGAGTTACAACCCTTGGATTTTTCATGGTGAAACTGAACGGAATGTCACTGATGATAATGATTTGAAAGATGGTGACTCCGATGCAATTGAAGAAATGATTAACGATATTGTAGTAGAACAAATTGAGATAGAACTGACAGTTGTTCGTCTATATGGTGATGCTAAAAACCCATTATATCTTGGTTTTATAGATTTTATGGTTTTGTCGGTGGTGTTAAGATTGATTAACCTGAAGGCGAAACATGAATGGAGTGACATAAGTTTTACAGAGATGCTACAATTGATGAAATACATTCTTCCAAAAGATAATGATCTTCCATACTCACATTATAAGGCCAAGAAATTATTATGCCAGATGGGATTGGGATACAAGAAAATACATGCCTGTCTAAATGACTGTATGATATAAAGGAAGGAATATGAATTTCTGTCAGAGTGTCCTAAATGTGGGACATCATGGTATAAGGTGAAAGAAAAATCATAGGCTGATGTAGAGATTACAAAGATCCCTTCAAAGGTATTTTGGTATCTTCCTATAATTCATCATTTAAAACATTTATTTTCTAATTAACACGATGCAAAAGGTTAATATGGCATGCTGATGAGCGATTATGTGATGAAAAAATACGTCATCCAGCTGATTTTCTACAATGGAAGAAAATTTATGAGCAGTATCCTACATTTGGAAATGAAATTTGAAAGCTCATACTATGGTTGTGCACAGATAGAATGAATCCATACCGGACCCTTAGTAGCACACATAGTTCATGGCCTGCTTATTGGTAATTTACAACCTCTCTCTTGAAGTTTGTATGAAGCGCAAATATGTCATGTTGAGTATAATGATCTCTGGTCCGAAGAAACTTGGCAATGATATTGATGTTTTCTTGTCACCGTTGATTGATGATTTGAAACTTTTATGGGTGGATGGTATTAGGGTGTATGATTCTTATAAAATGGAATATTTTCAACTACATGCAGAGCTTTTGTTCACTATAAATGACTTCCCAGTATATGGAATTTTTTCTAGATACAGTGTTAAAGGGCATAAAGCATGTCCAATTTGTGAACAACAGACGTCATATTGTCAATTGCATCATGGGAGGAAAACAGTGCACATGGGTCATAGAAAGTTTTTGCCTATGGATCTCTCTTATAGAAGACTAAAAAAGGCATTCAATGGCTCACAAGAATCTGATATTGCTCCAAAACCTTTATCCCCTGATCTATATTTTGAGTGGGTGAAAAACCTTGATGTGACATTGGGAAAGACACATAAATCTAGTAATGATAGACATATTTGGAAGAAAAGGTCAACATTTTTTGAGCTACCATATTGAAGATATCATGAAGTTAAACATAATATTGATGTCATTCACGTGGAGAAGAATATCTGTGATAGTTATATTGGAACATTGTTAGATATTAAAGTAAAGACAAAATATGGTTTGAATGCAAGATTAGACTTACTATCAATGGGAATACG
This sequence comes from Viscum album, assembly GCA_963277665.1. Classification (NCBI taxonomy): domain Eukaryota; kingdom Viridiplantae; phylum Streptophyta; class Magnoliopsida; order Santalales; family Viscaceae; genus Viscum; species Viscum album. The sequence continues at coordinate 862,338,575 of OY728140.1, forward strand.
TTTGGAGTTAGCTCCCACTCATAATGGAAGACAAACCTTTTTTCCTCTGGATTGTCATACATTATCGAAGAGGGAAAAAATTAGCTTTTGTTAGTTTCTTCATGATATCAAAGTTCCTCAAGGTTATTCTACAAATGTGAAAAAATTTGTCTCATTGAAGGACTTGAAGTTGATTGGTATGAAATCTCAAGATTGTCACGTCATGATGCAACAACTTCTACCAGTTTCATTGCGTGGAATATTTCTCATCCGTGTCAGAAAGACAATAATGAAGTTGTGTTATTTTTTCAATTCAATTTGTAATAAGGTGATTGATGTGAATGCTTTGAACATTTTGGAAAAGGATGCAATTTTTATACTTTGTCAATTAGAAATGTATTTTCTTACAACTTTTTTGGATATAATGGTGCATTTAATGATTCCTCTGGTTCGAGAAATAAAGTTTTGTGGACCTATATAGCTTCGTTGAATGTATCCTTTTGAAAGGTATATGAAAATATTGATGGGGTATGTTAAGAATCCATATCGACCTGAAGCCTCTATTTTTGAAAAGTATATTTCTGAGGAGGTTGAAAATTTTTCTACGAGCTACTTGGATGCAGCGCAACGCATAGGTTTGCCTCCATCTCACCATGAACGAGTTAATAATAAGGGAAAGGGGATTCAAGGCTTGAAAATAAAATCTTTGTCAGCTGAACAGATGAAGAAGTCAGAATCATACATCTTGAATAATATAGCTGATGCTCAACTGTATATCACATTGAATATTAATGAGTTGAAACAATGTCATCCAAAGAAGAAAGAAATGTGGATTTTGAATGAGAACAAAAAAACATTTTTTTCAAGGTTTAAAAAGACCTTACATGGTATATCAGATGTATCAGAGACATTAAAATGGATAGTGGGTGGTCCATGTTGAAATGTGATAACATGGTCTGGTTATGACATTAATGTCTATACATTTCATATGAAATCTTAGGACAACAGAAGTGCAGTTCAAAATAGTAGTGTATTGGTGTTTGCAGAAGTAATGCATTTTTCGAGTGTTAAGGACAAAAACCCAATTTCTGTATCAAGTGCATATTATGGAGTGATTGAAGACATATGGGAGGTGGATTACTTTAAAATTAAAGTTCATGTTTTTAACTGTAAATGGTTTATCAGTAACAATAGTGTTAGACACGATGAATTTGGAATGACAGTTGTTAATCTGAATAGATTGGAAGAGACAGCTGATTCTTTTATAATGAAAACACATGCAATTTTTTTTCTATGTAGTAGATTAATCAGATATGCAGTGGGCTGTTGTTTTACAGGGGAAAAAACAATATGTTGGTGAGGATGAAATTGATGAAGATTATGATTTATTTGAGATCCATACTTCCATGGAAAGATTAACAGAACATAATGATGAGCATTTTGAAGACATGGTTTGTTCCATAAGGAATGATCACGACGAAGGAATTTGGGAAAACAATCCACTTGTACATTCCTAAAATTACAGGTAACATTTGTTTATTTCTTGTTTACATTTATTATTTTCATAAAATGGTAGATATTGTAAGTTTTTTATTTATTAAAACATGTATTAAAACAAAATAATTATTAGTTTTTGTTTGTTTTATTTTTGTTTAGTTTACTTTATCATGTTTACCATTACATTAATTATGTATCTGTTGTTGTTTTTTAGTGACAATTAGTTTAACATGTTTACCATGTTTACTAGGTTTACCATGTTTTAATTTTTTTTAGTTTACTTTATCATGTTTACCATTACATAAATTACATATCTATTATTTTTTTCAGTGACAATTACTTTACCATGTTCACCATATTTACCAGGTTTACCATGTTTACCATGTTTACCATCTTGAATATCTTTACCATCTTTACCATTGTTTAACATTATTACCATATTAACCATGCTTACTATTACATAACTAAGAACAAGTTTCTATTTTCTGATTACAGCGGTATTAAAATATATGAATTTGTATATTTGTGAACTAATGTTTGTTTTTTTGATTTGATGGATAATGACATATCAATCAATTAATCAACCACATGATTCTGGAGATGAGAATATTGGTTATACCTATGGGGAGGAACATTCAGATGCTCCTCTTAATGATCCCCAATCTTCCTTATGTGATCCCATTACTACAAAGAGTTTAAGAGTTGGTAAACGTGGGTGCACATGTTTACCAAAATTATCACTTGGCCGTACGCAGGATCAGAGGATACTCGTTGAGTTTGATGAGGATGATATTCCTAGAGGTCCAAATGCAAAATATTTTAAGAGTTTTGTATCCACTCAGGGTAAGAGCAAAGTAATCATTTTGTATGATGACTGGAGAATTGTGGACAAAGCGATAATCTCTCAGTTGTGTGAGACAATTTTGGTAAGATATTTTTCTATTGTTTGCCTATTCATTAAATGTTTCAAGTATATATAATATGTTTAATCTCTTCTTTATCAGATGACATTTGATATTCTTGAAACTGGAGGAGTTAGGAAGAAATGCTTATCGATGGCTTCCAGGAGATGGAGGGATTTCAAATCAACCCTCACATCTGATTTCATTTTTGGTTATAGGAGTCATGAAAATCCATGTTGTATATATCCTTTCTTAGATGAAGACACATGGAGATAGTTTTTTAAAAGTAGAAGAAATGAATAATTTTTGGTAAGGGAAATGTAAAATTTTATAATCTTTCTTATATAAATGATCTTATTACTGTTTTGTTAATTATTTCTTATTCTTAATTTACAGCAAACAAAGAAATATCACCAGGAGATCCAATCTAAAAATGTATACCCTCATAGTTTATCTCAGGGAGGGTATACATTATTGGAATAACAAATGATGGCAGAAAAATTACAAAAACTAAGAGCTAAGTCTTCAAGCTTTGGAGAGGTGGCCCCTCCATCCCCTCCATCTAGACATGAAAAATGGAAGAGAGCTCAGATGGGAAAAAAGGGAAATATATTTCGGAAGATTTAAGAATCATAGCTGAGAGGATTTTAAGATATCTAATTTATTTATTTATGTTAACGATTTTCTTCATATAATTTCAATCACTACAGAAATGTTCAATTAATTAATACAGGATTCTCTTGAGGAGCAGAGCTCACTGGGGGTATTTACAGCTGTTGGGAGGAAAGATATTTTGTCTACATCATTGGGAAATCCAGAACATCCTGGTCGTGTATGAGGATATCTGGTAGGTGTATCAGTAAGAAAAGTGTTTCCACATTCCTCAACTACTTACATTGAGGGTGTTTATAAAAAAATAGAATCCTTGGAGGCTGAAGTTTATAATATTATTACGACGATGGAGGAAAAGATTAGATCGTCGGTATAGTCTATGTTTGCAGACATGCAAAGACAATTTCAGACTGCAACTCCCACTCCTCCACCTCTCCTTACAGACCCCATTATTTATCCTCCACCTCCGCCAGTAGCTCCCACTTTCCCACCTCAGCCTGCGGACCCCATTTTTTATCCTACTCCCCCGACGCAGCTTCCTACTTATTGCGAGTTATATGTTGATGATCCTCAACATCATATAGTTGCATATGGGTTGGTATATTTTATAGGAGATATAGTTCATCATCAAAAATTATAGGTAGATAATTAGAGGGTAACTGTACAAGATATTATAGATATATGAGCTCGAGTACCATTACCTTCAAATGAGGTGACGACAGTTGGACATAGTATCGACCATTTCTTTAATTTTCCCATCCAGACTTCTTCGACTCATTACCATAGAGGTATGTATGTTATATCTTCTATTTTATTTTTTTATTAAAGTTGTTTTATCATTTGAAAACTAATATATTTTTCTATTTATTTTTACAAGAATACTTCAAAGGTAAAGAAATACTGTATAAACAACAACAAAGACAAATGGATATGACATCAGATACATATTCTAGTGGTTTTGACAGATTATCAAGATATTCAAATTTTTTGGCAGATCATTATGAGTTCCCAATAGAATCTCATGTTTGTGGACGTTAAATAACTGTGTGGATTATGAAAGATGATATCATGGATCTTATTACTGTAGATAAGTTGGGCATCAACATGGTGCAGATTTTTTCCATACAAGTCTTAGCACCATTTCCCTACATTATATTCGTTAAAAATGTATACTTATTTCTATTTTGAATTAGGTATCTTTATACAATTTTTTAGAAGAATGAGCGGACAAATGTATATGGGTTCATGGACCCACATTTGATTTCCCCTGAAGCATGTGCATTAGATAAGGAACAAAGAATGTATTATATTGATGAAATACATGAATAGAATATAGTCACACAATGTTGGATGATTCCTTTTTATGAGAGGTATGAAACACATCTCTCTCAAAGAGTTCATTATCTTTTAACATAAAAACCACTAACCATAATTTTTTTTTATCAGTGATCATTGGATGTTAGGGGTTTTTCTCCCAAGGGAGAAGACACTTTATTGGATATGCTCTGTCCATGGTGATGTGCGGGAAATTTTTAAGAAAATGTTGGAAAAGCAAGTTTCAATTTCTCAATATTTTTCTCTATTATAATGAATTTTAAATTTATCCCATCCGTATTATTTTCTAATAGGGCATGGGTCTACTTTCTAAAAAACAGAAAAAAGGAGTGCGAAGATAAAATATGTAAATGTAAAGGTAAATATCCATTTATAATTTATACTATTTGATTTATTACATACAAATAATATATTTAATTTACACTCATTAAAAGTGATTTTTCATGAACAATAAGGCCTCATCGAATACAAATATTATATGTTAAGATTTATGTATTAAATAATAAAAACTGGGACAATTGTGAACTTTGACCAGGTAAGATTTCCTTTTAAACTTTGAAATAATATTTCATTTGATTTATACATTATACACATTAACTACTATCATTTTAATTTGCAGCTATTTGATGACCCTAAACCCTATAGTACTAAAGACGTCAAACACTTACAAGTGGAATGGTCAAATAATTTTACAGGTTTGATTGATTTTTAGTTGTTTGTAGTGTAAAATGTAATTTTGAATACTGTAATTGTAATTGTGTATTTGGTAGTTGTTTTGGTTGGATTTAGTTTTTTTAAGTTGACATTATAAGTTTTCAATGTTATATATGTGAATGTTTAATTTTTCTCTACTTCTTGTTTTGGTCTATTTATGATGGTTTTTTTGGTATGGATTCTGGTCTGGGGGGGGGGGGGGGTTCCAAGGGTGTTGGGGGGGGGGGGTGTTTAATGGGGTGGGGGTATCCAAGGGTGTGGGAGGGCTGTCCAGTGGGGTGGGGGGTATCCTGGGTGTCCATGAGAGTGGGGGAGGGGGCATTCCAGGGGGGTGGGAGCGTTTCTAGGAGGGTGGAAGGGTTGTCCAGGGGAGTGGGGGCTGTCCATGGGTTGTCCGGGGGTGTGGGGCTGTCCTATGGGGTGAGGGGGGTTTCTAGGGGTGTGGGAGGGCTGTCTAGTGGGGTGGGGGGGGGGGGGCTGAACGCCGCTGGAAGGTACTCATCACTCCCACATGTGAAACATTTTGAGATCTCAAGCTTCACATGTGGGAGTGATGAGTACCTTCTAGCGGCATGCCCCCCGAGGGATGGAGCCGCCTCCTATCCCAACACTAGCTATCTAAGGGTTGTCCAGGTGGTGGGGGGCAGTCCAGGGGTGTCCAGGAGGTGGTGGGGCAATCCAGGGGTGTGGGGGGGTGTCTAGGATCGTGGGGGGGGGGGGGGGTCCAGGGGTGTTGGGGGATATCTAGGGGTGGGGGGAAGTCCAGGGGTGTGTGTGTGGGGGGGGGGGTTGTGGGGGAAGTCCAGTGGGGTGAGGGGATTCTGGTCTATTTTTGGTAACTTTTTGGTCTGTTTTAGGGGTGTGGGAGTGCTGTCCAGGGGGTGGGGGCATACAGGAGGGTGGGGGGATTTCCAGGGGGTCATTGTGATGTCTAGGGGTGTGGGGGGTGTCCAGGGGTGTGGTGGGGGAATTCCAGTGGGGTGAGGGTGTTCTGGTCTGTTTTTGGTAACTTTTTGGTCCTATTTCAGGGGTGTGGGAGGGTTGTCCAGGGGTGTGGGATTACTGTACAGGGGGTGGGGGTATACATGAGGGGGGGGGGGGGTTGTCCAGGGGTGTGGGGGGTTGTCTAGGGGTGTGGGTTGGGGGGGGGGGGGGGGTTGTCCAGGGAGTGGTGGGGATGTCCAAGGGTGTTTGGGGATGTCCAGGGGGTCGGGGGTAGTCCAGGGGTGTCGGGGGGGGTGTCCAGGGGTGTGGTGGGGGCCATCCAGTTGGGTGAGGGGGGCTGTCCAGGGGGTGGTGGGAGGGTTTTCCAATTGGGTAAGTTTTAAATGTTATTAATGTAAATGCTTAATTTTTCTTTGGTTCTTGTTTTGGTTTACTTCTATTTTTCTGGTACGAATTCTTGGCCTGGTTTCTGGTTGTTTCTCAGGAGAGCAGAGGACTGCTTTCTATTTTAAAAAAAATTGGTTTATCATGTCGGTTATTAAATAACCGACCTGATAAACCATTTTCCAGATTTTTATCATGTCGGTTATTTAATAACCGATGTGATAAACACCCCCCGCACTGGTTTATCACGTCCGTTATTTAATAATCGATGTGATAAACCCTCCCCCCTAGTTTATCACGTCGGTTATTAAATAACCGATGTGATAAAAGCCTGGGAAATGGTTTATCACATCAGTTATTTAATAACCGACATGATAAACACCCCCCGCACTGGTTTATCATGTCAGTTATTAAATAACTGATGTGATAAACCCTCCCCCTGGTTTATCACATCGGTTATTAAATAACCAATGTGATAAAAGCCTGGGAGATGGTTTATTAGGTCGGTTATTAAATAACCAACGTGATAAACACCATGATGTTATGTTTTTTTACGTTGGTTTTTAAATAACCGATGTAAAAAACGATATTTATAATGTCGTCCGTATTAACATCGCCTAAAAACCGACGTAAAAAATAAAAAATAACCGACGTAAATGACTTTTTTTGCACTAGTGTCTCTTGAAATATATTCATGGTCACTTTAAATATATTCATGGTCACTTAAAATATACCTCTATGGTAACTTAGTTTTTTTATATTCATGATCACATGGAAATATAGCTTCATGATAACTTCCAATATACCTCAAAATCACTTTAAAATACTTCATGGTAAATTCAAAATTCTTTTGGGGGTAACTTAGTTATGGTAACTTAAAAATAATACTCATTGTAAGTTTATACAATGAATTCATGGTAACTAGAGTGTGAGATGTGTGAAAATGGTGTTACATGATCAAATATGGGGATCTTATAACAATATTAAAATAGAGGTAACACCTAATAAGATGACATGCCACTACCATTGATAGATGTTGGGTGTCTTCACTAAACAAGTCAAGTGGTTATGTAAATGTAAATCTTACCTACTTTCATGGAAGAGGACTATTCAGTGCGTTTATAGATTTTCTAATGAGTTTACATAAAGTCATGATCATGCAGATGATCTGCTACCATGAAATAATGAAGTAGAAGAATATTCTATATTATGGAGAAATGAAATCTCCAAGTGTCAGTGCCACCATGACTAAAACCTAATACTACACAAAAGAGGAATGTTGAGGAAGGACTGCCATGGATGAACATGGTGAAGAAGAATAAAAGTGTATATAGCACATACTATATATATTGTTTAAAAAATATAATTATAAATAAATGAAATAAGATATTTTAAATATGTGATAACATATTAATGTTATAATTACATTAACAAAATTATTAATGTCAAAATTTAAGAAAGTAATATTAAAACATTTAATGATATGATTACATTGTATTGAACAATAACAGTTACAAAAACATATGTGGGAAAACATTTTTTAATAAATTCACATATGAAAAAGAAAACATTTTCTAAATTAGTTAACATATACCAATTAAAATTATAAAAATATAAATGTTTCGACAATTTAAAATTAAATAAATGCAAGGTAATTATAATATACTAATAAAATAAAAATATATTAACATAAAAATTTATAAACTAATATACATGGAATCATATAACCTCTTTAAAAATACATTTATAAATATATGTATATATTTCAAAAAATATTATAAAAGGTCCATTTGAAAATATCTTTTAAATCCCATTTTAATTTTACATAAGGATTAACAAGGTAAAAAAACCTTCAATTTTTTTTCTAGTCCCAAACTAGGTCAAACCATTTCAAGGAAACTATATTTATTTTAAATAATTATTTAAATTGTTTTAAAATACTTGTAATTTCATGTTTAACTTGAAATTTTAAGTAAAGTCATTATGTTAAATGATTAAATCCTTAAAAAATTTTAAAAACCTAATTTATCATTCACATATAGGAAGAATTAATTGATTAAATAATCTAAAACAATAAAAAAAATTGATCTAAAGTTTAAAGCTTAAACATGGGTAAACATACCTAAAATCAATGATGCATGAGCCAGAACATGCCACCTTCAGTGGTTGGCACCCAATCAGGGGAAAAGATACCACTATGAACCCTAGAATCAAAAAACCTCCAAACAACCGGTCATGCCAGGAAACACTAGGTTTTATCAAACCATATTATGGTGATGGAAGGAAGTAATTGATATAAAAGAGAAATATTAGGGAGCCAGAGACCGTACATAGGAGATCCCATTAGAAATTGTGAGAAAAAATAGAAGAAATTACCAGAAAAGTGGGGGCATGGGAGATGAGGGGTTCACTTTCCATGGGGTTCAGTCTGGGGGTGTCACGTGAGACCAAAGGAGATGGAATGGGGGAGGAGTCTATTGAAAGGTATGGGATCATCCCTAGTGGTTCATGATAGAGAAGAGGGTAGAGGGGAGGCAAAAAATGAGGGAAAAAATCAGGCTAGGAGAGCTCATGGGAGGGAGAGGAATGGTGCATGGAGGAAAGAAAAAATGGGAGAAAAAAAGTTAAAAATACGAAGAAAAATTAAAAAAATAAAGGTAAGATAAAAAATAAAAAATAAAAATGGCTGACCTTGAAGGTAAAAGTGCACAGTTTAGTAAATACTATGAAAACTATGTGAAGGTCACTAAATCTCTAAAGTCATTACACACAGTTACTTCTAGGTGGTTGAATTGATTAACAAATCATATATTGTCTAGGATAATGGATCTATCCTTAAATAAAATCAGTCTCACAATTTATGTATGATTTGGCTAATAATTATAGCTAACCATTCACCCATTTAAAACTCTTAAAAATTAGAATTTCCATCCCAAAAAACCTACAAACCCCTGAATACTCAAAACAATATTGAATAATATTTTAATTTACTAATAAAAAAAATATGGTGTGTGAAAATTCTATCCACCATACAAAGTTCTACCAACAAAAGGACATTAATAAAGGATAGATAATGAATTACTAAAATGACCCCTCAGAATCAAATTATAATATCATTAAGAAAAATCCATCACATCTAATAGAAACCCAACCATTAAGGGGAAACACAAGTTCAAATGACCACTAAGAAATATCTATGTGTCCCCATGATTTATACTTCATCTAAAATAGTGGGTCAACAACACCGACAGTCTCCTATATACACATCACCCTAAGAGAAGAAATTACCCCAAACACCCAGAGAAACTTCAATACCTCTATCAAACAAATCAACACAAATGAGGAAAAAATCTATGAAATTTGTATACAAGAACAAACATGGTACTCAGACCCGAGTCACTATACTCCAAAGGGTAAACTAGGACCTAAAATATGGAACCAAATCTCATGAAAAACCATAAAATACTCAGTAATATAAATTTGTCAACTTAATGAAGGCCCTCTATCCCAATTACCCATGAAATGACTCAAAATCAACCATTTCCAACCCATCCAAATGAAAAACTACTAAAAAAGAAACCATAAGAAAAATGTCTATCATCTAAGCATAAGAACCATAATAACCACTAACATCCCATAAATAGTCTAAAACAACTAACATTTTATATTCATCCACATAGTACCATCCAAAGAACAACCATATCAAAATACCTCAAAGGATATCATCGATTCCAAAACACAAAAAATGAAACCACTATAACCAAAAACAAAGAAGTATCCCAAGAACAAAATATCCACTAATGCCTATGAAAAACCTAGATCTCCATGATAAAGGAATGGTAAAATTTTAGAAACCTAGATCTAGAACTAAGATAAAAAATGTATTTAACCTTACCACTCGATTCCATGTTTGGGTAGAGCCACCAAAAAGAGTGACTACACCATTGAGAAAGAGAATCACATGAATTTTTATCCCTTGAAATAAATAAACCATCCTTTCTAGAACCTTTTTGGGTAAGATAATTCATATAACATGAAACATGAAATTAGTTTGTTCATGCATCGAACTCTTAACCAAAAATTCTCACTAAACAAGGGATAAATCCAAATAGAAAAACAAACACAACACAACACTTCCTAAAACCCTATTTCAAATTCTCAATTTTATAAAATATTCATTTTTCAAAATCTCAAACACTAATTTTTTTAAATAAAAATATAACTTCCTTTTTCAAAAAATTTTGATATCCCCTCTATAAAAACAATTTATTTTTTAATACATAAAATGAAAAAAATCTTGTTTTTTATAATACTCCACTTTTTAAAACATTTCAAAATCATTAAAATTTCCAAACATTTCTAAATCCAATTTTAAAATTAAAACATTTTTGAAGTTTTTAAATGAAATCGATAATTTCCAAAACATTTTCCCCAAATTATACTTTTAAAACACTTTAAGAAATCCATCTTATTTTTGTAAAACCGTTAAATATTTAATAACCTATTATTTAAATTGCACCCCTAAACATTTTTCCCAAAATTCACACAATCCAAAAGAACATCAAAATTCCAAACCATATATAAAAATATCTTAAGAGTTCCTTGAGTTTACCACCATCACTAAGTATCATCCAAGGTGATAAAAATATAAAAAACAAATGGTATATGGAATGATGATTGACTTAGACTCATTACTGATGGGGAAAGTTTCCATCATGAAATAATTCTTAAAATGAGACTATAATCATGTGATAAATTGTTGCATGGTTTTTCATTCAAAGCAGTCCAACCTCATATCTTGATTATATCAACATTTCCACCCTAAAATTCAACCCAAAACTAAATAAAATCAATCACATTGATGAGGGTCAACAAATTTTAAAAAACAATTAAATATAATTTCCAAATCAAAATTTAAATCCCAACTTCCTATAGTGACTCAAGATTTTTAATAGTAGGTAGTGACCATAAACCCATTCACAACCGACTTCCTAATTCTTGATGACCAAATTCTAACACGAATGTACCATAAAATCCCAAATAACACAATGGTTACTCATGAAATAACCTTGGTTCCTATTAAGAAAAGAAAACAACCTCCCTCTAATATCATTTTTTCATGAACTAGTTTGATCCATCTATCTATCAGATGCTCAAGATGGCCCATGATACGGCCCGAAAGGCATTCCCAGTCCCCATAAGTAAGACAAATTTCATGAGAATCAAGGAAACTCTACTTAGGATTGATTTCATCCTTAAATTATAGTAAAATCCCAACTCTAAAATAAAATGAAAAACTGGGAAGACTCATTTGTATAAAAGACATCCATGCCCAAAAAATATGCAGAAAATAATTATAAAGCAGATAGTAAACATAGAAGTAAAAAAATCATCTCACAACCCAAATCACCTTCCCTACTATTCAAATATGCACAAGAATCTATCTCAAGATGAATTTCCTTAGGATTCTAGTAGTTTTCACTACCCTCTATTTGCAGAAAGCAATAAAATCCTAAATGGTCAATGGAAATTAATTAAAGGTCTATAGACTTGACATTCTATAAAATTGAAAATGGGTCTTATGAAATCAAGTAAAATGGAAAATTAGTAAAATAAAATAAAATAAAACTAACTTTAGATAAATCAGCACACTCAAGAAGGAACCAAACATTGGATAATATTATGCAACTAAAATGATAGATATGCGTGATCTAAAGATCAATAGGTATTCCAAAGGGAAACCACACCTCATATATAAACATTAAAAGAAATATCTATTTAGTAATAGTTTTAATTACATTATTTGAATATTGGTTTCCATATATGTGTTCATTTTAAACCAAAACACCACAATGACAATTTTAAAAAATTTATTCTTTATTTATATTAAATGAAAACAATAACATTAAAATATTTATTTAGAAATCACAAAAGATATATGAAATAATACCTTGTTTAATTTTAGAAGTTCCTTTTACCCATTTCTTAAAAAACATTATAAAAACTAACACATGTTGTAGGAATGAAGAGATCAATAAAAGCAGCTCTATTCCATATATAAAATAATAAAATAAAAGTAACCAATCACATGTTCTGCAAACATAAATAACTAAGTAGATATCAAAGAATTCTAGAGAGTCCCCTTAAGTAAACCCACCAAACAAAGAAATAAATTTCACAAGATCTAACCTGGGTTATAATGTGATACAATCCTAGAATTCACTCAATATGGACTAACTTATTGGCCTATGTGGTGTCATATCACAAACCACCAAACTAGTCTGCACCCAGCCCCATCAAAATGGCATACTCCATCTATCCTTATCAAAAACTATAGGGGACACAATTAGTGTGAAACTATCTAATGTAGAATAATTATAGACTCCCACATAGTTACCTGAGTTTCAATGACCAAAGTAAAGAATGGGTGAGTAAAAAAACAACAATCACAACCAATGAAAATAATAAATAGTAAACTTGGTGTAATACAAGCATTAAAAATCATATCAAATGAATCACATTCACCTCCAACTCCCATTCAAGAAATATCCCCAAACACCCATCCACCATAAATATCAATCAAAACCAACGAGGCTCAAGAGGGTTTCACACACACACAACCAATTAGAAATCCATTAAAAGTTACATAGAACCCTTTCCAAAAATCACTCAAGATCTTGAGTACATTTAAATAAATCAAAAACCTTTTAATTATTTTTCTCAACACATTATACTTGGAATCGCCTTTAAATTTTAATTTAATAAATAAACTCCCTTTTCAAATATCAACATGACCCAAATGATGTTAAATCCATTTAAAATATCACATTTTTAATTAAAACAATTATTTAAACAATTATCTATACTTGGAATCTCAAAATACCTTTAAAAAAATTAAAAATATATTTATATATTTCAAAAATAAATTATAAAAATGTCCATTTAAAAAGAACATTTGAAACCCATTTAAATTTTACTTAAGGCCAAAAAAGAGAAAACAAAACAATTCAATTTATTTCCAGACCTAAACAAGATCAAACCATTTTGAAGCATCTAAATTTATTTTAAATAATTATTTATATTTCTTTAAAATACTTTTCATTTCATGTTTAACTTGAAATTACAAGTAAAGTCATAATGAAAAATTATGAAAATCTTGAAACATTTTCAAAACCCAATTTAACATTCACATATAGTCATAATTAGTCAATTAAATCATTTGAAACACTAAGAAATAAAGGGTTATAAAATTTAAAGTTTAAAAATAAGGAAACCTACCTCAAATGAGTATTTCACAAGATGAAATGTGTTTCATTCAATGGAGGACACCCAATTTGGGGAAAAGATATTTCCATGAACCCTATAATAACAAACCCCCCCCCCCCAAAATATTGTTCAAATCCAAAAACATGTTGTTTTATTGAACTATATCACGGAAATGAGAATGAAGAAATTTAGAGAAACTATAAAGAGGAGGGAACCATAGATTTTACTTAGGAGAGTTGACTGAAAATCATAAGGAAAATCAGAAGGAATCTCCATAGAAGAGGATACATGATAGAGGAGGGTTGTGCATGCCATATGGTTTTGTTATCGGGATGTCATTCATGACCAAGGGAGAGGGACCCTAGGAGGAGGCCATGGTGAGGGATGGGGCTCGTCCCTAGTGGTTCACGATAGAGGAGAGGGGAGAGGGGAGGCTACTGACAAGTGATAGGGTCACACATTGGGGAGCTCAAGAGAGGTAGTGGTGTAATGAAAAGAGGAATGAAAAAATGAGAGAAATAAGAAAAAAAAATAAAAATAAAAATAAAAAATAAATTTAAAATAAAAATAAAATAAAAAATTAGAAAACTCACATGGTTAAGACATACAATTTTCTAAATAATATGAAGGTCATTAGACCCCAAATTACACTGCACGTGATTATTAATAGGAACCCCCACGGTTTAACAAACCATATAGAGGACATTCCAAACATCTTTATCCTGAGATAGAATCTATCTCACGGTTGACACACAGTTTGGCTAATTGTGCTGGCTAACCATACACCCCTTTAAAACTCTTAAAAAATAAAACTTCTGACATGAAACTACCGATTAATAATTTTTTTTGAATTATATTAAATAAAATAATAAAAAATATGGGGTGTTATAGAGATGGAGGAAATGTGAAGAATAGTCCATTATAGCTCTTGGGATAGATTTAAAGGTAATCCTCATGCCTGAGAAATTGTGAAGGAAATAAACTTAGTGGAGTATAGTACGTTAATGAAAGTACATGAACCTCATTAGGTGAACATCACTAACCAAAAATACACAGTGTGATCATCACACCTACCTCTCTCTAACTACGCCGATACACAAGTATTCACTATGAGAACTATGTGGATGAGACTAGGTAAAACACACTACATGTTCTATTTGTATACAATCCTAGGTGAAATTATCTATGAATGTAGTAAAAAGTTTATAGATCTCATGTGCATAGTAAAGACTAAAAAATCTGTATTTGTTCCACCAACTACCCCAAAAATGGGATGTAAGACTTCTTTTGTGTTACCATCTTTGTCTGAGTCACATATCTTAATGAAGGTAAACCAAAACACCTTTATAGTTTCCTTCCTTCAAGGTCAAACCCCTATAAAGGCCAATACAAGACCTTTTACAAAATTACATGATGCATATGATTAGAGCATGCACAATAGTGTGTACCCATTTGATAATACATATCCCTAATAAAATGTGTATCCCACTTATCCTCCATAGTTGTTAGGGCCATTATGGAATTCTGAATAATGTATTCACTTGACAAATAATGTCCCCATCATTGGGACATCAATGATACCATCTCGAGGCCATGATACCTAATATTTCCAACCCCATCCCAAACCCAATTATGTTGGGAACTTAGTGGATGCTAGAGTTCATTTAGTAAGTGAAATAGCCCAAGATGGAATAAGACCATATCAACCCTTCTATTCCCCTGATTGGGAGAAAAATTCCTTCATCTCCCCTCACCCACCAACAAGTAGGAAGATGAGAGGATGGGATTCATCCGGGTGTAAGTCCCTACTTTAGGATTAATTATGGATTTATTATCCTCTTTGATAAAGGTTTCCATTATGTGAATCCCTAATGTGGAATCTCCAAAACATCAACCTCATGGGTCTATATACCCAATGGGTCTTATCATCCTTCATTTCCAAAACATCAAACCATAGAAAATTGACACTCCCAATAGGAATCCCCATATGTATTAGCCTAAATCAGTCCTATGTTGTCTCCCCTTTCACGACAAAATATCCCTACAATAAAATGATAAACTATGTGTCCAATGTCTTAGTCTCATGATGTAAAACCACACAACAACATCCTTACAACACGACGTTAAACAACACGGTATGGTCCTATCACATGATCTTAAACTATGCACCTCAAACTATGTGGGATTTTACTCCTATTTCAAATGGGTACATAGGACGAATCTTTGAGGTTCAGACCTGATATCCATAATTCTCATATTTTTATCAGGCCATATTTTTTATGACACCATGCCCTCATCGAAAGATCTATATTCCCTCTGAATTATCATCATATCCTGCTCCTTTGGTCCATATTCCCAATGAGTCACTTAGTGGGATATATTTCTACCATAAAATCCAACCATATATCCCACTTTGAGTTCTATTCCTTATGAACTAAAACTGCTCTCACTTGGCTATATTATCTTCTGGACCAATCTGAAAGGGTTACTAATACAGAATTCCTAAAATAGTTATCACTAATAACCTTCCACCTAGAATTCCATTTCACATGAATTCATATTGTTCAAAATTGTTCCTTGTCACATGACCTAAAAAGGTACGACATATCTCATTAAGAAACACAAAACCATGTCGGTTCTGGTTCCCTTCATAAGGATACATAGGAAACCTTTCATAGGCCTGATCCTAAATCCATAACAACCATCACCTCCTTGGACATTAATAAGATCCAAATCACCTAGAAGTGTGAATTTATACCATAACATCCCAAATTAAGCATCACAAATAAGTAAATTAATGATAGATAACCTCTAATACACATAGTTGTTCACATATCAGCATGGTTTTGATCCATCGTTAGAATATAGGGTAACCAGACCAATTCTAGGATTTGGGAAGTATTCATGAAAATGTATTAAATCAATAATAGAGTGTTTGAGTAGGAAATAATTACCCAAAAAGGGTGATATGATCATAACCTACCATCCTCTAGAAAAATGTGCATTGCAAAGTATCCCTAGAGAAGAACCCTAGTGACCACTTACCTTTGGAAAGCAAAACCTCACTGTTATTAATGCCTAATGACCTTGGACACAAAATCACTTTGGAGCTTCCGTCACAAATATTAATTAAAAAAATCCAAAATGCATGAATGAATCTCAAAATGTAAAATGAATCATATTTTGAATTCAAAAAAACAATCCCAAATTTCAATTTCTTAAATTCTAACTATTAAAATAAATCAATCTTTAAATTTAATTCACCAAGACATGGTTTATTACACATAACTTGAATAATAAGGATTCAAAAATTAAAGTTATTAACCAATGTTTGAAAAGATCACGCTTTAATGATTTATTACATTTGAACCATTGTATATAGTTGAATAAAAACTATCAAGAGTTACATGTTATATACTGATGGATTTCTAAGTATTAGATAACAACTATTCATGAAACAAAAGACATCATGAAATATTTAACCAATAACTCCATGCTATGAAACCAAAACCATGTGTAAAAAAATGAAGAACATGTGTGTACCATGTACTTAATTTGGTCATAAATACTTTCTTTAATCACACTATTTGATGAAAACAATTGAAAAGAAACCAACAAGTTACTTCCTTTGGGGTGTATTCACGAGTTGACCTGAATCACCCAACACTTGGGTGGGATTATCATTGAAACTATAGTATTATAGCACCTCTTAGATCATATAAAGAATAAGAAATGATCATGAGTAGAATTGGTAAGAAAAAACATAATATCAATATCCATTTCCATGGAATTTGACCTCTTTATATAGGCCTTGAAGATACTCCCCAAGCCTCAATGAATTTATTCATACATTCATAATGTATGATTAAATTGAATACCAATTTCAATGTTTCTAACCCTAATCCACGAACTCAACATTAAAATGAATTATATATTCTCTAAAAAAATTTCATTATAGGAATATTAATAATCAATGATATATTATATAGTTAATTATTTAAATAATGGCATTTAACATTCGACTGCCTAATTGAATCATAGTATATGATTCACACATATCATATTAATTATGATACGTATATACTGTACCAAACAATATGAAACAAGGTAGTGGCACAATATCATATATCACATTTTATAATATACCCACACCAATGGAATGCAACATGCATTGGTTCATTAATTTCATACCATACAACTTCCCTATATCATCACATACGATTTAACCAAAATACAAATAATGTATATTTAAATTTAGTGAATTTCTCCATCACAAACATGATCAAATTTCACCTTAAATATTTTTATACCATTTTAATAACAAGTTTTATGTATACCTTTACAAATACCATGTTAAAATATTGACCATTGAACTTTTTTTCCATTGAACTTCAAGTGTTTATTAGAAATTGATTCTAATTGAAAAAAATGAAACTTATATAAATATATTTTATCTTTAACATTTAATATTTCTTATGTTTAACTAGTGTGTTTTGAAAAAAGAGTTTTGAATTTATTTTTTCCACTTTAAATAATTTTATTGTCATTTGATGATTATGAAAAAAAGTTATATATTTTGGAAGACTTTTTATAAATAAAAGAAAACATTTTAAAGATGCATGAACATAAAATGATAATGAAAAAGCTATAGACTTGTAGTTTTAGGGAGATGTTCCACTACTATTTGGGGTTTAAACCATCGTGAATTCAAATTATTCTTGACCTAAATGAGTCCTTGATTTGAAAATAGGGCATTCTATGGAAACTGATTTGTTTTTAGAAAAAAAATATGAAGATACAAATTCAAATAAATTTAGAAAATAGAAAATTTAAGTTAAGAATATTTTAAATAATGAAATTTAATCACAAAATTAGAATAAAATCTATTCCAAATCAATATTTTAGAAATCAGTTCAAAACTAGTAATTTGGGCCACTTGCTAATGGGATTTCTAGTTCATTCCTAATTATTAAGCCATTTTGGCTTTTGGACTAGGTTGGGATGCCCTAAACCAATAGAAAAACAGTCAAAAGAGTTGGTTCTGACCTGAAATGGATTAGAATATTTTTTTTTCATTTTTTGTTTTGAAAATAAAATAATAATATAATATTAACAAAAATTAAAATAATAAATCGGTTAAACCATCCGACTTAACCAATAAATTTGATTTGATATTGAACCGTTCCCCTCTTCAGTTTAATGACCAATCTGATTATAAAATATTTATTTATATAAATTATATATATATATAAAACTATATATATATATACTATAAGTATAATATATTATTTATAATTATAAAATTATTAAAAGTTTCATATATATATATACACATATTCTTAAATACGATTTAAATAAATAAATAAAAACATATATTTTCATGCATGTATGTATATATGTATTTTATTAAAACTTTATAGATTTTTCAATGATGAAATTAGCAATAAGAAATGGGTAGTAATTCTCAATACTGAATAATTCATTGAAAAATCAAGTTTCATTGTAGTTAAGTCAATCTTGTTAGAGACATGTGGTTGGGTACACATATTAATAGACTTTAAGCCTTGAAAATATGGTATATAAGTGAATAAATAGAGTCATGTGTAATATGACTATTTGTCAGAAAATACAGGACATGAATTGAGCCACAAAACAATGATAAACAAAAATATAAGAAAACACAACAAAATAAGTAGAGAGTCATAACATGAAATTGATCAATTAAATAGATAATTATATCAGAAGTAAATAGATCAATCCCTTGACTCAAAAATAAAGAAACCCTAGTGAACAAAATCTTAAGGACCAAAGGAATAACTAATCTTATGAGAAACTAATAGTCCAATAATAATACAATATAAAATTGCAATATGAATAATAATAATAATTCGTAATACTTATTCATATTTAAATGTAATTGTCAAATATAGAATAAATTAAAATTAATTTACAATCACATAAAACCATTTTCTTACACATAGGGTGAACCTCATCGGCCATTTTCATTAAATTTCGAATATTGGGACTTTTTTATGACGGTCTTTATGTCCAATTGAGAATATAAAATTATATAAAAAATTTAAATCATTTGAAATTTTATATTAGGAGATGATTCTGTCTAAGTTGTGATAAATAAAAAATCCAATATTATAGTAGTATCCAAGTCTATAAAAATGGACAAGACACCTTATATGAAAATGTGTATAAAAATAATGTAATTAAACTAACATACAAAATTGTATTTTATTTATATAAAAATTTATTTAATAGTATTTGAATTATGTATTTTACATTAATGAAATAATAATGAAAATCATACTGTAAAAAATCTTGGGTAAAATTCACCTTCTTTACATGTATTATTACCACCACCTTAGAATTTATTTGTCCTTGGACCATTTTTTATGTGTCAGATCATCAAAAATTGGGATAACCTATTTTCTGTGTTAGAAAAATGGAAGACAATGGTGGTGATTCAAGTTGTGTAAGCACACTTTCCTTATGGATTTAGTCCACCCTATTCAATGTTTCTAGTAGGAAATCCATACTTCCCCTAGGATTCCATGAAATACTAAAAAGAATCAACCTTGATATAAAGTCGAGCTGGTTCTTTAATATGATGAGATGGAAAATTTAGATATTCTTTTATTGAGTAAAAATTACTCAAAACATAATTTTCAACTAGTTTTATCGTGATGTTTTTATAATCCCAAAATGAAACCATTAATTGAAGATTCATATGGAGACATCACTTGATACCCAAGATATACACCAACTGAAGTAAATATCTACGAATTTTATAATGAAGGTCCACAACAGTTGGGAGGAAAAATATTTTGAAAAGAAAAACTGATAGAGTGTATATTCAATTTAAAATATTTAATTTAATTCAATTTAATTTAATTTTTGTTTTGTTTTATTTGTGTGTGTGTGTGTGTGTATAATATAAAAAAATAAAATAATTTCCTAAAATATTTTTCCTGAAATTATTTATTTTACAAAATGATCCACCCAAGGCCTTCTTTCACAAGGGTGAATCTTCACCTCCCCTTACCCATCTTGCAATGGAAGGTTGTATAGTATTAAACAAAATATTAAATAATTCATTAAATATAACATTCCCCCACTTTTTTTATATTATACACAACCCTTAGATCTCTAAAATTTCTAAATAAATTTTTATGTGTAATACAAATATCTTTCAATTTATACCCATACTTATTATAAACATCTCAAAGTGATGACAGATATGAAGTTTACTATTAATTAACTAAAAATAGTTATAACACCAATAGATATTTCATAGATATACAAATTCCTCATTCATTATAGAATAAAAAATTTGTAGCATTATTTTGGGCATGTGCTTTGATCCACTAATGAGCACTCTTAGAAGTTAAACCCATAAGCTCCCATAAGAAGTTAAATCACTTCTAAGTACATATAGGTGAAACATTACAATGTGACCCCATTATCATATCCATAAAAATCTAAGAGTCTTACCATTCTGTTATGACCTACCACTAAAATTTTAATCGTAATGGGTGATATTGACTTAAAATACATTAGGGAAAAACTATAAATGTCCAAAATTATTATGAAAACTTATTTTTATACATTATACACTAAATTGTGATCTATTTTTAAATATTTTTATGTTACCATTACTAAATTATTATTTAGTGGGTTTCATATCATTTTTATATTAGTCCTACATATGAATTCTCTTTGTAGAGATTTTGTAAAATGACCAAGTAAGTTATTATATGTTTTCATGTAAACAATTGTAATCATACCTTTTTGAAGAATCTTCCTCACATAATCATGACTTAAGTTTATGTGTCTAGACTTACCATTATATATGTGACCATATTATCTTGATATCACTTCTTCACTATCAAAATGAATAAAAACAAGAGGCATCATATTGGTCCATAAATAAATATATAATAATAGATCCCTAATCAACTCTTCCTTTATCCAACATGTCTATAAGACAATAAATTGTTAGTCAATGGAAAAATTTGAAATGATTGTTTTTTTGTTTATTTCCTAATAAATAAAACCTCCTCCAATAGTGAAAAAACACCCATAAGTGGGTTGGTTTTACATCATATTTGTAATCCAACTCACATAGGTGTATCATTTTAATACCGTCGGTTAACCATTATTGATTAAAACTAGATCTTTGGACTTCTTCAAGTATCTAAATACCCTAGTTATGCACTTATAACGATCCGTGATTGGATTACTACTATATATACTCAATTTAGAAAATGAACATGCAATATCAGGTCTAGTGTAATGCATTTTATACATAAGTGATCCAATTTCACTAGTACATTCAAGTTACACTAATGCTCTCCCCATATTCAAAATCAACTTGATAATCAAGATGAATCAAGTATATTCATATTAGAAACAAATATGATTGAATTTATTCAATATTTTATCAATATTACAAGACTGATTCAAGAAATATCCTTCACTATGTTTATTAATTTTGATTCTTAGAATAGTATCATTTACTCTAAGATACTTAATTTTAAATATATAAGAAATATATCTCTTGGTCTCACTTATACCAATCACACTGGTTCCAAAAATTAATAAATCATCTACATAGATAAAAAAAAACTCTATAGACTTTTTTGAACATTGATTAGATACATTTATTAGAATTATTTTGTTTAAACCCATTAGATAAAATAGAAGAATCAAAATTTTAATGTCCATATTTTTACCTTTATTAAGACTATACGAAGATTTAACTAATTTATAAAATTTATTCTCATTTACTTGTAAAAAAATAACTATGGTTATTACATCTAAATATTTTTATGTAAACCATCATTTAGAGAGGCTATTTTCACATCCATTTTTTGAACACATAGATTGTGGATAAAATAAAATGTAAAAAAATAATTCTCAAAGTAATATGATCCACATGAGAAAAGTTTAAAAATAACCAATACTCTCATTTTCTTTAAATACTTTAATTAAAAATATTTCTTTAAAATTTTGAATGTTTCCATTGGAATCATACTACCTTTTAAAGACACACTTAAAGATAATATGATTTGAATATTTTAGAAAGTCCGTGATGATCCAAGTATGGTTTCCAATAATATAATCCATCACATAATTTATCACCTCTTTCTTAAAGGCTACATATCTATAATATATATCTTCCTGATATGATTTTAGATAATAATATAAGGTTAAAATCATTTAGTGTTTGTTTAGAATATTTTTATTTTGATAACCTTTGAAAAGGAAAATTAAAAAATTAGTAGATATAAAATCTTTATGACAATAATTTTATTTTATTGTTATAGTAATTCTTCTATACTCAACCCAAGTTCCAAAATCACTCTATACATATGGGTTTGAATCTAATGGAGAAAATAAACTAGAAATATATAGAAATTACCATTCTATATTATCTTTATCAAATTTATCTTTAAATAATTATATAACTCTAGATTAAAAAAATAACACCATCATTCAAATCCAAAACTCTATGTGATTTTCTATTCTCAGTATATCCAAAAAATATTCCTTTAATAACCCTAGATCCCAAATTTTACTGTTTAAGATTAGAAACCCTATGATGGGACAAAAACCACCACACTTTATATTATTAATGGTTAGCCTTCCCAATATTCTATATTTCATATGGTTATAACTTATATTTTAATAAATAAATTTTATAATGAATGTAATAATAAGTAATCAATGCTTCACCCCTATAATTTATAATAATTTTTGATCTATTAAGAATGAAATCACTATTTCTATTAATATTTGGTTCTTTATTTACACTAAACCATTTTTCTGTGGTGTATACAGTTAATTACACAAACATACAATACAATTCATCTTATAAAAATCATTGAATTGATTTATGAAATACTCCCCAACTCTATTAATGTGTAAAATTTTAATTTTCCCATTCATTTGATTTTCTAAATCTAGTTTATATTTCTTAAACCGGAAAAATATTTATATTTTATTATAAGTACATAAAAATATAAGTATATACTATAATAATATAAGAAATTAATAAAATACCTTTCCCCCATGAGTTAACAAAGAATTAATCTCATTAATATTAGAATAAATTAGACCTAGAAATTCTGGATATCTTTCAACATAATGAAATATATTCTTAGTCATTTTTTATTACACTCATACATAAAATTTATTTAATTTCATTACAAAACTAATAAGATTAATTTTTTATTAAATTAAATTAATTAGAACTTATTTTTTCTAAATAATAATTCCATGCATTAGAAGACTCAACAAAGTTAGTAGAATAAGAATCAATCACATTAACAGATAATTGATATATCCCCTTACTTGAATACCCTTTCCCAAAAATTATTACATCCGTTGATAATTAAAAAATTTCATATTAGAATGGAATCCTAAAAATTGTAAAATGGGTCAACATAAACCTAATTTATTTTAATTTTAGGAAAAAACATAATTAAAAGGGTTATATACTTTCTAAATGTAAAATCAAGTTCTACGCTCCCTTGACCGACTACAATAATGCATTTGTTGTTCCCAAAATTCCTTATTTTGTAACAGAACTCTAAAAAAATTTTAACAACATAAAATCCTTATACCCATGTATCATGGCACTAAAATCCAACCACCACCCAGACACCCTCGAGGTTATATTAACATCGGATATCACTATGACTATATCTTTCTCAGCCAAAAGATTTACCAGTGTTTTATTTCCTTTACACATACAAAATTTCTATTATTAATTCCATTTTTTGAAATAAATAACAATACCACTTATTTATTAAAGGATTTCAATTCCTATTGATTTTTTTAATCTTTATTTTGAGGTTTAGGGTATTGTTATGTGAAGAGTTCCCCTCAATGATATTTAATTTGGAATTAAAACTAGATTCCATGAAATAATATCTTAGTACAAATTATTATTCTATAAGAAGTAATTTATGAAGTTTCTTAAATGAAACATCATCTCTTTTCTTCATACGTGACTTACCAAATTCTCTCCACATAGGTGGAATGTTAGAAATAATTTCACCTACCTAGATGAATTTTGATAATCCTATAGAATAAGAACTTAATTTCTTTATTATAACTCATAAATCATGATATTTTTTGAGTATTGTATTATTATACACCATTTGAAAATTTAAATACTTTCTAATAGGGAATTTATTCATACCTTCATTAAATTTGTACTTGAATTCCAAAGGGATCCATATTTCACACACCATATTTACTTTTCAGAGGAATTCATAAATCCGAGATGAAAATTGGTTGAGAATATGTCCTAAAAAAATTTATCCTAATATTATTACTTATTAAGAACTCTAATTTGATTTAATTCATCCAAATTGGGTGCATTGTTGGGTGTTCCTATTGATTTATGTGAAACAGATACAATATTTTGATTGAGTATGTAACAGATCTTCAAAAAACTAAGTAAGAAGATCATATTTTATTTCCATTAGAAGAATTTGTTGCCACCAAATCAATAATGATTGAATATGTACTGTTTCATGACCTTCAAATACCTATAATATATATTTTTTCACAAAATTCTTAGTATTGTTATAAAAATGGAAGTATATTATTATGTTTTGAGTTATATAAGCACACAATACATAAGGATTTAGTCCACAACACAACATATTGCTGGTGGGTAATTTGAACTTCAATGGGGATTTTATAAATCACTAAAAAGAAGAAACCATGATAGAAAGTCTGATTGAACCTTTTATACAATGAAAGGAAATTTTTTGAGGTTCTCTTATCGAGTGAAAAGCACCTAAAACTGGACTTTTCATCATATTTTAGAGTGATGTTTTCCTAGTCACAAAATTTCAACATTAAATGAAGAGGCATCCTGATAAATTTATTTAGAACAAATCTATACACCATTTTAAGTGAATAGATATACACTTTTGAATGAAGGACCACACTGATTAGGTGAAAAAAGATCTTGAAAACACACACAGAAGTGGTGTATCTTCTATTTAATTTATTTAAGTTTTTTGTTTGTTTATTATAAAATGAAATAATTTCTAAAACAAATTTCCTAGAAATTATTTATTTTAAAAATAAGGGAATATCTTCACCCCATAACCCATATTTCAATGTGGAATTTTATAATATTAAAAATAACATTAAATAATGCATTAAATTTAATAGTTTATACTCAAGAATAAGTCTCAACATTTTATAATTAATATTTCATGTATTTCAAAATATATTACTCACCTCACCCATCCTCCACTGCAATTAGTTTATTCCATGGTAGTGGTTGTACCATCACTACTTACCCAAATCTCCCTTCTCAACATCCAATTAGTACTTTCCCTATTTATTTCTTGTTTTTTTCGAGGTCAGGGTTTTATGGTGAAGTTGAATTGATTCCCATGGAATAATTTTCCACCAATTCCCTAGAAAGGTTCTCAGACTATAAAGGTTATCCTAGGGAGTCTAAACTACTAATGAAATCCTCTATCATTCCAAAATTCATGATGAGGTGCCCCTCAATTTTAGTTTTTTTAAATAATGGGAATACCCAAAATATACACATCACCCCTATAAATTAATACCAATGTACCCTTCTTCCCATGTCCCTACCATAAACTACCACTAAAACTTGTCAAAATTCCTGCACAAAATTCCCATCAAACCAATATATAACAATATTATAAAGGTGATCAAAATTAGCATGTTTATTCCACTATTTTTTTATATATAATTTTTTCTAGAATACATTATGATTTTCATATAAAAAAATTATCATAATTGCTTATAATCTTTCCTTAATAATGATGTATGGATCAATCACTCCTTCAAAATCCGCATCCCTTTTATAATTTTATAGTGATAGCAATAGCCTAAGTAGAGACGACACCCACAATTTTGTTGTGTAGTTTGTGATGAAGAAGATGAGATACATTATTTTCCACCCTATGTTAAAAAAACAAACTATAATGATTGGGATCTATTTATATGAGTTAATCTATGAGCATAAAGACTTTGGGATGTGATTGACCCAAGGAACTCCGATTACCTTGATAATTAGATGAAATTATATTCCATTATTTATTCCATAGTGTACGAGATTTTGGTAACACTATCCATAATGTACATTTTCATGCAAGAATGTTATATTGTGAAAACACTATGAAGTGTTCTAAGAACATGCATAAGGAAAAATAGAATATGTTGTGCCTGAATTTGACAGTACATCAAGTTCAATGATGGTGATACAACGAAATATTTTTCCACATGAATAATTGTACACTTCAAAAACCTAAAAATTATGTGGGAAAATATTGATAAGGAGAGTTTGTACAATAATTTACTTCATATAGTACCCTCTAGGTCAACATAGTTTGTGATCTCCATTAATACTCTTGATGATCTCAAGATACTTAGTGTGGAGAATCTCACTGGTCGACTCAAAGTGGTGGAGGAGTGTTACGAGATCAACCATGATACGAGTGGCACAAGTGATCACTAAATACTCATTGAGGAGGATTGGATCTCATTACTAAAGATGTGGAAAGATTAAAAGGCCCCATTTTTTGGTGAAAAAGGAAGAAGGAATGGTGATTTAAACCCTCATAATAGAAATTACTATAGATACAGTCATGGAAACATATGCCACGATGAAAAGGACATTACAGTGCTTGGATTTAGTCATGAAATGAATCTTGTTGCATGATTTATCTACAAAAACTATGGGTATTACTTCATTAAATGTATCAATCCAAACTATGAATATAAGGGGGTGGTGTACCTAACATAGGAGTAAGACAACACATCAATAATGTTATCGGAGGACTATTATGAGTTTATCTATGTGGGTGTGGATATTAAAATGATGGTGTTCTTCAATGAGGAGAAGAAATAGGTAGTAAATAAACCCATTATCAACACCATTGACACTTTCATAGTTGTCTATGATACCAATAACAATGTATTTTATTTCATTATCATTAAAGAACCTGTGATTACTGAGTGATCACTGATGTAAATATTAAATTAGTTCATGTTAGTTTTTTATGAATATGAGGTTATTTTTAGTTTTTTTTAATTATGGTAACACCCACACATCCTGACATATACCATTTAAATTACTACCTATGTCTCTTATTTCACACATCCCCACTAAATACTTCCACCATAAACCAAAACACATTATAGAACCACTGCACATGTCTACCTATGAAAAATATTTTTTTTTATTTTTTTATTTAATATATAACCAAAATTTAAAAATATATATAGGTAATAAAAATTCACACAAATGTATCCCTATGTAATTTTATTTTTCATGTTTGGTGTGTATATATTCCAATTCTACTACAATAATCTATACATGCATCCGTTCTTAGTTTTCCCAGGAATGAAACTTGGTATTTTTCTGGATTAGATGGATATCTAAATATGGTCAGATATAATCTTCTTTTAGAACCCAATATATAGGGATCTAGGACTCTGAGGGTTATAGTGGTGGGATTAAATTTTTCATCATTCAGAAACTCCTTTATCTACGCATACAGGGGACCATACATTATTGGAATGAGATATAAATAATCAAATATAAGTTTATGGTATAAAAGTTAATCTATGAATATTTGAAACTCAAAAGGTATGAGGAGAGGGCCTAAATCACTCATATCAAAATATACTATCGATATATACTAAGGAATATCCATAAAATACCCCCTAATAATGGAATTGGGACTTCCATTTGGATTAGTAGTAGATCTAAAAAAGAGATACATATCCTTGTAGCTACTCCATAGATGAATACGAAGGATCACCGGTGGGAGTTTGGATGGTGTTAGGGAAGGTCGAATGTGTGGTTCCCGTGTTTATATAAAGTGGTAGTTGATTGGGATATTCTATAAATATATTGTATATCATTTGATGTGTTTGACTATATTATATGTTATGATATGATAATTTCATATGACACAACATATGTGAATCCAAAGAATATTATACACCTTAGTGAAGGGTGTATCGTAAGGTATGATATATGATATCATGCCACAACCTTGTCCAATCATAGTTTACACCATATTTATATTTTAATGAAATGTTGTATGTTTAATTATATTATATGATTAACATTTCATTATATTATTTAATATGAAAATAAAATGTTATGTGTTATTGTTTGGATATCTTCTACATAAGGGATGTCATTAATTATAAATGTTTTATATAGTGAAATAAGTGGGAGATTCAAAATCATTAAAATGTTTGATGCATTCATGGGAAGTGGATTACAAATTTTATAAACAATACATTACCCATACATTCATGACCTTTCCCAATAGAGAACCTCTCTTAGGATTATAATGAAGATGAGGGTGAACCCAAGAACCCACCTTTAATAGGACACATGTTTGAGACTATAATTGAGGGTATAAAACATAAAATGGGAGGAATTTACCTCATAAATCCCAGAGACATGTAAATTAATCACTAATAAAATATAAAATATAAATTAAAAACAACCATCCTATTGGAGTTAGTTCCCTAGAACCAACTACTTTATACTTTGAATTACCAGTATATTCAAAGACTTAAATATTAAAAAATATCATGTCAGATGATGAGTGTTATTATTATTAACATTAATATTATAATTACCTTAGCGTATCTTTCATATCAAAATGGTATAATAGTTCCTTGCAATGATGAGAACCTTGAATGGAATGCCCCGACTATAGAAGCTCGGAGTCAGTGCATTACATTATCACACTGGCATGATTACAAGGAATAAAATCCCAAAGGGACGATCAATTTAGTTGTTTTAGAAAACCAGATTACATACATGATACCCATATTACATTAATAAAATATAAAATAATTCATGATAGATAATAAAATGAAATAAATTGCATCCTTGTAATATTATTCAAATATTTTTTCTTCATAACACGTGGAAAGGAAACATAATAAGGGTGATCTCAAATACTCAATAAGGGTATATAAAGTTGAATTAATAATGAATTGATGAGAATAATAATGATGTAAATTTAAATAACTCATAACACTTTCCATTTAAATAAATACATAAGGAATAATCAATATGAAAAGGTTTGAAACTGAATTGCGTTCCATTTAATCACTAAAATGATAATAAAATAAATGTCAAAGAAAAAAATCTCATAGATAAATAACAAGTAATTATAAATGATAGAAATGATTTAATTATTGGATTCCATGTTTCCTAGGTACATGGAACCTTTACCATCCAAACCATTCACAAGAAAATTTAGCATATCGGATAAAAACCCATCTAATTTGGATAACTGATTCGTCTCATGAGACTATAGATGCATCAAGGGTCTATATATAACTAGGCCCTACCCATGTCATACCTATCTAAATGATTCCTTATATATCAAGTAATTGATTTAATTCATGAACAATTTTCCTTATCCAATATCTATTTTGAATAAAATATATGGATTTTTTAATAATTCCCTAGTTAATCAAATAACAGTCAAAGTGAACACCATATGTAAAAATGGTATACCGTTTATGAAATAATAAAATACATTGCATGAGAATATGGAAATTTAAGAAAAAATTAATGAAAAATAAAAATTATCATAAAAAAGTTATTGTTTCATGACAAAGTTAAAAATCACAAAATAAAGTGAGAATGAAAAGAAAATCATTAAACATATTCTTGAGGAAAAAAATTTTAAGCCTTCCCAAATGTCCCATACCACTTTGAAAATTTTGAATCATAATCACCATGAAAGAATAACATTAAATTAAAGTTTTTAATACTTACAGATAAAAAGATTCATTATATAATATAAAAAAAGGGGTAGTGGATACACCACAAAAAATAAGTGGTGAATATAACATTTATCTCACATATGTAAAAAAGGTGAGATGAAAATCCATTACCTTGAATTTAATTTAATGTGAACATAATTTTAACTAATATATAAAGGTTTTAAGATTTTAATAACTCATTACATAACTATATTCATGTTTATAATATCTTATATTATATTTTTATAATATATTAATACCCATTTGATAACAATCATTGATTATTTTCTCTATTTCGAGTGTTTATTGCCTAGTTTTTACAGTATGTTTGACTTGTTATTTGTTTTTCCTATTAAATATATCATTATTTAAATATATAAATAATTCAAAAAATTATTCAAATATCTTATATACTCATTATATATGTTGTCACACCAGTATTTTTTATTCCATTCTTTGTTTCAAATTATCTCTTGGTTCTAAGATTTCTATTTTTTTCTTGGTGTTCTGGGTTTAAATTTTTGGTGTCTCCTATGTTCTTGATCTATTAAATTAGTCTCAGGGGTATTGTATGGTAATTGGACTACTCTTTTTTCAAAGGTATTTTGTGAGGTTTTGGTGTTTTGGAGTTGGATTTGTGACACTCCTAGTGGCACCACTTATGGGGTAAGTTGTTGAGATGGTTTGTACCCTTGAGTTAGATGAGTTTTGGGGTGAAAAGGATGGTTTATTTTGGGAGTTATTCTCCCATATCCTTGTAATATTTTACCCCTTGGTTTTCCCCTTGGACCCCAATGAAATTTGAGGATAATAGAAGGTTTTTGGGTTCCCAGAACATGTCACACGGTTTGGCTGCACGATTTACTAAACTGTGCATCCAATTCGTGTAAGGGTGTCCAAGTCATTAAAAACATTTTGTAATTCCAAATTTCCCCTTCCGAAATAAACCCAAATATGCCAATTCCTTCCCCATTTAGTTCCCTACCTCCATATACAGCCTCTAAGCTCTCTAACCCTCCCTTGGATCTCATTTTTTGAAGGGATATTTGATGGGGGAAACATCAGAATCATGCAAGTAAGTCTTTATCTCATTGATTTCTTCCCTTTACGTAGGGTTTCTTTCACCCTTTCATGAGTTATAAAATATCCAAAAGTTAGGGTTCATAACTAAGGTTTAAATTATTTTCTTGGTTGAAATATTTATGTCTTACGTTTATTTTAACTCCCTTGAGGTGTGGCGATGGTGCAGTTGATGTTTCACACCAAGATTTGAGGGTTTTGACACTTTTGTTAGGTGATTCCATGTATAAGCTATTATGAATGAGTTATATTTTATGATTTATTAATTTATAATGTTCATAATCTTTTTTTGTGAAAAAACCATTTTTGGTAGCATTAACAATGCATTTAGTATTATAGTTTCATTTTTGTTTGAAGTTGTGTACTTTTCAAATGTAACTCATGTGATATATTTGTTTGTAGTTTTATAAAATATGAAGGTGATTTATTAGTTGTTGAAAGGGGCTGTCAATTCTGGTTTTTAATGATTTAGTGTCATTCAGGCCTCAAAAGGATGTTTTTAATTGGTTTTATGTTTAAAACCTTGTTAAACTTCTTGAATATGTTTAATGAAAATGTGTGTTTTTCATGTGTATATTTTGTGAAATTATTCATGGTAATTCTATAAAACATGATAGTGGTTTGATGAATGTTTCTAGGGATGAAAATCCTATTTTGGATTGGTATTGGTTTGACCTGGAATGAGGGTTTTGAAATGGGTTTTGTATGAACAACATAGGTATACCCTTTGGGATTGTTTTATGAAAATTATAAATGATTAATTGGGTTAAAAAAATTGGGAAAAGGATTTAAATGTACTATTTTAGTGAGTTATGGGTTTTTTTGAATGGTAAAGTGGAGATTTAATATGTCAACATTTTTATAATGTTTTTATAAATTGCGGAAATGTTTTATCAAATTGAAATAAAGGTGTGAAACATGTTTGTGTGTTGTTTTGTGTGAATGTGATGTGAAAAATGGATTTTTTTATGAAATAACTACTATGTGATATGTTTGTGGGATGTTATATAAATTGTACTATCTTGCAAAGGTTTTATAAAATTGTTTAAATTATTTTTTGAAGTGTTAAAGAGATGTGAAAAGTGTTGTGGTCTATTTTGGTGTGAGTATGATTTCAAAATGTATTTGAATGAAAGAGGGGATTATGTGACTTATGTGATATACATGTGGGATGTTTTGTGTATGTGTTATGTGAAAGTTTTATTTTCATGTGAAAATTATATTTCATGGCTTGTTGATCTTTTTTTAGCACAAGAGGAAACCCAGGTATTTAGGTGGGTGGACGTGTACTAGTATTCTAGTGATCTCGTGGGGTTTGTCCCTAGTTTCACTTAGCAAGTTTGATGATGAAAATACTAACTAAACTATTATTATGATGATGATGATGATGATGGGTAACCACTAGGTTATGGTTATGATCACTACTAGTGGCTCGTGTGCACGAGAATAGATATTGTGATGGTTACTTTCACTGAGATACGAGGTACCTGGGACCCACAGTGAGCTAGTTCCTAGGGGTTATTTCCTATTGCTTGTGCTAAATGGATGATTTATGCTTATTTTCAGCATGCGGTATGTTGGTCTGGAAAATTAAGTAGTTTTGGTATTTTATTTAAAGGTGTTTATTCATTAAAATAACACTTGAAAACTATTTTCATTTAAAGTTGTATCTTTTATAAATTGTAACTATCATTTCATGTTTATGAAAACTTGAAAGATTTTCATCTTTGAATATTTATCACGTGAAATATCTTAGTCGTGGTATCCTACTAGTCTTTGGATCACACCCTACTTACACCTTTGGGTGTAAGTAGAGTTGGTTATTTTTGTCGCAGGTTTGGGTACAACTTTTGTGCCAATGGTTTGGGTTTTTAGTGGTCCATCGTGATGAGGTGTTGTGGAGATGGCTTTTGGGTGGTGAATCTCGCCATGTAGAGGTTCTTGGTCTGTCCTATTTGGTTTTGTACCTTTTTAATGGTCTTTAGACATTTTTTTTAAATTGTGTAATTTATTTCTGAAATTTTGTAAAAGATGGTTTTGTTTGAAAAATTCAGATTTGTTTTATTGGTTTCATTTATTGATTTATGTTTATAAACTCAAGTAAATCATTCTGAAATTTCATTTTATTATACCCGGGAACTTGTGCCAGCCTGTGGGGATTGGGAACACCCTTTGGGCCTTGTTACGAACTATGTAGGGTGCTGGTTTTGATGGTGACCAGATTCGGTTCGTGACAAACTGATATTAGAGGAGATTCTCTCTCTTTAGGCTATGTTATCAGGGGAAGAGTTGAGATATTCTAGAGTTAGGATTGTCAGGACTTGACATTTTGGTTATGGGTAGTGTTCCTGGCCTGCACACCTCATTATGGGATTTAATTATCCAGGGGAATTTGGGACTTATCTGATTCCTTTGGTTTTCTTGGTTTGATGATGATTAAGGGAAATGAAAAGAGAGTTAGGTTAATGGTCTTAGTGAGCTCACAAGGCCTAGAAAGCCATGTGGAGCCAGGTATATTTCCCTAGAACACTCTCTGTGATGGTTATGTTATTGGAGTATGTCTTCTAACCATATATCCAAGTCACCAACCGAAGCTAGTTTCCCCTCTCATTATCTTGTGTCCTTTATTTTTGGATCTTGGGAGTTTGGTTTTGAATAAAAATGACTTTGTTTTAAGAAGTGTAAAGTTTTTTTGAAATTATTTTCTAATAAAGATGGAATGGTTTGATTTTTTAAATGGTGGAAATAAATTTTCAGAATTATTTGAAATGGAAAATTGTGTGTTTACACCTCTTTTGAAAGCATGAAATTATGTTAAAGTTGGTTTTGAAAAAGTGTTCCCAATAGACTTTTCTAAACCATTGAACGGTGTTTTAATGGGATGAGAAGTTTTTAAATTGATCTGAATAACTTGAAAGTGAGATCTTATTTGAATGGTTGTGCCTTTTTGAAAGATTTGTAAGTTATAAATTTCGATTTTGATTTTTTGGTTAGCGGTCTTGAGAAAAAAAGGAAGTATTGGTTGACTGTTTTGGTTTTGAAAAGTGTAAAGAATTTTTTTTAAACTTTGGTATTTCTATTAGTGACAACATGCATGGGTTTATATGGGATGGTGGATGGTTAATGTCATCATTGGACGAGTTTCGGGATGGATACGAGGAGGGTGCTCAGTGTGGTATGGAAACATGCATGTGGGAGGCCCATGGGATACCATTGGTGGGTACACTAACTACCAGACCATTTATTTTAAAAGAGTTGATTTAAAAGGAAAACATGACATATTTATGACTGGTTTGGGGTGGTGTGTGTTATTTGTTTTTGGAAATGTTGTTTTTTGGGGTTTTTTGTGTCCAAGAACCCCTCTTGTTTGAACAGTGTTTTTGGTTTGTGTTTATTTGGTGATTTGGGTTGAATGAATAGTTAGTGATATCATCTGATAAATATTTTGGGATTCCTTTATGGTGGTTACCTTCACATGTTTGGATCTGTTTTA
Source organism: Viscum album (assembly GCA_963277665.1). Taxonomy (NCBI): domain Eukaryota; kingdom Viridiplantae; phylum Streptophyta; class Magnoliopsida; order Santalales; family Viscaceae; genus Viscum; species Viscum album. Next base: position 862,373,606 of record OY728140.1, read on the forward strand.
TGGCAATTTTGATCAATGGACCAGCTTGGTTTGGTCCTTGGGTTTTCTTGTTGGATAAGGTACGCCCCCATTAAGGGTTAGTGCACAACCAAAGTGCATCCCATATTTTTTCATTTTTGGAAGATCCTCCAGTTGATCAATATAAGGAATTGTTTTCTACATATTTGGAGATTGAGTTTACACCATTTCCTTTCTTGGTTTTTTCAGATCCTCTTATAGCGGCAGAGTTCTCATGGAAGGTTGAAAGAGACCTTAGTTTCTTAAGTTACCCGATTCGTCGAAGGTGGAAGTTGTCTCGGGTTGTTTGTTTGGATGAGTGTCTGGATGGTGTCTAAGAGGTACTATGAGTCCTTCATAGTCTAATCAAATTAGGGGTTCATGTTAAACCACAAGTGTGGGAACTATGGTCATGAGAGGCTATTATGGACAGTTTCTGGAATTGTGTGTTGTTTTGGGACTTTTCATAAGGTCCCTTTCCATGAATTTTTTTTATCATTTGCAATGGTCTTGTTCAATGAATCCTTGTGATGATGTGTGATCATATGGAAGTAAAGGTTAAGGTCGTGCAATCCTCTGAGAGTATCTATTTGGAAAAACTTCAAAATCCTCTATTTTAAAAGAATTTTTTTATATGTTTCCTTTCATCCTATTATTTCTCACCTGAAGAAACAATGTGTGATGAGTGTGAATCTTCTAAGACCTTGTTTCAGTGAAATATTGGGTTAGTTTAAAGTGATTTTGTAATGTGTTATGTCTTGGAGAACCCATCTGGGATCAGGGTATAGTTTTAATGGCACTGAAAGGAGAAGTTTCATTCCGGGGGTTTCCAATTCCTAACTACGAGGCCGAAGATGCTTAAATCATTTAAGCTCGAACCATAGGTCTCGGAGTGAAGATAGCACGTAGTCAGGGGAAATCCCAGAGTTTTGTCAGTTCTTATAGTGGGGAGACTCACTGTGAGTCTTATGTAAATCCTTTTGGAAGGTCTAATGGAATTCTACCCCTTATATCAGGGAGTCTGTTTGGGCCTCCCCCTATTGGTGTCTTGATTCTGTCTCAGGGAGAAAATCAAGTTATCTCTTATAGTGGAGAGGCCATTTGTGTCTCCCTATACTAGAAACTCAGATTTTTCCTTGGTCTTGTCTTGGTGGTAGGTAGCCTCATTCAGAGCTATCTAGCTACCAACATCTTCCTTGGGTAAACGTTGGGATTGGATAATGTCCAACGGTTTAGTTAAAGCAAGGTAAGTGTATTCTTGTATGTTGTTGTTGTTGTTTTTTGGGTAAATTTTTGGAGTCTTATTAGGATAGTTTTTGAAGAGTTTTACTTTGGGATAAATTCTAAAAGTTATTGATCATTTCAGGAAAGTGATGTAAGTTTTGGTTTGTGAGAGTATTCCATCCTTAATTGATCACTAGAGGTGTTTTGGACTTTGGGGACGAAGCATGGAAACAGAGTCCATTTTGGTCTACTTTTTGGGCTTTTTCTTTGATTTTGTCTTTGTTGTGGCTTTTTAGGGGAAGAAATATTTATGGTGGGGATAATTTTCACACCCTGATTTTGAATTTCATGCTTTTTTTCAAATCCTCTCTTGTTCCATAGCTTTCTCTTGGTTTTCGGGTGTTTCAGGTTTAAATTTTTGGTGACTCATGTGTTCTTGATCTATGAACTTGGTCCCAAGAGTATTATATGGTAATTGGACTCCTATTTTGGCAAAGTGATGGTGTGAGGTAGTGGTGTTTTTGAGTTGGATTAGTGACACTCCTAGTGGCACCACTTGTGGGGTAATTTGTTGAGGTGGTTTTCACCCTTGAGTTTGATGAGTTTTTCATTGAAAAGGATGGTTTCTTTTAGGACCTTTTATTCCCTATACTTGGACTATTTCCCCCCTTGTTTTCCCCCTTTGAACCCCCTAAATTTTGAGGATAATGTAAGGTTTTTGGGTGCCCAGAACAGGCCGCATGGTTTGGATTCATGCTTTACTAAACCATGCATACAAACCGTGAAAGAGTGTCTAGGTCATTAAAAATAGTTTTTAATTAAAAATTTTACCTTCCTAAATAAACCCAAATCTTTACATTTCTCCCCCATTTCGTGTCCTACCTCCATGAATAGACTCCATGCTCTTTAACCCTCCGATGGAACTCATTTTTTGAAGGGATACTTTATGGTGGAAACATCAAAATCATGCAAGTAAGTCTTTATCTATTTGCTATCTTCCCTTTCTTTAGGGTTTCCTTCACCCTTTAATGAGTTATAAAATATACAGAAGTTAAGGTTAGTACCTAGGGTTTAACTTTTTGTCTTTTGGGTGAAATCTTGAAGTTTTAGGTTTATTTTCACTTCCTTGAGGTGCGACGGTGGTGTGGTTGATGTTTCACACCAATATTTGAGTGTTTCGACACTTTTGGTAGGTGATTCCATGTGTAAGAAATTATTGATGAGTTATCCTGCCTGATTTATTTATTTATAATGTTCTTAATCTATTTTTTGTGGTGAAAAAACCCATTTTTGTTAGCATTAGAAAATCATTTTGTATTAAAGTTTCATTTTTGTTTGAAGTTTTGTAATTTTCAAATGTTACTCATGTGATATCATTGGTAGTAGTTTTATAAAATATAAAGTTTATTTATTAGTTGTTTAAAGGGGATGAAAATTATGGTTTGTTAATGATTTAGTGTCATGTGGGCCTCAAAAGGGGGTTTTTGAATTGGTTTTATGTGTAAAACCTTGTTATACTTTTTGAAGGTGTTTTATGAAAATGTGTGTTTTTATGTGTATATTTTGTGGAATTATTCATGGTAATTCTATAACACTTGAGATTGGCTTGATAAATGTTTCCAGAGATTCCAATCCTATTTTGGATTGGTATTGGTGTGATTTTGTCCTGGAAAGAGGTTTTTGAAATGGTATTTGTGTTCAAAACATAGTTATACCCATTGAGATTATTTTATGAAAATTGTAAATGATTTTTTGGGTTAAACATAGTTGGAAAAGGATGTACATGTACTGTTTTGGGGAGTGTGTTCACTCAATATGGGGTTTTTAATGGTAAAGTGGTGATTTAAGATGTCGAACATTTTAAGAATGTTTTTATAAATTGCTGAATTTTTTTATCAAATGGAAAGAAAGGTGCAGAACACGTTTGTGGGCTGTTTTGTGTGAGTGTGATATGAAAAATGGATTTTTTATGAATTTAGTACAAGGTTATATTTATGTGGGCTGTTATGTAAATTGTACTATCTTGGAAAGGTTTTATAAAATTGTTTAAATTATTTTTAAAGTGTTAAATAGATGTGAAAAGTGTTGTGGGATATTTTGGTGTGAGTTTGATTTTAAAATGTATTTGAATGAAAGAGAGGATTACGTGACTTTTGTAATATACATGTGGGATATTTGGTGAATGTGTGATGTGGAAGTGGTATTTTCATGTGAAAATTATATTTTACGTCTTGTGAACTTTTTTTAGCACAAGAGGGAAACCCGAGTATCTAGGTGGGTGGACGTGTACTAGTATGCTAGTGATCCCATGGGGTTTGGACCCAATTTCACGTAGCAAGTTTGAAAATGACAACACTAACTAAAATATAATGATGATGATGATGATGATGATGATTATGATGGGAGACCACTAGGTTATGGTTATAATCTCTACCAGTTTCTTGTGTACATGAGAACAAATATTGTGATGGTTACTTTCATCAAGATATGAGGTACCTAGGACCCACAGTGAGCTAGTGCAGAGGGGTTATTTCCCATTGCTTGTCATTATAGGATGATTTATGCTTAACGTCGGCATACGGTATGTTGGGATAGGAAATTCAGTATCTTTGGTATTTTATTTAAAGGTGTTGATTTTTTAAAATATCCCACTTGAAAAATGTTTTTATTTAAAGTTGCATCTTTTGGAAATTGTAACTAGTATTTAATGTTTATGAAATCTTGCAAGATTTTAATCTATTAATGTTTATCACATGTAATCTCTTAGTGGTGGTATCCTATTAGGATTTGGCTCACACACTACTTAAAACATTGGTTGTATATAGACTTGGTTATTTTTGTCACAGGTTAGGGTACAGATTTTGTGCCAATGGTTTGGGTTTTTAGCGGTCCATCGCGATGCAGTGTTGTGGAGATGGATTGAGGGTGGTGACCCTAACCATGTGAAGGTTCTTGGGCTATCCTCTTTGGTTTTGTACCTTTGTAATGGTCTTTAAACATTGTTTTATATTGTGTGATTCAGTTCTAAAATTTTGTAAAAGATGGTTTGGTTTGAAAAATCCATATTTTTTATTGGTTTTTTATTGATTTATATTTATAAACTTGGGTAAATCATTCCCAAATTCCATTTTATGATACACATGCACTTGTTCCAGCCCATGGAGATCAGGAACGCCCTTAAGGACTTGTCATAGACCATGTCGGGTGCCGGTTTTGATGCAGATCATATTTGGTTCGTGACATATGTATTTATAATAATCCAAAATATTTGGATATAGGAGGTGAAATTCACCGTTCATAAAGATGGTATGTTGTACGTATGCATGAACAGTACTTCCATTTCTTTTTCATATTTAAAAGAATAAAAATTAAATGATACGTAAATATATTATAATTACAGTGTAATATTAATTTTATATATGTCACCTATATTTATAAAAATCTTCCTTAATAAATTCCATGTATAGTATGAATGAATCACATCGCTCTGAGGAGGCGGTAGTCCACACACCCACAAACTATGTTATCATATTAACACAAAATGGAATGCGTAAAGGTGTGTGTTATAACATAATTAAATAATAACAAATTGATAATAAATATCATATATATATATCATATATAAATAATTTTTCTATCATAATTCTTCACCATGAAAGGTGGTCAAGGAAAAACGAATGACATCATTTTGTGAGGTGGTTGTTTTCCATGCACAAGCAGTAAGTTCGTTACCCATTTGATGGAAGTGTGTGCAGGTGTTGGTTGAAACATTAAAATAAAAAATATATGTATATTTAGGATAATGTTGTTATTATATAATCACGTAATAATAATATTTTAGGGGCTGGATAATGAAAACAAAACTAAATAGCTTGAGGAAGGATGTTACCTCTTCTTTGGGTGACTCTTTTGGTTTGCACCAAAGGGATTACTTGGATAGATTTTTTCCAAAAGTGAGGATTCTAAGATTATGGGAGGGATTTTGGGAGATTATTTAATAATATTTTTGGTGATCCATATGGATTTATATATGTGAATAAATGGGAGGGTTGAGTACCTTTTTATAGTGGAGGAGGAGTGGAATTCTTATAAATTTTTGAAATGGAATTCCAAAAAAAATTTTACCTTGTAAAGTGGATCCAATAATAAAATAAATTAGATAAAAGGGATTATATGGTCTAAATATTGACATAAAATGGATTTTAGAAATGTTTATAAGTCATTTTTCCTCTTAAGATAAAGGTTTAGTCCTTTTTATGTTAATTTTTCTCTTAATCGATGTAAATAAGTTTAAACAGTTTTACTAATATTTATGGTAAAAAACTAAGTTGAACTTATTAGAAATTGTAAATTATTCTAATTAAAAATATAAAATCCTTTTTTCCAAATTAAAATATCATCAGTTTCATATTTTAATTTAAAATTAATCGTGCAGATGGGATGACAATGTTGGGGTTTAAAGTAAAAATGTTCAAAAGTGTGCTAAGTTATTATATCCAATTTCAAAGTGAAATTAATTAAAATGGAATAAATTTTATAAATATATGTAAAAATTTTATAATTAAGATTTAAAACCAATGAAAAAATGATATTTAACCATATAAATAAATTAGATGAAAAATAAATTTTGAGTTGAAATTCATTATTGTTCACTATTCATAAAAAATTGAAACTTCACAAAAAAATAGGAAAAATTAACCCCTAAGATAATTTTGATGTTACAAATTAAAAATGAATTTTATTTTGAAATATAAGATTTATTAAAGTTCCAAAAAGTGGATTTAAAATAGGTTCACCCTTAAAAGTTGGTAAAAGTGCCTTTAGAAAAATATTGATTTTTATGTGAAATATTTGGTTTCTTATTATCTTATATTATGAAATCTATTTGATGAATGTAAAAAAATATCTAATTGGATATTTAAAATATATATTAAATTAATATCACTAAATTATTTTAATTACTATAATTTATTATTATTAAACATCTGTGTGAGCGTATAAGTAGTTTACTATAAAAACGTTCCCTTTACAATCAATTGGTTCTTATATTCATTTATAATTAATTTGTAACCGATGAATCCAACCATATATTTTTATAAGTTAGTTAATCCTATTAATAACCATAAATTTAACCACAATGTTGTAAATTATTATATTAAATAATAATATCTTAATAATATATTTTTGTTCGGTAAAAAGAGTTCTTGTGTGTAACACAAACTACCAAACAAAGTCATGTTTGCATATAACACAAGTTAAATCAGTGTTTCATGAATTAAAAATATATAAAATATTTATTTAAAATATTAAATATATCCTAAAGTATTGGGATGTAATATTTATTTATATGTTTGGTGTTTTGTGTTATACATGCTATTAAATACAATATTCTTACTTTATAATTTCGGGGTGTTACATTCTCTCCACCTTAATTAAATTGTGTCCTTATAATTTAAACTGGATCTTGGTAATTGAGGGTTTGGTATTTTATAATAATATTTTTTAAAAACCCACATCATAAATAGAGTTTATAACACATCTTCTTAATAATAAGAAAAGTAGAATGTGATGGTCACCACAAAATTGGGCTTTCGAATAGTAGAACATTAGTTTAAAATGGACCTTGAAGAAAAATATAACTATCATGTTATAATGGAGAGTGATAGAGAATTTATTTAGATGAAATTTTTTTACCAAAAAACTATAAACCATAGGTGTGAATAATGGTCATTGATATCATGAAAAATGATGATAATAGGACAACATTTTTGTTTCAAGACCATTATTTTCCTAGAGTTGAGAAATTCATTCACACTCTAAGAATATAAGAAAATATACATTTATATAAACATAATATTTTCCTATAATTACAAATTGAACTATTTATACTTCATATCGTAGCACAAGATGTTTTATATAGTGAAGTAATACATTAATCTTTAAAACCTCATTTAAAGATCAACTTAAACCATTTCATAAATGGTCAAATTTTCAAAATGGTTATGATCCAACACTTTAGAATAATTTCTATGGTAGTTAGAGGTATCCAATATATTTTATACCTATCAATCATCATTATCAAAACATCAAGAACATATTAAGGGATATATTTCCATTATCCATGTGTTTTCCAAAAAATTTAACTTGCTAATGATTCACTTTTCTTGGTAGCATTCAACATGTGATCTCAAATCCTTAATGAAATAGTTCTGAAATAAAATCTTTACATATTTCATAACTCTTATAATCAATAAATCATTGATAAAATAATAAAGTATAATAATTATTGAATCCAAGTACAATCCATTTAATCATTCAACTGCAGTTTTATCAATAACATAATCTCAACTTTGATCCCTCAGCTTCTTTAGTGCTATATTATCTTGATTCTTGGGGAATTAATTTGCATAGTTCCCCATCTCTTTGTAGTTGTAACACCGAATATCACCATTTTACTTCTTCCCATTTCATTCTTTTTTTCATAATAAACCTTCTCTCTACACTTATAACAAACTCCCAATCCTTTCAAGAATTTACCAGGGTGATTATTTCCATATTTATCACATGAGGGAAAATACTTGTTTCCCATTTTCCCTTTATCAATCATTTTCCCTTATTTTTACTTCTTATCTTAATTCCCTTTTTTCATAAGACTTGGATAATTATTTATCTATATTAATATCACATAAAATTATTTCATCAAATGAAGAAAAATTTTGAGACACTGATTCTCTTCAGATACTTGGATTAAAACCCTCAATGAAATTGTCAATATTTTCACTCCATAATGCATATGAAATTTGTAGCATAACTTGATAACCTTGTAAAAGTATCTTCATACTATGCAAAACTTTATTCCTCATATTTATTTAAAGTATGGAACTTTCTCTTCATCTCATTTTGTTTCTCACGAGGGAAATATTTATCGAAGAATGTTTCCTTAAAAGTTCTCCATTAAATGAGTTTTATTTATTCTTCCTATATAATATTCTGGATCAAAGACCACAATTTATCGACATCGTCTTTGAGACAATACACTGCAAGTGTAACCTTTTCCATTTCAAAAAATCCCAACGCCATATATTTCTTTTCCAAGGACTTAATCCATTTATATACTACCATTGGGTCATTAGTCCCACTAAATGATGGGGGAATCTATCACATAAAGTGATTCAACATTGGAGAATCTCATTGTGGAATAGGTTGCTCCATCCGAGAAAGGTTATGTGTCATAACCTGATTAATCTATCCTAATATATCCATAACTTGATCATTTATAATAAAAGCTATATCGGTTTCTCAATAGGGAAACCTCTACATTATCCATGGGTACTGATAGCATTCTTCCTTCTAAGAACCTTTTTTTAAAAATGGCATATATTGGATTAGATCATTACATTATGTAACATAATGCATAATCCAAAAAACTAGTGAAACACTCATCAAAAATTGAAAATGATTTCCATAACTAATCTCATAAGAATAAACATGTTTTCTTTTGGTATATCATTACTTCCAAATCATTCATAATGGTTTGAAAAGAAAATGTGAATAATCCTAAGAGTATTATAAGTCCCCAGACTTAAACCTTACTTAATCTTGAGTTAATACAAGATTACACATTGAGGATCTTTTCAGGTTTAGAGTTTTGGAGAATTAGGCCATAAAACTTACATTACATTCCACATTTAAACAAAGTGGTTACATAAAAGACAGGATTCATTCTTCCCATCAACGGAAACATATTTAAAATAAAACTTGGATTATTTCTTGACACATCCTTGACACTATCATCACATCACGTACCTTTCCCTTGACCTGTGAAAAACATTTTAAAAACTTGGGATGAGCATAAAAAAGCTCAGTAAGGGATATAAAAATATGGAAAGGAAACATGAGTTCATACATACATAAGAATGAAATCATACTTTACCCATAAAACTTAGGCACTTTAACATACCTCATCAAACCATGAATGAATAATAGAAATCATAAGACATAAAGGTAACTTGAGGCATTCATAACATTCTTACGTAGGGAGTAACCCTCTTGGTTACGTTTGGAATACCCATCACAGTATATTCCGTAAATATCTTCGGAGAAACCTTAACGTTTCACTCCTTTGTGTTACCCAATACATTGGAGAGCTATATCGGGATCACCCGCCCTTAGTTTTTCATGGAACCACCTGTTTTCATAACAATGCCCAAGAACCATAACATAAACGTATCACATAAAACATGCATAAAATAAAACATAACATTTCCACATTTCAATCAAAATATATCATTTTAGTATATTGAAATAATGAATCCATTCAAAAAGAAACCATTTCCAAAACCATTTAAAACATTTAATAAAGAGATTTTCGAATCAAAGTGTCCCATACCACCTTGAAGCTTTTAACATTTTAAACCATTAATATCCATATAAATAAATCCTTAAAACCATTTTGAAAACATGAATATTAATAAGAACAAATCATTAAAACATTTAAAGCGGTATTTTGGTTAAAGGGTTTTTACCAAAATTAGAGACACTTGAATACAATAATTGAGGAATAACATTTAATCAGAACTTTATAATATCATGAGAATAAATGGATTCATGATATAATATTACAAAGGACTGTATATACACCATATAAGGGTGAATTGGTGCATAACAACAATGAAGTCTCAATAGAGATGTAAAATGTGATGAAATCCCTTATAAAGAAGGTATCCTTAAATTAAGGATAAATAAATCTCAAAATTATGTGTGACAAATATAAATACACCCAATATAATTGGATATTAAGTGTAAAAAAATAAAAGTTCATTAACACATATTCAAAGGATGAGATGTTCAATAACTACATGTTGAACCCAAAGAAATCGAAATTGGGTTAAAAAGTTCCCTTGGTAAAATTCGACAGCCTAACGACGTCACTTAAAAAATTCAGAAAATGAGTTGATGAGAGATAAAAAGGGAATATCATAACTTAGAAATAAAATTTACATCAATCGGGATATAGAAGAACATATCCCTACATAATAGTATGTGAATTAAAAGACATAACAAACGAAGTCTTTTAAAAAGAGGAGGGTGAAAGGTTCCCTTACCGACTTGGGTAACTTTCGAAAAGTACACCCCATTGAAGAAGTGTCATGCAATGAATATGTAAATACCCATAAATGGAATTATATTACAAATGGAGTGTAATAATGGGTAGTACATAAACCACTCAAAGGAAATTTTGGCAAATGTAGCATAAATCTCACGGGAATAAAAGTGAGATGAAAAATCTCTTACGAAAACTCGGCAGCCTAACGGCGCCACTTAAAACTTCCAAAATGGATTGATGAGAGGAAATAGGGTCTCTCATCACATCAACATAAAGTTTACAGAAATATGAATATAAAAGAAAATCCCCCATCATAACAAAGAGGAGCTTAAAAGAAGTGACATAAAGGAGAGTACTTAAAGAGAAAGAGAGAGGTTAGATCTCTTACGAAAATTCGACAGCCTAACGGCGCCACTCAAAACTTCCAAAATGGATTGATGAGAGAGAATAGGGTATCTCATCATATGAACATAAAAATTAAAGTAAGAGTAATATCAAAGAACATCCCAAATAACAAGAAATATGAGCTTTAGAAGGAATGACATAAAAGAGTGCACTTAAAAAGAAAGAGAGGAGTAAGATCCCTTACCTCGGGTCCGACATGACTCAATCGTTCTTTAACATCCTGAATAATAAACTTGAGTTAATTTACACTTTATTAAGAACCTTTTTCTAGTTCATTAGTCCTTTTATATCACTTATTTCCATTTTATAAAAATTATGTAATCATTTATGTTAATAATGTTTGTTTTGTCGATATTTGGTTCTTAAGTCGAAAGTGAACTTCTTACAATTACATGTTGTTCATGTGGTCAAATGTTCATTATATCCAGAATTATATTCATGATTTGGATATAATATATATCATATATATCCATAATATACATGTATTTATAATATTACATAATCATTTATAGGTAAGAAATGAAATGCACCGTTCATGGAGACGGTAAGCCGTACGTACACATGTACACTACTTTCTTTTCTATGTCATATTAATGGAATTAAAACTAAATGAGAGGTATGTATATTTTAATTACAAAATTATATTCATCATTTATATGTATAATTCATCATATATATCCATTATATACATGTACTTATAATAGTACATTACATTTGGGGATAAGAAATGAAATGCACCGTTCATGGAGACGGTAAGTCGTACGTACGCATGAACGCTACTTTCATTTCTATTTCATATTTTTATGGAATGGAATAATAATTATATAGAGGTATATTATAATTCCAGTATAACATCATATATAATAACTTTAAATCTATCCTTTATACGTCCCACATATGGCATTAACAAATCACATCACTTTGAGGGGGCGGTAGTCCGCACTTCCTTAAATGAAGATATCGCGTTTACCCATAATGGAAACCATAAAGGTATGCCCAAAATGAAAAATACAGAAGCTTAAGGAAAACATAAACATATTTTATATCATATATAAATATAGTGTCATCTTAATGGCCACCTTTGAAGGTGTTAGAAGAATGTTGAACAATCATCGTTTTGAGAGGCAGAAATTCGCCATCCACGGAAACAGTATATTCATTAACCATTAGATGTAGGTGTGTGTAAGTGTAGATCGAATAATTATTATAAAAACAACCTAGTATATTGAATATACTGTATTTGATACAAAATAAATGAATAAAAAGAGTTTAGGGGGTTGGAGAAGCAAAATAAAACAAAAGGACACAAGTGAAGACATTACCTTAAAATCGGGTAACTCCCTTTGGTTTGAGATAAAAGGCTTCCTTCGGAAGACTTCTGCAAAGAGTGAGGCTTCAAGGAGTAATATAGGTAAGTGTAGAGACAAAATGGGTAGGTTTTGGCCGAGCCAAAGGCTTTGGGAGTGTGGGTAAGGAGGTAGAGGTGGGGGCCTTTTATAAGAGGAGAGGAGGGGCACTCTTGGAAAGTAAGCAAATTTTACTTTATTTGAAAATTGTATTCGGATTTTAGAGGTCCCACATTGATGTGTTTCGAGGATAAGGTGATAAGGGTTCTAAATCCACTCATCCAATAGTTTTTTGACACGTGTAGGTCTTAGATATTACATTATCTTTCCATTTTATTTAAATCGTTAAATAATGAGGTAATCACTGCATCATCATGATGTCATAAATAATTTAATTTATTTAATGTCTAAAAATTATAAAAAAATACTATGATGTAGGAAATATTTTTATCTTTCAAATGAATATTTATAGTCAAAAATCGGATTTGTATAACCCCATGTAAAAATTGTTTTAGTAAAACATTTCATGTTTGTCTCATTTTTACTTTAACTTTAAATAAAAAGTTATTAATGTCATTTTCCAACCAAAGTGGCTTCATGGGGTCCCCAAGATGACCCATGGGTTGTATTGGTCGTCCATGAAATATAAAATGAGGTTAGGACATGTGTCAAGTTCATTTCATATTATTAAAAGATTATTTTTACCTTAAACTACACTAATTATCTCTAATCGCGATTAAAAACTTAATAAGTTACTATTCACCAAAAAAATATTTTTATCCCATTGAACCACATTTTACATCTTAATGACAACCATGTATGTCGGATTTTTGAAATTCAAAACACAAAGATGGCAAAATTTTATTTAAACGGAAAATTCAGTTTTTATAAGTACCGCTTAGTGGTTTCACTATTCATCAAAAATTGAAGTTTTTCAGAAAAATCCCAAAAATTCACCCTAAGCTATATTTGATATTCCGAATTCAAAAATAAAGTCTATTTTACAAAATTCAAATCATATAAGTAACATTAATTTATTTAATTATTAATTCCCGCTGTCATAGAAAATTGCGTGTTTTTATGAAACAATAAGTATCAGAAGATTGACACTAGTTTAAGTCTGATTTCAAAGTGAAATTAATTCCAATGACCACTATTGGATTTAATGGTAAAAATATATTCTAATTTCACTTTAAAACCAATTCAAAATATAATCTAATAATATTAATAAATTAGATTAAAAAGAGGTTTCGAATTAAAATACAACATTTTACACTATTTATTAAAAAAATGAACTTTATCAAAAAGATACCAAAAATTTACAAAAAGTAAATTTTGATGTCCCGATTCTTAAGAAGAGTTTTATTTGGTCCAAAATTATGTATAAGAGTGAACAAAACTATATTTAATCACGGTTCTCCATCAAAAGGCGATAAGTGAACCTTTAGTGAAAACTAGGGCATATACGCCTAAAATTGAATTATTTTCGTATTTTAAGCCTTTATATTTTATTGGATAAATGTAAAAACATTTAAAAACATATATAATCATATTTTAGTTATTTATATCCATTACTGCCAATACAACAGCTACATGTTAACTGCCATTTAAAATAATATTATTTTATTATTAGAGTGCAACGTAAGATTCCCAAGAAACTCGTTGTTGCGTGTTGGGTATGCCATCGAGCATAGCGTCCCCTTTAAAGTCATATTAATAATTTATTCACAAATATGGATAAATATGAAAATTTTATATTCTTTATTTACCTAGGGTGTTACATCCTTCCCCCCTTTTGGGAATTGCATCCTCGCAATTTTAAAATTGGGCTTGGAAACATCCTTGAAAGTCCCACATCGGAAGAAGAGTCGGTAAAACAATCACTTTAAAATAAAGAAAGATAAGTACAAAGGTCACCTGAGTTAACCCATACTAGTATTACAAGTATGAAAACATGGACATGGAGGAGAAAACATAGGGTCATGTTCTGATTAAGAGAGATAGAAAACATGTTTAGGAGAAAGTTAACCATGAGAAAATCACAAACTTGTGATGGGTTAAATGGTATTCGATTCCCCAGTAAGAAAAGTTAATAGACAACATTTTTTTTAAGTTACTTTTTATTGAGGAATTTATTCTTAAGGAAACATAATCACTTATCATGTTGACTTTCAAGTTTTATTAGATTCCTTACACACAAACTCATATTTTCTCCAAAAGACGAGTATTTAGGAAGACTTGTTCACATTAAGAGTACTATAATCAACTTCTAGAGAATCAACTAATCCAAAAAATAGAACTATATACTTCCCATGTCTTTAGACATAAACCAAAACCAAAACCAAAAAGGCTAGTACAAGATCAAATAATCTAGAAAAGGATAACCCTTTATAAAAAGAAAATCTATGCTTAATCTCCAAAATTTGTTCAACAAAACCCAAAGTTCAACGAGGACCATTAGATAAACAATTTGTCCATAAAATTATTCAAAGTAAACCAAACTAATATTGAAACCCAAATATTTTAAGGATTTAGTCACATAGTCTTCCAAGTTAAATCGTAACATTTATATCCAAACAACACCAGTTGCTCCTAAAGTCTCGTATTGAAAAGTAATTAACCTAATCACATATCGTCTATGATAGGTTAATAATTTTCATAAATAACCCAAAATCAACTTACTGTTAATTCATAAAATCATATAACTAGAAAGAATCAGTCAAACTAACCAAGGACTTCACACAGTCCAGTGGTAGGCGATAAATACCAGTCGCACTTTGGTTGTGGGTTCGATTCCCACAGCTTTGTCTGACGCGACGGGTTGTCACATGGTCTGCGTGTTGTCCTTTTTCCAAAACTATATAATTCTTAAAACATTCCACAAAATGAGATAAAATCTTCAAAAACAATCATAACATATTTTAACCTCAAGTTTATCTCATGCCTTTCATTTTCCATCATATCATATAATAACCCATAATTACCTCAAAAGTAAGGATCATATAAACTCTAATGGTTACCTTTATAATTATTACCTGAACTTCCACATCGATTGGTCATCTCATACATGATGCATTACAGAACATACCAAGGTTCAAGTGGTTGATCATGACTCCTTGATAATTGGTTTATAACAACCATGAGTTTCCTCATTGAATCCCCCATTTTATCTATTATCTTAATCAGAGAACCACCACAGTTTCCTTCAAACCTGTTGTCTCTTTGGTGCCTGCTAGATCCATCCATTCACTAAAAACAGAAATGTCAGTGTGAGTATATCAACAAAACCATCATGTACTAATGAGTAAGGTAAACACTAAGATATACTTACTCATTCACTTTATCTAAAACTAGGACTCTTTCTGAAATCCTAACCATTATGGTAATGTCACTTATGCTTAGAGAATACCCTAACCTCCAAAGTTATCTAAACCGACCTTTGATACCAACTATAAGGCCCCAGCCTTAAACCTTACTTAATCTTGAGTTAATACAAGATTACAAATTGAGGATCTCTTCAGGTTTAGTGTTTTAGAGAATTAGACCATAAAACTTGCATTACATTCCACATTTAAACAAAGTGGTTACATAAAAGACAGGATTCATTCTTCCCATCAACGGAAACATATTTAAAATAAAACTTGGATTATTTCTTGACACATCCTTGACACTATCATCACATCACGTACCTTTCCCTTTACCTGTGAAAAACATTTTAAAAACTTGGGATGAGAATAAAAAAGCTCAGTAAGGGATATAAAAATATGGAAAGGAAACATGAGTTCATATATACATAAGAATGAAATCATACTTTACCCATAAAACTTAGGCACTTTAACATACCTCATCAAACCATGAATAAATCATATAAATCATAAGACATAAAGATAACTTGAGACATTCATAACATTCTTACGTAGGGAGTAACCCTCTTGGTTACGTTTGGAATACCCATCACAATATATTCCTTAAATCTCTTTGGAGAAACCTTAACGTTTCACTCCTTCGTGTTACCCAATGCATTGGAGAGCTATATCGGGCTCACCCGCCATTAGTTTTTCATGGAACCACCCGTTTTCATAAAAATTCCCAAGAACCATAACATAAACGTATCACATAAAACATTCATAAAAGAAAACATTACATTTCCACATTTCAATCACAATATATCATTTTAGTATATTGAAATAATGAATCCATTCAAAAAAAAAACCATTTCCAGAACCATTTAAAACATTTAATAAAGAGATTTTTGAATCAAAGTGTCCCATACCACCTTGAAGCTTTTAACATTTTAAACCATTAATATCCATATAAATAAATCCTTAAAACAATTTTGAAAACATGGATATTAATAAGAACAAATCATTAAAACTTTTAAAGCGATACTTTGGTTAAAGGGTTTTTACCAAAATTAGAGACACTTGAATACAATAATTGAGGAATAACATTTAATCAGAACTTTATAATATCATGAGAATAAATGGATTCATGATATAATATTACAAAGGACAGTATATACACCATATAAGAGTGAATTGGTGCATAAAAACAATGAAGTCTCAATAGAGATGTAAAATGTGATGAAATCCCTTATAAAGAAGGTATCCTTAAATTAAGGATAAATCAATCTCAAAATTATGTGTGACAAATATAAATACACCCAATATAATTGGATATTAATTGTAAAACAATAAAAGGCCATTAACACATATTCAAAGGATGAGATGTTCAATAACTACATGTTGAACCCAAAGAAATCGAAATTGGGTTAAAAAGTTCCCTTGGTAAAATTCAACAGCCTAACGACGTCACTTCAACAATTCAAATAATGAGTTGATGAGAGATAAAAAGGGAATATCATCACTTGGACATAAAATTTACATCAATCGGGATATAGAAGAACATATCCCAACATAATAGTATGTGAATTAAAAGACATAACAAACGAAGTCTTTTAAAAAGAGGAGGGTGAAAGGTTCCCTTACCGACTTGGGTAACTTTCGAAAAGTACACCCCATTGAAGAAGTGTCATACAATGAATATGTAAAGACCCATAAATGGAATTATATTAAAAAAGGAGTTTAATAATGGGAAGTACATAAACCACTCAATGGAAATTTTGGCAAATGTAGCATAAATCTCACGGGAATAAAAGTGAGATGAAAAATCTCTTACGAAAACACAGTAGCCTAACGGCGCCACTTAAAACTTCTAAAATGGATTGATGAGAGGAAATAGGGTCTCTCATCACATCAACATAAACTTTACAGAAAGAGGAATATAAAATAACATCCCCCATCATAACAAATAGGAACTTAAAAGAAGTTACATAAAGGAGAGTACTTAAAGAGAAAGAGAGAGGTTAGATCTCTTATGAAAATTCGACAGCCTAACGGCGCCACTCAAAACTTCCAAAATTGATTGAGGAGAGAGAATAGGGTCTCTCATCATATGAAAATAAAAATCACAGTAAGAGTAATAGAAAAGAACATCCCAATAACAAGAAATATGAGCTTTATAAGGAATGACATAAAAGAGTGCACCTAAAAAGAAAGAGAGGAGTAAGATCCCTTACCTCGGGTCGGACATGACTCGATCATTCTTTAATGTCCTGAATAATAAACTTGAGTTAATTTAAACTTTATTAAGAACCTTTTTCTAGTTCATTATTCCTTTTAGATCACTTATTTCCATGTTATAAAAATTATGTAATCATTTAAGTTAATAATGTTTGTTTTGTCGATATTTGGTTCTTAAGTCAAAAGTGGACTTCTTACAATTACATGTTGTTCGTGTGGTCAAATGTTCATTATATCCAGAATTATATTCATGATTTGGATATCATATATATCATATATATCCAGAATATACATTTATTTATAATAATACATAATCATTTACAGGTAAGAAATGAAATGCACCGTTCATGGAGACGGTAAGCCGTACGTACGCATGAACGCTACTTTCATTTCTATGTCATATTAATGGAATTAAAACTAAATGAGAGGTATGTATATTTTAATTACAAAATTATATTCATCATTTAGATGTATCATTCATAATATATATCCATTATATACATTTACTTATAATAGTACATTACATTTGGGGATAAGAAATGAAATGCACCGTTCATGGAGACGGTAAGCCGTACGTATGCATGAACGCTACTTTCATTTCGATTTCATATTTTTATGGAATGGAATAATAATGATATAGAGGTATATTATAATTAAAGAATAAAATCATATATAATAACTTTAAATCCATCCTTTATACGTCCCACATATGGCATTAACGAATCACATCACTTTGAGGGGGCGGTAGTCCGCACTTCCTTAAATGAAGATATCGCGTTTACCCATAATGGAAACCATAAAGGTATGCCCAAAATGAAAAATAAATAATCTTAAGGAAAACATAAACATATTTTATATCATATTTAAATATAGTGTCATCTAAATGGCCACCTTTGAAGGTGTTAGAAGAATGTTGAACAATCATCGTTTCGGGAGGCAGAAATTCGCCATCCATGGAAACAGTATGTTCATTAACCATTAGATGTAGGTGTGTGTAAGTGTAGCTCGAATAATTCTTATAAAAACAACCTAGTATATTTAATATACTGGATTTTATACAAAATAAATTAATAAAAATAGTTTAGGGGGTTGGAGAAGCAAAATAAAACAAAAGGACACAAGTGAAGACATTACCTTAAAATCGGGTAACTCCCTTTGGTTTGAGATAAAAGGCTTCCTTGGGAAGACTTCTGCAAATAGTGAGGCTTAAAGGAGTAATATAGGTAAGTGGAGAGACAAAATGGGTAGGGGTTGGCCGAGCCAAAGGCTTTGGGAGTGTGGGTAAGGAGGTAGAGGTGGGGGCCTTTTATAAGAGGAGAGGAGGGGCACTCTTGGAAAGTAAGCAACTTTTACTTTATTTGAAAATGGTATTCGGATTTAAGAGGTCCCACATTGATGTGTTTCAAGGATAAGGTGATAAGGGTTCTAAATACACTCATCCAATAGGTTTTTGACATGTGTAGGTCTTATATATTACATTATCTTTCCATTTTATTTAAATCTTTAAATAATGAGGTCATCGCTGCATCATCATGATGTCATAAATAATTTAATTTATTTAATGTCTAAAAATTATAAAAAAAATACTATGATGTAGGAAATATTTTTATATTTCCAATGAATATTTATAGTAAAAAATCTGATTTGTATAACCCCATGTAAAAATTGGTTTAGTAAAACATTTCATGTTTGTCTCATTTTTACTTTAACTTTAAATAAAAAGTTATTAATGTCATTTTCCAACCAAAGTGGCTTCATGGGGTCCCCAAGATGACCCATGGGTTGTCTTGGTCTTCCATGACACATCCAATGAGGTTAGGACATGTTTCAAGTTCATTTCATATTATTAAAACATTATTTTTACCTTAAACTACACTAATTACCTCTAATCGCGATTAAAAACTTAATAAGTTACTATTCACCAAAAAAATATTTTTATCCCATTGAACCACATTTTACTTCTTAATGACAACCATGTATGTCGGATTTTTCAAATTCAAAACACAAAGATGGCAAAATTTCATTTAAACAGAAAATTCAGTTTTTATAAGTACCGCTTAGTGGTTTCACTATTCATCAAAAATTGAAGTTTTTCAGAAAAATCCCAAAAATTCACCCTAAGCTATATTTGATATTCCGAATTCAAAAATAAAGTCTATTTTAAAAAATTAAAATCATATAAGTCACATTAATTTATTTAATTATTAATTCCCGCTGTCATAGCAAATTGCGTGTTTTTATGAAACAATAAGTATCAGAAGATTGACACTAGTTTAAGTCTGATTTCAAAGTGAAATTAATTCCAACGACCACTATTGGATTTCATGGTAAAAATATATTCTAATTTCACTTTAAAACCAATTCAAAAGATAATCTAATCATATAAATAAATTATATTAAAAATAGGTTTCGAATTAAAATACAACATTTTACACTATTTATTAAAAAAAATGAACTTTATCAGAAAGATACCAAAAATTTACACAAAGTAAATTTTGATGTCCCGATTCTTAAGAAGATTTTTATTTGGTCCAAAAGTATGTATAAGAGTGAACAAAACTATATTTAATGACGGTTCTCCATCAAAAGGCGATACGTGAACCTTTAGTGAAAACTAGGGCATATACGCCTAAAATTGAATTATTTCCGTATTTTAAGCCTTTATCTTTTATTGGATAAATGTAAAAACATTTAAAAACATATATAATCATATTTTAGTTATTTATATCCATTACCGCCAATACAACAGCTACATGTTAACTGCCATTTAAAATAATATTATTTTATTATTAGAGTGCAACGTAAGATTCCCAAGAAACTCGTTGTTGCGTGTTGGGTATGCCATCGAACATAGCGTCCCCTTTAAAGTCATATTAATACTTTATTAAAAAATATGGATAAATATGAAAATTTTATATTCTTTATTTACCTGGGGTGTTACATCCTTCCCCCCTTTTGGGAATTGCATCCTCGCAATTTTAAAATTGGGCTTGGAAACATCCTTGAAAGTCCCACATCGGAAGAAGAGTCGGTAAAACAATCACTTTAAAATAAAGAAAGATAAGTACAAAGGTCACCCGAGTTAACCCATACTAGGATTCCAAGTATGAAAACATGGACATGGAGGAGAAAACATAGGGTCATGTTCTGATTAAGAGTGATAGAAAACATGTTTAGGAGAAAGTTAACCATGAGAAAATCACAAACTTGTGATGGGTTAAACGGTATTCGATTCCCCAGTAGGAAAAGTTAATAGACAACATTTTTGTTTTAAGTTACTTTTTATTGAGGAATTTATTCATAAGGAAACATAATCACTTATCATGTTGACTTTCAAGTTTTATTAGATTCCTTACACACAAACTCATATTTTCTCCAAAAGACGAGTATTTAAGAAGACTTGTTCACATTAAGAGTACTATAATCAACTTCTAGAGAATCAACTAATCCAAAAAATAGAACTATATACTTCCCATGTCTTTAGACATTAACCAAAAACAAAACCAAAAAGGCTAGTACAAGATCAAATAATCCAGAAAAGGATAACCCTTTATAAAAAGAAAATCTATGCTTAATCTCTAAAATTTGTTCAACAAAACCCAAAGTTCAACGAGTACAATTAGATAAACAATTTGTCCATAAAATTATTCAAAGTAAACCAAACTAAGGTTGAAACCCAAATATTTTAAGGATTTAGTCACATAGTCTTCCATGTTAAATCGTAACATTTATCTCCAAACAACACCAGTTGCTCCTAAAGTCTCGTATTGAAAAGTAATTAACCTAATCACATATCCTCTATGATAGGTTAATAATTTTCATAAATAACCCAAAATCAACTTACTCTTAATTCATAAAATCATATAACTAGAAATAATCAGTCAAACTAACCAAGGACTTCACGCAGTCCAGTGGTAGGCGATAAATACCAGTCGCACTTTGGTTGTGGGTTCGATTCCCACAGCTTTGTCTGACGCGACGGGTTGTCACACGGTCTGCGTGTTTTCCTTTCTCCAAAACTATATAATTCTTAAAACATTCCACAAAATGAGATAAAATCTTCAAAAACAATCATAAAATATTTTAACCTCAAGTTTATCTCATGCCTTTCATTTTCCATCATATCATATAATAACCCATAATTACCTCAAAAGTAAGGATCATATAAACTCTAATGGTTACCTTTATAATTATTACCTGAACTTCCACATCGATTGGTCATCTCATACATGATGAATTACAGAACATACCAAGGTTCAAGTGGTTGATCATGACTCATTGATAATTGGTTTATAACAACCATGAGTTTCCTCATTGAATCCACCATTTTATCTAGTATCTTAATCAGAGAACCACCACAGTTTCCTTCAAACCTGTTGTCTCTTTGGTGCCTGCTAGATCCATCCATTCACTAAAAACAGAAATGTCAGTGTGAGTATATCAACAAAACCATCATGTACTAATGAGGAAGGTAAAAACTAAGATATACTTAATCATTCACTTTATCTAAAACTAGGACTCTTTCTGAAATCCTAACCATTATGGTAATGTCACTTATGCTTAGAGAATACCCTAACCTCTAAAGTTATCTAAACCGACCTTTGATACCAACTATAAGGCCCCAGCCATAAACCTTACTTAATATTGAGTTAATACAAGATTACACATTGAGGATCTCTTCAGGTTTAGAGTTTTAGAGAATTAGACCATAAAACTTGCATTACATTCCACATTTAAACAAAGTGGTTACATAAAAGACAGGATTCATTCTTCCCATCAACGGAAACATATTTAAAATAAAACTTGGATTATTTCTTGACACATCCTTGACACTATCATCACATCACGTACCTTTCCCTTGACCTGTGAAAAACATTTTAAAAACTTGGGATGAGAATAAAAAGGCTCAGTAAGGGATATTAAAATATGGAAAGGAAACATGAGTTCATATATACATAAGAATGAAATCATACTTTACCCATAAAACTTAGGAACTTTAACATACCTCATCAAACCATGAATAAATCATAGAAATCATAAGACATAAAGGTAACTTGAGACATTCATAACATTCTTACGTAGGAAGTAACCCTCTTGGTTACGTTTGGAATACCCATCACAGTATATTCCTTAAATCTCTTTGGAGAAACCTTAACGTTTCACTCCTTCGTGTTACCCAATGCATTGGAGAGCTATATCGGGCTCACCCACCATTAGTTTTTCATGGAACCACCCGTTTTCATAACAATTCCCAATAAACATAACATAAACGTATCACATAAAACATGCATAAAAGAAAACATTACATTTCCACATTTCAATCACAATATATCATTTTAGTATATTGAAATAATGAATCCATTCAAAAAGAAACCATTTCCAAAACCATTTAAAACATTTAATAAAGAGATTTTTGAATCAAAGTGTCCCATACCACCATGAAGCTTTTAACATTTTAAACCATTAATATCCATATAAATAAATCCTTAAAACCATTTTGAAAACATGGATATTAATAAGAACAAATCATTAAAACATTTAAAGCGATATTTTGGTTAAAGGGTTTTTACCAAAATTAGAGACACTTGAATACAATAATTGAGGAACAACATTTAATCATAACTTTATAATATCATGAGAATAAATGTATTCATGATATAATATTACAAAGGACTGTATATACACCATATAAGAGTGAATTGGTGCATAAAAACAATTGAGTCTCAATAGAGATGTAAAATGTGATGAAATCCCTTATAAAGAAGGTATCCTTAAATTAAAGATAAATCAATCTCAAAATTATGTGTGACAAATATAAATACACCCAATATAATTGGATATTAAGTGTAAAAAAATAAAAGGCCATTAACACATATTCAAAGTATGAGATGTTCAATAACTACATGTTGAACCCAAAGAAATCGAAATTGGGTTAAAAAGTTCCCTTGGTAAAATTCAACAGCCTAACGACGTCACTTCAACAATTCAAAAAATTAGTTGATGAGAGATAAAAAGTGAATCTCATCACTTGGACATAAAATTTACATCAATCGGGATATAGAAGAACATATCCCAACATAATAGTATGTGAATTAAAAGACATAACAAACGAAGTCTTTTAAAAAGAGGAGGGTGAAAGTTTCCCTTACCGACTTGGGTAACTTTCGAAAAGTACACCCCATTGAAGAAGTGTCATACAATGAATATGTAAATACCCATAAATGGAATTATATTAAAAAAGGAGTGTAATAATGGGCAGTACATAAACCACTCAAAGGAAATTTTGGCAAATGAGCATAAATCTCACGGGAATAAAAGTGAGATGAAAAATCTCTTACGAAAACTCAGTAGCCTAATGGCGCCACCTAAAACATCCAAAATGGATTGATGAGAGGAAATAGGGTCTCTCATCACATCAACATAAAGTTTACAGAAAGAGGAATATAAAATAACATCCCCCATCATAACAAAGAGGAGCTTAAAAGAAGTTACATAAAGGAGAGTACTTAAAGAGAAAGAGAGAGGTTAGATCTCTTACGAAAATTCGACAGCCTAACGGCGCCACTCAAAACTTCCAAAATTGATTGAGGAGAGAGAATAGGGTCTCTCATCATATGAAAATAAAAATTACAGTAAGAGTAATAGAAAATAACATCCCAATAACAAGAAATATGAGCTTTATAAGGAATGACATAAAAGAGTTCACTTAAAAAGAAAGAGAGGAGTAAGATCCCTTACCTCGGGTCCGACATGACTCGATCGTTCTTTAACGTCCTGAATAATAAACTTGAGTTAATTTAAACTTTATTAAGAACCTTTTTCTAGTTCATTATTCCTTTTAGATCACTTATTTCCATGTTATAAAAATTATGTAATCATTTAAGTTAATAATGTTTGTTTTGTCGATATTTGGTTCTTAAGTCGAAAGTGGACTTCTTACAATTACATGTTGTTCGTGTGGTCAAATTTTCATTATATCCAGAATTATATTCATGATTTTGATATCATATATATCATATATATCCAGAATATACATGTATTTATAATATTACATAATCATTTATAGGTAAGAAATGAAATGCACTGTTCATGGAGACGGTAAGCCGTACGTACGCATGAACGCTACGTTCATTTCTATGTCATATTAATGGAATTAAAACTAAATGAGAGGTATGTATATTTTAATTACAAAATTGTATTCATCATTTAGATTTATCATTCATCATATATATCCATTATATACATTTACTTATAATAGTACATTACATTTGGGGATAAGAAATGAAATGCACCGTTCATGGAGACGGTAAGCCGTACGTATGCATGAACGCTACTTTCATTTCGATTTCATATTTTTATGGAATGGAATAATAATGATATAGAGGTATATTATAATTCAAGTATAAAATCATATATAATAACTTTAAATCCATCCTTTATACGTCCCACATATGGCATTAACGAATCACATCACTTTGAGGGGGCGGTAGTCCGCACTTCCTTAAATGAAGATATCGCGTTTACCCATAATGGAAACCATAAAGGTGTGCCCAAAATGAAAATTACATAAGCTTAAGGAAAACATAAACATATTGTATATCATATTTAAATATAATGTCATCTTAATGGCCTCCTTTGAAGGTGTTAGAAGAATGTTGAACAATCATCGTTTCGGGAGGCAGAAATTCGTCATCCACGGAAACAGTATGTTCATTAACCATTAGATGTAGGTGTGTGTAAGTGTAGCTCGAATAATTCTTATAAAAACAACCTAGTATATTTAATATACTTTATTTGATACAAAATAAATGAATAAAAATAGTTTAGGGGGTTGGAGAAGCAAAATAAAACAAAAGGATACAAGTGAAGACATTACCTTAAAATCGGGTAACTCCCTTTGGTTTGAGATAAAAGGCTTCCTTGGGAAGACTTCTGCAAAGAGTGAGGCTTCAAGGAGTAATATAGGTAAGTGGAGAGACAAAATGGGTAGGGTTTGGCCGATCCAAAGGCTTTGGGAGTGTGGGTAAGGAGGTAGAGGTGGGGGCCTTTTATAAGAGGAGAGGAGGGGCACTCTTGGAAAGTAAGAAAATTTTACTTTATTTGAAAATGGTATTCGGATTTAAGAGGTCCCACATTGATGTGTTTCGAGGATAAGGTGACAAGGGTTCGAAATCCACTCATCCAATAGTTTTTTGACATGTGTAGGTCTTAGATATTACATTATCTTTCCATTTTATTTAAATCGTTAAATAATGAGGTCATCGCTGCATCACAATGATGTCATAAATAATTTAATTTATTTAATGTCTAAAAATTATAAAAAAAATACTATGATGTAGGAAATCTTTTTAGATTTCCAATTAATATTTATAGTCAAAAAACGGATTTTTATAACCCCATGTAAAAATTGTTTTAGTAAAACATTTCATGTTTGTCTCATTTTTACTTTAACTTTAAATAAAAAGTTATTAATGTCATTTTCCAACCAAAGTGGCTTCATGGGGTCCCCAAGATGACCCATGGGTTGTCTTGGTCGGCCATGAAACATCCATTGAGGTTAGTACATGTGTCAAGTTCATTTAATATTATTAAAACATTATTTTTACTTTAAACTACACTAATTACCTCTAATCGCGATTAAAAACTTAATAAGTTACTATTCACCAAAAAATATATTTATCCCATTAAACCAAATTTTACTTCTTAATTACAACCATGTATGTCGGATTTTTTAATTTCAAAACACAAAGATGGCAAAATTTCATTTAAACGGAAAAATCAGTTTTTATAAGTACCACTTAGTGGTTTCACTATTCATCAAAAATTGAAGTTTTTCAGAAAAATCCCAAAAATTCACCCCAATCTATATTTGATATTCCGAATTAAAAAATAAAGTCTATTTTAAAAAATTCAAATCATATAAGTCATATTAATTTATTTAATAATTAATTCCCGCTCTCAAAGCAAATAGCGTGTTTTTATGAAACAATAAGTATCAGAAGATTGACACTAGTTTAAGTCTGATTTCAAAGTGAAATTAATTCCAATGACCACTATTTGATTTCACTGTAAAAATATATTCTAATTTCACTTTAAAACCAATTCAAAAGATAATCTAATCATATAAATAAATTATATTAAAAAGAGGTTTCGAATTAAAATACAACATTTTACACTATTTATTAAAAAAAATGAACTTTATCAGAAAGATACCAAAAATTTACACAAAGTAAATTTTGATGTCCTAATTCTTAAGAAGAGTTTTATTTGGTCCAAAAGGATTTATAAGAGTGAACAAAACTATATTTAATGACGGTTCTCCATCAAAAGGCGATAAGTGAACCTTTAGTGAAAACTAGGGCATATGCGCCTAAAATTGAATTATTTCCGTATTTTAAGCCTTTATCTTTTATTGGATAAATGTAAAAACATTTAAAAACATATATAATAATATTTTAGTTATTTATATCCATTCCCACCAATACAATAGCTACATGTTAACTGCCATTTAAAATAAGATTATTTTATTATTAGAGTGCAACGTAAGATTCCCAAGAAACTCGTTGTTGCGTGTTGGGTACACCATCGAGCATAGCATCCCCTTTAAAGTCATATTAATACTTTATTCACAAATATGGATAAATATGAAAATGTCATATTCTTTATTTACCAGGGGTGTTACACGTATCCCCTGGGAGTATCAAACCAGGTGCACATTAAGACCCATTGTTGTGTACCAGGTTATGACAAGTTAGACCCAACACACCTTTTGGGATTTTTTTCTACTAGGTACATCTATTCTATAACCATGTCCACTTGTAGTATCCAAATATAGATATATTTCTGGGAATAAAATCACCCACATAATCTATACCATACCAAAAATCTAAGATGTTCTTCTATACTTATTCTTAATGTCTGTCTTAGGGTTTTGTTACCTAATATATGTTTTCTAAATCCAGTTTACAAAGTTTCTACTAAACTTCCACTGATACCAACTATAATGCCCTGACCCTAGAAGACTAGAGTTGGTGTATTACATTATTGCATTGTCATGATTACAAGGAATAAAATACTGAAGGACCGACTTATTTATTAGTTTTGAAAAAATAGATTACATACATGATACCCATATTACATTGGTAAAGTATAAAATAAAACATGATACATAATAAAATTAAATAAAATACATCCTTGAGAGATTATTTAAATATTTATTCTTCGAAACCTGGGGAAAGGAAACATAATAAGGGTGATCTCAAATGATCAGTAAGGGTAATTAAAGAGGAAGTAATAATTAATTGATTAGAATAATAAATATGGAAAGGTAAATAACTAATAAAACATTCCATCCGAATAACTATATAAGGCATAATCAATATGGAAAGGTAATTAACTAAAATTCAGGCCATTTAATTAGTAAAATGAGAATAGAATAAATCCATAGATATGTCAAAGAAAAAATCTCATTGATAAATAAAAACTGAGTCTAAATGAGGTAAATGATTAATTATTCGATTACATGTTTCCAAGGTACATAGTACCTTTACCGTAAATACCTTTCACAACATGATTTGGTATATTAGTTAAAAAATAATCTAATTTGGCCAACTAATTCGTCTCATGAGACTACTGATGCATTGAAAGGCTATTTATAGATAGGACCCACTTATGTCGTACCTATCCAAACCATTCCTCATATACCAAGTAATCGATTTACTCCATGAACAATGTGCCTTATCAAATATACATATTGAATAAAAGATACAAAATTATAAATAATTTCCCAATTATTCAAATAACTATCAAAGTGAACACCATATGTTAAAATTGTATAAGGTTTAGGTAATAATAAAATCCATTTCCGGAGAATGTCGGTATTTAAGAAAAAATTAATGTACCATAAAAATTATCATAAAGAAAGTGATTATTTCAATATAAAGTTAAAAATCACAAAATAAATTGAGATTGCAAAGATAATCATTAAACACATTCTTGAGGAAAATAAACATTCTAAAGTTTCCCATACCACTTTGAAACATTTGAATCATAATACTATTTAAGGAATAAAATCAAATAAATTTTTTAAATACCATGAAGATAAAATGATTCATTATATAATATATCAAAAGGGTCAGTGGATACACCACACAAAAGAAGTAAGTGGTGAATATTAAATTTATCTCACAGATTTAAAAAGGTAAGATTAAAATCTATTCCCTTGCATTTTCTTTTGGGTGAAATGAATTTAATAACTTGTATAATGGTTTTAAGAGTTTTAAATTTTTTTTATAGAACCATATTAGTGTTTATAATATCATACATTTTATTCTTATAAAATATTATTACCCGTTTGATATCAATATTTCATTATTTTCACAATTTCGAGTGTTAATTTCCTAGATTTTCAAGCATGTTTTGGATTGTTATTTGTTGTTCCAATTATATAGATCAGTATTTATTCATTTAAATAATGTAAAAAATGATGTAACTATTATATATATTCAGTGAAAATGTATTTATGAAAATCCATAATATTTTGAGATAAGAAATGAAATGCACCGTTTATGGAGACGGTAGACCGTATGTACACATGAATGCTACTTCCATTTCCCTGTCATATTTAAAAGAATAAAAACTAAATGATACATATGTATATTATAATTATAGTATCATATTAATGTCATATATTTCACATATTTTTATTAAAACCATCCTTAATACATTCCATTTATAGCATGGATGAATCACATCACTTTGAGGAGGCGGTAGTCCACACGTCCAAAAATGATTTAATTGTATTTAAAAAAATGGAATGTATAAAGGTGTGTGTTATAAAATAATTTTATAAGAATAAAGACCTAATAAATATCATAAATATCATATATATAATATATTAATAGTCTGTCGATCTTAATTACCAACCATGAAATGTTGTAAATGAAAAACAAACGACATCATTTTGTGAGGTGGTAGTTTTCCATTACAGTGTCTCACTTGCCTAACATCCAATCTTGGGATCTTGTATTACCATATTCCTTCAAGTCCTTCAATAAATTCCTATAAATAACAAATCCTTTCCCCTTTTCCATCTCCGTTTTCATTCCTTTTTCCAAGTTCATTCTCTTTTGGTTCTTGGAGGTTTCTCATTTTCTCCCCTACCTCCCCTATTCTGCCGAACTGGTTCGACACACTCATCTCCATCTTGGGTGGGTGTGTTAGTTTTTTAGATGGGTTTGGGATTATGTTGGTGGGGGATGGAGAAATTCAAGATTCTCAATTTTGGTGGCTTCTTCCCTCGGTTCTATCAATCCTTTTGGAGTTATTATTAGGGTTCAATACCAGTTTATTTTTAGTGTTCAATTCCTATTTTTTCGTCTTGATTATGGTTTATTCTAGGGATTCATCCTATTTTTCCTTTTTGTTTCATCCCCTTTTGTTTTGGGTTACCTTTAGTATTTCTTCATCAATTCAGTTTTCCCACAAAGGATTTTTTCTTCTATATGGTTTGGGGTTATGATATGTTGTTGCTTCTAGTCATTAGTCGGTGTTGTTGTTCTATGTGGTGTTGTGTTGGTGTATCTTGTTGTACATTGGTAGAACAATTTTGAAGACTATGGTGACAAGTTACTTGTGTGGATCACTGGTTTTGGTTGGTTCACGACCATGATGGTGGGTTCGGGTGGATGTTTTGGACATCGCTGACATTTTGTTGGTTTGGTGCTGAGGCGACTGGTGCTTTAGGGTGTTCAACCTGCGGTGACTTCTATCTGTGCTTCTAAATCTAACATCTTTAGTGACTCTATGACATATACAATGATGATGATGACGATTTTATATGTCTCTATAGTGATGATGACTACTTCTCTAATGACGATGCTGGTTTCCGATGGTGCCTCTCAATGGCGATGTTGGTGTTATTACCGGCACAAAATATGGTTTCTCGTGGTTATCTATAGTTATTATGATAACTATCACTTCAATAACAAAGCTTTTCGGTGGACGTATCTTGATAGTGAAATGATGGATGATTTCTTTGATGTTAGAGTGTGTGTCTCAAGGTAATTTGACGACCGATGTGTGATGATGATCTGACTGTTTTTTGAAATTCAAAATTTGAAATGGTTATTTCATTCTATTGGAGGTATTTTGTAGTCTATGATGGTGATGTTAATGAGACTTTGTAATGTGGATGTAATCTTCATGACTGGCTTAAGTGGGACTGTGATGCGGATTTCATATGAATCGAGTTTTTTTTTTGAATTTTGAAATTTGCTGAATAGAGTGGGTTTTTATATTTTTAAGTAAGCAGGTTGTGGTGGTTTTAATATCTCGAAGGTTTTATTTTTTTTGTATGTTTTTTAAGGTCCACACTTAACCTTTAAAAGTGTAATTATAAAATACAAAAATATGGATTGTGAGAGGCGGTATTTTTTCATACATGAACGGTAAGTTAGTTACCCATTTGATAGAAGTGTGTATAGGTGTAGGTCGAACTATTAACATAAAAAATTTCAAATATATTGATTATAGTGGATTTATTATATTATAATTTAATATGAATATTTTAGGGGGTGGAGAATAAAAATAAAACTAAAGATCTCGAGAAGGATGTCCCCTCTTCTTTGATTGACTCCTTTTAGTTTGCACCAGAGGATATCCTTGGATGGATTTTCCCCAAATTTAGGATTCTTGGATGAGGGTAGGGATGTTGGGAGAGTATTTTAGATGATTTTTTGGAGAGGAAAATGGATTTATATATGTGAATAAATGGTAGGGGTGGGTGCCTTTTTATAGTGGAGGAGGAGTAGCATTCTTGTAAATTTTTGAAAAGCGAATTCCACGTACGTTTTTCTCATGTATAGTTTTATCTAATAAAGGAAAAAATTCAACAAAATGAAGGATATGGTCTATATATGGATAATTAGTGGATTTTTGAAATGTTTATATGTCATTTTGGCTCTTAATTTTAAGTTTTAGTCATTTGTTAAGTTAATTTTTCTCTTAATCACTGTAAATAATTTTAATCACTTTCACTAATAGTTTTGGTAAAAAACAAATTTGACCTTATTATAAATTATTAATTATTATTATTTAAATTATATAATCTGTTTTTAAAAATTAAAATCACATAAGTGGTATATATTAATTTAAAATTAATCTCGTTGATGGGATGTCAATACAAGTATTTAAAGTAAAAATGTTCAAAAGTTTTCTATATTATTATATCCAATTTCAAAGTGAAATAGATTTAAATGACCTAAATTGTATAAATAGATGTATAATTTATTTAATTAAGATTTTAAACCCAAAAAAAATTTATTTAACCTTATAAATAAATTAGATGAAAAAAATAGTTTTTATTTAAAATTCAGTATTTTTACTATTCATCAA
Organism: Viscum album; assembly: GCA_963277665.1. Lineage (NCBI taxonomy): Eukaryota > Viridiplantae > Streptophyta > Magnoliopsida > Santalales > Viscaceae > Viscum > Viscum album. The sequence continues at coordinate 862,405,660 of OY728140.1, forward strand.
AAATGAAACTTCATATAAAAATTAAAAACAAATCACTATAAGATAATTTTGATATTAAAATTTCAAAAATAAATTTTATTTTTACATATAAGATTTATAAAATTTCAAAAAAATGTATTTAAAATAGGTTCTCTATTAAAAGGCGATAAAATTACCTTTAGAAAAATACTGATTTTTTATGAAAAATATTATGTTTCTTCTTATATTATGATTATAAAATCTATTGGATAAATTTTGAGAGTGTTTTATTAGATATATAAAATTTATATTACATTAATATAACTCATTAATTGTAATTAATTTAATTTATTATGATAAAACAGCTTTGTGAGCATAGAAATAGTTTTCTGTAAAAACATTCCCTTTACATTCAATTAGTTCTTATATTCATTTCTAATTAATTTTAACAAATTAATTCAACCATATATTTTAATAATTTAGTTAATATTATTCATAACCATCAATTTAATAACTAGGTTGTATCATATTATATTAAATAATAATATCGTAATAATATATTGTTGTTAAGTAAAACTTAGTCTTTCGTGTAACGCAAACTACTAAACAAAGTTGTTTTTGTGTGTAACACAAGATAACTCAGTGTTGTGTGAATTAAAATATATAGAACATATTTATTTAAAATATTAAATATATCCTAAATTCTCTGGGTGTTATATCATTTTCTACTTTTGTTGTTGCATGTCATACACACTATTAAATACAACGTTCTTACTTCAGAATTCCAGGGTGTTACATTGATGTGATATGATGATATTATTAAATATATTATCTACATATATATGAAATATATATAATAGTACTTATATAATGTTTTTATATTAGGTTTTTAGGGCCTATACAACATAGATATTTCTTCTCATGAAGTTTTCAATTAGTAATATTCAAGATAGTGGGCTATGAGAATAGAACCAACAATAGAAAATCCACATGTTATATGTGTTATTAGATATTCCTATCCTCATAAATGTGTATTATTCCTTACACTTGATATTTTTGTTAATTTATATCATGAATCATATACTTAGATGTATTGATGAAAACCATAATGATATATTCTCACATAGAGGTAGAATACATTAGATATGTCATAAGTGATATGATATTAATGAATATGTCAAGAAAGGAATTGTCCCTTTGATTTTAATGGAAGTAGGTATATCAAGTAATTTTATTGAAATGTAACATTATAATTAAGTTCATTTCCATGGTGGTTTATCAATGAGTCTATTTTAGGAAATTTAAAGAAAGATATATCAAGTATATAGGTTGATGACACAAGTATGAAACATATTTGATGAGATATCATGACAAAGGGATTATATTATACAATGAATATTTATAGAAGGGTGTTAATATTATAACATTAATATATTTTTCTATGGGTTACATAATGTGTTTCTAGATGCTAATATTATAATTTAGTCTAGTTAACCTAATTCCATTGAGAAAGAGGCCAAAATGGTCACACACTAAGTGTATCCAGAACCTCATTTAAATTCTATTTTAATTTAATATTAGAGTAAATATTATTCTCAAGTTCCAAGGAATAATAATTATTTAGGTAATTTTTATTTCATAACTATTGATAGAATTAATAATACAATGATATTTATATAAGTACGATTATATCTACCACTGTAAAACACAACATAAGGAAACAAATTGCATTAACATTGTAGTCATGGGAAGTTGACCACGTGACCTGCCCCTCATCCCCAAAAACAATACCATGCCACCACCAATGGTGGGGAAATTAGATAGTGATATTTATTTATATAAATAAATATTTACTATTCAATATTTTATAAATGATAAGGAGGATTGACCGACCAAGTTAAGGGTATAGATAAAATCGAAATATTTTATTTAATATCATTTAAATAAATATTATTTTAAATGTTTAAGAAATTATATATAAATATATTTGATTTAGAGGAAATTAAATAAATAATAATAATTGCTATGGGGTTTATTTAGGATTAAGATATTGGTTGTTGTATTTTTTGAAATAACAAATTCTCTTACTTGGATATATAAACCCACTTATATAATTTTAGAGAAGACACAGAATTATGTAAACCATAGATTATCTAGAAAATTCTATAAAGACACAAATAGAAAATCTTAAGAATGATTCCAGTAATGAAAATAAATCATCATCATCCTCCCTCTTAAGACATATATAACTATAATAATTATTCATGTCCAGAATGAATTCTCATTACGATCAACCAATAATGATGCATGAGGTTTGTTCTTCCATGCTAGCACCCAGAGATATGATAATGATATTCAAAGGTTCATTGAGCACATGTGGATACCTATAGAGAGTTTTTATCCTTTTATCCTTCATTACAATAAAAATATGACAATGAAGGTGTAAATTATTCGACAATGATGAAATAATTGCATGTTAAGGGAATTATTATTAATATAAACTAATTATAAATTATATGTGAAAAATATTCCTTTGAATCCTCTAGGGTTTCATTCATCAAGTTATGAGGATTTATCTGAAGAAACAAATCATAAACCATTTTTGTACATGGTATCATTTTCTTCTACTACACCCCATAACCATCAAGTGGAATTAGAGTAGTAACAAATTAATTTATAACTTTTTATTAATCATTGATCAAATACACATTTTAATGATAGTTTTTCATTTTCATTTTCTCTTTTTTATTTAAAAGTAGATATATAATGATCATTAAATTTCATATGACTAAGAACATGAAAATAATAGATAAATAATACTCAAATATCACACCTAGAGGGTTCAAGGATTATGTCTAGTTTGCAGGGATACAAAAAGTGTAATGGAAATGTACAAGTCGTGTACATATGGTCAACTATACTAATATGATCTAGATAAATCATGTCATATAGTGTGGAAGAACATTACATGGAATCATTACACTCTATTTATTAAGTTCTGGTTGACATGTAGTTTGATAGAGTGTACACACCATGTCACTAGTGTAACACGCCTTTTAACCCCACATGGTTTGATCCCATAGTAATTTCAGAAGTCGTGTGGTCAAAGTATGCAACATGTAATTAATTCACACCATATAATGAATTCTAGCCAAGTGAAATGACAATATTCAAAGTATGTGGCGTGTAGTGGGATGTACATGTCGTGTAACATGTAATAGCCTTTTTGAAAACAACACCAAGTCTCTGGGCATGTAGTGAGGGTCAATACATAGAGAAAATAATTAAAGTAAAATGAACTACATGATGGGTGGTTTTAAATACACGTTGTGTGATATATTTTATTTTATTTGCCACATTCCCAATATTTCAGCTGGCTATGTGATACTAAATTAATTACTTATTAATTATTTACATGTAATTCTATAGACACATGATGTATATGGTCATCGTACATGTTGTGTACTTCATGATAATTTCCAGAGATACACACCACGTATATTCAAGGAACACGATGTAGTTATAAATACTTCACATACCACACAACATGACTTAGGTAACAATACACCATTTATATCATAATAGGTTGTGTAGGTATAAATGTTGTGTAAGTACATTGTACATGAAAATGATCATACATAGTGTTTTTCACATGTTGTTTCGTGTGGTTGAACATGCTATGTAATTGTTAATCTTTTGAAATGGGTTTAAGGAAGCAGCATAAGGTTACTTAAATAATTTTAATTAAAATTAATTTATTTAAAATTATATTGGATTATAATCTCTTGGAATATTTGGTTGGTTAATTAAGATAAATTAATGAATTAATTAATAAAATAATTATTTTTTTTAATTTACAATATTTATATTAATATAGAATGGATTGAAATAAATTCTATATAGTTTTAAGTTTATATTCATTGTATGCATGTATTATCATGATCTCGGCATACCTATGTATATGTTGGGTTTATTTTAATTTAATCATTATTTCATGGATTTGTGTTACAATTATTATTAAATTAGAATGATAAGCTTTGAATAATCCCATCCTTGTATTATGTATGGGAATGTCTGTCCAATGTTTTATTTATGTAACCCCAAACCCCTGGTTCCCATCATCAGTGTGTGAGTAAATATATTTAAAGGGGCTCCCATGTGAGTGGTGGTGGTTCAAGATATAGTTGAGGTGAAACAAACCAAGGAGATACATAGGTTAAAGGCGGAATTCTACAACTCAATTCTAGCCTAACTCAAGGATTTATTCCTCTAGGATAATTAGTTGATTTATTTCCTGCTCAATAAAACAACCAGTAATAAAATATCATGACCACACTACATATTTATTCTATTTAGTCCAATTCATGATTATTTATTCATTTATGTGATGCATGTTTATTGGATGTTTAAATGAAATCACATAAAGTAAATGAATTAAAAAGTATTAAATATGGAATAAAGTAAATAGATTATGCTTAAATTATTTTATCAACACTTGGTTAATTTAATTATAAAAAATACTTATAATATTAACAAGAATGATAAAGGATAAAATAAAGAATATTTTCACATATGATAAAATACACCAAGGAAATATTAATCTAGGTAAGCCTTCTATTACTTTAGTAAGAATGAAACCATAGTTCAAAGTACTTTTTTGGCTCAATTTAAGATTCCTTCAATTATTAGGGAGTTCTAGATAATGTTTTGGGTCAACTTAATCAAATTATCATCAAGGTTTGATTTCTTTAGAAAGACATGCTGTAACTAAGTGGAAAGTGTTAAGGAAACTAGATATAGGATTTCAACATTAGGGAGTATACTCAATGGACCAAAGAACTTTGAGTTAATGTAGTTTCCATGACTACTTAGCTAAATACCTCTGAGTAATTTGTTAAGCCCGTGTCTAGATTATAATAAGGGAAATATGGATCATTTATAGTAGAATATCCACATAGAAGGATATTCCAAATACAATGGTGAGGGATATTATTATTTGATAAAATAGATATATATTAATAAAATGAAATTTATTACATCATGTTTTAGTAATCAAGATACATTAATAAAATATACATTTTTTTATAGAAAATACAAAGTTATAAAACCTCAAAATTATCCCTTTGATTGATATTAGAGAAATATAATATCCTTACTGAAAAAAAAATCCAGGAGTGGTGCATGTTCTTATTCATCATACTATACAAGAGTGAGAGTTTTATATGTTTGATTTCCTTATTCTAGAGATATATTTATAATAAGGATACTGATAAGGAATAATCTATATTCTAGAAACATGTGGATAATTAATTGGATATCTAGTGCCTCATGTTGTCATCTTTGTCTAGATAGATATAGAATCATTATAAAAACATGGATGCATTCATGATGCTTTCCTATCTCTCTAATTTTTATTAGAATAAATATAAATATGAGAGGTATGAGATCTCCAAGGAACTTTTCATGTGAAATCTTGGAGAAGGTGTTCCATACAGACCTCATGTAGTCAAAATGATCAGATAGATTGAGCATTTTTTCATTTTGGGTTTTATATACCTGATGAGTTGTGCATTAATCTTATGATTTCCTCACCAATTCAGGTCTTCTCAAGTTTTATTATGAATTATAATATGAATAATATTAATAATTGTCTCCCATAACTTCTTACTCTAATTTTCTAGGAATATAAGGATATTATGTGTGAAAAAAATAAGGTCCTTATGTTAAAAAATGGAAAGGAAAAGGGAAAGGTACCTAAGAATAATTCAAAAATATAAGGCTTTTTCTCACCACCAAAACATGAGGAGGAAGATATAGAGAAAATCTAAGGAACAAGAAAAACAATTTATATAGAAATGAGGGCCACTAGAAGAAGAAATACACCTCAATGAAGAAAAACAAGGAAGATTCAGGTGAATTTTTTTATCAAATGTAACCTCAACATTTCTACCACTAGGAATTAGATACATCTTTTGGTTCTCACATTTGTATCCAAACATAGGAACCAAGTATATTTAAAATGGTTGTGAGAGGTGAGGTGGATATTTGAGATTCCAATGAAGCACAAATAACTTCACTAGATATAAGAGAATACTAAATTACTTTATCAACATGATTGACTATAGTTTTGAACAATTTCTATTATGTGCATGGTTGTACCAAAAATATTATAATTGTACCTAGTTTAGACAAGAATAGATCTATATTCCAATTTTGGAATAAAACAAACTAATTTTATAAATATAACATTTTTTATGGAATAGAAAATACTAATAATGATCTTTATGTGCTAGAATATAAAAAAATTATTGGTAATAAATAATTAATTAAGTTCACATAAGTCATGTCACATCCAGTTGTAACATCACCGAATTGGTTATGTAAACAAGAAACACTTGAAAAAGATATATCAAGAATGATATTTAGAATATTTTTAACTAAAACCACTTGATATGTTTCATTCTTATTTTAAATAAAAAATAATAAAACCTCCATTTAATAGAAAGGGTGAAAGGTCCAAAGTGCTTCTTGAATTAGTTTACATAGACATGTGTGGACCTTTTCTAGTTAAATCTTTGGGTGGATACTTTTATTTCATAACTTTTACTAAAAGCTTTACTAGATATAGATATTCCTACTTAATGATATGTAAGTTTGATTCCTTTGATAAATTTAAAGAATATAAGAATGAATTAAAGAATTAACGTAGTTAGAATATATATAAACTATGATAATATAGATCTAGAAAATTTCTTAACCAAGAGTTCATCGATTATCTCCAAGAGTTTGAGATTCAATCTCAAGTCACTCTTACTTATACACCATAGTAGAATGGTGTTAGTGAAAGGAGGAATCACACCTTTCAGGACATTATTAGTTCAATTACGAGTCATTATAATCATATTTTATACTTTTGGGGATATAAATTATATACTACAATATCTATACTAAACTTTATGCCAACTATAGTGACAAATGATATTTTATTTGTGTTTTTAGTGTGAAAAGAAATTTTTATTGTCACATACATATGTATTGGGATACAATATTTTGTTAAGTTCATCTATGGAAACAAACGTACTCCCTAAGGACTAAATTTTATCTGTATAAGATATTATAAAGAAACAAAGGGATATTATCTATAAAACCCCTTAGATAAGAAGGTAATAGTGAAAATATAGTCCATATTTATTGAGAGGTATTACATCTTCAAAAGTGATAGTGGGAGAAAGATCTAATTATCTGAATTTGATGCTCAAGATACATAAGTGTTGGCATAAGAACAAAATCTACAAGACTCCATGAAAGAGGTTGTTCCAAACACATAAGTACTACATAAGAGCATCCGATAAGTTAAATAACCATAGATATAATGTTTTATAGTCACTAGGTATGATAACTCACTATAACTTGATAATGATGAACCTATATCCAAAAAGGAGGCAAAGAGAATATCATAAGTTGAAAGATGTAAAATCCATTAATTTTGAGATATTTTCTAAGTACCATAATTAAATTTATGTTTTTATAGATTCTCTAGTAGATGTAAACCCTATTGGGTAGAAATTTCTATTCTAGACGAAACTATACATGAAAGGCAATGTTAGTTTACAAAAAGCACTAATAGTTGATAAATGTTTTAAGGAACATCAAGGAAGACACTATGAGGAATTTTTTTTAGTAATTGATATAATTAAATCCATCATAATTATTCTTTCTATAGTAGCATACTATGATTATGAGATTTTGAAAATGGATGAATTTTTTTCCTTAATGGGATCCTTATGGAAGATGTCTATATGAAAAAATAGATGGTTTTGTGACTCCATGTGATTCTCATAAGTTATAAAAGATTTATAGATCCATTTATGGGTTAAATCAAGAATCTAGATCATGGAAAATTCACTTTGATGAACTAATAAGGGAATTTTGTTTCATAAAGAATTACTTTGATCCTTCTGTATAGTAAAGATTTAGTGGGAGTACACCATTTTTCCTAGTAGTGTATATCAATGACATATTACAAATTAAAAATGAGATAACAATCTTACTGCCAGTTAATATGTGGTTGAATATGTGCTTGTCTAGGAAAGTATTAAGTGAAGAATCCAACATTATAGGGATCAAGACCATTTATGATAAATCTAAAAGGTAGCTTGGACTAAGTTATCATGTAAACATAGATAAGTTACAAATTTAATTCACTATGGAACAATCCAAGAATAGATTTTTATCAATGTCACTTGGTATATGTCTCTCAAAAAAGTTTTTCCTCAGATACAAGAGGAGAAAGGGGGGAGGAGTAGAATACCTTACACTTTTTTGATAGAATATATCATTTATAAGATGATATTTAATAGTCTTGATGTTGATTATTACTTGAACATGGTAATAAAATATCATTAAAACCTAGGAGACTATCATTGGACTTCCATGAAGATCATGCTAAAGTATCTGAGGAATACTAAGGATGTGTTCCTAATTTATGCAAAAGAAGAGGAACCAGTCATCATGGGATATATAGATTCTAGATTCTAGATAGCTCATAATGATCTAAAATCATAGCGGGGATATGGATTTTGGATTAATAGAGGATCTTTGAGTTGGAATAGCTCAATGAAAGGAGTGGTCATCAATTATATACTAGATTTTGATTATATTATGACTTTTGATACAACTAAATAAGATGTGTGGATACAAAAAATCATCTAAGAGCTTTATGTTGTGTATATAATTAATGATTTTATAACATTGTATGTGATAATACTATAGTAGTGGCCCTTTCCAAGGATCTAAGGTCACATCAAAAGATGAATCATAACCATATGAATTATCATCTATTGAGGAATTTTTATAAAAGGGGTGAGGTTATTGTAAGAAGATTTATATTGAGGTGAACATGGAAGACCTATTGACTAAATCCTTATCTTAATAGAAGCATGAATATCTTATGAGAAGTATCTTATTGGAATTCATTAGTAGTTGAATCTAGTGAAAATGGGATTCTATTGGAGTTGGTGTCTTAAAACCAAATACTATGAACATCCAACTACAAATATATTTAAAGACTTGAATATTAATAAATATTTTATCACATGATGAGTTTTCTTTCAAATAACATTAATGTGATAATGTCCTTATAGTATCTATCATATCAAAAGATCATAGTAGATCCCCAGTATGATGAGAACCTTGATTTTATATGAATATATTCTTAAATATATATTCTATGGATGGATGTCAACTATATTGTAATTTCCCAACCTGGGGTCCACTTAACTCGTGCCCCAAACTGGTAGGTTAGAAGGCCTCAAGAGTGCCTCCCCGTATAACAGAGGTTACCGACTAGTAGTGAAGGTGTAAAGGTGGTATAGTGGGGGAGACTATACCGTCTTATCAGAGTGTAAAAACAGAATAAAATAGATACAATCAAAAATGGAAGAATAATACAAATAATCGAAATAAAAAATGCACTGGAAGAATAAATATTACTGATGTAATAGATAAGTCTGAAAGTGTTAATAAACAAAACACCTGAATGAATATCTCAACAGCCAATAGGTTGTATTTGATACATGGATGCATGGAATGCTGATAAAAAAAGGGAATAGAGAAAAGTTATACAAGCATTCTATAAAAAAAGTATAAAAATAAGAAAACTTATCCACTAGCATCTCCATACGAAGCCCAATCCTCTGCCCCTAAGATCCATCTAAAAGAAAACTCATGTCAACAAACTGTAGAAGGGTGATTTCTCTTATTCATACCTACGAGAAGATAATCTTATTAGGTAAAAAAGGTAGTCTGAGTAGGGTGTGAGATAATAATCTATGTAGGCCACCACCAACGGTTTCTTTTTGTAATAAAAGATATGATCAGAACTAAACAGTGTGAAAGTATAAAAATAAAAGTAAAGAAATAGTGAAATAAATAAATAATTGGGCCACTCGGGTTCCTAGAGGACACTTGATGACTATACATGATTTAGATCATGGATGGAATGAAATTCTAATCATATAACACATATATGTAGTAATATTATACATATATAGTATAATTATATATATTTCATCCACCTATATGAACCAAGTATGTGCGGACATAAGTGGAAATATCCCTGGAGTACTAGTGTTGGCTAGACTGGGGTGTAACTCAGACATCTATGCCTAGTATAATGAGATTATAAGCTCATGTCAAAGGTTACATTCCATACATCCCAATAAGAGTGTGATATGTCATTCATGAGACTCTGTATGGTGAGTGAACCATCATTTCATCACTCGAATAGGGTCAAGGCGTGTCGAGCCTAATGTCAAACTACTTTCAATGGAACGAGACATCATGATCAACACCCAATGTAAGGGAGAGTGATACCATAATTCTCAACCATTTCTTTACCATCGTAAGACAACTTATATAAAGGATTATTCATAATTATGATATTCAACATTAGCTAATTCCTCTCATGTAACATATATACCAATACTTTACTAAAAAATCATACATATTCTTGTTAAAACATAACATATGAGGTAATACCTCTCATATGTTCCCTTAATCAAGTTCAATTTCATTCAAAACATTTCAATTAATAATAATCATAGTTAATGAAATGGCCTTACCACACTTCATAGAGTATTTCATTTAATTAAACCAATTTATTTAAAGATGTAAAATCTTCATGAATTAGCCACTCCCTTTGATTAAACCATTTAATTCATTAAGACATGGAAATAAATTCATAAGGCTCAAGGGGACACTTAGGGGGTGACATGGGAAAATAGGAAAATTCTTACTTGGGAAATTCTAACTATAAGAGGTCCAAACACCTAAGAGGTGACTTAGGGTCCATTTAATATTCACATCTTAAGAGAAAATTTCATTTAAAGGCTAATCCAGAAGAAAATTAGTTGTTTTGGGAAATTAAGAAATTGACCATTAAGGAGAAACGCAACTTGGAACACCCATGGGGTGTCCATAAACATGGTCTTCATCCTCTAACTCACTAAACAAGGATCAATAGGTGTATATCAAGGTGAAATGGACAAATTGATATGAATAACTCAATAAAAAGTGGATTCTTGAAAAAATACGGTATGCGACACAATGAAATAATTACAAATTATCAAAAATCAAAGGGAAAATGATGTGACCACCTACCTCAATGTAGTAGAATGATCCTCAGTCAATATCAACCTTTGATTTAGAGTAGATTGGAAGAGATATGAGAAATGTTCCAACAACCTAAAAATAGGATAAATGAGATTGCACCTAAATAGTGTGGTGGATTAGAAGGAAAATGTGAATAATAGGTAAGATGATTAAAGAGAATACCAAGATGGATTGAATGCTTCCAACAGTTTGTGATTCAAAATTTGGATTATAGAGTTTCTTCAAAGCCTAGATTGAGAGGATTTTGAGATTAAAGGAGGAGAAAATCCACCCAACTGTTGGAGGAAGAAGAAGGGGAATAATAATATGATTTAAGAATAATTGAAGGTAAAATGGTATTTTCACCCAAAAACATTAGGTCTATATAGTTTGGCCACATAGTTTGGTAAAAAAGTTTATAAACCATGATCATTTAACTGCCCAAGGAATTGTCCTACAAAATTAAGATGCAGGATTTCCCAAACCATGTGCAAACTATGATAAATCCTATTTACTAAAAAATAGAAAAAATTTATGGACATGTATCCTAGGACACATGGTTTTAGAAAAACCATGTGTCATATAGGTGCCCACTATCTACAACCACATAGTTTCAGAGAAACTGTGCAGGCTGGGTTGCATGGTTTCTCCAAACCATGCAGCCCAATCTTTTGCCAATTTTTTCCAGAACTCTGAGCTCCTAACAAGTCCTAGATGCTCCTGGGACATTAATTAGTCCATAATACACATTTACATTATTTAAACAACAGATTAAATTTAAAAAACTAACGATCCATACTTTTTTGAAAAGGTGGGATGTTACAACGTTTCATCTATAAAGAATCTCGTCCTTGAGTTGGAATTATATGGGTAAATAGGTATCATCAGTGAAGAGTTCTAGACACTGATCTCGTATATCAACTTCTTTCTCCCATGTATCATCTTTTACTCAAATTTAATTCCATAGAATTCATACCAAATGAGCTAACTTTCCTCAAATTTTCTTCATGCTCTGATCCACAATATGTACTAGACACTCCACAAAGGAAGCATCTATATGCAATTCATCCTCATTAGGATAAAAGACGTGTGATGGTTCTAGATAGTATCAATGAAGCTGAGATACATGAAATAAATAATGCATTGATAGGTATATAGAAGGAAGTTAAAAGTGGTAACCCACTGGTCTGATCTGTTTAACAACCTTAAAAGGACTAACGAACCTTGGTGAGAGATTGCCCTACTTATGAATAAATCTGTTTCCCAGCCTAGGTGACACTCACAATAAAATCTAGTCTCTAACCACAAACTCAAGAGGTTTCCAATATCTGTTGTCATATGATTATTTTCTGGATTGAGCTATCAACACATTCTTTCTAGTAAAATGGGCCTCCCATATAGTTTCTTACATGAGAAGTGCTTCAACCATAGCCTCCTCCCCTACCTCTAGCCTACACTTGTGTGATCGATAAGGACAACCATATAAGGATTTATAAGTATCCATCTCAATGGTAGCCTAAAATTAGTTGTTATATTCGAACTCCACAAGAAGAATTTTTTTCTCCCAAGAACCCCAAAAATCAAGGGCACATGCATGGAGCATTTCCTCTAGCACCTGAATCATACACTTCATTTTGTCCATCAGTCTATGGGTGATAGGACATGCTCAGAAGCACATATATACCCAAACACTTCTACAAACCTTACCAGAACTGTGATATGAAATTAGATTCTCTGTCATAAATGATATAATGAGGAGCTCCTTGAAGATGTACGACCTACCTAACATACAATCGCCCTAGATCATCTACTGTTAAGGTCTCTCTCATAGGTAATAAGTGTCCAAACTTAATCAAATGATCAATGAAACCTGACACTATATCATTTACATGAGGTGACCTGGGTAAACCAGTCACGATGTCTATCAAAACAGCATCCAATTTCCACTAAAGAATGGAAAATAGCTATAAAATCCCAATTAGACACCGATGTTCTACCTTCACCTACTGATAGGTATCACATCGAGTAATGAAGATGATAATCTTAAATTTTATATCAGGCCACCATTACTGGAATTGTAGATCTCAGTACATTTTTTGTGACATCAAGGTGAACCACCCAAGCAGAGGCATGGAATTACTACATCAACTCGTCTCTGATGTCATCTGGGACCCATATATTCCTATGGAATAAAAAAGCATCACCCCTATCAATGGTCCAACATGAATATGTATTATCATCTGAAACACTTTCCCTTAGTAAGAGTCCTTCAGGATTAGATATTTGTCTCATTTTAACCCATTACGGAAGAGTATTGGTCACTTCTAAGGATGATAGGATTTTCTAACCATAGTGCTCTTGAACCACAACATGAATATCTGAGAACAAGGCTATAAGTTTCCATTCACCATTGGATTTTTGAACAGCCTATGTCTAAGTCTTTTAACTTAGATCCTTAATTACTAAATTCCTAGTCCTAGGAGTTTAGGTATGCTTGAAATAAAATGACTGTAGGTACTAAACCCACACACAGTATCTGAGATTGAGATCATGTTGTGTGAATATTTACTTGAGTATTTTGTGATTAGTGTATACCATAAAACAGTATCCAAGTAGATAGTGTCACCAACAGTGTAGAGTGTGAACTACATCTGCTATCTTGAGGTTATGCAATAGGTAATTCCACTTGTGATGCCTCAAATAAAGATTCCCATACATGAAGGCTCTCTCATCCAACATCATAATAGCTCTAAGACCAATACTTTATGTAGCATTGTATACAATATATATCATATTTAGCATCATAAGAATCAATATCAGTGCTGAAGTCAATCTTCCCTTCAACTCCTAACAACCTACATCACAAGATTCTATCCATATGAATTTCACACCCTTCATTATCAAGTTTTCAAGCAGTAATGCAAGGAATGAGAAATCCTGGATAATGAATCTTTATTATCCAGATAGCCTCAAGAATCTATGAATTTCGAAGATATTCTTTGGATTCTAATAGGATACTACAGCTCTCACATCCTCTAGGATTACTAAAACTCTTGACTCAAATATGATGTGACCTAGGAAGTGGACTTTGTCAATCCAAAAGTGGAATTTACTGAGCTTAGCATATAGTTGTTACTCTCTTAGTGTATTCATTATGATATCAAGATGGGTTGCATGGTCATGTCTAGAGCATGAATACCTCAAGATATTGTTAAAAAAAGACAAAAAAATGAATCCAGATATAGGTGGAAAACCCAATTCATAAGAGCCATAAAGACTGAATGTGTGTTCATGAGTCCAAATGGCATGACCAGTCACTCATATAGATTATACCTACACCTAAAAGCTGTGTGAGGTATGTATATAAAAATGAAATTCACCTGATGATAGCCTAACCTCGTATCTATTTATGAAAAAACATTTACTCCTCAGAGTTGATCAAAGAGTTCGTCTATTCAAGGTAATGGATAAGAGTTCTTCTTTGTGAGCTGATTCAGATAATGATAATCCACACATATCTCAAGGGCACCATCCACCTTTTTAATAAAAAGGACTGGTTAACCCCAAGGAGAATTTTTGGGGTGTATGATTCCTTTAGCCTATAGATCTTACCACTTATTATTGAGTTTCAGATGCTCCTCAGGTGCCATAATATAAGGATTAATGGTCACTAGTGTTGTTCCTAGTACTATCTCGATAGTAAAATATACCTTTTGCATCAGAGGTGGACCAGAGAATTCAACAAGAAATAAATCCCTATAATTCTCCACTATAGGATGGAAAATAGAAAGCTATAACCCCTGATCATCTAGGTAAAGACCAAAAATATATGTTGTCACACTACCCAACCTTTGTTGATTGGGTCCTCATTTTACACTGAAATCCCATTCTTCTTTATGAACATTCCCGACTACCTATGGTGATTTAAATGTCACCCTATGATGATATCAATCAATATAGGCATGATATGGAATTAACCAGTCCATCATGATGATTACATTAAATCTTGACATGTCAAGGATGTAAAGATTCCATATTAAAAGGTAATTTACTATTGAAAGAGGATTGTCCTTACAACGGTTGACACCCTCCGAATGGATACCTAACGGGGTATCTAGTGTCATAATTCCATATAACTACTTGATCTTGAGTCTCATATTTCCCATAATAGTCATAGAGATAAAATAGGGAGATGTGACTGTGTCAAATAAAGTAGACACTAAAGTGGAGGCTACTAGAATAGTACCTCATACAGTAGAATGTCCAGCACTCTATTCCTCCAGCATAGGCTGGACTACATCTAACTAGCCTATACAATGAAACCGAGTCACGTCTTAACTACCCTGAGAAATCCAACTCTATTGTAACTGAGAATCATAAGTCTGACTGCCTCTTCCTCGACCGCTACCTCAGCCTGATTAGTCGGTTGTTCTTCAGATGTCTGCCTATTGTGATCCCAATTTCCCTACTCCTAATCATGGAGTAGAAGTAGATACCTTTTCACTAGGAACTTGTGGTAATTTTCTATATATGATCTGAATATGGACCATCCTACCACAACCTTTGTATACCATTGGATCATGCAAGCAATGAGGTTTAGTATGAACCATCTTCCCGCACCAGTGTCAAATCAAGAAACTATCTACACATGGGGTCTGACTACTACCACATCCTCATGTAGCCTCAAAACTATACTTTCAACCACTAGAATATACACTATCTTTAGGTTCCAAACCTCCCTAAATAGCACTTACATACTCCCACATATTCCTCTGTATAATGAGGGCTTGGTTGAAAATTTTAGAAATATTTTTCAACCCAAATACATTAACTTATGACTAGATGATGTGTACCAACCCATAATAGAATTTCATAGAAGTCATAAGATCATCACCCACTAGAGTAGGATTGAACCGCTAGTTCTTACTGAAATGAGTAGAATACTCCATGATAGACATGTTCCCCTACTACATGTTCATGAATTCTCTGGCCCTATCAGTCCTTAGAGTCTGGGGACAGTAGTTTTCCTAGAAGATAATTTGGAAATCCACCTAGACCATATCTGTATACTAATCTACCTCAGTGATCATGTCCCACCATCGCATGGCAGAGTCACAAAGCATATAAGATACTATTTTTAACTTATGCGCTAGAGGCATATCCAAATTCTTGAATATATAAAGGATATATTCTAACCATGAATCAATAGCGTGTGGTCCGCCATCCCTTGAAAAGGTGGGAGGATGTTGTTTCTAGAATTCATGAGTCAACTCTACCGTACTTAGGGTAGGTTAAACTACACCTTGCATAGAATGAAACATATGAAAGAATACCTCTCGAAACTGGGAATTGATTCTAATATCTGTTGATGCTCCTTTCCATCACAGAGTCTAACGACTGGAAAAGGGGAAATACCATAACACAAAGTGATTCATCCTTTAAAGAAACATAAAAAATCGACAAAGGCATGAACAAGGATTCCTTTGAGCATGGGCCACGCAAGTTCCATGATGGTCACACAGGTATACCTGCGCGCCAAATTTGGGCACATAGGTGACTTGCGCGCCCTATGTAATTTTCACCCAGGGTCTTCAGTAGCCTATAAATATCCCTTGTGGGCGCCCCATTTCATAGACAGAAAAATCCAGAAACTTAGATTTGAGCTCTCGGCGCCCTAGTCTCTTCTCAAAGCCTTATGAACACTTCTAAGGTAATTTCTTACCTAGAACGGACGATCTAAAGAGGGGGAACAAGGCCTAAGTGTTGAAACTCGTCAACACCTACGCGCCTAAGTGTCCATCCCTTAAGGGAAATGTCCACACTTGCACGCCACCTTATTCCTTTAATAGAACCTGTGCGCCACACATTTAAAAGTCTTTAGGGATAATACTAAGGGCTTGAGATAAGTCTCCCCCAAGTATTACCCTAAGGGTTGACCATTACACAAGTACCCATGTGTCGTGCAAGTATACTTGCACGACCATGACTTGCGCGCCCACGCAGGACTTGCGCACCTCTCTCTTTTTGGGTACCCCTTCTTCCTATTCACTTTCTTTCTTCAAATCCTCCTCTCCTCTTCAAGATTTATCCTTCATAACCATATTCAAAACCATTTATGGCATGGTTCCTTTGTTGGATTTCTTATCTGAAAGGAATTATGTGGAAAATCTCTCAAAACATAGTGATTTATATATCTTTATATCACTAAGGTTAGAGATTTCATTCATTCAACCTCATCCTTTAAGACGAGAAGTTCCCTAACATGGGTCTCTTTTTCAGGAGTAAGCCCCAATCATAATTTCTCTAATTTTGGAATCTTCATTAGGAGTAATCCCCACTCATAAATTCCATTAACTTAGGCCTCGTTCTCAGGAATAAGTCCAAAATCTCAAGTCATATTAACAAATGGGCCTCCTTTTCAGGAGTAAGCCCCAGTCCAAGTTCCCAAATATGTGAATCCTCCTTAGGAGTAAGCCCCAAATCCCAAATTCCTCTAACCTGGCCCTTCATTTCAGGAGTAATCCCCAGTTCTCAAGTCCCTTAACCTGGGCCTCCTTTTCAGGAGTAAGCCCAAGTTCTCAAGTCCCTTAACCTAGGATTCCTTTTCAGGAGTAAGCCCCAGTTCTCAAGTCCCATTAACCTGGGCCTCCTTCTCAGGAATAATCCCCAATCATAATTTCTCTTAACCAGTCTTAACTTCTTTTCATTTGGGCTTCCTTCTCAGGAATAAAACCCAATCACAAGTCCCCTCCAAATTTTGGCATCTTTCTTAGGAGTAAGCCCCAAGTTAGAGTATCCAAATCTCCATAAAGCACATATACCATTATGGACCTAATTCTCGGGCTTCTTCTCTAAAGTAAGTCATGATCTTTATCTTTTTGGTCAATCATATATACATAAGCCCCGCATCATTCTTTATGACCGCATCTTTCATGGAACAAATTGGCAGATTTACTGATACCTCTTGTTTCTCACACCGAGCATGACTCACGTGAGATTAGAGTGTAGAAGTAACCATGACACATCTCTTTGGGTCGTTAATCATACGTAATCCCCACAATTCCCAATATAACTACGTGGACTTTGATCTATACCTTAAAATTAGAGTACATAGGAAACCTTTCTAAAGGTTCAAGACTATCACTCATTAATTCTCATATGTCCCATATGACATTAAAATATATCTTAATACCCAAACTACGTGGGTTCTGATTCCTTTTCTAAACAAGGATATGTTGGTAGCCCATCTACGGGTACGATCCCAACTCTAAAATAATTCATGTCCTTCTGAATGACAATAAACTTCATGTTCCCCGCTGAGTGACTTTAAAACCAGTATGGTTATCACAATGACCAATAGATTTCTATATAATGTATTGAAGGATACCATTTACTAAGAATCTCTAAAAAATACAGATGATTCTCTATTGATGAAGAACCTCGAGTACATATAAAAGATTCTCTAAATCTCATACATATTAATCATTGATTGTCATATATTAAGGAAAACTCATTTTTATACTTGGTATCTTAATAAGGATTCACGAACATAACTCAAATCTATAAAGAGAGTCCTGGAGTAGACAATAATTCCCCCCAAAAAAGGTGTGATGAGTCCGACCTATCATCCTCTCGAACAATGTAAATTCTTAAGCCTCATCAGTCCACAAATAATGAGCACCTGCCTTTGGAAAGTAGGTCCAAATGGATATAGAATCATTGGATATCTCTAGTTCTATGAATAAACCCATTATAAACTGATTGGAATGTTTGAACCTTAAAATAAACAAGGTTATCCCATTTTCAGAGGTAACAAAAAATGGTGAACCTGACGTGAATCCTTAACCATGTTAAAATGATGTTTTACTTATTTGTTAGGCCCCTATTTAAATTCACTGAGCGGGCCAAAAAAACAATAAATAAAATATGTGCTCATATAAAAGATGTAGTGGCTGAACTTATCTTGATTATGTATGTTATATCAAACATGCACTCTTTTCAGGATCTTCTGCGTTACAAAAATGGATTCTCTAAAGTTTACACCTGTGAATGCCTCTACTATGAATACCTATGCTGTTACTCCTGCTGGATCCTCGTCCCTTCTGAGGACGACATCACATACTCAGTGTCTTCAACGCTGGGTATCAAATGAAATGGTTAAGTAATACCGTCTACATGGTACTATTCCGACTCCGGAGGCTGCTTGACAAGCCCTCCAAGTCAATAATTCACCCTGGTCGTCCAAACAGTGACAACCAGCGATCAAGAAGCAGGCAGTGCTAACCACCATCTCCAACCGTTTCGGGCCATTATCCCCGGAACGCAACAACCAGTCCCTCCCATATTATGAGGAGGTTAATGAGATGGTCACATAAGGCCTTAATTCAAGGAGAAAAGAGTCCTTCCCGAAGGCTCTCACCAACAATCACCGCTAGACTCGTGCGGTAGTGCGCCCTCAACATGATGAGGGTGCCGTATCCAGGCATTCAGCTCAGGTTCCTCGAACCCAAGAAAGAAAGAAGAACCCCTAGAGGCGACTACCGGTCAACAGTGAGCATGTTCTTATCTCTTCCATTTCCAGAGAAGTCCACCAAACTAACTTGGTGGAAAGCAACGAGCGGGCACACACACCCGTCCGTTTTAATTCCGTTGTCCAGCAGACTCATCTGGCAGCAACATGCCATTCCCACCAGGCAATTCCTGCGGAGTACTATAGACAGAAATATACACCTGTTTATAAATCATCAGCTAGTTTGCAGGCTCGTCTGACTACATACGATGAAGCCCGCTAACCCAATGTGTTGAAAATTGGTAAGCTGGAACATACACCTGCTTACACTCATTAATCATGCCAACAGCCTCGTCTGCCAGTATTGAAGGAAGTTCATCAACCACGTTCGGAGGAGTGCAATCAGCAGGCACATACACCTGCTAGTATTAATCAAGCCTACCAATAGTCTCTTTTGGGAGCACCTGGAGAAGTCAATTGAAAGACCCAATGACAAACAGGAGGCATACTCAACTCTATTCCCCTACACATGAGTACTATCAGAATTCACTGACAGGAAAAGGAGGACAGGAGTAGGAACACACACCTACTCCAAGCATGGAATGGACATATATCCCTGTTTCGGCAGTTGAAGTCACAATGCATATTCTGTCAATGGTGAAAGAGAAGAAGCAAATCCCTTCTCATATTTTGGATGCCTGTCAGAATATTATAATAGCTTCAGCAGCATCATAGGGAACGAAATGCAAATCTATCCCTACTAGTGGAGTGACACATCAATATTTCACTTCGGAACAGACACACACCTCTATTTCAGTCCAATAGGGTTGTGGTGCATACTCCCTCATGTCATACGGACAACCAAGTCAGGTACATACACTTGATTTGAGTGGAGATAATCATCTTAACCCAGCTTTTTCTCTTGAGTAGGCACATACACTTTCCCATAATAACCACTTTCATCAACAAGTGGTTCCCAAAGTGAGTAAGAAGGTGTCTAAAAATAAGACCCATCCTGCATAGTCAAGAAATCAAGAGCCAATCTATAACAAGGCCTTGTTCGATGCTGGAGTTCTTGATACACCTAGACAATTATCTGTTGTAACTGAAGATTATACTCTCTTAGTTCCCAATAGTGGGAACATTAATTCTGAAGGTCTTCATTAGACACTTCCTCATGAAGTCTTTCTTCATGACAGTTCGATCGATCTCGAAGTATGATCTTCAGATGAGAGCCACGATAACCCTCTGCATGGCCAGAAGACTAAGGAAAAAAAGGTTTCATCTTTTGTTGTAACCCACCATGGTGGTCCTCCCCCTGATGATGAATCTAGCTGCGAAAGTACTCTCCATATTTGTAATTCACATTTCCTGGAAAATGCTCCAATGGAAAATGTAGTAATGAGAAAGACCTCTTATCTTGAGGAACCTGTAAATTTGAAGCCAGACATGTCTGATGCTTTACCAATAGAAGGTAAAATACTTTCTCAACCATAAGATATCCCGAGGTGTAGGTCATTATCCGAACCACCCCTAGGTCATTCATCTTCTAGTTTGATAAGTGAATTCTCTACCGATCTTGTTGAATCTGATAAAGCAATAAGGAAGCACTAGCTCTGGTCTAATCATGTAGAAGAATCTTCATTGAATGATAAAGATGAAGTGCTGAATATGAGACAAAAACTGGAGAAAGGTGAAGTTCCAGTTATGTTTTGGCCTTTGGATGACTCTCAGTATGACATTCCAGAGATGTTGACAGAATATTGTATTCAAGATATTTGTCTCAACATGTCAAAAACTCTTTGTCAATTAAAAAATAAAATATTATCTTATGATGAATATGAAAATCATGTCAAGATAATAAAAGGGCTACAATGCCAAATTGACTTGGCATCACTCTCAATTTCTTAATATCCGAAGGCTGAAAAGAAGCAAAGATCCCTTCAGCGTTCATGCCTTGGCGCACTAAGAAGATTGCACCAGTTAATTTCCAATGCCCCATCTGGTATTCATATTAGGGGATGGGGTGTTAATGGATCAAAAAAATTCAATGTACTCCCTAGCCAACAAAGCCCGCCAAAAATGGTCTCATGCAATGTTATTGCTCATGGCCGGCCACAACTAATTGGATTTGTTTGTAATCAAACGCTCACTCAAGAACATGCCTCAACTAGTTATTCTCAAAATCAGGCCTACAGAGAACAAGTTGTCGAATTACTCTTGAATCAGGAAAATGAGAATATAGAATAGGCTTCTCATTTAGAGCGTGCACATCATCAAGTGGCCTAAGTGTCAGAAATCATCCTGCGTTCATTTGAGCCAGGTGATTTGAGTGGATGCAGGTTGATGCATCTAGCCAATTTACAGACTAAAGTTAGCAAGATCAAGAGAGATTTTAAGAAAGTCTCAGATGTAGCAACTCAAGAGCCACCCCAGCTTGCCAGACTGGGGACACTTTTAACCCAACCCTTGGAATCAACAAATAGGATTCGAGGAGTTGAGAAGGAATATTAGGAACATCCCCAGTCCATAGGACTGGGGACTTATTCAAATCCTCAATCTCTTCCTCAGAGAAATTCAATCTTCTCTTGATTAGGGAAGAAGCCCCAAGAGGAACGAAGAGACAAATTATCAGAAGATTCACTCTAAATTATGGTTCGTCAAGAAGTTCTTGAGGGATCAAATCAACAAAAGGAAATGTCTCATCAAGGACATGGAAGAAGATAATATCACAGAAATTCCGAGAGAAGGGATGCAATGCAATATGCATCAATTAATGTCATCAAAGCCGTTTTTTCTAATCCCCCAGATGAGGCTCACTCAGAGGGATCAGATGAAGAAGTTCCTACTCAAGAGGTTGTACACATATAGGCAACTGAAGAAGGTGTGAGTACACAAAACCAAAGGATTACTCAGAATCTAGGTATTAATTCAAATAACCAACTTCCCCCTCTCTGAAAGGCGTCCAAAAGGGGAAAGGAAAGAATCCGGTTACATTCCATTCCTCTAGAGAAGGCCAATCACTCTTACTAGAGAAAAGATTCGCACAACAAGAGGAAGAAATGAAGGAATTAAGGAGGTTGAATGCAGAAATACTTCAAGGTTGTCTTCCCCCTAAGCATGCTAGAGTCAGCCAGCGAAGGGAATTTGTTGCAGCTACTAAGATGGATCAAGAGTATCCTCCTTTACCAGTACACCCTCACATGTCTAGTCCTATGGGTCATGTGCAACAACAACTGGTGGTGCTACCATCATTTGCAGTACCAGCCACCACACCTGTCCAAGCTCCAGTTATTGCACCTACTCAGGTCCAAGCTCAATTGGATGTTTCTCAAAAGTTAATAACTACCATTGAGTCATTAACATATCGGTTCGAAACTATGGAGGGAAAAAGTGCACAAATTCAACCAGAAAAGAGAGGTTACCCTAAATGGGTTGATGCAATTCCCCCCCCCCCCAATCAAATTTTTCAAGTACCACATTCTCAATATTTAATGGTTAGGGAGACCCAGAGAAACACTAAACACATTTTGTTTCTCGTTGCGATCCTATGATGTGAACCCCTAAGCAACAAGAAGCTGTTAAGATCAGGTGTTTTGTACAGTCATTACAAGGGCCTTCTTTTGTTTGGTATATAGTCTTGCAATCTCGGTCAATTACCGGGTTGGAGGATCTCCATCAATGATTCCTTCTTCAATTCAGCTCAACTTTTCCAAAGACAACAATTTTTTATCTTAAAAATTGTAAAAAAAGGGAGAATGAAAGGGTTTCAGATTTCATTGCTTGCTGGAAGGGATTAAAATATTCCCTGAGCTTAGAACTCCCTCAAGAAGAGTTGTTTCCAATCTGTGTGGAAAATCTGCGTGATGAATTACGCACACCATTGATCCCTGTGAAATACATAGGATGGGTTCGAGACCATACTTCGATCACTCAGCAGATTGAAGACTCTCTTATGAAGACTAAGGGTAAAACTCATGTAATTCCATCAGCTCCAAGAAGAAGAATGGGTAAAGCAGAGACTGCTATAGTTATTCTTAAACAAGCACCTGTACCTGCTTCTACTTGAAAACCTTCATCTTATCGAAGGGATCCACCTCCTGAGCATCAAAAACAGAGGCCGTTTCTTCAAGATGATCAAAGAGATCAAAGACGAAAACAATTTGAGGATATAAAGAGAAGAAATTACTCTTTCTGAAATGAAAAATTTCCTGCTTACTTCATTTCAACTCTGGAAAATAATTTGGTTCAATTTCCAAGGCCCAAAAGGACGAACAAGGAAGGAGATGAAGATCGTCCCAATTATTTCCCATTTCATCAGATGTTGGGGCATCCCATCTAGGAGTGTTTTGTCTTCAAAGACCTCATTCAAAAGATGGTGGACTTGGGACAAGTCAAACTGAAATGTTCTTCAGCTCAGGTATCATGTTTTACTGCTACAGATCCAGAGGAAGAAGGCAAGTGGAAAGAAGTCAAAAACAAAAATGTGAAAAAATATGATGATTGGATGGTCAGAAAAACGATCAACTGAACTCATGGAATTTTGAGAACGCAATTGAAAAACCCAATTGTATCTTATGCTATGAATGCCACAGCAAAACCCTCTTCATCAGAGGGAAAATCCTCAAAGAAATGACATAATTCAAAGAAAGAGGAACAATCAGAAGAAGATGAAATCGTGTCAAATCCCAAGTTGTCTTTGACTATGGCATATTTTATGCCATCTACTTCAAAGCCACGGGCACCACCCTACCAAATGTAACAGCCTAAACTGGCTAATACGGAAGAGTATTCATCAGATGAAGAGTTGATCTTTGGGTCTGTTAATATGATTCAATCAACAGATCCTTTTGACAATCACAGTTTTGAGCTCGATGATCCTGAATTCCCTGTATCAAATAGAGGAATTAAAGGGAATTATAGAGGTCTGGGATACAGAGGAGGGCGTGAATATCCTAGAAACCACTATTCTAATTCTACCCCTACTAGAACTGTGTATACAGCAGAAACTGGTGGTAGAGCCCTTCAGCGGGCTCAATAAGAACAAGCAAATTCTTCCACGCATAGTAGATTCAGTCCTGGTACAGTTATTCTGGAAGATCGGTTAGAGGTTCGAACTTCTTCCTCTTAGAAAGTAAATATACCTATTCAGTCTAATATTCCAAATCCAGGAGTATTTCCTACTCCTACCCCGATACAAGATGCATCTACTTCCAAAGCATCAACTTCTAAGGCACCTACGAAACCACATGTTCTTGTTGGGAAACGAAGACCTTTGGATCAATAATATGACGTCTTGAAACATTTGGCCCAAGTACTGTCCATGTTATCAATTTTGGATGCCTTGAATCTATCCAAGGATCTTTGAGAGGCACTCATTAAGGCATTGTCAAGTCCTCGGGAGTTCGAAACTGAAATTTCTACGGCTGAAGTCTATCATGTAGAGAATAATCCTGAAGAATGTCGTGCAGTGATATCCTTCATAGAGGAAGATGAGGATGATGTTGTTCATGGAAATATTATACCTTTGTACTTATCTAGAAAGGTTAATAGTGTAGACATCTGAAGAGCTTTCATTGATAATGGTTCAGGTGTCAACCTTATCCCCATTCATACACTTCGTCAATTGGGCCTCACAGAATCTGATTTATCTCATTCTAATCTGATGTTGGAAGGATATGATAAAAATGAACAAGAACCACTGGGAGAGATTACACTCAGAACTCAGTGTGGAGACCATGTATCCAATTCATATTTCATGGTTGTTGATCATGATACAACCTTCAATGTTTTCTTGGAAGACCATGACTACATCAACATTCAGTTATCCCTTCATCATACCATCAATGTCTCAAATATTGTTTCGATGGTCAAATTGGGACATTGTATGGTGATAAATCCCCCTTCAAAACATGTTAATCTCAATACATTGAGGTGGAATTCTATCACATGAAGGGTAAGGAGAAATCCACAATAAGGGAGGTTACCAAGGTTAATACTCCATATGGTTTGGAAAAGATTCCAGTAAACCCATTCATACATGTGAGTATAGATTATGTGTTTCCTATTAGTCAAATTGACAGGATAGACTTGAATCCAAGTACTCTTATGGAAACTTCCATAATGTCAATTACGACAATCAAGCCAGACAACATGAGAGAAAGTGGTGATTCACCAAGAAATGATGAAATCTCAAATGGAGATGTATTTATTTCATCCGCTGAAATACAACAAATCTGTACTTTGCCAACTAGGCCATAAGAAGTTATAGCAATGTCATAGGTGAACGATGGTGTCAATTCTCAATCCATCATCTCCTCTTTATTACCCAAGGAAGACCCTTCATCATCAATAGGGTTAGAAATGGAAGCCTCTTCTTCAAGATGTTCAAATTTTAACATCTCTCCTGATCATGGAAATTATGCTTCATCATCTACTATGCAAGTAGAAACAGAATAAGTAACACATGTTGAAGAAGAAGAGGAAGATCTTAGGGATGCTCCTCCCACTTCTAAAGAGGGTATCTCTACCACTGTGGATGAACTCGGAGAAATAAATATGGGTACGAAAGAAGATCCACACCCCACTTTAATTAGTGCGTCCATGACTCTTGAAGAGCAAGAAATTTATATTTCATTTTTAAATCAAAATCGAGATATATTTTCTTGGAACTATACAGAGATTCCAGGTATTTATCCTGATGTTTCTACTCATCATTTGGGTTTTCCAGAACAACATCGAGGATTCAAGCAAGCCGCAAGAAGAACACACCCAACTTATGCTTCCAAAATTGAAGGTGAAGTGGATAAGCTTATCAAAGATAAATTCGTCAGAGAATTTCAATATACCAGGTGGTTGGATAATATTGTCCCTATGAAAATGAAGAATGGAAAAATTAGATTTTTCATTGATTTCAGAGATCTTAATCTCCATTGTCCTAAGGATGATTTTCCCGTTCCAATTATAGAACTCTTAATTGATGGAACAGCTGGCTATGAAGCACTTTCCTTCATGGATGGATATTCCGGGTATAATCAAATTTGAATGGCTCTAGAAGATGAAGAATATATAGATTTCAGAGCCCCTTAGGGTGTGTGTTGCTATCGGGTAATGCCCTTTGGATTGAAGATTGCAGGCGTAACATATCAGCATGTCATGCATCGTATCTTCAAACCCTTTTTAAGAAAATTTGTTGAATGTTATGTGGAAGATTTGGTGGTTAAATCCAAAAAACGTTCTAATCACTTGGCTGATCTGGAAGTCATATTACACAAAATTCGAGAACATAATTTGAAGATGAACCCCTTAAAATGTGCTTTTGGGGTAACCACAGGAAAATTTCTCAGCTTTTTTGTATGCCATTGTGGTATCAAATTCGATACTAAGAAGACGAAGTCAATCCTTGGTATGTCACCTCCTCAAAATTTGAAATAATTGAGATGACTCCAAGGACACTTGGCCTATATTCGGCGTTTCATCACCAATTTGGCAGGCAAAAGATTACCCTTCACCAAATTGATGAAGAAAGGAGTCACCTACTAGTGGACTGAAGAATGTCATGAAGACTTTGATATCCTCAAGAAATATCTCTTGAGTTCACCGGTATTAATGACACATGTTGAAGGAAGAACAATTATCCTCTATGTGATAGCCTTAGAGCGATCATTGGGTGCCTTCCTTTCCCAGAAGAATGATGCTGGGAATGAAAACAACCTTTACTATCTCAGCCGGACTATGCTTGAAGAAGAAACCCGATATTCAAGTATTTCCTGGCGTTAATCTTTGTAGTTAAAAAGTTGAGAAACTACCTGCAACATCAGGAGGTCCAATTGGTATCTCGCAATAACCCTCTCAAATTCATCCTTAGTCGTCCAATGCTTACAGGACGTCTAGCAAGGTGGGCAGTTATTTTGCAGCAATTTGATATCCAATATGTGTGTCAAAAGGAAATAAAGTGCCAAGCTCTGGCTGATTTCCTTTCTGAACATCTATCAGTATAAGATACATCTTCAGATATTAAACTTCCTGATGAGTAAGTCTTCTCTATTCAAGATAGTATTCAAACATGGGAAATGTACATTGATGGTGCTTCCAGAAGTCCAACAGGGAAGAAAATGGAAGACCCTAAATTCAACAAAGTTGGGTTAGGAAATTTTCTCATTTCTCCAGAAAAGGTAGTGCTACCATATTCCTTCTCATTGTTGGGAGGTGGGACAAATAATGAAGCAGAATACCAAACTCTCATCACAGGATTGGAGTTAGAACTTCAGGTACAAGTGAATCACTTAAAGGTGAAAGGTGATTCAGACCTGGTAATCAAACAAGTCAATGGAGATTATGCCATCAGAAAAGAAGAGTTAATACCTTAGTACGATTACGTCAGAGAGTTAATGGAGGAATTTCATTCGGAACCGACATTTTCTTATATCCCGCGATCACAAAATGCCCAAGCTGATGCGCTAGCTAATATAAACAAAGCTCTAGCATATCCAAATCGGGACAAGACCATCATCAGTATTTCCCACTGTCATAAAATTTCACCTTATGTTCAAATCAGAACAGAGAAAATAAATGAATTTAGTCCCAATCCTGAACCATATGGTCATACTACAGGATGGATGACACATATCAGGGAATACCTTCAAAATGGAACACTTCTACCTAATAGATCCAGGAAAGAACAAATCCGGCGACCTGTGGTCAATTTTACTCTTTATGATAGCCCAGATCACCTAGAGAAAATTCTCTACAAAAGAGTTTTTGATGGAATTCTCTTCAGATGCATTGGCGGTGAATAGACAATGGCTGTCATGAAAGAAGTACATGCAGAAGTCTGTAGTGCCCACCAGTCTAGACATAGACTATCTGATCAAATTTGAAGGCTTGGATACTTTTGGCCTTCAATGATACAAGATTTTGTTGATTTCACAAAGAAGTATCATTCTTTCCAAGTGCATTCCAACTTCATTAATCAACCCCCAGAGTTGCTTCATACAACTAAATACTCGTGGCCATTTCCCACATGGTGAATAGATGTAGTAGGACCATATCCTTCAGCTACATCCAAGCAGTTTAAGTACATTATTACTGCTACTGACTTCTTTTCAAAATGGAAAGAGGCAATACCTCTCAAAGAAGTCAGTTCTAAAAGCATTGTTAGCTTCATCAAGTCTAACATCATTACCATATTTGGTGTCCCTCATACCATATTGACGGACAATGGCACCAACTTCTGTTCATATGAGGTAAGGAAGTTGTATCAAGAATACAACATCAAATCCAACCATTCCTCTCGGTATCATGTAGTGGAAAATGGCCAAATAGAATCCTTCAATAAGGATCTTTCAAACATACTTCAAAAGATAGTGGATAAAGATAAAAAATCATGGTCTGATAAACTCTTTCATGCTTTATGGTATTATAGGACCACCACCCACACTACAATGCGGTCAACTCCATATTCATTGGTATATGGAATAGAAGCAGTCTTGCCCATTTAGGTTCAATTACCCTCACTCAGGGTAGCCATTTGTGATTAGTCATCTATAGATGGACAATCTCAAAAGCGGTTGGATGAATTGGAATGATTAGACGAGAAAAGATTGTGCACCTTGCACCACTTGGAATTCTATCAGGATCGAATAGAACGAGATTTCAACAAAAAAGTTCATCTTCATTCATTCATTCAGGGAGAATTGGTATTGGTTCTTAGAACTCCAATGATACCAGGAAATAAACCTCCCAACCTTGAGCCAAAGTGGGAAGGACCTTATTCAATACATAAGGTCTAATCCAACGGAGCTTATTCTTTAATCTCAGTGGATAGAGAACTCATCAATACTTCAACCAATGCCATATTTCTAAAGAAGTATTTTGTATAATAAAAATACATCTCACGGTCCATTCATATGACCTTAAACTATTTGCACTTACATCCAAAACGACGTTAAATTGTGTCGTCCTTGCTATATGATGTTAAACTATACAACCCTTCTTAAGTCCTTATTGCATGACATTAAACTGCATAGTCCCTAATGTCCAACATGAAGTTAAACCATGATGTCCTAGCTACATGACGCTAAACTATACAGAAGTCCCTTACGTCCAGCAAGACGTTAAACTGCCTAATCTCCGGTACATGCATATGACCTTAAACTGTGTCATTGTCCAACATTACGTTAAACTATGAAAAAGTCCCTAATATGTCCAACATGACGTTAAACTGTTTCCTCTTTTGTCCTTACTGCATGAAATTAAACTGCACAGTCCCCCTTTCGTCCAACATGACATTAAACTATATTGTCCCTATTGTCTTAGCTACAAGATGCTAAATTGTACAACATCCTTATTATCCAACATGATTCAAAACTGTGTTCACATCTCACATAACATTAAACTGTGTCCCTATATTTTATTACATGACGTTAAAATGTACAGCTCATTCGTCATACATGATGTAAAACTGAGCAAAGTCCCTTAATACGTCCTACATGACGTTAAACTATATTTTTTCCCAGCTACAGGACACTAAACTGTGCAGCACCAATAGTCCTCACTACAAGAATTTAAACTACATAGTCCCTTCATATGTCCTACATGACATTAAACTGTGCATCGTTAAGATTTTTTCTACCTCTTGTTTCTCACACTGAGTATGAATCATGTGATCTTAGAGTAAACTTCAACCATAACACCCTCTATGGGCCGCTAACCATGTGCAAGTCCCGACACTAATTTTTTAGGTCATTGTCCTCAAGAACAACTTTATTACCAATTCATTCTTTAATCAAACTATGCAGACTTTGATCCTATCCTTCTAGGCTGGGTATGTAGGCAACCAATCGTGGTTCAAGCCCAAAATCAATCTCTTTACATCGGTTCACCTTCGTCTCATATGATTTTAATTCATGAAACCGCCCCTAGAACTAATATTTTTTACATTGGTTCACCATCGTCCTTGCTATATGACGTTAAACTGTTCTCACTTTTGTCCTGTATGACTATAAACTACAACATTCTTTGACACCCTCACCTGAGAGGGAATCATTATTTACATTGATATCGGATCCTGTTATATTTTAAAGACTACGTGCATACATGGCAATGCCTGAACCTTTTATCTTGGGTCAAACCATCATTTCACTGAAGTCCCCTTTCACCCTTCACTTATACAAACCAAATATGTACAAAGGGTATTTCAAGAACTATGTGCAGATTGATTCCCATCCTTAGGGGATACATAGGAATGTTCGAGCGTCCCTCAAATCCAGCCCCAAGTCTTTAGGCCTAACCCCAAAACTTCACTTTCAGTCCCTTGGCTAAAATGTCCCCTTGTAAAAACATGAATGTGGTATGAAAACCCTGTTCTTCATTCACATCAGGTTTATAACAAACACACACTATGTATTCCTTATAAATGGTCCGAGTTCTATGACCCTAAACTAATATCTCCAACACTCTCATCCCACATGACGTTAAACTATATTTCAAGAACTATGTATGGCTTGATTCCCATCCTTATGGGATACGTAGTGAAGTCCAGTATCTCAATTCAGGACCCAACCACAACATGATTATGGTTAGAATTGTTTTTTGTATCTCTGCATACATAGAATAATTCCCATTTTGATGTGTCATACTCCTAACCTTAAATACTTCCAGATCGCCATAACCCTTTTCTTGAATTCTGGTCACAAAATGTCTAAAACCTAAGAATTCTTTTGCCTGACAATGCAGCATGTGCCCTTAGGCGGCCTTGCATAACCAGTCTACATAACAGACTTGTCATACAACAGATACTATTATGTGACTATGCAACCAATTCCCTTAGGTGGCCTTATATAATTCAACCCCCTAATGGGTTTGTTAAATAATGGCAACTTCATTCTTGGGAAGAAAACTTATTTTTTCCTTAGTTGTCTTAACAAAAATATGTAGGAATTCGCAAAAAATAGCCATCCTTAACATATTTTTCCCATGTTCTATTTTCATGATCTGAAATTATTCAAGTCTATGGTTTATACTTCCCATCCCTACGTTTGGTTCAGACCTTCGTAGAAGTGATATTCATCCAATTCTTAGACAATCTTGTTTGGAAATATCTTCTCCATATTCAAGTACCTCTCTCCATACAACAGACTCTATACTTTGGAAATTTTGAATCTCCATAAACTTTCACTAGCTTTTTAGAAGTAGAAAAGTAAAATTTCTGAGAGTTCTTTTTGCTGACTATGCAGCACGTGACCTTAAGTGGCCTTGCATAAGCAGTCTACATAACGGGCCTTTCAGCCAAAAGATGCTATTATTTGACTATTAAGCCAATTCCCTTAGGTGGCCCAACATAATTCAACCCCTAACGGGTTTGTAAAATAGTGGTAAAATCATTCTTGGTAAATACTTATTCTAATGCCTATTATCCCTTTTTTCGTATCATTCATCAGATTAAAAATTTCTTAAGTCATAGTTTACATTTTTTCCCTCATACTTGAATATGGTAATAGGTTTTCAGATAAATTATCATGGAATTGAGTTAATTTTAATCCATTTCCGTCAAAGTTATTTCGACCTTAAACACTAACCTTTATATTTCCAACGTTCATGAGTTTAAACTGCCCACAAAAGAGAAGGGAACTCTGAACAAAAGTCAAGTCTCGACTCACTAAACATATACTTCATATGATTTAAATAATATTGAGCAATTAAAAAGATTCAATGTTTGTAGGGTTATTTTTATAATCCTAGAAAAAAATCAAACTATGCCTACTAGGACCATTGGATTAGGTATAAATTTAAAGAAGGTAGCGAAAGAAGGCATGCACAAATGATTGAAGATGAAAGTGTTTTTCATTGATGAACAAGAGTTAGAAGGACATCCATGGATTGGATTCTCTTTTCTTTTTCAAGAATTACAATAGGCTTTCAACATAACTCTTCATTTGATTTACAATATCCTGAGCTTTATCAACAACCACATGGAATTCATTCATTCAACTAGATAAAATAATATATGTAGTGATACCAGCTCTTCTTGGAACAATTGTAAAAGAATGTTCTTGAGTGCGGTTTGAGAAAATTTTCTGCTGATCAAACAGTGACTTTGTTTCTGTCCAAGAGACTTGGAAGATGGATACATGGATTTGAGAATGAAGCATTAGAAGTAAAGAGCCATTTGGAGAGTGTAATCTTTTCAGATATTGTTTCTAATGTCATGATAGTCTTCTCTCCATCAACCGGTAGCATAAAACATATCAGCCCATGGTTTTCCATTTTCATATCTGCAAGGAAATGGAATGAAGGAAAAATTTGAAAGTTCACACCATTGTTTCTGCTCTTAGTGCAAAACATAACCGAAATAGAGGAGTAAAAGTGTGGCTGCATCTTGGGCATATAATTATTTGCATCTAGAATGTTGACTCCTTGCAGATGACCATGGCCATACAGAGGCAAGTAGATGCTCTTTGGAAAATTAAGATGATATTTCATCATGTACTTGGCCAAATATGGGGGAGTGTTGTCGCAAATATCATAGTAATCATGGAAAAAGATGCTCATCATGTCATCAATTCACTTGATTTCCAGTTCACCAGCTTTTACAATTCTTCTAGGAGCCATTGAATCTACACAAAGGTCGAATAATTAACTTTTAAGTGAGTTGATTTTTCATAAAATTTGTGAAGAAAGGTGAAAAAATGGAAAAGGCATTAAGGCGCACAAGTCCAATTTTGGCACGCAAGTGTAACTATGTTACGCAGGTTTTTGGTGCGCAGGTATCACCGCGCAATTCAAAATACCGCTACAGCAGTTCGACACGAACAGACGAAATGAAACCGTGGAAAATCAGCAACCTGCACGACGAGGACAACTTGCACGGCGAGAGCTAGAAAGTTTCAAATCTGGTTGCTTTGCGCGAGTAATGGTCGCACCCCTGTGTGCCGAAGCCTGTGCGGCTCGCACCTGCGCAACGCCATCTACACGCTCAACACCTACGCTCCGCAATTCCTTAGTTTTTCTTCTTTACCTCAGAGTCACATCCTCATTCCTTTCGGATCCAACTATGAGGGGGGACTTTTGTTGACACTCCTTTCCATAATAGAGTCTAATGACTGGAAAAGGGGAAATACCTTAACAAAAAGTGATTCATCCTTTGAAAAAAATCAAAAATCGACAAAGGCATGAACAAGGATTCCTTTGAGCATGGGTCGTGAAAGTTCCATGATGGTCACGTAGGTATACCAGCACACCACATGTGGGCGCACAGGTGACTTGTGTGCCCTATGTAATTTTTTCCCAGGGTCTTCAGTAGCCTATAAATACCCCTTGTGGGCCCCCCTATTTCACAGACGGAAAAATCCAGAAACTCAAATTTGAGCTCTCAGTGCCCTAGTCTCTTCTCAAAGCCTTCTTAACACTTCTAAGGTAATTTCTTACCTAGAACGGAAGATCTAAAGAGGGGGAACATGGCCTAATTGTTGAAACCCATCAACACCTGCACGCCTAAGTGGCCAGCCCTTAAGGGAAATGGCCACACCTGCGCGCCACCTTATTCCTTCAATTGAACCTGCACACCACTCATTTAAAAGTCTTTAGGGATAATACTAAGGGATTGAGCTAAGTCTCGCCCAAGTGTTACCCTAAGGGTTGACCATCGTGCAAGTAACCATGTGTCGCGCAAGTATACTTGCGCGACCATGACTTGCGCACCCACGCAGGACTTGCACCCATCTCTCTTTTTGGGAGCCCCTCTTTCCTATTCACTTGCTTTCTTCAAATCCACCTCTCCTATTCAAGATTTAGCCTTCAGAACCATCTTCAAACCCATTTATGGCATGGTTCCTTTGTTGGTTTCGTTATCTGAAAGTAATTTTGTGGAACATCTCTCAATACATAGTGATTTATATATCTTTATATCACTAAGGTGAGAGATTTCATTCATTCAACCTCGTCCTTTAAGATGATAAGTTCCCTAAACTGGGCCTCCTTTTCAAGAGTAATCCCCAGTCATAATTTCTCTAATTTGGGAATCTTCCTTAGGAGTAAGACCCACTCATAAATTCCATTAACTTAGGATTCCTTCTCAGGAATAAGTCCTAAATCTATAGTCTTTTTAATAAATGGGCCTCCTTCTCTGGAGTAAGTCTCGTTCTCAAATTCCCAAATATGGGCATCCTACTTAGGAGTAAGTCCTAAGTCCCTTATTTCTTGCCCTCCTTATCAAGAGTAGCCCCAGTCATAATTTCCCTTTAATCTGGGCCTCCTTCTCAAGAGTAAGCCCCAGTCCAAGTTCCCAAATACTAGCATCCTCTTTAAAAGTAAGCCCTAAATCCCAAATTCCCCTAACCTGGGCCTTCTTTTCAGGAGTAAGCCCTAGTTCTCAAGTCCCTTAACATGGGCCTTCTTTTCAGAAGTAAGTCCCAGTTCTCAAGTCCCTTAACCTGGGCCTCCTTTTCAGGAGTAAGCCCCAGTTCTCAAGTCCCTTTAACCTGGGCCTCCTTCTCAGGAATAATCCCCAGTCATAATTTCTCTTAACCAGTCTTAACTTCTTTTCATTTGGGCTTCCTTCTCAGGAATAAAACCCAATCACAAGTCCCCTCCTAATTTGGGCATCCTTCTTAGGAGTAATCCCCAAGTTAGAGTATCCTAATCTCCATAAAGCACATATACCTTTATGGACCTAATTCTCAGGATTCTTCTCTAAAGTATTTCCTAATCTTTATCTATTTTGGAAATCATACACACATAAGCCCCATATCATTCCTTGGGACCACATCTTTCTTGGCACAAATTGTCAGATTTACTGATACCTCTTGTTTCTCACCCCGAGCATGACTCACATGAGCTTAGAGTGTAAAAGTAACCAAGACACATCTCTTTGGGCTGTTAATCATACGTAAGACCTACAATTCCCAATCAAACTACGTGGAATTTGATCTCTACCTTAAAAGTAGAGTACGTAGGAATCCTTTCTAAAGGTTCAAGCCTATAACTCATTAATTATCATCTCTCCCATATGATGTTAAACTATATATTAATCCCCGAACTATTTGGGTTCTGATTCCTTTTCTAAACATGTATACGTAGGTAGCCCATCTGCAGGTACAATCCCAACTCTGAAATAATCCATGTCCTTCTGAATGACAATAAACATCAAGTGCCCCGCTGAGTGGCTTTAAAACCAGTATGGTTATCACAATGACCAAGATATTTCTATATAATGTATTGAAGGATACCGTTGGCTAGTAATATATAACAAATAAATACGATTCCCTATCGATGAAGAACTTTGAATACATATAAAAGATTCTCTAAATCTCATACATATTAGTCATTGATTGTCAGATCTTAAGGAAAGCTCATTTTTATACTTGGTAGTGTAATAAGGATTCACGAACATAACTTAAATCTATAAAGAGAGTCCCAGAGTAGACAATAATTTCCCCCAAAAATGGTGTGATGAGTCCGACCTCTCATCCTCTAAACCAATGCAAATTCTTAAGCCTCATCAGTCAACAAATAATGAGCACCTGCCTTTGGAAAGTAGGTCCAAATGGATATAGAATCATTGGATGTTTCCAGTTCTACGAATAAACCAGTTAGAAACTGATTGGAATGTTTGAACCTTAAAATAAACAAAGTCATCCCTTTTTCAGAGGAAAAAAATATCATGTATAGGAAGAGGTTACACAGGTGGGATCACTGGCAGCTTAAGGCCTGACACCTTAGGATCATGGTCGTTACTACCTTCAGGGCATGCAACTGGAGGATATCATGGCATCATGAAACTATAATTACAGACACACGCCTCAGAAGAGATTTAAGAAATTGAGGAGATTTAAAATAGGAACTAGGGAAGATATAAATCCTTCCTATAGAAACAAGCACACTTCTCTTCCTACACAACAAGCCATGTCTAGATGATATAAAGGGACCAGAATAGGCCATCTGAAAGTAAGATATACCACACTACCCACTATTAAGTCCAAGTTCAGGTCTAAGTCTCTGTGTCATATATATATATATATATAATTTTTTTATTTTCAATTTTAAAGCTATATTAATTTTTTAATTGTGCTTGTTCAAATAATTAAATCACTTCAAATGGATGAATTAAGTGGATTAAAATTTACGATCTATAAGGTCCCATACTTCTTATGAACCAAAATATAGAATCCATGTAACCCACACCATAACACGTTCCATCCCATGTGACCAATGATCCACAGATCAACATGCCATAATTGAATGCTTCAGGTGTCTTCTTTAACCTATTTAGGAAAAAAATATTAGGATAAGGAATACACTTTAAGTTTCAATCATGTATTTCAGTCCCAGAAATAAGTGTCATCACAATTCAATACATATTTAAGGCACTATCAATATGAAACAAGAAAATACATGCTAAAAATAAATGTATCGTGAAAAAATTCATGGAATATTAATGCTAGTGTTCCCAATAATGATGCACGGTCTAACTAAAAATACACATTTCATCATGTCATAATAAATAAATCTTATTCAAATAATACCAATTTTAATAACATCATAAAACCAGTGTGTCACCCAATGGTGAATTCATATCAACCATATTAGAAAAAATCAATTATAAAAAGTTCTTATACATTGGAATTTCTGTTTCCATATACATGGATTAGATATATCCAAGAACAAGGACAATTACAAATCCCATTAACTTCTAGTTTCATGTATAATGCCCAAATAGTAATAAAAATGGAAAAAAGTTTTTCTACCACTTTATAACATCCTGGCCAGGGGTCCCCTTAACCCATGCCTTGAGCCAGTGGGTCACAAGGCCTTAAGAATACCTCCCCATATTCTAGAGGCTACCAACTAGTAGTGAGGCTGTAAAGGTGGTATGACAGGGATACTATACTCTCTTATCAGAGTGACACATCAGAATACAACAAATAAAGTCAACAAAAAAATAATAATACAAAAAATAAGAATAAAAATACAGTGGAAGAATAAATATGAATAATGTAATATATAAGAGAGGAAGCATAAATAAACATAAAAAATGAATAAATATTTCAATAGCCACAAGGTAGTGTCTGATAAATAGGTTCACAACATGATGATACAAAAAGGGAACAAGGGCAGTCATACAAGCATGATATACAATACAAAAACAAAAAGAACAAAGGATAATTTACATTACACATTCATTCATGATTTTACATTACTCCTACTGTAAAATTTTTACTTAAAAATGATTAATTTCCATTCAATGTTCATGTTTTGATCATAAACACATAAGAAGAGAAATGTTATAATTATTTTATTTAAACTACAGTTTAATGGTTTGATCATATATTTCAATATAATAATATAAATTATGTGATTCCTCTTTTGTAGTGTTCCTGATTCAAATTATAACATATTATTAGAATCTATATTTTCTAAATTAGGCTAATTGAAGGGTCATATGGACCGAACAAGAAGGACCACCAAATCTATTGATAAAACTAGACCATCCATGAAGATTTAATTTCTAGGCTCAATCCAGAAGCCCAAATTTTATGAAACTATATAATATGATCTTTATTATCCAAAAAAATCTTGAATAAAAATTATGAGGCCAAAATATACCAAAAAAAGTCCCAAATGATTCTTTTCATTTCATCCAATAATTTTGTATGGGATTAAAAATAAGTAAAAATACTTAACCTTTATCCCCATATAGACATCAAATATATCTAATAATTTTAGGTGTGAAATACAAGATTTAGGTCCCCAAGTATTCAGAATAAATGGTTAATATTTTATGCAATATTCCTAGCCTAAAATGCATTCATAGATATACCATGGAAAAACTCTATAGAAAACTAGACAACAGAATTATTTTTATGAGAAAAACCATTAAATTGGATAAAAAATCAAATGGATTCCAAATTTATGGGTTAAACTTTACGCATCCATATCTAAATCTTTTAATAAGAATATTTCTTTATATTTGGCTGTCTGAATTCTCAATTGGTTGATCTAATATGAGGGACAATTTTAGAATAAAAACAGTCCAATCCCTTTGGAAATAAATAGACACTCATTCTAACCTTAAAAGGAATTGGAATTTTAGAATATAGGAGGATACATTTTCATGACCAAATCCTTTCCTGAGGTCTGGGATAACCTTTCAAACTCACATTTTCACTTTATAACCTTTTCTCCTCTATTATTTTCTTGTTCTTTAGTGTTCTTCCTCATTTGTAATCATGTAAGTTTGTTTTCATTTCAATTGAATTTTAATACATGTTTATTATTCATAATATCTTAATATCATCCATATTATGTTGAATAATATTAGTGGTCTTAAAATATTTTAAATCAATCAAAATAAACCCTTTCCTCGTTCTCTTTCTCATTCAATCAAAAGTGTGTTTTTAACTCTCTTCACTATTTCGTGAGTGTGTTCACCACATCACTATTTTCACATATTGTTCATTTAATTCTCTTTATAACTCATTACCATAGAAATCATAAACTAAATTAATAACCATCTCAATATTTTATTAAAAAATCTATTGGGGTGAGTCATAATTTGGGGATGTTAAGTGATCAGGATCTTTTTCTTATTTAATATTATTTGGTTTAACATCATGTATGTTAAACATAAAATGCCATGGTTTATTGAAATTTTTTTAACATATGGATTCCATATATTTTTAACCATAAATAAAATAACATAATCAATAATTTATTGATATTATTACTTTATTTAAGTTATTTATTGGATTAAAGTCTCAAAACATTAGAATTCCAATCAAAGTCGTATTGTGAAGTGTGTGTTAATTTAATGAAATATTTAGCAAAGCTCAAGGATATCATAAGTTTAACTCTCTAATAATGAACTGACCCCAAACATTATTAAAATTTGAAAACCAATCTTCATAAATCAATCATTTCATTTAATATCTTTAAATAACCCCCCATTAAATAGAAAATAAAAAACAAATGACTATTAAAAAGTACCATAATGGAGGATTTGAACTGAGTGCCACTATATACATTAACAGAGCACCAGAAATTTGAACAGTCAATAAGTGAAAATCATAAGAACTTCATATGGGTCCATTTATAGGGTTGGTAAAACTAATAGTTGATAGTTTTTTATTTAAAAAAAGATAGAAAAATCATTTTAAAAGAACATAATTAAAAAACCATCTACCCATAAAAACCATAAATGAAACAAATCTTCTTCCTCCTCTTATAAAATTTTTTATTAATTACCCGTATCCTCACAAATAATCCATTATATTTTTTTACCTAGAAATCGAGTGAAAACTTATTTAATATAGGAGTAACATTAGGGATAATCAAATCAATCATGACCCACTCATTTCCCATCCTATTGTTCAAGATAAATCCAATCCTAGGGAATAAATTATAAAATAACTTGCTACTCCTAATATGAATTACCAACCCCTTGGTATTTAATATCAAAATATTGATGCTGATTTCAAACTCAAATTGGTTTTGATTCATCTTCTACCTCATTTTCATAGGCTAGCCGGTGAGGATCCACATATTCACCTAAATGAGTTCCAAGTGGTGTGCTCTACCATAAAGCCTTAAGGGGTTTCTAAATAAAAGATCAAACTTTGAGAACTCCCTTTCTCCATAGCTAAATTCATCAATTCTTGGATCTATTACATCCCTCCTGTTTCCAAAACCACATGGAATGACATGAATAAACTCTTCTAAGAGAAATTCTTCTCTACTTCTCGAACAACTTCTATTCAAAATAAAATAAGTGGTATCTGTAAATTCCCCAATAAATCACTCCATTAGTATGGGGATAGGTTCAAAACGTTTATGGAAACCTACC
This sequence comes from Viscum album, assembly GCA_963277665.1. Classification (NCBI taxonomy): domain Eukaryota; kingdom Viridiplantae; phylum Streptophyta; class Magnoliopsida; order Santalales; family Viscaceae; genus Viscum; species Viscum album. The sequence goes on from OY728140.1 coordinate 862,446,117, forward strand.
CACACCACCAAATCCCTGATCAACTCTTGATCCAATACTTTTATGAGGGGTTATTGGTTATAGATAGAACTCTCATTGATGCTGAAAACAGTGATGCTCTTGTGAAAAAAACTCCATTAGCTACACAATATCTCATAATAAACATGCATAAAATCACACATCAATTCTATAATTCATCACATTCTTATATTCAACAAGTCTCATAGAATCAATCCATAGAGCCTAATAAGATGACCGAGTGGATGAGTTAACTTACATTCCTTATGAGATACCTTGTGGTGGCTATTAAAGACCCAACCTCATCTTCTCCACAATATCTATTCCCTAGAACTATCAAAAAATTTAGATTATATAGCTCACCATCTCATCCAACCGACACATGTCCATAGATTCAAGACGATTCATTAAATTCATCTGTACTAACGGAGCTCAATACAACATATGTTCAGTAGAACACCGTCCCTCAATAATCTGGTTATTTCATTAGAAACTCCACCCAACCCCACTCTGATCCCTTATTTTCTTCCTATAACACTAGATTGAGGTATGATAATCCTATCTCTCATCCCCTCTATTCCCTCCTCAAAATCCAATCCAATCTCAATATGGTCAAGGTGGTGTTCACTTCCAAAAACCTTATCCTTTTATTACTCAACCTCAAAGGATCAATCCTCCTCCTAATCCTCCTCTCTTCTACAAGCATAGCGAGCCTTCTCAATTTCCAACCCAATAAAAACCCTTTCCTAAGAATCTAAATTAAGGAAATCCCAATTCAGGACATGCATATTATTCCAAGTAACCATGGTAAAGTGTTGTTGAAAATATTTCCTCCATCACCTATTCCATCCTCAAAAACATTGAAAACCAAATTGTTCAACTTGTATCCCATCTTTGTGAACAAAAAAAACAAATTCTTCCCAACTCCCAACACAACAAATGCCTAACCCTAAGGGTAATGTATGTGAAATTTCACTTATATTAGGAAAGGAAATAATTATTCCTCGGGATGAATCCTTTAAAACCCCTTTAAATGTTGATCTTGAAAATGAAAAGAAAAATTATCTAGAAAATAAACATGAAGAAACTACCTCACCTCCTTCCATCCCTCTAAAAACCCCAATTACTTTTCCACATGTAGTCTCTAAGACAAAGAAGACCTTTTAGCCTGATTCTAAAATGCATCGCTTGTTTAGAGGTGTTAAATTGAATATTAACCTCTTATATTCCATCAATAAAATCCATAACTATGAAAATTTTCTTAATTTTTTTTTTCATCCATAAGAGAAAACTTAGAACCATTAAAAATGTTTCAAACTAGTAGTCCATTCCCATGGATTATAAAGATCCAGGAAACTTTATTCTTCCATTCCAAATAGGGAGTTCTAACATCAATTATGCACTCATAGACCTAGGAGCCTTAATAAATTTCATGCCCAAATCTATCTTATCCAACCATGTACTAGGTACCTTGCACCCAATGACTGTTTTCATCCAATTATCCAATAAAAGCATAGACATTGCCGAGGGAATAATTGAATATGCTCTTATCTGGGTCAATGATCTTATCTTCCCAACCGATATTTATGTAATTGAAATGGAAGATGATACAAATTCTTCCCAATCTTCTCTAATTATAGGAATATCTTTCCTCATGACATATCAAACCAAAATTGATGTACATTATGGTATCTTGTCCATGGAATTTTGTGAAAAATTGGTTAAGTTCAATATTTTTCAAGCCATGTGATACCCATTATATAATCACTATATATTCTATATAAATTCTTCTAAAATCAACTTTAAGAGTTTTTTTGAACCCTTATACATCATTTTATTATTGTTCTAATGATAAAGGAGATTTTGATTTTTTCATCCTAATTAACTAATTCATAAATGGGGGAGTTTTTTTATAACTTTCACATATAAACTCCATCGATCTAAAGGATCTTGAAAACTATTTGGAATCTCATCTCACCTATGATCTCCACTACTCTAACATGGAGGGTAATGAGGAAAATGAACTAGCATTCTCATTAGTTGATTCAAATATTATTCTAAAATATTCATCATATCATATCCATGATTCTAAAGATTATTTTATAAGTCAAGTGAACCCTGATTCAATGCGCTTACCTTGTCAAAATGGTAGTGAAGTTTTTCATATTTTTCCCACATTACTATAGTGATCAATAATGATATGGAAATTGACAATTATTTGGAAAAAAACATTGATATTAATGATCTAGAAAAATCTATTCGATCTCATATCCCCTTTGATCCTCATTACTCAACATTATAAAGTGATGAAATAAACAAGTTGAAAATAAGTGGTATCTCATACTCTGATTTCGTTTTATCTAAAACTTACATAAATGCATCATCAAAATTAAAACTTATTCTTCAAAATACCAAAATATAAAACCAACACTTTGTGGATATCATTATCACTCAAGTTTAAGACCAAATGGAGGATACCCACATTCTCTTTCCACCCCCATTGAATTTAAAACACAACGACATAGATGGAAAAAATTTATCCAATGAAAAATTATGCCACACAAAACAGAAGTTTTTTAGGAAGCACACTGGAGTTGATAAAATATGGTGGCCACTATCAGACTATGGGTAGTCCACTGCCACTATCTAGCTATTAAAACAATAAATGTAGCACTTATTGTTAGGAAACCCAAGTTTTATTTTACTTTTATTAATTTTTAATTTCGTTTTAGTTTTTCATTAAATGAACAATTATTTTTCTTTTATATTTTATTATAGGTATTTGACATTTTCCAAAGCATCACTATGTGAGGACCCACATCCCAAGAACCACATTTACTTCCACCAGATCCCCAACTACTGTAGTTTTCCCACCATTGGATGATGATGGATACCAACCAAATCTAAACTTGGGGGAATATATTTCCCTTTAACTCACCCACTCTATCTCTCTCTCTCTTCTTCCTCTGACATTATCTCCTTTTTATCCACTTTTTTCATCAAATTTTTTTATCCTATTTCTCTTTTGTGTGGGTTTATATTTAAGAAAAAATAAAAAAACAAAAAAATAAAAAGATTCATAATTACTAACTATTAAATATTGAAAGATTTTCAAAATTGTTTTGGGAGTACAATTACATGTTTTCATCTTAATCATTTTGAATTTTCATTATAAATATGGATAAATTGTTTTTAGTAAAGATCATTAAATTTTGAATGATTAATTTTTTATTTGGAAAATGAATCTTCCCCAACCATAAGGAACAATGTTATATTTTATGACAAGGTCACCTATATCCATCTTTTCAAATTGTGTGTTTTCACCCCTGGTTGTGAGTCTTGAGTTTACGGGCCTTCAAGATGAAATTTATACCTTGGTGTACATTGATATGATATAGGAATTTTTTGAACCACATGAAAATAATAATAGCCATATATCCTCCCATTACCCACAAATTGATCATACATCTGAAATCTCCCTAAAGCCTATGAAAACCCTTTTTCAATAGCCACATTTCAAACCCAAAACCCTGTCCCACCCAATATCTTTATGGATTTACAATGCATAATATATTGAAATTTAAGTGAGGGAGAATGTATTTCATTTTGGGTACCATTTCCTTGATTTTAAATGTGTTATAATATGCTTTAGGGAAAGCATACATATAATTTAGGGGGAGAGGTTTTCATTTAGGGAGGTTTGGAATTGTATGAAATATTGTACATATGATATCAAAAAGTGTTCCAATATATATATATATATATATGAAAAAAAATCTAAACAATAATGGGTTGTGTTTGGGGTGATTCAAAAATCACTCTTACTCAACCTTTGATCTTGTTATAACTATTATAATTAGTGTTGTTAGAAGATCAAACATGGGTTTTGAGAGGAGTGTTAGATTTTTTAAGCTCAATGTTCAAAAAAAGATAGAAAAAAATAACATGTGCATCATCTTTTCTTGTGTAGTAGAGAGATGTTTTGTGTTTTTTTACATATTTCATCATTTCATCCCCTCCCATTTTGTCCCTCTCATGTATTCATTTAAAATTTCATTCCCTTGTAAATATTTTTTACCATTTCCTTCCATGTTTCATTTTATAAAAATCATTTCTTTTTTCATGTTGGTGTTTCCCCCCTCTTTTCCAACCTTTTTTGACAATATTTTCCTACTGCCTCATAGCAACTAAAAACCCCTTAAAAGACATATTGATTTTTGTGAACTTTATAATATGTAATTAAATTTTAGATCACTTACAAACTCTAATATTTTCACTTTTGGTTGGAGAATGAGTGAACCTCGAAATAAATTTATATCAACTTGAGAGGGATGAGTTCTCAGTGCTCAAATTTTCCATTTATAATATTGAGCATGAAAAATAAATTTTCTTTGGACATATTTTCTATAAAAAAAATTTGGTGTAATTATTTATAGATGAGTGAACTATTATATACCCCTCCATGATTAGAGGAAAAAAAATTTAATATGTTTTAGTCAGTAAAAATGATTTAGTTAGGTTTTTATATTTTATGTACATGAGGAAATTCATAATAAAAGTGTTGGGGATTTGATATTAAATATTAATTCATGATTTTAAATTACTCCAATAACATGATTTTAATGTAAAAATGATTAATTTTCATTCAATGTTCATGTTTTGATAATAAACACTTAATAAGATCATTGTTCGAATTCATTTAATTAATCTATAATTTAATTTGTTTATCAAATATTTCAAAATAATAATCCAAATTATTTGATTCATCCTTTTTAGTGTTCCATATTCAAATTTAAACATATAATTACAATGTATCTTTGTCCAATTTGGCCATTTGAAGGGCTATATGGACCACACAAAAAGGCCCACCAAATTTTTTGAGAAAACTAGACCAACCATGAAGATAGAATTTATGGGATCAATCTAGAATCCAAAATTTTATGAAACTACAGTATATGTTCATTAATATCCAAACACTTCATGGATAAAAAATTTAAGGCCCAAATCCACCAAAAAGTGTCCCAAATTATTCTTTTAATTCCAACCCACAATTATGTATGGGATTCAATGGTTACACATAATACTTTTTTTATCCCTATATAGACATAAAATATATCTGATATTTTGTCGTGTGAAAGAAAAAATTTAGGATCTCAAGTTTTTAGAAGAAATGATTTGGATTTGAGTGCATATTACTAGCTTAAAATTCATTCAAATTTAGATCAGGGAAAAAGTATATAGAAAAATGTATGAAAAAACATTTTTTTATCAAAACACCATAAATTTGGCTAAAAAGTACAATGGACTCCAAATTTAAAGGGTTAACATTCCACATCCATATATACATCTTTGAAAAATAATATTTCTCCCAATTAGGCCTTCTAAATTGTCAATTTTTCAATCCAACATGAGGGATAGTTTTGGAATCACTACTAAAACAATGGTCAAGGGAAGTGCGACCTTTTATCAGTGCTTTTCTAGTGCTGATAAAGGCACCCTTTATCAGTGCTAAATTTTTTGCACTGATAAAGGGTCACTTTATCAGAGATTTTCTAGCGCTGATAAAGGGATTAATTATCAGTTCTAAAAAAGAACTGATAAAACCATAGTCCCATTTTATAAAATGTGGTACACAATGCTCTCTGTTTATCACTCCATCAAGATCTTGCGGGACTGTACCCCTACGGAAAATCCCCTCCCCCCCACCCCCCTGATCTTCTCTTTGTCGTACCTCTGTCACCGCTTCCCTACTTCGCCGCCATTTACGTACTCCTCCGTTGCTATCCCTACTCCCCCACCTCTATCCCTACACTGTTGCAAACCCTACTCATTATCCTCCCCCTCAAACCCCTTCTGCGGATCCTCCTCCCATGTGAAACCTACATCTCCTCCTCCATACTAGACCCTACTCCCCATGAACCCTACTTCAAGTGTTTTGGATTCCTTTTAATGTGGTTAGATTCTCGGCTTCCCATCTTTGATCTTTGGTGATTTCTCCGCTCATACTCATCTGTTTCCTTTTGTTCTTATTCTAATATTCATTATGGTGGTTTAGTTTGGTTGAGTTTGGGTTGAGTTTTGTGTTTGGGATACGTTTTTAAGTCACATTATTTCAAAAATACATGAAGTGATTAATTTTTTACCAAGTTAATTGTTTATTACATATAGGGTTTTGTTAAGATATTTTAAAGATTAAGATTATTCTAAACACTCTATTGTAAATGTGATTAGTGAGAAGGAGAAAAGAGGTTGTTAGAATTTTTGATGGATTTAAGAATGGTGGAATGGGGTGATGAGGTGGTTATGTTATTGGAGGGTCTGATGGTGATGATTTTATAGGAATATAATATGTTGTAATGGATTATGAATTGGTTTTTTAGTTTATATGTGTAGGGTTATATATGACTCTTTTAGTGTGAAAGATTATCCCTTGGTGTTGGTAAGTTATTTAATTTTTTGGATTAAATTTATTAATTTTGATGCTTATACATGTTGAGACATTATCATGGTAAAGTGCGCAGGAGGTAGAAAACGACATGGGATAGAGTTTTGTAAAATTTAAATAGTAGGAGGTGTTGATGTTTATTTTCTAGGGTTGGGTCCTAAGGTTAAAAATTGGCTAGAAGAAACTGAGGATGGGTTTGAATTGGAAAATATTCTAGCTCATATATGGGTTTCCTTAGTAGTGGGATTACTTTTAATGGTGGCTTGAGAATGATGGAAGGAAAATAATGTTCAGTCAAAAGTGGTTTTAAGAAGAGTTTTATTCCCTAGATATAGAAGTATGAGTGTATACAGAATATCATGAAATTGAATCAAGTTGGATACAATGTGCTTTCTCTTGGTATTCACATATGTGCAATGATGGTCTTGTTTTTAGAACACTTGGTTGATGAATAAATGAAATCCTGTAATTTTGAGTCATATTTGAGGTTAGAGATTCTAAGGAAGGTTGTGAGTTTATGTTTGAGGTTTTGGTTGTAGATGAGGGGTTGTGATGAAGTTATCAAGAGTGGTTTTCTTCGAGTTTCTTACAAGGCTAAAGATTGTGCCTTGAGTTGTGGTCCTAATGGAATGAGTAATGAGGTAGTGATGAGATTTTCTAGAAGTAGGGTGGGGATTATGCCCTAGGGTTGAGTATCTCAAGGTGTACCATAACTATATAGTTGATCTATTTCAACAGTGATGCAGTGGGGCATCAGTAGTATGAGTTCCCCATGATTCATGGTGTTTCTTGGTTTTAGTAAGGTGTAGTTTTATTTAGTCGGATGGTCATGTTTTAGTTGAAAAATTTTTGGGATGTGGTGAGTTTGGTTTGAGAGTCTAGGCATGACTAAGTCCTGAGTTATTGACCTCATCCCTTATTAACCAATACCCTCTTTCAATTGATACTAAAAGATTCAGTTGAATTATTTTCAATAGAATTATTTATCTCTCTTTACCTTCAAATTCCTGTGAAAATATGAATTTTATTTAGTTGGTTAGTGTGTTTTTCCAAATTTAATGATTCTTATGAAAAAAGGAATCATATTTCTATTTTACCTAAATAGATGAGAACTTTTCTAATCAAAAGGTCATTCTTTTGGGAAATAATTTATTTATAAAATTAATTTCACAAATATTTTCAATATTATGGAAGGTATTAACCATTAGTGAGAGGAGGTTTGATAGAATTTATGTTCACTAACCTCAATTTTCTATTTCTTATGTTAATTTGTGTAAGAAAACCTATGATATTCCATAGTAATTTTGGATAAACCTAGGTTATTTTTCTCCCCCGCGAACACCTTTGTGTTTGGAAATGTCTCTACTATATTAGTTTTCTCATCAAAATTGCATCCTTGTTTTCACTTTATTTGATTTTGGTCACTAGTTTTGGGCAGTTTAATGTGATTTTTTATTACGAATGAGGTGTCCGGTAGGGGTGGTTAAAATGATGCTTAATTTTTTGCTGCAAGGGTGGTGGGTGCTAGAATTATTTGTAAGGGGGGTGGAAAGTGTGTTGATTTTGATGGGGGGTCTATACTAGTTTTGTTGATTTCCAAATCTTTATTGGAAATGGTTAGGATCTATTAATATCTATTTTTATAAGGAATTGGTTCTATTATACTTTATTTGGAAGTCTTGTTATGTGTTTTTGAATCATAAATAATAATATTTGAGATTCAAATAGGATGGAGATGAATAAAGATTGGATGGATGCTAATCGTTTGAAAATAGAGTATGAGAATGGAGTGAAAGAGTTCATCAAGTTTGAAAAGGATCCCAAAAAGTTTCCTTCTCAAATCCTTTATCCATGTTTATGTTATTGTTATTATAGACTAATTACTCCAGAGGAGTTAGAATAACATTTGATATGTCACAGAATAGATCGGAGTTATAAATATTGGAATAAACACGGTGAAAAAGAGAATGTAGCTATTAGATGGGATAAAACTTCGCTTTATGGAACATCAGATTTGATTATAAATATGGGTAATGAAGAAGATTGTATGGAGGATGTGATTACAGATGTAAATGACTATGAAGATCGTATTGGGGAAATGACAAGTACTATTGAAGACGAACTTCATGATTTCCCAAAATTGTTTGAGAAGTTGATGATTTGTGCAAAGATGCCATTGTATGCTGGTTTCACTAAATATATGGCATTGTTAGCTTTATTGAAGTTGTATAAATTGAAACCAGGGAACAGATGTAGTGATGTCAGTTTTACAGAAGTACTTTCTCTCTTGAATGACATGCTCCCGGAAGATAATGAGCTCCCAAGCCGGGAATAAGAAGCTAAATGAATGATATGCTCGATGGGTATGATTTCAGAAAGAATACATGCCTACCCGAAAGACTGTATATTGTTTCATAAGGAGAACAAATCACTTACAGAATTCCCAAAGTGTGTTACTTGTCGATAAAATAAAGATGAAACTAGTCCTACAAAAGTTGTATGGCACTTTCCAATCATTCCAAGGTTTAGGCATCTATATGGAAGTGAAGAAACTGCAAGACAATTGTCATGACATGCAGATAAAAGAAATAAATATGGAGAATTATGTCACCTGAACAACTCTCCTCAATGGTAGAGAATTGATCATCAGTATCCTGAATTTGGAAATGAGATGAGAAACCTTTATCTTGCTTTATCTACAGATGGAGTGAATCCTTTTGGTTTTCAAACCAGCACTCACAGTACATGGCCTATTATGTTGGTAAATTATAACTTTCCTCCTTGGTTATGCTTTAAACAGAAATTCATCATGTTATCTATGCTTATATCAGGACCAAAAAAACTAGGTAACGATATTGATGTTTATTTGGCTCCTTTGATCGAGGAATTGAAGTTATTGTGGGATTCATGTGTTATGTTGTATGATGCTTATAAAAGTGAATACTTAACATTGAGAGAAATTTTTTATGGGATGATAAATGATTTCCCTGCTTATGGAAATTTTTCAAGCTATAACATTAAAGGAACTAAAGGTTTTCCCCGTGTGTGAAGAAGATACAAAATAAATTAGGTTGAAACATTCATCAAAATCCATGTTTTTAGCACATCGTAGATTTCTACCACGTCGTCATAAGTACTGATCTTAGACGACATCATTCAATGGAAGTTTAGAACAATGCACAACACCGTCTCTACTAACAGGTGATCATATCTTTGAGAAATTAAAAGATGTTAACACTGTTTTTGGTAAACCATTTTCCAAAAACCTTTTGAAAATCGGTTGGAAAAAGAGAATAGTTTTTTTTGAATTACCATACTATAATTGTCTTTATGTCAGACATTTTCTTGATGTGATGCATGTGGAAAAAAATGTACGTGACCGTGTTATCAAAACATTGCTAAATGAGCCTAGCAAAACAAAGGATGGAATTAGGAAAAGGTTGGACATGGTTGACATTGGAATACGAGAAGAGTTGGCTCCCATGAAGGGTGAAAATCGAATGTTTCTTCCTCCAGCTACTTACACTCTTTCCAGGGAGGAGAGATATCTGTTTTGAAACTTCTTCAATGATTTAAAGGTTCTATAGGGATATTCATCAAATATCAACAACATTGTGTCAATGAATTAATTTAAGTTAAAATGTTTGAAATAACATGACTACCATGTTTTGATGAAATATTTAATTTCTATATCTTTACATTGCATTTTCCCCAATAATGTTCATAATATGTTAACCAAACATTGTTTCTTTTTCAAATACATATGCATCAAATTTATAGACCCAACAAAATTTCCAGCTATGGAAAGAGAAATTGTCATCATATTATGTGAATTAGAAATATTCTTACCACCATAATTATTTGATATTATGGTTCATTTTATGGTTCAGTTGGTGAGAGAGATTCAACTTTTTGGTCCTATGCACTATAGATGGATATACCTCATTGAACGGTATATGATGATTTTGAAAGGGTATGTCAAAAATCGAAGTCAGCCAGAGGGTTGAATTTTGGAGAGATATATTATTGAGGAAGCCATTGAATTCTGTACTGAATACCTATCTGATGTGGAAAGCATTGGTCTCCTGAAATCTCGTAACACTGGATGCATTGAGGGTAAGGGAATTTCTGGAAGAGATGTTGTGACAATCAATATTACAGATCAGGAGAAATCCCACCTTTATGTTTTGCATAATATTTGGGAGGTTTCTCCATATATTGAAACCCAAAAAGAAATTATTAGGCAGTTGAATCCATCAAGGGATGAAAAATGGATATCAAATACACATAATCACTAGTTTATAGGATGGTTTTAGGAAAATATTTTTAAGGAGTTAAATGAAAATCCGAATTCAATTTCAGAATGACTTCAATGGCTAGTCTCCAGACCAAGTGTGTATATATTGTCTTATAATGGTTATATAATTAATGGTTATACATTATATATAGATGAACATGACGAAGACAGTACCCTAAAAAATAGTGGAGTTACACTTGTGGATGAAGCGATGCATGTTTCTAGTAGTAAGTACATAAATCCAATTTATGTGAATATGTCATACTTTGTCATTATCAAACAAATATGGGAGTTAGATTATACAGCATTACAATTTCCAATTTTTCAATGCAAATGGGTTGATAACAATAGTGGTGTTAAAATAGATGAATTGGGATTTTTTAAAGTTGATTTTAGTAAAGAAGGGTACAAAGACGAACAATTTATAATGGCATCACAAGCAGTACAATTATATTATGTTCTAGATCCCGCAAACTGAAAGTGGTCGATTGTTCTGTTATTCTCCAAAACTACTAAAGGGTCCAATGAAAATTCAATTGAGGATGATACTTTCAGTGGTACGTTGTAGTAATTTCACAATGGTCCCAATGTAGATGACATTTTGAATGTTAGAGGAGACCACAATGAAGTTATTTGGATAGTCGATAGAGGTGTCAAATCCCTTCATCCTTTGAAAAAAATAAAGAGAGTTCAATATACAGGTTATATTTTTTTAATATAGATCTTCTCATCTCATGTTATTATATTATCATTACTGAATTTATGTGATCTTAATTAACTATTCAACCACTTTTGCAGATAATGACTTCTGTACATTCTGGTGCTCCTAAACTCGAGGATGAACAAGTCTCACAGGAAGCAGCAGCAGCTGCTGCTCATAGTGTAGAGAAACAACATGTTTCTGAACCTGTTGCTTATCCTAGTGTTGAGGTCCAACAACCATCAGCACAGTCCGTTGCTACCATTCCTGGTGAACATATTAATGATGTTGATATCGATGAAATGGTCGGGGATGAACGACCGACATCACAGAAAACACAGGTGCATTGTAGTTTGATGGTGTTAGCCAAAGTTCTTAAGGTGAAAATCAAATGCAACAAATGTGATGTTAGATGGAATGCATGAGGCCCACATGTGAATCCCAACAAGGATATGTTTAGTAGTTACATTGGAATTGTCACTCGACAATGCGTGCTGATTGACATAGATTCATGGAACCATGTTATGTACGGACTGAAGGCTATGATCTGGTATGAAATTATGGTAACATTATGAAGTTATTTCTTTAAATTACTAGAAAATAATATAATGAAACAATGTCTTACTGTTATCAATCCCCTGAAGAGTACATTAATACAAGATGATTCACACAAGAATTATGTACTAAGGCTTGTAGGAAGGATTCATCAAGGTTTTCGCACTATTTTAACAAAATATCACCTGAAATATTCCAATGGTAAAATAAACCTGCACCCACCCCTTATCTACACTCACATGATATCCCAAGAAGCATGGGATGTATTTATTGGTCATCATGGGGATGAGAATTTTCAGCTACATTGTGGCTGATAATACGTTGTTTTAGGATACATGTATTCATCAATTTGATTGTCAATATTTCATTTATGAAATAGAAACTCAGTACTGAAAATAAGGAACGTGCATCAAAACCAACATACCCCTATCGTAACGCAAGGATGGGGTATGCTTCATGAGAACATAAAATGGTACATATTTTAAATTTACAGTAATATTGTTATGTTCCAAGAAACAACATCATAATTATCTTTCTATATTCATATGTAGATTGATGTGTCTATATCCAAGGACACTTCCATCCCATGCATGTGCTATGGAAGGAGGCATGTGTGAATAAGGAAGGGAAGCTAGTGGATGAAAACACACAAAAAGTGTGGGAAATATGTGTAAGTATGACATGATAAAAATTTTTGTTTTTAATTGTTATTACATAATAATAATTACTTATTTTAATATATCCAACATTCATAGGAATCAGCTACTCCTGTAGAGGATGTAGACCTATAATCGATAGCTTTGAAGTGGCTAGAACAATATGGTCATGTTAGAGGTGCGGGGTTTGGGGTGACACCTCGAGTATATTTTGAGAAAAAAAAGGATGATAAAAATGAAGAAACAAAACAAATGAGTGAAAGACTAGAAACTCTTGAAGAATGTTTTAAATTGGAGGGAGAGTTGCTAGAAACTTTTGTTGGTAATAATCAAGGAGAAGACACAACTCAGGAACAACCAGTGAATGAAGATCTCGCCCCACCCCCACTAGCTTTGAGGCAAGACATTCCCCTCAAAAAGTTATCTTAGCCATGGTAATCAATATTATAATAATTGTTCCCATGAAATGTGAATCAGACAAACACTGATACTTTTCCTATACTGATCTTCTATAGGGTGATAATGACTGTGATTTATATCTGTCAACACCCACCTATCACCTTGTAGCGAGGATTGCGACATTCAACATCCCAAAGGACAAGCTGCATAATAGACCACTTCTAATAGATCATCTAAAAGTGACGATTATTATATCTCATGATCCAAATGTAGAGATACCTATTCCAATTGATGATGATGATATTAATATGGTCAAAAAGTCTATTGGGACATTCATTGCATGGCCCTCCCAACTTGTAAGAGTACATGTGGACGAAAAGGTATTTATTTCCATTTTTTCGAGAAAAACCTTTAAAAATTAATAAAAAAGGTCTGAACCAATGAATTCTATCATAGATGGAGAAAGGGAAGGGGGTGAAAAGAAACATGGGCTTAAAAGGATTTAAAGGATTGACCAACCAATCCAAAAGATCTACTGAAAGAACAATTACACCACCTGTTCTCTATCCACATTTACTAGCATTATATACTCATTTGGATACGAATATAAAAAGTGTTAGTAGTCATATAGTTGTTTATGAAGAGAATATATACATAGAGGAAATTACAGATTACATTTCTACTGAAAATTTAAATGACATCCTTGAATATAGTTGGCTAGGCATCACAGTTGTAAATGTATATATGAGGTATGTTTTCATGAATTGATTTTCTAAAAGCTGCTATAATATAAAAATTATGAATAAATGAATTTTATATTATTAGAATACATAAATATGAAAAATAATTGAAGGTATTTCCCCATGATCCAAAATTTGGACTTGTTAGTCCTCATTCCACATCTACACAACTAATAAAATTAGATCCATCAATAAAGGATGAAATAGTGAAAGGCTTGGTGAAAACATTTGAAAGCAAGATTACAGATGACAGACTCTTCCTAATACCAACCATACAGGGGTAAAACACTACAATTAAATCATATCAATAATATTTTCACTTCTTTCATTACTTATTCCTTTCTGTGTTTTAAGGAAACATAGGTTTCTAATTGCGGTGAACTTGGATACTCCAAAGATTTATTTTCTGTATTCAATGCAAGGATATCCAACAAACCTACCACACAAGATGGAGTTTGTGAATCTGTAGGACACTACATCATATGTTTTAGGTCTAAACATCAAGTTATATAATTTATATTATCTTTTACTAAGGATTTTGTAATGAAAGGGCGGTATATCAATATCATCCAAAAAAAGTAATGAGGACATGGGCTAAGCATAAGGAGGTGAAAAAGTACTACGTCTTGAAAAGTATCGTTATATATAATAAAATTCCACTATACAAACACATATAAAAAAAGTTACTTATTCTCCTAATGATAAAAGTTTTCGCAGTGTGAAAAACAAACAAATAATAAAGATTGCAGTTATTATGTTTGTAAATTTATGAGAGAGATCGTTTTCCATCAAAAAAATTTCATCCCTAAAGAGTTATTTTAAAAAAAAATACTATTTGATTTAAATTATTTATAATTTATTTATTTATATATTTTGAAGTATGACTTTAACTTTCAAAAAGCCTCATATTCACAAGAAGATATATATTTGTTCAGAAATGAGTGGACCGCATACCTGATGGAAGATTGTACACAAATAACATGAAGATCTTACTTGGGGATGTGTACAATTGGTTAACATTTTTTAGAGGGGTTCACATAGATCAAAAGACGAAACATTATTGTCTGTAAATGTTCATAGGAAAATTTTAATTTTTATTAAATAAAATATCCATTCTCCAATGAGTGATTTTTCTATTTTAACAGATGAAATGCAACAGCAACATGCAAGAATGATGAACCACTTTTATTTGGGCACTGGATAAGAAAAACCAGTAAAATCTCCAAAATACCTTCATATCACGCATGCCCACTCAATTAAAAGAAAATATGAATAAAATTCTCCACCCTAAATTGATTTCAGTATGAGATTTGATATTCAAAATGGATTCACATGCATTGAACATTTTTATTGGTAGAAATTGTATGTTTTCTGATTATCCATAATAAGAAAATGAAAATTGTTGGAACCTCCTTCCTCCATAGGGTCCCCCCACATCCATGTTTTCAATTTAGGAGAATGATACATGGGTCATTTTTGACATGTACGAGTCAACCTCTCATCCATATGATGCACGGTGTGACCGGTATCACTCAAAGTGTCTCTTGTTTGTTTAAAATGGGCAGAATTTTAAGTAAAAACAACCACTGACATACGTAAAACCGACCAAATGCATTAGGATCATGTTTATACATTATAAAAATGATACATGGGTCATGTGTGATGTGTAAGATTCAACTCCACCTCAATATGAGGCACGGTGTGGCCAGTATCACTCAAAGTGTCTCTCTTTTGTTTAAAATGGACATAATTTTTAAGTGAAAACAACAACTGACGTACGGAAAACTGACCAAACACATTCAGATTGTGTTTATAATTTAGTATATTGATCCATGGGTCATTTTTGATGTGTAAGAGTCAACGCCACCTCAATCCAAGGCACAGTGTGGTCGATATCACTCAAAGTGTCTCTCTTTTGATAAAAATGGACATCATTTTTAAGTGAAAACAACCACTGATTTACGAAAAACTGAACAAACACATTAGGATTGTGTTGATACTTTATTAAAATGATCCATGGGTAATTTTGGACATGTATGAGTAAACCCCACCTCAATCCGAGGCACGGTGTGGCTGGTATCACTCGGATTGTCTCTCTTTTGTTTAAAATTGACATAATTTTTAAGTGAAAACAACAACTGATGTATGGAAAACCAACCAAACGCATTCGGATTGTGTTGATACTTTAGTAGAATGATTAATGGGTCATTTTTGATGTGTACTAGTCAACCCCATATAAATCCGAGGCACAGTGTGGCTGGTATCACTCAAAGTGTCTCTCTTTTGTTTAAAATGGTCAAAATTTTAAGTGAAAACAACCATTGACGTATGAAAAATTGACCAAACGCATTCGGATTGTGTTTCTACTTAATAAAAAGATCCATGGGTCATGTGTGATGTTTAAGAGTCAACCCCGCTTCAATCTGAGGCATGGTGTGATTGAAATCACTCAGATGGTCACTCTTTTGTTTAAAATGGACATAATTTATAAGTGAAAACAACAACTAACGTTCAAAAAACCAACCAAAAACATTTTTATTGTTTTTATACTTTATTATAATAATACATGGATCATTTTTGATGTGTTAAATTCAAAATTTCTTCAATATGAGGCACGGTGTGGCCGGTATCACTCAAAGTGTCTCTTTTTTGTTTAAAATGGACAAAATTTTAAGTGAAAGCAACCACTGACATATGGAAAACCAACCAAACACATTCGGATTGTGTTGATAATTTAGTAAAACTATACATGGGTCATGTGGGACGTGTAAGAGTCAACCCCCCTTTAATCTGAGACACAGTGTGGCCGGTATCACTCAAAGTGTCTCTTTTGTTTAAAATAGACATAATATTAAGTGAAAACAACAACAAATAGACTATAAAGTGACCAAAAACATTATAATTGTGTTGATACTTTAGTAGAACGATCCATGGGTTATTTTTGACATGTAAGAGTCAACCTATCCTCAATATGAGACATGGTGTGACTAGTATCACTCAAAGTGTGTCTCTTTTGTTTGAAATGGACAGAATTTTAAGTGAAAACAACCACTGATGTACGTAAAACTGTCCAAACACATTTGGATTGTGCTGATACTTTAGTAAAATGATCCATTGGTCATTTTTAATATTTAATAGTTAACCATTCCTTAATCCAAGGAACAGTGTGTCCGATATCGCCCATATTGTCTCTCTTTTGTTTAAAATGGACATAATTTTTAAATGAAAACAACAACTAACCTAAGGAAAACTGACCAAACACATTCATATTGGGTTGATACTTTAGAATAATAATCCATGGGTCATTTTTGACATGTAAGAGTCAACCCCACATCAATACAAGGCATAGTGTGGCCGGTATCACTCAAACTATCTCTCTTTTGTTTTAAATTGACATAATTTTAAGTGAAAACAACCACTGACGTACGAAAAAGTGAACAAACACATTTTTATTGTGTTAATACTTTTGTAAAACGATCCATGGTTTATGTGTGAAGTCTATGAGTCAACTCTACCTCAATATAAGGCACTTTGTGGCTAGTATCACTCAAAGTGTTTCTCTTTTGTTTAAAATGGACTGAATTTTAAGTGAAAACAACAACAAACGTACATTAAAGTAACCAAACGCAGTCAGATTATGTTTATAATTTATTATAATGATCCATGGGTCATTTTTGACATGTAAGAGTCAACCTTGCTTCAATATGAGGTACGGTGTGGCCGGTATCACTCAAAGTGTCTCTCTTTTGTTTAAAATGGACATAATTTTTAAGTGAAAACAACCACTGACATATGGAAAACCAACCAAATGAGTTCGTATTGTGTTGATAATTTAGAACAATGATACATGGGTCATGTGTGATTTTTATGATTCAATATCCCCTCAATCTGAGGCATGGTGTGGCCTTTATCACTCAAAGTATCTCTCTTTTGTTTAAAATGGGCAGAATTTTAAGTGAAAACAACAACTAACGTATGAAAAAATGACCAAAAAAATTCAGATTATGTTGATAATTTATGATAATAATACATGGGTCATTTTTGACTTGTATGAGTCAACATCACCTCAATCTGAGGCATGGTGTGGCCAGTATCACTGAAAGTCTCACTCTTTTGTTTAAAATAGACATAATTTTTAAGTGAAAACAACCACTGATGTACCGAAAGCTGAACAAATGCATTTGGATTGTGTTGATACCTTAGTAAAATTATAAATGGGTTATTTTGGATGTGTAAGAGTCAACCCCACCTCAATATAAGGCACGGTGTGTCTGGTATCACTCAAAGTGTCTCTCATTTATTTAAAATGGACAGAATTTTAAGTGAAAACAACAACTGACATATGAAAAACTAACCAAACGCATTCGGATTGTGTTGATACTTTAGAAGAACAATCCAAATGTGATTTTTTGAGGTGTACGAGTCAACTCTAACACAATCTGAGGCACGGTGTGACCGGTATCACTCAAAGTGTTTCTCTTTTGTTCAAAATGGATAGAATGTTAAGTGAAAACTACCACTGGCGTATGGAAAAAAAAACAAAAACCTTTGGATTGAGTTGATACTTTATAAAAATGATCAATGGGTCATTTTTGATGTTTTAGATTCAACCCCTCCTCAATCTGAGGTACGGTGTGGCCGATATCACTCAAAGTGTCTCTCTTTTGTTTAAAATGGACAAAATTTTTAAGTTAAAACAACCACTGACATACGGAAAACCAACCAAATGCATTATTATTATGTTGATACTTTATAACAATGATACATGGGTCATGTTTGAGGTGTAAGAGTCAACCCTTCTTCAATACGAGGCACATTGTGGTCGATATCACTCAAAATGTCTCTTTTATGTTTAAAATAGACAGAATTTTAAGTGAAAACAACAACTAACATACGGAAAAGAAACCAAACATATTCATATTGTGTTTATACTTTAGTAGAATGATAAATGGTTCATTTATGACATGTAAAAGTTGACCCTACCTCAATCTGAGGTACAGTGGGGCCGGTATCACTCAAATTGTCTCTCTTTTGTTTAAAGTGGACATAATTTTTAAGTGAAAACAACTACAAATATACAGAAAATAGACCAAATGCATTCGTATTGTGTTTATACTTTAGGATAAAGATACATGGGTCATTTGTGACATTTAAGAGTCAAACCCACTTCAATCTGAGGCACGATGTGGCCGGTATCACTCAAAGTGTCTCTCTTTTGTTTAAAATGACATAATTTTAAGTGAAAACAACCACTAGCATACGTAAAACCAAACAAAAACATTTTTAATGTGTTGATACATTAGTCCAATGATCCATGGGTCATTTTTGATGTTTATGAGTCATCCTAGCCTCAATATGAGGCATGGTTTCGCCGGTATCACTCAAAGTGTCTCTCTTTGGTTTAAAATGGATAGAATTTTAAGTGAAAGCAACAACTAACGTACATAAAATTGACCAAATGCATTCGGATTGTGTTGATACTTTAGGATAACGATCCATGGGTCATTTTTGACGTTTTCAAGTCAACCCCACCTCAATACGAGTCACGGTCTGTCCAGTGTCACTCAAAGTGTCCCTCTTTTGTTTAAAATGGACATAATTTTTAAGTGAAAACAACTACTGACATACGGAAAACCGACCAAATGAATTCAGATTGTTTTGGTAATTTAGACCAAATATCCATGGGTCATGTTTGATTTTTATGATTCAACCCTTCCTCAATCTGAGGCACGGTGTGACTGGTATCACTCAAAGTGTCTCTCTTTTTTTAATTGAAAACAACAAGTGACATACATAAAAGAAACCAAACCCATTCAGATTATGTTGATACTTTAGGATAATGATCCATGGTTCATTTGTGATTTGTATGATTCAAAACTTCCTCAATATGAGGCACGGTGTGACCAGTATCTCTCAATGTGTCTCTCTTTTGATTAAAATGGACAAAATTTTAAGTGAAAACTACCACTGACGTACAGAATCCTGACCAAACGCATTCAGATTGTGTTGATACTTTAGGAAAATGATCCATTGTTCATGTGTGATGTGTATGAGTCAACATCGCCTCAACCACTAACATACAAAATACCGACCAAATGCCTTATCATGCATTCCTTAATCAAATTCTTCTTAAGGTTCCGACATTGAACTCTCTCCATATATTTTATCTGAGGTAATGTAAGATATCATTTGGAGGAGATAGTATTTAATGGTACCTTTTGATAATTATAATGAATAATTAGTACATAAAATTAGGTATGGATTTTTTTCCATCCTTTGAACCCAAATTGACTACCACTGCACATTTTATCTGTGTGAACTGCTTGTTTGATATGCGGATTTTTTTGTAGGTTTTGTTTGGTTGTGCTGCTGCAGAATTCCTTGCTACAACAGGCTGGGAATTTACTAGCACTAAAAAAATAACTGATAAAGGGAGCCTTTATCAGAAATAAACAAGTGCTATTAAAGGATCACTTTATCAGCACTAAACAAGCGCTGATAAAGGATCACTTTACCAGTGCTAAAAAAGCGATGATAAAAGATCCCTTTATCAGCGCTTTTTTAGCGCTGATAAAGGAGCCCTTTATCAGCACGTTTTTTGGGCTGTTAAAGGATACCTTTATGATCAACGATAAATGTTACCCCCCCTTTATCAGTACTGATCTTTACAAAGCTTTTTTTAGAATTGTTAAATCCCATTTTGAGCGCTGATAAAGCCCGTTTTTGTAGTATTGAATGAAAACAATCCACTCCCTTTGAATATAAATAGACACTCATTCTCACCTTGAATGGAGTTAGAATTTTCAGAATAGAGAAGGATAAATTAGAATGGACAAAGACTTTCCAAATTCATGTGAGGAACTTACAAACTCAAGTTTTCACCTACTAGAACTTTCCTCCTCTCTTTGTTTTCATGTTCTTTTGCATTCTTCTTCATATTTGACCCTATAAGTTTGTTTTCATTTCAATCGAATTTTAATGCATGTTTCTTATTCATCATCTATTATTGTCATAAATATTATATTGAATAAAATTAATGTTATTAAAATGTTTTAAATCAATCAAAATAAACCCTTTCCTCTTTCACTTTCTCATTCAATAAAAAGTGTATTTTTAACTATCTTCACTATTTCATGTGTGTGTTCGGCACACGACTTATTTTTTGTCTTGTTATTTTTATTCTCTATATAAATAATCACCATAATAATAATAAACTATATTAATAACCATCTCAATTTATTATTAAACCTTCAGTTTTGATGAGTTATAATATGGGGATGTTAAGTGATTAAGAGCTTTTACTCGATTAATATTCTTTAGGTTAACCTCATGTATGTTAGAATTAAAATTTCATTGTTTATTGAAATGTTTTGTTTAAAATATGGATTTCATAGTTTATTGGAATCATAAATAAACAGTCATTAACAATAATTTATTGATATTAGAACCCTTTTTAAGTTAAGGATTAGATTAAAGCCTCATCACTTAGGAAATCTGATCAAAATTATCTTATAAATATTGATTTAATTTAATGAAATATATATCAAAGATCAAGGATATCAAAAAATTAACTCCCACATAATTAACTCACCCTAATAATTATTAAATTGTTAAATAAATCTTCATAAATTAATCATTTCATCTAATCTCCATAAATAAACCCCATTAAAAAGAAAATCAGAAAAAAAAACCCCACTATTAAAAAGTACCATTGACGAGGATTCGAACTTTGTGCCGCAATAAAAATTATCAAAGCACCATACCATTGAATTGTCTATATATGGTAATAAGAAACACTTCACTACTCCACTAGAATCTCAATCCAAATCTCAGTCCTCTACTCCTAAGATGCATCTAAAATAAAAATCATATCAACAACCTATAGAAGGGTGACTGTCATTATCCATACATGCAGGCAGATAATCTTCTTAGGTACCAAAGGCACCCCGAGTCAGGTGTGAGAGGAATTTATCAGTAGGCCACCACCAATGGTGTCTATATGTAATCCAATCTGTTCTCGTAACTAAATAGTGTTCATGTATAAATAGAAAAGAAATGAAATTTTGAAATAAATAAATAATCTGGCTGCTCAGGTTCCAAGAGGACACCTGATGGCTCTAGAGTCCTCGTCTAATGACTAGAATGGAAGTATGATCATATACCATATATATAGTAATATTATACACCTATGGTGTAATTATATATATTTCATCCACCTATATGAACCAAGTATGTGCAGAAGTAAGTGACCATATACGTAGAGTACCAGTGATGGATGGACTGGAGTGTAACTCTAACATACATGACTAGTACAATGATCCTATAATCTCACGACAAATGGTAAATTCCCTACATCCAAATAAGAGTGCAAGAATTCATGCATGACACTTGGTATGGTGAGTGAGTCATTATTCCATCACTCGAAGTGGGATGCGGCGCGTCGAGCCCAATGTCCAATTAGTGTCAATGGTGTGAGACATCATTCCCAACACCCAATGTAAGAGAGCATGATACCATTATTCTCAACCAGTCCCTTACCATCATACCACAACCTCTATAAAGGAATATTCATAATTATGATATTCAACATGAGGAAATACCTCTCATGTAACATGTCTACCAAGCCTTTAATTATAAATCATGCATATTCATGTTAAAACATAACACATGAGGAAATAACACTTATATATTCCTTTATTAAAGTTTATTTCCATTCAAAACATTACAATTTATAATAAATATAGTTAATGGAATGGAATTACCACACTTTATAAACCATTTCATTTAACTAAACCAATTCATTTAAATAAAGTTATCTATAATGCATTAGAAACTCCCCTTTATTAAACCATTAAATTCATTAAGACATGGAAATCAATTCATAAGGATCAAGGGGTAACTTAGGGGGGTAATTGACAATAAAGAAAATTACTACTTGAGAAATTCCAACTATAAGAGGGAAAAAAATTAAGATGTGCCTTTGGATCCATTTAATATTCATGTCTCAAGGAAAATTTCATTTAAAGGCTAAAAAAAGATAATTATATGTTATGGAAAGAATAAGAATTTGACCATTAAGGGGAAACTAAACTGGTAACATCCATGGGGTTTCCATTAAAATGGCAGTCATCCTCTAACTCACTAAATAAGGATCATCATGTGTATATCAAGGAGAAATGGTCAAATTGATAGGAAGAATCAATTACAAAGGGGATTCTCGGAAAAAGCAAGATTGCGGCACAATGGTATAATTATGAAAAATCAAAACACAACATGAAAATGATGTGACCACCTACCTCAAGTTCATATACGATGCCTCACTTGATATCAACCTCATATTCAAGGAAGGTAGGAAGATATATAAGAAACATTCCAACATCTAGAAAATTGGTAAAATGATCTTACACCTAAATCATGAAATGGATTTGAAGGGAAACTTTAATAAGAGGTAATTGGATTGAAGAACACACTGATAAAAATCCAATGCTTATGATAGATTTTGAATTAGAATTCGGATTTGAGAGTTTCTTTAGATTCTAGATTGAGATGATTTTGAGCTCAAAGGAGGAGAAAATTAAACCAATCACTAGAGGAAGAATAGGGGAAATAAAAATAGTCTTTAAGAATAAATTAAGGGGAAAATGGTCTTTTAACCCAAAAATATGAAGGGAATGAAGTTTAGAGGCATAGTTTGGCCAAATTGTGTACAAACCATGCTCAGTTCACTACTTAAAGAATTGTCCTACATGGTTAAGGTGCACAGTTTCCCAAACCTTGCACAATCTATGATGAAACCCTGTATCCCAAAAACCTATAGGACTGTATCGTTATAATCCCTTGGTCACATGGTTTCAAACAAACCATCTAGCCTATAGGATCCCACTATCAGCAACCACATGGTTTTAGAGAAACTGTGTGATCTCGGTGGCATAGTTTATCTAAACTGTGGGACCTAGTCATTTGCCCATTTTTTCATAACTCTGAGCTCTAAACAATCCTCAAATGCTTCTAAGACCTTTCTTAGACCATAATACATGTTTAATATATTTAAAATAATGATTAAAATAGAAAAACTAACGATTCATACCTTCATGAAAAGGAATTTCATTACATATATGATTAGGCATTGATGATATTTGGTTATTTGTTGTTAGGGGTTCATAATTGTCACGACCCGTCCTCGGGGCCCGTGTCGTGACTACCCCAAGCCCGCCTTCCAAAGGCCAGGGGCTGGTGACTAGCACCAAGGCGTAAATCCCAACAAAAGGGAAGGCACTGGCTTTGAAAAGTAAACAAGAACCACAGAGTAAGCAAGTGGAAAAGTAAACACTAAGTAAAAACTGTAACAAGTTGTGATGAAAGTAAAAGGGGCCGGAAATACAAGCCCAACTGTAAAGTACAACTGAAGGGAAAAACAGCAACTGAAAAGAAAAGCTGCAGCGTCGAGCCATCCTCTAGAAGTCCCACCTGAAGGGTGGGTACAGATAGCCTCCACTGCTCCTCGGGTCCACCTAACCGCTCCGAGTACGTCCCGCCCAGTGGTCCACCTCCAGGTACCATCCTGCTCTGCAAGCCTCCACCACGATCAGCGTCGTCCGTCGTCTGCAACCAACACAACGTAGTACGGGCATAGCCCGTGTAGGGGTGAGTATAAGCTACTCAGTAGGGACCCCAAGACCCCCGAAGGTCTCTCTAAATCTACAAAGGATAAACCACAAAGGAATGATACAATCACGAAGTAACATATAACATGGCTTAGGTGTATGCCCATACATATACCTAAGTCATCAATTCCCGTTTGGCTCCAACGTCCGAGCCCAAGCACAACCCAGTCCACACAGGAAAGCAAATGTATACCCACACAGGATAGCTCAACACAATCTACAAAGGAGAGTAAACAGTAATCCACAAAGGATAGCTCAACACAATCCACAAAGGAGAGTAAACAGTAAATCTACAAAGGATAGCTCAACACAATCCACAAAGGAGAGTAACACATGATTCAGCTCACACAGGTATACTTCTTCGGATGATGATAAAGATGATCAATGATCCATCTAAGTCATCAGACCCACAAAGGATCGATATGTACTAACCCCCGCAATGACCCACACAGGATCGGGCCCACACATGACCTATAGGCGCTGGCTCACACAGAACCGCTGAGAGCTGACCCACACAGGATCAGACCCACACAGGATCGGGCCCACACATGACCTGTAGCACTGATCCACGTAGGATCGCTGAGTGTTGTAGTCGTCGCAGTCCACTGAGGATCTCTGCCCAGTCATCGTCGCAGTCCACTGAGGATCTCTGCACAGTCGTCACTGCAGTCCACTGAGGATCTCCGCATAGTCGTCGCTGTCGAAGTAGCAGTCGCAGCCAGCTCTAGGGTTCCCGCACACAGCAAGCTCATTCGGGAGGGTCCGCTCCACGAGCCGAGAGGCCGATACCTCAACTGTCACAAAGTCCGAAGTTGACGTATCCAAAAGTTCCTTATCGTCAACAGGAACTCAACGTCGCAGACGGCGCGCCAATCGGACGCCCGGTCTGAGAGTTATTGGCTTTTTCGTCCTAGGGGCCCAGTTGGTTTTTAAGGAAAAACCAACCCGACCGTACTCCACCTGCGTCTAAACCTCGGGCGGAGTATTCCAAAAGATCCGTCTCACTTAGAGGAATTCAACAAAGCTGACGGCACGTCAATCGGTCATCCGTAGCTCAAGATATGAGTGTTTCCGCTCCGAGGGCCCGGTTGGTTTCGTGTACGAACCAACCTGGCCAAACCCAAAGTATTCCGAAACCTTGAGTTCAATATACCGAAACGACCATTTCGATCCAAGGATCGTGTTTCCGCTGACGGCGAGTCGATTTGAGGCTCGTAGCTCAAGTTACGGGAATTTGACCGAAAACAGTCCGAAGACGGAGGGTTCGGGCCCGGGCCGACCTGGCCCGACCCCCCCTAGGTCGGCCGAACAGGGTCGACCCGACCCGGTCCGACCCGGCTGGACCCGGTCCGGTCCGGCCAGGGCGCGGCCTGGCTCGGGCGGCCGGTCCGGCTCGGCTCGGCCGAGCGGCTGCCGCGGGGCGCTGCCCCCGCGGGTCGGAAGAAGCCGCGGCCCCGCGTGGGCCATGCTGGAGAACCGCGGACGCGGGTTCTGCCGCGTCCCGTGCGGGGGAACCGGACCCACGCGGCCACGGGTCCGTTGGCCGCCGCTGCCGCGCCGGTGACCCGGGCCGCCAGAATCTTCCGCGGGCCACCGGAGTTGCTCCGGTGGTCCGTTTTCCTTCCCGTCTGCGCCAGTGCTCCTCCCGGGTTCCGTTCTTCACTGCGGAATCAACAAACTGCCCTTGCGTCACGATTTTCCGTCGCCCGCCAAATCCGCACAACCACGAAGAACGGCGGAGGGTTGTCGGGCCGTGTTCGTTTGGCCCGCACCCTCCGCGTTAGTTAAAAACAACGGGAGAAATTACACAACAATGAAACAAAAATTTTAATAAATTAAAATTGTTCATATGAAACCGGTTCTTTAAATTTTATAGAAACGTTCACGGGAATATAAAAAAAGGGGTATTTCCAAAACATAATCCCTACCTCGTCAAGTCGTCGGTCGCGGGTTTTTCGCGGAATTGGGGATCGTCGCGTCGTCGCGGTATCTGGCGTCGCGTCGTCGCGGAAGGGTGTAACGTCGACGAACTCCGAGGTTCAAGAACAAAAAGATTTAATTAATAATAATTAAATCCTTCTGAATTAAAAACCACAATGTAAAATTTAAAGAAAACTGAAACCCTCACCTCAACGGATGATCTAAGGTTTTTGTCACGGAGGAAGGAACGTCGCAGAAGAACGTCGCGGGAGAAGAAACGTCGGCGTCGCAGCACAAGGCGTCATGTCGTCGATTTCCGCGGGTTCGACGTTCTTCGTCGGACGCCGGCGTTCTTCGCGTTCTTCGCGTTCTTCGCGTTCTTCGCGAAGAAGGGTGAAGGCACAAGAACCTCTGTCAAAACCTCTCAACGAGTAATCCTCCAAAAGTTGGTGTTGGTCTTATTTTTAATATTACGCCAACAAACGAATAAGAGGTAAGTAACGACCCATTTAATTCACGAAATAAACCGCCCAATTAAATGGTGTGTTAAGAATTTAAGAAAACGCGTCAGTTGACTTTCATAATGACGGGTTTTCGCAGGTGTGTTACTTAGCGGAAAAGAAACGGCAGGGTTCGTGCGGGCCCCACCTTGCAAATATCCTACCAAGAGGGTAGGATATTTTTGGATAGTACCCTATCTGCTTCAACTCAGTTTAAGTGGCTTTCAAATGGCTTCAAGTGGCTTAAGTGAAATAAAAAAAAGTTTGTCGAACAATTATTTTATTTCTTAACTTTAAGCCCGAAAATTAAAAACCACACCCGAGCAAACGCAACTCCAGAAGAGGCGTTTCTAAGAAAATACCGGCATTGCGATTTCATCGGTGCCCTCAGAATTCGATTCCGGGCACCGTTTCAAAAGTTAGAAAAATCCGCTCGTCCATTCACTGAACGTACCCGAGCCAAACTTCGGAAAATGATTCCGGGCACACCGGGCCTCGGAATCAGGTGCCGTCAGAAACTGTGCTCTTGTAAAATTCAAAGAAAATTAAGAAAAAAAATTTCCTTGAAATTTACGGGTCTTTACATTACTCCCACCTCATGGATTTACGTCCCCGTAAAGATACATCAAAACTAGGGAAACAAATGTGGGTATTGAGCACGCATCTGAGCCTCCTGCTCCCATGTGCTCTCCTGGAGGTTCCCGTGCTGCCATCTGATGCGCACAAGAGGAATCGATCTCCCACATAGGACCCGCTTCTGTCGATCCTCTATCTCCACTGGGACCTCCACAAAAGTCGCCCCATCATCCACGTCTAGCTCCCCATAGTCAATGATGTGCGTCGGGTCGTGCACGTATCTCCTCAGCTGAGATACGTGGAAGACGTCGTGCACCTGGTGCAACTGAGGTGGTAGAGCCAGGCAATAATCCACCTCGCCAATCCTGCTGAGGACCTGGAATAGTCCAATGAAGCGTGGAGACAACTTGCCGCCTCGGCCAAATCTCCGTAATCCACGTCGAGGTGAGACACGCAAGAAGACGTGGTCACCATCCTCGAACTCTAGTGGCCTCTGCCTCCTGTCATCATAAGACTTTTGCCGGCTCTGATCTGTCCTCATCCGCTCCTGGATGACCTGGACCTTCTCTGTCGTGGCCAGGACCATCTCTGGTCCCACAAGTGCTGACTCCCCAGGGTCTGTCCAGCACAAAGGAGATCTGCAAGGCCTTCCGTACAACGCCTCGTATGGTGCCATCCCGATGGTGGAGTGGTAGATGTTGTTGTACGCGAACTCCACCAAGGGTATGTGGTCCTCTTAGCTGCGACCAAAGTTGAGGACACATGCGCAGAGCATGTCCTCAAGAGTCAGAATGGTCCTCTCCGTCTGACCATCCGTCTGAGGGTGAAAGGCCGTGCTCAGACGTAGCCGCATCCCGAACGCCTCTTGAAACCCCTTCCAAAGCTGGGAAGTAAAACGAGCGTCCCGATCAGATACGATAGTCGATGGCACACCGTGAAGCCATACAATCTCCTGAACATAGAGACACCCCAAGCTCTCCACTGAGCCCTGCTCTCTGATGGGTAAGAAGTGTGCCGACTTGGTGAGTCGGTCAACAATCACCCAAATGGAGTTGTGACCTCTGGAAGTGCGTGGAAGTCCAGTCACGAAGTCCATAGATATGTCGTCCCACTTCCACTCCGGGACCTCCAAGGGCTGTACCAAGCCTACTGGTACCTGATGCTCTTCCTTCACCTGCTGGAAGGTGAGGAACCGTGAAACGAACTCTGCCACAACCTTCTTCATGCCCGACCACCAGTGCTGTCGTCTGAGATCCTGGTACATCTTCGCCACTCCAGGATGTACCGCCAAGGGGGAAGTGTGAAACTCTCTTAGCACCTCCTCTCGTAAAGTGACTGGTACCAGGGTACATCTTCTGAAAAGGACGTCATGTTCTGCTCTAAGGGAGAAACGATCAGGTGCCTATCCCAAGGATATTTGTGTATGCCGTGTCTCACAGTCAGTGTCCCCACGCTGTGCCTCTCTGACCCGCTGCAGTAGTGGAGGGGTGACTGTGAGAGATTGAAGGAAGGCTGCTCCATCTCTATCCACGAAGGATATCTGCAAAGCGGCTAGCTGCTCTGTCACCTCCTCAAGTAGCTGGATGCCCATCCTCCTGCAAAGGTAATCGGCTACCATGTTCCCCTTCCCAGGAGTATAGACTATCTCAAAGTCATAGTCCTGGAGGAACTCCAGCCATCGCTGCTGTCTCAGGTTCAGGTACTTCTGAGAGAAGATGTACCTGAGACTCTGGTGGTCAGAAAAGACTGTAAAGCGCTCTCCCATCAGATAGTGCCGCCATGTATTCAGAGCGAAGACCACTGCTGCTAACTCCAGGTAATGGGTAGCGTAGTTCTGCTCATGCGGCCTCAACTGACGTGATCCATAGGCAATCACGGCCCGATCCTGCATCAGGACACACCCGAGTCCGGTCCCTAACGCATCGCAGTAGACTACATAACCAACTCCCTCCTCAGGCAACCTCAAGATAGGTGCGCTGGTCAATCTCTGTCTCAGCTCCCGGAAGCTCTGCTGACATCTGTCTGACCACACGAAGTGTTTACCCTTCTTCGTTAATGCTGAGAGTGGTGCCACAACTCTGGAGAAGTCTGGCACAAATCTCCGATAGTATCCGGTGAAACCCAAGAAACTCTGCACCTCTGTCACGCTCCTGGGTGGCTCCCAATATAGCACTGCCTCGATCTTCGCGGGATCCACAACAACTCCCGCCTCAGAAATGACGTTCCCCAAGAAGTGGACCTCACGTAACCAAAACTGGCACTTCGAGAGATTTCCATAAAACTAGAGCTCTCGGAGTGTGTCTAGTACAACCCGCAAGTGGTAGGCGTTCTCCTCCTCCGCGGTCGAGTACACCAAAATGTCATCGATGAAGACCACGACAAATCGATCGAGGTATGGCTGGAAGATCCTGTTCATGAGGCTCATGAACACTCCTGTAGCATTGGTTACGCCGAATGGCATAACCAAGAACTCATAGTGGCCATACCAACACCTGAAGGCCGTCTTCTACATGTCCTCGTCTCGAACTCTGAGCTGATGATAGCCTGACCTGAGGTCTATCTTCGAGAACCACCGTGCTCCCTTGAGCTGATCAAAGAGGTCATCAATCCTCGGTAGCGGATACATGTTCCTCACTGTCACCTGGTTCAGGCGATGATAGTCGACACACAGTTGCAAGCTCCCGTCCACCTTCTTGGCGAACAATATTGGGGAAGCCCAGGGTGAAACACTAGGTCGGATGAACCCCTTGTCCTGCAAGTCCTCCAACTATACCCGCAGCTCTCGAAGCTCAGTGGGGGCCATCCGATACGCTGGAGTGGATATTGGGGATGTCCTGGGGTTCAGGTCAATGTAAAAGTCTACCTCTCTGCGAGGAGGTATCCCTAGAACGTCATAGGGAAAGACATCCGCGTACTGATCCACCACTGCAGGAAAACTAGGACTCCGCACGTCAACTGCTCCAACGATGAGGCTAGCCAACTGATGAGTGATGGGCTGTCCTCTCCTCTACGGAAGTCCATCCTGTGCTGCGAAGGCTCCCTTCTCGCCTGTGAAGGTGAACCTGCTCCCGTCGGTGCGCACACATCGCACCTTGCGCCTAAAACAGTCAATCTGAGCATGGACTGTAGATAACCAATCCATGCCCAAGATGACGTCGTAAGGCCTCGACGCCGCTACAAGAAGATCCCAGCTGAAGCTCTAGCCTCCTAGAGTAAGCTCACACTGCCGGCACCGGTGCGTAATCGTCGAGTCTGCTCCCATAGGGGTCTCTAGCCGTAAGGATCGAGCCAACGTCTCTGTCGGAATCTCCGAGCTCCGAACAAGGGCAGCAGTTATGAAAGAGTGACTCGCTCCTATGTCTATAAGAATTGCAGCAAGGGTGGAATAGACACAGATCGTACCTCGAATAATATCTGGTGCGCCGTGGTCGTGGGCCTCCACTGCCTGGAGCTGTGCCTGTCTCTGCCCACCAACTCCCTGTGGTCGGGGCGGACCTCCTGGTGGTGGTGGTGGCAGAGCCTCAAAGCGTCTCCCACCACCTACTGCTCGGCCAGCTCCTCTGCCTCGTCCGCCTCCTCCCTGCGGACCGCCACAGTCAACCCTCTGCCTCTGCCTGGGTGGCCCCTCCACCGTCAGCTGCTCCTCGGTACGGCGGGTCGGGCAGTCACGAGCTATGTGGCCCTACCCACCGCACGCATAGCACTGCCTGCCTCTCGGAAGACTGGCTCTGCGCTGTGTGCCCCGCACTACTGAGCCAGTGTCCCGAGGCCGTCTGCCGGAATGTCTGGTCTGCCTGGAACCCTGAGTCATCCGTCGGCTACCTGCTACCGAAGACTCCGCTACCTGCCGCCCTGCGGTAAGTCTCACTATGGACTCAGCCAAAAAGCTCTCAATCAGAAGGGCTCGCTCCAGCACTCCTGCCTGGGTCAGGATGCTGAGGGAGATCAGTGATGCCCTGATCTCGTGTCTCAAACCCTGCTCAAAGGTCCGGGCCCGGAAGAAGGGGTCCCGTACCATGTCTGTTGAGTAGCAAGAAATGTCGGTGAACCTTGCCGCGTACTGGGTGACCGTCAAGCTGCCCTGCCGCAGCTGAAGAAGCTCCTGGATGCGCACCGTACAGAGGGTGGCTGGGACGAACTCTGAGCGGAAGAGGCTCTCGAAGTCCGTCTAGAGAAGAGACGCCTCATCATGTACCTGAAGCATCAGGCTCCAACATCATCCTGCTGCTGCGTGCAGTAGGCTCGCCACGAGGATAACCATGAGGTCTGTTGGCGTCCTCACTGGCCTGAAAACTCGTACGACAGCCTCCAGCCAGTCCTCGGCTACCTGGGGGTCCGTCTCCCCACGAAACCTGGGTGGTCACTAGCGCTGGAACATGTGCAGAGCTCCGAGGCGACGTGCATCGTCAGCGGTCGGTGCTGGAAGCATCGGGGGCTCGACGGGTAAAGGTACCGCCGATGCCTCTGCTGTCAACGGGCCCTGTATCGAGGCCTCATCGCTCGGCGGGCTGTCGTCGCGCTCTACTCTCAGAACCCTAGTTGGCTGCCGTCATGGGGCCATCCTGAAAAGGAAACAAGTGTGCCACGGTCAGAACAATATACCTGGGGAGTTGACACAAGTAATCACAAAGAAAACTTGAAACACACATGCAATCAATGTTTTTGTGCATTAAGTCAGAAATCAGAAGTCAGGGTCCTGGTGTACGGATACGTCGGCCGCCGCACCAACACTGGACTCCCTGGACTGATAACCACACCCAATACACTAAACACTATTGCTTCACATAGAAGAAAGATCAGAGTCTGCGGTAGAACCGACCACCTCTGATACCAATTTGTCACGACCCGTCCTCGGGGCCCATGCCGTGACTACCCCAAGCCCGCCTTCCAAAGGCCAGGGGATGGCGACTAGCACCAAGGCGTAAATCCCAACAAAAGGGAAGGCATTGCCTTTGAAAAGTAAACAAGAACCACAGAGTAAGCAAGCAGAAAAGTAAACTCTAAGTAAAAACCGTAACAAGTTGTGCTGAAAGTAAAAGGGGCCGAAAATACAAGCCCAACTGTAAAGTACAACTGAAGGGAAAAACAGCAACTGAAAAGAAAAGCCGCAGCGTCGAGTCGTCCTCTGGAAGTCCCACCTGAAGGGTGGGTACAGATAGCCTCCACTGCACCTCGGGTCCACCTGACCGCTCCGAGTACGTCCCGCCCAGTGGTCCACCTCTTGGTACCGTCCTGCTCCGCAAACCTCCACCACGATCAGCGCTGTCCGTCGTCTGCAACCAACACAACGTAGTGCGGGCATAGCCCGTGCAGGGGTGAGTATAAGCTACTCAGTAGGGACCCAGAGACCCCCAAAGGTCTCTCGAAATCCACAAAGGATAAACCACAAAGGAAAGATACAATCACGAAGTAACATCTGACACGGCTTAGATATATGCCCATACATATACCTAAGTCATCAATTCCCGTTCGGCTCCAACGTCCGAGCCCAAGCACAACCCAGTCCACACAGGAAAGAAAACGTATACCCACACTGGATAGCTCAACACAATCCACAAAGGAGAGTAAACAGTAATCCATAAAGGATAGCTCAACACAATCCACAAAGGAGAGTAAACAGTAAATCCACACAGGATAGCTCAACACAATCCACAAAGGAGAGTAACACACGATTCATCTCACACAGGTATACTTTTTTCGGATGACGATAAAGATGATCACTGATCCATCTAAGTCGTCGGACCCACAAAGGATCGATAGGTACTAACCCCCGCAATGACCCACATAGGATCGGGCCCACACATGACCTATAGGCGCTGGCTCACACAGAACCACTGAGCGCTGACCCACACAGGATCAGGCCCACACAGGACCTGTAGCACTGATCCACGTAGGATCGCTGACTGCTGTAGTCGTCGCAGTCCACTAAGGATCTCTGCACAGTCGTCGTCGCAGTCCACTGAGGATCTCTGCACAGTCGTCGCTGCAGTCCACTGAGGATCTCTGCACAGTCGTCGTTGTCGAAATAGCTGTTGCAGCCGGCTCTAGGGTTCCCGCACACAGCAAGCTCGCTCGGGAGGGTCCGCTCCACGAGCCGAGAGGCCGATACATCAACTGTCACAAAGTCCGAAGTTGATGTATCCAAAAGTTCCGTATCGTCAACAGGAACTCAACGTCGCAGACGGCGCGTCAATCGGACGCCCGGTCTGAGAGTTATTGGCTTTTTCATCCCAGGGGCCCGGTTGGTTTTTAAGGCAAAACCAACCCGAACATACTCCACCTGGGTCCAAACCTCGGGCAGAGTATGCCAAAATATCCGTCTCACTTAGAGGAATTCAACAAAGCTGACGACAGGTCAATCGGACGTCTGTAGCTCAAGATATAAGTGTTTCCGCTCCAAGGGCCCGGTTGGTTTTGTGTACGAACCAACCCGGCCGAACCCAAAGTATTCCGAAACCTTGAGTGCGATATACCGAAACGACCGTCTCTATTCAAGGATCGTGTTGCCGCTGATGGCGAGTCGATTGGAGGCACGTAGCTCAAGTTACGTGCATTTGACTGAAAACAGTCCGAAGACGGGGGGTCCGGGCCCGGGCCGACCAGGCCCGAACCCCCCTTGGTCAGCCGAACCGGGTCGACCTGACCCGGTCCAACCCGGCTGGACCCGGTCCAGTCCGGCCAGGGCGCGGCCTGGCTCGGCCGGCCGGTCCGGCTCAGCTCGGCCGAGCGGCCGAGCGGCTGCCGTGGGGCGCTGCCCCCGCGGGTCGGAAGAAGCCACGGCCCCGCGTGGGCTGCGCTGGAGAACCGCGGATGCGGCTTCAGCCGCGACAGTCTCATCCGGCGGCGCGCCGGTGCGCCGGCGCCGGCGACCCGCACCGCCAGAATCTTCCGCGGGCCACCGGAGTTGCTCCGGTGGTCCGTTTTCCTTCCCGTTTGCGCCGGTGCTCCTCCCGGGTTCCGTTCTTCACTGCGGAATCAACAAAATGCCCTTGCGTCACGATTTTCCATCGCCCGCCAAATCCGCACAACCACGAAGAACGGCAGAGGGTTGTCGGTCCATGTTCGTTTGGCCCGCACCCTCCGCGTTAGTTAAAAACAACGGGAGAAATTACACAACAATGAAACAAAAATTTTAATAAATTAAAATTGTTCATATGAAACCGGTTCTTTAAATTTTAAAGAAATGTTCACGGGAATATAAAAAAGGGGTATTTCCAAAACATAATCCCTACCTCGTCAAGTCGTCGCTCGCGGGTTCTTCGCGGAATTGGGGATCGTCGCTTCGTCGTGGTATCCGGCGTCGCGTCGTCGCTGAAGGGTGTCGCGTCGACCAACTCTGAGGTTCAAGAACAAAAATATTTAATTAATAATAATTAAATCCTTCTGAATTAAAAACCACAAAGGAAAATTTAAAAGAAAACCGAAACCCTCACCTCAACGGATGATCGAAGGTTTTTGTCGCGGAGGAAGGAACGTCGCAGAAGAACGTCGCGGGAGAGGAAACGTCAGCGTCGCGGCACACGACGTCGTGTCGTCGATTTCCGCGGGTTCGGTGTTCTTCGTCGGAGGCCGAAGTTCTTCGCGTTCTTCTCGTTCTTTGCGTTCTTCGCGAAGAAGAGTGAAGGCACAAGAACCTCGGTCAAAACCTCTCAACGAGTAATCCTCCAAAAGTCGATGTTGGTCTTATTTTTAATATTACGCCAACAAACGAATAATAGGTAAGTAATGACCCATTTAATTCACGAAATAAACCGCCCAATTAAATGGTGCGTTAAGAATTTAAGAAAACGCATCAGTTGACTTTCATAATGATGGGTTTTCGCGGGTGCGTTACTTAGAGGAAAAGAAACGGCGGGGCTCATGTGGGCCCCACCTCGCAAATATCCTACCAAGAGGGTAGGATATTTTTGGATAGTACCATATCCTCTTCAACTCAGTTTAAGTGGCTTTCAAGTGGCTTCAAGTGGCTTAAGTGAAATAAAAAAAAGTTTGTCGAACAATTATTTTATTTCTTAACTTTAAGCCCGAAAATTAAAAACCACACCCGAGCAAACACAACTCCGGAAGAGGCGTTTCTAAGCAAATACCGGCGCTGCGATTTCATCAGTGCCCTCAGAATTTGATTCTGGGCACCGGTTCAAAAGTTAGAAAAACCCGCTCGTCCGTTCACTAAACGTACCCGAGCCAAACTTCGGAAAATGATTCCGGGCACACCGAGCCTCGGAATCAGGTGCCTTCAGAAACTGCGCTCTTGTAAAATTCCAAAGAAAATTAAGAAAAAAAATTTCCTTGAAATTTACGGGTATTTACAATAATAAATTGAGACTACTTCTCATGAAATTCAAACATGGTAATCTCAAAGAGTGAATATTATGAGAATAGACCTTCTCGTAGTAATTACACATGTTATATATGTCATTGGATATTTTTATATACAGACATGTGTATTAGTATTTATACTTGAGAGTCTATTATTAATTTATATCATGAATCATGTACTTAGATATATTGATGAAAAAGGTGATGACTTATGATCACATTGAGGTATGATACATTAGGTGTGTCACAAGTGATATGACATTAATGAATAAGTTATGAAAGAATTTTACCTTCCATTTCAATAGAAGTAGATATCATGGGAACTTTGGTTCTAATAAAACTATTTGATTAAGTCCACACACATGGAGGTTTATTGATGTGTTCATTTTAGGAAATTCAAAGAAATATATAGAATATTATTGTTTTATGAAACATGTAAGTAACCTTCTTGACGAGATATCATGAAAAATGGATTATATTACATAGTTAACATTTTTAGGAGGTTGTTTTCATTGAATCATTAATATATTTCTCTATGGGAACCTTGATTTATTTCTAGATGTTGATTTTTGACTTTAGGCCAATTTGCCTAATGCCATTATGAAAGAGGCCTACAGGGTCACACTTTAATGGTATACAAAAACTCAGATAAATTCTATTTTAATTTAATATTATATTAAATATTATTCTAATGTTTTGAGGAATAATAATTATTTGTGTTATATTTATTGCATAAATATTTATTGGATGAGTAATAAAATGATATATATATATTTAAATAAATAGTTATTATTAAAGGCTCAATAAATTTTGAGGAGAATTGATGGATCGAGTTCAGGGTCTGGATAAAAATGATATATTTTATTTAATATCATTTTAATAAATATCAATCTATTTATTTAAGAAATGATAATTTAATATCCGTGAGTTAGTGCATATCAAGTAAATAATAATAATATTATTATTTGATGCGAGGTTTGTTTAGAATTTATATATTTATTAAGGGACTTTCTAAAATGAATAATTCTATGAAGTAGATATATAAAACCAATTATATCATTTTAGATAAGATAAAATTGTATGCACAATGGATTCTATTGAAAATTATCTCAAGACCCAGTGAGAACTTATCAAAAGAACTTTTAAGAATAGATAACGATCATCCCCCTCCCCCCTCTCAAGACCGATAAAACTAGAATGAATCCCTAAAGTCCAGAAGTAATTTTTGTTGCAACCAATGAAAAAATATTCAAGTAGTTTGGTTCTTATGTGCTAGCACCCAGAGTAACGATGAAAACATTTTGAGGTTCGTAGAGCACATGTTGATACTGATGGAGGTATTTTATCCTTGGATCTTTTATCTAAATGACATTACAATAATAAAGTTCAGTGGATTTGAAAATAAAGAAATAATTTTAAGAAAAATTAATTCTTATTAATATAAATTAATTATAAATTACATGTGAAAATATCTTATCATCTAATCTTCTAGGGCAGTGTTTTTCAAGGTATGAGGATTAATACGAATAAAGTGATGATAAACAATTATTGGTCATAGACCCAACCACTTCCAATATACTCAAGAACATTACCAACCCATAATTCCTATAAATTTTATACAAATAAAAATCCACAAAATGAAATAAACAAAGAACTAAGGCAAAAACCCCATCATAATATCCAATCTCAAGCTAGTAATGGCTATATTAATAATAGAAAATCACATCCAAGTATAATAACATATTGTCAACAAAATATATCAAGAAGGAACCATGTAACCACTTATCCATTGGTTTTTTGTCTCTCATGCTACAAGGGAAGACATCTAGATGACCCAAATTTCTTACATCCTCCTCCAAATTATTATTTTTATTAAATAGAACACATTTATGGAGAAAGTGTAAAACCAAGAAAATCAAACCATATTACAAGTGGAAGAATCATAAAGGTCCAACTTCAACATATTTGATGTGTCCTCCCTATATAATTTCTAGGAGAGTTAGATTACGTTTTTATCGGGATCGACTCTGATACTTTATTCAAAATGATTGGCTATATTTTCCCACATTTACACGAACTCTTCCACTGTTATTTTTTTTGAGTTGAATCCTCTAGTCATGATGATATGTTGTTTGATGATCCATTCTTCCTGCTCTCTGTTAAGGTCCACTTGAAATGGTTCACCATTCATCCTTGCTGCGTCCTCTTTAGAAGCATTAAGGATCAGGAACTTCTCTATCATTTCTTCCTTGGAGTGCATGAGAAGTTAGCCTGACTCCTCCTATGTAACTACCAGCGGTGAGCCTTCTGTGGTGCCCATTAGACCACCCTATTCAACCTCCTTACCCAGCAGCCCCTGAGGAAGAGGTCCATCGATATAGATCCAATACTTGAAAACCATCTTCTCCGTGAACTTCTACTTAGACTTAGGTTCATCCGTACCACTTACACTCCCCAAGTTCAATCCAAACTCCTTTTCCGGATCTTTTTTTGTCTCCTTCCCTTACATTACATTGTTCCCGACCATTTTAGCTAATCTTGTCTCTATAGGCCTTGGGAGGTATGAGTAGTCCTTTCAGCATTTGGATTTACTCCTCTGGAGCATGATGCAGCTACTCGGGTCCCTGTTTTATTTTTGTCCCTTCTTCTTCCTTGAGCTATGAAGCCCCCTTCTGGACCCTTCTTTTGCACTGTCCTCTAAGAGTGGTCCATCACTCTCCCCACCCTCGGACTCCGTCCCTGAAGGGTATTCAACCCCAATTGACATCGGGTCTTGATTGTTATATCCCAAACCATCAAAATGATTACTGGTGGTAATCCAGTATAGGGGAAATCTCATCCTTGCTCTTCCCCCACCCTTCCCCCAATCCCCCAATCCACCTGGTACTTCCTGTAACTGATGGTCGTGTCCCCTGTTGGATGTTGCCTCAGATCCCTTACCATCCCGAGCCACCTCTCAATAGGAAGGAATCCTTGGGTCCTCTGTTTTGCTAGTTCCCCCTGACCCTGGAAGAGCCTCTACAAGACCCTCATCTAAGTGATTCACCAACTGCACCCCCACATCATTACTCACACACTTCAGATTTTCCACACTAGTTGTATCTTACTGGGTCATTCTGTCCTCCATTGCACTGAAAATCAACTTACTACAGGAGGAGGGTCCTTCCAGGTCCAGCCTCAATCTGCTAAAGACCCGAGAGACCATCAGGTTGATCCGAGCCACCGATGCCTTCTTCACTCGATAACTGCAGCCCGGACCCACCTCTATAGGCACAGTGCACACTGCCTCACCACCCGCAATAGCTCCCATACCCATAAGACACTGCTCATGTTGTCCTTTAGGTTCCTTTCCATAAACCTTGCCCCTCCTCCGCACAGGCAGCTGGGAACCCCTTCGACAGCCATCCAGTGAATGTCCCAGCCTCTTTTATCCAGAACAGTAGTCAGTCCAGGTTTCATAAACTACCCGTTGTTTGCAACGATATTCCTCACCCACATTTATCCACAAGAACTTGAACGAATCTTTGGAAAAATCTATTTCCCCACAAACACATGGATTGATCGGGTGGAACAATGCCTCAGTGAGATAGTCCGAGCACATATATCTACAAATTACATTCCCTAACATATTCACAACTGATGGATGTTGAAATGGTAGGGGAAGATTGGGAAAACAAACCCATGTTGCCATTGTAAGAGGATTGCATTTCATATGCCCATAAAAGGACCATCAGAAGAGGTAAAAACTGAAGCCATTGACACTGCGATGAGAACATGACCAGGATTTGATCAGATCAGCCTCTTAAGTGAAGTGAACCATCATGTGCCTATTGTACAGAAGACCCACTATCACCCTATTCTGCAGACCCCATGCTCCGAAAACGTTCCTATCGAACGAATTGATGGAAGGAAGTCATTGTTTAAACCCAGAAATCAGGGTATGCTTTAGTAGATATGAGGATTCTGAGAACTCCGCAGATGATAATGGGAGATTAGGGCATCCATCCAATAGATCCGGAACCTTTGGACTGAGCAGAACTTGGGGGAAAGGATGAAGGAAATTCGGATCTGGGAAGGGGTAGAAGGCGGAAGCCACTCCATTGATGAAAGGTGAGGGTCCCTCCCCCATTTTAGGGGAAGGGACCGGCGTAGGTTCCACCACCTTCACTCGGAGGAGAAGGTCGCCAGGGTCCTCTCGAGAACACTCTTAAATCCCCCCAAATCACTTACAGGGAAGTGCTGCAACACATCATATCTCCTATCACAACCATACCACGTATCATAACCACATCATCATCATCATCACTTATTCAAAACAAAACTCTATACAAATCAAATCACATATAAATTAAAGTGGGGTATCATGAAAATGAAAGACATCAACCTTATTCCCTCCTACCACTATACAAGCCCCCCACTATATATCAATATCCCAATCACATAACCAATTCAACCACTATATCACATAACATAAATTTAAGTAAATAAAACCCATATTCTTATACCTACTATAATCCATTATATCTCACACTACACCTATAAGGGGGATAGGGGAAGAGGGAGTATTCATCCATCCATTTCATTTCTAACATGGATGTTTGGGGAAAACAACCAGAACCCAAAAAATTCAGACATCAGTGAGATTATCTGAATCGGGTGGGGAACATAAAAAATCACAAGGAAAATACAACATATACAATAGTCACACAAAAAATAAAGTAAGGGGTTCATAAAAAATAGTTCTAAAATTTCCTATAATAATCATCCCGTTAACACCACCATTCACTATCAACCACTTCCATCTCTATAACAAAAATCATCCCCACTTATTCAAATAAAACAGACACAGTAATATCCACATTTTTTCCATTAATCACATTATTTAACCATTTCTAGATCTTTCATTTACACGATATAGTAGATTTATTATTCCATTTAATTACATATTTAATTTCAAAACTTCCATTATCCATTAATCACATTTAATTCCAATCCACACCATTTTATTCCAATATTTTTCAAATTAGTAACAGCCATGTTTATTAATGTCCAACCTATACCCACTACCACATCCATCATTAACAATCATATTCCATACCACCAAGAATCTATAACAAATCCCCACAACATATAACCAACCACCATACAACCAAAATCAAAACACAAACCAATAGCCATCACAACTTCCTGAAATATATTCCTTGTCCACACAACCAGCCATTCCATCATAATCTCCCAACCATTACATATCAATAACCACATACTCCCATGATCACCATGGAAACTAGCCATAACATCCACTTATCAATTCAATCCAGTATCACGATACCAAACAAAACCATCAACTATTACAACTAAATAAACCATATAAAGGGAAACATTGACCAAAAAACAACCCATAGAAATACCAATAGCTAATCACATTAATAAAACTCTGTTTAATCATTATTTCATAATAATTATTTGTTTTACAAATATTCCTAATTTCTATACAATCAATTCCTTATAATATTAAAATTATTATAATTTTATAAAAGGTGAATTCAGAAATTTAGTCAAAAAAGGTATATGATTCACAATAACAACTAAAATCACATCAGTAATAAAAATTACCCACCAATCACATAATAAATATCAAGGAAACATATAAACACATGTGAATAACCCCTTCCCAAAAATTAATATTTTATAAATTTCATTAAATTCGTTAGGTTAATCATGACTATTCTCTAAAATAAAAACAACCATGAATCTTCCATAATTTAAATAGAATAAAGAGAGATAATTCTCAAACCCCATACCTCAACTAGAGCTTCAATGAATATTGCACAAGAACAAGGGAGATGATCACAATACCCAAATAACATAATGGAAACCTCACCAACCTTGATATAAATAATCCTCTATCAATTCATTATCCAACATCACTCAAACCAAATTACAACTGCTTCCACAAACCCCCAATAAAGAAGAATGATAGAAAAAAATAATAAATTTCACCTTAGATAGAATATTCTTGATCTCATGAATAAAATAAATAAAAGATGATAAAGGGGATAAAAATTTTCTAAATAATTACCTCTAGTCACTTAAGTCTTATGGAGTAAATAAAGGAATAAGGAGAAAATTAGAGGGGGTTTTTAATTTATACTAAAACTCAAATTTTTAGGCATCATGACATGATAGGTAATGGTGATATTGTGATAGGACTAAGTTGATCAAATCACTAAAAATATCACTATAAATCCCCATGTCTTCCACATTTAAATCAATTTCAAACATATTAATTTTATATCATTGGGTAAGGGTTATGTCCTGAAAAGAGAACTATGATATGATGAAACCTAAAAAGAAAGATCCCTAAAACTTGACATCTAAGTCCCATTCCATGGAAGAAATGAACATGACATGATGGAATCTCATAGAATAATTAAACTAAATCTTTAACACCTTTCACACCATGAATGAAACCTTAATACCATGACCTGGAATGGACTACTTCAATGCATACTATTTTTTAAACCCATACAAAAGGATTCCTTCAAATTATATGGTTTTAAAATTTGATAAAAATATCTTCAAGATCCTTTATGTCATGACATTTATTTCCATGTTATGTCCATATTTTGTTCCCTTGAAAAAATGTTATTCTTAAACCTCACAGATAACACCCCCATGTGGTGACACTTCCTCATTCCATGAAAGAAACCCCATGGTGTGACTCAACCTGTCATGGTGCGGTACACCAAGATTTAGAACCACCCTTTATTCTAGCATACCCTCCACACTCTAACACCCAGGTCCACACTATAATGCACTCCTACCAGCTTATGTATTATATCTATATCCTCCTCAAATCCTAAAACTGTTTCCCAACACCCCATCATCCAAAACACAAAAAAGTAATGGGTTAAAAAGGTCTAATAAATTACATTAGATACCTCTAAAATGAGTCTCATCATTGAGAATAAAAACTATTCTAGAAGGAAAATTAAAAATACCATCCCAAAACTCCCTTGGGAGACACCAATAAAATGGTACTAACACTATAAATGAGTAACAACATAGAATATAAAATAATATCTTCAATAAATCAATACAAAAAAAATTACAATTGAATCAAAAAAAAATCTAACATCATAAACATGATGGGGAAAAAGGGTTAAAAATATCTTGATATACTGATCATTAATCTTCATTTCACATTCCCATGTACATTCCTCAATGTAACTATTCCTACATAGATTGTGAAACAACGGAATAAATCACTTTCACAAAACATTATCCCAATGATCCTCAATATCAACTAACTGCTCCATGAATGTCACATCATACTCTATATCCAAATCTCCTAAATAGATGAAATGAGATTCATAATAGATATATTGATGAAGATATGAATCATGAAAAACATCATGGATCCAATCTAA
This sequence comes from Viscum album, assembly GCA_963277665.1. Lineage (NCBI taxonomy): Eukaryota > Viridiplantae > Streptophyta > Magnoliopsida > Santalales > Viscaceae > Viscum > Viscum album. Next base: position 862,489,315 of record OY728140.1, read on the forward strand.
CTGAGGGGGAAGTTACAACTGATACACCACCTATTCGATATAACCCAATACCTCAAAAGGACTACTAAATATAAAAGAATGATCACTCCTATAACCACACTTCCATTACCTATAATAAGGGGAAACCATCAAGAACACATGATATATAATATCAAACTCTAGAGGTATCAACCTCTGATCAATATAAGAGTTTTCATAATATCATGATGTCTTTATCTACTCTTGAATCATTTAGACCTTCTTAGTCATACTCTACACCATATATCATCCAAGGATCGTCAACTCCCTAACCATGATCCAATACAATGAAGGCCTATAAGGATGCCTTTACAACACCTTGAATAGATCCATGATAATGGAAGAGTGATAACTAACATGATAGGAAAACTAAACCAAGGATTGGTGCTTCACCCATGATCTACCAAAATCCAAGACAAATATTTGGAACATATATTCCAACGTCTGGATGGTCTTCTCTATCTAATATTCAACTTGAGGATGGAAAGAAGGGCTAAGGAATAAATTGGAGACAAATTCACATTGAATACCTCACCAAAATCATGAGGAAAAATGAAGATCCAAATAATTGATGATGGTGATCAACACCCCATCAAGCCTCACTATCTTTTCTATATGTCACCTTGCCACAACATCAACATCACCCAAATCCACAATTGTTAAGAAAAGGTATGAATTACTTAACTAATCCAAAATAATCCAAATATAATTACATCCTCCTTGGGATTGAGGAAGACTGGTGGCTAAGTATACAAAAATTTCCTCTCACTTTCACTCAGGGAAATTTAATTCTTGTAACAAACCATGAGGTACAAAATGCTCAACATTCAGCTATGGACAGACCAAACACCATGACATAAAATCCACCACCGATTGATTAATACACAACCACTATAAATGGATCCTTAGTAAATGATACACATTGTATGTATGTGGATTCACTGCCAAGGGTGAGATTTGAAACTAACAACGAACGACCTCTTGCATCACTAATGGAATAAAAAATCCACCTCAAAATAACATCCAATATCAATCATCTTTATAATATCACTTAGGAGAGTCCCCATGAAAGATGTGATCTTGAATCACCTTCACCACTAATTCTCCCCACTAAGACTCATCCAAATTCCACAAAAATGAAGATTTCACTATAAACTAGTATAAAAAAACCTCAACCATCAACATCCTCCACTTCAAGATGTTTCATCTCAGGATTCTCTATTACTCTCCAAACACCCCTAGACTCCCAGACGACATCTTTTCATGATATCATAATTAATTCATTAGTAACACCATTTACTTTTCATAGGGTGTATAAGATCTAAAATTCATATAATTTTATGAACTTCATCCACCACCACTAAAGTAAATTCAAATTCTACTGAGAGAAGATATACGTCAATATATTGTAATATGTAAAGACCAAAAATCACTCACCAATGGGGTAATATCTCCACAACTTCAGAGAAAATACAAATGATGTTGGGTATGTAACAATATAGACCCAAATTATATCATTTTACTCTTTAGTATCAAGAACAAACCATAACCAATATTATCAGAATAACAAAAAACACAAAACATCACTCCTTCATATAGATACTAAAGAATGAGAGAATTGACCAAATTCCCTTTTAGGTAGTCAAAACAGACTTTATATTGATGACCATGTTAATCAACTGGGATGAAATATGAAATAAATTGTACATGAAAATTCAATAATATCCCATTAGACAAAGGAAACTATGCACCTCTATAACATTCTAGGGTGATGCATAAGAAAAAAAATCCTTGATATTCAAAATATTGACTGTGACTCCTTTCTAAGACACCACATGCCTGAGAAAATGCACATCAGGAATCCGAAAAAAGCATTTGAGAAACTTATAATAGAGATGGTTATGCTAAAAGACTTATAAAACAACCCTAAGATTCTCAATATGATCATATTATGACTTCAAGTGCATAATGATGTTAATGATGAAAACTACCATGAAATGATCTAAGAACACATAAAAATTGGAGTTCATGAGTCCTATGAAAAAGGACAGGGCATTCATGACACTAAAAAACATAACCAAGAACCTTAAGTACCTATAATAACACCTTAAATCATTCTTTATAATATCCTCATCTACCCTCATATGATGATATCTAGACTTTAGGTTGATATTTAAAAACCAAATATATCCCTTAAACATATTAAAAAAATCATATATTCTCTAATTAGAATAATATTTCTTGACTATCACCTAATTCAACCATCAATTGTCTATGAAAAAACTTATACCATCAACCTCTTTATTGGTGAAAAACATCAAATCATGCGATGATGACACATCGGGTCAGATGAAACCCTTCCAAATAAAATCATCATTATGAATCCTCAACTACCACAACTCAGAAGGTTCCATCCAATAAGGATCCATCAAAATAAGAGAGGAAAAAAGTTTCAACCCTATCCCAAACTCAATATCACATCTAGGAGACAACATCATAACCAATTTAGGAAAAAATCCTAAATCTACATAAAAACTCATGGAACCACACACACTAGCACATTTATAGGACACAATGATAAATCTAATTGCTGAGAAAAATGAGGCTTTGAATTCCTATGACCCATATGATGATCCCACTAACCCATAAACACTGCATGATGGCCTTTCACATCATAGAAACCATTCTCTAAAATAAATAGATGACTGAATTCATGAAATACAACTAGTTGACGCCAAGAATGTCATCACATGGATACATCTATAGTAAGAATAAATTGTACAATGATTGATTTTATCCCATTATCTTTTATAAAGTTCCCAATAGATCATATAGGAATACTAAGAGAGGGGATCAATGTTAACCTATTTTTTTAAAAAAAATTATCTTAATTTTTTCATATTGAATTTTTAACCTATTTGTTGGTTACAATTTATGGATATGTTAATTCAATCTTAAAAACCAACACCACATGAAATATAAATAGTAAATATGAGACAAAAATATTCCATGATATTTACAATTTATTTTCCCAATGTGGGTACTAAATCCTTGTTATTTTGGATTAGGTTTTAAGACACAGATATTCACTGTATGATACAAGTGAATATAATAGGATTGAGGTAGTGTTCTTCCTCTAATCTTGGAAAGTTATCAAGGAAATTAAAAGATAAAGGCAATGTACATTCTTGAACTCTTTTAATTCCTAAATATCTATCCCTCGATATCTCTTCAATCTCCTAAATGGATGGACATGGATTATACCATTAGAATCTAGTATTTAAATGTCTTCCTTCTGAACTCCCAAACAAGATCTTCTTCTCTACACCAAATGTCACTACATCAACAATACAAGATCTCCTTCCTTGTGAATAGGTCTTCAATTTCTAGAATATATTCAATAAAACTACATAAAAATTTGCCTCATTATTTAACTCAGTATTATAATCATCAGCACATCTGGGTAACCAAATACTCAATAACGTCTTCCTCCTCAATGTTCTTTAGGTTATTTGACTAAAAATGTTCACAAAAAAATAATGTGAAATTTTTTCATTCATTTTCAATTATATAGGTATATCATAAGACTTCCTCTTCTTCATTCTTCCTGTAAGAACATTATCTTCCTTGAAGAATGTCCTTGGGCTCTCTCTCCCTCTCTCTCTTCAATACTAAAATTGTTTTGGTATGGAATTTAGTATTGGGTTCTCTCCACTTTATTATTATTATTATTATTATTATTCTTATATTTTATTTTTTTATTCACAAAATTAAATAAATAATATTTTAAATATGAAAATTCACCCTAGATTTGTGGTATTGAGATAATCTCACATATTAAATTGGTCAAAATATCTTCTATCCCGGTCAGTATATTCTCATTTAATTTAATTTAATTAAATTCAAAACAAATATTCATTAAATTATTCCATGAGACACATGATTTATTTATATTAAAATATTACACATAATATACAATAATTCAAGCTTTATTTCCATATAAAAACATGCAATGATAATAATATTTCAACATGGCATTACCCTTGCAATGTAGATAGATCTCTAATTACAAAAATACCCTCAATAACCATTTTATCCTCTTAGAACTTCATGGTGTGATATTAATTCTCATTTCAGAAGGACCACTTTATCAATACTTTTCATCATTAAAAATATCAATTATGATATTTAAATAAATAAATCACAGTCCAGGTATTGACAGATTTAAACTTTATTAAAAAATTATTCCATTTTTCAAATTTTTGATCCTTATGAAGAAGTAAAAAAAATTTACATATCTAAATGTGACATTAAAATGTACTGAATAATATTTTCTATTTTTTCATTATCCTATAGTAAAAAAATATTATGTAAAAATGTAATTTTTTTGCTTATCCACATTTTCTCTTCCCTAAATTAAAAACATACAAAATCTTCAATTATCTTACAACTCACTTAAATTTTTCATTTGTCTTTATTCAAATCATTAAATGTATTGTGTTTCTCAATAAAATGTTTCCCTTTAAAAATTTCAATGTTATTTGGAAAATAAATTATTCATGCACAAAAATATCATAATTATAGTGAAATTATTTACACATCCATTGCTATTGTGGTAATTTAGGAAAAGGTATTGAAAATAATTTGTGTATTCCAAAAAAAACTTACACATCAATATGTGATAAAAATATCTTACAGATTGAATAATATTCTTAGATTAGTTATATTATCACTTTATATAGAAAAATATCATAAGTATTCCTTATAAAATATTATGTATCACAACACTAATTCATAATTTTACATTTTCTCAAAATTACAAGAAGATATTATGTATAAAATCAAACTTTACCAATTCCTATCAGAGAATTTTATAACTTATTTAGGGTATATTTAATATCTTCAAAACAAATAAAATAATTTTAAAGTACTTTAGGAATTATCAATATAATTAAAAATCTCTTAAACAGAATTCCAAATTCTTATACAATGCGTGAATACTCATTTTGAGTAATTTAATAAAACTAAAATGCCACTGTAATTCAAATCCTGAATTTATTAATCTTAATCCTTAATCTAAGTGATCTTCTTTACTAATTACAATTGTCTTCATGTTTACTAATCCTTAAATGAATTCTTAATATTTCAGCCAACTTTTTTTTATTTTCAATCACATCTATCAAGAAATTTCAATATCAAGCTTCACCAACATTATCAAAACTATTTTAGAAAGTTCTTCCTACATCCAACAACAATTTTCATTGATTATCATCAAGAAATTCCCATTAATCATTGAATTTATATGGATACTTCCTATAATTTTCTATCCCGGTATTCGAAGATAGTATCTCTATCTCCATATCCTTTTCCAAACATTTATGATGGAAAGAAATCCATCGCCTTTACCAAATTATATATTATCATCATCACATATTCAATGGGATCATTATCATTATCCAACTTCAAGACATATTGAATTTATTCCTCTTTCAAATATTGAAAATAAATATAATCTATGAAACTCTTCATCACAATATAATTGGGATATTTGATATCCCCAATTTAATTTATTCTCAATACCTATTTTAATATTTAATGTCAATATTATCTACCACTTATTGGAAATAAATTAAAAGGTAATATATTAAGGGAAAATACTATTCACTTCATGCTTTCTTCCAAGTCATATGAAAATTTCATCTTCTATCCTTATATTCTTCCCATTCCATGAGAGATAAAGCCAGTTTTTTTAGATAAGGATAAAATCATATTTCTCTTAGTAATGAACCATTAATTATTCAACTCTAAGTCTATGTGAAAATTTTTTATTATAGAAACAAAAAATGATTAATAAAGACATCATGTTTTTCATAAATATTCATGTTATGATACCAATCTAAAATTAATATTTCCCATGCTTTTTCAAAAAATATTTCTAGAAATTTATAACTTATACTCATCTAAAAAAAACACATCAAAAATATTTAATTAAATGGAAGATAACCCCCTTTTCTAGTTCAACAAATTTTCCCTTAAAACAGATATAATGCAATCAGAATAATAATGGGAATTTATGTTTATCATACATAAACCTTTAGTTGGTAAGATCTATCTAGAATTAAGATTTCTATAATGTAATTTCATCTGGAAGATTATTCATTTTCTTGGAACACCCTCATGGAATTATCTCTAACATCTCTTTATAATGTCTATTTTTTCATCAAAATAAACTCAAAGAATATACTAATGTAATTTATAATGTTACAAAGATTCATCAATATAACAGATGAAATTCTACATGATAGATAAAAATTTAGGCTATATAAACATATTAAAATTTATATTGTTATCCCTTTTCATATACCACCTTAAATTCCCTATACAAAGAAGAAAAAAGAATTATGGGAATAAAGTGAGTTTTCCATCAAATTATTAATGAGAGAAACATGGTTGATGTTTGAACCTCAACCCAGATCGCATTTTCTTCTCATATATTGTTTATTGGTAACTATGTATACCTGAAACCCTATTGTTTTTCCTGATTTTATTATTTATGGAAAACTTGAACATATTTTTATCATTATCCTTATCCTTAGTTGAAAGACTATATTTTAATTTTCTATCAAGGAACACGGATTATTTTTTGTTTTCTCTATCTTTTTAGATAATTCCAACCATGATTACCTTTTTATTAATAATTTGTTAGATAAATTCCTTATATTTGTTTTGTGAACCCCCTTATTCACACTAGTATTTTTATCACATGAATACCAGAATTATTAACATTTATTTATAAATAACTCCTTTTGTTTTAGTAGCCACTCCATACAATTATTTATTCTATTTCCATCCTGATTTTACCTTCTACACAATTTTTAACCCACCTTTAAGTTACCTTTATTTAGTAACTTCTCTAAGTCTTATTTTGGGATATATTCCACTAAACTAATCCTTTTATTTCTATATTGGATTGATTATTTCTTTTATTTATCCATTATTTATTTATCGTTAATGTTAATGTATTTCTTCAAAAGTTACCTGATGTTTCATTTTCTAGAATAGTACAAGTATATCTTTATTGGTGCAACATCCATATCAATATTTTTATTTGGAGCGTTTTTCATAGAACTTATCTTTAGTTTTATAATCCTCAAAGAAGACTCATTTTTAATTTTCTTTTTCTTTATATTTTGTTTCATTATATTCTCATTAGGACATTATTTATGCTTGGTAAGTTACCCTTTAACTCATCATCATAATGATAAATTATATTGAAAATACCAAAGATATTCTCCAAGATTTCAAATCTATTCTTGATAGAAAAATTCACTTTCTTTCGTGTAATTTTCTTCTGCTCAAATAGAATTTTCTTCAATACAGATCTCCTACCCCTTGGTATAGGCCTCAATTTTTATAGTGATAGAGAAATTATTCCAACATTCCATGAATTTTTTTCTAAACCTTCCACAACACAAAAAAAGTTTCATTAAATATTTACCCTTTTCCCTTTATCTATAGTCTGGAAAAATTTTAATTCTTCTTTGTTTTAGTCCATACAGTTGTTATTTGGAGCTTTATTTGTGGAGAAAAAATCAATCATCTTATTTGCATGCACATTTAATGATATGGTATGTTTATTTTTATCCTTGTTCACCCATACATGTCTATAATTTTCACCGTAACCTATAATATTAATTGAAACAACATCAGCATAGTGATAAATTTTTGGGACAAGAGTTAAATTTTTCAATGATATTGTAGGTGATTGATCATTTAAGGATTTCAATATCAACATTCTTTTATAGTGATAATTTTTAGAGACAATAATCTTATTAATTGTTTTTAGGAAATATTCTATTCTTTTTTTTGAAACTTGGGAGGTATCGACTCATGTCACTTCTAGATCTCATAGTTTTACTTCTAGCCTAAGACACTTCATGTTGAGGGTAGTCATTTCAATATCAACTAAACCAATTATTTCTTACCAATAATTTTTATCATCAAAATATTATCCTCATTATTTTTACTAATTTATTTCAAATAATTATCATGTTCCTTAATTAATTTGGCATTTATCTCTATTTGTTAATCCTTGAAACCAATAATAGCTTTATGATTTGATTATAAGGAATAGATATTATCTTCACTGGTTTTACTTATCTTATCCTTATCATAAATTAATTTTTACAAGTTTTATTTTTCTCAGGTGATATTTTATTTATATAATGATAGGATTTGTTCCTTGGAATCTACATCATTGATGAGAGTGTTTCACTCATTAACTTTTTATATGATGTGTTTTCCATAGCACTAACTTCCAATCATAGCTATGATTTTTCAACCTCTAGACCCTTAAAAACTCAAATATGTATAAAATAACATCAAAATGGATGATATTAAAAAAAATTAATATCAGAATAAAAATAACTAAGTGATTCACTAATCACATACTCATCATATCCAGAACGCGATTCTTCAAAAGGATCAATTTGCACAGACATGAAATTTGAACACTTACCTCTTTGATTACCATCCACTAGTGGTAGATCGAATTTCCCATTTGAATTTATTTAAATATTATTGGACTCTTTTTTATTCATATTCTTAAGATGTATGGGCCTGTTATTGTACTCTCAATAACCAAAACCACATACAATGTGGAAGGTAAATTGGATATAAAAAAGGATTGATCCCAATGTGGGCATGTAATCCTTTTTTACATTAGACTGATGTTCTTAGAAAAAAATATTCACTATATAATTAAAGTTAATTCCATTGTATGAGGTAAATGTTCTTCATCTACTCATGGAAATCTATTAAAGAAATTAAAAGATATGAGCAGTTTATATCATTGAGTCTTTGTAATGTAACATCAGTTATCTATCGATAACTATTTAGTCTCCAAAATAGTAGGGATTATATTAAACTATCATATTTAAGTCTTAATTGGACCTCCTTCTAAAATCCTAAACAATATATTATTCTTTTCACCTAATAACAGTGCATCAACAACAAAAGATATTCATCCTCATGAATAAGTCTTCAATTTCCAGAATATATTCACCATTTCATGAAAATCATTCTCATTCATCAATTCAATATCCAAATTATAAATTAATATATATGAAAAAATACTCAACATTGTCTCCCTCCTCAAAATTATATAGATTCCTCAACACATAGATATCATAAATAGTAGTAATCTAGTCGATGTTTCTCAATCATCTTCTACAATATTGGTATATCATAATATTTCTTCTTCTTCCTTATTATTTAATTCATATGTTATTCCTTAACCAATATAATTATTATCTTTCACTCTTTGATACTCATAATGTTCTCCTATGGAATTTATTATCATGTTATTTTAACCTTTTTCATCTTTTTTTAACTTTTTTATTCATACAATTACATGAATAATATTTTTCTATATTTTGAATATGTAAATTTACCATTGATGTATGATATTGGGATCATCTAACTTTTTAAAATATTCAACAAAATCAATAAATTTTTATTCTTAATTAATCCCAGTCAGTATATTCTCATTTGATTTCATTTAAACCCAACCAAACTGAATCATAATTTAATTAATCCATGAGACTTATGGTTAATTTTTTTAAATAATTAAATTAATCCAAATTTATTAAAAATTCATATCCACATGAAAAAAGTAGCGATAATATTATTTCTATGTGGTATTTCCCCTGTAGATCTTCTCACAACTTCATGATGTGATATGAATCCCAATAAATAACATATCACTTGATAAATAATTATATTTAATTTCAATATCATTTTTCATATTTAAATCAATTAATTATAGTATAATCATTGAAATGTTTAAAATTAATTTTGAAATTATCACATTTTTTAAACAATTAATCCATATGTAAGAAATATAACAACTTACATATCTAATTGTGTGCTTCAAATGTAATGTGTATATACTGAACCTATATAATCATATCATTGCTTTACATCATTTCAATAAGTTAAACATAAAATCTCACAAAGTAGTATCACAATCCCAATAATGGAAGGTTTAGTCTCTTTTAGTACTAGCTATATGAAAAACTTATATTACAAAACTAGTGACGATTTTTCTATAATTGAGCAACACTAGATTCTATCTAGGCTTCTCACAAGTTATAATAATCTTCATAACCTAGGGAATGGAAACATAAAAATGGGGTGGGATAAAATTCTCAGCATGGGAAAAATTAGAGTAAATCATGATAGTGAGATAATAGATGTATGTTAGGATACATAACATGATATTAAAAGAAAATGATCATAAGTATGTAAACATGTCAAAAGTAAATGACATCATAATGTCATGGAATCATAATTATATAGAAACAACATAAAACTGAACATCATTAGCATAATTAAAGTCTCAAAACCAAGAAAATATAACTTAATGTGCTTAGGATAACTACTTGTGCACCATACATGTGGATCACCGCCATGACAACAAAACATAATGTGATTAGGATAACTACATGTGCACCATATATGGTATCTCATGAGATGAAAAAAATCCCCAAATGAATTGGAATGATATAAAGGATAACCATTCATATTTATAATATATACATTCATATCCCATTGATAATAGGAAAATAAACCATACATAAAGCATAATCATGATAAAACCCTTGAGAAAAAAATGGGTTCCATAATATTGTCTCAAAGCATAACCAAAGTTTAAAACATAAGGCTTTCCCAGAGAAGAAGGAATTAAATAATTTCAATGACCATATTTTAATAAAGAATCATATGTCTTTAACATTGTGTTCCAATGTTGAAAAATACTTTATAAGGGTCTAGGATAAGTAAGAATAAAAATGAATCCGATAAGTAAGGCTTTTAAAAATGAGAAAATGATCTTTTAATGAAGAAAGGAAATTATTATTTTCATTAGAAAATAATTGAACCAAGAAAGTTTTAAATAAAATAATGAGGGTTTCTAAAATATATCCATAGTTTAAATCATTTTATGGGGATGGAACTTGACATGAAATGAGACATAGTGAAGTTCCCTTAAATTATGTTTACTTAAAAGAGATAATTTTTAAGGGAACATAAAACATGTATAATAATTAATAAATAAAATTATAGTAAACTAATTATATATTTAAGGAACACATATATAGAATATATAAGAAATTAATGATAATAATATAGAAAAAAAGGGGGGAAATAAATTTAATGTGTAACCTAAAAGTAATGAGGGTGGTTCAGAAGAGCCCTTCTTATGTTTTAAAATACATTTATTGAAACCCACATCATAAAAAGGGATAATAAAAAATAATTTTTAATATAGGAGAAGATTAATAGCAAGATAAAATATGGTACCATATAATTAATTTTCCAAATATAAAGTATAACATTGGTGTGAATGTAAAATATAGACATGGAATAAAAATCATCATTAAAGAGAATAAGACTTATTCTTAGCAATGTAATGATTTTATATAGAAGAAATTCATCTAGGAAGAAGATTTGAATAAAAATTTTCTATCCCATAAAGATAAATGGAATGTCAAATATAAAATATTAGAGTGTAAGAAATCAAACTAGAAGTAACAAGTTCAAGATGAAACATTATAACTCAAATAAAGGGGGTTTTAGTTTACAACAACCCTTATAATGTTGTAATATTTCAAATTGAAAAAAATGGATGGTAAAAAATGATGTGGATTATTAAATACAATATATTTCATTAAATTTATCAAAAAAATAAATAAATTTCCAATGAATTAACCATAAAAAGGAACAAGTGGTGAACATGAATCACATCTCAATGAAATAAAATTGAGATCCAAAGACCCTCAACCTAGGTCGGGATTCATTCTGCATGTGAACCTAATGTCCTAGATAATCAAATTATGATTATTAAAAACATTCTTAATATCATTATTAATCTAAATTTTATATTATAAGGTCTATCTATTACTTTATATTATTAATTTACTATATAGTTTTCATCAATGTCAGTTACTTGAGGTAATTTGGTCAATTTCTATGGAGCTCTCTTAGTATGTTGAACCTAGTAAAAGGTGTTGTAAAATATATTAATAATATAAAAAATTATATATTTTAATGTCATTTATTGTTAAATTATCAGAAAATATATGCAGTTATATAGTTTTCCAAAATAGAATCAAATTAAGAAAGGTTCTTCGATATTTTCATTTAAGGTGGTTAAGTTTACTATAAAAATTTATTATTAATATTACTTATATATTATGAAATACTATAATTCCAGAATATTAATAGTCTCATAAATATTATTATTATATATTAGATACATTTTTAAATTCAACCATCTTAGGAAGTAATGTAAAAATTGAATACATTGTTCCGTAGAGTTTGTGGTGTGCATGTATATAGATGACACTTAAAATTTCTATAAAATAGGTGAGGGTATAAAAATAAAATAATTTATTATTTAAGAATATTATTACTGTTAAAAATATAATATTTTATAATTAATTATCTATTTTTTATCATCTATATAAAGATTTCATGAAAAATATAATCTATCATTCATGGAGGTAGTGGTCCACACAACCGCGTAAAGACATCTTCATTTTTAGAATCGTTTTGTAGGGTGGTGTAAGATTGATATTCCATTACTATAATAAAATTAATAAAATTAATATTATTTATTTTACTGTAACTTAATTTATAGAAAATATTTTAGTTTTTAGTGGAATATTAAAAAGAATATACTAAAGAGAAATAATCACCCACATGGAGAGCTTGAACTTTATCTTGAAAGTATTATTGGAAATAAAGGTATTAGGATAATATTTAGGGAAAAAATGCCTATAAAAATGCAAGATACTTCTAGAAAAGATAAATTTGATAAAGTTTCATCAAAATATAAATGGTTAAGTTTATCCTTAAAAGGGTGTAAGTTATGTCCTTTTGGAAGTGGAGAAAAGTGGAATTTTGTGAATACCCATTATTTTTCAATAATGTCATTGCAATATTCATGAAAAAATAGCTCCAAAAGTGAGAAACAATGGATTTTTCGGTGATATTGGGTTGATAAAGTCTTATAAAATAATTTAAACACATGTTTTATTTTGATTCATATGTTTTAATTTTTACTTTTCCATTCCTTTAGTTTTGGAAATCACAAACATTAGAATATATTTATTAAAATTTTACGCCCTAAGTGTTTTAACATGTTTTTGTAGAAAACAATTACTTTTTAATATATATAAAATAAGTTCTAAAGTGTTACGAATATAAAAAATATATTCTTCATTATGAGAATCATATTGAGTATGATAGTGATTATCAAACTCACCTTCATTAGATGAGAAGTTATACAGAAGTTATGTCTATGATACTGAAAAAAAGTCATGAATATCAGACTGGTACTGGTACCGATACAATCAGACTAACAATAAAAAAGATTGTTGTTTTGAAATTATTAAGGAAGTAAATAAAATTTACTGAAGTTTATAATAAAAATAATTAAACTTATTTCTATCATAAGGAAATCCATTAACACTAAAATGGTGTTAAGTAATAGGATGTCGGAAATTCAGTTACGATGAGATGTAAAGTGCCAGGTGTCTGAGGATGTTGAAAAAAACTTTGAAATATGGATGTTATAAGATGGTTGGGATATCTTCTATAAATATTGAGTAATTTTAAGATTTTAGAGATGGTTTATTATATTATATCTCATGTTTTTAGAAGAATACTTAGTGTGAACAACTCATTGTTAGTCTTTGTATTTATTTAGAGAGTTTTCTTCTTAAGGAATGCTTTTTAGGGGGTTTTCCTTAATAACTTTTTTAATTGTAATTATGTCTATTCATTGTTACGATCAAGGGAAATTCGGGATTGTAATATGGAGAATATCATCCATTGGATCAAGGGATTATAGGGATAATAAGATAAATAATTATGTCATCATGTTGAGGGCTTCTGGGGCTAAGAAGATAGAGAAAATTTGATCTTCATATTAAGGGATTTCCCGATAAGAAAAGATAGAATTCACTGTAAGTACAAAAAAATAGATGTATATATTCAAGGTTATTTAATACCTTACTCTTAAGGTTAAAAGAGTTATATATTTTTAATATATTATGTAATTCATTCTTACTTTTACATAGCTATTTAATTTCTTATTTTATAAGTATATATTCCGCTGCATATAATAGAAAGTTGTTTATGGTACTCAATTTTCTATATTTTTTATTGTTTTATCATTATTAATATGATTATGATATCATACTTTGATTAATTGGGTCCATCATGATAATGATATTTTACTCTGGTTTAATCAGTTTGTATTCTGGTTCTAATTCTGTAGCTCTGTTAATCAGAAAATATATGAGTATGATAAACCTACTTAAAGAGGATTTATGTTTTGTTTAGTTTAAAAATTTTAAACTAAGAATCACCTCCAACTTTTTAGTATATCCATCATAAGATAATTATTGCGATATATAATTTTTTTAAAAAAATGTGTCATTTACCAATATATTTTTACACATTATCATTTTGGTTTATACAAAGGTAACTAGTTTTCAACAAAGTAATTTTTGTTTTAATAAAAAAATAATATTACACATATTACCGAATTCAGGTGTAAGAAACCTAAATTCTTCCATTATTTAATCCAATTCAATTTATAATATGTGTAAACTAGCTTTCAAATTAAAATATATTATATATAGAAAACCCATTTTTTGTAGAAAAATGATGTTTTAACCATTAAATGTTTTAAATATTATGAAACATTTATTAACAATTAAGTGGGTGAAAATATATTTACATATATATGTTTAAAAATTATATTACAATCTTTTTTGAGAATATAATAATTTATTTTATTATATAGAAATTAAAAAATATTATCAAAATCATTATTTAGAAATTACAGTTTTACCATTATCATGGTAATTAACTTTAATCCAAGTAATCATATTTTTATACCTAAAAATGAAATTTAACTTATTAAATAACATGAAAATGTTGATATAAAATATGAAATCCATTTTTTTAGAATTAATTTCTATATGTGATGAAAACTATTTTTCAAATATATGTGAATAAAAATATTTTTTTGAGTAATATATTACATATGTTTCCTAAACATTAAACATGATTTTTAAAATTAAACATATTATTTTGAATGATTTATTTTAAATACTTGTTTGTATAAAAAATTATACAAAAAATTTAATTCATTAAAGTTCTATGATAATTCCATAAAAGACATGGTATTTTTAAAAAAAATAGTATTTTTCACTATTCACATAAAAATAAATCTTTTTTGAAAAATACTAAAAAAAACATACTAATATAATTTTTAAATTATGGATTTAAAAATGAATTTAATTTTTTTAAAATTCTTATTCAAAAATATATAAATTTTTTTTAATGAAAATTCTAAATATTAAGAAAATATTATTATATTGAAAAAATGATTTTCTTAAACATTAAGAGTTCTTAATATTAATTAATTTCAATTTATAATTTAAATAATTATAATTTATTTGTTCATATATAATAATATTTTAAAATTGGTTAATTTAAAAAATTAGGATAATTTATATAACACTTTAAAAAAGTTTTTTTAAATATTAATTTTATATTAATAATCTCTACCAAATGAAATTAATTATTTATTACTGTCAAATTTTAATTTTACTAATCCATTTATATGCATATGTTTATTAATATGTTAAAATACATCATATCATACATTAATAATAATAATGTTAATATGTAACAAACAAACACACACACACACACACACATATATATGTACTTATAATATTTTAATATTATATTTGGATTTCACTATTTATTATTCATGAATTATATTATTATAAAATTACTTCTAAGAATACATGAATTTAGTATACCTATTGTATACATGTTCATCCAATAACCATATCTCTAATGACCATATTTTCAACAACCAAATTTATAATGACTTTATTTCATTCTTATATACAGCCTTACAAAAATAATTTATCACATTCACACATCTTAAGTCACACTTCTCATTTATATAGCTTCCATTTTAGATCTCAAAATATAATTTCTCCTTTCATTGAGTACTTCTCATTATAGGTTTTATGTTTCTATTGGTGATCCTCAAGGGTGAATATGATCCCAAATATCTCATGGTGTTGAATATTTTATTCTTTCTTATTCATTTCCCCTTTTTAATTATGAACTTTTAAAATATGTAATAATACTTGGTGAGTGATATTAAATGGTTTTTAATACTTAGTTTCATTTTATTTTATAGTAATGTTTCACTATGAATTAATAAAGCATTGTTAGTGTAATGCATATCTTGTATGAATTATTACCTAATCCAATTAAATTCATTTGAATAAATAGGAAATATTTTTGGAATTGTAAATATATAGTTTATAGAAAGAATATTATTCCTAAAAACCTAGGGCATTATACCCATTAAATAAATTAATTACTCATAATTTTAATTATCACTTACTAATAACAATACTTAAGGGTATTTAAATATAATATTAACTCAATATATATCTTATATTAGATAAAAAACTTTATATCTTAGGGAATATTGGATAACATATCCATTAACTCATAATAAGAATATATCAACATGATCAAAAATTTATTCCAAATATTCCTTTATATCTAAGTATTAGGGGATTCTGGAGACATACCTTTAATAACGTTATTTTCAAGATTCATTTTCTAAAAAATATTAAAACCAAAATGATTTTTACAATATCACAAACCCAACCTGGATAACCTAGTACACTAATACCCATTCCATCCTTAAAATGGCTCGAAGGGAATTCCTGATCCCCATGGATTGGATACTATCACCTTCTATCATACAATAATCAAAAGGGAACAATTTTACCACAAAACAGAGGACTATAATCAATATAATTCGGTATTTCAACACTTCACAAGGAGAAAGTTATAGAATTAAATTAGTTAAATAGTACCCAAATAAAACATCATCAAAAGACACAACATATTTCAAATAAATTCTCAGAAAACCCTTGTAATAGGTGGGTCATATCTCCACTGGTTGCCTCTACCACTCTACATCTAACAAATCAAGTACACTCATCACATCCTAGTAGTTCTTCCCTTTTCTTGGACATGACATAAGATAATATTAAAATCCATATAATAAAATTTATGGTGTGAGCTAAATATCCCAACAGGGTCTCACCAAGTGTTCCGTAAGAAATTATATAATAATAAAACATTTACGATTTCAATTTAAATAAAACAAGGCATGATAAGTCATTAATTTTTTTTAACAAAACTTTCTTTGAAGTCAAAATATGTAAGATATATCAAAATAGGCATAAAATTTTTTTTATAAAGAACTTATATAAAATATTTTTCATGAATAAATGAGTTCTATAAAAAAATGTATAATCAAGTCAAATTAAAACAAATAAACATTCTCATAAGTCTTTTTGGTATGTTAGTTTCTAGTAATAGGATCCTCACACTTCTCAGCCATCATCATGGTGAAAGATATGTGTTCACACTTGAATCAAGACCCCAATAGGGTACCCATTTCGGGAAATCAATAAACACCCCATATGGGACCCATTACGAGAAATAATTATAAACTTGTTTTATTTAGTATTGTTATCATAAATTCATTAGTATAGAGTCAAATTCCTAGTGTACTTATCCTAATCACACAGTAACTACTTAGGCTTATATGTGATTGAATTAATCAGTCAATCATAGAAAAATCAATCATTTAAAATAATTTCATCATTTATAGTTTAATTTTCTAATTTCATTTTCACCATGAATTTTCATTTCAAAACAAAATCATAGGTTTTCATCTGATGCATCCATTTTCAAATCATTATTCACTTTAGGAAAATTTTATCAAGAATCAATATCAAATAATTTCATCAAATCCACTTTCAATTCATTCCATCATTATTATGAAGATCCAACCAACAATTTCAATTAAATTGAAATTAGGGTGTTTTCAAAACTCCATTCCCTTTTTAAATCAAACAGAAAATAATATCAAATTGGGGTTTTAAATAAATTAAAAACTCATTTCTAATCAATCAATAAATATAGGGTTTCAATTGTATGGTAAATCCTTATAGAAACACTTACCTTAAATCACACGATCAAAACAACATGACACTCATAGAGGGACTCACCAATGAAGAATTTACGCATAAGAGATCAATAAATTGACCATATAATCAAGATACATCAAATCAAAGATATAATTTATCAATAATATGAGGATTTCCTACTCTCAAAAATGAGAGAAATATCAGAGAGAGAAAACCCAAATCAGGGGAGAAAACACATATTGGAATGGGATACGATCTTTCACCTATACCTTTATTTTCAAAATAATAGGTTTGGAGAGATATTTAATCCTCTAGATAGCCCAAAAAATCATGTAAAACTGATTAGGGTTGATTGGGGGTGTTAAGCATCTTAAATAGGGTCCAAATATTTATAATTCAAATTCTGTGGGGGGGGGGGGGGGTTAAAAACCCACACACATGGGTTGATGTCTGGGAAGTATGGTAATTAGTAACCATAATACCTAACCAAAAAACCCTATTATACTTTTAAGGGGTTTCATATTTTGGATTCACTTTTAAACTAATCGTACCCCAACCATGCAATTCCCATTGTCCATATGATGCACAGTTTGGAGGTGTAGTCACACGGTTTGGACAAACCATTCATCCCCTTCTAGTGGATCAAACTTAGATGTATGATTTTATATTACAAACCACTTGGTTTTATTTAATTATGTACTGACTATGAAAAAACCTAAAAAATACCAAAAAATTCTTAATTTCACCAAAAAAATAAGAAAATACACAAATAAAGTATGATTAAAACAGGGGTCAAGAAGTACCCAGAATAAGGCAAAAAAATATTACAACCTCCCCACCATAAATAATTTCAATCCTTATAAATACTATCAAGAATATTACATATCAAAAATCTAAGTCCACTACTCTCCCATTAGTGCTTCATGCTTTCAAGTATCATAAGAATTAGAACCATGCCACCATTTCACACAGACCAAAGGTAAAGTCTTCCCATGAATAACCTTAGTCTCAAAATCCAAAATCCCCACTAGATACTTAATCATGGATAAATCAGGTTCAACATCAAGATATTACCTTCTCAAGAAATGGGAAGGTTCATAAAGATACTTCATGAGCTCTGATAAAAGAAATTTATGTTCAATCTAAGTCAACTATTGTGGAAATTCCAAACGATAAGCCACTTTCCCAACCTACTCAACAATAAAAAATGGACCCATAAACCTTAGCACAAGGTTTAACTATTTCCCAAGACATAAATGACTCAAATGAGTTGAAACTCTCAAGAATAACTAGCCACCAATAAAAAAATCTTATGGTCTATATCAATGATCTGCGTAAGATTTATACTTGCTTTGTGCTGTCACCATTCTATAATGAATCAAATGAATCTTGTATATTGTCTTTTGGACCAAACGTTATCTAACCAAGGATATTTCACCAATATATGACAAACATAATATATATTTACATGGATGGTCATAAAATACCTCAAACGATCCATTCAAATAGAGGACTGATAACTATTGATGTATCTGAATTCAACAAGTCCAAAATGGTCATCTCATGCTCCACCAAAGTCATGAATTCAACCACATAACATGTATTTAAGAATATTTATAGATAATTTTATTTTTTCATCCATATATGGATGATATATTTTTCTTAAGAATACATACAAACTCATTGCCTCATGGATTCCTCTCAAAAAACAAGATGTTAACTGAGGATCCATATCAGAGACAATAGTAGAAGGAACTCCATGAAAATAAACAATTACTCTCACATAGAGATTCCTAAGTCCTAATATTTGATTGTATATTGAATGTATATAAAGTGTTCCAATTTAGTTGACATGTCAATCAAAACCCATATATCATTCTTTCCTTAATGGGTATGCATCAACTCAACCATGAAATCTATAGAAATATCATCCCACTTCCAAGTTGGAAGAGTAATTTTCTGAAGTAAACTCAATGGTATCTTGTTATTGGATTTGACCTAATTATAAGTATAACAATGATAAAAAAAGTCAGTGATGTCTCATCTCATACATATCCACCAAAAAAATTGTCACATATCACATAAAATATTCATGGTACATGGTTCATCACCATCTAGGAATTATGGAAATCCCTCATCATGACATTTATCACAGGAAAAGGTATAACATAAAAGTTCCTAAAATAGTGGATAACCTTATAAGATAATGTCCAGTCACTAATAGTCACCCCACCATAAATATAGTCCCTAAATCCATGGGATTCATCATCAACTTACTTCTTCTGAAGAATCATATCGAGAAGAGTATAGGTAAACTGAACCTTCATAAAAAAACTTAGTCACATCCTTTTAGACTCCCAAATGAAGCTGATCAAAGAGAGCCATCAGATTCCACTCTTTTGATTATTCTCCCACATTATGGTTCCGAAGTTTCCTGTTCAATGCATTAGTAATTAAATTCCCCTTGTTAGGGGTGTATTCAATGTTGAAATCAACATACTATATGTAATCCACAAGCACCTCTGTCAGTGATTCAAATCTATTTGGGAGAATATATTACTCAAGATTTTTCAGTTTGAATAAATAGAAAAAATCTCTATAAAAATGTAATACTTCTTACTCTTTCGAGAATCTATTCCAACTATGAGTTTTAGATCATGATTTGGAAAAAAATTTATGTGGCCTAATATTTCTAGATCCATAGGCTACCACATGATAAACTTATGTAAGAACACAACCCAAACCCAAACCAGATGTGTCAAAAAAGGCCACATAGATTGTTCATCCTCTACGAGGGTTAACACTTTTGTAGAAGTTAAAAGATATTTCAAATCATCTAAACAATTCTGAAATTTCATATCCTATAATAACTTCACTCCTTTATGAGTGAGAGCAGTAATTGGAGAATCCAACTTCTATAAATATTTAAAAACCTATGGTAACATTCCTCCAAATGCAAGAATATCCACATCTCAAAAACATTACATGGTTTCTCCCATCTTGTAATATCGTTCACCTTTTTAGGATTAACTAAAATACCATGTTCTGAGACCATGGGTCCCAAGAAATTCACTTCTCAAATCTAGAAATTTCAATTCTAAAGATTCACATAAAGTCAGTGATCTCTCAAATATTCTAGAAATTTTCTCAAATGTTTCACATGGTCTTCCTCGATTTTAGAGTAAACCAATATTTCATCCAAAAATAATGCTAGGAATGAATCGAGGTACTCATGGAATATCATGTTCATAAATGGATTAAAAACTATAGGATCATTAGTTAGAAAAAATCAATAACATGGTACTCCTAATGGCCATAACTTCTCATGAGGGTAGTATTTTGAATGCCATAATATTTAATAGCTACTAGTGATAACTAGAACAAAGATCAATCTTTAAGAACCACTTTTCCCCTTTAAATTGATAAAAAACATATAAATGAGAAAAAATATATGTTTTATTTACCATAACTCGATTGATTTTTACATAATCAACACATAAATGAAGTGTTACATAGGATTTATTTTCAAAGAGAATAGGTATCTCCCAAGGTGACACACTCAGCATATAAATATTTTTTCCAAAAAAAATCTAACCAAGTCTTTGACTCTTTCAACTTCACTGGTTCCATATAGTAAGAAGGAATAGAAATTTTCTAAGTACCAAGAAATAAATTGATGGACAACTCCACCTATCCCACTTAAAGTAAACCAAATAAATTAGATGAAAACTTGAAAGGAAAATGGAAAAAACTATAGGTAGATCACCATACAAATTTTATTTATCTATATTAGAAGAAAACACTGATATTACCCTACCCAAATATAAAAAATAATGTTTATATCTACGTGACCTCAGGTCCCATTCACCCTAAAAAACACCCCCATCAGGTATAGTAAAGGAGACCCACTAAAGATAATAATAAATCTGGGAATTTTGAGAAATCATCCAATCCATCCTAAAAATGTCTTTAAAATGATTAATGTCGTGAACCATAAAATTAAAATTAATATCAATCATTGATAGATATAAAACACAAGAGGGGTATTAGGGACCCTACTCTCTCTTCATTTCTTGGGGAATGTTGATATTTATCACATAAGGAAAAAGCTTTATAGGAAGGTTTGAATGGTTAAAAATATGTGTTTATATTAATGTTTGAGATACACCAGTATCAAAAAAATTTGTCACTAAAGATTAACCTAGAGTGATGATATATATCACAATCACCAAACCTATATTAGGTTTTTATGGAGACTCTTCCACTGAATGATGAAGCTTTTTTTTGGATTCATGTAGCTAGAATACCTTAGTTCTTGAAGCATCTAATTGAACCATAGAAAATTTTGGAACTATTGAACTTATTACTCTAAAAGAACTAGAAAATATGTAAAATATATTCTATAGGTAATATAAGAATCCACATGAATTATAGATTTTGGATGCCTCAGTAAAAACTTGTTTTGAATTTCCAACCTAGCCACACTGAAAGAAAATCATAGGGCCTTTGTCAATAACTGTAGAAGGTATGGATAATTTATGCCATCAATATCCACCATGAGACTCATCATACTTTATATTTCCATTAAAGGAAATAAAAAACTACCACTAGGTTAAAAAGGAACTCCCTTCATCCCTGGATTACCAGCTAGGTCAAGCTCTACCATCAATGCTCTATCCAGTACCTCAAGATAAGAAGTGAGCTTCAGCATGAAAAACTTGGATCAAATATCAGATTAAATATCCATATAAAATATTTTATATTCTAGTCTCTCATTATTGAATTCCTAAAGAGAAAACTGAACAAGTAAAAAAATTGGTTTTCAGACTATTTCATAGACATATTACCCTAACAGATATTGAGAAACTCCATGGATTTTTCCAAGACCATAGATTCTAGATATAATTGATCTATGAAAATAACTCTAAAGTATCTCCACTCAATACCCTCATGTTTATTCTCTATCACCATTGAATACCACAATATTCTTCTAGGCCCTTCCATCTTAAAGGTAACATACCTTACCTTTATCATGTCAGGAATTTACTTGATCTCAAAAATAAGCTCTATATTTTTCAACCAATCTTCATCTTTTGAGGATCATTTGATCCTTGGAATGCTAGTGGTTTTTGAAAAAATGTAACTCTTGAGAATGATTATATTATCATCACTTCATGGTTTTACTATAGGGTCCTAAATATAAATGGGTATATATAACTTCCTTAAATATTGAACAACATGAACCACTATCTGAATAAGATTCTAGTACACTGAAGGATTTTCCTTCTATAGTTCATCAGATGCTTCCTCCTATGGCATATTAAAACATCTTCTCAAAGGAATGATTCTATAAAACATTAAAAAAGACAAAAAAACATCAACATTGATATACATATGACCAATTAAATTAAGAGTTACCAGGATATCAAAGAACGTAGATCAACTATGAAAAATACTGGAATCAAATCAAAACATTCCTCAAAGACACTTTTCTAAAATTCCTAGGGTTACTTAAGTATTTTTTACAATGAGATATATCTAGGAACTTGATCGTAACTACCTACCATGTCCTAAAAATACTACCTCATGTCTTTTAAGAAATCTTAGACTACATAATAACATCATGGAAATATGACCAACCTTCCTTTGATACAATTTTTTTAAGAAACATCCAAGATACCCTAGTATATTGATACCCATGATAGTTATAACATGTCCTGAAGGGAATTCCTGATCCCCATAGGTTGGTGACTAGCACCTGGAATCATACAAGAATCAAAAGGAAATGATTTTTCAACAAAATAGTGGAATATAAACATTATCAGTTGGTATTTCAACACTCCTCAAGGAGAAAGTACATGAATAAAAAAGGTAAAATAGTATCTAAACAACAAATCATTAAAAGACACAACAACTATCAAATAAAGTCTCAGAAAACACAAGTAACTTGTGGATAACATCTCCACTAATCACCTCTACCACTCTAGATCCCATGAATCATGTACAACCATCACCTCTAAGTGGTACTTTCCCTTTGCTTGGACCCAAAGTATGATAATATATAAACACCTGATGGAAAAGGTAGGGTGTGATAAAAAAACACATAAGATAACACCATGTGTCCCATAAGCAATTACATAAGATTAAATCATATATGATTTCAATTTAAATAAAACAATGCATGGGAAGACATTTTCATATTTTCAAAAAAACATGCTTTCTACTCAAAATATATAATATATATTAAAATGGTATTAAATAAACATTTTATTTAAAATAATTTATAAAATAGTTGGATTGAATTACACATTTCAATAAACTATGGCATGTATAATCAAGACAAATAAAAACTAACCATAATCATAATACTTGTGGAATGTTAGTTTCTACTAGTAGGATCCTCACACTTATCAATCATCATCATGGATCTAGATATGTGTGAACACTAAAATCAACAACCCAATTGGGGACATAATATAAGAAATAAATCAACACCCCATTAAGAGAATATTTTTGATGGATTTTATACCCTGTGATGGGTTTCTATTTCTGAATGGTTTTTAATGGGTTTGTTTGTGAAATAGGAAATACCTAATGGTTGTATATCCATGGGGACCTAGTTTCCAAAAGGAAGGTGCTTGTTAAGTGATTTTTCCTATGATATTTAAGAACTCACTTTGGTCTATAGGATGGGAGTTCAGTCTCATCACACCCTTTGGGGTGAATAGTTGCCTACTCTGGGACTCTCTTATAGATTTAAGATATGTTCATGAATCATTCATTAATCAGAGAGTATGATGTGGGTCATCCCAAGATTAGAAATCAATTATTAGCATGTGTGGAATTTATAATAATATGTATGTATCCGAGGATATTCATTGATGGAGATATCTGTATGTATTCAAGGTTCAACATCAATGGTATCCACTCATATACTACTTAGATATTCTTTGGTCATTATTATGATGATGCTAGTTTTCAAACCCCATAGTGGGGAACTCTGGAGTTTATTTTCATCCAGGTAGAATAAATTCAGTCTAGATTTTATCATCATCCAAGGAGATGGGAAATTTTTAATGTTGGGATTGAACCCAGAAATGGGATTCCTATGTATGATTTGGAAATGAATCAGAACCCAAATAGTTTTGTGTCACTTAATGGAGAATATCATACCTTTTAAGGTCAAATTATGAGTACCCAACCATACAGTTTTATATCATGTGGCAAGGACATCTAGGAGGAAGGTTCCTAATCAATGTTTATTATGGGAATTATGCAGAAATATCCCAAGGAATCTAGAAGGAATATGAGTTTCCAAGTTGAATTAGACACTAATGGGGATGTGACCTAAAAAGAACAGTGTCGATTTTGGGGTTTGGTTTGAAGATCTATAAGGCTTCCTACATATCCTATTTCGATTGGAATCAAATCCCACGTAGTTCAGTAAGTCTCACAGGGGAGTATATCCCTTTGAGAGGATTAAGTTAGGGCTTATTCAAAAATAGGATGCCTTATAAAAAGTGACCATGAGGGATGTATTAACTCATAGTGGTTTGGGTTCTTAACTTAGGGCCTACTTCTAAAGAGTTTTCCTAGATTAAGAGAATTATGATTGGGGGTTATTTTGAAGAGGGTTCCCATTGATCTCGGGTGTTAAGTAGGCATACTATGTATCTTGGTTCTGATAAGAATCATTCTTGTAGTTTAATCATGAGGACCTATGCCTATGAAGGTCCAACAGTTTTATCTTCTAGGGGAGTATATCCCTTTGAGATGATTAATTCAGGGCTTATTCCTGAAGAGGATTACCTGGGTTTGGATTCATGTGGATTTCATGTTCATTGCTGACCTGTAAATCCCATGTGAGTCATGATCAGTGTGTGAAACAAGAGGAAGCATAATATATGAGAATCACATAACTAACTCTATTCACCGATGAATGGTTGATGGAGAAAATTATGGATTAATCCTAAATAGGATTACCATTTGAGGTTGGGTTAGGGCTTACTCTTAAGGAGGATTCCTTTTTTTTATCAACCTATCATATGAATCAATTGATGAGGTTTTTTAGGAGTTTCTTGAGCAGTGTATTGACTCAAGGTACTCAAGTAATCAAATAATAGAATCTCCACTCATGACATGGGAAAGGAACCAATAGGAGTATTTCAGCTGAAGGAATTTCATGGAGTGTGAAGGAGTATCTCAAATCATGGTATTCTAGGGGGATGTAAGTTGGTCCAAATAAATGGCACAAGGGAAAATGTTGTCGAACCGACCCAAAAATCTCATAGTGCGACTATGCATTTTTCATGGGGGTCAGTTATGGTAAAAAAGGGACCGGGATGAATGGACTGGATCTCATCCCAACCCTAATCCCAAGAAGTGGTGTGGGGGTGCAACTCCCGTGGTAAGGACCACTAGGTTTTCTCAAGTGGGTCACCCTAGTATAGGTCGCCTAGGTAGGTTTTCCTAGTGTGGGTTTCCCTAGGTGGGTCGCCTAGGTATGGGGCCATCTAGGTGGTACCTTTCCCAAGTAGTACTAGGGAGGATCAGACTACCTCTCCCACGTATGGGTCACCCATTTTTGGGGTGCCTATATGCTGGGCTAGGGGCCCTACCTTAGTTAAGGAAGGCCATAGAAGTTTTCCCTTGTCGTGACGGACTACTTGGGTGAAGGACCTACACTATTAGAGCCCTCTCAGGGATTCGTGATCTGGGAGTTCGGTCTTCATCTAAAAAATTGACATGGAGGGTTCTATTTATAGACCCTGGTGGACCTATGGGGATAGTATTGCATGGATGGGCCTTCGTGGATGAGCCTCTTTAGATGGGACTACATTGATGGACCTGCGTAGATGGTCTATGCGATGATGCCATTTCCTTTATAAAATATTTCCATCTTCTAAGTGCCATAACTTTTAATCCGTATGTCTGTTTGGGATCTGTGACTAGTCAAATCAAATATCTTGAAAATATCTATGCCTATTGATATGGTTAATACACCAAATATTCTTATAATAAACTCATAAATTGAATTATAATCCATTTATACCATTTCATCATCGATCTTTTGAATCCACATCCAACTCCTTGAGGGGGTCTTTCCACTTATCCATTATTCTGGAGTATTCATCGGGAACATGGAAATATAGCTTGAATCTTCCTCCTTATTGGTGACTCATTTATACTCAAACTTGAATTTTTTTGTCAGAGTGAGGATGAAATTATGAATTTTGTATAAAAGTTATTATAAATCATTTTTTGTTGTCAACAAAAGAACCCGCTAAGAATAAGATTAATTCAAAATGAAATGAATCTAGTCTTAAGGTAACTTTAGAGAACATTAATGTATTCCTAAATAAATTTGTGGGGTTTTGAGATACATAATTTTTGGAAGTATTCTCTAATTTGTTCCTAATCCAGGGGTCCTAGAGATCATATGGTTCAACTAACTGAGATTCAATAAGAAAATGATGGAGCTCGGGAGGCTGTTCAAAAACTTAAGAGTTAAGTTGAAGGCCTCATGTAATATATGTAAGAGAGACTCCAGTTTTTTGATATTCTTCTTGGGTTTCTTTCTTATAAATGAAAAGATTTTTTTTTCATTCATCCATGTATTCATCCCTTAAACTTTATTGTAAACATATTATCGAATATTATTTTTCATAGAAAGACACCTTCATACCAGCTAATCATAATTACAATGATAGGGAGGGGGTTTACTATTTTCTAAGACAAGAGTCATAATGAGCATAGTTTTACTATTTATAGGGTTATATAGAAAATCCTACAAAGTTTTTGTATTTGTTTAATCACCCTAATTTTTTCTTAAGTTAAATAGGAAAGAGACATAGTGAGAGAGACATGGATTTTTACTAGCATACCCTTTTTGGTTTTTTAGCCTAAAAATATTTGTTAATTTTAACTTTTAATCACATAATATTGCCTAAACCATATAGATCATAGGTCTAGCGAGCTGAGACTTGAATATTTTTCAGGGTTCCCTTTTATGGGTTTTCAACCTCATGAGTACTATGTCTTTTGTTGTGCGAAGTTTAAATTCATGAATTTAAAACTAAAAAGGATAGTGTTTTAGGTCGAAAAAATTTGACCATTAATTTTGATATGATAACCCAAACAAGGCTTGGTGACTAATAATGTTTCAATATTATTCAGACTCATCCGAGTGGAATCTTGAGCCATGATTATATGGTTCCTAAATCTAAAACAAGTTATTTAAGAATAGAATATTTAACTCTTGAGAATGAAGTTACCACTAGTTGAAAACCCCAATATGAGGGTTGTTTTATGAAAGGCCAACTGGGGAACGTACTCTATGATCAAGTAGTGACATCCTAAGGCTGACGGGACCATTATGAGAATGACTAATTCAAGGCCAATGGGGGAACATATTGCATAGTTAGGTAAAGGATTTCCCAAGAATTTTTATATTCTATTTCTTTTGGGTGAAGTAAGTTTAGGGAGATTTGGATTTATCAAGACCACAAGGGGTGGTTTTTCTAAGGTAACATGTCTAAAAAATGAAGGGAATATCTGTGTCGGCATGGTCCACAAATGGGAAACCACTCCTACAAATATTTGATGTTTGAATGAGGGTAAATTGTGTTAGATAACCAATTTCAGGGGGATAAGGTATCTTTTTGAAAAACGATGAAGGTATTTTCTAGTTTAAAGTCATAAAACAAGGATATTATGTCATGTAGTTTAAAGTCATGAAACATGGAGATTATGTTTTGTTGTTGAGAAATCATGTAGTGAGGACATTATGCTATGTAGTTTAAAGTCATTCAATAAAGACATTATGTTATTTCAGTTTAAAGTCATGAAGCAAGGGCATTATGTTGTGTAGTTTAAAGTTGTGTACCATGTAAATTATGTCATACAATTTTAAAGTCATGCAGTACGGAAATTATGTTGTGCTGTTTAAATTCACGTAGTAAAGACATTATGTTGTGAATTTTTAAAGTCATGCAACAAGTACATTATTAGGGATTTAATTTAAGTTCTTTATCTTCGACCGATGGTTCGATGATTCTATGATTCTTGGTAATGTTTCCGGAAATATGCTACAATATTTAGGTATGGAAGGAGAAAGTTGTACATTGTGATTTGGGGATTCCCAAATCTGAAGGGTGGTTTGGGAAAAAATGATTATAAAATTAGAGGAGTTATCTCCTAAGAACAAAGTTACCAATGGTTGAAAAACCCATTATGATGATTGTTTTATGCAAGGCCAAATGGAGCACGTACTATATAGTCAATAGTGTCATCCTTTGGCTGATAAACCCATTTTGTGGGAAATATATGTAAGGTAAACTGGGGCGCGTACTACATGGTTAGACAAAAAATATCTCAAGAATTATGACATTAAATTGTTAAAAGGCGATGAAAGTTTATGGAGATTCAGATCTTACCAAGATTAGATTTTGGTTTATAGATAATAGTTCATGAATATGGAAGAGGTATTCCAAGTCATGATTTCCAAAGAATCAAGGGATTAGGATTTTTATGAAGGTCTGACCCAAATGCAAGAAGTATGGGTCTTCTTTTTTAGGTCATATGACTAAGAACATAATATTATGGAAATGATGGATGGTACATGGTCAAATAGCCCAAGGTTATTCCAGTATTCTTTGAACTTATGATGATTGTAAATGTAAACCACAATCTTGGATACTTTTAGGTCAGAATAAAGGATATGGGACAAATACACAGAGGTTGACCGCTGATTTTAAATTATGAGATCCATAATACCATTGCCAAAAGATTAAAGGGTCAGAAGAGGATTCTCTTAAGTGAGAAATTACCACTATTTGAAAAACCCATTATGAGGGTTTCTTTGTGCAAGGCCAACTAGGGAAAATACTGCATAGCTAAATAGTAGCATCCTTTGGATGAAATTCCCATTATAGGGGCAATTTATACAAGGAAAACTGGGGAACGTACTGCATGGTCAGGAAAAGGAGCTCTAAGGTTTTAGGCATTCTACCAGAAAAAGCCAAAGAAAGGTTATAAAGATCTAAAAATTATTCAAAATTTGGAGTATGAAATGTGAAAGAGGCATTATTCAATTCATAAAGAAATAATTAGACCAATAATGGACATGAATTTGGAGTCCCTTTCACAAATTTTACTCATATGTATAAGGGGGAATCTCATGTTTCCTTAGTGGGTTCTCTAAGGAGAGGACCCAAAATAAAAGCTCATGCATAAATTTTTGATTGTATACAAAAGAGGGGTAATTTTATTTTAACCCATGGTTAGGGATAGGGCTTAAGTCCTAGGCTTCAATACATAAATCAATGATATGAGAACCAAGCCACACGTTGTTCTAGAGGCACCATGTAGTTTGAAGTCATTTGGAGAGGATGTTGGACATGTAGTTTAACATCTTATGAAAAGGATGTGGTTTATTGTGATTTGAAAAGAAATATTATGGTTAGTCAAGGGTGAAGATCCCAAGTGTCACTACATATCTTGTTAGATCAAGAATAAAGACACACGTAGTTCCAACATATACAAGTTCATGCGTAAAGTTAGAACTCGTATTGGTTCTCCCCGTGAAGATCTTACTCATACATGGGAGAGTAGGTGATTTTCTATGTTGTGTTGCAGCTGGGCCTAGGATTAAAGATCTAGGTGTCACTATGTATCTCATATTGATGAGAATAAAGACACACATAGTTCTCAAAGGACCTGGTAGTTTACTGCCATATTGTAAGGACATCTATTGTACCTTTTAATGTCTTGCAGCAAGGATCATAATAGTTCCAATGTGAATAGATAAACCTTACTTATGAAATGAAATCCTTTTATAAACTCATAAGCCCACGTGATCTATTCTCAGTGTGAGAAATAA
This sequence comes from Viscum album, assembly GCA_963277665.1. NCBI lineage: Eukaryota > Viridiplantae > Streptophyta > Magnoliopsida > Santalales > Viscaceae > Viscum > Viscum album. The sequence goes on from OY728140.1 coordinate 862,520,329, forward strand.
GGAGTGGTAAAAGTTTCTCCTACAACACAAAGCTAACAAAAGTAAAGTATATGGTAATTTCAATTATGTGGTGGTTGAGCTAGGATATGGGATCCAGGATTCACAACCTATTTCATTGGGATGAGAATCAATCCATAAGTAGTTCTTCAGATTCTTTATTGTTAAAACATAATGCAGTAAGGATGGAGGTAATCTGAAATGAATTGATGGGAGTATTATGATTGAAACAAGGTGTTGGACCCAAATGTCACTATGTATCTCATTGGGATGACAATCAAGCCACACGTGGTCCTTTCTAGGATCCCTATGTATATCTGATTCATGTGTGGGATGTAAATGGGCTTTATGATTTAATCACGACTGGACCCCAGATTAGATATCTAGGCGTGACTATGTATCTCAATAGGATGAGAATCAAGCCACATGTAGTTCTTGAAAATTATCCCTATATAGGTTTGATTCATGGAAAAAGAGAGTGAATGGGACTTTTTAAACATTTTTTCTGGACCAGAGATAGAAGATTTGGGCATCACTATATATCTTGGTAGGGAAAGAGTCAAGTCACACATAGTTCTTGATAATGGTTCCCCACACCAACTAGTTTTTAATGTGAGTAAGGGGATTTAATATTCTCCAGTTCAAAGGGTGTTCCCCAAACACGAGGCTAGGCATCACCATGAATCTCCTTGTAATGAGAATCAAACCATACATATTAGAAAATTTCTCTAGTTGAGATCTGATTCATACACAGGGAAAGAATAAATTTTCTTCATGATCATGGTTAGACCCTATATTGAAGATTCTGGTGTCACTATGTATCTCACTAAAGTGAGAATCAAGCCCCAAATATTTCTTCAAAAAGGATTCCTATATAGGTATGTTCTAAACACTATAAAAAATTAGGATTGAGTGCCACTTGGGAGTGAAAATGATGTGAGTGATGCTTACGTATGGAAGCTATCCATTTTTTTGAAAGAACATAAGGAATATCTACTCATGGTATTTTGAAGGATTTATTAACATCATATGAGGGAGACATTAACCATACATTTTAATGTCATGTGGTGAGGAAAAATGGTGTTGTTTAGTTTTAGGACATGTAACTAAGACCTCATGTCATGGATATTATCATCTTGTGATGAGGAAAATGATGCTATACAGTTTAACGTCATGTAACATGGATGTAAATGGTGCTATTCAGTTTAACATCCTATACCTAAGACAAACTCTGTGTGATTACAAAAAGTGCTTATTCAGTAACCTTGAATTGGTTGTAGTTGTAGTGAGTTCTCCATTCATTGAGACCAAGGAATAAGATCCATTATAGTGGAAATTATGTATATAATAAGGACCTTCCCACTTTGGATAATGTTTGGGATGTTTCTATCATGGTATCATTGGATTCCTAATGACCAATAACAATTATCCTTGGAGGAATGAATGGAAGAAGACATTATTGTTAAAGGATCATACTATCTGGTTCTGATATACCTCCAAGTGATTTAAGGTGTGCAATATCTTTTCATATAGTCATTTCTGATACTGTTCATCTATAGATAGATTTTCACAAATGGAAATACGGAGAGGTGTAAATTGAATTTCATTGAGCATTACTACTTCTATTCTTTACACAAATTAGCATAGGGTTTCTCGTGTGGAAGTACAAGTTATAATCTGATAAGACCATAAGGCATGTAAGATCTTATCAAGCCAAAATTTCTTATATTTATCCACCATATTTTGGAGTATGTTTGATAGGGTCTTGTTAAAATCCTTTATATATCCATTGGTCATTGCATAATAGAGGGATGAATTGTTGGATTTGATATTGAATTCATAATATATCCTTTCTACCTCAGCAGAACAAAAATTGGTATCATTTTCAGTCAATATAGTATTAAGTACACAAAATATAGTAATAATATTAGATTTGATAAAGATAACAATGATTTTGGTTTCGACTTATTTGAGTGGTATTTCCTCATTCCATTTAGAGAATAAATTTGTAGTAGTAAGGATGTGATTGAACTGCTTAGCTATTGTTGGATTATATGATCTAATAACATCCATTTCCCATGTGGAAAATGGCTAGGAGTATTTAACTATATTTAGAAACTCTAAGGGTTGATGAATGAAATAGGAATTCACTTGGTAGGGATGAAACTTCTTAAAGAATTATACAAAAGCATGCATTACCAAAGGCCAAAAGTATCCAAGCCTTTATATTTAATTAGAAATCCTATACCATAATTGGTGGGAACTATTGGATCCTACATGTACTTATTCCATAATAACCACAATCTCTTATCCATAAACACATCTGAGAAGGACTCTATCAAAGTCTCATTTGTAAAGGACTTTCTGGTTATTTAGGCTATCATAAATGGTGAAATTAGTCGTTCGTCACTAGATATGCTCTCTTATAACCCTGTCTAATAGAAGTACTCCATCATAGAGATATTCCATAATGGGCGACATCCATCCCATTGATATGGAAATTGTTTGATGTTGGGATTGAACCCATAAATGGTATTCCTATGTATCCTTGTGAAAGGAATCAGAATCCATGTAGTTTGGCGTTGCTTAATGGGGATCACCAAAACTTTTAAGGTTATGTGATGAGGACCCAACTATACTGTTTAACATCATGTGGCAAGGATGTCTAGGAGTAAGTTTCCTAGTCAATGTTTATTTTAGGAATTATAGTAAAATATCCCGAGGAACCTGGAATGGATATGAGTTTCCAAGTTGAATTAGACCCTGCTGGGGATATGGGTCAAAAATAACATGGTTGATTTAGGAGTTGGTTTTGAAACTCAGGGAGGATTCCTGTACATCCCATTGGGATGGGAATCAAATCCCACATATTTTGGTAAGTCTCACAGGGGATTATATTCATTTGAGAGGATTAATTTTGGGCTTATTCCTAAAGTGGATGACTTATAAAAAGGGACCATGAGGGATGTATTAACTCATGGTGTATTCAAGGATTAACTTGAGGCATAATCCTAAGAAGGATTCCCAAATTAATGAAATTATGATTGGGGTTAGTCATGAGGAGGATTCCCATTGATCTCATACCATAGGTAGGCATCATACATATCCTGGTTATAGTAGGAATCAGTGCTCTCATAGTTTAATCATGAGGGCCTATGACTATGGGGGCCTTATAGTTTTATCTCATAGGGGATTATGGACGTTTGAGATGGTTAATTTATGAATTATTTCTAAGGAGGATGCCCAGGTTTTGGAGTCATTTGGATTTTTTGATCACTTCTGACCTTAATGATTATGTGATCCCTGATTTGTGTGAGAAACAATAGGATGTGGAAGATCTAAGAACCTCACAATTTTCTCTGTTCGCTGATAGATGAGTGCTGGAGAAGATTGGGGATTACTCCTAAACAAGATTACCATTTGAGGTTTGGTTGGGGATTACTCTTATGTAGGATTCCCAGGCATTGGTTAAACTTGGAATAGAATTTAGTTGATGAGGTTCTTAGGAGTTTATCAAGGAGTGTATCAACTCATGGTACTCAAGGAATCCAAGACGATAATCTCCACTCATGAAATAGGAAATGAACCAAGAAGACTGTGTCAACTAAATTAATTTCATGGAGTGTGAATGATTATATCAAATAATGGTATTCTAGAAGGTGGAAGTTGGGCCTCATAAAGGGAATAATGGAAAATGTCGTCAACCCGACCTAAAATGTTCACGGTGTGATTATCCATTTATAATGGGGGTGAGTGATGATAGTGATGGTACTGGCCTAAAGGGATGGTACTGTAGCCCAACACAGATCTTGAGTGGTGGTGCGGGTGCATAGTCCCCATGGTATGGACTATAAGGTTATCTCAAGTGGGTATCCCTAGTATGGGTCACCTAGGTAGGTTTCCCTAGTATGGATCACCGTAGGTGGGTCGCCCAGGTATGGGGTAACCCAGGTGGTACGTTGCCCAAGTAGTAATAGGGTGGATCAGACTACCTCACTTAGGTATGGTTCGTCCAAGTTTGGTTTTCCCAAATGCTGGGTCGGGGGCCTTTCCTTAGTGAAGTCAGGCCATGGAAGGTCACCCAAGTAGTGACAGACCACATGGGTGAAGGACCTGCACCACCAAATCCATCTATGGGATTCACAGTCAAGGATTTTGACCATATTTTAAAAATTTTTAGGTGGAGGGGTCTATATATTTACCCTAGTGGACCAATGCGGATAGTCCTATGTAGATAGGCTGGTGCGGATGGGCAATGCAGATGGCATGTGTGGATGATGTTCATTAGGATTTCATTTCCTTTATATTTTTTTGTTTTCTGATTGACATAATTTTTAATCCATATGTCTGTTTGGGATATGTACCCAGTCAAATCAAAGCTATTAAAGAGATATAAACTTCTTGATATAGGGAATACACAAAATATTCACATAAGAAACTTTTAAAATTTATTTTAATCCATCAATACCTTTTCATCATCGATCATGGAAATCTATAGCCAACTCCTAGATGGGGTCTTTCCACTTATCCCTCATTCTGGAGTAGTCCTTAGAAACATGGAAATATATACTTCATATTCCTCCATCTTGTTGACATGATTATAAAAACTCTTGGCATTTGTTGTCTTAGTGAGGGTCACATGATGAATTTTGTGGCAAAGTGCATGAAACAAAATTTTCAGTGTCAACAGGGACCCATTATGGTAAATCATTCTGAAATTGGTTTAGTTAGTGTTTTCATTATCAATCCATTACAAGAGAGACAAAGTTCTAGTATGGGGTTTTTAATCACCTGCTAACTACACAGGATCACATGTTCGTCAAATAATAAATCAACAATGGTCAAATAAACCATTTCAAATCATTTCATTATTAATATTTTAGTTTCCCAATTTCGGTTTCTACATGTATTTTTATTTAAAAAAAAGGTTTTCATCAAATTCATATCCTTTCAAATAATCCTTCATTTTAATAAAATTTTATAAATAAATATCAAATCATTTCATCAAATCCACTTTCTATTCATGCAATCATTTTTCTCAAAATCCAGTCAATAATTTAAATTCCATTGAAATTGGAAATTTATTAAAAATTACATGCATTTATTACATTATACATCAAATCTTCTCAAATATAGGTTTTCTATCAAATTAAAACCTCATTTCAAATCAATCAATAAACATAGAGTATCAATTTTCAGGTTAATCTTTTTTGAACCAAATACATTTAATCATGTGATAAGAACACCAAAACACTTATATAAGGATCCTACAATGAAGAATGAAGGTTTAGAAGATCATGAAATCAAACCTAGAATCAATATCCATAAAACAAAAGATCCAATACATCATTAATATGTGGATTCACCACTCTCAAAAAAGAGAAAAATACATTAAAGAGAAAAACTAGATTAATGGAGAAAAAACATACTGAAAAGGGTTCATATATTCCACATGTAAGTTTATTTGCAAGGGAATGGGTTTGAGGATCCAATGAATCATATAGAGAGCCTCCAAAATAAAATTAAAATGATTAGGGTCAATCGGGGGTGGGGTGTTAGGAATCATAAAAATGTGTCCCATTTTTTTAAATAAAATTTTAGGTGGTTAGTAACCCACACACATTGTTTGTTGCATGGTCCCCATAGTTAGTAGTCACCATGCGCAAAAATTGTGTTCTCCTATTAGACTTATGGATGTGGTTCCTAATTTGAACACATGTTTAAACTAACCATGAACCAACCATCAAAAAAACCACTATCCATAGGGTGAATGATTTGGAGGGGTAGTCGTATGGTTTGGAAAAACTGTGCAAACCCTTCTAGTGGCTTAACCTTCGTCAGACCATTTTCCAGGAAAAACCTAAAGATTTTCCCTAACCATGCGCTAACAATTCACAAAAACCAAAATGTTTTAAAAAAATTCCAAATTTCACCCAAAAAAACAGAGACAATCCCTAAACAAATTATGATCAAAACAAGGGTCAAGACATAATTGAAATTAATTAACAAAATGTTTTATATAAGATCAAACTGAATTAGATCAAATAATCATATAAATATTAAATCTCAATCCTAATATGTATTCTAAAATGACCCATAATTTCAACCTAGGATACTTTTATGTCAACTATGTCACACTTGGTACATCATATAATTCTCTTGTTTGAACCTATTTCATTTTAAGTTATGTTTCCTCATACTTCCTAACCTGATACATTAAAGTAATTAGGAAATAAATCCTTCATAATAGCTTATCATGTGAATGTGATTAACTAGAGCATATCTCCTAATAGTGTCTAGGTAGGTGTGAATTATTAGGCCCACTCATCATGCACTAGAGTGAATATTGAGTTGATAATCAACTAGAACTTTTTTAAGGTGATTACTCCTAGGTGAATTTTTTCCACATCCACATCCACATTCCTATATATAGTCGAGGATTTAATTTTTTAAAAACAAATAAAACTATATTTTAGTAAAACTTTATGATGTTATCATCTACCTAGACTTATCCCTAGTATTTTCAATAAATTTCTCTCATCTTAATCCAAAAATTTAAAAACTTATCCCAAATAAATTACTAAACCATGATTAGATACTAACTATTGTAACATGATATAATATATTATTATTTTAAAATATTTCCATTATTTAAACATTACATTTAATAATCCCAAGAATATAATTTTTAATATCTTTGGGCACTAGCTTCCTGAAAAAATTATATTACAACACATGATGCATAATTGAGCCACACTATACTCAATCTAGCTTATTATAAGTTATAATCATTTCATAACCTTGGGAATGGAAACGTAATATTAGGATGATCTCAAATTCTAATTAAAAAATAATAATAAATCATAATGGTTAGACAATACATATATGTTAGGTGGCATAACATGATATCTGAAGTGATTCATCATAAACATGGAACCAAGGGATAGGGGAAGGATATCATAAGATAATGGAATCATAAATACTTTGAAACAACATAAATAATAAAATCATAAACATATTTCAAGTCACACCACTAAGATAATAGAACATAGTTTGCTTAGGCTAATTTCCTACACACCATACATGAGGCTCACCATCAAGAAAACATAGCATAGTGTAGGATAACTACCCAAGGACCATACATGGTAAATTATGAGATAAAAACATTTCCCAATGCATTGGATCACTATAAGGGAAAATTCACCATATTCATAACATGTACATACATATGTGTTCCATAAGAGGAAAATAAACAATACATAAATAATCAGCACGATAAAACCCATGAGGAATAAGTGAGTTTCATAATCTTGTCCCAAAGCATAACCGAAGGATATATCACATGGATTCCAAAGAGAATAAGGAATTAAATCATATTCAATGCTCATATTTTAATAAATAATCATTTTTCTTGAAAATTGAGTTCTAATATATAGAAATTCTCTAAAAGGATCGAGGATAAGTAAGAATAAAAACGAACAGCATAAGTGATACTTTTAGAAATGGGGAAAGGATATTTTAAATAAGGAATGAACATTTAATATTATATTATACCATAATTGAACTTGGTGGGTTTTCCATAAAAAAATTTTGGTTTTAAATATCATTACATGGTTTAAATAATTTTATGGGGGGTGGTACTTGACATTAAATGAGACATAGGGAATTTCCAATAAATTAGGTTTTCTTAAAAAAATATAATTAAAAAATTAAATTAAAACATTTATTATCCCCATAAAAAAGGTATAATAAAATAGGTATATATTTAAGGAAATATATATTAAAAATATGTAATTAATATATGAGAATAATAAAAAGAAAAAGGGAGAAAAATAAAGACAACGTCTAACCCAAAACCAGCAAGGGTGGTTTGGAAGATCCATTTTTATGTTTTAAATAACTTTATTGAAACCCATATCATAAAAAGGGATAATAAATAATATTTCTTAAAATATGATAATGGAAAAATTAATCTTACATGGGGTAACACATAATTAGGTTTCCAAATACGATGGAGAACATTGGTTGGAAGAGAAAATGTGGACACGAAAGAAAAATCATCATTAAAGAGAATGAGAATTATTCTTAACAATGTCATAATTTTATGGGGAATAAATTCATATTGGAGGATTATTTGAATCAAAATTTTCATTCACACATATAGAAATATAATTTCAAATAAAATTATTATAGTGAATAAGCATATCATATAAGTAATAAGATCAAGATGAAACATTATATCTCAATGAAAGGGGGTTTGAGTAACAAATCCCTTACAACATCATAATCGTTAGAAATAAAAATACATGGAAGGTATAAAATGAAATGTATTTGAAAATAACATTTATTTAAAGAAATTTATGATAAAAAAATAAATTTCCAATACACGCACCACAAAAAATAAAGGAACAAGTGGTAGAAAAAATAATATCTTAATTAAATAAAATTGAGATACAAAAACTCATACCTTAGGTCAAATTTATTCTATGTGCATGTATAATATATTGGATAATAAAATTAATTTTATTAAAAACTTTATTAATATCCTTATTCATATAAATATCATGTTTTAAGGTCTATATATTACTATATTTTATTAATTAAATATATAGTTTTTTTTCATGTCGGTTACTTGAGGCCACCAAGTCAATTTCTCTATAATTTACTTGGTATGTTGACCATTTTAAAATATATCAAAAATAGATTTATAATCACCACAATTTTATATGTGTTTTTAATTTATTATTTTATTTTCACAAAATATATATAGTTCTATATGTTTCTAAAATGGACTCTAATTAAAAAATGCTCTTCAACATGTTTATTTAAGGAGGTTAAGTTTTTTATAATCATTTATTATTAATATAAATTATATATTTTTAAAATATTATAATTAAAATATATTAATAGTTTCATAAATATCTTGTTTATATAATGGATAAATTTTTAAATTCATATATGGTAGTAGCTAATAGGAAAATGAAATACATCACTATGTGGAGGCGGTAGTCCCCATGAACATGGAAGACACTTTCATTTTCTATAGAATGGAGGGGGTATAGAAATAAAATAATATATCATTTCAGAATATTATTAATTTTAAAAATATTATATTTTATCATTGAATAACTCTTTTTAATCAGTCATGTAATGAGTATTTAAATAATTGAACCCATTTTTTATGGAGGAAGTCGTCCACACAAACACATGAAGACGTCTTTATTTTTTTGAATGGTTTTGTATGGAATTAGAAGAGTGATATTCCATTAGTATAATTAAATTAATCATATTAATAGTACTTATGTTATCATACCTTCATGTATAGAGAATATTTTATATGGTAGAGGAATATTAAGAAGAAAATACTAAGGAGTAAGAATTCATCACATTTAAAGCTTGAACTTTCCCTTGAAATTTTCATGGAAATGAATGGAATAATCTGACTTATAGAGACCATGACAATATGTAAATGAAATAGAAATATAGTATAGGTTAATCTTAAATAGTTTAAATAAAATTTAAAAGGTAACTATAGCATTAAAAGGGTGTAAGTGATATCTTTTAATAAGTGGAGAAAAGGGGGCTTTTGTGAACACCCATTAATCCTCAATAATAGAATGCAAATATTCAAGGTAAAATGGATCAAAAAGTGATAAATAATGGAGTTTTGGGTTATAATGGATTTTTAAACCTCAAAACATGTTTATAAACATGTTTTAAACTTTGTTTTGTGTCATTTTCCATTATATTTTTACACAACCATTTCAGTTTTTACCTTGGTAACTGGTTTTTAACTAAGTATGTTTTACTAAACATATAAGATAAAAATTCTTTCCAAATTTGTGTGTGATGAAAATAAATTTATTCTCTATTTAGTCTAATTATATTTCTAAAAAATTTAAAAATAACTTTTAAATTGAAACTATAATACATAAAAATATAGTATTTTGTAAAAAAATGATGTTTTATCCAATAAGTGTTCTATGTATTTTATAACATTAATTACCAATATGAAATGGGTGATAATGTTTATATATAGTATTAAAAATTATATTAGATTAATTTTTGATAAGATATTAATTTATTTGATTAGATAAAAGTTACATAATATTAACAAAATAATTCACTGAAAATATCAATTTTACTATTTTTGTGGTAATTAAAATTAATATCAGTAATCAAATTTATATGCTTAAAAATTAAATTGACCTTTAAAAAAAATTTAAGTCATTCTTGTATTATGATAATATTTTAAAAGTGATGGTATTTATAAAAATGGGCATTTTTCACTATTCTACTAAAAATCAATATTTGAAGAAAAATCAAAAAAATTAACACTAAGATAATTATAAAATTATAGATTCAAAAATTAATTTAAATGTTTAAAATTTAGATTCTAAAATTTATAAATCCATCTTTTAAATGAAAATTCATTATATAATGAAAAAAATATTTTATTGAAAAAATTTCATATTTAAACAATAAATGTTTTTAATATTATTTCAGATAAATTTATAATTTAAATAATATTAATATATTATTTAATATATAATAATATTATAGAAGTGGTTTATTTACATTATTAGGATAAAATATAAACTAATTTTAAAAATAGTTTTTTTGAAAAAAAAATCTTTTATAGTGAATAGTCTACCAAATACCATGAATTATTTTTATTATAAAAAATTAATTTTACTAATTTATTGATATTAATATATTTATTTTTATTTTATAAAATCATCTTATCATACTTTAATAATTATAATGTTAATATGTAATTCATATATATAAATATATATTTATAATATTTTAATGTTATATTTTTAGCTATTTATTATCCATTAATTATATTATTTTCAATTTACTACTAACAACTCATGAATTTAATATACCAATTGAATACATGTTCATCCAATTACCATATTTCCAACAAAAATATTTATAATGGCTTGATTTCATTCTTATACATAGCCTTACTAAACTCATTCATTAAATTCACACTTTTTAAGTCTCACTTATCATTTCCACAGTTTCCATTTTAGATTTCACAATATGATTTCTCCTTTAATGATTTACTTCCTTGTTTTGGGATTTTTTGTATATTGGTGATCCTCAAGGATGAATATAATTCAAGTAACCTTCTAGTGTTGAATATTTTATTATTTTATATTTATTATCCCATTTTAATTTATAAAATTTTAAATGATATATTAATATTTGGCGAGTAGTAATATATGTTGTGAAATACTTATTTTCAAGTGATTTTTTATAATGTTTTATTATTAATGAATAAAGTGTTATTTGTTTAATTGCTATATTTTATTACTTATTACCTAATCTATTTAAATTAGTTTAAAAAAATATAAAAAATAGTTTATAATTGTAAACATATAGTTTATGAAAATAATATGTTCCTTAAAAACATGGGACATTATTTTCTCCCCCTTAAATAAATTATGACCTAAGAAATTTAATTATCAATTACTAATAACAATACTTAAGGGTATCTAAAGATAACTATGAATCAAGATATATATTCAATGTTATTCAAACCTTTATATATTATGAAAGACTTGATAACATATCCTTTCCATAATTATAAGAATATATTGACATTATAAAGATTTTATTCCAAATATTCCTATATAACTAAGTCTTAAGTATTTCTAGAGACATACCTTCCACCTCATCATTTTCAAGATCCAGTTTCCAACCAAATATTAAAACCAAAATTATTATGAAAATGTCCAAAACAATTAGAGTAAATGATCATTATGAATATTTATTCTCAGTTCGATGGTTTATTCTCTGATGATGCCTTCATTTTAACCTATGATACTTTCATTTCAACTATGTAACACTTGTTTTATCCTCTAACTATCTTGGTTCAACCTAGATTACTTTAAGTTATGTTCTCTCATTACTTCTAACTATATACCTTTGATTAATAATGAAATTAATCATTCATAATGTCTTATGAATATAATGTGACTAACCAAATCATATCATATGAGAGTTTCTAGCTAGGTTTATAGTAATAGTCCCCCTAATCATGCATTAGATTGAATATTTAGTTGATATGCAACAAATACTTTTTTGGGTGATTCCCCATAGGTGCATCTAGACCAAAGATGAATCCAAATTCCAGTATCTGAATAGTTATGTAATTTCTCTAAAACCAAAAAATCTATAATTTACCAAAACTTCAGTTTGTTATTCTATATTTAAAATTACCCCTTATAATTATCCCTAGGGTTTTCAAAAAATTTATCACATCATAATACAAAAAATTTCTAAACAAATCCCCCAGAATAACTAAACCCCACATTGATACCAACTATAGAGACCCGATCTAATCATATAATTATTTTAAGTCATTTACATATGTTAAACATTACATCTCACAATCCCAAGAACTGAAGGTTTTTTTGTTTTTGAGGACTAGATACATTAGAAACTTATATCCCAACACTTGTGAACATTTACTAATAATTGAGACATACTAGAATATTTCTTGATTTATCATAAGTTATACTCATCTTCATAACTAGGGAAATGGAAACATAAGAAAGTGGTGAGAGAAAACACTCAGTAAGGAAAAAACTAGAGTAAATCATGATGGATCTATATAAGGTAATAGGATGACATGATATAAAAAGAGAATGATCATAAGAACGTAGATAAGTTCTAAGGGACTGATATCATATGATCATGGAATCATAAATTTGTTTTAAAAAATAAATCATAACATTATAATAATAAGTCATGGATCAATGCCTAGTCAACCCAATATAGCTAATCGATCATGCACTATACTTGAGTTTCACTATCAAGACATCATGACATAGCAAGCTTAGGCTAACCACCCATGCACTATAAATGGTATTTTATGAGATGAAATTATTACCTAATGAATCATAGCTCTATTAGGTTACACCATTTATATTCATAACATTTACATGAATATGTGTTCCATAATAGGTAAAAAAACCATATATATAACATAATCATGACAAAACCCATGAGAAAGAAGTTGGTTTCATAATCGTGTCTCAAATAATAATTTAAGGATTTATCATAATGATTTCCTAGAGAAGAAGCAATTAAATAACTATCAAGGATTATATTTTAATAAATAATAATTGTCCTTGAACATTGAGTTAAAATGTATAAAAATTATTTGGAATAGTCAAGGATAAGTAAGATTAAAAACAAATCACATAGGTGATGCTTTTCGAAATGGGAATAGGATCTTCTAAAGAAGCAAGGAACATATTATTTTTATTGAGAAAATAATTAAACTAATATGGTTTTAAATAAAATAAATAGGGTTTTAAAAATATATCTATGGTTTAAATAAATTTATGGGGGTGTTACTTGACATTAAATGAGACATAGGGAAGTTCCTATAAGGACCCATCTTTAAACATTACATAATCTTGAATTAAATGAATAATTCACATTGAGGATCTTTTTAGGTTTAGAGTTTTAGAGAATTAGGCATAATAATTTTATTACATATCAAAAAATTTCAAAGTATATAGTTCAAATCAATTTCCATTTCATTCAAAAAATAAAAACTCTTGAAAAAAGAGAGTCATGTCTACTTCCATGTCTTAGACAATAATATTTTTCCTTGATCTCATCCTTAACCCCATTCATCTTTAAGTCCTATGAAAAACATTTCAAAACATGGGATGAGCATAAAATGCTCAGTAAAGGATACACAAACAAGAAAAACTATTATTTTTTCAAAAAAAAGTAAACCATGAATACTTTATCATAAGTAATACTTTTCACCTTTATGAAGTAGTAAATACTCTTCACTGAATAAAAGATCATTAATTACCAATTTATAAACACAATATTACCATAAAACCCATATAAAGAACACATAACATATAGAGGAAACTTGGGACATAAACATACTTAAATGAAATAACCATACGGTTGACTTCCACACATATCACTAAATGGAATAGCCATACGGCCGACTTCCATACCCAATCCATTGGAGGTTATAACATAACCACCCGTCCAGGTTTATCACAGAACCACCCATCATATGGTTTATAACATAGACACCCATAAAATGTCAATTTACCATCATAACACATAAAATATTTCAAATATAAAAATTTCACTAATAAAATTTCACATTAAATCACAAGAAATAATTTCAAGATATTGAAATAATCAATGCTTTATCAAACCATTTTCAAAACCATTTAAAAAGAGATTTTTGAATCAAAGTGTCCCATAACAATTTAAAATTTTAAAGGAATTATCATTTTAAAATATTAATGTCCCCATATATAAATCCTCAAAACCATTTTTAAAACATGTACATTAAATAGAAAGATTTAGAATAAAAAACATTTAAAACGATATTTTAGTTAAAGAATTTTTAACAAAATGAGAGTCGCTTGAATACAAATAATTGAGGAATTACATTTAATAAAAACGTTATAATATCATGAGAATAAATTTATTCATGATATAATATTCCAAAGGACAGTATATACACTATATAAAAGTGAATTGGTGCATAACAATAATGATGTCTCAATGGAAAGTAAATTGAGATGAAATCCATTATAAAGAGGGTATCCTTAGATTAAAGATAAATATATGAAATAATTATGTGTGACAAATAAGAATACACCCAATATAATTAGATATTAATTTTAAAACAATAATAGGTCATTCACACATATTTATAGCACGGCATAATCAAGAAGTAGAAGTTTAACCCAAAGAATTGAATTTGGGTAAAGAAGTTCCCTTACAGAAATTCGACAGCCTAACGACGTCACTTTAATATTCATAGAATGATTTGATGAGATAGAAAAGATTATATCATAACTTGGACATAAAACTTACATAAATAAGGATATATAAGAACACATCTTGACATATGAAGATGTAAATTAAAAGACATAACCAAAAGAAGTCTTTTAAAAGGAGAAGGGTGAAAGGTTGCTTTACTGATTTTGTAACTTATGAAACATACCCCCCCATGAAAGAATGAGAATACAATTAAGAGGTAAATACCCATAAATTAAATTATATTACACAATTAATAAATTCATGGGTAGTACATACACCATACAAAAGGAATTGGTGGAAAATATAGCATGAATCTCACAGGAATAAAAAGTGAGATAAAAACCCCTTACCACGTAGCAATCAATCGAGTCATATGAAGAAAAATTAATAACCAAAAAATTATTCACAGAATACCATTAATATAAAGAGAATAATGATAATATATATCAAATGTTAGTACACAATACACCACATTCAATAAATAAGTGTCGAACTATGGAAATCTCACGGAATTAAAAGTAAAATAAGAATCCCCTTACCTCATGTCCGACTTGACTCGTATGTTCCGTGTTCTTCCTGAATAATAAAATTAAGTTAATATATAATTACATAAGAAATTTTTTAAAGTTTATTATTCCTTTTATATCACTTATTTCCTTCTTATACCGATTAGTTAAATATTTGAGTTCAAAGAGGATGTTTGGTCGATGTTTAGAACATTAGTCAAAAATGAACTTGTTATAATTACAAATTGTCCATGTGGTAAAAATTACATTATCTCTAGAATTATATTCATGATTTATATATCATATATAACATATATATATACAGTGTATATATATTTATAATATTCCATATCATTTGGAGTTAAGAAATGAAACACATCGTTCATGGAGACGGTAAGTCGTACGTACGCATTAACACTACTTTAATTTCTATTTTATATTTAAAGGAATGAAAACATAATAATACTTAGGTATATTATAATTCCAATATAATATCATATGATATATATGTTACATAATTTCATTAACATCATCTTTTATATGTTCCACATTTTTCATAAACAAATCATATCACCTTGAGGGGGCGGTAGTCCGCACTTCCTCAAATGAAATTACCATGTTTACACATATTTGAAAGCATAAATTTATTCTATAAAAGGAAAATACAGAAGAATAAAGAAAACATAAACATAATATATATCATATATAAATATAGTGTCATCTTAATGGCCTCCATGAGAGCTGGTAGGAGATAATCAAGAAATCATCGTTTCGTGAGGTGTTAGTTTTCCATCCATAGAAACAGTATGTTCTTCACCCATTAGATGGAGGTGTGTGAAAGTTTCGATATAATAATTCTCCTAAAAAAATTATAGTATATTTAGGATACTGTTTTAAATATAAAATAAATAAATAAAAAGAGTTTAGGGGTTGTAGAAGTAAAATAAATGAAAAGAAGTTAAGAGAAACTGTTACCTTTAATTTGGGTAACTCCCTTTGGTTTGAACCAAAAGGACTTCTTTAAGTGCCTTCTACCTAAGGTAAGGATTATATGAGGAGGAGGGGGATATTTAGATCTTATTTGGTCAGGGTTTGGATGAGTAAATGGGCTTGAAAGGTGTGAGTAATGGGTTAGAAGTGAGGGCGTTTTATAAGGGGGGGGATGGGCTCTTTAGGAAAGTGTAAAAATATTATTTTATTATATAATGATATTCAGTTTCTAAAGGTCCAAAACTAATTAAAGTTTAAGATAAGATGACTCATCGTTGAAATAAAACCATTAAATAATAATTGGACATGTTTTAGATATTTATTTAATATTTATAATCATATTTACTTAAAGAATTTATTAATGATGTAAATACTGCATCATTATTATGTCACAAATAATTAAATTCATTTGATGTCTAAAAATTATAAAAAAACCATAATTTATTAAATAATTTTATATTTCCAATTAATATTTATATTTTAAAAGATTAATTATATAACCCCATGTAAAAATTAATTTACTAAAAGATATTTTTTATGCCATTTTTCTCTTTATTTTAAGTTAATTAAAATAAAATGTCATTATCACTTATAAGTGGCTCCATGGGGTCCCAAAATCGACCCAAGGATGACCATGGTCGTTAATTACTCATAAAAAAAGTTTAAGACAAGTTTTAAGGTAATTTTTTATTATTATAATATTCTTTTAACCTATAATTACCATATTTCCCTTTAACCGCGGTAAATAAAAGTCAAAAGTTACTATTCACCAAAAATTATTTTCATCTTATTGAACCACATTTTACTTACTAATAACAAACCTGTATGTAATATTTTTAAAATTCAATTCACAGAATTGGTAAAATTTTATTTAAATGAAAACGTCGGTTTTTTTAACTACTACTAAGTGGTTTCACTATTCATCAAAAATTGAAGTTTTTCAGAAAAATACCAAAAATTCAGCTGAAGCTATATTTGATATTCTGAATTAAAAAATAATGTATATTTTAAAAAATTCAAAACATAGATGTTTCATTAATTAATTTAAAATTAATTCTCGTTGTCAAAATAAATAGCATGTTTTTAAGAAACAATATCTATCAAAAGAGTGAAACTTGTTTATGTCCAATTTCAAAGTAAAATTAATTCCAATGACCACCGTTGGATGAAATGGTAAAAATATAATCTAATTAAACTATAAAACCAATTAAAAAGATAATTTCACCATATAAATAAATTATATTTAAAATCATATTTGAGTTAAAATACAATATTTTCACTATTCACCAAAAAAATGAATTTTATCAGAAAAAATACCAAAATTTTACCCAAAGTGAATTTTGATGTCCCGATTCTAAATAATAATTTTATTTTTCCAAATATAACATATAAAAGTGACCAAAACTTGATTTAAATAGGGTTCTCCATCAAAAGGCAGTAAATCAACCTTTTAAAGAAAATTATGCTTAAAATTAGATTTATTCACAATTTAAGGCTCTAGATTTTATTTGATTAATGTAATAACATTTAACAAACATTTACAATCATATTGTAGTTATTTATATTCATTCCTACCAATACAATGGATATACTTCAACTACCATTTAAAATAATAATATTATATTATTATTTTTCAGTATGACCCAACATTGTGTGCGACGTAATATTTCAAAGAAACTCATTGTTGTGTATCGGGTACGCCATCGAACATATAATCCCCTTTAAAGTAAAATTAATAATTAATTAAAAAATATTAATAAATATGAAAATGTAATATTCTTTATTTACCTGGGATGTTAGAGTTCCCCTAAATCAGTTTTACTTAAATGAGAGAATTGTGATGGGAACTTAGAACATGTTTTATCCCCAAAAAATAATGGTATAGAAAAATATGTTTATATGTAAGAAAAATATATATATATATATATTATAATTAATATTATAATAATATAAATAATATGGGTAAAAAATAAATAGAACATGTAACCCAAAAGTAACAACGGTGGTTTAGAAGATCCCTTTTTTATGTTTTAAAATACCTTTATTGAAACCCAAATCATAAAAAGGGATAATAAAACATAATTTTTGAACTAAAATAAGATAAATATTAATTTATCATGGGGTAACACATTATTATGTTTCTAAATATAAAATATAACTTTGATCGGAAGGTAAAATATAGACATGGAAGAAAAATCTTCGTTAAAGAGAATGAGAACTATTCTTAATAATGTCATATTTTACGGTGAAGAAATTCATTAAGGATGGAGGTCTTAATAAAAATATTAATTACCCTATAATTAAATATAATATTCAATATTATATATTATGGTGGAAGAAACCAATAATAGAATTAAGTTCTTCAATATGATGTATTATAGATCAAGGTAAGGGGTTTTTAGTTAATAAAAATATTTATAGTGTTGCAATATTTCGAATTGAAAATAACTGGATGGTAGAACATGGTATGGATTTTTAAATACCTTATTTTTCATTAATTTTATAAATAATAATAATTAATTTTTCAATACATACACTACAAAAAAAAATCAATAAGTGGTTAAAAAAATCATATCTCAATGATACAAATTTAAATCCAAGAACCCTTACCTATGGTTATGATTTTTTCTTTGTGTGTGCCTAACATCTAGGATAATCAAATTATGTTTATTAAAAAAATTTATATCCTTATTAATATATATTTCATATTCTAAGGATTATATATTAACACATGTTATTAATTTACTATATTGTTTTCATTCAAGTGAGTTACTTGAGTTCATCTGACCAATTCCTCTGTAAATATATTAGTATTTTGATCATTGTCAAGGGTGATTTAAAATAGAATAATAATATCCATAATTTTAAATGATTATTTACTTTATTATTCATATATATATATATATATTTCTATAGGTTTCCAAAATGGACTCAAATTAATAAAGGTTCTTCGATATGTTCATTTTCGGTGGTTAAGATTTCTAAAACTGTTTATTATTAATATAAACTATATAATGTAAAACATTAGGATTAAATAATATTTTTTTTCATAAATATCATTTTTATATGCTAGATACATTTTTATAGTCATCCATGTTTGGTGGTAATTGGAAAAATAAATACGTTATTCTGCAGAGTCGATAGTTCACACGTACATGAATGACACTTTCATTTTTCATAGAACTAGAGGGGGTATACAAATAAAATAATTTATAATTTAAATGTATTATTAATATTATTCATATTATATTTTATCATTAAATAACAATTTCTAATCATACATGTAAATATTTTATGGAAAATAGAAGCTATTTTTTCATGGAGGTGGTAGTCCGCACAAACATATAAAGACATCTTCATTTTTAAAAGGGTTTTGTAGGGAGGTCTAATAGTGATATAATAATAGTAAAATAACATTTATTATATTAATAGTAATTATTTTATCATAATTTTTTTAGGGATAATATTTTAAGGGGTATAAGAATATTAAAAAGAAAATACTAAGGAGAAAGAATTACTCACATGGAGAGCTTGAACTTTCTCTTGAAAGTATTCTTAGAAATAAAAGGCTTAGGTTAAATTCTAGAGATGACAAGAGTATGAAATTATAAAAATGTTATATTATTGTTAAATTCGATATAGTTTTATAAAATTTTTAAGGGTAAGTATATCATTGAAAGGGTATAAGTGATGTCCTTTTATAAGTTTACAAAGTGGCACTTTTTTGATCACCCATTATTTTTCAATAGTGGCATGACACAATTCAAAGTTCAATGGATAAAAAAGTGTTAAATAAAATAATTTTTGGTGATATTGGGTTGATAAATCCTCATAAAATAATTTCATTCATGTTTTAAACAATTGTTGTGTCATTTACCATTAGATTTTTACACTTTACCATTTTGGTTTTTACCATGGTAACTAGTTTTTAATAAAGTAATTTATGTTTTACTAAAAATATAAGATAATAAGTTTGACAAAAATTGGGTGCGATAAACCTAAATTTATTCTCTATTTAATCCAATTCAATTTCTAAAAAATTTAAAATTAATTTTTAAATTAAAACATTTAATATATAGAAAAACCATTTCTGTAGCACACACAGTTTCAGGTACATAACCATTTATTCATGTATTTTGAGTCTATATAATTTTTGGGGTTACTTTTATAGGTTTCAAAGGGTTTTTTATTGTTTTTTATACATTTATAATGGTGAAACGTTTGTTCACGGTTAATAAGAACTGCGCACCATCTCTAGGAAATCATGCAAGGAAGGAAAATGCTTACTAGGTAGGCACAAGTTTGGAGAATGATTTGGATAAACCGTGTGAGTGACTAGGAGATAAAATTTAACTTGAAACAAAGGTAATATCTTGGTTGGCATACATTTTTTATAACTATCTGAGCCAACCATGCGGGGTGTGGCCTTAAGAGAGTAACACCACACGATTGGTGTATGGTTTTCCAAACTGTTTGACCTAACTATGCGATACATAGATGGTAGTCTGAAAATTATGGATATAATCAAATTTAATTCCCATAACCCTCATTAATACTATATCCTTTGAATATATATAATTACTTTTCCTACCTAGGCTTGTGAGATGATCTCCTTTGATTTGGAAGTGATTTTTAGGAGAATCAAATTGCGTTGGAGCCCTAAATTCATCAGTAAGTACCTATTCTTCCTTCTTATCCTATTATCCATTATTCTTATCTCTATAAGAATAATAGATAGAGTCTTTTTTGGATATATATGTTTTGTGATGTTAATATTGATAAGATATTGTTGAATATAGTGAAAGGAATGTAGGTTGTGATTGGATCTAGAATATTTAAGCATCATTCTTCATTTTCTCCAACTATTGAGAGGTATGTAGATACTATCTTATCTCCACATAGATTATAACTTTTAGGAATAGTTTTTATGAAATGTTTTGATTGAAATTTTTGTGAAATTGTTTTGTGATTCTTTTCGGAAAGTGCCTATTTTTTATAACTTGGTAATTTATAATGATTTATTGGTATTTGTAAAACACTTTGGTTATAATATTAAAATGATGGTTTTAAAATTTTTGTTTTGTTTTGACACATTTATATTGTTTTTTTAAATTATTTATAGAAATAAATTTTTTATTTAATTTCTTGGCATGATTTTTCATAACCGATTTTGTGTTTGTTGAGAGGGATGGGTTATGGTCATGATGTACCTCCATCAAAGTGGGATGGAGTATAGACATGATGTTACATCATAAATTGTGAAATGAAGCTTGATTATGTGTATGTGTATATGTAATGGGTATTCCAAATCAATGAAAAAGGTTTAAATTCTTTTAATGTATGATTTTCATGGAACTTGTTTAATGTTTTGATTGTAATTGTTTTAAACTGATTTTAAACTCTTTTATATATTTTTCTAACAAGTTTTGTCCTAGTGTAATGAGTAGGGAATTCATTGGAGAAATCCTACGGATTTTATACTCAACACCTAATTAAGAACATAATTGTGTTTGAATATGTCATCTTTAGAGACACAATTAAAGGCAATGTATCATAGTTCATTAGTGGAGATTCTTAATACCATGGGAATGGAATGTAGAGTTGAAGCATAGAGTGGATGGGGTGTTGTAGGGTGATTTGACTTGGGGGTTTTGAGTTTTGTGGTATTGGTTTCTCATCAATTACATTTTTTGGTTTCCACTTGTACTTTGATATGGTTAATTATTTTAGTAGTGTTGAGTATTATTTTGTACGCATGCATCATATAGAGTATTGGGTGTTCACTATTAATATTTTTTAGTGTTTTATCTTCAAAGGGAAAATCATCCCCCAAATGTTCTTAAGGAATTTGGAATTTTTTTCCATCCTTTAGTTTCTTGGGGATGTCACATAAGGCCTAGTATCACCACCACCTATTCCCAAGCCAATTGGCAAGGGGTGATATTCCAAAATTGGTACCAATCTTGGTTAGTCCATCAATCTATTTGGGAAAATGGTATCAACTTTTTGGTCTTTGATTTGGAAATGGTATTAGTCATTCCATGGGATGGTAGTGAGGTGACATGATCCTAAAAACTAGAAATGTATAGCTTAAAAATATTCATCTAACTTTTTTATGTTGAACTTCAAGTTTCCAGGGTGTTTGGGAACATAAAATTTTTAATACACTTTTAGGTTAGTGTCACCTCATCATCATGGGTCTAGTTGATGAGAGTTATATTCTATGAATTGATAGTATGAATTCCCACTAGAACTACATTGTTTATTCTGGTTTTAATAATTTATGAAATGATGAAAAATGGTTGATTTTTTTAAACTATGTAAAATCGGTTGATTTCAAAGTGTATGGTTGTATTGTTTTTCAAAAATTAATAGAATGCTGAAAATGGTTGGATTTTCCAAATAGTTAATTATGATATGTTTTGATGTGTTCAATTAAAATTTGTCGGCCTTTATTTGCTACCGAGTGAGAATAAATGTAGCTTTTTTTTGTATTAGTGAATGAAAATGGGTATGCTTCAAAAAAATTGGAATAAGATGCAAAAAAGTTTGTTTCACCTGAGCCATAGGTAAACCAACAACTTGCACAAAGCATTGTACAAAATTTTCATGTCTTGGATAAGGGTAGTAGGAATGGAGAGACTCAGTAAGTGGATCATTAAATTTAGTTCCATAAATAAAATTCACCCATCATTCTAGTGGATTATAAACTAGATAAATAAGAAGTGTGGATGAATAAGATGCACCAAATTTTTGGATTCTTAGGAACACCGACTAATATGAAAGTTTAGTTAGCAATGTATTTGCTAGAGGATATAACATGAAAAATGGTGGGATTTAGTTGATTAGTATAAATTTGAGAAAGTAATAACATGGGAGGATTTTGAGGAATTATTTAATAATAAATTCTATCCTTGTTTCTTTTAGATTTCTTAAACAATTGATTTCTTTAGCTTGAAATAAGAGAACCTCTTGGTGACAGAGTATGCAGCGAAATTTATGAATTTAGTCCATTTTATTCAGATGTTATTGTATGTGTTTCCTTGAAGGAATGAATTTTTTAGTTGGTATTATGATAATATATTCACTCAAATATTTTCATTTTTTATAAAGAACTATACAGAAATGGTTAATAGAGCGATGATGGAAAAAAGGGATATCTCAAGAAATATGTTTGGAGGGAGCATGTTTATTCCTATAGGAATGGGTGGAAAATATAACATTGTGAATAAGTAGACGATGAAAACCTACTTATAAAGTGGTGGGATAACTCAGAATCAGAACATGGGATCAATAAAAATTTTGCCTCAACTGAATAGTAAGTCGGGATATTTTGTGTGTGGATCACTTGATCAAATCAATAAAGATTGACCAAAACCACTTATAACATGTCACAATTAGAACCATATGGGATATATTTATCATTCTTATCATAGTTATCTATAGTTGAGTATTAGATACACATACCATGTTTATTAGGAATCATATTCTTTGATGTGATGAGTTCAATAGAATAATTCTCATCATCAGAATCGTGTGATCCATGGTGATTCTAGGAACACCATAACTCCTCAACCTATCCAATATCATTAGGATAATAAAGATAAAATCATAGAAATTAATAAATTGTATGGAGATTATTAATAGATCATGGATGATTAATCTTGTCCTTCGATGGTGAGAGGTATAATTCTTTTGAATTGTAACCTTATAAAATCGTTGTTTCATATGGGAACATCCCACTCATTTATTGCTTCTCATATTATTAATCATCTGGCTTTACTTGTTGATAAGATTCCTTTTGTGTTGACAAATTAAAATTTTCCTTCGCAAAAAAAATTTCAAAACCTTGTTTGTAAAGCTTTTTCTATAACTATTGATGGAGCTGAGTTGCTTTTGGATTTCTCTATTCGTGACACAAAAGTCTATGACATGATTTTGGGTATATATTGGTTGTCATCATTAAAGGCCCACAATGACTATTATTCCCATGAGGTTAGTTTCACTTATCTTTATGGAATTAATAATATCTTTATTGGATATTGGGATGTAAAGGTAAGTAGAGAAATAATTTTGTAACCAGTGGTTAGAACTCTCTCATATAAGTTGGTAGAAATAACTTTGGTGTCTTTGGATGAGATCAAAAATTGTGATTTTCCAACTATCATTGATCAATTTTTGGATGTCTTTCCCGACAATTTCTTAGGGTTTCTACCCAAAAGAGAAGTTGATTTTATTATTGATCTCTTACTAGGGACCAGACTGATTTCACTTTGGTCTTATAGGATATAAGAAATAGAATTAATGCAATTTGAAAGATTAGTTTGAAGAGTTGGAAAATTAAAGGGTTCATTTGAATGATCATGTCACTCTGGTAAGCATCATTTCTTTTTTTTTTGAAAATGACTAATGGGAATCTTAGGATTTATGTGGATTGTCATAATCTTAAGAAAGATAAAACGAAGAATCAATATCCTCTTACCTTGATCAATGACCCTTTTCATCAATTTAGGGGATCCTAACAGCTCTCTAAAATTGATTTATGTTTAGGATACCATAAAATGAGATTTTAAAAGGAGAATATTCTAATGTTAGATTTTATAAGTAGATACGGACATTATGAATTTGTGTTTATACCTTTTGTTCTTACGAATTCACCAACCATATTTATGGAATTAATGAATCATATCCTTTATAGTTATTTGTATTTCTTTGTGGTGGGTTTTTATCATATATTAGTGTATTCTATGGAAAAATCAGATCATGAGAAAACACTAGGATATAGTGTTGGGTATCTTGAGGGATAATTTCCATTATGATAAGTTATTAACATTTGACTTATAGGTACAAGAGGTATGTTTCCAAATCCATGTCATCTTTGAAAAAGTAATTTTTATGGATCCTAAAAATATAGCATCCATTATCTCTTGAAAACCACTGAATAATATCTTTGATACATGTAGTTTTCATGGATTAACAGAATACTAAAAAATAGTATGTACATGAATTTTCATGTTGGGCCTCATAAATGACATCTTTGATGAGGAAAGATATTCCATTCTAATGGACTAATGAAAGCTTGAAATCTTTTCAATAACAAAAAGTAATAATTACATCAGCAACCATGGTAACACTTCGATAATCTAGATAGGGTTATGTATTCTATTACGATGTATCAGGATCTGGGTTTGGATGTGTTCTCATGCAGGGTGATCATGTTGTTTCTTATGTCTCATGGTAGTTATAGGTGCATGAGAAAAATTATCCAACACATGACTTAGAGTTAGTTGTAGTAGTCCATGATTTAAAGACTTTCCGTTATATTATTTTTTGTGAGAAATTTATAGTTTTTATAGATCATAAGATCTTGAAACACATTTTCTCTCAAAGATAATTGAACATAAGAAAAATCTCACTGATGAAATATTTATAAATTTTTGACTTCGACCTACTGTGTACTTTGAAGAAAGGAAATTCTATAGTAGATTCCTTGACTATAAAGTGATATGATCAATTTTATAGAGAGGATTCAAATCAATGGAAGAATATGTAAGTCATACATCATATGCATTTGGATTATGAAACACAAGGAAATAATGCAATTTTCTTCTTAGTTTTTATTATTTTTGATTTTATTGAGTAGTTTAGAAATTCTCAAACATCCAATCTAGAATGTGTTACCATAAGGTCAAAACCCAATAGTGGGGAGAACATTGAGTGATGGTAGAAGGATGGGAGTTCAACGTTATGACTTAGGGATCAAATTGTTATAACTTTTTCTTATCAGGATTATCTTCTTAGTGTCTGCCACTATTTGATACGGACTATCCCCCATGGGAATTATAAGATTCATGAAGCATTAAAAGTATAGTTTTGGTGGATTGGAATGAAAAGTGTTAAAACAGAGTATGTCTTGAGATGCATCACCTATCAGAAGTTCAAGGAAAATCAACCATGCCTATTTGGTATGTTGTAGTATTTACCGATTTCTATGTGGATATGGGAGTAGATAACCATAAATTTTTGTTATAGTTCTACCAAGAATTGTTAGGAATCACAAGTAATATGGTTGATTATCAATCAGATCACTTCATCCCAAATCATGAATCCAATATGGTGAAAGAATTGTTCAAAATCTATGTCTGGGAAATAGTAATGATATAATGGACTCTGGTATCAATTGTATTAGATCGATACCCTAGGTTTACCTCTCACTTTTTTAACTTATTACACCAATCCATTGGAACCCATTTGACCTTAAACATAGATTATCATTATCAAATGTATATACAACCAAAAATAATCATAAAATATTGAGGGAAATTCTTAAGGATTGTCTGATAGATTTTGGGGGATCATGGGAAGAATATATACCATTAGTGGAGTTATCAAACAATAATATTTATCAAGAATTGATACATATAGATCCTTTTGAATCATTTTATGGGAGTCCTCATCTTTGTCCACTTTTTTGGTGTAAATAGGTGAGAATTCACTAATTGTACCAAGACCTATATAAGAGACAACAAAAAATATTCATATGACCAAAAAAAGAATGGTGATAGGTTGGAGTTCTCAGAAATCGTATACAGATCATCACCAGTGACTGTTACCATCTGAGGTGAGTAATCAAGTCCTCTTGAGAATCTCTATGAGACTTGGGCATTTTCATTTTAGTAAGAAGGGAAAGTTTTCCCCATGGTACGTAGGCCCTTTTGAGATAATTTAATTATTTGGTTATGTGTTATATCGGTTTTCTTTGACAAAAAGGTTTAGTATGGTCCATAATGTCATTCATGTATCTCAATAGAATAAGTACACCTAATCATGGCCATTTGTTTTGATGGAATCCCACTTTAGAGCCAGATTCTATATTGATTCATGTGCTAGTATGGATTGTGGATAGGTAAGAGAAGCTCTTTAATGGGAAAAACATTAATCTAGTATGGGTTTTTTTGAAACATGGTCATATTTATAAAGAAACATAGGATAATGAAAAGGAAATATTATAAAAATGGATCAAACACTTCTTGGAAAATTCCAATTTTCATCTTTTCATATACAGAAAGATCAAGGGAGGGGAGAATATAGAACCCCTAGTTTAAGTTACATAACCCATTATTCATATATTCTAAGTCTATATAATTGTTAGGATGATTTTTAGGAGTTTATGAGGGGTTTTGGGTTTTTTGAGGCATTTATGGAGGTTCTTTAATTATGTATGGTTATTAGAAACTATGAATTATCTCCAAGAAACCATGTAGGGAAGGACACTGGTTACTATGTAGGTTTACAATTGGTGAACATTTTGGAAAAATTGTCCAAGAACCTAGGGGAAACCATGAAACATGAAACAAAGGGAAAAACAATTGCTGCATATTTTTTCTAACCTTATGAGCCGAAAATGTGGGGTGTGGCCTTAAGATAGTAACACAACATGGCTGGCATAAAAGTTTCAAAAATGTATGGACTAACTATTCGACATATATATGGAATCCCCAAAAATTGTTGAAATAATCTGAATTAATCCCCATAACCCTTGTTAATACCCAATTCTATGAATACCTAGACTTCAATTTTCTCCCTAGGTTTTGAAGACAATTCCTTTTGATCCAGAAGTGATTCTGAGGAAAATCAAAGCATGTTGGAGGCCCATATTCATCTAAAGACACTCGTTCTCCCTTTTTCTTCCTAGATATACAGTAATTATCTTTCTTAGAACCATATATCCAGTTTTTTGTGGATAGATCTATGTTGTGTGATGTCAATATTGATAATATCTTGTTTGATATATTGAAGGGAATGTGGGTGGGATCAGATCTCAATGTTTTAAGTTTCATTCTTCATTTTTTCTAACCTTTTAGTGGTATGTGTCTCCTCTCTTACCTCCACATGACTTAGAAGTTGAAGGATTAGCTTTTAGAAAATGATTTGATTTAATTTTTTTTGAATTAATTGTTTGATTCTTGTTTAAAATTACATTTATGGATATATCTTGATAATTAAGGAATATTGATTATTTTTTAGAATACACTTTGATTATACTTTTAAAATTATGGTTTAGTTTCGACACATGTAGTGTGTCTTATTGAAATAATTTTAAGAAATAAATTATTTTATTTGTAATGGATTAGGATGATTTTGGAATAACTGGTATTTGGAATGTGTTGAGTGGTATGGGTTATGGTCGTGATGTACCTCCATAAAATTGGGATGGAGTATGGATATGAAGTTCCACCATCAATATTTACACCATGATTGAGTATGTGTGTGTGGATGTGTGTGTGTAAATGGGAAGGGGTATGAAAAATTAATGAGTAATTTTGAAATGACTTGAAAATAATTTTTTCCCTGTAACTTGTTTATTGTTTTGATATAAATTGTTTTAAACATCTTTTAAACAATTTTATAAATTATTCTTCCATGTTTTATCCTAGTGGTATGATTTGGGTAGTCATTGGGGTAATCTTAATAAGTTTATACTCACCCGCTACATAGGAACCTTATTTTCTTTATATATTTTACCTTTCAAGACATAGGTAAAAGAAAGGTATCTCATTTCCTTAGTGTGGATTATTAATACCATAGGCATGGCATATAGGGATTGATCATGGAGTGGGTGGGGTATTACTGGGTGATGTCACTTGGGAGTATTTAGTTTTTTGGCCTTGGTTTCTTTTTTATCATGTATTTTAGTTTCCACTTTTACTCTGATATAATTAAATATTCTGGTCATGTTGAGCTATATATTGTACTTATTTATCATATAGAGTATTGTATATTTATTTTTATTATTGTATGGTGTTTTGTCTTCAAAATTGAAAATTTTACCAGAAATTTTCTTGATTCCCTTACATTTATTTCCATCTTTTGGTGGCTTTGGTATGTCACCAAAGGCCTATTAACACCACTGTCTCTTCCCAAGACAATGGGTGAGGGGCATGATGCTATTGTTTTTTTTGTAATGAAATGGTATTTTAACCATTAAGTGTTCTAAATATTATATAACATTAATTTTAAATTAAATGGGTGATAATATATTTATATATAGGATTAAAAAAAATATTACATTCATTTTTATAAAATATTAATTCATTTGATTATATAGAAATTATACAATGATAGTAAAATAATTCTTTGAAAATAATAGTTTTACCATTATTTTAGTAATTAAATTTAATCCTAATAATCATATTTTAATATATAAAAATAAAATTTAACTTATGAAATAACATTAAATTTTTTATCTAAAAGATGAAATACTTTTTTTATATTTAATTTCTACATTTAATGAAAACTAATTTTTTAATACAAGGGAATGAAAATATATTTCAGAGTAATGTATTACTAAAGTTTACAAAAGGCTAAACATGGGTTTTATAAATTGAACATAGTATTTTTAAATAAATTATTTTAAATATTTTTATATATATAAAAGGTTTCAAAATTTTTTTATTCATTATTGTATTATGATAATGTCATAAAATTCAATGTATTTGTAGAAAACCGTATTTTTCATCATTCATCTTAAAATCTAAATTTTTTGAAAAATCCAAAAACATCATACTAAGCTAATTTTAAAATTATGTATTCAAAAATGAATTTCACTTTTTAATATTTAGTTTCTAAAATTTTTAAATTTATCTTTTAAATGAATATTCAAAACATAAAGAAAATCTACTTTTATGGAAAAAATGCCATTTTTAAACATAAAGTTTAATTGATATTATTTAATATGAATTTAAAATTTAAATAATGTTAATATATTAGTATATATATAATTATTTTAAAATTGGTCAATTTAATTTATTAGGAAAAAATATATAACACTTAAAAAACATCTTTTTTAAATATTACTTTTATAGTAAATAAACTGTACCATGATTATGCATGAGACCTGAGTTCAAATCTGGGTGGGAGTGAATTTCCATATGCAGGCAGTGATGCAGGCTTGATGCAGGTAGGCAGTGACCCAGACATGACGTAGGCGGAAGGTGATGCAAGCATGATGCTACACTGGGCCTTCGTGCCAGATTGTGCGCCTTTGGGCCATGTAATGGGTTTAATATTCACTAGTCCTTTGGGACATGTGATGAATAAATAAGTATTGATGAGTGGGTTATCCCTCGGGGGCTATGGCTTTCCTTTCTAGCCAGTTTGTTTACTATGTGTTTATTTAATGTAATTATACCCCCAAACACCTAATATATACCCTTAATTATTTATTATTACAAAAATTAAATTGTTGTAATCCATTGAAATTAATATCATTCTTTGTATTTTGTAAATAAATCACATCATGCTTTTATAATAATAATGTTAATATATAAATCACACACACACACATATAATAATTTAAGATTATATTTTTATTTCATTATTTATTATTCATGAATTATATTATTTTAAATTTACTACTAACAATACATGACTTCATTATACCTATTGGATACATGTATATACAAGCGAATATAATTCTAATGTTCATATCTATAATAACCATATTTATAATGTCCACGTTTCATTCATATATATATCCTTACTAAAATAATTCTTTCCATTTACACTTATTAATCTACACTTCTCATTTCCATTGTGTCCATTTTATATGTAACAATATGACTTCTCATTTCATCATTTTCTTCATCATTTAAGGTTTTATTTGAATATTGGTCCTTCTCAAGGGTGACTCTGATCCACAAGATCTCCTAGTGTTAACTATTTTATTCTTTTTAATTTAATATACCATCTTTATTTATGAAATTTTAAGACATTTAATAATATACAGTGAGTAATAATCCATTATGTGTAATACTTATTTTCATGTGACTTTATTGTAATATTTTTACTATGAATGAATAAAGTGTTGTTAGTTTAATTCATGTCTTTTATGACTTGTTACCCAATATATTTTAATTTTGTTGAAAAATTTGAAAAAAAGGTTTAGAATAAAAAACATATAGTTTATAGAAATAATATCATTCTTAAAAACCAGGAGAGTTATAGTGTACTATTTTATTCTTTTCTATTCTCCTACAATATAAAAATATTACGTACGTATGTATGTTTTTATCTTTATCTGCCTTTTTTATTATCTAAAAGAAAAACTAACACAAGCTTGAATTATCTCATGCATCACCATCCTTTTCCATTTATCCAGCTTCAACTCATCAAATATTTTATGTATCTTAGTATGAGGTTTCCTTTTCCCAAATTTAGTGTTCTTTGGAAAATATATCAAGCATGAATCAAAATATCTTAGGTACTATGAAAATCCTTACATGTCTAATGCCTTTTTGGTATTCCCGGATGAAATCATAAAAATATTTTATACATGACTTCAAGAAAACCTACGCATCAACATGTGATCCAAATATCTTAGGACATACCTTAGGTTCTTTAATTATCAGCATTTTAACTTTATAAAAATATATTATGCATTCATAAAAAATATTACGTATCATAGTACTACTACAGAGTTTTCTATTTTCTAGACATTCCTGGAAGATATTACATATATAATAAAACTTCTCTATATATTCTCATAGCCTATTCTTACTAATTATGGGCATATCCAATCTCTTTTAATTAACCAAAAAAATTTAAATTACCTACAAAATTATCAAAATAATTTCAAATATCTTCAACAAATGTTCGATGTTTTTTACAGCTTATAACTCATTTTGGGTGCTTTAATAAACCCTCACCACCACATTAATTATGAAGCATAATTAAAAATTATTTAACATTAATCCAAGTGATAATCTTTTTTTATTACAATAACCCTTATTCTCACTCATCCTTGAATTGATTCTCAATATTCAAGTCATCTTTTTTCCTCACTAATCTCAACTCTTGAGTTATTTCAATATTTATCTTCACCAACATTATAAAAACTATTTTATAAAATGATTACAATCTCCAGAAAAGAATTAATTAATTATCATTAATAATAAATCATTAATCATCACATGTATATGGATTATTCCTATAAATTTTTTCATCCAGGTATTCTAGGATAGCTGCTCCATATCCGTCTCCTTTTTCATATATTTATGATAAAAAAACTCAGCCACCTTTACCAATATATATATTATATGAATTTAATATTCATTGGTATATTCATTATATTCCAAATTCATGAAATATTTACTTTAATACTTATTAACATATTGAATACAAATAAAATAAATGAAATTTTTCATTAGAATACAATTATATTCTTCAAGATCACATCCCTGACACACATCATGTAGACTCGTCTTTCCTCCAATACGAATATTAAATATTAATAGAACTGAAAGCCTCTCCACCATGTGTACTAAGGTAGAGAAAAAGGTAGGGTTAATAAAGGAGTGTGATGCTATAAAATTAAACAAATAAAAAATAGGATAAAAATTAAGAAGAAGGTACCTCAGATAAACTTTGGTCTATCTTATGTTGTCATCTTAATGATGTGAAACTAACCATTTCCAACTCCTCTTCCTCACCAATCCTATATAAGACCATCTCTATGGATTCACTCAAATGTATATACTAGAGTATGGGTAATATCATAGGTATATACTCTATTATCTCCATATTCCCTTGATAATGAAATTTGTTGTTTATCTATATAGCTAATTTGAATTCTGAGTCAACTGCAATTATGGATGAAATGGAAACTTCCCACCTTCACTATAATGATCTCATAGAATAACATATCAGATAATCCACCAATAATGATGACCCTAACATAGAAAAAAACCCAAAATTCATCACCTAATGGATTCATGAGATACAATAACTCTAGGGAAGTGGGAAGAGAACTATTGGGGAAGGAACTTTCTAGTCAAAACCATGACAAACTCAAATTCTGAGATCCCCCATCCACATATCTGATCCTTAGGAGGCCATAATGATTCCCCTATAAATATAACCCTCTATGTATATGAATTATCTTTAGTTCCAATTTTTCTTTTGTACCTCTATATACATAAGAACCATAAATGAGGTTCTCCATAAAGAATAACATAGTGCCTCCTCTAAAAAATATGCTCAATCCTCATCATCGAAGAAAATATTGGGGGAAAAGAGAAAATTGATCCTTAAACCTAATCCCTAGAACATGCATGATCATGATCCCCACTAGAAGGATTGAAACTTTTACATATTTACCACCCTCATCATTGAAAAAATAAAATCCATGTGGAACTGCCTCTTGAAATCATCACATGAAACTTCTACCTCCTTATGCTCTCCAAGGAATGAGATCCACCACTATTTTGAAAACCATGTCATTTTACAACCAACCAATGGGGCTTGATACTATAATCTATCATCACTTAAATTGAAGTTGATCTATAGATCCTCCAAATAGTTCCCTATATCCAAATTGAAGACACTCCTATTATAATTTTCTAATCATGGAAATTAGAAATAACATAGTTTCTTTCTATAAGACTCATCCTCTTTAGCCGGGTCAACCCTCTAATAGTCAACTAGGTCATCCTATCACACATCACCAATATGATCCACTGACAATGATGACCAACAAGTAAATATATAAAAAAATAGGAAAAATCCTCAGATTGATAACATGTAATTCATTTAAATATCACTTAATTATATTCATTTTAATTTCCCTAAAATAAAACTAATTCAAACATAATAAAAAACAACATGATTCATGTACCTCTCCTAGGTCTCTACCTTATAATTAGTATTACCTCCCCCATTGTGTTCAATGGTATTATGGTCATCGTGTCAGGTCATAGTGGGCCCTAATCTTTCATTTCCTAGTTAGAATCCCTCCCTATATCACACACTAGGTTCGACAGGTACTATTTCTATTCCGAACCTATATTATCCTCACTAGTTCCTAACTTTAATATTTATCTCAAATCTCATAAACCATAGCTTTGATACCACTTTTTCATAACCCTCTCCCATTGGGAACCCCTCCTGGGCCTATAGTGAATATGATAGTGACCCCCAAATCCTACCTTCAATAGGCCACTAGTTAGAGACTAGAATTGAGGGTACAAAACATGAAATAGAAGGAATTTCCCTCATAAATTTTAGGAACATGTAAATCAATAGCCAACAAACTCCATAATATTAATGAAAATACATTATCCTATAATTCATTTAAATTTTATACAAATACAAATCTCTAAAATGAAATACCAAAATTAAAATATTGAGATAAAAGATCCATAAAAAACTTCCAATCTCAAGCTAGTAATTCCTAGCTTGATCACTTAATATTGCATCTAAGTATAATAACATAATATCAAAACAATATATCAAGAAGGAAACACACTACCAATTCCCCACTGGTTTATCTCTCTCGCATCCCAATCCCTCCTGCACTCACACCGCATCACATCATATCACATATCACAACCACGCTACATATCATAGCCACATCATCATCAAATATATAACATCACATAACATATCGCATCCACATATCAAATTTCTATTTTAGTAAGGTAGTTTGAACATGAAGGACATTAAACTCATGTTCTCCTGATACGATGCACGACCCCCACCATATATCATCGGCTAAACCATATAAAAAAGTCATCCAGTATATCACATACCATAACATTATTCCATTACTAACCATATTATTATACCTACTATGATCCATTAAAACTCACACAAATACTTAAAGGGATAGTTATTAAGAGATAATATTTAACCATTTTTCCATTTTCTAACTTAGATGTTTGAGGAAGACACCCAGAACCCAAAATATTTGGGTGTCAGTGAGGTTGTCCGACTAAGGAGGGGTGCATAAGAAATCAAAATGAAAATAAAACATTTATAAAATCACAAAAAAAAATCAATCTATGGATTTCAAACCAAAAATAATGATAACATTACCCATAATAATCACCTAATCAATACTAATATTAACTTTCAACCACTATCATCTCTTCAACACAAATAAACCCCACTTCCTCACACAAAACAAACATAATAATATCTATATTTTATTATTAATATCATCATTTATACATTTCTATATTTACCATTTACCTTCCATATTATATTAATTATTCTACTCAATTATACATTTAATGTCAAACTAATCATTATCCATCAACCACATTTAATTCCATCCCTCACCCTTTTATTCCAATCTTTCACAGTTCATTAACAACCTTGTTTATTAATTTCCATCCTATATACATTTTTGAATTCATCATTAGAAATCATATTCCATATCACCAAGTATATATAACATATACTCGCAATAAATAACTAGAATACACATAACTGTTATCACAAAACAATCCAATATACATCACAGCTGTAACAAATCCATTATTTTTCCACACAACCAACCATACCATCATAACATACCAACTACCTCGTCACATTACCACTATGGAAAGTATCCATAACACCCTATACTAAATTCAATCCAACATCATGATAATAAACAAAACTATCCACTATCAAAACCATACTAATCACAAAATGTAAACACAAACCACAAAAAAATCCCACAATAAAATCAATAACCAAACAAATTAATATACATCTTTTTAATCATTATTTAAAAATAATTATTCATGTCCAACATATAAAACATTATATATATTCATTATCTCCAAAGAAACCAATTTTTTAATGTATTTAAAAGATTAAAATTTTATAAAAGGTGATTATTGAAATTCAATCATAAAAGATTTTCATAATTCAAGGTAGTATTCATAATCATAGAAACAATAACAATCGATCATTAATCACATACGAAATCTCATAGAAACATATAAAAACATGTGAATCATCCCTTCCCATAATTTTTTTTTTCAATTTTCTAACCTTGGTTATGTTAACCTTTACCATACACTAAAATAAAAAAAATCATGCAACTTCCATAATTGATACAAAATAAATGAGGGATGTCTTGAATCCCTTACCACAACCAAATATTCAAAGATTGTTTTATAAGAATAAATAAGGGAGATGATCCCAATACCCAAATAATGAATTGGAGACCTCGCTAATATAGATAAAAAAATACAACAATAATTCATGATCAAACATCACCCAAAACAATCTTCTACTGATTTTATTAATCCCCAAAAAGGAAGAAAAAGTGGAAAAGCAGAAAAAGAAGAAGAAATATCACCTCATATAGAAGATTCTTGATCTCATGAAGTCAAGAGTTAAAATATTTTAATGATGGATAATGGGTGGCTAAATAAGTTTCTTTACTTTCGTAAGTCTCATGGGGAAATGAATGAATATGTTAAAAATCAGACAGTCTTTCAAATTTATATTGAAAGTTGAATTTTAAGGTGTCACAACATGATAGGTAATGGTCACACTATGATGGGGATAAGTCAAATGAATATCTGTAAATTAGAACGTGAATCCTCATATCTACAATTATTTAATAATATTCAAACATAGTAATTCAATATCATTGAGGAAGGTTCATAATGTGAGTGGATAACCATAACTTGAAGACATTAAAAAACCCCCCAAATTCGTCCTCTAGATCTCACAACATGATAGAGATGAAGAGGACATGATTTTATCTCATGAAAAAATTAAAAAAACCCACAAACTCATTTCACACTGAAACTGAATCCCTTTAGGTCATGACTAGAAAAATGAATAAGAAAATGAATAATACTTTTAAATTTATAGATAAGGTTTTTTATGAAAAATTTGGTTTTACACTTTTCCAAAAATACCCTTAAGATTCTTCATAGAATGACATATCTCACCATTCCAGGACCATAATACCTCCCATAAAGATAGTATGACTCATAAATCTCATGGATGCAATACCCAAGCTATGACACTTCCTCACACCGTGACACAAAACCCCATTCCATGACTTTTCCCTTCATGGAATGATACACAAAACTGAAGAACAACCCATTATTATAGACATAAATTTATGTAGTGATACATAGGGCCAAATCTTGACACACTCCTCATAGATAAAATATCAACTCCAAATCCTTTTATATTACACCAAACTTCTCCCAAAACCTCTAACACTTGAAACAAGTAAATTATTATATTTAAAAGGTTTTTTATATTACACATACATTATGTAATGTATGTGTAAATTCCTAGAAGGATCTAGGAGTATCTTCTGAGGGTATAGGAGTGAAAAAAACTAAAAAACTGAAAAATGGATCCAACCCAATATAATTCACCTACTAAATGAAAAATCACAAAAATTAACTATAATAAGGATGGTTTATATTTTTCTTTGAGTCGGGTCAGGTCAGGTGGTTGGGTAAATATTTTTTTAGTTCGGTTTCCCTGACCCACCCTCCCTATGTGTAAATGTATTTTAAACTATTAATTTTAATCTTTATTATAAAATTTAATATGGTATGATTAATTTTATAAATGAAAAATATTATTTTATTGAATGATTAATGTTAAAAAAGGTATTATAATAAATAATTAGTTTTGTAGTTTGATATTTCAAAAATTATTGAAGTTAAAAAATTATTTATTTTTATGAAATAAAAATTATTTTTATTTTTATGACTTATTATAATTTCTTTCAATACAAACCAACACACCCTTTAAACCCACCTCATCCCACCATGTTGATATTTATGGAAAACCACAAGTTGGGGTGTTGAAGGTGGATTGAATTTTTTCACCCACCTAATATAGGGAAAGTGATATTTATCTTTAAACTGACCTGACCCATATGTTTTTACACCATTAATTGAGTCATATATAAACAGATCAAATCTTTTGAGACTGTAATTTGAACTTGTGTGCAATTCATTTGATTCTCCCAAAATCTCTCTAATCCTTCTTCCTTTTACATCAATAATTATCATCATATCATGGCTATAAGGATAATCCCACCCGAGTATTGGGTGACTCATCTACTTATTGATACATCATAGAAGAAGGATCCCATTGAATTATTCTCTTTGATCTTCTTCAAAATAATTTTTTAAGATAAGATATTTGATCAACATCGATGTAAGGTACACATGTTCTTCATTTTATATTATGTCTGGTTTTTTTTCAAAGCATGGTTGTATTTTTATTAGGGTTTCTTTAAGACATACTCTACTTAAATATTTATTATTCGATCCTTAGAAACCCATTAGTAGTATCATATCCTACCATGCTTCAAATTATTCATGAAATCATGTTTGAAAATGAAGAAAATGGACATCATATTGCATATCATTAAATATAATATTAATTTTTAACCATGGAAGGATTTATAATATAGGATATCATAATTTGTGATAGGTTCATCTTATATGATATGTGATATCATAACAAGTTATTTAGTATATTTATTATGTTTTTTTATATAATAACACACAAGATATGTAATAATCAGTTATAGTGGAAAAAAATTAATCTTATAAAAGTCAAAAAAATAGATCATCATATCATTAATGAGATACTGGATATATCTAAAAAGGAAACACCCCAACAATAATGATTATATGAAAGACCACCGCATTTCCTTATTTTAAAGAATAATATGGGTTTTAAAGTATTCCAAATATTGTGATATAAATATATTATAATATACACTAAATAATACATGAATTTTTTATAATAGTTCATGGTGAATCTACTCTAAATCATGATATGGTTTTGAATTGTATCATAAATTACTATATAAATTATATCATTAATTAAGATAAAAAAATTTTTTCTATAATTTTTTAGTTATGAATTGAAAAATATAATTTAAAAAGCACATATAAATTATATAAAGAGGTATTTTGAGATATTTATCTAATTTATAAATTATTTATAAATCAATTAATTATAAAATATTTATAATTTATTATTAAACTTTTTGAAAATTTTAATAAATAAATATCAATAATATTAATATTTAATATTAAATCACCTAAAACATATATAAAATGACTTATAATTTTTATATAAAGTGTTTATATAGAAATTATAGGTAATTGATAAAGTGTTTTTAAATTATAAAAATAAGGAAAAATATAATGGGATTTATATTGAACTATGAATAGTTCATAATTGCTAATTTGAAATGTTCAAATTAAAGGCCTTATTTGATAAATTTATTTAGACCATATCAAAATGAATTTTCATAATTGATATGATGAAGTTTTAAAAAATATTAATTATTTTATATTTTGATTGTGAAATGTTTTTACATAATGTATGAACCATTCATATGAAATATAAAATGTTTTTATTTAATATATAATATATTTAAGTAAAATTCCATATAAAGGATAATGTGAAGGAGTTCATATTTGAAGTAAATATTTAGTTTTTATATTTATTTGATTATGGAATGTTTATAATGAGTGGTTAAATTATAAATTGTTTATTATTTCTTTATTTATGAATTTTTTATTAACAAACATCTCATCTATAAATTTATTAAATGATCATTTATTTAGTGTTATTCACTACTTTTATTCATGAATATAAGTGTTATATTATGAATGGATGTATGATTTAATATAATGTTTTTCACTAATTTTAAAAATTATCATACATCCATATAAATAGTCACATTCTTGGTATGATAATTGATAACTGATTTAGTTTTCTTCTACCTTGAATTTTCTTTGTACTTGGTTATGAGTTTTAAATAAGAAGTTAATTATAGTTTATAGATATTAGGTGTTATAATTATAATGTAATTGAGGTATCTCTTGAGTAAATAACCATGTTTGGAGGGAATTTCGGTTAGATTATTCAATATACTAGGAGCTTTGACACTAGCTACAAAATCGGGGGATGACTACTTACTGCCACCTATGTACTCTTGAGATATTATTAGTTTTATATGATTATAGTCCTTTACATGAAAATTTTTATTATACCTTACTCATTGGATTCATTTAAATGTTTTTAAATATATTTGGGTCTTAATTTCAATTTGTAACACTAAGCATGGGTTGTGTAAAGAGTTTCACATCAATATAGTTTAAACATATTGATTTTTTTGAAGGAATAAGATTAAAAATTAAATCATTAGAGTCATGAATATATGTAAATGGATTAAATTAGAAAAGATATTTAGATAATAAAATTTTCATTGAAAATACTAAGTGTAAGATTATTCTCAGTGAAACAACCCATCAAGACCTTGATCAAATAAAAGAGGTGGTTATGCTAAAGTTGAGTGCCCAAGTATTGTATTATGTAATGAAATTAGGTTATTGGTAGCCCTATTAATATTGGTTGCCTTTATCTGACATGATATTTGAATCACACTTATTTGGGAAACTCTAATAGTAATAGGATACTAGGGGAATAATGTTTAGTGAATCCATATAGTGGATTAGGATAAAGAGTTAACTACTCAACTAGTAGAGAATCATATCAGGTTTCATTGACATGATTGTATACAGAAATAGTTAACTGATGGGATAGATAATAAATATTCCCAAATCATTTTAATTGTATATATTGAACCACTAATGGATATTATGGATATTAAAAGGACCCATCACTCTAGTGGGATGACATTTAATAAAAAACATTACTAAATTAATTCAAAACACAATACTCACTAGTTTAAATATTTTGTTTTATATAAATTACATAATCATAATATAGAATGAATTTTATGTAAATATTTTATAAGTAAAACCTTAACATATGTAACTTTATAGAATGGTATAGAAACACAAGAATTGTTATTAAATAAAAAAGAACTTATTGTGTGTTATAGTAACCCCTTCCCAAGTAAACCAATGTTAATGTTGTTCAATAAGTAGATCTAGTTTCTTATAAGAAACATATATATATATATATATATTCACTTAAGGTATTAAAGTTATTATTTAAATTCAAGATGACTGAAGTAAGTTTATTCCTTACTTAGGTACTCAATATGATTGGATAAGTCAATGGATTAGAGAGACTGGGGATTCCTTTATGGTTTGATTTAGATATGGAATTCATTTTGTAATCATATTTGGAAATGTTCCAATAGTGTGGGTGAATTAAATAAAATTTATCCCTATTCCCTCAAAGTGTTGAGGATATATGATGTAACCACCCATCCTAGGATATCTTGAATCGATACTCAAGATGGTCTATCATAATACCCAATGTATGTTTTCTATCACCATGGAAAATCTATAAATGTCAAGGGTATCCCATAAAAACTTGATAATTATTTAACCCTATTATAGTAATAACTGTATTTGAGACCAAATAATAAATCAAATAAATATCAAACAATGAAGATATAAATAACAACACACGTCCTAGAATATGTACATAAATACTAGATAGTTAAAACAAGAGACACATACTGATACCAATAAAAAAACTACTAAATTCTTGAAACTCATGAAAAACATCACATGCCACCACCTTCATTTCTCCTCAACTAAGTTAATAGAATAACCTCTAGTTATAGAATATCCTCTAACACATACCTGTAAAATAGGTCAAAAATACCAAATGAGATACAAATACACTTGAATGGTGTGTGTAGGGTGTGAAATAATGAGCCTAGTAGTTTTACACCCCATGCTCTATATAAAACCTTTTTTAAATATACTAGCAGATACTAGTTTGAACTAAAAATATTAAAGTATCATTTTAATTTTTAAACCAAATAACAAGAATTTATCACATTTATATCATTACTTCAAAAGGGATCGAATTTTAAAAATTAAATAGTAATGAATAAAAGTACCAATGAATACATAATTAAAATAATTTTTTATAAGTAAAACCATTCTGGTATTATAGTATATATCCTAGTGGTACGAAGGAAGGTAAGAATAGGAATAATTTTGGGGGAACTCTATCCTCAAAATGTTATTTTCATGGGAGCTCCATCTCCACCTAGTTTAGAATTTATGGGAGCACCATGTCCAAGGGAGCATCATGTCCCAATGAGTAGATTCAAAGGGAGTGAAATTACCGCAAGATAACTAAATCACATAACATATTTAATAAGTACCTATGAATTTTCTTTAGAAAATTATCAATTCATGGGAGTTACTATTTCATGATATCAAACTAGGAACCATTCCTTCAAAAAATTTATTAATTTTTATTAAAACAATGTCATGGATATCTGTATTATAAACACATTGGAAAAAACAAGTCACCCATGAAAAGAACTTTCATCAAATGAAAAACCATTATATTATATGGATTTCCCAATGAAAACTATTTTTATAAATAATTATAATTCATTAATAAAAATTTACATTCAATATTTCCATTTAAATCATTGTATAAATTTTTTTATCCATTTATATAAATACCTTGCATTCGTTATTTAATTCAATCATAATTCATATCTTTTAAGAAATCTCTTTATTCAAAACGAGTGTCAAGAATAACCATAATCAAGGATTTATCACACCTCAATCATAGAAATAATATATGGATTTAATACAATTTAAAATGTAGATCATAAAAAGTCAAGAAAATATTGGTCTAATATACAATGTGAATTACATAGAGGAACCTACCTTTAGGGACACTTTTTAAAATTAAATAGGGGTTATCTATATAATAACACTCATATAGACCTAAATAATCCTTGATAATAAATTATATTCCTAGAATAAAAAATACTCAGAAAACTTTCTAGAGTCTTAGAAGTGAGAACACTTACCGATGAGTCATTGGTTGAAAACAGAGCTTCAAATTAGGTTTGGATGATGCATAAAGGGCCAATCTTATTAGAGAAAAATACTTATGGGTTTCTAGTGTTTTACATTGAAATTCAAAAATCTAAAATACCCCAAAACCCTATATTTAAAAACCCAAGATAATAATATCATGTAAGTATAAATAAAAAGATAAAAAAGTAATAATAATAGATTAGATTTAGAAGAAAGGTGTACCATATATGAATATGATGTAAAACCTTATAGTAATGGAAAAGAGGAAGGTGACCTCACCTCCTAGTACATCATGCGAATGTAGGAGGGGGTGGGATGGGGGTATTTCACTTTTTCTATGGAATTATATTTAATAATAATATTATGTTAATTATAATAACATAAATTAATTTCTATAATAATATCTAAAAAGGTATAATAAAAAAATTACAAAAATTTCATTTCCCTAATTTAAACACCCAACATTCCAAATTAAAAATTTATTCCAATGCTAATGTGAATTAAATATAAAAAATATATAATACATTTAATAACCAAAATATTCTTGAAAACTAAGAACACATATATTTTATAAAATTAAAAAAAATAAATATTTATAACCCCATAAATTAATTATTTTTACATGCTAAATAATTTTAAAAAATATAAAAACAATCCAATAGTCAGTTATAACACACCTTGATAAGTTTAGATATGAAATTTGAAATTTCGATCATTTTTAGGTTGTTAAATAAATTATATATATAT
This sequence comes from Viscum album, assembly GCA_963277665.1. NCBI lineage: Eukaryota > Viridiplantae > Streptophyta > Magnoliopsida > Santalales > Viscaceae > Viscum > Viscum album. Next base: position 862,564,007 of record OY728140.1, read on the forward strand.
TTATAATATAATAAAGGTGAGAGTGTTATAATTCTCCCCACCATAATTCTTGACTCAATTGAAAATCTCTCCTTAAGAATCATTATTTAAAAACATAGTTCAATTTTAGTTGATAATAAATTATCATTTTGAAATACTTTTAGTTAAAACACAACTCTTATAATAGTACTTCCTATTCCATGATAGGTTTTCTCCAAAATATGAATTATCATACAAAACAACAATCCCACATAATAGATTCATGTTATGGCATACCATAACCCAAGTGAATAATGTAATGACTACAATTTTACATGTATTATTTTTTGGAATTTATATGGATTATTTTATTAGAATAGGCACTGAGATGGCGTGTGATTCTAAGGATGAGAATAAATTTTTGAAATATATTAAATTACACACATGTGAGGTTCTCATAAAAAAGTGTAATAACATATAAACCGGTGCTTGGATCATAAATATGAGGGCACCATTGTGTTTAAAAGATGAAGTTTACCCTATAAGCGAGTAAACATTAGTTGGTGCGAGTCGTTTGTGGAAACTTATTTGTGGGAACTAAAATGAATAAAATGAATAAAATAAATTATTTTATTTCATTTGTGCTGGTGAAAGAATTAAAAATCATTAAATATATTTTAATGTTAGAAGTTTAGGGTTATCCACATAACCATGGAGATCATTGTAAAGAGATTTAGAGAATTCTCTTAGGTCAACGATGACGGGACCATGGATCAATGATCAACATGCATCAGATTTGAAGGTTCTTCATAAAAAATCTGATGTAGCTGTGTTATTCATCAATGATCAACCCAAATCAAGGTAGGTCATGTGTTTTAATTTGATTCTTCCCCTTTCTTGTTTTCTACAATGAACATGAATCAATCAATGAATAGATTCATCCATGGTTCAGTCATTATGCAAGATGAGTTTATTTTGTAGTGCTTTTATGGGAGAATATATTTGATTTTTTGATTATTTTATTTTCATTATAATGGAAATTAATATAGATTGACATGAACATCAATTAAGGTTCATTCCTCTTATCTGTTCTTGTGATTTTATCCCCTCATTTATCATTCCTCATGGGTGTTCTTCGTTTAGCCTGTGACTCAACAAATCCAGATCAATCGATATGTGTGCAATTATTTCTTGGTGAAATGAACCTAAATTTTAGACTTTGGATCAACACAACATGACAGAGGTGTGTCGATGGAGAGAAAGTGATTCGTATGATGGTTGATACCCAATTTTTCATTCTTCGGTGTTTTTCGGCGATGAACAAAGAGTGGTTTATAGATATATTTTACAAATGGATTTGATACTATAATCTTTATTTTGAGTGATGACAAGGATTAGGAAAAACAATACTTGATTATTGTAAGGTTTGGATCAGAAATCCAAGGTGTTAGTGGCATGGGTGTATGAGAATGAAAGAATGAGGGTTTCTTAAAAAAACCTGATACACATGGCATGTAATCCTCGATTACATGGCATGTGGAAAACTTTTGATGACTCCACACGTATTTTTGGAATTACAAATAACTAGGGTGGAATACATGGAAATCCTACACACCGTGTGCTCCCCCATATGGACATGGCATGGACCAGGTACATGGGCTAAGTCATGTAGTGGTACCCAGACTAAGCCACATACTAGTACATGGGCTAACGTACATGGGATGGATCCATGTACTAGCACACAGGTAGAATACAAAATTAGCCTACGCACCATGTTTTACTACCCGGACATGGCTTGATGACACATGTCGTTTACATGGGTAAAACCCATGGTCAAGGGTCACGGCATGTGACATCTACTACACACCGTGTACCCTTTTATTCATGGATTAAATCCTTTTTATTCTATATCTTGGAAAAGTTTTTGTAGGGTACGATCTTTTTATACTTTACCTGAGGGTTAGTATGGTATCGTCTCCTACTCCTAATAAAATAATCCATTTAGAAAAACATCCTAGATAGAGTAATTGAAATCCCTCTAAGAGGCCAAGAGTGAGATCCTCTATTTATCTCTGTGCCCTAGGTGGAGTTATTTGTATCGTTATAACCAACACTACATGAGCATGGATACATTACTTATCAGGTTAATCTAGATTGAGTTATTGGTATCACTCCATGGACCTGGCAGTGATCATCATCTATTTATTGCATTATCTTCAAACCTATTAGTGTGTAATTTCTCATGGTGAGTTCCGACAACCAGTACCTCTCGGATGGTCATCATCAATGATATCTGACTCAAGAGTGTGTTCTCATACATGAGTGCTTTTTAGAATATTCGAGCTGGAATCCTAGGATGGTATACTATGTTTGTGACTTACCTCAAGATTGTGTGTCTTTTTTGTGTATATCTGGATATTTCTATTATATGTTTTGTAGAGATATACCTATGTAGAGAATATTGTATTTTATTTTTTTTATTATTTGTGGTTTATGAGTGTCATATTGAGTATTGTTATACTCACCCCTACATGGTATTTTCCCACACGTGTCAAGTGCTGTGTGGAAGATTGACCTTTTGACAGATTACATGGCAGACCAGAACTAGATGATGCTTAGTGAGATCGGAAAGACCGAGGTGTGTTCCTTCAGCTTTCTAATAGCAGTTCTAGTACTTACTTTCATGTTGGAATTCTGTATTTAGACTCTTTGTGGAGGAATTTTAGTTGACCCTATTTACTTTCTTTTACTTCCTATGATACTTTTGTTATGGGATTTAGATGTATTCATTTTTGGTTTTGAGTTTTCTTACATTTTAGCACTGTATGGGATTGGAGATGTGTGTGTGTACATGTACTTAACCTAAGGCCTCCCACGTTAGTGATATTACTACTCGGTGCTAGTCACCAGCCCATGGCCTGTTGGAGGTGGGCTTGGAGAGTTGCGGCATGGGTCCCACTGGGACAGGTCATGATAGATTGGTATCATAGTTGTGAGTTATACTTTAGGATGAGTAGAATATTAGATTGGTTTGGGGAAAAATGTTAAGTGTTTCATGTTCAGCTTTTAGGCCCATGAATCTAATGTTGGTTTGGTGGCGGACATGTCCACACACCACAATTTTGATCACTTTCTTTTTGAATAAATACATGATGAAACTAGATGTGTGGAAAAAATGGTACGTGCATCAAATATGAATTAATTATGGTTTAAATTTCCTTCATGAGTAATCTCTTCAAATATACTCGTTAACTTTGGTACATATTGTTTGTTTCAGGATTCATCTGCGATGTATGCCAGTTAGGAATCAGCATTAGGATAATGATAATGATCCCCTTAGTGATGAAACATTCATACATGGACCGGTTCCAAAGATGTTATCTCTAGATGGTGCACCAACCATACCACCACCAGTAGAGAAACACGTGCTACCCAAAGTACAATCAAATGAGGTTAATAGACTGAGCATTCTTGACAAGTTTCAATGATAGATACCTTGTGGGTTCCAATGAAAGCTTGACTCACAGGAGGCTGAGGACTATCTTGAATTAGTGACATGATTTTTTCATATTGTTAAGATACCAGTAAGTCAGATGGTGGCCCTAACAGCGAGCCTTTTTCATGGATCAGTACAAAAAATGGTGGGGGTTAGTAACGTAGTCTTATTAAAAGGTGAATCTTTCATGGATAGAGTTTTATTTGCTTTTCATATAGGAGTTATCATGAGATACACAAAGGGTTGTACGTATCCATGAGCTCCTACATATCTAACAGGGTAGCATGATTGTAGATGAGTATTCATTGAGGTTTACCAACCTCTCTAGTTACTTGATGGATATGGTTTGCGATCAATTATTTAGGGTTGGGACCATCAAGAAAGTTCTATATATAGACATATGAGCCAGTTTTATCCCTATGTGAATTCCTACATATACTGGGATGATAGAGAGAGATTTGGTGGTTGAAAGTTTCTTGGATGAGTAGATACAACCAGTGGTTGTCAGTAGTGGGCATACATTAGTAGAGACCTCAATAGCAAGGAGATGGAAATAGTATTAGGGACCCAGGAATGTGAGACATTTTAGGAGGAGGTCTCAAGATAGAGAAACTTAAGTGCATGGCTCACAGGGTGGGTCTAGTCAGCCCAGGGAGAGGTGGCTATACTATGTGATGGAAATGGACATCTCGTCTGAGATTGTCTGACCCGTCGTATAGCTGACAGATGGACCATGGATGGGACACTGAGGCAGAGTTAGTGGTAGGATAATGTGGGTTTTAAGTGTGGAAAATTTGGATGAGGAGCTGGGAGATAAGAATGAGTTGGTTGACATTTTGACTTGTTACCACCACCACCACCACCAGGTGGTACATGACAGGCACAAGGAGCTGAAGTTCAGGGGTGGGGATAGCTGGAGGTGGTTGAAGCTTATGACCAAAAGGTCCATAAATGATTTGAGGTATGATATGTTTCATTTCTACCTTAGATTTAGTAATAATAGAAATAGGTTCTAATCATTAATTTCTTTCAATATACCTTTAACAAGACTTAGAGATTTTGGTTAAACCTTTGGCTTGACCCTTATACATAGAGACTCCTTCCAGAGAAGACTTAGTGGTCATGAACTTATGCTGATAGTGTGACCTCACTCCTTGGGGTAAGAGTTTCAATTGTAATCTCTTGGTAGTAGCATCAAGTCCTTAAGAAATCATTCTTTCTATGGATTTGTTATCTACAATTCATTCCCATATTCACTTTTTTTTTGAAGAGGGTGAGGTGTTTCCATAGTGATGGAACCAAATTTTCCTTTTTCAATGAACAGGAGACCCAGGTATCTTATGATAGACTCATGTATAGGAGGGTGTAGTTGATTCATCAAAATTTGGCTAGCCTAACCCATGATGTAGTTGATGTTTTGCGTTCTTAGTTTCCTACAGTGGTGGTGGATTATAATGAAATCTTCCCTAAAGATGTTCCAGGTTTACCTCCCAATAGAGAGATAGACTTATAAATTAATATACACCCTAGGAAGACACTGATATCTATACCATAATATCAAATGGATCCAGTATATATTCGCGAGTTAAGAGTGTAGTTGAAGGATTTCAGAGCAAGGGCTTTGTTAGACCCAAAGTGTCACCCTAGGAAGCCCTAGTTTTGTTTTCCATGAAGGTAGACAGGAGATTGAGGTTTTGTGTGGAATACCAATTCTTGAACTAGGATATTTTGAAGAACAAGTATCCACTTAAAAGGATTAATGACCTGTTTGATCAGTTTAAAGGGACACAATAGTTCTCAAAGATTAACCTCAGGCCAGGATATCACCAATTGTGAGTTCGTGATAAGGATATACCAAAGACAACATTCATATGTCTCTATGATCACTATGAGTTCATGATGATTCCCTTTAGCATGAAAAATTTCCTAGAAGTGTTCATGGGGATCTTGAATTATATATTTTAGTCATAATTATACCTTTTCATGTTATTCCTCATTGATGGTATCCTTGTGTACTCGGCATACAAGGAAAATAATGGGATACACTTAAGGATAGTTCTAAGCTTCTTCTAAGAGCACCGGATTTACAAAAATCTCACATTGTTCTAGTTCTAGATACAATCCATCCAATTTTGGGGAAACATTATCATAGAATATGGAGTGGGAGTGGAACTGGCCAAGGTTGTGGTAGTGTTAGCTTGGGATCCACCTAAGAGTGTGATGGAGCTACAGAGCTTCCATGGGTTAGAAGGATATTACTAGAGATTCATACCTAATTTATCTTGGATATTAGCACCCATGATATATTTGACTCGAAAGGGATATAATTTAGTATGGAAAGAGAGGATCCAATAGGAGTTTTCGTATTTTTGGCAGAGTTTTATGAGCACTCCCATCTTTAGATTTCTGGAGGAGGGTGTCGAGTATGTATTATTCTAAAATGAAACATGAACTAGGCATGGTTGTGTTCTGATGAAGAGGTAGGAAGTGATTACCTATGGTTCATTCTATTTGAGACCACATGAACTGAACTATGTGACCCATGATCTTGAGCTATTAGTGGTAGTATTCTTTTTGAAGATGTAGTGGCACTACCTAATGGGTCGGTGGTTTATCATCTACTCTAATCACAGGATTCTCAAGTATATATTCTCTCATATGGATCTCAACATGAGACATAGGAAATTCCTATCATTTATTGAGTATAATGACTTAGAAATTCTCTATACTCCTAGGAGAGTAACATGGTAGCAAATTCTCTCAGTAAGAGACCTTGTTAACAGTTGTTGAATGAGGCATCAAAACAATTGGTTTCATTGTAATTATCCTTTGTGGATGGAGATAGAAAATCTTACCTCTAGTTGATGATTTTTACCCCTCCACTGTTTTAGCGAATCAAAGAAAAAATCTTGGGGATACTGATAGTGAGACCCTATGTACAAAAATATACATAGGGAATTCTCCTGATGGATATTATAGTGGTGGGGAGCACATTGTTCTTTTCATAGGACACATGATGTTACCAGTGAAGTTGTTGGTGGAGGTTCTGAGAGAGTTTCATACATCTCCTTTGGCGGTATATCTAGGTGTGTAAAAGATGTACTAGGAACTCCAACATCAATTTTGGTGGCTAGGGATAAAGAAAGGAGTTGTGTATTTTTTTATCTCGATGCCTTCCTTGATAGAAAATTAAGGCTAAGAACAAAGTTCTAGTGGTTTTAGCTCAACCCCTTGAGGGGCCAGAGTGGAAGTGGCATGGGATATCTATAGAATTTGTTATTGTATTTCCATATACATCCATGGGATATGATACCATATAGATGATCATAGACTGATTCACCAAGTTGGACGACTTCCTAGATATATGAGGGAAAAGTTCAATATATGGATTGGGATGCCTCTACTTTCAAGAGATAGTTTGACTCCATGAAGTTCCATCAATGATCATTTCTGAATATGATTTTCACTTCACATATTGGTCATGGAAGTGATTTTAGATGGTGTTTGAGAATAAGTTGTGATTGAGCACATCGTTTCACCCCCAAACTAATAGCCAGAATGAGAAGACCATTCTAGTTCTGGAGGACATGTTGTGAGATTTCATGTTATACATTGGCCATAGTTGGAAGGGCCACCTACCACTGGTGGAGGTTTTTATACAACAAAAACTAACATTCCACCTTTGGTATGACACCATTATAGGATTTTTATGGGAAAACCTATAGGTTATCACTTTTCTAGACAGACCTAGGAGAGTTAGAACTCATGGGAATGAAGTTGGTTTAGGATACAATAGAGAAGGGGCAGATCATCCACGAGATGATGAATATTGCACGTGGCCATCAGAAGTCTTATTCTGAGAAGTGATGGAGGCCTTTGGATTTTTAGGAGGGAGACATGTGTTCCTACAGGTTTCACCACAACATGGATTATAGAGATTTGGCCAGGTTAGTAAACTATCTCTGAGGTTTGTGGTCCCTTTCTAGATACTGTGTATAGTTGTCTAGGTGGTGTACCACATAGATCTACATCTATAGTTAGACTGGGTACATGACGTCTTCCACATGTAATAGTTAAGGAAGTATGTGCATGACCCATCTCATGTTACCAATTGGGGTGAGTTGGAAATTGAGGATATAGAGAAATTTACCGAGTACCCTAAAGAGATCAAGGATCAGAAAGAGAGGATCCTCCATGGGTGACCAATTCATTTAGTGTGTGTCTAGTGGCTGCACGAGAATCTTTAGGAGAGAACATGAGAGCGAGAGGCTCAGATTCTTCCCCAGTACCCACATCTCTTCCAGTAGCTTTTTTTTTGGATTTTTAGGGATATAAACCCCTGAGGTGGAGAGAATGTAATGAATCGGATTTTACATGTATTATTTTGGATATTTTATTGATTATTTTAGAGGCTAATCACTAAGAAAGCATGTGATTTTGTGGTCCCATGTGCCCGAAATAAATGTTTGAAATATATTAAATATATTAAATAAAACACATGTGAAGTTCTCATAAAAATTGTAATAACATAATAATAGTTGCCCAGATTAGAAATATAATGGCACTTTTGAGTTCATAATGTGAGTTTTACCCTATTCATGACATAAAATTAGTCAGTGTGGGTCATTTGTCGAAAAGTCACCACAAGCGCTGAAACGAATAAAATAATTTAAATAAATTTTTTTATTTAATATGTGTTGATGCAGTGATTAAAAATATTTAAATTGATTATTATTTCAAAATTCTAGGGTTAGTATCTTAACCCTTAGGACCATTAGAGAGCCATTAGATAGATTTTTGGATAATTATCTTAAAAAAACGGTGATACGATCATGGACCAACGATCAACATGCATTGTATTCAAAGGATATTTCCGAAGAATGCAACCCGACATCATTATTCATCAACGATCAATCCAAATATAGATAAGGCATGTGTTTTGATTTTATTATTCCACATTCTTTATTTCTATGATGAATGTGAATCAATAAACAAACATATTGAAGAGAGATTTGGTCATTATTGGGTATGTGTTTATTTTGTGGGGTTTTTATGGGAGAATATCCTTGATTTTTTATCATTCAATTATTATTTTAATAGTAAAAAATAGATATTAGCATGAACATAGATCAAGATTTTTTATTTTTATCTGTTCTTATTCTTTTCTCCCCTACTTCATAATTTGTTGTGGTCATTCCTCATTTGTCCTGCGACTCAACAAATCCTGATCAATCGACTGTTGTGAAATAATTTCTGGAAAAAAAATATGAAATCATAGATCTAGGATCATCATGAAAAAAGGGAGGTGGGATGATGGATATAGAGAGATTTAGAGGATGGTGGATACCAAATATTTTATTCTTCAGCACGGAATGAAGAAAAACTTATAGATCCTTTTTTTGAATGAATTTGATTATAGAATATATTGTTCGAGAAATAAAAAGTATTGTGAGATATGACCCTTTATTAAAAGTGTGATTGGGGCTGATATTTGAGGAAACAACGGTGTTAGTGCGTGCAAAAGGAAGAATGAGGGTTTCTGGAAAAAAAACTGATACACACGACATGGAATCCTTAATTGTATGGCCTGTATTACCCTTTTTATGACTTATTTTTTGAAGTACATGGACACGGGGTGGACTATATGGGAAGACTACATGTCGTTTACTCCCGCACATCGACACATCCTAGACTAAGTACATTGTATAAGTTGTTTATTGGTACACGAGAAAACATACACACGATGGAGTTGTGTAATGGAACATGGGTAGATTACATGAGAAGCCTACACCCCTTGTAGTACTATAAAGACACAGCTTGATGACATAGCTCATTTAAACAGGTAGAACCTGGGGTCAAGGGACACAATGTGTGACCCCAAGTACACAATGTTTACTCTTTTATTCATGGATTATATCCCTTGTCCTTTGTAACTTAAATAAGTTTTATTAGGCTATGTTCCCCTTATCCTTTACCTAAGGGTTAGTATGGGATCATATTCTGCTCCTAGGAAAACAAACCCTTCAATATAACTTCCTCGATAGAGTCGTTGGAATCCATCTGAGAGTCTTGGAGTGAGATCCTATATTCATCTTCATTCCCTAGGTGGAGTTCTTAGTTTCATCATGATAAAAACTATGTGGGATTGAATCCTCTCCTTTGAGGGTTAATATATATTTATTTTTTGGTATCACCCCATGGACATGGTAGTGATCCTCATATGTTTATCATATTCTCCTTAGACCCATCAGTATGTAATTTCCCATAGTGATACCTGATGATAAGTACCTCTCATTTAGACTTCATCAGTGCTATAAAACTCTGGAGCGTGTTCTCCATGATGATTGATTTATATTATCTTCAACCTAGTATCCTAGGCTGGTATATTATGGTTGTTACATACCTATAGACTATGTGTCTTTGTTTAGTATATATGGATATTATTATTATATGTGTTGTAGACATATACCTATGTAGATATAATTGTATTTCATTTATTGTATGCTTTGTGGTTTCTGGGTGTCCTACTAAGTATTTTTATACTCACCTCTACACATGATTTTCCCATAAGTGTCATGTCTTGTGAATACGATAAAATTTTTGATAGATTCCTAGGTGGACCAAGATTAGACAGTGCTTACTGAGATCAGATAGACCGAGGTGTGTTCCTACAAATTTCTAACAACACTCTAAGTACTTAGTTTTAGGCTAGAGTTTTGTTTTCAAAAAATTTCTTATGGGCTAGGATTTGTCCCTATTTACTTTCCTTTACTTCCTATCATACTCTCGTTACAAGATTTAGATGTATGCAAGCATGTTTTTATTTGTTTTTACATTTCAACATTTTATGGGCTTGGAGATGTTTATGTGTGTACAGGTACTTAGGATAAGGCATCCCATGTTAGTGATATTCCTACTTGATGCTACTCGCATTCCCCTAGCCTATTGAAGGTGGGATTAGGGAGTTGTGGCATGAGCTTCACTGAGATAGGTCATGAAAAATACTCCCCATCATAATTAAACATCATATAATCAATAATTTATAACCATGGACCTGTTATCCATTTTTCATTTCATCTAATAAGTTATATGTTATAACATTAAACATCTTTTTTCTTAAGTGATAAATGCATAATTTTCTGAAAAATAATTATTCAGGAAAAAAATGCTTTAAAAATAATACTTTGATATGTAATTATAAAAAAATAAAAAAATTAAAAAAATTTAAGATAGAAAGTGGTAAATTAAATATTGTCTAATACCATATATGAACAAATCTATTTTTCAAAAAAACACAGAAATTTTCATATATCAGCTTAAAACATAGTTTTAGTGGCCTTTATAAAATAATTTGACCAATAAAAAATTGAATACATAGTATCCCCTATAGTAATTTTCATACATCTCATTGAAAGATTCAATTTTATAGCTCACATAGCTCAAATGGACACCTTGATTTTTTCTGGTTTTTGAAGTTGGATTTCCATTTATAAAATCTCTTAGAACATTTTTAATGTCTAAAGTCCATAAACAAATCCTCTAATAGTTTCTAGGGTCAAAGAAGGGTCAAAAATATGAATTCCATGTGTTATATAGATTTCATGGACACCTTCCATGATTTTTTGACCGTGAAACTTACTCTAAATGGGGTTAATATTTTTAACATGGATGATTTTTTGCATTCATATGCATGAAACCATGAAAATAACTAACTCTCTAATTTTTTAGATATTTTACCCTTGCAGTTTAACCTTGCCCATGCAATACTCGTGCATGTTCCAAAAATTTCTGGTTTTGGTATATTTTTCAAAATTACAACCCCAATATTTCATAATACATTCTAATCAATAAAATTCAACTATTACAGAAATATTTTCACCTTTAAAAACAAGTTTTAGTGAGTTATTTTCATCCCACCACTTGTTTCTTTATAAAATAATACAAATTTCATCACTTTGAAATTCATTCAAGATCTCAACATGTCAAATTCAAAATTTACATTCAAAATCAATTAAACCAAATATTAATAGAAATATATTATAATATTTCACATGGTTCAAACTTGAATTATGAGTTTTGAATCCACATGATAGTCATATCAACCTATACCTTCTAAATATTGTTGGACTCAACTATTTTGATAATCCCAAATCATGTTTCATTTATGTGATAATCATGTTTTTATTATAAGACAATTGTGTTTCTTTAGTATTTATAGTTTCTATCTAGTGATAACTATGTATCTTTAATCTCACTATTCTTTCGATTAAGTTTACAGTGAAAAATTTGTCTAAGTGAAAGGTCACTGATGAAGGTCACTGATGAAAGGTCACCAATGAAGGTCACCGATGGAAGGTCACCAGTTAAAGGTCACTGATAAAGGTCACCGATTGAAGGTCATCGATGAAAGGTCACCGATGAAAGGTCACTGATGAAGGTCACTGATAGAAGGTCGCCGATGAAGGCCACCGATAGAAGGTCACTGATGAAGGTCACTGATATAAGGTTACCATTGATGGCTACTGATGTATTCTACTTATGAAGCCTACTATTGAAGCCTAATGTTGAGAAAGCTACCGCTACTAGTCTACCGATGCTCACTCTTCTACTCCATACTTTTCAAATTCTTAAGATTATTATAATAGTCATATTTGTTAAATTTAATGCTTCTGACATTAATTAATTCTAATTGTAGACATATCATGAGACCGTATCTGGGGACAGTACAAGGTATGAGGAGGACCACACATGGTTTACTTATTCCTATTTTTAGACCTCAAATATAAAATATAAGACCAAGGAATAAAAAGATATATAGTGTGAAAAGTGTGTAAAGACGGAGGAATTCATGAGAAAGAGCTTACTCGCTAGATCAAAGATAACAAGGAAGAACCATCCAACAATTACACTATGAACGCAAGAGCCTCAAGAAGATCATTTCAGAAGAAAAAATTCAAGTCTACCTTCTATGCTTCATCAACTCTCTATCCAACCAAGAAAAAGAACATCTCAGTTCCTGAAATCCATAACCTAGAGTTGTGACACTCTGTTTTGAGGAAAACTTCTAGAGAAAGACTCAAACTGCAATTTCTTCACTCCAAGGAGTCAAGAGCTAAACTGTAACCAGACAGAGCTTTCTAAACTCAGTCTTATAATATTATCTCTATTGTGTTCTTTTATTTTACATTTCTAAGAAGTGTGTGTGTTTATCTATTACACACATTTTCTTCTATGCTATAACTAGAGGATACTGAAAATCCTCACATCAAACTTCTCTTACACCTTGTTTCCAACATATAACTATGGAAGAGACCGTGTGTGGTATGTATTGTTTGTTTTTCCCACAAAGAACTATGGTACAGGGTGTCAACCTTGGACAGTTTGTGAAAACTGTTGTAAAGCTCGATACAGGCTATGTATCAAGTTTATTATTTATATAAACTATTTGGTGGATGGTGATCACAAAGTGGAGTGGATTTAGTCTTTGTTTGAGACTGAACCTCATGTTTAACTCTGTTGTGTTCTATTTTTTTTAATACTCTCTTTTATTTATTTTCCACTGCTTATAATTTCAAAAATAGAAAACCATTTTACATTGACTCTGATAATTAGTTTTGGTTAGTGTTTGTATATTTTTAATTTAGTAAACATGTTTCAAAAGTTGAATTAGTGTTTTACACTGATCCAACTAAGGACTAATCACCCTTTGAGAAACCTTTTGACCAAATAAAAATTTATATCTCTACTACCTTAATTAAATGGTGCATTTCAAAATTGGGGGATCTTTAACATAAAGTTTTTAATAAAAATTTTAAGTAGGAACTCCATTCACCACCCTCTTGAGATTCCACTCCGACCAACATTTGGTATCTGAGGATTAAATTTTTATTTCTACTATCTGAACTACTTTACAAGTTTTCAAATTATTTTCAACTATGATTTTAGTTGTATCTTAAAGATCTTAAAATTTCTATCATATCTAAATTTTTAGTTCTTTAAAATTCTAAATAACAATGGATAATAGAGTTAAGGGTGCTGCTAATAAAATTCCACCTTTCTTTAATGGTAATAACTATTCTCAATGGAAATTAAAAATGAAAATGTATCTAGAGAGCATGGGTCCTGAAATCTGGGACACAATAGAAGAGAAAAATGCATTGCCTCTTACTTCTAGGGACACATGGTCTCAGTTTAGTAAAGCTACATATAAAAATAACTATAAAGAAATGAATACATTGTACTATTATCTAGGTGATAAAGAATTCAATAGAATACCATCCTATAAAACTACCTATAAAATTTGGGATACTTTGGTTGTTTCTCATGAGGGAATAACCAATGTTAAAGAAATGAGATTAAATACATATACTATTAAATATGATAATTTTAAAATTAAGTCCGATGAATTATATCTAAAAATTATCTTAGGTTCAATTAAATAGTAAATACCATGAGTCTTATTGAGAAACCATTGGACAACAAGGATCAGATTATAAGGTTGATTCGATGCCTACTTGATAGATGGAGATGAAATTATATTTCTATTCGAGAATCTCGTGTCATAGGGAAGCTACCATAGAAGAAACTAATTGTAAAAATTATGATATACGAAGAATAACTTAAAGTAAATAAATAAGATGATGAAGAACCAAGAAATAAATCTGTAGCATTCAAGACTGCTACCTCAAAGAGCAAAGATAAAAAAAACTCAATCTCTTGTAGACACTTCCACCAGTGAAAACTCAGACTCTGACAGTGATGATGATATCGATCATATTTCTATGATATTCAATAAGTTATACCGTAATAAGAATTTATTTAAAATATAAAACTATAAGGAAGGTATGATAGTAAAGGAAAGTGAAAAAAGGACAAAAAATGGAATGACAACACAAATGAGATAGTCTTCTATGAGTGTAAATTAAAAGGCCATGTGAAGGCTGATTGCCCCAACCTGAAATTTAAGAAGATAAATGAAGATAAGGTAAAGGGTTATAAAAAGGCTATGAAATGCACTTGGAGTGCTTCAGAAGATATCTCCAGTGGATCTGACACTTATGATATTGAAAAAGACAAACATGCAAACCTGTGTTTCATGACAGAAACATATGAGGTAATTCCCAATTCTCCTATACACAATGCTTATTATTTTAGAAATGAAAGTGAATAAAATAATGATGAAAATTTGAATATGGTTGAACTATTTGAATATTATGGAATGATTGAGGATACCTTTAATGACCTCAACGATAAATATAAATTTTTGAAAAGACAACAAGATTTAAATGATAATTATAAGTCTGATTTGGATATTGAGAAATAAAAATATGCTCAGCTATTAAAAGAAAATAATGAACTTAAATTATCAAACGAGAAATTAAAAAGGGATATTTTGAAGTTTAATGCAGGTAGAGATAACTTGAATAAGTTACTAGGGAAACATATTTCTCCAAAATATACAACTAGTCTAGGATATCAACTAGGACAGAGAAGAATTATTAAAAATAAATTTGTTTCAAAATCTAGACAGTTCATTGCTAGTTCAAGTTCTGGACCGTCATTTGAAAAACAGTTTTCTAAAAGACATAATAAAGTGTTCATGTCTCAAAACATATCTATTAATTATAGGAAACCTATGAGAGAAGTATGGGTTCCCAAAACATTACTTACAAACCTCTCTAGATCCAAGAAAATATGGGTACCAATGATACCCTATGATTAATATGTTTTGTAGGAAAATTGTTTAAAGAGATCTTGTAAAACATTATGGTACTTGGATAGTGGATGTTCAATACATTTGACACAAGACCATTCATGCTTCAAGATCTTAATTAAATTTAATGATGGACATGTCACATTCAGTGATAATGCTAAAGGGAAGATCGTCAGCTTATGCCAGATTGGTAACCCTAATACTATATTAATTTCAAAAGTACTTTTTATTGATAGGTTAAAATACAATTTTCTATGTATCTCCCAGTTGTGTGATGATGGTTTCAATGTTAAATTTGAAAATTATTCATGAAATGTTTTTAATTCTAAAAAAGATTTAATATTCACTGCTCTTAGAAATAAAAATGTATATATTGTTGATTTAAATTCTTTAGCTAATAAAAATTTTTCTTGTTTAAATGCTTTTCATAAGGAATCATGGTTATGGAACAGAATATTAGGACACTACAATGTGAAATCACTTAGGAAAATAACTAGTAAAGTTTTAGTTAGAGACTTACCTAAATTAGAATTCCCACTTAATAAAGTTTTTAGTCCTTATCAAAAAGGAAAACAACACAATGTTTCTTTAAAAACAGAGAATGAAGTTTCCACTTCTCAACCACTTGAGTTAGTTCACATGGATTTGTTTGGACCATCTAGAGTTTCAAGTTTAAATGGGAAGCACTATGTTTATGTTCTTGTAGATAATTTTTTTATATATACTTGGGTATACTTTTTATCTCACAAAAGTGAAGAATTTTCTTACTTCATTAGATATTCTAAGTCTGTAGAAATTCTTAGTGGACTTTGAATTAAGGCCTTGAGAAGTGATCATGGCTGTGGTTTGAAAATCAAGAATTTGAATCTTTTTGCTCAAAAATGGCTATAATCACAATTTCTCTGCTCCTAGAACACCACAAAAAAATGGAGTTGTAGAAAGAAGAAATATAACACTTTAAGAGATTTCCCAAACTATGTTAAATGAGTATAATCTACCTATCTATTTTTGGGATGAAGCTGTTAATTCAACTTGTTACATCATTAATAGAGTCTTAAATAAACCTGTTCTTAAGAATAACCCTTATGAGATATGGAATAATAGGAAGCCTAAGTCTAATTACTTTTGAGTTTTTGGTTTCAAATTCTTTATTCTTAACACTAGGTATAATCATGACATGTTTTCTTCCAAGAGTGATGAAGGAATTTTCCTAGGTTACCCAATCTCTAGTAAAGATTATAGAGTATTCAGTAAGAGAAACAAATGTATGGAAGAATCAGTTCATGTAAAATTTGATGAAACCGATCCACATGAACCCAAAACCTCTATTGAACATCTTGAGAGAGATATGTCAATTCTGGACCTTAATGATAAAGATAGTGAACCCTTAGTGAAAACAACTAGTTTTGGAAATTTTCTTGAATCCGAGCATGGTGAATCTGAACCTTTAAAAAATCATGAGGAGTCTAGTTCAAATGTTTCTAGAGTTATTAGAACCCTTGAGAATCATCTTTTATATTCTGTAATAGGTTATCTAAATAGAAGAATACAAACTAGATATTCTCTTAGAAACCAGGTTTAACATCAAGACTTTCATTCACTTCTTGAACCTAAAAATATCTATGATGCTGTTAGTGATGAGTTTTGGGTGATAGATATGAAATAAGAATTAAATAAAGTTTAAAGAAACAAAGTTTTGAAATTAGTAGAAATACTTAAAGACACTTTGATCACAGGCACTAAATGGGTGTTTAGAAATAAAGTTTATGAATCTGGTAACATAGTTAGAAACGAGGTTTGACTATTTGCACAAGGATATAGTCAAGAATAAGAAATAAACTATGAGAAAACCTTTTCACCTATAGCTAGTCTAGAATCCATTAGGATACTAATTTCTTATTCTGCTCATCTTAATTTCAAACTTTATCAAATGGATATCAAAAGTTCATATCTAAATGGGTACATAGTTGAGGACATATTTGCTGAACAACCCCCAAATTTTACAAATCCCCATTTTTCAAATTATGTATTTAAACATTCGAAAGCTCTATATGGTCTAAAACAAGCTCCTAGAGCTTGGTATGATAGACTTAGTTCTTTTCTTATTTTAAAAGGTTTTAATAAAGGAATATTTTCTCCTACTCTTTTTATCAAATGGACTTCCAAAGATTTTTTAATAGTATAAATTTATATAGATGACATTATTTTTCGATCCTCTAAAGATCCTTTATGTACTGATTTCTCAAGAATGATGCAAGATGAATTTGAAATAAGTTTAATGGGGGAACTTAAATTTTTCCTTGGATTTAAAATTTTTCAAAATAAAAATGTTATTGTTTTAAATTAGAGTAAATATACTAAGGATCTTTTGAAACATTTTGGATTGGATGTCTATAAAGGTAATGACACACCTATGAGTACCACTTGTAAGTTGGATGCTGATGAAACTGGTAAATTAGTGAATCAAACCAATTACAGAGGTATGATTGGGAGTCTACTCTACCTTACTGCTGGCAGACCTAATATTATGTTCAGTGTATGCATGTGTGATCCATTTCAAGCCAATCGCAAAGTGTTTCATTTAACTTCTGTTAAAATGATTTTTAAATATCTCAAGTATACTATAAATATAGGAAAATTTTATCCAAGAGGAAAATAATTTTATTTAATAATTTATTTATATGCTGACTTTTCTGGTTACAAATTTGATAGAAAGAGCAGCTTTGGAACATGTCACATTTTGGGCAAGTCACTAGTACCATGGTGTAGTAAGAAACATAATTTTGTGGCATTATCTACTACTGAAGCTAAATATATAGCTACTGGTAGTTTTTGTGCTCAAATTATGTGGATGAAACACACTTTACTATACTATGGATATCAATTAAAACATGTCTCTATAAATTAGTATAAAACAGGTGCTATTAATATCTCTAAAAATCTAGTATCTCATTCTAGGACAAAGAACATTGATTTAAGACATCACTTCTTGAGAGATCATTATCACAGAGGTGATATCACTCTTGAATTAATTGTAACTAAACACCAATTGGATGATATATTCACAAAGATTTTGAGCTCTGAGAGTTTAAATTACATCAAACATGAGTTAGGTATGATAAACTACTATGTTTGGACCTCACTGTTAGGAACCTCACTGTTGGACCTCACTGTTAAAAACCTCACCGTTGGACCTCACTGTTAGGATCCTCACCGTTGAACCTCAATATTAGGAACCTCACCGTTGGACCTCACCATTAGGAACCTCACTATTAGACCTCACTGTTAGGAACCTCACCATTGGTACCTCACTATTGGAACCTGATCGATAGTCAAATTTTCCAGGACTTTGCGTTTTTCTGCCATAATCTGAAATGTTTTTAGTATTACTTATTTATTTTACTTGATTTATTTTTTGATCCCTATATGATAAAAAAAGTACACTACAAATTAGGATCCACTTAAAACCTCTCTTGAACCACTTTCTCCCCAACCTTGGAACCTAACCCTCTACTGAAACCCTTGAACCACTTCAAATCACATGGAAAGATTAAAGAGACCTATGGTTAGTGATGAAGGAGATGTGATAAATCCTATGAGACCTCGAGATGGGTCTAGTAGTGGAATCAAGGAAGTGGAAAAGCTGATGAATCCAAATTTTTTGAAGAGGTAAATCATGTTTGAGAAGGAATTATGTTTAGAATGGCTACTGTCAAGAAATTATCTAGTTCTGAAGGCACTTGAAGCTTAGGACCGGGTCGAATGATTTCCAAATAACAATGGACCTTATTACCTGAAGCTAGTGAAGGGATTTTATAAATATCTGAAATTCAAGTATTTTGAGGATAAGAATAGAATGTCTTCAAAGGTTCTCCTATTTTGAATGGGCTGACTTTTTAATATTTCCATATGAAGTGATTTTTGATTACTACTGTGGAGTGGTACCTCTCACTGGTGAGTTATTTTCTTATGAAGAAGCCTTGGATGAACTGATATGGAATTGAATCCCTATGAAAGTGATTTTTTCTGAAATGGAAGGAGAAGAAAAGTTTTTGTTTAAGTTTTTTCAGCATGTTTTGAGTCCTAGGTGAGGGGACATTGCTACCTTGAAATATCCGGAGAAGTTTCTTTTGTATCTGTTGAAGCATGGACAGAATATAAATCTGTGTAAGATGCTGATTATTCAATTAGAGGATATGAAAACGCCTAGTTCCATGTCCAATGATTTGTTTCATGCTAGATTTATATCCTTGGTGTTGAAAGTAAAAGCAGTTTATGGAAATAAGGAGGAAACAGTTGTTGTAAGAGACAACTTCTGCATTACCAAGATGATCTGAAAGTTTATGAAGATCAACTGGAACCCTTGGCAAAGAAGATGTTTGAATGATGAGGCCAAGATTTATGAATAATTGAACCTTATCGCCCATCCTACTAGGCCAAATAATAAGAGATATCCAGGTCTCAAGCCTGATGAAGTGGAGATAACATACTCAGATGAATAAGAAGAGGTTGTTGTTATGAAAGAAAGAGAGGATTCTCCTATAGATGAAAGGGGTGATCCTAACCTTACCTCAAGTCCTCATGCCAGTACTATATCCTTTTATGAGCCTAGACCACCAAAGTGATTTCCTAGAAGAGAGATTTTCCTAAGGGATAGTGATGATGAGGAAACCAGTGAAGAATAAGGGGAAGAAACTGTCTTAAGAGACATTAGAGAGACCTTAGAGGAGGAAGATGACATTGAATCTAGTCATGATGATTTTGAGATAGGTGCTAATGAAAGTGAAGAGGAATTTCTAAGTATCATTCCTCTAATAAGACATACATAAATGGTATAATGTTTATATGAAGAGGTTTATGATTCAGTTTTCACTGGAATTGCAATGACAATAGTTGAATATTCTGTAGAAGAAGTGGCAGTGGACTCTCCTATTGATGTAGTAGATCAAAGTTGTATAGTAGATATGGATGTAATTAATCAGGAGTATTATCCAAGTTAGGGGGATGAACCTATTTCCACAGGTTCAATTATTGTTTCTCATGGAATAGAAGTTTGGTTATAATACCCTGGATTTGTGGTCTTAGGCCTAGACTATGGAGACTCTGATGATGACAAGCCTAATATAGGCCCTCCAATTCCTTCTATTTCAGAAACTACTATTGTACAACTAGTAGTGCTTCTTCCTCAAGACTATGTAAAGAAGGATGATTTGGAATCATTAAAATCATATTTGAAGATATAATTTGAAGAGATATCTGTTTGGATAGAGAGAATAGTGTCTCTCAATCAAGAAGTGGTGGAATATTCCTTAGAAAGAGTCATTTCTACCCATCACTCAAATCTGCTACATGATGTGAAGGACTATCAGAATCAATTCAGAACCTTCTTAGTGTCTATAGAATCTGTGAAATAATCAATTTCCAGGTTAGAATCATATATGTATTCAAGGGTTCAAGTGGATAGAGACCTTAAATATGATAAGAGTGTTGTTCAGTAGATTGTCACTATGTTTGAGGACTTCAAGAAGTCTATGGAGACACATGTGAGTGGAAAATATGATGATGTGAAGAGGTTAATCATTGTTATGACCATATATTTTAATGATACAATGGATTTAACTATGGAACATCTATGTGCATCTGCTTCCTCTTCAGCCTCTCCTCCTTTTGATCTCGATTCTTTCAGATCTATTGTCAAAGAAAAAATGGATAAGTTCTCTAGTGCCAGTACCTCAGACCCTCAGTCTATGAATCAGGTCATATCCACTACAAGAGAAATTTATAAGCTTGTGGGAGATTATTTAGGGGAATCTACTCAATATTATAAGGACATCAAAGAGAAAGTTGATTTCTATTACAAAAGGGTGTACACTAAGCATCAGATGGATGATCACTTTAAGCTGCTGTTGGAAAACTTGAGGATTCCATTTATCACTCAGGTGTTTAAGGACAAAGTTAGCAGGATCAGAGAGTTTAATCCTGCCTTAGAGAAATTCATGGAGAATAAGGATGATTTTATATCAGCTATGGAAAGTGGAGGAAGCATTATTATGGATTTCAGAAATCTTCTTTTACCCTTCCTTCATGTGGACTGTACTCCCATCATTGTTCCACCAGCATTACCTTCTTCCTCAACTACCTCAGGCTCTACCAGTGTTTCTCCTTTGATGACTCCTGCACAGGACATCAGAATCTTGAATCCAATGATTCCTCAGAGATCTAATCACTATAGGTTTACTGATGCCTCTTTAGCAGCTCCTCCTACACTACCCACTATCATACCTCAGCCTATCCCTCCATCTTCTGGACCTGACTTCTCAGCTTCCAAAGACAAAGCTCCCTTGGAAATTTTTGATGTGGATTGAATGTGGGATGTCTTAGTTGATAGGTATCTTTATACTCTATTTGTATATTTTATTCTTTCTTCATTAATAATTAAATGATCTTTTGTCTCTTTTTGTCTTTCATTCTTTTTGTTAATCACAAAGGGGGAGAAGTTTTAAGTTGATTGGAGTCCTTGCATATATGACTGGAGTCCTTGCATATATCTTCTATATATATTTTCCAAAAATTAAAATTGGTTTAATTTTACTTATACACACCTCTGATGATATTATAAAATGTTCGTAACCCTGATTCAATAATACTTAAATCTAAATTTTCATTGACATAATTTGTGATTATAAAAAAGGGGGATATTATTGGACTCACCTATTTTGATAATCCCAAATCTTGTTTCATTTATGTGATATTCATGTTTATATTATAAGTTAATTGTGTTTATTTTATATATATATAGTTTCTATTAAGTGATAATTATGTATCTTTAATCTCATTGTTCTATCGATTAAGTTTACAGTACAAAATTTGTCTAAGTGAAAGGTCGCCGATGAAGGTCACCGCTGAAAGGTCACCGATGAAAGGTCATCGATGAAGGTCACTGATAGAAGGTGACCAATGAAAGGCCACTAATGAAAGGTCACTGTGAAATGTCACCAATGAAGGTCACCGATAGAAGGTCACTAATGAAGGTCACCGATAGAAGGTCACCAATGAAGGTCACTGATAGAAGGTTACCGTTGAAGGCAATCGATGTAGTCTACCGATGAAGCCTACTGTTGAAGCCTACTATTGAGAAAGCTACCATTACTAGTCTACCGATGCTCACTCTTCCACTCCATAATTTTTCAAATTCCTAAGATTATTATAACGGTCATATTTGGTAAATTTAATGCTTATGACATTAATTAATGATGATTCTAGATATATCAAGAGGCTGTATCTGGGGACAGTACGAGGTATGAGGAGGACCGCATATGCTTTACTTATTCCTATTGTCAGACCTCAAATATAAAATAGAATATCGAGGAAGAAAAATATATATAGCATGAGAAGTTTTTAAAGATAGATTAATGCATGAGAACGATATTACTCGCTAGATAAAAAAGAACAAGGAAGAAACATCCATCACTTACACTATGAACCCAAGAGCCTCAAGAAGATAATTTTGGGAGAAAAAATTCAAGGATGCCTTTTGTGATTCATCAACTCTATGTTTGACCAAGAAGAAGAACATATCAGTTCCTGAAAGCCAAAACCTAGAGTTCAGACACTCGGTTTTGAGGACAACTTCTAGAGAAAAACTTAAACTACAATTTCTTCACTCTAAGGAGTCAAGAGCTGAACTTCAAACACATAGAGCCTTCTAAACTAAATCTTATAATATTAGCTCTATTGTGTTATTTTATTTTACATTTCTATGAAGTGTGTGTGTTTTTATATTTCACACACTATATCTTCTGCTTGAACTGGAGGATACATGAAATATTCACATCAAACATCTCTTACACCTTGTTTCCCACGTATAACTGGGGAAGTGACCATGTGTGGTCTGTATTGTTTTTTCCCACGAAGAACTATGGTAGAGTGTGTGAACCCTGGAATGTTTTTGAAAACTATTGTAAAGCCCAATACAGGATATATATCAAGTTTATTATTTATATAAACTTCTTGGTGGTAAGTGATCACTAAGTGGAGAGGATTAAGTATCAGCTTGATACTGAACCTCTTGTTTAACTCTATTGTGTTCTAAGTTTTTTTAATACTCTATTTTATCTATTTTCTACTACTTATAATTTTAAAAATAGAAAACCATTTTACATTGACTCTGATAGTTAGTTATGGTTAGTGTGTGTATGAGTTTAATTCAGTAAAACTGTTTCAAAAGTTGAAGTAGTGTTTTACATTGATTCAACTGAGGACTAATCACCCTTTGAGAAACCTATTGACCAAATAATTTTTTTTATCTCTACTTATTTAATTAACTAGGTCGTTTCAAAATTGGGGGACCTTTAACATAAAGTTTTTAACCGAAATTTTATGTAGAAACTAAATTCATCCCTATCTTGAGATTACAATCCGACCAACAAATATCATAAGTCCAATACAAAATAACCATTCATGAAAGATAGAACATTCCCAATATACATTTACCTAGAATTTGTGCATACACATCCCAACTTATTTTCCAAATAAAAAGCTACAACTAAAACCAAGGAAACACAATTCATGAAAATTAATTTATTTAATCCTCACTTCATACCATCAATATAACATGGAACCATCACAACCAATAACACATACTCTATATAAAATGAATTTTACATTATAAGAACACCTATTTTTAAAAATATTTATTCACCCAAAAAATCCTCAGGCCTCACAAGGGTGTGGAATGACAAAATAATATTTAACTAGAACAATTTTGGGAACCAAAGTAGTATTTTAAATAATTTAAACTCAAAAATCATTACCATTCTAAGACTGCTCACCAAGGAAAATGATGTTTTAGTTCTTGTAGAACCATAAAAACCATTTTTCTAAAATAAAATCCATCAAAAATTTACCCAAAAAGACATGAAACAAGTTATTTTATTCATAATAATATTATAATCCATTTAAACAAAACTAAAATAAAAATTTATGCATGTATCTAAACTATTAGTTAAATTAGTACAACTAATGTAGCATATTGTTTTTTTAAAAACCGCTTCACTACACTTTTATAAATCATATTATAACATAACTTCAAATAATAAAAAGGTCCACTCATTTTTAACCATATTAATACATGCTTGAAATCATTTATTTCAAAAACATATGGACCCCATTACTCTAAAAGTAACAATTTTTAAAAACAAAATACATAGAAAGAATAGGGTTAAACACATAAATAAATCCAAAATCACAACCAAATGAAAAATAATTAATGTTATGATGAAAAAAAAATCCAATTTAACCACTCATATAATTATATCACTAAAAGTGCATTAAAAATTATTTGAAAACTAAACTGGGGTTTAACTATAAATTAAATAATACCTCTTTAAAACAAATTTATGTTTTCATTTTAAACATAGAGTCAAGAAAATGTTCACACCACCAAACCACATACCAATAAAATTTAAAATTGAACTAAATATAAACCATCATTCCATGGAAATTACCCCAGATCTAAACCTAATATCACTAAAAAATTTAAAAATCTAAACCAAAAAAAGAATTTTCCAAAAAAATGAATTTCAAAGTACATGATTATTTTTTAAAGATGTGGTTAAAAATTAATTATTAATCAATGGTTTTCATAATGAAATATAATTAAAAAAATATTAACGAGAACTCATATCATAATTTAAAAACACATATAGTTTTATAAAACCAAATATAAATTAAAAAATTAAATAATCTAATCCATATTAGATGTGTTGGAAAATTACAATAATAAAACTCATTAATCCATAAAATGAAATCATAACCCATTTAAAATTAGGTTTACACTGAAACAATCCATTTAACATTATATATGAAACTTATTTGGTGACTTTTAAATTTATATAAGACCTATCTCATTTTATAGAATCCTAACTCAACAGTCAAAATTAAATAATCACATTTAATTAATAATATATCCATCAACCAACATTCACACTATGTGATACCTATTTGGATATAAATAGTGTGAATAAATAAAATCAAAAAAGATCAACATAGTAAAGGCTTCTTTGATTATAAAAATGGGTTAACAATAATTTGAGAACTTCGTGTTCATTAAAAACTTCCACATTACCAATAGAAATACCTTATATTATTTTAAAGAAATATGATAACTATAACCTTTACATGAAATCAATTTTGAAACATTGGTCCCATTAAAAACATTGAAATTAAATATAAAAAATCAAAATTTTCATATCATGAATTTTTCAATAACACCTTTTTAAACATTTATTATGAAAAAACCTTTTCAATTAATTACTAGTAAATAAATGTTCACATATAGATTAAAATTACATATTTTTAAAAATTAATACTCCTTACTATGGATGTTTCATCACATACAAAAATCAGAAAGTCAATAAAATATCCATTCACATACATATCATTGATAAATCAAATAAAATACAGCAAACTATATTAAAAACATAAAAAAAATGTTAAATCAACCAAATTACAACCCATAACCATTTATAAAAACATAAAATGATTATTATAGTCATCTAATTAATCAAAGTAACTCATTATATATAGAATGAAATTTTGAATATCAGTTACTTACTTGAACTTAGGAATAAAATACACCTCACCATATAAAAATAAAAGAAAAGTAAAACTTGTAAACTGTTAATTGACACCACTAAATCTTAAACTTCCCTAGTAACTTGATATCTTCCACTATAAATAGAGTGATAAAGAATGTTATTATTTTACTTTTCAAGTTTTTATGATACAACTTCCACTTAATAATGACCCAATTTCCGACTAATGCTTTGATACAATTTTATAAAAAACCAACCTAGGATATCCTAACTCGATAACCAATTTTATTTATCACAAGACGTGAGGCACATTCCCGATCACCATGGAATGGGGAAAAATAAAAATGGTATCACACAAGGAAAAATAAAGTATTTACCCCATTTAAAATTAAAACTATTTATTAGACCAAATAACGAATCAAATAAATATCCTACAATGAACAAACAAATAAATATATACATCCATGAATATGGACTTGAAGACTATAATACTAAAATAATACAAAATAAATAATGCTAATAAAATAAAAAAACACCACTAAATCCTTATGAACCGTGAGCACTATCACATGACACTAACTCTATATTTAATCTAACATGTTAATGGTCCAACCTCATTGAATATAATAATGGTTGTGTTACACCTATAAAATAGATCACAGAAGATTAAACAAGATCTACATACACCAAAAGGGCGTATATAGAGTGTGAGATAAAAATATTGAAAGTTTTTCACCAAATATTCTATATTAAAACCTCATAATATAAACCATAAAATTATAGTTTGAACTAAAAATATAAAATCATCCCTTTAATTTTTTATGAAAATAAATAACAATGAGTTATCAAATTTAAATCCTTACTAAAAAGAAAACGTGTTTTTGAAATTAAAAAGTAATGAATAATATTACCAATAAATACATAATTTGAACAAATTTACAAAATTAAAACTATTCAGGGATCATAGGATAGACCCTGGGGGTATGGAGGAAGGGAAACCTATAAACACTTTTGGGAGCACCATGTCCTCAAAATGTTATTTCCATGGGGGTGCCATGTCTATGTGGTTTTTTATTTAAGGGAGAACCATGTTTAAGAGAGATTCATGTCTCAATGAGTATATTTACAATGGATATACATGTACCTATGATAGCCAACTCACATAAAATAGTTAATTATTCTAATGTCCCACCTATATACCCAAGGCATCCCATGAGTAAATTGTAAATTTAGAGGATTTAACTAGTTCATGACATCATGTAGGAAAAAAATATTCATAATAATTCACTAAGATCTATATAAATAGTTTAATGCATATTTATATTATAAAAACATTAGTAGAAACATGACTCCCAATACAAAAGACTTTAGTTAACCCAAAAACATTAGCTAAACCAAACACAACTTTATTCCATGGATTTTTACATAAAAAAATATTTTCATAAATAATAAAAATTCATGAATAAACATTTTCATTAAATATTTCAATTTAAACATTTTAAAAATTAAGATAGGGATTTATACGAACACCTTTCATGAATTGTTTTATAAAAGTATAATTTATGTCTTTAAAATATTCTATTTCACCAAAAAAAAGTCTCAAATAAGAATCATAATTAATGATTTATCACAAATTGATCATAAAAATAATATATGGATGTTATATCATTAAAAAATGGATAAAAACATGAAAGAAAACATGTTATGAAAGGGAAATGGAATTTTATAGAGTAAGCTAACTTTTAGAGTATCTTTATAAATTTAAATAGGAATTATCCATATAATACCATTTTCATAGACCTAAGGAATCATTAAAGATAAATTATAGACCCAGAATTAAAAGATATAGACAATATTTTAAATCCTTATAAGTGAAAACACTTACTGTAGAGCCATAGGATGAAATAAAAGCCATATATTAAGTACCAATAACACATAAAGGTCAACTTTTAATCCTAAGAGAAAATACTTAGGGGTTTTTTTGTTTCACCTTGACATGGTGAAACCACTGATCCCCATATACACTAGATTTAAAAACCCATTATTAGAAGAGCATGGTCACATTAATAATAAGAGAAAAAATAATTAATGAGAGATGAATTCACGAAGAAAGGCATACAATGGATGAATATGGAGTAAAGAGGAGAAAATAGATGAGACCTACCCTCATGGTGAATCATGCGAATTGGGGGGGGGGGTCTTCCCATATTTTACATGGAATTATATTTAATAATAAAATTTTACTAATTTTAACAATATAAATGAAATTATAGAATAATCTCTAAATATTATAATACAATCATTACAAAAATATGATTTCCTCAATTATAATCACCTAACTTTTTCACATTAAAATTTATATCCAATAGAAATGGGAATTATATATATTTATTATATAATATTTTTAATAACTAAATATACATGAAAACTAAGGAAGCATATATTTTATAAAAAATATATATATTTAATACACCACTAATTAATTAATTGAACATATTAAATATCTAAAAATAATATAACAACAATACAACAGTCATTTATAACACATCTTAGGAAGTCCAAATATGAAATTTTAATGTTATATAATCTTTCAAAGATTGAAATAAATAATTTATATATATATATAATAAATGTGAGAGTATTACAACTAAATTGGGAATGTTATGTCTAGGTTATGGTGATGCATTGATTGTAAAGATAGGTAAAAGTTTAAACTGGAAGAAGAAAATATCTATCATAATGTTCAATAGGTTTCTTATTGTAAATAATCTAATCTTCAAAACCCAATGGAGAAGTCATAAAAGAGGTTCATTTTTCACTGTGGGAAGCTTGGTCACTAGATGTGGATTTTAAACGAACACCTAAAGGGTAAAAATAAACCTAGTAGAGAGTCCACTTCAGGTATTATACTATATAAATCAAGCCTATTATTTTGAAGGGTATATGATAAAAAATTTATACTTTAATTTTTTTTTAATATATAAGAGTTGAAAATTAAGCTTAGAATTGATGGATCTTCTAGTTTCTATTAAAATATAGTATCAAGGGTTTCTTCTATGAATATGTGGAATTAAAATTAATATTTTATTTCTTAGATGGATTTGAATAAAATATGTGTATTCTTGTCTCATTTCTCTTATATTATAAGATAATTTATTTGTTAAAAACTATTTTTTATAAATAAAATGAGATGATGTTTTAAAATACATATTTTTTGAATAATTATATTATTTAACATGGTTTTAAAATTATACTAGGATAAAAATGTTTTATTAAGTGTAAAAGAGTTTATCCAAGATATTTGTTAAAATATGAGGGATATCCCACCACCATTAGTGGTATATTTTAACAAATAAAGTCATATTTTTAGAATAATACTGGAAACACATATAATACCATATGATATTGGTAGTTAATAGTTTATTTATTAAATATTCCCACTAAAGTAAATAAGTGTTATTTCTTAACAGAAAGAAGTTTTTGAATTTTAGAATGACATTCAGAAAATAATATAGTTTCTAAGAAGTAGGTGGGAGTATGTTTGGACTTACTAAAGTTAAAAAGTTAATAAAATAAATAATTATAGTATTAAAAAATCAAATTAATTATAAGTTTATATCTTAAATAACTTCAGGTTATGTTCATATAAATATAATGTAAATAGATACATTTTTTACCAAAACCGATCTCAAAGAAACTTTTACATGAAACGGTTCCAAAGATGATTATGAAGAACTTAGAAAGGGTTTTAAGTTGAAACAAACTTTATTAATAACATAACATTTGTTTTCATGAAATAAATGAGTTTGAATACTTTTTAAAAATTTGAACATTAGGAATATGATTCATGGCCCCACCATTTTTTGAATTTTGTTTCATATATAGTAACCATTAAATGAGTTTAGTGAGTGATTTTTATCATATGGTCACTTAGAGATGTGGTAGGAATTAAATTGTGATCTAAAGAGTAAAACGGAAATAAAATTTAGAAAATATGATGCATTACATAAATATTTAATATGAGAAATGATACTAGTGGTTATGTATGATTTTTTTAGAATATTCATAAATGGGTTTAATAATATAAGAAATTGTATCTTGTTATATACAAGCCATATCTTCTTTAATATTCATTCATGTTAGTTGTATCTGACTCATGGTGTGGATTATAATTAACCACTAAAAGTATTACTTTATGTTATCCATAACTAATTTTCTTCATATAGTATTATAGGATGTGATGAAATGTTAAGGGTAGTGTTAGTAATATTTCATATTTTTCTTAAAAAAATATACTCGTGATACACAAAATAAGTTTTGTGTGCTTGATTACCCACAAAGTATACCACATAGATTATAATACATTATCTATTTGGTGTACTTGGGGTGTATATTTAATATTTCGATTTCCCCATTACTAAAGATAAGAAAATATACCCAAAATAAGAACCTTTATAATTTTATACCTTTCTTACACTAGCCTTGAGGAAGAATTAATTTGGGGGGTGGATGGATATGTTGATGATCATGTTATCAGTTGAGTGTTATAAGGATGGGCTTTGTTATCTCATTTGATGAGTGCGATATATGGTATCTCCATTAAGATATACTTAAGGTTTGTACTATCATACCTGGACAAGTGATATGTGTTTTGATCATCCACTAGGGTGAATGAAATGTGATGCGTTCATTTATCTAGTCGGTTTATATTTGGATAATTGAGAACACATTAGTAGCTATAAATTTTGACATACTCTTTGTCCTATAGTTATTAAATGTCTTGAAAAAATGGATCATATGAAAAATCATTCTTATATATGATACATCTAGTAAACATGGGTAATGAGATACATGTGTTTGATTGCGATTATGCCAGGTCCCTTTAAATCTTGAGTAGCACTACAACTTTTCTTACATACATTTATAAATGGGTATTATGAATAAAAATGACAAGAAAGGTAACTTGGTTAGAATCAATGTTATACTTATAGAAAAATGTAATAATAAAGAAGAAGTTATTAATTATAGTGAAACATTTTCACCCCCTCGGTTTAAATAAACTATAATCTTATTGGATTTTATCACCAACATAAATAAAAATTTATTTTAAATGGATATTAAAATAAATTTCTTAAATGGTTTTATTTCAAAAATATATATTTGTTGAACAACCTCTGTATATTAAAATTTTAAATTTTGAAATCGTGTATTTATGTTAACCAAGGCTCTCTATGGATTAAAACGTGCCCCTTAGTATTAATATAAATGGCCAACCAAATATCATTTGGATAATAAAAAACATATAAGAGAATTCAACTATAATTTATTATTAAAATATCATCTAATTAATTAATAAACAATCAAATTTATGTCGATGATGTTATTTTTGGTTCAAATAAAGAATATATTTATAATTAATTATCTAATTTAGTGAGAAAATAATTTGAAACTTCCTTTATAGAAGAATTATAGTTTTTCCTTGGTATCAAAATAATAAAAATTATGATGGAAGTTTTCAAATAAAAATAAAATATAAAAAAGAAATTTTAAATATTTTTACAAGGAAATAATTAGGAAAATTAGTACACTTATTAGTGATTCCTGTAAAATGATATTAGATGAAACTTAAAAATGATGTAAAATAATTTATATATATATTTTATTGGGTGGTTTCTTTACCATACACTAACCTAAAAATAAATTATTCAATTTTTATCATTTCACTTATTTTCAGTCCAAATATAAATAATCCCATTTAAAATCTATGAATATGTTTTTTTAGATATATCAAATGTACAAAAAATATTAGTTTTTCTATTCAATAGATACTTCATTTGAACATAAAAGTTTTGTATATTTCAATTTTGGTGGATTCTAATTGTTTCTTACTTAGAAAATCCTTATTCTCTTGAAGTATTAAGTAGAAAACTTTAGTTTTCCTTTATACCACCAATACAAAATACATACCTATAATAAGTTTGTTCATTGAAATTATATGTATAAAAATAACTATCTTGAATCATGGACTATCCTATGGTCATGTTCTCATAAAGTAGGATAAAAGTGGTGATATCTTGATATAATTCATAAGCATGAATTTTCAAATAGTATATATCCTCACAAAACACCTTTCAAAAGAACTTTTTTACTTTTATTAAGGGGTATTTAGCCATGGGTTAATTGTAATTATCACTTTGAAATAAGTTAACTTGAATTTTAGATCAAAAAATATTTTATAAAATTTTATCAGAATTTATTTAAACTTATATTAAATCATGAAATTCAGGTGTTTTTTCCTTAACATTTATATAATTTGAATTTAAATTTAATTTAAGGATAAAATTTTTATTTTAATTAAATTAAGTAAAATTTTAAATAATTTATTATCATTATTAGTAGTGAAATTCAATATTAATATTTGTGTGTCTTAATGTTTTTGAGAAAATTTATTAATCAATATTTTATTATACTGTTTATTTATTTTTAGGGAAAAATCATTTATTTTGTTATTTTTATGAATTATAATTACGTGGTGAATTTAATTTATTCACCTCATTATAATTTTTTATTATTTATATATATTTATATTTAAAGTTCATGAGTTTTTAGCTAAATTTATAGTGGTTTTGACATCATTTTATTTATCTTTCATTTAAAGATGTTCTTAGGTTTTCTAATTCAGATAGAATAAAACCACCAAAATCATGGTTTATAGCAATTAAATTTATTCTGGATAAGGAATAAATCTCTAATTTATGTAAATAAATTCTTGTATACCACACCATACTTCTGGTGGTTGATTTGAATACCCATTAAATTATATGTTGACTCCTTTTTTATTTCATTTCAATTTTCCTATCCTACTTTCCAAAGGCCCCACCTAACTCATCTATCTTATCCCTTAACTTTTTACCCTTAAAATTTATCTTGTGATCATTTTAGGTATGATTGAAACTAATTTCATTCTTATATCCATCATTTTTTTCTTTTTCTTAGTTTTAACTAGGGTTTTTAACTTTTCATTACCTCTATAAACCCTGGACCTCTTCTTTGATTAAATCACTTCTTTAAATCATTAAACTTATTTGATTTAACATTATTGGTCCTTGTATATCATATAAGGAAAAAGATAAAGTTATTGAATCCTCACAACATCTTCCCTTTGAACGAATTTTGTTAAGGAAAACTATAATGGTGGATAAAACTATAAATTTATGTGGGATTCAATAATC
This sequence comes from Viscum album, assembly GCA_963277665.1. Lineage (NCBI taxonomy): Eukaryota > Viridiplantae > Streptophyta > Magnoliopsida > Santalales > Viscaceae > Viscum > Viscum album. Next base: position 862,597,001 of record OY728140.1, read on the forward strand.
ATTTATTTTAATTCAAGACACCATTACATTCCAAGGATGAAAATACTTTATTTAATCCTATTTATAATATATTACCTATTCATATGATATTATTTGAAGTTTTATTAATTGTGAAAAATTATAGATAACCTTGAATAATTGTTTTTATAATATTAAAATTTCATACTTAATCATATCTCTGCTCTTTTTGGTAAATTATTTAAGACTTTATGTTCAATTGGTCACTTTCCCACTCACATAAATAACTATATTAACATTTCACCTTCTCTATTTTATACCCCTCGTCAATTGAAACCAATTTTTAAAGGATACATTAAACATATGTTAATCCATTGGCACCCATGGTGAAAATATTGAATTTATCATCATAATGGTGCTTTGAGGGATTACTCCCTTTGTAAAAACTATGATGTATTATTGAGTACCTAACTTTTTCAGATGTATAGGCCTTTACAGACCATCCTATATAAGAAAAGGAGTTTATGAAAAAGGTTAGGGAGAGGAATAAGGATTAGTTTTACAGTCCATAGTAATAACGTGGAAAAGAAACAAATGATATCATTTATCAAGATCATTATGGTCCTTGAACAAAGTGGGAAGAATCCATTGAGTATATACCACAATTTAGGGACTATTTTGATCAATGTTTCTGATGTATGTAGTGTGTGAAAAATCCCAACATGATCACATGGAGTACTTATCAATGTAAACTCATTCACATATCCACTCTTTATAATGTAATACATCAAGGGCCCATTACCACTTCTATCCATCTCATAGATCTTAGTCATTTTATGGTATTGATTCTATTGAATGTTTCTCTATTTTTAAGTGAAAGTGATATTTATTTTAGTGTTTGAACTTTAGTGATGGAAAACCTTATTTTATTTTTAATGAGTTTGAATTTTATTTTTGGTTACACTTATTATACCTTATAATTATTAATGTTTTTTATATAATTTATGGATAACCTAATTTATTATTTTACCCTTTTTTACAATCACAATTGTTGATAAATTTTTAATTTGATCCATTATGGTACATTGATATACTCAACCTAAAATTATTTGATTGATTTATATATCAAAAATGTTTAATTTTAAATTTAAATTTTTATTTAATAGGATCTATTAGTAATTGCATAAATTTTTTAGATTCGTTTTATGATTTTATATTAAATAATATTTTAATTCATTTATTTTTTTTAAAAATTATAATTTCCGGTTTTAATTATTTAAATATTTTTTTTATATTTTTTTATGACGCTAAATTTCTTAATTCTTTTAGTTATGTATTATTAAATTTTTAATTGATTAAAATTTAATTTTTTTTCTTTTGGATATGAGGTTAAAGTTAATTAAATTAACTGGACTTAATATATTTTTTAATTAAATTTTGTATAAAATATTCGTTTTTTTATTTATATATGTGCTTTAAAATTATATTTATAGTAAATTTAATTAATTAAATTTCTCAAATTATTATAACAATATAAATTTTGTATCTTTACTTTTTATAATAAATCATTTTTTTCTATATTTGTTTGATTTTAAGTTAATTGTGTTAATTTTTTTGAGAATTTTTGATCCTCAAGAGAGTGATATTTTTTTCATGGACCTCATAGCCTCATTTTTATTTTAATGACTAAAAATATATTCATAAATTACTAACATTTTAATTTACGTGTTCTATTATGAAAAAATTTATGAAGTTATTAAAATGTGGTGATTGGATCAAATGGGCAAAAAAGTCACTTCCCAAGAGAGAAATATACATGTCATATTTCATACTTACAAATTTTTTTACCGAACTAAAAAAAATTATTAATAAAAAAAATAACAACCATACATAAACCTAACACAAAACCAAAAAAACCCATCATTAATATAGATTGAATAAATGTATTCCCACACAAAAATCCTTTGAAAAACTCTTATACAAAAAAAGAATAATCCCAAGAGTATAGTAGACCTCAAACTCACTAGTATAAATCCCATATGAAATAAGTGAGTACACTAGAATATTTCCTTCTCACCATGTGTAAGGTAGAATGTCACACTCTTCCATATTTAATAACAAGACCCAATTTATGTAGGATACAGACCAGTGGGTGGAATCTTATTTCTTTAAAAAAATTAATTATGGAAATAACATATATTTCAATACAATCCAAATGCATACCTCTCTCATAGGACCAGTTGATACCAATGAGTTGTGCTTTATATTCTTCCAGTAATGACGATCCAAGACCAAATTTTTTCATGAATCCTAGCACCACTAAGCCATAATAGTCCTAGAAAACACCTCACATATCTATAATAACATTTCTTTAAAATAAATTAGTGTTTATCTTAATTTTTTTAATTGGTAGGGTAACATAAAACCCACTTCCTTTAATACACAACATTAGGTAGAGATCTCAATCCAAGAAAATCCAAATATAAAGAGTCAAGAAGATCTTATGAACCCACACTTCCATCATCTACCACCAACCCCTGTAAGGATCAGTAGTAATTATGAATAATATATCCTAACGAAAATTCCTAAATTATATGAGTGGTTTAGTTATGACTCCACTACAGAGTCCACAAAATGACCAAAATAATACCACGATTGAGGATAATTGCATAAATGTAAAATGGGTGAAAAATCATGAAAAATGAGCAACTTAAATAAATTTATCTTGAGGGAAACATCCATGATGTTGTAAAAATATTATCAGTGGTTTAATGTCCATAAAAATTTGGTAAATATGTGATCAATAGATTAACCAGGGTGGGAGAATAACCTAGATTTTGAAACTTGGTAAATACCTCTTATTTATATCACAACATCTATAGAAAAAACATTCCTCCTAATTCACCATAATAGACAACTCGTTTTAATAGAAATTTTTTCCCATATGATGAATCCCCACTAAACCAATGCCCTCAAAAATCCTATTACTGCAATGATAAGTAGTCATAAAGAACATATTATCTATGGAAGGTAAGCACAGAAGAAGATCCTTATAATATGAGATAATAATATCATTGGGAATTAAATATTTCCCTATCTATAACAACATTAAGAAAATATTTGTAAACTGGAGCCTCCCTAATTGTTTACTTTAGTTCTATACACCCTAGGAAATATTTATGATCACCTTACCACCAGTTCTTAATAATAATAAAATAAATAGTACCCACAATCTACCATGCTTGATCAATAATAGATGGAAATATTAAGGCAATATATCTCCATATTTTAGAAGTTGATCCCCACTTACCCCTAAAAAATTAAAACATAACCATGTTTAGGTTGAGTGAACTATTCCCAAAGATATGATCAATGCATAAAATACCATTCCATTTTAGAATGACGATCATTTATAGTTCCCTATAGTTCTTTAAAGTTAACTCCACCCTCCTATATAGGAACATAAAGATACTTCCAATGCACATAATGAATATTCTTATCCCCACCAATTCCCCAAAGAAAATATAAGAAAATAATTTAAATATTTTGAATAACTACCTTAAGAACCACTACCATAAAGAGTAAGTGAAAATGTATAGACATCAAGGAATTATTGATAAAATTGATCCTTCCACCAAACAATAACATAATAGGCTTCAAATTATAAATACATATATCAACTTTCAAAAAAATTAAATCAAAATAATGAATAAAAATCCACCCATGAATCAAAGGAACCCTAAGTTACTCTGTAGATAAATCCATCTTACCAATACCTAAATTCCTATCAAGAAGATCCTAAATGGGTTTTAATAGTCTAATAACAATTATTAGATCAAGTAGAAGCAATTAAAACCCTTATCTAATTAACATTGATACATGATAATGTGAGAATTGTGATAAATAAAAAAAATTAATAACACTATAAATATAATGTACCTTACCCTAAAGAACCACTTCATAAATCTCTATCTTCTTTATATGTGTATAAGTGAGATCACTAAAGTGGAAAACATAAGAATCCCATCGCCCGGGTGTATCCAAAAATTGAATGAATCACATGTTGTACATGAAATATTTTACTTACTCTCATAATGTTCTAGTATCTTCACATGCATAAGAAGAAAGATAACGATAGATATGGGTTTATGGAGGTTTGTCCAAGCACAATGATAACTTCACATAAGACATTGTATGGAAGTGCGTTTATACATAGAAACTTGATGACACACTTTGATTGTTGCTACATTTACTAATGTGTTTATAATGCATGGGTAAATTCAATGGTCGGTGCATTCATCCCATTAATGAAATATCTACTCTATCATTAAATTTCTTGTAACTTAATAATAAATGATATATTTATGTGGTTTAAACCATTTTAATATTAATATATTGAATATATGATTATTAATTCAATTAAAGGTAGTAGCATGCATGAAATATTATTTTATGCATGTGTCATGACATACCAAGAATGAAAATCATAATTTTCCTAATATATATATATATGTATATATGTACATAATTATTTCATTAGGGAATATCTCCTTCAATATCCCACTTTTACAAAATTCTCAAAGAGTTGGTATCATTTCACCTAATATTGTATCATATACAATAAATTGTGAAGTAATATCCAAAAATCAATTGGGATATCTCCTAAAAATAATTTTGTAAATACATCATTAATTTCATCTTTGTATCACATTATATGTATTAACTTGGGAATACCCATCCAAAATAATTTTTGATTAAATATAAAACACTTTTTGAGTATCTCTATGGGTTATAAATCAATATGCATTTAGTAAATTGAAAAGTGTGGGACCAAGGGCCTTCATAGTGTTGAAAACAAATTTAAATCCTTATATCCATAAATTTAAGAAAAGTGTGACCTCTAGTAAAGAATAAATGATAATTAATATATAAATGGATATGGTGTGATCTATGTATATCTATACCTATGTCCACCAGTCTGTATCATATGTAAAAATTTATTCTCATATTTTCCCTTGGTTCAAGTCATAGAGTGACATGGGACTTTGAATACGGAAATCCAATGTTTTCAACTCATATGTTCTCATATCTCAGTGTATAGACTGACCGGATTAAGGAATACATCACATTTCATTCACCTTTATCGATAAGCACATTGAATGTACCTTATCCATATATATATATATATATATATATATATAATATAGGTGCATGAACACACTTCCAAAGTCTATATCAATCGAAGGACCTGATGTCATACTCTTCATATGAGAGGAAAAATCCCACCTTGGATAATCTCAAACCAATGAAATGATAAGCAACATACCCAACCGCCCCCATATTAGCTAAGTTTATATGTTGACTTGTGTAAGTAGTGTATCAAAGTATAAAGGTTCTCATTATAGATATCTCTCCAACCTCAGGTAGGGGGGATCCAAATATGATCCATGAATTCCTATTATACCAAACATATCTTGTATATGACACTCCTTATAGTATACATAGTAGGTCATCCAGCACACACAAAGAATATTCTATTCTTTGTTTTATGCATAATGAGTATATTTTGTATCTATATAAAAGAATAATACTCACACTAACCTTAAAATTTATTCATAACCTATAATATTCAATGAAGAACATCTATAAGGGATAAATCAAAGTCATACTTTAAGAGGTCAATTAGTATTACACTTTATTCAATATATATCTATATATACATTTATGTATCCAATGTGAAAGAATAATAAAAAATAGGTTACATTTAATACATTGCATGTTAATATTCTTAAACTAATTAATAATATTAATATGATACATTTAATATTATTAAAATATTTTAAAGAATATTTAACAACCCAACATAAGAACTAGTTTGTCGTATCATATATGATAAACTTCCAAATCATTCTTATGTTTTCTAAACATTCTAGGTTTTTTAACTCATTATAATATATATAATTCACATAAAATATATATATGACCACATCACATATCTATGTGAATATAATATAAAACCCTCCCACTAAACTCTTTAGTGAGAAACATTTATAATGTAAGCCAATTATAATAGTGGAAAAACATAGAAATCATATTCCAAATTATTCAACTCTTTTAAAAAATTAAAATTTATTAAATTCACAACCTAAAATGTAATGATTCCAACTTTTGTAATCTACTTCTAACTCTTTCTAAGTTCATCATCATCATCCTTGGAACCAAATTCCATAAAACTATTTTCTTAAAATAATGTAATTACTTACATTATTATATACATGTTTTTCTAAACTCTTTTAGGATAACATGACAATCACATTAACATGGTAACTAAATGTAACCACTTAATTTATATTTACTTACTTACCCTAAAATATTTTAGGATATAAAGTGTAAATTCAATTTTCATTTTGACTTGTACTAACATTCAAGAAACAGTGACTTTCATTTTTCATAATAACTAAATGTAACTCTTTAAATTTTTCATTATCATAAATTATCCTAAACTGTTTTAGGATAGTATGTGAAAATACATTAATCTTCGACTGGTATAATAGTGATACCCACATTCTAAATGGTTACTAAATGTGACACTTTAAATTTTTATTTACCATAATATATCTTAGATATTTTAGGATATTAATTGGAAATACATTAACATAATATTGGTGTTTTTATTTATTTATTAATTTTAAATTTCTTTAAGTCCAAACATAATCCCACTAGCTTCTTAGAAACTATATTATTTTCATAATTTTTTTCAATGATACAAAAACCCTTTTGTGTGATGAAATAACATTTATTTATTCAAAGTATAATTTTTAACAAATAATCTATTGTTTCTATATCATATATTTTATTCTAAATGTTCAAAACAATTTTTTTAATTTTTAAAAGGAATAGTTTATTAAAATATATCATCGATGGGTGGTGGGAACACATTCACGAACATTTAGAAAATATTATAATAGACACATTTAACAAAATATAAATCTCAAAAACTAGTTATATAAATTGATAAATCATAAACTATGTGCATAGATTAATCATATCTTACGTGTTCACAACAACTCTTTGTAATTAAATGGTTTCTTTTATCATATAAGATAACTGAAATAAAGATACACATCTTTTACTTTATATTCATCTAATATTGAAATTACAATTCACATTAAGATGCAATAACTATTTTATTCCGGATTTTAAACTACAATCTCAAAAAATTCAACCTCTATTTTTGAAGTATATTATATTTATAACACTTGTAAAATATACATTCAATATCATATAACCTTGAAAATCAAAGAATTAATTTCTATAACCTTTATACCTAACATGGAAATTACATAGAGTTTTTTAAACATATTTAGGTATATCTTGGATAATCTAATCATGTTGAATTATTAATCTTCCTTACAAATGACCCTAGGTTTCAATGACCTTAATGAAATATTATTGAACTTTTCAATAAAATTTTCTTCTTCTACTATGAAACTTTACCCACCTACACTACCCATATAGTACAAGAAGACAAACATAATATTTCCAATTAATCAATTATAAACACTTTGAGAATATTTGATAATTTGTTTTGAATTAAATCATATTTTCATAAAATATCCATAAATGAAAATAAGATAAATTTCGTAACCCAAACAAGAATTTTTAATATCCCATTAAATCATGTTATAGAAAATTAACAAATCCTAAATATGTTAATAAAAAACCCTCATCTTATTTTAGTAAACAATAATTTTTATCCTACTCTTCTCAAGAGAATATTGAAAAAAATACACCTCTTATAATATGTTTGTCCAATATTTAAGTGTCTAGGTTATCAATGTAGCAACTCATTTTCTCCATTACTTGATAATAAACATCAATCTCTAATTCTTTTTAAACTTTTTAACATATATATATTTTAAAAACATTTCAATATATATATATTTAAAAAACTTTTCAAATAATACATTTGATAATGTATATCTATAAAAATAATATTATTCATTTATGTAACCAATAAAGATTTAAGGAAACCTTAAGACTTATCAAATCATTTAGTATAATAGATCATATTGAATATAATTTTATGTAGCCAATCATACTGATTATATGTGACAAAAACTATATATGTACCCAATAATATTGAGTACATGAGTAGAGATAGTGATTAATTTGGTCATTTTGAATCTAATTCATTTGAAACATTTAAATGAAAAAATTTATAGTTATATAAGCATCAATATTCACTTTTTAAACATATTAAACACTTGGTTATTGTGAAAGTAACTATTCTAACACATAGTATTTTCTTTAATAACTTTTCTTAAATTGCCAATCTTGATAAAGAACAAGTATAATTAATAAATTACATTAATCTTCTCTTTATCAAGGATTGATAAAAACATTTAGATAGATGATGGTGATAATATTATCTATAATAAAAGCATTTCTTATATGAGTATAATGTATTATTAACTAAATAATATGGGATTTTATGAAATGATCTCCCACTAAAATTATTCTAACTTTTTTACATCATAACTATTAGTACAACAAATCCCTAATTCACTAAGAAAAGAGTATTATTTAGTGTTCCTATCACCACTTAATTATTTAGGTACAGAATCATACCAATCATATCATATATTATTCTCTTATAGTTATTCAAACAACACTTCATCTAATCCATCATATGGATAAACTCAAATTTATTCCTCTGGTATCCCAACCATTGGGGTTCGCCAACTAGTTTAACCAAAATAAAACATCAAAAATGGATTAAAATGGACAACATAGGGGAATCCTACTATAATAGAACCTATACAAGGATGATCTAGTTTCACCAATTAGTTTCTTTCCTTACACAAGATAATTTAGTGGAACCATGTTTTAGCATAACCTACCAAGTTGGTTGATTTAGGTATAGGCAAGTTTTAATTTGGAAGGAATTTCACACTTAGTATTTGAAAGATATTTAATCTTGTAATCCTATCTCTTTTTATTCCCTTTATTTACACACGATTTTAGTGATTTATTTTGGAATCTTATTCTTTCCTCCAAACCAGTAAGCTCAAAACATATTGATGTGAAACTCTTTACACAACCCACAAGGTTGTGTTACAGGCCCAAAAAATAAATCAAATATATTCTTACATATCCAAACCCATAATATGCTTAATTTATGTGAACATTTCATGTAATGGAATATATTTTTTCCCATGAGTAAGCCTAGAGTGATAGATATCCAACTATATTAACTAGCATAGACAATGTATAAGTCTCGAAGTAGGTAGGTAATTCGACCCCAATCCCCTATACCCAGTGATACATCCCATAAGAGGGAATCAAATTCATCATTAATATAAAACCTAATAAGAAAAAACTAAATTATACAATTAAATTCAAGTCCATAACTCTAGTTACAAACTGATCTCAAGGTAGATTAAAAAACTAAATTCATTATGGAGTCATTCTAAGAATGTAATGTGGGGATTTATTTAAAATCAATTTAATAATAAAACTAAACTATACACTATTCATCATATAAATAATGTAAAACTATGAATAAAATAGTGAATAACTTGAAAAATTAAATTATTTAAGAATGAGATAATCATTTATAAATAATTCATAAATCAAATCCAATTATAAACCATTTTATAATTTTTATCTTTAACATTATAGAAATTCCATAATTTTGAATATAAACATTTTATATTCATTCCAATACAATTTCTTTCATATTTACCATTTTATGGAATTTACATTTAAATCTATGATATTTTATGATTTATAAACAATTTATAATCTAATTTTTTTTCATGTAAACATTTTACATAATCTAAATATAATATACTTAATTATTATTTAAATCTTGATCATATCAACCATCAATACATTTTTATGTATCTTACATAATATCTTAATAAGAACCACTTTTATTTTGAAAAACTAAAAATAATTAATTATTAAAAATTCATAATTTAAATATAAACATTTTTTATTTGGTCTTATTTCATAATTTAAAATCATTTGTGATTTTTTTTCTTTTTATTTCAAAATAAAAACTTTTATTTATATATCATAAAAATATCCATATAATTTTTTAAAAGGTATTTTAAATATTAAAATTTAATATTTAAGGATAAAAGGTTACATAAAAATTAATTAATTGTAAAAAATTATAATTAATTAATTTTTATACCTTTAATAAATTAAGATATCCAAAAATACCTTATTTAATGATTTATAAACATTTTAAAAACCATTAAAATAATTGAATATTTAAAAAAATTAATATTTTTTTCTAGTTACCCTTAGATAGAAATCCATTTATACTTATGGGTATCCACCATTTACCCTTATATAGATAGTCTGTGTAAAGGTAGACCAGTTCTAGAGCTATTGCGTAAAGGTATAACTCGATGGCCCTTACGCAGCACCGCTTCATAGAAGGAATATTCCTTTTACCTTTATGTAGACTGTCTATGTAAGGGTAGGTTCACATGACCCTTATGTTACATAAGGTTACAAGTAATATTTCCCTTACATGAACATTTCAATTATGGTTAATGTTAAATTTACCTTTACATGGTCTCCTAATACCGTTGTGTAAGGGTACTACCTTCACATAAACTATTTGCATAAATGTAACAATAAGGTTTCCCTTACACAAACCTTCTACGTAAGGGTATGGCCTTTACATAACCTTTTATTTTTTAATTTTAATAGGATGGTTACATTTATATATATTTCAAAAAAACTAAATTACCCTTACTATCCCTTTTAAAAACTTGATTACCCTTAGTACTATAATTTTTCATTAGGGTAAAATTAAGTGACCCTTATGTAGACCAATATACATAAGGTTAAGGAACGATGACCCTAACACAAACCATTATGTGAAAGGTTAAATACTTGGTTACTCTTACAGACCTCCACTATGTAAGGTTAAGTCTTTCATTACCTTTACACAAAACCACTAAGAAAGGGTAAACCCGATTTTCTATATTTTCTTAATCCTTGAAAAGAAATGGTCCACTTTCCAATTCAATTATTTATTTAATTTATATATTTCATAAATATAAATAATAACCTCCCTATGATACCATTGGAGGTTTTTTAAGATTTTAATAACAATTATCAGATCAATTGAAAGTAATTAAAACCATTTTCTCAGTATAATTTATGCATCATATTATCAAACTTGTAGTAAATAATGAAATGAAGGGCACTGTAAATCTGGTGTATCTTACACCCAAGAGCCACTGTGTTAATATCAATATATTTAAGATGTGTTTGATAGGGATCACTAAATTGGAAAAAATAGGCATACCACATTTAAATTGTTTCTATAAATCAAATGAATCACATGCATACATGTAACATTTTCCTTACTACCACGATGTGCTAGCATATCTGCATGCATAAGAAGAAATATGAAGATACCTACTAGTCCATGTAGGTTTGTATAAGAATAATGATAACCCCACACAATCCATCATATATAAGTTTCTTTATATATAGCCTATCAAAGACACTCTTTGATTTCTACTACATTTACACCTGTGTTTTTAAAGATTGAGTAAATTCAATGTACAGTGCATTCATCTCATGAATTCAATCTATACTCCAAAATTACATTCCATTTCATTTAATAATAAATGAAAACTTTAAGTGGGTTAGACCATTGTAATTTTAATATACTTAAAACATGGATATTTATTCAATTAAAGGTATTAGCATGCATGAAATCTTATTTCATGCATTCATCTTGATATACCATGCATGAAAATCATAAGTTTCATGATATATATATATATATATATATATCATTTATATATATATATATATATTCATGGATTGAGGTCATATATCCTTTTAATCCTTCATGATCTGAGACATTTTGGTAGATACTAATAGACTGCTTTTACTAGATTTCATTCTTTGGTTACACCATAAACCATAAATTTTTAGAAGATCTATGAATTTTGACATAGATTGTTTCTTACCATTTAGAAATACTATGAGATCATTTGAAAAGAATATATGAGATAGTCCATGGATCCCATAACACCCAAAATATCTCCCCATACTCCCCTCCTCTATTTATGCATCAAATTTCTTGCTAAATTCATCTTGGGAAATAATAAAAAGGGATAGATAGATAAGATCACCCTGTCAAATCCACATAACTGACTTGATAAAACATGAAACTCTCTCTATGATAAATATTGACATCCAGAAGGAAGAAAATCACCTATAAATAAAGCCACATAATATTCTAGAGAACCCAATATTCCTCTAAACAAAAAAGGAAAATATCCCCATTCCATCTTATCACAATATTTATCTATATCAATTTTAATAATCAAATTATCCCCTAAAAATTTATAATAAAAATTTATCATAATTTCTTACACCATACCCAAAAAACTTTGACTTACTTTTCCATTTATAAAACTATCCTTATCATCGAAGATAATGTTAGGAAGAAAGTTAGAAATCCCATCATTCCCAATATTAGCTATGATATTATTAAATTAGTTTAAAAATAATAATCAAATAGAAGTGGTGAAAAAGATAAGGAAGTTTGTTTTTGGGAATAAGATCCAGTGGGGTAGCTGTCATTACCTTGGGGATTTGGACACCCCTAAAAAAGTCCCTAACAGTGCACACCACACCCTCATTAATGAAATCTCATGAAAATAGGAATAAGTGGCCCACAAAAACTTTAGTTATTGATGTACTCCCAAGGTTAATTTTCTTAACAAATTTAAATATTTCCTCTTCAAATAGTAAACTGGTGGGAAATTAGTAATATGAATCATGAACCACAATTAGGATATTATTAACAAATCTAATCTCTTCACCAATCTGGCCCTATAAATAAGATTTATGAATGGAAATTTTAAGAGTACTAGAAAAATAGTTACATGTCATGCCCTTGATACTATCAATATCTAACTCAAACAAACCATTATCCATTTGAATATTGAGTCTCCCCAAACAGTTCCCTTCAATACAAGAATGAAATTAGGAAGTATTGTGATCTCATTATTTAAACCATAGTACCTGAGACATCTCCCTTATCTCTGCCTCTTCCTTCACCATCATAGAGTTTAGAATATCCTTTTTTCTAGACAATTCATCATGAACCGATAAATTCCACAATGAATGAAAACAACTGTCTAGATCTTAAACCTCACTCCTGATAGCATCAAACTGATCCCCAAATGTAATATGATCATCCGTCTATTTATGGTTACCCTTATATAGTTTTCTAATTTTGATCAACAATTGCATCATTGGAAGGATAATAAAAACCTCATCTGATGATGTTCAACTAAAAAGATATAACCCTTCTTATTTAGTTTATATATTTGAATACCTAAATCCCAATTTCTTATTTGAATGGACATTGAGATCTAAAACTAACACCGGATATTTTATTAGACACCGTGAAAGATACAACAACTTTATACCAACAAAGGAGTAAAATATATATAGATTCAATAGGCACTAGTCAGGTTAAATCCATAGTCACCATTATCCATTTTGGATGTTGTAACATATAATGATCTCCCTAAAAAATCATAGATCAATCAGTTCATTACTAGCTATAAAATAATTGAAGCCCTCCATAGAGATCTCAGAGTAGCCACTACCTCCTCTTTTATCATTATAATCTATAATAGAGTAAAATTAACTACCTAAAATCTAAGGAATAATCAAAATATTGAAGATAAATAACTCATGTCAAAGGAACTACTTATCCTACATTTTAAATATCATACAAACGTCTATAAAAAACACCTCATTCAAAGATGAAACATTAAACATGATGTGATGATCCAAAAAATTCAGAAAAGAAAGAAATAAAATATCCATCTAAATAATCCTTATATACTGATTTGTTGGTGTTATATTCATGTAATGATAAAATCAATTTCTTTATGAATATATTTGGATATTGGTCTCCTTATGCTTTGGTTCCAAAATAAATTGAATCTAATAGTCTAAATTAGCCACATGTTTCTTGATGTATTCACACTTAGAAGGTCCACCCAAGTATCATAATATTCCCAAAGAAGATAAATATTATAAATATTAGTTATGTTTTTAAAACTCGTTGGTTTCATCACCTTCACCATTTGAGAAGAAAAAGAGTTTTTCTATTTATATTTATGTTTAGACCTCAAACAAGTTTGGAGCCTATAAGAGTTTCTGTAAAACTCCACATAATTACACTTAGAATACTTCTTATTTTTATCTCACATAGTTGTAGATGATTTATCATCAAGTATTTTTACCAAACTGAATTAATTAATATAAGGAATATGATAATCAAATTAGTTGATACATCTTATTATATATCCATTCCCACTCCCTGTATCAGTTTTATTAAAGACATGGTAAGAGAGCTAGGGAGAGAGGAATCCAAAAACCCAAATGATTAGATTTTTAATCCCATAAGACATTAAATTGTTTGACCTCATCTTCTTCCACATAAAAATAATATCCATGGTCTTTGATAAACCAAATTTTGGAGGATCATCACAGAACATGTGATCTTTGGACCCTCCCTTCAAAACAAAGGCATTAGAATCAAATCCACCAACCAATGGAAATGGGAACATCAAAGGCTAAATATATCACATATTAAAGGTATAATAAACCAAAATTTTATGAAGATCATAACTTGAAAAATATTTTACTATCTTAATGGGTAAACCTATCACTCCTCCAGTGTCCATAAAACCACCATTAGGCCTAGGTTGGTAAACCATGAGAGCATTAGAGACATTAAAAGAAAAAGGTGACGATCCAAAAGGTTCTACAACACCATACATACTAGATTACCATGACAGATAACTATATCAGGATACTAAATAACCTTGTATTATATTAATAGATTTAGGATTCATCCCTTTTCCTTGAGAAAACAACCTACAATGGGCCATATTATTTCTTTAAAGCAGAAAATGAGAGAAAAAACTAATACCATAATCATAAAAAATTATAAACTGTAAACTAATCCCCAATAATTATATATAGATTATTAGAGAGACTAAGAGAGAGATCAACATCCAAACATAATCAAGGATCCATGGGTTTAAGAAAATTCAGCAATAGGTCATCCTCCTGAAGTAAACAACCTAAGGCGTTGCCAATACCTTTGATCGCAATTGGGTTTTGAAAGGGAAAAGGGAGCTTGAAAATCCTAAGATAGATAGAAATAGATAAGGTATCTACCAAATTATGAAAATAAAAATTCCAAAATAAAGAAAATAAATTGATCATGTTTAAAGATGCATTATTCCTAGGACCAATATTTTATAAAACCCTCTTAAGAACATATAAAGATACAAAAACACATACCATCCATGGAACTAACAAAAAACAATGAATATATAACCCAATAATAGTTAACCTATATTTAAAAAGTGAGAATTTAAGTATGGTTGTGACCAAAATTCATAATAAAATTATGATAAGTAAACACTACATCCTGTGAACTCTCCAAATAATATAAATGAAAACCCAAAACTATGGAAATGGAATCCTAAGGTTTATAATATTATTAAATAAAAGGATCCCAGAATTATTACACTCTTAAAACCAAGTAATTATTTGTTTTAACTATATAAATTGATGTTAATTAGAATTTAATGATCAGTAACACTTTGAAATAAAGCCTACGTTCACCAAATCTACAATACACTCCACTCTGAATAAGATCACCCGCAAACTGGGTGGGCCCTGATAACCACCCTCAGGACTTTATGAGAGAGGAGACAAGCCCACACTTATATATGGGGGAATCACCATCATAAAATATGTTTCCATAATAATCATATCCTTCAAATTTGTTAATTTTTTGAAAGAAGTTAGTAGTTACTTCCATAACCATTGAAAATCTAATGAAAAGAACTACAATTTTGGTGGCTTCAGCAAGGGTTTGATGACCCCAAGTGGTTATTCAGTGGTTCCCATATGGAACCTCCTTCTACAAATGTTCCCACAAAACCTCAGGTAACATTATAATAGGATTATAGTGGGTTTTTTGAAAACAATATAACAACCTTGAATTCAACACCACAACAAATATATTTTAATCCCAATGACTTTACTTATTCTCCAATGGCTCCAAACGATTAAAATAATTATGGGGGGATAAGTCTATATAAAGACTTATAAACTATTGGTTACTAAGATCATTCAAGATTGTGCCTCATTAATCATTATTATTATTGATTTAACTCTTCTATAATTTCCCCACAATCTTTCATGTTCTAATTCTTATTTTTTATATGAAAATTATGATTTTACTTAATTATTTTTTCACTAAAAAAACTATATTATATAGTAATGGAGTGCAAATTTTAATCAACAACCATTAAAAATCATGTGTAATGTTCTTTATTTATAATTTATTAGAAACGTCTAAAGTTAATATATTTAGGGAATCCTTAATGAATTGAGGAGAACAGATGAAGGCAGTCAAAAATTAAAAAAATTAATGAAACTTCTAAGGATTAAGATAATTATGACATAAATTATGAAGATCCTTAGATCCCATCAAATGAGGATAACTTTGAGGTTTAATTTAAATAAGAAAAAAGTGTTGAATATAGTCAACTATTGACTCAAAAGATAAAAATGAGAGCTGAAATAAATTATTCCAATATCATTTGAGTCAATATTGATCTAAGAAAACTCAATTAATGAGAATTTTTCGGAATTATCTTTGTTTTTTGTAGGTAAATCCATTTTCATTTAATGAATCATTAAAAAATAATTCATGGGTTAAGGCCATAAATAAAGATATTGATCAAATAGAGATGAATAAAACTTAGGAACTTGTACAGAGGATAAATTATAGAAATATAATTGGAATTAAATGGGTGTTCAAGAATATATATTACAAGTATATGAATAATAACTTAAATAAATCAAGGTTGTTATGAAAAGGATGTAAAAATTGATGTTTTAGATGATGTGAAGAAATTTTCACCATATGGGTAGACTTGAATAAATATTACTATTATTAGTTTTTTCAATTTAAATAGGTTATAAGATATATCAAATGGATATAAATACAATATTCATGAATGGATTTCTTAAAGAGAAATTATATATTGAAAAATCGATAGGCTTTTAATTTGATGCTGATAAAGTAATGGTATATCATTTATAGAAATATTAATATAGTTCAAATTAAAACCATGAGCTTGTTAATATCACTTATATTCTTATATTATGAATCTTGAATTTTAGGTAGGTGGTGTTAATCAAAATATTTATGTGAATTCATGAAAGGAAGAATAATTCATGGTACACATCTTGTTGAGGGTACCATATTTGGAAAAGTCAAGAAGAAATAAGTGGAGTAGTTTAAAATTTTAATTTCATAAGATTTTGATATGTAAGTAATCACTGAACTCACATATTTTATGGGGATTAATGTAAATTAAAAAATGAGTATAATTTTATCTCACCAGAAAAGTAGGTGATAGTGATTTTTAAAAATATTTATATGTTATATTGAAAACTTATTTCTACTCCATTCATCATTGGAACCAAACTTAGGAAACTTTAAGATAATAAAGATATTGATTATACATTATTCCATTGAATGATTGGAATATTTAGAAACTTTATAATAAAAAGGTTGAATATTTTTTTATGCAACAAGAATGGATTTATGGCTTCAAAGTAATCCAAAAGAAGATAATTTTATTGAGGTAAAATAAATATTAAGTTATAATCAAGGTAATATTGATTATAGAATAATATTTTATGAAATAAAGATCAAAATTTGATAACATTTTTATATTTGGATATGTTTGAATATATTGTGGATATAAAATCCAAAAGTGAAATAGAATTTTTCATTGTTGGTAAATGTGTTTGATGGTTTATAACAAACAAGAATGCATTATGGTTAGTACAATTAAAAAATAATATATTGTGGTGGAAAAAGATTATACCCACTTAATTTGGAGGAAAAAAATGTTGTAGGATCTTATCAAAGAAGTAGAAATTCTTAATATGACATTTCATGAAAACAATAGTGAAATCAAGCTTAAAAGAACCTGGTATATCATTAGTTCTAGAATCACACAGAAATATATTATTAATATATCAAATAAAATGAGAAACATAGAGTTATTAAAGTGGATCAAATTAGAAAAAATAAATAAGTGGTGTATATATTCATTAAAATATTGACCACATCAACATTTTAGAAGCACTAGTTAAACCTTGGTATTCAAACACCATCTAATGACTGATAATGTTTAGTCTATCCTCTCTCACTGTATATATTTAATTCTTAACATAGTTTCTCATTTATAAAACGTCTCATTACCTTTGGTTTTATTTTCAAAGGAAGATAATTTAGTAAAATCATGTAATAAATAGTGTTACGTTTCAACAAGTAATTTAAAAAATGGAAAGTGGTGTCAAAGCATAATTTTAAGTAGTAAGTTTTTAAACAAGTTATATTATACAATAACTCTCATATCAAGGGGAATAATTTTATCATTTAGGGGGAGAAATGTGGTGTAAAAATTTGGGAGATATTAAATAAGTTACTGAAATTGATACAATCCCTATAGAATTATCATTCAATAAGTTACAAATATAGGGGGAGTCATATCAGATTACTAGTATATAGAGATGATGTTTTAAGGTAAGAATGTAAATATTCATATAACTCATTTTTTATATTCAAATAATTGATCATAGTGAATTAGAGTTATATATTTGACTTTATATTTCTATTTTCATTTTATGGATTAATTGATACTATCAAAATAAATGAGTAGTTGTATATTTATTTTTTGAGACTAGTTGATTTCTAAAAAACCAAAAAATAGATAATGTTGGAACATAGGTTGACCATGTGAGGATAATGATGCAAGGAGCTTCCAAAAATGGTCATATTTATGGGAAATTTTTATAATTATATAAAATATATCTATGGTATTTGGATATTTTTTAATGAATTTTAGAGATGAATTGGTTAACAAATAAAAATTTATTCCCAAATATTAATGGTTATGCCATAATTGTTTTGGTGAATTTTGTTTAATGATGGAGTAAATATTTCATATTGAAGTAATAATACTATAACATGATTAGTTTAAAGGTTTAAGAGTTTTTTCAACACTATCCATTATAACTC
Organism: Viscum album; assembly: GCA_963277665.1. Classification (NCBI taxonomy): domain Eukaryota; kingdom Viridiplantae; phylum Streptophyta; class Magnoliopsida; order Santalales; family Viscaceae; genus Viscum; species Viscum album. Next base: position 862,616,151 of record OY728140.1, read on the forward strand.
AAACATAATGCCACAAGCTTATATCACAATGAGGAATTTGTTTGTCCAATTTCTTATGGTTTGGGAATCGCACCACAATGTGACCCTCTATGTAAAAAACCACATATTTTGAGGTATGTATTTCATTAAAATTCCTTAAAAATTTATTTTTATTTCATTAATTTTGATTTTTTGGAGGATTTTGATGTTTTATGTTTATAACTAGTACAGGATAACGTTGTGATGGGGGTCATTACAACGTGATGAAGGGGTTTTCACTATGATGGTAGAGGATCCCACAATAATGTCCCATGTAAGGATAACTTTTTTGAATTATTTGAGGTATCATGACACAATATAAGGGGATACACTATGAATCCCCTGGTCACATCTTTGTGTGTGGATATGATTTCTAAGGGTTTCTTTGGAAATGGGAATTGTACCATGAACCATATGGTCCATTTTAATATTCTTCTGGAGTGTTGTGTTGCATTGTGGCCCACATGGAAATCGTGAAATAGAACCCTATATAATTTTTTAATGTATTTATATAAATCAATTTGGATGTTATAAATTTATTAAGTTGGTTACTCATCTTTCCCAGTAGCTACATGGACCCACCACCAATCTCCCTTGGGTTCTTTCCCCCTCCAAGATTAGATCTCTATCACTCATGGTTGTATTGACACACCATCTATCTTGGTGGATTGAAAAACATAAGTAAATAACTCCTCATCCATCTAATATAAGTATCTCTATATTTATTTCTTTTGGATCATTTTTCTATGAAAATACTTAATTTTTGGGCTTATATCATATTTTATTATTTCTCCAGATTAAAGTCAAATAAATTAATGATTCTTGGTTAGTGATAAATTTCTTTATCCAAGTAGGAAGTCCTTAAGGTTTCTTGTTGGTTTATATGTGTTTCATGTATGTTATGTTGTGAAGGTATTGTTGGGAATGTGTTAATGTACTAATATAAAATCAATTTCAATTTATTCCTTTATAAAGTGTAGAGTATATATGTTTAGGGTCACGATAGGCCTTTTTTTATTATGTATTTTGATTCAATGGTCAATGTTGACCATGTTATTAACCAAAAGTGTTATGAAAATGGGAAATGGGAACCCACAGGGGGTACCCTTGGTTGTGTTATGATGTATTGGACCTTGAAAAGTGACCTAGAATATTCCTCAATGGTGGGAAGATCATTAAAGTAATGTTTAGATTAAGAGTTATCCTTACTAAATTGGGTGACAGATGAAGGGAGTTCTGTGGGAGTGACCAACCCCATGTTAAGTGTGCAATGGGGTTGGACATAATACTAACTCATGTTCTTAGTTTGTGTGAAATATTTAATATATATCATATTTTATTATGTTGATGAGTTATGATAAGTGTTTTATTTTATTTGGAAATCTATGTTTGCGTGGTATCGAATAGTATTTTTTGGTATGTTGTTGGGAGTAATGCTACCCTTGGGTATATTTTGGTATACAGATGGGCGTAATTCCAACCTTGGATATTTTTTGGTAAGTATCTAGGTTAATTTTCAACCTATGGTACTGTTTAGTATATGGTTGGGTTTAATTCCAACCCTGGGTATTTTTTTGTACACTTTTGGGTATAATTCAAACCTTGGTAATTGTTTGGTATGAAATTAGTTTTAATTCCAACCATGGGTATCATTTTGTATGTAGTTAGATATAATTCCAACCATGGCCTTTTTTGTATGTAGTTGGATTTATTTTAACCTTTCCTATCATGGGTATGCCAGTTGGGTGTATTTTTAACCATGATAACTTCTGTTATGTTAGTTGGGTGTAATGAAAACTGATGTGGATATGGTATGAGGATGTGTATAATGATAACCATTATGGTGATGATATATGGGTTGGGTATAATTCCATCCATAATCCTATTGTTTTTCAAGGTTGGGTGTAATCCCAACCATTTTTCATGAAAAGTTCAATGTTGTGAGTAATACCAACTATGTTATTAATATTTCAGAGATAGGGTGTAATGAAAACACCCCTCTTTTATGGGTTTTTCATTAGGTGTATTGAGAACTATTTTATGTGGTTTTTTGATGTATTATGGGAAAACGTAATACTAACCCTTGGAAACCTTTGTGACATATTTATACTTGATGCTATTATGATGGCCCCATACATGGTGAGGTTCAATGGGAGAGAATTAATAATAATAATACGTTGTTTACCTTCTATGATTTCTTTAAAAATTAACCTCCATCACTTGTTAGTTTGATTGGTCTCACTAATTAACTCACACACACTGAGGAAAGAAAATAAACAAGGAAACTCAATATAAAAGTGTAACATATCGGTTCTGGAGTCACCTACAGGCACCCCGTACCTGGTTAGTCAAATGGCCTCAAGCTCATTTCCCCAAACTCTAGAGGCTGCCAAATAGCAGCAAGGGCCTTGGGTGTGATAGTGGGGAAACTATATCCTCATTCGCAGAGTAACACAGTGGAAGGGAAAACAAATACACAATAGTGGAAGTAGTAAATATACCAACAACAGTAACATCAGAAGACTGGAATAACAAACAACTGAAGCATATATATAAATGATGCATGGTAACATGTGTTTAGGAAAACAGCCAAACAAATAACAATGATGGAATACAAATGGTACTAAACTAAAGTACAAAAAGAAAACAGATAACAGATCCTCAGCATCACAAGCCTCATCATGGTCCCATGCTCTCCAGCTCTATAACAATTCAAGTACCTGAAGTAGAAGTGTGCTTGCCCTTTTCTATACCCACATAAATATAATCTATTTGGTCCCAAAATCATGGACCAAACATGGTGTGAGACTAAATCCCATTAGGAAACCACCAAAAGATCTGTGCCTAACAGTTAGTGAATATATGGCAGGTAAAAGTACAGAAGCAGTAAACAAGAAATTACTCAGCAGAAACAATTCCACATATCAAAAACTGTTAATCAAGCACAATAACCCTCTAGGAAGTGCACATATTCTATCCCCTCTAGTTCAGTTATAAGAATATATGAAGACTCTCTGAGGAAGAACTCACAGTCAATTCCCCTTATAGTCAAAGGTAAAACAAGACTCTCTGAGGAAGCTCACATAGTCAATTCCCCTTATAGTCTAAGGCAGTCAAGGACTCTCTGAGGAATCTCACACGATCAATTCCCCTTATATCCCCAAGGTCAAGGACATTATGGGGAAGCTCACTCGGTCAATTCCCCTCATATTCCAAAGTCATTCATGTAATTCAACGACTCTTTGAGGAAGCTCAAACGTTCAATTCCCCTAATATTCTAAAGCAGTCAAGGACTCTCTGAGGAAGCTCACTTGGTTAATTCCCCTTATGGACCCAAGTGGACCTAGGCTCTCTAAGGAAGCTCACTCAGCCAATCCCCCTTATATCCTAAAGTTATCAAAGACTCTATGAAGAAGCTCACTCGGTCAATTCCCCTTATAGTCTACTACAACATGTTATCAAGGCCCTTTGTAGGTCAACAAGCATAGAAGTGCAATATGGCCAAAGTAAACCTACAGAACAACTTGGATAACCAGTCTACAACATATCAATCATGTTAGAACACAAACTCTTCACCCTACAACAACAGGCATGGAAAATAGGCAAGGCGGCTAAAAGGATAAGCTGGACCAAACAGTCATAAACAGATCATGCATGTGTAAAACATCAGAAGCATAGCAATCAACCCTATTCATATCCAATTTACCTCTACACAAGCATACAAGCATGGAAGGAAATCAACAGAGGTAAAATGGTAAACACACAATACCCCGTTCAAGGGTATTGGTCAAAATTTCACATAATAATAAAATAATTTCAATGGAAAGTCACAAACCATCTACCTCAGCATTGTGAGATCTATATACTCTAGGGTTGGCCCTTGGATCGACCTAGAACGTGGTAGATCTACAACAACATCTAAAACATTCAAAAAAGGATAACTTGAGGAATAAGAGGAATCGTGAAACAAAGATCAATCATAAGAGAGATCTTACCAAGGTGATCCCAACGGAATCGACGGCGATCGAATCGGAGATCAGATGGAGGCTCAGGGGCTCAGAGAAGTATTGTAGTTGTATGGGTTCTCTTGGACGAAGAAAACCTAGAAGAAGACAGTTTTGGAGATTAGACGTGACCCCGATGTGTTTAATGAAAAAAAAGTACATGGAATGTAATTTTTATGTACATGGAATATACTTTCCATTTCCGTACTCCGCTTTGGCGGCCTCCAAGTCACCCCCACATGGCCGTGTGCATGGCCGCTATATAGCCAGCACCCGGCTACCTGCAGTAACCAAGTACACAGTGTGTACTCATAAAGTACATGTCGTCTACTTCAAAAATTTCCAGAATTTCATCTTTTTCTAAAAAATGACCAGAAAAAGAAAAACATACCTGAAAAGAAGATCCAGGTTCTTAAAAACTTCTCCCCTAAAGAAAATCATCCCTGAATTTTCCTATCACGACATAGAAGAAGAAAGCTCAAACAGTTTCGGCCACTATGCTCTTACATCAGCCTCCCTCTCCCAAGTCTCGTCCTACACCCGCATGTGCTTCCATAACACTCGTACCAGAGGAACAAACCGGCCACAGATAACCTTTGTACTACGATCAACAATACAGATAGGATGCTCATCGAACAACGCATCCTCTTCGAGATCAACCTCCTCTGGTTGAAAGACATGAGATGGGTCTGAAAAGTAACGTCGGAGCTGGGAAACTTGAAAAACGTCATGCATAGACTAGTACATATGGGGTAATTGCAACCGATAGGGAACCATCCCAACTCTCTCTAATACCTCAAATGGCCCGACGTACCTCGACAAAAGCTTACCCTGTCTCCTAATCCTCCTGTGTCCCAACCTTGGTGTGACACGCATGAAAACCTGATCCCTAACCTAGAACTCCCTAGGTGTTCTCTGCTGATCAGGATAAGACTTTGGTTGAGACTGTGTAGTAGTCATCCTCTTCTGAATCAACTCTATCTACTCTATGGTCTCCTGGACAAGACAAGGTCCCATCAAAGCTGCCTCTCCTGCCTCCAGCCAACATAAGAGTGATCAGCATGGCCTACCATACAAAGCCTCATAAGGTTCCATTTGAATAGTTTATTGAAAACTATTATTGTAGGAAAACTCCATTAGAGGTGTATGATTCTCCCAAGAACCTCCAAAATCTAGGATGCATGCTCGAAGCATGTCCTCAAGCACCTGAATCGTACGCTCGTACTGGCAATTTGTCTGGGGATGGTAAGCTGTACTCAAAAGTACCTATGTACCCAAGGTTTTCTGAAGCCCCTGCCAAAACTAAGAAGTAAAACTGACATCCCTATTTGAAATAATGGAGTGTGGAACTCCATGTGGATGTACAATCTCACGGATGTACAACCGTCCTAGATCATCAACACTGAAGGTCTCCTTGATCAGCATAAAGTGGAAAAACATTGTGAGTCTGTCAATGATAACCCAAAATGTATCATTACCTCGAGGAGACCTTGGCAACCCTGTTACAAAATCCATCAAAACATTGTTCCAATTCCACTCAGGAATGGGTAGCTTCTTTAAAAGCCCTGCTGGATGCTGATGCTCCGCCTTCACCTGCTGAAAAGTGGAACACCTCATGATGAAACCCACAACATCCCTCTTCATACCTTTCCACCAATACTGACAGTGTCGATCATGATACATCTTGGTGACACTAGGATGAACTACACAAACTGAGGAATGATAATCCCACATTAGCTCCTCGTGTATATCTACTAGCACCCATACGCACCCCTAGAAACACAATATCTCATCCTTATCTATGGTCCATCCCAATATAGCGTCTCCTCTGGACACGCTCTCCAGTAGGACTAGGCCTTCAGAATCTGATAGGTGCCTCATTCACACTCGATCAAGAAGTGTAGAGTTAACAGACACAAAAGAGAGAAACGCCTTCCCCTGATTGTCGTGCACTTCCAAATGCATCTCAGAGAACAGATCCATAAGCTACCACTCACTGTTGGCCTCATGAACATCTTGTATCTATGTCCTTATGCTCAATGCATCATCCACTGCGTTGCCTTTCCCAAGTGTATAGGCAAGCTCAAAGTCAAAGACTAAAGGTACTCAACCCACCTTCACTGTCTCAAATTCAGATCACGCTGAGTAAAAATGTACTTGAGACTCTTGTGGTTGTTGAAAACAAAAAAGTGCTCTCCTAGAAGATAATGTCTCCAACAGCATAAGGCATGAACAACTGAAGCCAACTCGAGATCATGCGTTAGGTAATTCCTCTCATGTGGCCTCAATTGGCGAGACCCGTACGCAATGACTCCATCAACCTACATAAGCGCAGCTCCCAACCCAATACATGATGCATCACAGTAAACAGTATAGCTCTTTCCCGGATCTGGCAAGAATAGTATCAGTGCTGAATTCAACCTCACTTTTAACTTCTGAAAGGCTGACTCACAAGAATCTGACCACATGAACTTTGCACCCTTCTTAGTCAAACCCATTAGTGGTGATGCTAAGCATGAAAAGTCCTATATCAAACGTCTGTAGTATCCATCCACCCCTATAAAACTCTGCACCTCAAAGATATTCTTCGAATGGTCCCAAGAAACTAATTCTCTCACTTTCTCTGGGTCTACTGATACTCCTGCCTCTAAGATAACATGACCCAAGAAGTGAATTTGATCCATCCAAAAGAGGCATTTTGATAGCTTAGCATATAACTGATTCTCTCTCAGTGTACTCAAAACGATCTTAAGATGGGTGGAATGGTCATGTCGAGTGTGAGAGTACACCAAGGTATCATCCATGAAAACCACCATGAAGGAATAAAAGTATGGATAGAACACTCGGTTCATCAGTTCCATGAAAACTACTGGTGTGTTCATAAGACCAAACGACACAACCACATACTCATATAGACCATACATGCTCCAGAAGGTTGTGAGAGGTATATCAGATGGTCCAACACGCAATTGATGGTAATTGGATCTCAAGTCAATATTCGAGAACACCCGAGCTCCTCGAAGCTGATCAAAGAGATCATCAATCCAAGGCAAGGGATATCGGTTCTTGACCGTCAACTGGTTCAAATTCGGGTAGTCCACACAAATACTGAGGGTATCATCTGCCTTCTTTGCAAATAGGATAGCCGATCCCCAAGAAAAGTACTGGGTCATATGAAACCCTTTCCCTACAACTCCTCCAACTACTTCCTGAGCTCTTGTAACTCAGGTGTATCCATCCTATAAGAAGGAATAGACACCAGTGTCGCTACTGGCACAAGATCAATAGAAAAGTCTACCTCACACTCTGGTGGAAAACCTGAAAATTTTTCGAGAAAGAAATCTATGAAATGATCCACCACTGGAGGGAAGTCTAACTGTGAAGTCCCCTGGTCATCCAAATATTGACTAGAAATATGGGATATAATTCCTCCCAACCCATGATGCTCGGGTCCCGCTCTGCTAGCCTGGACATCCCATTCGCCCTTATGAATAAAAGATTCACCTTCTGGTGACGTGAAACTCACCTTGTGGTGATAACAGTCAATGATTTCATGGAATGGAACTAACCAGTCCATTCTGAGAATGACATCATATCATGTCATCACTAGGACATAGAGGTCCCATAAGAAGTGACACCCACCAACCTCTAGAGGGAACTCCCTGTATTGACGTACACTAGCCGTTCCCGTCCCCAACAGAGTGTCTAGCATCAATATATCATCAGACGAAAAGATGCTAAGACAGAGGCCCTCCATGACAGTAACAAGTATAAATCTATGGGAAGCCCCTATATCGAAAAGATCAGAAGTTGAAACTGAGGCTACTAAGATCGTACCTCGAATGGTAGAGGTTTCAGGATCCTACTTCTATTGGGTATGCTCCACTGTAAAGGTCTAACCTGTACCGCAGCCCTATGACCCTACCTGCCCACTCTAAGCTGATCCACCCTAACGTTGTTGAAAACCAGGTGACTGGATACCATGGCCATGACCTCCACCTCATCCTGAATGGCCGGAAGAACTCCAGTTCCCAGACTGGTGAGAAACCAGTGGTGCTGCTCCTGAACGCGGAGTCATAGAAGAACCCTTGTCACCAGTTGTTGGTGATAAGAATTGATAGAAGCGCTGAAGGTGACCCATCTTTCCAAAAGATAGACACACTACTAGGTCTCTCGGGTAATGTGACCTCGTATTCCCACTCTTCCCACACTGGTATCACACCACCTGGCTACCAGAAGATGCATCCCACCTACTCTAATCTCCTCGTGCAGTCTCCCTGCGGTGCTTCCTACTATCAGTTGGAGGAATACTAACTATGGATGCCGAACCGCCCTGTCTCACAGCTCCATAATCTCTCAAGTTACACTCTGTAATTAGTTCCTGGTTGACGATAGAGGATATTAAAGTCAACCTGAAGATGTTCACCTGATATCGGATGTTGTGCCTCAGACCATCCTCAGACTTTCATGCAAGGAACAACTCATCAGCTCCTAGAATAGGCATGAAACGTTGCAGCTCTGTGAAGAAAGAGGAATACTCCATAACCTTAAGAGTACCCTGCTCCATACTCATGAACTCTCGGGCTTTATTGGCCCTCAAGGCCTCCGGATAGAAGTAATCATAAAAGATGCGCCGAAACTCATCCCAAGCCAAATTCTTCTGGCATCCTGCTTGTGAGATCACATCCCACCACCTCTTGGAGGATTATCAAAGCATGTAGGTAGAAATATTTCCACTCTTCTCTAGAGTTATCTCCATATGCTCGAAAATCATCAGTGTGGATTCTATCTAGGACTCTGCATCTTGGGGTCTTCCATCCCCTAAGAAAGTGGGAGGATGCTACTGCTGAAAGACCCGCATCAATTCTTCCATTAACAGGGTAGTAGGTGGTGCTCCCTAGAAGGTTTTCATAATCCCAAAAAATCCATCTCTGAACTGTGCTTCAGAACCTATGTCAAGTATAAAGGTTGGTTCCAAGACTGTCATGACAAGAGGATCTGCAGGTAGTCCCTGATCATCCATTTCTAGTGTCTGATCACCTCCTAGAAACTGGCGTACAGCTGGAGGACATCTCAGTGGAATGACTCTGCAAGGTCAAGTGCACACCTTAGATCAAGATTATAAAGGACTGAAAACTATAAATATAAGAAGGGAACATGAGAAAGAAAGCACTCAAATTTTACAAAACATGACCACACAACGTGTACAATTCCTACACAGCGTGTTCCATTAAGTCATTTACATGGGTGTGTACTCCTGCCTAAACTGGTCATGTAACCCCCCAAACACACGGCGTGTTGTCTTAACACACAGAGTGTACTTGAATCCTATTCCCCTTCCTGAGTCCTTCTACATGGTTAAGCTACATGGCTCTCCTAAGACAAGACTACACAACGTGTTCACGGTAGACACGGCGTGTACTAGACAAGCTTCACCTAGCCCGTGTTGTTAGTGACATGGCCTACCATATGGATCACACTACATTGTGTGTTCAAGGCAGACCCGACATGTATGTGAAAGGATAATACTGACTCGTGTTGTTTGTGACACGGCTGGGTACCTGGGTCAGACTACACGACGTGTTCAATCCTGACACGACGTTTATAGATTATGGTTTATCCGTATGTGTTGTTAGTTACATGGGCGGACACAGGGTCAACACTACACGGTTTGTTCGACTGGTACATGGCTTCTTCCCACCAGACTTTCCCCATCATGTGTCTCTACCCACACGACCTATGACATATTTAGAGACTACACGGTGTGTACATAAAATACATGGCATGTACTTAAGAAAAATAGTTTCTTCTCGAACAGAATAACACATGGCACGTACTTAACTTTAGACGGTGTGTATTTTGTCTTTCCAGATAGTAAGCCTCAAAAACTACTCTAGAACCCAGAAAAACACTGAAACGAACATTGAAAGTGCCAAATTCCGATCTGTGAGGGCCCATACTCCCCATGAATCAACGTTTGGAATCTTATACACGTTATAACATGGAAAACAAGGCAATGATCTACAAAATTATGGTCCATGAGGGCCTATAACACCTCAAGAACCAATTTTTGGTGTTCATTCAACAAAACCTTACACAATAATACCTAATCAAACAGCAAGTATTTTATCATTGCAACTATCAGAACTGCATGCATATCTAGAACAACACCTATCACAACAACATGCAATTGCTAACGCACCCTATATGGAATGGAAATAATGCATGACATGTGATCCTTAGAAAGTGCATATATGATGCATGAGATGGTATACCCTCATCTGATTGGGTTGCAACTAAAATAGAACCTCGATAACCTCAAAAATAACAGCACAAATCATATGAATCAATCAGGTGAAATCAAATCAACTGTAATAATTCAAAACCCCAAAAAATTACAATTAAACAAGGTAGATTGGATTTTCCCTATACACAGGTTAGCTACACCCAGACACAGCTTATTACCAAGTACCTATTCCGTCCTATCCCTGGCTAAAAGGCTCCAAAAGTAAGTCAAGAGAAAATAATTCCTTTGATACAACTTAGTAAAATCCTGGTTCTAGATGCCTCCCAGAGGCACCTCGTACTCGGTAGGTCACATGGCCTCAAGAAAATTTCCCCAAATTCCAGAGACTGCTGACTAGCAGTGAGGGCCTTGGGTGTGATGGTGGGAAAACTATACCCTCATTGGCAGAGTAACATAGTGGAAGGGAAAATAAATACACATTAGCAGAAGCAGTAAATATACCAACAATAGTAATAGAGGATTACTGGAATAACAAACAACATAAGAACATATATAAATGATGCATGGTAACATGTGTCTAGGAAAATAGCCAAAATATCACAATGCTGGAATACAAACAGTACTAAACCAACATAAAAAAGGAAAATAGATAATAGCTTTTCTGCATCGCAAGCCTCATCTTGGTTCCATGCTCTCTAGCTATCCAGCTCCACAGCACGTCAAGTACCTGAAGTAGAAGGCCTCTTTCCCTTGTCTATAACTACAACAATATAATATGTTTTGGCCCAAAAGCATGACCCAAACAGGGTGTGAGACTAAATCCCAATAGGCAACCACCCAAATATTTGTTCCTAACAGTCAGTGAATATATTGCAGGTAGAAGTACAGAATCATTAAACAATAAAGTACTCATCAGAAACAATTCCACATATCAAAAAAAAACTAATCAAGCACAGTAACCCTCTAGGAAGTGTACACAGCCTATCCCCTCTGGTTCAGTTATAATAATATATGAAGACTCTCTGAGGAAGTGCTCACAGTCAATTACCCTTATAGTCAAAGGTAAAACAAGACTCTCTGAGGAAGCTCACATAGTCAATTACCCTTATAGTCTAAGGTATTCAAGGACTCTCTGAGGAAGCTCACATGGACAATTCCCCTTATAGCCCCAAGGTCAAGGAATCTCTGAGGAGGCTCACTCAGTCAATTACCCTCATAGCCCAAAGTTGTTCAAGTAATTCAAAGACACTTTGAGGAAGCTCACTCAGTCAATTACCCTCATAGCCCAAAGTCGTTCAAGTAATTTAAAGACACTATAAAGAAGTTCACATGGTACATTCCTCTTATTGTCTAAAGAAGTCAAGGACTCTATGAGGAAGCTCACTTTGTCAATTCCCCTTATGGCCCCAAGTGGTCCTAGGCTCTCTGAGGAAGGCTCACTCTATCAATCCCCCTTATAGCCTAAAGTGCTCAAAGACTCTCTGAGGAAGCTCACTCGGTCAATTCCCCTTATAGTCTACTACACTAGGTTCTCACGGCCCTGTGTAGGTCAACGAGCACAACAATGAAATAGTTCCAAAGTAAACCTATATAACTACTTGGATAACCAATCTACAACCTATCAAGCATGTCAGAATACAAACTCTCCACCCTACAGCAATAGGCATGGAAAACAAGCAAGGCGGCCAAAAGGCTAGGCAGGACCAAATGGTCATAAACATACCACATGTGGATAAAACATCAAAAGCATAGAAATAAACCCCATTCATATCCAATTTACCTCTACAAAAGAATACAAGAATAGAAGGAAATCATCAAGGGTAAAATGGTAAACAGGCAAAACCCTGTTCAAGGGTATTGGTCAAAATTGAACATAATACTCAAAGACTTTCAACGGAAAGGCACAAACCACCTACCAAGGCATGGTGAGATCGATATACTCTGGCGTCAGCCCTTGGATCAACTTAGAACACGGTAGATCTAGAAAACCATATAAAAAGTTCAATAAATGATAACTTGAGGAAGAAGATGAATCATGAAATGAAGCTCAAGTAGAAGATAGAGCTGACTGAGATGATCCAAACTCAATCGACGACAGTCAAATCAGAGATCGGATGGAGGCTCTGGGGCTCGGAGAAGGATCGTGGTCGTACGAGTTCTCTCGGACGAAGAAAACCTAGAAGAAGACGGTTCTGGCGATTAGACGTGACCCTAGTGCATTTAATGAAAAAAATAAGGTACATGGCGTGTACTTTCCGTTTCCGTACTCCACTTTAGGTGGCCTCCTAGTCACCACCACATAACCATGGGCATGGCCAATACATAGCCAGCACCCGACTACTAGCAGTAACCAAGTACACGGCGTGTACTCATAAGGTACATGGCATGTACTTCAAAAATTTCCATAATTTCCTTTTTTTCTCAAAAACGATCTAAAAAGGAAAAACATACCTGAAAATAAGATCCAGGTTCTTACAAAAAGGTTCATTACTCAAAATTATTATCTAATCCTTAGTATGATTCAGACTCACTAGAGACTGTATGATCCACTAGAATCACCATTATGGATTACAACAAGCAAGGAATATCTATGAACTGATATTATAAGATGCCAAAAATATTTTCTCCTAATAACTTAAAATGTTTTCATGCACTTTTATGAGGCATCTAGTATCCATAATTATCTAATGATTTCCTCCCAATAATATTATTTTGATCTCTTACATCTTCATGGTATAAAATAATTTTTAATTCCTTATTCCTTATTATAAAACACAACAATGATGATTACACACAAACCATAGTGTAATATTTCTCACATTATCCTTCTATTTTCAATGTTTCGGGTATTCATCTTGTGTTCATTGCACTGTACACATACTTATTCCACATAAATATCTCTTGAATAATTCTATCAATTATTTATTTCTATCTTTTCTATAAAAAATAAATTCAAGACCCCTATTAGTTTTATCTTTCAAGAAATACCCTCTTCTTCATGTTTGAATTTCAATTTCAAATTAAAATTCAAAATACTAACTTCCTTTAACTGATTCTATATTTCTTCCTCTTCTTCTCTCACTTATGACTTTTTCCTAGGAACTATCTAGGTGAACACCAGGATAATTTATTATGTGACTGCATTCACCATGGTGGAAAGTTGGTTTAAATAAATTCTTTTTTAAACTTCTTCTATTATTGGAATGAAAATAATCATCATAGTGTGAAAATTATCTTCTATTTATTTAAGGTTTCAATTTCATGGCATGAAACCCTGTATCAAGGTTTGATATATTTAAAAACCCTAAAACAATATAGATGTTAATAATCAAGGATCTTCATCATGGTGTGACCTCATCATCAAATCATGACCCTTATTATCCAAATACCTGAATATTAATTTCCATTTGTGATATTTAATCCATATAATATTAGCTTTAGCATCATCATATCAATCTTATTAATTCTCTTTATCTTACAAAAATTATTCTTCCAAAACTTCCTCTTCACTTCCATAAATCACATATTTTGGTTATGTAAAATATCTTATGTATCAAAGAAATTTCTTATATATCAGATATAAAATATTATGCATCTAAAAAATATTACATATTAACCATGTGTTTAAATAATTTTCCATTTTTCTATTCCTCTTCATATAAGAGAATCTTATGTATGAATATAAAATACTTATGCACGGAAAATAAAATATTATATTTAAGATTAATATTTTTTTCCTTTGTAAAATTTTCATTTCATCTAAAGATAAAACTTACATATCATAGTAAGCATATTTTTTTTTTTAATTTTCCAAATCTAGACTGTTCATATATAAAAATATTACATATTGTGTAACATTTTTGAATTTGTAAATTTTTATCCTATCTGAATAGAAAAAACCTACATAGGGAATAATTTTCCTTTTTTCGGATCTAACTTTTCTCAGGTCAAAAACATTTCCAAAAAAAACTATATCATTATCCAAACATTATTCAAACACCCATAAACTTGTAATGAAATTAACCTAAAATTAAAAATTATGTATCACATGAGTTTGAACATGATATGTGTCTTAGAAATATCAAAAAACAATCATGTCCACTTATTCTTCAACTCTAAACATAATAAACTCTTCCTAGGTCTCAATGATCACTCTAAACTCACAACTACTTCAAATTTCAACATATCCTTTATTCATGATATCAAAAATATCCCCCTTTAATTTTTTTTATAACCATTGAATATAAATCACTCTTCAAACTAACACACTTAAAATTGGGTCATTATTTAATAATTCTAAGCTGACATGATCAAACTTCGTATATGAAATAAGAATACTGAATAATAAAATTATGTTTTACATTAAAGTGAATTACATCCAATTATTTAGAGACTTTGATACCACTTGATACTGTATTAGAAAAAATATTTTTTTATTTATGAAAATTATCCCTTGAACCTCTATATAAGAATTTCCTATATAAAATCTCACCAAATATCTTAGAATAGTTTACATGGTGACTTTACAACTTACCCCTTTTTTTAAAAAACCTCTAAATATATAATCTCCCTAAATAATATATCTCTCCCCTATTATGTTAAACACATATATTTGGATTCTCCAATAATATAGTTTTCCTCTCCCTTTATAAGTAAACTAGTGGATTGAATATAAGGAAATCATGTTGTCTTAATCCTATTTTAAGAATAATATTCAAAAAAATAAGTGATAGAGGGAATGAATTCATCATAAATTAGCCTTTTATGAGTAAGGGATATGATTTTCTCTCAAAACTCCATAGATTAGTATTTAATTCTCACTTTAATTGATAACCACCTTTATTAGATAGATAATTATTCAAAACCCATTTTAAATTGGTAGAACAGTTATTATTCTTTAATTAAGCAATATGACATGCTAAAGAATATTTTTTCTTGCTACTCTACACTTATATATTTTCAGAACTTTTAAACTATTTTCCAAAAATAGAAGCACCATCATTTCCCTTCTTTATCTGACATATTCTACTTGACATATCACCTTCTAATTTTTTTTGACTAGATATATTTTTCTACTCTCATGGAAGTCAATAATCTATTAAGTCTTCTTAACATCTTCCTTATACATTTTACGAGGATTACTCTTCTTCACCGCTTCAACACCCTAAAATAAGTTAACTTTAGTACACTTTACTCTCATAAAAATATTTTCATACTTCATTTTATTCACTGTAAATTCATTGTTTTGGAATACCACTTCATTGTCATTATCATAGATCTGAGACAAAATCATTAAATTATGTTTCAACCCATAAATAAATAATGTGTTATTCAATTCCAACTTATCTTCTCCAGTGTTTTTTTAACAAATTACTTTATTTTTGAGTAACCCACCATTTTTAATAGTCATTAATACTTTATTTCACTTCCTAAAATCCTTTTATATATTCAAATCTACTATCACATGGGATTATTATCTGTGATCCAAAATCCATGTATGTTTTCTTTGTGATTATTTTTGTGAAACTTCAGCCATTAATACCTTCCCATTTCCTTTCTATTCCAACTTATGATACTTTGGAGTATTCAAATTCATACTTATTTGGGTAGTTAGAACGAGAATATAATCCTAAATAAAGTGACATGACAGTTCACATCTTCCTTAAAACTCTTCTAATGGTTGGAACTTTTTCCCAACCTTTAGTCTAAAATTTTCATATAACATCTGAACTTTTCTCCTTTGAGTTGGTTGAACACCATTAAAAAATTATCTCACTTTACACATATAATCATTGTAATATAGTTCAGTAAACATCTTATTTCCAAGTGATGAAATCCTCCATAGTTTCAATACTATCCCTAAAATATATACTTACCTGTGAAAATATCTTGTTTTCCATATGTTGACACGACCTCTTCTTCCATATTTTTATAATCAATTTTTAATCCTTTTTGTAAAAAAAAATTAGACTCAAAAAACTCTTTTCTAAACTGTATTCTTATTTACTTCCTTATTGAAATCACCATTTCTAGTAATTTTCTATTTCAAATCTATGCTCCCATAATTTTTATATTTCTAAGAATCATATTATTCTGAAATAAATTTAGCCTTCTTCACTTGTGACTTTGAATCAAACTTTCTACCAACACTTCATAGATCTTAATTAACCTCTAATTGTGTTTGTTTTTACCTAATTGAATATCATTATTCTATGAGATTTCAACTACATCAACAATCTTATTCTTTAATATTTCACCAAATTATTGAATCTAATTCTAAAAGTTGTATTTTTTATTTTCTAGTTTATTTTTTATCGTAATAAATTTATATTGGAAAATACCACCATCCTATATTTCATTAACCATCATTTCCATTTCAATATTCAAATTATTCTCTTCATCAATAATATTATTCATTATGTTAATACCATTTTTCAACATTAACTCCATTTTAGTATGAGATCTTTCATCACTTAAAAATAATTGACAATCCTTTTTAAAACTATTATTTACCTTTTATAATAGATAAATCTAAAACTGACACTCTTTTAGTTCCCAATTTATCATTAAATACATTCATGCCTCTTCCTTACTTTAATCTTTTTTTCTATCATCACTTGTGAATTCTTCTTCATTCACCCTTATAATTATTTTCCTTTCATTGAATTTATTGAATGAGTTTAATTCTTCATCATCCATACTTCTATCACGATCTTAAAACATTAATAAGAAGTTTATATACTTTAATTTAAATAAATTCTAACATTTCCATGAGGAATATTTTGATACTTTAAGCATCACAAAAATTCTTGGATTTTCATCTTTATCTTGACACTATTAAACTCTATCTTATTTTAACTTTGGATGGTTGGTAAAAAATTTCTAATAGATTGACACTTGAAAAACATAATTTTAAGCTTCCCTAAAAACATTCCTTAACCTCTTTTAAAACTTATTTAAATAAATGATTTATGTATTTAAAATTTCATAACAATAACAACTTCTCTAACATATTCTTCTTCATCTTCATAGACTACATTCTTAATCTTCTTCATGTTTAAATCTGTTATTAAAATTTCCATATCATCCATTATATTCTTCTTAAAGATATTTCCCTTATACATTTCACAAGTAATAAGAGTACTATATAGATCATCCAATAAAAGTGTACCTAGATCACAATTTTTACGAACTTGGACCTTTTCATCTAATGTTTCTGAAAAATGAATAGTATCTTCATTAATAATTTAGTATTCTGGAACTTATCACAAAAAACCTCTAATGGTTCTCAAAATTTTATTTAATATAGCGATAAGTCATCAAATGTTTCATCGACATTCATCTTGAGATATTTATATATCAATCTCAAAACTTATAGCTTATCTTTCTTCACTTTCACATTGCCTTCATAAATATCACCTAATTTATTTAAAATTCCTTTAGTTGTATTCAACCGATTAACATTTAGAAACACTTAATATGAAAAGGATGAAAATTTGGTTGTTATAGAATGACCATAACTCTCTAAATCCTTCATATATTTTTCTATCATAACAGAACCTTCAACATGATGATTAACCCATTAATTGAAACCTCCAATATATTCATATTGATATAAAAAAAAGATAAGGCATATTCTAAAATTTTAGATATAATAATTCTTCCAATAAAAAGTAGGAACCTATTACTATTAACTGAATTATTGTTCTTTGTATTAAAAATATTAACTCAAAGACCAAATATTCAACAAAAAGATAGACTTTATCGATTAAAAAATAGTGAAAATAACTCAAATACCAACTGATTTAAAAACCATCACAATATTAAACTTAAAATTTCATGATCTTGGAAGGAAACATGGACTATTTGATACTAATTTTGATGACCCTATGTGTGGTAAAGTTAACTAAGGGAGAACCATTGAACAGTAAAACTCTATTTCTCTTTTTTTGGTTTCTTGAGAAATTAACCTCCAACACTTTTTAGAGTGAGTGATTTTACTATTTAACTCACACACACTGAGGAAATAAAACAAACAAGAACAATCTATGTACACCGTTTTCTAGTCAAAATGAATAGTTAATCTGTATAATTATTCAAACTCTCCCACAACCATAAAATCCACTAGAATCATGATTTTGGATTATAAAGATCAAGGAATATTGATGAATTCAAATTACAAGATTCCAATGATATTTTCCCCAAACAATCTGCACTATAATCTTATGATTTGATGAGGTAGGGATTTTTCTTCTTCCTTTGATTCTTGTGTCCTAACAATAGTTTCTATATAGAAAAAATTTGACTTCCTTATTCCTCACCATAAGAAATAGTTGTGATGATTACACATAAACCAGTGTACACACTTTATCTTCTTCTTCTTAAACTTGCACTGCTACAAGTACTCTTTTTATATGTTTTCAATTGAACACAAACATCTTTGACTGTACTCTCTCTCCAAAATAATCATCTTAATTATTTATATTTAATTTTTATACATAAAACTACATGAAAAACACTAATTCATTTTATCATTCACATAAGAATTCTTTTCTTTAAGTTTGAATTTAAATTTCAAATTAAAGTTATAAATATTAATTTCCTTTAACTACTTCTAAAATTCTTTATCTTTCTCTCCAGTTTATTCTTCTATTATAGGAACTATCCAAGTGTAAACTGATAAAATTCATGAGGTGACTATATTCAACATATATTTATAAGTCAATTCAAATAAATAATTCTTAAAAAAAATTAACTTCATGACTTGAAAATATTTATCACAATGTGATACTTATCTTAAATTTCACCTAATCTTTATGTTGTGTTGTGATACCATGCATCATGATGTGATATATTAAACCACAATAAAACATCCTAGATATTAATAAACATTTATTTTCATCACATTGTGAATTAATCTTCAAATCATTACCCTTATTCTTTAACTACTTGAATCACAATATCCCTTTGTGATACTTAATCCACAGAAGATCAACTTTATCACCATATTAATCATTAAAATTCTCCTTATATTCGAAAAATATTTCTTTATAAACTTCCTATAAAATATTATATATAAAAATACTTAATTATAAAATCAATAATGATTATTGAATCTCTTACATCCCCAATATTGTTTTTGGTTTATATATTTAATGAGTTTGGATACATCATTTACTAATAAATACCATTAAATGGACATTTTTTTCATTATATAAGAAACTACATAATATATAATAATTTTTCAATACCCCCCCACCCAAATTCTTTACAAAAGCTATCATGTTAGACATATCATGTATAATACTTTTCTTCATAAACCAAGAAAATTGAAACATAATAAGGGGTGATCTAAAATTCCCAATAAGGTTAAATATAAGAGGTAATAATATAATATCATAAGTGAGCATAATATTAGCATAAGTAATATAGATTGAATAGATAATAAAAAAACAATTCCATAATATAATGATACTAAAATCATAATATATCCATTGAAATTTTTTAAATGAGTAGATCAAATGGATATCAATAACTTGTTCCATAATGAAGAGATTGATAATATCATATAGTTAATTCTATGCCCTAAGAAAAATAATCATGATCTTACTAACAAAGCCCCATGTATAGGAAATATCTAGTTATGGGTAGGAATACACCAAAAGAATGAAAAATGTTTATCCCATGAGACCTACTGATGCATTGAGGGGTTATATACTACTGGGCTCCATCCAATCCTAGTTTAAGTCTAATGCATTCATAATATGAGATAAGAAGTAAATAGTACATAATCAAATTTTATAATAATCATTTACGTTGGAATAATAGAATAAATAATATTAATATTTTCCCCCTTCTTAATAAAAAGTATAACATGATCGTAAAACATCCAGATAAAGAAGGTGCATGGTTAAATAATATATAGTTAATTTCCCCAAGTAATTAATAAATATCTATATCAAAATTTCAATAGTTCCTAAAATAATAAGTAGAATAACTTTCTATGTAAGAATCCCTCAAACTAACATCATATATAGTAATGGGTATATGGTACAGTCAATAATTTTATAAATCAATTGATTTATAACATCTAGGTGAACACCCTTAAATCAAATGAAGAAATTTTAGAGTCTTCATAGAGTAAACACATTGGAGGGAAAATCATTTCTACCAAAGAGGATGATTTAGAATGAAAAAGGTAGTGATGAATCGTTTATTTGATAGAACAAACATTAAAAAATACATCCAGATAAATAAATTAGATCATTTAAAAATACCATATCCCCAGTGAAATAATCGAAATTTAAAAGGATGATTACATAGATGACAAACGTCCCAACAAAATAATGCTTCGAACGGTATCAAAAAAAGGGATCGGGAATCAAATTTTTTGATAAACAGATTTCAATCACATAAATTATAAATATGTAGATTTATTAGAGTATTCATAATGTACCATAAATACTAAGAGTGTAAATTATTTAGAATATGAAAAGGAAAATGGAGGTGAAAACATAAAAGAAATTTTAGAATGCATTTTTAACATTGACGTAAAATAAAAACTTTCATATCACATTAAAAAGTAACTTTTGAAAATGCGAAGTGAGATATTTTGAAAAAAATTACATTAAAAAATAATATCCAATAAAAGATCCTTGCAAATGTCATAAATTTTACTATAGGAAATGTGGATCAAATGATAAAACATTTGATTATGAAATGAAAAATTTTAATACCTTGAATTTACATTTTTTGAAAACCTATAAAAAGAGTAATGAAACCTTTTTCTATTTAAAAATTATCTTTCCAAATAAGATTATAAACTTCCATATAATAAAATATTTAGGTGGGAGATCCCAATAATGGAAGAACAATGTTTATGATAAAACTTTATAACTCAAAGAAAGAATATTTGAGCTATCGATATCCCTTAGGGGAAACATATTCCATAAGGTATCAATTATTTAAAAAGGATTTATTGGGTAGGAAGGTAAATAAATTTAAAAAAATGATATAATATCAGATAATAAAATAAAGGGTAAAATTCACCCAACTAATAGGAAATAATTTTAAGAGAATGGTTATAAATAAATAAATCAAACTCCTATTACAAAAAAATCCTTACTACTGGGGTAATAGTTGAATCAATGTCCTTTTGGAGAAGGGAATAAAATTTGAATTAATATATCTTATTAAACAAAAAATTATGATAAAATTAAATACATGGTCAGTAAATACACTATATAATAAAAACATGATGTACACATTGTATTATGTATCAAATAATCAGAATTGAGACCAAGAAAAACATTACAATATTAAAATCTTTTGAATCAAAAACCCCTTGAGAGATAGAATTTATAATTAAACTTTAAATGTAATTAATAATGAGATAATAATGATGCAAAATATTAATGTACTAATAGATACACCATTACAAGGAAAACATGGTGTATAATTATAAATATGTCTCAATGGGTGAAAATTGAAAAAGAAATCCTTACCATAATTCCTACTAAGTTAAAATGTATTGTAACCTGTAGTATAAAAAAGGTAATTATCATAATAAAAAAATTTATAATATTTTTAAACTCAATAACCTTTTATAAACTTTATTTATAATTATTCGTTGTATTGTGTATTAGTTAGTTATTATATATGTTTGATATCAGGTGTGACTAATATTGATTATTTTGAACTAGTTTTATTATGGAAGTGTTTTTATTCATTATTGTTACAAATTTAATCATATTGGGATCATTAAAAGTTATTGAAATAGAATTTATATGATATTTATAAAATTATAATTTTATTCTATGGTATTTGTTTGTTACAATCCATGAATATGAAATTGACGCTGATCATTTTTAAGTGATTCTTAATGACTGAAAGGTGTTTTTATTAATTATTGATTTTAATAATAATGGTAAAATTATAAAACCAAAGAAATAAATATTTATATATTTATATAATATTATAATATAAATTAAGTTCACATAGTCATCCATGTATAAATCCATAGTATTGTTCAAGTAGGTGGTTAAACCGGACTATACAAGAACATAACATGATTAATGGATGATTATGTGGTGGATTAATTATAAAATAATCATAATAGAAGAATAATGATGTTATTTATTTCTTATTTTTTGTGATATATTATAAATTTAAGTAATTAATTGAATAATATGTCGATATGAAAATTTTACCTAATTTTTTTTCCACTTTGTATGCTTGTTTTAAATGATTGAATTAACGATGATCATATAACAAATAAGTTTTAAAAAAATTCATAATAGAACTTAAATGATATTATAAACATCATATTTATATATTAAACACATTATCATGCACATTCATGTAAGGCAGTGATGAAAATAAAAATGTAAATCAATAATTTCGTAGAGGCGACAGACCAAACTTACACATAATTGAAGTTTTTTTCCATATAATGAGAGAAATGTATAATATGTTTTATCATTTAATAATATAAAATATTTTATAAATATTATAATTATATTTTAAATTCAATATTAGTATCATCTGTGTAATTTGGTTAATTAAAACAAATCATAAATCCTCATATAGGTAGTAACCTATACACATGCACAAATATCGTTTTCGTTTTCCATAAGTGGAAAGAAGAAGGGTGGTTTATGGTTATTAACATAGAATAGTAAAATTATGTATATAATCTATAATTATTTAATTAAATAGGTATTTAAAAATTATAATTTAAAATTTAATATAGAAAGAAAATAAGTTAAGGAAAAATGATTACTCGCATTGAGAACTTTGAGTTTTCCTTAGAGAATCCTTGGAAGGGAGGGATTAAGATAATATATTGTGACCATAATCTCATGGAGGAGTAATATAATTCAAGTATAATGGAAAACAATTGGTTTTTATGAGGAAAAAGATTTATGAGTGGAATTGAAGGGGTGGTGAGAATCCCCTTTTATAAGTCAGAAAGGATGACGTTTTTATAAATACTCATAACTTTTTAATAATGGGAAGTCACTCTCAAGGAAAGTGCCTCCAAAATTTACAAATAATGGAGTGAGAAATATAATTCTGATAATTTACTCATAAAACATTATCACACATTTTTTAACTTTTCTTTATCCCTTTTCACTAGGTTAAACCCTTTTAACCCTAATTTACTCTTACTATGGTAACCAGTTTTTACCTATATAATTTATCATTTATACATAAAAACAAAAAAAATATTATATAATTAGGACCTAATGATTTAGAATATGAAATAATTATTATTGGATTAAATTTCTAAAAGTGATACAAATTAATTTTAAAATAATAAAAGTATGACGAATTAAAAACAATTTCTTCTCAAACATACAACTTAAGTTCTGAATTTTAATATATAGATTTTTAAACTAAAATAATTTTTTCAGATTTATAATTACATTTATGAAATAAATTTTTTTTATTAAAAGGTTTTAGAAATTTCTAGGACATACCTACACACTAATTATGTCATTAAATCATGGTATTTGTAAAAATGGTATATTTCACTATTCACCTTGAAATAAATTTATTTAGAAAAATATAAAATATAATATTAAGAAAGTATTAATATGATAAATATAAAAAATAATTTTCATTTTTAAAAATTAAATTTCTAAAATTTTATAATTCAATATTTAAATAAAATCAAAAAATATAGTGGAAAACTATTCATATAGGAAAATAACGTTATTTTTAATGTTAACTATTCTTTATTATTATTTCTTATCAATTAATATTTTATTAATTATTAATATTTTATTAATATAAATAATATATATTATTTTTATTTAATCATGATATACATATTTTATAGAAATAAAAATTCAATTTTAGAAAACTATATTTTTAAGCATAAAATGGTTTCATAATTATTTAACTATACAAATTTTATTTCATTCTATATTATAGGTAGCCTTTATTTTATTTATACACATATTGCATAATGTTGTTACTTTTATTCATACCTGATAATTCAATGACCAGTTTTAAATATTCATATTTAATAGTTATATTTTTATCTAAAAGTATCACGATTTTAATTTATGTTTATCTTTTCTTATGTAAAAATCATTCAAGCATATTAGTTATTTACGGAACTTATATCATGAAATATCATATTGTTACATTCTAACCCACTAAATAAATTCAATCCTAAAATTTTTAATTATTATCACCTGATGAAACTAGGAGAGGGTATTCTTAACATATTTATCATTTGAGATATAACTTCTAATTTGACATTTACCTACCTATCTTATGAAATATCAAGTTTCTTATCTATCTTAAAACAATATTAATCATTCATATAATCATATACCCAAGTATGTAAATAC
The DNA here is from genome assembly GCA_963277665.1 of Viscum album. Classification (NCBI taxonomy): domain Eukaryota; kingdom Viridiplantae; phylum Streptophyta; class Magnoliopsida; order Santalales; family Viscaceae; genus Viscum; species Viscum album. The sequence continues at coordinate 862,640,783 of OY728140.1, forward strand.
CCTAATCATATATTCTCCACAACATACCTTTCCTAAAACCATTTTAATCACTAAGACACTAAACCATAGTGGAATCATATATTCCTTCAAAAATTAACTCTTATCTTCAACCAATAGTTTATAAAGTCACACACTAGTTTATATATATATCATAATCTCATAAATGAGATAAAATTCAGGAAAAAATATCATGGTTAACTTTTTTAATAAATCAATAATCAATTCCAAGGCTTTAAAAACTATCTAACTCGCTTTTCTAAATATTAATCAACCCTTTATTACCTTAAAATCAAGAATATATTAAATATAATATTTTTCCATACCTAAATAATGTGTTTTATATTAGTTATTCCCACAAATATAACATTTTACCAACATAAATTTTCAAGGTTATTGATTCTATTTAATATATGTTTCCAAACCTCCAAATAAGAAATATCGAAGAACAATCCTTAAATGTTTCACATAGTGATCACAAATTTTTAGAATATACCATAATATAATCGATAAATATCAATATCTAACAAAAATATCTATGAGTGGAAAGATTAATTTTCTATTAATATATCAACCTCTCAAAATTGGGTAAGGCTTTGAAACTCACCTTTTTCCAAAATAACTGTATATACTAAAATTATAAACCATTTAAGTATTCTCTCTTATTTAGTTATAAGAAATAGTTGTTTCTAGATACATACCATTATCAGATTAATTTTTATAATCGTTTATTCAACTAAATACTAAATCCAAAATGATTGTGATAATATCCAATAATATTATATTAAATTTTCATATTAATATAAAATCTAAATCACAATATTTATTCTATAATTACATACTAATTTAAACCTATTATGTTTTTATTTTAACCATGTCATACATGGTTAATTAAATAAGTCTCTTGGTTCTATCTAGGTTACATTTAGTTGGGTTATATAATACTTATTAACCTAATAACTTAAATTAATTAGGAAATAAACCTTTCATAATGGTTCATAAATAAAATTTTATTGAGTAAAACATATCCCTTAAGATTTTTTATCCATGTTTGGAGCCTTAGGACCATTCATCATTCACTATAGTGAAGATCAATTCAATGATTAACCATCCTTTTTAGAGTGATTAACCCTAAGTGAATTTATTCCATACCTACATCCACATTCCAGTATATAGACTTTGATGTAATTGTAAAAAGAACCACACAATTTATAATTTACCAAAACATTTGGATTTTATCCTATAATTAGACTTGTACTTTATATTTATCCCAAGATTTTTCACTAATGATAAATTATCATAATAGCCAAAATATTCAATATTAACTCAAATAACCTAAAAGGTTATCTATACCTTTAAAATTATTATAAAACATAACTTATCAAACATTGATAAATGTTCTAACACCCACATAATCCTAAAATGATAACATCTTAATCTATAAATTTATATAAACCCTACTCTGATACAAACTGTAATTCCACAAACCCATACTCCTAGGTCTAGTGCAAATAACCCACACATTACATACCTAATTTGATACATGATGTAGATTCCTATACATAACTATCATTTAATTATATAGCTTAAATAAATTATTTCATTACATACATTAATAAGACCTCTTAGGTTTAGAGTTTTAAAAAATTATTAAAAAAATAACTTACAAAACCCATGTTCTTTTTATCAAAAGGACATTTCTTCGATGATATTAGAAATTACATAATCCATTATAAGTATTCAAAATCTCTGAAAATTTATTTACACAAGAGATCATATTAGACATATCATGTGTCATGGTTTTATTCATAACCTAATGAAATTGAAATATAAGAAAGGGTGATCTCAAGCACTCATTATTGGTAAACAGAAGCGATAAGAATCAAAAATTATAAGTGGGCATAATATGAAAAAAATATGGTAGGAATATATATTAAAAAATACTAACATAATATAATGGAACTATAATAATAAAATATAATTAGATAATAATGGAAATAATTAGATCATATGTATATCAATAACCTATTCTTTAGTGATGAAATTCATAATATCATATAGCTAATCCCATTCCCTAATATAAGACATTAGTATCTTAGATATGATGATCTTATTGTCAAGCCCCTATGTATACAAAATATCTTGTTTTGGGAAGGAATACACAAAAATAACAAAACATGTTTGTCTCATAAGACCCAGTGATGCATCTAGGGGATATATAATGTCAAACCCCACCCGTCACTTTTCTAGGTCCAATGTACTCATCAAATGAGATAATTGTTGGAACCACTTTGTGTATAGGATTGTATTTGTTGTCAATAGTTGTCAATGGAATATCAAAATGAAAGAGATCAATAAGTACTCCAATAAAATGGAGGAATGAAAGCTCACAATGAGGGAGATCATGAAGTACTCCGATGAAGTAGAGGAGTAGTGATTCAGACGATTGTTGTGCTAATCGTAAGTTCAAAGAACATGTGTCAAAGGTGATACATTGTTTACAACAATGAAGAATGTGAGGAGTAATCCATCCAAGGATGATTAAAGAAGGATGGTGTTTTTGGATGAAGACCATGCAATTTCTCCTTATTGCATAAGGACCATGGGCTTTGATGAAGACCATGCTATTCCTCATTATTGCATGAGAACAATGGGTTTTGATGAAGACCATGCAATTACTCATGATTACGTGAGAACCATGCTAGAGACTTCTTGACGGATTGAATCACATGGTTTGCATGAAGTTGATCATGACGGTTGATGAAGGAGGCAATGTGCCAATGCGTTGACTTATGAAATGGCCATGCACATCACACTGTCATAGAGGATGATGGTACTAAAGCTGTTCCTTCAATGAATACATATCACAATAGTGGAGTTTGTGATAAAAGCAAAAGAGTTGCTGAAGGATACAGATCACCAAGAAGAAGTGTTGTTGAGGTGATCGTTTGACAAAGGAGATTCCATGGTGACATGTCGAGTTCAAGAGTTGTGGTCAATGATCTATGTTTGATTCAAGAACATCGACAGAGGAATGGATGATCTGGAGGCGGTACTAAAAGAGCAGATACAAGGTGGCGCCGTTTTCCAGTGTTTGCCAAATTTCAGGGCCTCAAAATCGACAAATGAAGAAGAGTGATTTTGGCAAAGGTACTTGCGCGCCGTGGTCTTGGAGGATAAAAGAATTACGCGCCATATGTTTTTGAGGATCAGAACATCAAAATTTGGCTAAGGAAAGAAGGTCGCGCAAGTGTTGGTTGGGTCGCGCAAGTGAGTTGCGCGACAGAGTTTATTGAAGACAAGACTTGCACGCCGTCTATGAACTTGCGCGCCGTCGAGGGACTTGCGCGCCGCCGCGCAGGGGGTCCAGTTTGCCTATAAATACTGGACCACCCCTCCTCATTTCTCACGGAGCTCAAGACTTTGAGATTTTTCGAGCTCTCGTCGCGCAGGTGGTTGAACCGCGCAAGTGGTAATTGGGTCGCGCAAGTAGAGGTTGCGCGCCGACTGATGGTTGAGCGCCCCAGGTGATTTGGGCAAGGAAGGAAGTGAGTCGCGCAGGTTTGAAGTTCAAGAAGGCAGTGTCGTGCAGGTGCTTCAGTGACACTTGCGCGCCAGTTTAGACTTGCGCGCCTGAGACTTGCGCGCCGCCGGGAGGCTTGCGCGCCGGGCTTGAAAAGGAGACCCATACACTGTTGAAGCACGCCCGCCTTTCTGGAGCTGCACAAGAGCTAATGATTGCCTGATACTTTCGGTGCAAAGCGAGGTTGAAGTAGAAATCTAAAAGATACATGCATGATCTCATGCATACATGGAGAACTGATTCTGAAAACGTGGAGTAAGCTGAGCTTCATTAAGTAAGCAATCACATCAGTGATTGTGATTCAGGCAAACGAAGACAAGGGGATCTAGTGCATTCGTTCATTGCGCTAAAGAAGAAGGATTGAACTAAAAGGAGCATCAAATCTGAACCCTGATGCAAGCAATGTCTCATGCTGAACAGGAGATGAAGAACTTCAATGCACACCTATTGAAGAGACCTTCACGTCTATAAACTGAGTGGGACTTCACCAACGGCAGTGAGCCAGGGGGAGTCAACGGGAGTGACCCAAGGGACGTAGTGAGCTATCCCTGAACAATTGTAAAGGCAGTGAGCCTGGGACAGAGTGACTGTACCCGAACCTTTGTAATCTACAGCTAGTGAAGCATAGTGGATTAGGTATGACCGACAACCTGTCGGCGTATGCTCCTTGGACGTAGCCCTTAGTGGTGAACCAAGTAAAATAGCTGTGTCATCTGTCTCTGCATGTGAATGTTTAATTGCTGATCATATCCATCATACAGGTTTAAGTAGTTCCTACCAATGTGGGAACAAGATCCACAACTTTAAGAAGAAAAAGTTGCCACCCTGATTCACCCCTCCCCTCTCAGGGTGTCCCGGGGTCCTACAATAATGAGTAAAAAATACATAATAAAAATTTCCAAAAAACATACATATTGGAATAATGACATACCGAACACCAATAATTTTCTCCATTTCAATAAAAGGGATAAAATTATCATAACCCATGTAGAGGAATAAGGTGGATGGTTAAAGAATACATAGTTAACTTTACTAAGTTAACAATAAACATCTATATCAGAATATAAAAATATAGATTTTCAGTAGTTCCCCAATCAATAAATAGAATAGTTTTCTATGTAATAATCCCTTAAACTAACATCATATATAAAAAGGGTTATATCATTAAGTGAATCAATTAACCAATAATTCTATGTATGACATATAGGTCACCACTCTTCAATCAAAGGAAGGAAATATACCATGTTTATAGAGGAAAGTAACTCCAAAGAAAATCAATGCCTATAAAATATTGGGATTTGGTGAGAAAAGGGAATTTATGGATCACTTATTTTATATAAAAATACATTAAATATTCTATCTAGATAAATAATGTGAGATCATTATAAAAGAACATATCCCTAGTGTAACAAATTAAACTCATAAGGGTGTTGACATAGATGAAAAACATCGTTGGAAAAGAATTCTTCAAATGGAATCATGCAAGAAGGGATGGAGAATCAAATTTTTTGATACCATGAGTTCAATCCACAACCATATAAATATATATGTGTGTGTGTTCATGGATAAATCATGTAACATAAATCCCAATAGTTTAAATCCTTTTCAATATGAAAAGGAAAATGGGTGTGAATACTTACAAGAACTTTTATAAAACATTTTTAACATTAATTCTAAATAGAAAAGTTAATGTCACTATCAAAACAAACTTTTGAAAAGGTTAAGTGAAATATTTTCGAGAAATTTTACTTTTAAAAAGAATATCCAATAATGGATCCTTAAAAATGACATAAATGTTTTTATAGGAAATGTGGAACAAATGATAAAACATTTTATTATGAAATAAATGTTTTTAATACTTTTCAATTTTATTTTTGAAAACACACATTATAAAAAGTGTATACAAAATTTATTTTTTTTAAAAAAATATTTTACAAAGGATAATTATATAATAAAATATTAGGGTGGGAAAACCTATCATGGAAGAACAAAGTTCAAGATAAAACTTTATAACTTGAAGGAAGGGGATTTTATCTATCAATACCCCTTAGGGGAAACATAATCCATAAGGTAAGAAGTATTCAACAAGGATTTTTGTGGTAGGAATGTAAATAAATATAAAAAATGAGTTAATAAAACATAATACAGTCAAGGGTAAAATGCACCCAACTTATATAAATAAGTTTAGGTGAATGATCATAACTCAATGAATGAATGTTGATTTACCCAAAATATTTACTACTGGGGTAAAAATTGAATTGATATCCATTTGAGGGATGGAATATAATTTTTCTTAGTATATCCTATGAAATAAAAAATTATGATAAAGATACATCCATGAGTTTTAAATACACAAAACAATGAAAACATGGTACAGAAAATGTATTATCTCTCAATGAATTGTAATTGCGGCCGAGAAAACCCTTAAAACATTAAAATATTTCAAATAAAAACCCAATTAAAGGATAATATTTTAAATGAAACTTTAAATATAATGAATTATGAGATAACCATGATATGAAATATTAAATTGGTATTAGATACATCATTCCAAATAAAACATGGAGTATAATAATAAATATGATTCAAGGGGTAAAAATTGAGAAAAGAAACCCTTAAAATAATTCTTCATTTGTTGAAATACACTCTAACAAGATATATAAAGAAAAGTAACTATCTTAATAACCCATTTAAAAACATTTTAAAATATAAAACCTTTTATAAACCTCATTTATAATTATTCTAAACAAGTATATTAGTTAATTATTATCTATTTTTGATATTAGGTGTGAGTAATCCTAATCGTTTTAAACTAGTTTCATAAGAGTGGTGTAGATATTAATTATTTTTAAAATTTAATCATCGCAATATCATTAAATATACTATAATATTTTTTCCATGATATTTATAAAATTATAATTTCATTCCATGGTAGTTTTTGTTACAATCCATGATGATGAAATTGATAATGATTATGTTTGGATGATTCTTAAAGAATGAAATTTGTTTTCTTAATTAATGATTTTAATGATAATTTTACCATTATAGACCTAAAAATATAATTATTTTCATATTTATATCATATTAAACCAATAATTAAGTTCCTATATTCATCCATGATTTAAATTTACAGCATCGTTCAAGTATGTTGTTAAGCCAACCCAAACATGAACATACCATGATTAATGGATGATTATGTGGTAATTTAGTTTTAATACAGTTATAATAGAGGAATAATAATCTCATTTGGTTATTATTAGTGTGATATATTATAATTTCAAGGAATTATAATAATAATTAATGGATATAAAAATATTACAAAAAAAATATTTTCCTTTGAGTATGCTTGTTTCAAATGATTTAATTAACAATGATTGTTTATTGATCATATAATTAATAAGTTATTGAATTCATCATAAAATAAAATTAATTAAATTATAAAAATCTTAATTATCAATTAAACTCATCATCATGACCATTTATATATGGTGGTGATGAAACGATAAATGGAAATCAATCATTCCATGGAGGTAGTAGTCAACACATATACATAGTTGAGGATTTCATTTTCTATAAAACAAGAGAAATATATAATATGTTTTATCATTTAATAATATAAAATATTTTATAAATATTATAATTATTTATTAAATTAAACATTAGGACCATCCATGTTAGGTGGTTAATGAAAATGAAAAATGGTTTTTCGTGCAGGCGGTAATCGACACCCATAAACAAATATCATTTTTTTTCCTTAAGGGGAATAGAAAAGGTGGTTTATGTTTATTACCTTAGAATAATAATATTAATTATATATAAAAATTTTATTTCATTACATAATTAGTTAAAGATTATAATTGTAAAGGTAAGATATAAAGGAAATAATTTAAGGGAAAATTATTACTCACGTTGAAAACTTTGAGTTTTCCTTACATAGTTCCTTGGAAAAGACTGCTTAGGATAACCTATTGTAACCAAAATATCAAGAAGAAATAATTATATTATATAGGAATTAAAAAAATTTGGTTTTTAGGAGGGAAAATAATATTAGGAATGGTATTACAAGGATGGTGAGAGGCCCATTTTATAAGTGAGAAGGGGTGAATTTTTTGTAAAAACGCATAAATTTTTAATAATGGGAATTAAATATCAAGGAAAGTGTCTCCAAAATTTATAAATAATTAATTTAGTAATATATAAGGTTGATAAAGGCCTAAAAACACATTATTAAACATATTTTTATCATTTTAGCCTTTTATACTAGTTTAAACCCATTTAACACTAATTTACTATTATCGTGTCAACAAGTTTTTACCAACGTAGTTTATTCATTATGAATAAAAATAAAATAGTCCTTATTACCTAATTTAGAACTAAATATTAAAAAAAATTAAAACCTTTTACTTGATTCAATTATTAAAATTTATAAAAATAAATTTTAAAATAATAATTTTATAATGTATTAAATATAATTTCTTGAGAAAAATATTAATTAAGTTCTAAAATATATTATATAGGTTTGTAAACTAAAATAAATAATTTTATATTTATAATTTCACTTATAAAATAAATATTTTTTTTAAAAAGGTTTAAAAAATTTATATGGTATAATTACATAATTATAATGCCATTAAATCACAGTATTTATAAAAATGATATATTTCACAATTCACCTTAAAATCATTATTTTTAGAAACAATTCCTAGAAATAATTTTTAAGAAAATATTTCTATGATAAATCCAAAAATATTTTTCACTCTTTCAAAATAATCGTTTAAAAATTGAGAATTCAATATTTAAATAAAATCATAAAATATAGCAAAAAATTGTTCATATAGGAAAATAGATTTTTAAATGTTAATTATTATGTATTATTATTTACTATAAATTAAAAATTAATTTAGTGTTAATATACTATTAATACCATTACTAAGTCTAATTGTTATTCCATAATGATATATATTGGTTTATTGAAATAAAAAACTAATTTTAGAAAATTAAATTTTTAATCATAAAATTATTTTTTTGGTTGTTTTGATATACTAATTGAATTTAATTTTTTTTAAAGTAGCCTTCATTTTAATTATGAAAATATTTCATAATTTGGTTACTTATAAGGATCCGACCCACCGGGCCCTTCCTGGATGGCGGAAGGTCAAGCCACCATAACCCCAAGCCCACCTCTAATAGGAACGGGGATGGCGATAAGCACCAAGAAGGCATAACATAAAATTGTATGCCTTATCATAATGTAATTTTATGTAAACACCCAACCATGTCCATTCAAGAGTGTAGAGGAATATAATAAACAACAAAAATTAGAGAAAATAATGCATGAAATAAATTCTAAGAAATACAACAGAGTACAAAAGTATAAACCTCATAGGGAAATAAAGGGAAAAAATAAACACCTAACTATATTTAAAGTCCCAACCTAAATAAAACTAAAATAAAAGAAAAATGAGTGAGATTAGCTCCTGATCTCTAAGTACCAACCACAATATACAATCAATACACCAAAGTAATTATAAGCTCCACCAATGTCACTTTTCATCTATATGTCTTCTACATAAGACACGATATGTGTGGGAAAATACCATGCATATGTGAGTATATAAATATCCAATATAATGCCTCAAAATCCAAAAAGAGAGTGATATAGGGATATAAAAAAAGTAATATAAATCCAAATAAAGAGGGAAACAAAACCCAAAACACACACACACACACACATGATCATAAATAAACCTCGATGAGAAAGAAAGTGGATCTCTATATCATAACCCATATTAAGACGATGAGCCATCTTGTAGCTCCAAAGGTCCATCTTTGATAGCCAGCATCAAATATAACCTGACCAAAATATGTATAGAGAAGTATATCCCATATCATTTAACTTTATAATCATGGTATCCACGACTCCCATGGAGGACCCGGTCACCATCGAAACTTGAAAATAAGTTACCACCACTCCATAGATATAATACTCATGTCCAGTGTAGTGGAGTACCATCTCTATCTATATAATGAGTATGAGGGACTCATTCCCTAGTGTGACAGGGGAGTACTAACCTTGACATATATTTGATGATCTTGCTCTAATCACTAACATTTTCATATGTCACCTAAAGAATATTAATTCTTGTAACATATTTCATCATATCTCATAAGCCACAATGAAGTCCACTATCACATTATATGTTTAAAAACACTTAGGATAGTCTAAACCCTGGCCAGAATTTGAGTCGAAATAAAAAAGATACATGGGGAAGAAGTTTAAGAGGGAAGTATTCGATGTGTAAGGGGTCCACATAATGTGTGAACCCACCTCATTTCCTAGTTTTTTTCTCCTCTAGACATTAATTAGAAGACATTTCATGGTACATGGTGTTTTTCAGGTGGTACACGGTGTTTCTTAGCCACTTTCGGTCAACCTATGTCCTTTTGGCTATTCCAATGTACTTCAGACAATGTCTATCTACCTAGTCATGTACCTAGACATACCTGGATATTCACCTAGCCCCATATACTCTCTGAGTACATGAAATTTATATTTCATCAGGTTTTATAATAATTAAATAGATTCTACTCATTAGGCTCCCATTGTCACTTTTCCCATAAAATCTCAATGGTTCCCCCATCTGTAGCTGGGTACAGACTATCTTTCCAAAGGTTGGTGGTCATCTGGGTTTTTAGGCCTAGGGACTCTTGGGGACTTGTATTGGTCGATATGTTGTATGGTTGGGCTCATTGCACCCTTTTAGGGGTAACTTATACTTACTCTTATACTCTCTTATATATTTAAGATATGTTCATGTATCTCTTCCTAATCCCGATATGGGACCAATTACCCTGATAAAATGATTCATTAGTTATTATCATGCTTTACAAAGAAAGGGAGTATCATTGATGAACTGAGGGGAGTGAAGTCTCATTAGTGAATCCATCAGTATGTATTTTAGGTTCTCCATCCATATTCTTAATGGTGAATAATTTCTTTATGTTCTGAAGTTTTATGTCCAAATGATTCAGAATGTGTTGCCACGTGAGGAGGAGATTCATATTCTGAGGTGTGGATTGAGTCATTATGAGGCGTCCTATGTATCCTGGTTATTATAGGAATCAAAACCCACATTGTTCATCAATCCTATGTATTTTATCATCATGAGAAGAGGATATATGTGCGAGTACTGAGACACCAAATGTTTGAGGTCTAGTCTCAGGGATAAATCTTACATATCCTAGTTATGGAAGGAATAAGAGTCATTATAGTTCAATTTATTTGGTCTTACACACTGAGGATACCCATACCATTATGGAGGTTTATCGTGTCAATTTTATGATTATTAAAACTCCCTAATCCCACATGAGACTTTATCATTGTGAAAAATAAGGGATAATAAGTAATCAATGTCATTGCTCTGGATATGGGGGCTTGATTGCTGGAAAATCCCTATATGATTAATATGGAGCTCCAACCTCCAAGGGAGGTGGCCTACGTATCATGAATATGGTAGGAGTGAGAGTCATCAAGGTTCCCTTATTCCCTTGGGATTGTCCCCAATATTTATACCTTTATATGAAGGGTGTTCATACCATACCACTCATTGGGGCATACATAATAGGATCACCCTAGTGACTGGTGATTCGTGATTCCCCATGAGGTTCTCATTGCATTTCCCTAATCCAACATGAGTAATACTCAGTGTGAAAAACAGGGGGAAATAAATGATCAGTCTCATGGTATATATATATATATATATGGTACTTGTGTATTGGGAAAATCTATGGGGTGTTTGGTATAGATCATAGGCCTCAAAAAGGGATCATATATATCCTAGTTATGATGGGAATCAAAGTTCTTGTACATCATTTATCCCTTAACCTGATGATAGTTTAATTTAGATGATCCCTATCAAAGACATTATGATCATCCTTGATCTCTTAAAAATTCTAGGAGTTTATACCAAAGTGGATTCCCAATTGATCGGGGACCTACCGGATAATGTCAGTAGTTGGGGCTTATGTGCTGGGATTTCCCCTATAACCCCATGGTGTATAGTGTAGATGACATGATTAGTGAAACTCCCTAATCTCATGTGAGATATGATCATTGTGAGAAAAAATGGTTAGAAAGTAATCAATCTCATTGCTTTAGTTAAGGAAATTAGATACTGGGATCACCCTGGGTAATCAATATGAAGCTCGAACCTCAAGGAGAGTTGGCCTATGTATCCTACATATGGAAGGAATCATAGTCATTATAGTTCTTTTTATATTTTTTATTATACACTGAGGATACCCTTGTATTCAAGTATTACACACCGAGGATGGATAGAGGTGTCAAATCCTGAGAATCACTTGTGACCGGGCCTGCTTGTATAGAGGATGTTGCAGGTCTTAGCTGACTTGTTTGGGGGACATCGTATGACCCAGTTGGCTTGTCCTTAAATCCATAACATGACCTGTCTAGAAACTTATGGATGGTGTCATAGAATTTAGTATTACATGGCTTGGGGGATGTCACATATCTTGTATAACATCCCTGGGGGTTATTGTGAGACATTGCTAACATGTATGGAGGGTGTCACAGGTCTTAGTTGACTTGCCCAGAGGGTTTCACAAGACCTGGATGATATACCCAGATGCAGTATCGAGACTTGAATGATATGAGTAAATAACATTATATGAGTTAGGAAAAGTATCTGAAGGATTTTTCAAGGCTTGGTTGATATACCAAGAGGGTTTCCTTAGACCAAGGTGGTGCACCTAGGGGGGGTGTGACTTTCTTTAACATGTCCCTGAGATTTCACATGTCTTAAATAGCATGCTGAAGGAATGTCGCAAGATTTGGGTGAAATTTCATGGTGTTTTCGTTTGTCTGTTTATGACTCACATGAAGTGAATGAGGGACAATGATCATGTATTTCGTTTAAGTATTCCACTTTTGACCTTGGTTCTAGACCTTGTATTAGGAACGCCTTAGGTTTATTTAGTATTAGATTATTTTAAGTGTCATGTGATCTAGTGGGATGATGGAAGGTTCTTCACATATCCTACCATTATCCCTTCATATGATCTATGAACAATATTGTAAAGTACATTATGTATGGTGCATGATTACTCTGGTTGATCATTGATATATCACATGAAAGAAAGTTAGCCGGTCAACTGATCAGTTTTTTTGAGATGTCTGCTTTGATGCTTTGAAATTTTATGCTAGAAAGTTTCCTTCATGTAGTATTTGGTGAATTTTTCATGCTGGGGTGGGGAATTTATTGGCCTCTCCACCTCAAGTTTTCTCCAGTTTGGGTGGTGTATTTGGAACGGGTCTAAGTAGGAGTGGACAAAGTGGACTGACACCACATTGTTTGGCGAGTCTTTATTGTAGAACATTATGGGTCCATCACCTGATTTTCACTGGTTGAGAGCATCTTCTGTAAAATTACCTTTTATAATATTATAGTCAATTAATGGGGACTTTTTTGATAATGCAGGCATGACCAAGGAATTTATATCTCATCCTATGGACATGTCCAAGGGCCTACACAAAATCTAATGTTCCTTTTGAAAGGCGTTCATGAGATTATTAGTGACTTGTCTGGGGTATTCTGTGAGACAAGGATGGTTTGTCTAGGGCCTTGCAGGACCATGGTGTAGTCCTCTTATCACATTACAAGTTTTGTATGACCTCAAGTACCTTCCGCATCATCCCTCCTTTATTTCCTTTTTTGTGTGATAAAGGTTAGGAGTCATTCTAGATTTCATAAGTAACATGATAAAAAATTACTCTATTTTTTGATGATGCATCGTGTGACTAGTATGGGTCATATGGGGGTATGTGACAATGTCGTAGGAAAATCCATCTGTTTGTCCATATAGCGCTAAAGGGAAATCACAAAGCTTATTAGACATACTGGAAAACCATAGTGCAGCGTGGCTGAAAAGCCAAAGGGATTTTGCGAGATAAGGTGAACATGTCGTTGAGGTCTTGAGGGGTATTGTGATTTCACTAGGGGCGCGCCATATATCCTTTAGAAATTTTTTGTACCTCTCATATCCTCCCCATTATCCCCATTTTTTTATTTTACAATGGTTTGAGAGTTGCGCGAATTTACCTGAGTAATGTTAAGTATATTTACTCTATTTTCTGATGATGTCTTGCATGATCAATATAGGGTATATAGGAGTGTGTGAGAATATTTATAGGAAAATCTATCCATTTTTCATTAGGTTGCTGAAGGGGAAGCATATAGTTTCCTAGACATACCTGAGGACCTCCATGTGGCATGGATGATAAGCCAAAGGGCTTTCACGAGATTAGTTGGACATGTCACCGAGGTAATGTGGTGTATTACAATTTCTCCAGGGGAATACCACATGTATTTTAGTGACCACAAGCACCTCTCACCTATTCCCTTTTATCTACTTGACTTTATGCTGATATGGTTTGAGGTCTCATGAGTTTTCATGGATATCATTACAAAATTTTATCTTTTTGAACAATGATATGGTGCATGATCTTCTGGACCACTGGGGGTCTCTTCCTTTGGATATTATTCCTCTTATTTATGGAGGAATTTTGGTTGGTTTACAATAACTTTCCATTGAAAAAACCTGTGGCCTTGGAGAATTCATTCGATTGTAACCATGCGTCCATTGGATTTCTGGAGAGCCATCGAAAGAGTAGGAAGGCCCATTGAAGGGAAATCTGCAGTATTTTCCACAGGTTATGATCTATGAATTGAGTGTTCACATGACCTTCAAATGATCATGTGATCTCAATTCCCTTAAAGGCTCAAGTTATCTTCAAGTCTTATCTCATTTTCTTTAGTGGGGAAGGTAATTCTCATATTTGGGTATTCATTCCTCTGTGAATTTGTTGATTCTCATTTGGTGGGTGTCAAAAAATCCCCCCCTGAATATCAATATCCACAAGTACAAGGACTCAATTCTAAGGAAAACTAATTCATGCTTGATATCTTCAACTTTATCTCCTTTCGTGCAATAGTTGGGACACTCATTGATGATCACAGTTTCTCCCTTGATGAAGGATTTTATATGATCTCCCTTTAGGATGGAGTTATCACTTCCATGGTGGACAAACTGATCATATGTGAGATGTACAAACCATACCAGTTTTCTTGATATTTTGGATGCATTCAGAGGGTCCCCACTCTACTTTTATTCAGATTTGGAGGGGAGTAGCGTCCCAGGGTTATCTTCCAGTTTTGGATGATGCTGGCCTGTGAAGACACCAAGGCTGAGATAATGCTTCCACATGCTGATGCTTCTTTAGCTTTACTTACACTAAATTATGCACAACATTGGGTAACATCTTATCTCAATGGTGTGTTGAGCCAAATAGTCCATCATATTGATATACCTATTGCATCACCAATATATTTTTTAGATGAAACAATATAGTTGATCAAATATATGGATGAGACATAGTTAAAGTAATCTCATTTAGGTGATGTCCACTCAGAGGGTGAAACTGATTCTGTTGAGGAGGTTAATTCTCCAACACATGCTATGGATAAGGATTCTATTAAAATAAGAGCATATGAGGCTTATTCTCATATTTCAGTACTAATACGACTAGGCAGAACATCTAACCCCATTTGTTTAAGAGACTAAATCACATAATTGAATGATCTAGGAATAGATTCACACCTTAATTATTGATACCCCTTGGAAATATTCTTTATCCAAGGGGAATTCCTTCAACAATTGTTTCATCACTTAGGGGAATATGGATTTGATCAGAAGATTTTTTATGAAATCATGCAGCAAATTATCTTGATGCAAATAATTATGGACACGGATAAAAGGGATATGCACGATCTTGTGAGTGAAGCTTCCCTTGATAATAAAATTAGAGAGATAATGAAGATATTGGAGCAGGGTCACCAGTTTTTATTTGAATTGAAATATCAGATAAATTCTTAGACTCCATAGATATAAATATATGAGGATATGATTCCTCTCCTGAGGTCTAACCTTTCAATGTCATCATCCTCATTGGATACTACTCAGAGGATGCTTGAAGAGTTGACTACACTGGTCAAATATGTCCATCATGGGGAAAAAGTAGAAGAAGTAGGAAGATAATCACTTTAATTCTCAATTTATGCCTCTCTCTAGACTCTCACCAACCTTTATGGTGAAACCAATTGAATTTTTTCATAGGTTTACTTTTTTAATTCATTCCATTTTGGTTGGATCTTTGAAGAGACTCTATAATTTGGATATTACTCCCCCCTTTTTTCTATAATAAATGTGGATATTCGGAAATATTCATTGTTTCTATCCATATTCTCTTTGTTTATGATGTGTATGATATTTCACCGTTCTGTTATTAGGATAATCGCCAATGATACCCATCCTTTGCATAAAATCTAGAAAACCTGAATGCCTAGATCTAGATATTTGGATCCCAACTGACTCTTTTTTTAGTAGTTCTAATGAATTCCCAACAAAACAAGATTCTCTACTAACAATTTATTCCAGTTATATTCAGATTATCTAATTTTCATAAGGATAAATGGGTATAATATATTTCATGGAGGGAGAGTGCTACATTATTTAACAAATATGGTAGTATTTGTGAGCATAAATTTTATTTTGATAAGGCCATATGATGAACCTTACAAGCCCTTGAAGACTGTATTTCCACTGTGCTTTAGTTTAAGGTATTTTAGCTTAACTCTAATATTTCTTTAGTTTAAAATCTTTTAGCTCAGAACTAATATTGATTTAGTTTAATTTCATTTATATCGGACCTAATATTTCTTTAGTTTAAGGTCTATTAGGTCAGACCTCGTATTGATTTAGTTTAAGTTATTTTACCTTGGACCAGATAATGCTTTAGTTTAATATCTTTTATCTTAGACCTGATGTTTCTTTTTATTTTAGTGTATTTTTTCTCAGAATTGATGTCACTTTAGTTTAGGTTCTTTTAGCTTGGACCTGATATCACTTTAGTTTAAGGTATTTTTGCTCGGACCTTCTATTACTTTAGTTTATGTTCTTTTAGATTAGAACCTTTATTTCTTTATTTTAATGCATTTTAGCTCAAACCCTCTGTATGATCATGATATATAGTAAAAACATTCTATAAATGACCTAAAACACTCTGAGGTGTTGTGTTTTCTCCATGGTATTGCTGAAGCTCGCTAGGATTTAAAATCACTTTTTTAGAGTGATACATTTGGTTGACGACCGTAGGTGCATATGTAAGGGCCATAGACATGCATTAATAGTAAAGCCAAGGGTCCTTGAAGCTGAGTATCCTTTCCAGGGGAATATGAAAGATTTATTGAGGCAATATTTGTTGAGGGAGAGATATTAGAGAAGCTAGATCTACCTAGATAACTGGAATACGGGTGATTTAAAGAATAATCCAAAAGTATGAGTCTATGAATATGAGATGATATAGACATGTCAGGTATGTACCATGATATTCTGAGATGCCAAGTTCTGTCACGGTGATTCTATGGCTCACAATGATTGAGTCTCCTTTCTGGAAAGGATAATATTCCTTTGGTTGGAAGGTCAAGGGAAATATTCATCTGTAGCATTCCAAGAGAAAGATGATCTCCACCTCTCTCCAAGGACCATGAAAGGTTTTTGGAGACTCAAGCATCCATATGATGAAGTTGGGTATAGAGGTAAGACTACCCAGGAATAATTATGGAACCCTATGTAATTTGGCTCTTAAATCATGAAGCTAGATCCCTACAACCTTTGGTTTCGAATCACGAGGTATGGGATGAAGGCTAGGGAATGAGGTGTCACAATACATCCTTAAAAAAGAGAATGAAACAAGATTATGTAACTTCATGGAT
Source organism: Viscum album (assembly GCA_963277665.1). Classification (NCBI taxonomy): domain Eukaryota; kingdom Viridiplantae; phylum Streptophyta; class Magnoliopsida; order Santalales; family Viscaceae; genus Viscum; species Viscum album. Next base: position 862,658,213 of record OY728140.1, read on the forward strand.
ATAAAATATTCTTGGATATTTTGGTGCAATGATTGTAAATCATGACCCAGAGAGCTCAAATTAGAAGGATGATATGGTATACTCATACATGGAGTGGTTCCGACACACTGAGGAGTTGAGTGATTCCGCAATGATGTTAGGGCTCATGAGGATGGAAATATACTTTTTTAAAAGTGATGCATTTGGTTGATGTCCATAGGTGCATATGTAGGAACCATGGGCATGTATTCATAGTCAAGAAAAGGGTCCTTGACGCTGGATATCATTTCCAAGGGCCAAGGTTTTGATGATCTGAGACACCCAGAACCATGAATTATGATCTGTGGAAATTGTAAAATACAGGAGGGTGTGAGTACCCTAAAAATTGTGCCATCGCCTAGCGAACATTTTCTTATGGTGAGGAGATCTGTAAAATCATTACTCTATATTTTTATTGGACCATGTGGTCTAGAGAAAATATCTTGTCTTTTTCTATAGTTACAATGTTGACCCTGTAATATTTATGTATTATATGTTTGCACCCTAATTGTTTCCTAAACTTTTAGGATGAAGAGTTTAACGGGTGAAAAATCGACTTTTTCTCAGGTTTCCCTTTGTGGGTTTTTGATTTGATACGTTTTGTTTCTCTTTCCTTATCAGTTTAAGGTCTTTTGATTTAGACCATTATGGGATAGAGTTTAAGGTCGTACAACTTTGACTAAAATGAAGGCATTTTAGGGTCATGACTCACATGGACCTAATATGGGAGATGTTCAACACGAACCTAATTAGGATACCTAGGTTCAAGAGCACTCCAACATCCATCTGAGAAGGACATGGAAATGTTGTAAATCATGGATCAAGTTTCACATGTAATGATTAATGATATGGGATAGTCATACATGGAGCGGTTCAGACACACTGAGGTGTTGAGTGCTACCGCAATGATGTCAGGGCTCACAAGGATTGGAATTCCCTTTTCGAGTGACACATTTGGTTGACAACCATAGGAACATATGTAGGATCCATGGGCATGAATTAATAGTCAAGAAATGGGTCCTTGAAGTTTTATATCCTTTTTAATGGCAATGGAAGGTTGTTATGATTTGATACAATCCAATTCATGAAGTGTGACTTATGGTTCAAGGTGCTTTAAAATATAGTGGACACACCCTACACTCTAGTTAATTGATATAAGTCTCTTGTGGTCCTTTGATAAGGAATGAAAAATGGTTTATGGTTCTCTCAGTTTAATATAATTTCATGGGAATACACTTTCCTCTATGTAGTTTTAACATTTTGTGGTAAGGATGTTCTTCCATGCAATTTAACATCATACGGTAAGGATGCACTTTTGTGAAGTTTAATTTCATGCGGTAAGGATGTACTTCCCTAAAGTTTAACATCATGCATTAAGGATGTACTTCTGTATAGTTTAACATCATATGGTAAGGACATACTTCGATGCAGTTTAATTTCATGCCATAAGGTCATACTTCCATGCATTTTAATGTCATTTGGTAAGGATAAACTTCCATGCAGTTTAAATTCATGCAATAAGGACATACGTCTATGAAATTTAACATCATGCAGTAATGACATACTTCTATGTAGTTTAACATCATGTGGTAAGGACATACTACCATTAATTTTAATGTCAAGAGCAAGGAGGTATTTCAACGTAGGTTAATGCCATACGGTAAGGATGTACATCCGCGTAGTTTAACATCATTTTGTAAGGACGTACTTCCATACAGTATAATTTCATGCGATAAGGATGTCATGGTTGGGCTTAGAGATGTAAATTTGGATTCCCCTATGTATCTTGTGTCAACAATGATCAACCCATATGTAGCTCTTGAAATATCATGCAGTTTAGTGTCATGCAACAAGGGTATAGGTGAACCCACATAGAAAAGGGGAATCCTATGATTGGGCCCAAAGATGGATATTTTGGGGCCACTACATATCTCATGAGGATGAGAATCAAACCACACGTAGTTCTAAATGATGACTTCTAAATAAGTTTGGCTCATTCGGAAGGAGGGGGAATTGTTATATTTGTTTGTTGTGACTAGGCTTGGTGTTGGAAATTTTTGTTTCACTATATATCTTATGAGGGTAGGAATCTAGACCCACATAGTTCTTGAACGGGAAATACTCTACACAGGTATTACCCATACATATAGGTGGGCATTATTTCCATTGACCATTATAGATGGTCCTAGGATTGGAGATCTAGGTTTCACTTCATATCCTATGATGAAAATAATCAAGATATATGTAGTTATTGAATTTATATACAGTTTAATGTCATATGGTGAGGACATTTGAAAACCAACGTGAATTGATGGGAATATTATGGCTGTTCTCAAGAGTAAAAGTCTGGGTGTCACTATATGTCTCATGAGAATGAGAATCAAACCACATATAGTTATTAAATTTTCCATAAAGTTTAATGTCATGCGATGAGGATGGATTCTAACTAACATGAATTGATGGGGGTACTGTGGTTGGGCCTAAGAGTGGAATTCTGGGTGTCATTACGTATCACATTAGAATGAGAATCAAACCACACATAGTTCTTATTGTTCCATTCAGTTTAACGCCATGCGGTAAGGACTGATAATAGACTTGTTGTGTACCTTTATGCCTTGATTGTGAGTGAAAATGCTTTTTTCAATTCCTAAGATACCATGAGTTATTCTTGGTTTGAGAAATAAGGAATGACATGAGATTCCCTATAATTATGAGACCGAAGGGGGTACGATGAGGGCATTTCATATCATGTAGTGGTTGGACCAAGATATAGGATTGAGTAATCCCTACATATCCCATTTAAAATGGGAATCAAGCTATACATAGTTCTAAAAGAACCGTGTAGTTTAATTTCACGCATCAAGGATGTAGGTGAATTGATGTGAAAGGATATAGATATCAAAATCCGTGTAGTTTTACATCATGTGGTAAGGACGTTGGGTCACCCATCGGGAAGAGGGGAGTTATGGGTTTGTGTTGTTTTACATCATGTGGTAAGGACATTGGATCACTCATGAAAGGAAAATGATCCTATGGGTGGGCCCAATAATAGAGGTTTGGGAATCACTACATATCATATGATGACATGAATCAAGCCATGCGTTGTTCTTTAAAAATCGTGCAGTTTAATATCTTGTGGAAAGGAAAAAATTCATACAGTTTAATGTCATTTTTTTCAGGTTTAATGATTATACATACTTTAATGTGGATTCTCAAGCTAATAGCTTATGAAAATTATTTCTTTTAAAACCTCACATTGGTGGGAGGTGTGACATGCTCCCCTTCCATCGTGCCTAGGGAGTAATCCCCATTGGGGAAGAGCATATGTATGACGTAATATCCCTCCCATTTAGGTTTTAGATTTTGGGGATTATTGACTATTATCATTGGGTTTATGAGGATAAATTCCAATTCTCCTTTGAGGAATGAATGGAGGTGATCCTTTTTTTTAAAGTCTTGAGTTATCCAGTTCTGATGAATTTTTAGATTGAGCACTGTTAGAAACCTCTTCTTATCTAGTCGTTCTGACTCATCCAACTACTTTTGTGATTTTTAATCATCTAAAAGTTATATTAAAATGTAAATTCAGAGTGAGGAAAGTTGTAATTCCATGGGTAATTGTGACACCCTAAAAAACATAAGTAAGAACCTAGTATTTGACAGCGTTTATGACACTCATCACCAAGCATGTAAGGTAATATAATATCCGGATACTTTATAGTATATTTTCTATTTAAAATAGATTCTATGTATTTAAATGCACACAAAACTGTGTTGTCTAATGTTAAAAAAAAGAGAGACCTTTCTTGATAGCTTGTGTTACACGTAAGAGCGACCTTCCTTGAAAGTTTTCATTACACCTAAGACCGAGTTTCATCAAATAATAGTGTATTATTAAAATATTATTTAATATAATATGATATTACCTAGATGTTATGTTTTTGGTTATCAATATTATTAACTCAATTGTAAAAGTATATGTTTTATAATAATATAATATTAATTCATAGGTTAAAAATTAATTAGAAATGAATATATGAACCAATTGAATATAAATAGAATGTTTTTATATAAACCTGTTTTTATGTTCATGAATCTATTTTACCATAATAAATTAATGTAATTATAATTAGTTAATTATTTTAATGGAATATATATTGAATGTATTCAATCAAATATTTTTTATATTCATCCATTAGGTTTGATTTTTATAAGATAAGAACAAAACCTATTTTAAACATAAAAACCTGTGTTTTTTATAAACGCAATTTACCACCTTTTAATGGAGAACCCATTTTAAATTTGAATTTTGATAAATTTATAAATTTAATATGTAAAAAATAGAATTTTTCTATGAAATATAAACATAATAATTATGTTATGGTGCTTTTATATTTTACTGAGACATTTCATTTTTTATCAAATAGTTAAAAATACATAATTTTAGTTCAAAATTACTTTTTAATCTAATTTATTTATAAGTTAAATTATAATTTTAATTGGATTAAAAGTTTAATTAGATAATATTTTTTCGATTAATAAAATTTATTTAATTGGGATCAATTTAACATTGAAATTGATTATAAAAACATAGCCAACATTCAAATGTTTTTACTTTAAAAACAAGCATCATCATCCCATCTACGGGATTAATTTTTATTTAATATCTGCCACTTATGTGATTTAAATTTAGAAAAATTGATTCCATATTTGTAATAAGAATTATTTATAATTTCTAATATGACTGAAATATTTTTTGACCAAAAGTATTAGTGAAATTTATTAACATTAATTATAATTATTAAGGTAAAACTAAGCTTAAAAAAGGACTAAACCTTTAACATAAGGGCCCAAATGACCTATCCACTTGTACAACACCCATTTTATGGTAATATATAGTAAATAAACCTTAAATTATTGAGTTTTATTGGTTTTTTATGACTTTTTTAGGTAATAACAATTGCACACCTAACTTATATTCCAAAATACCAAGTGAGTCATTTTCCTTTCCTATAAAAGGCCACCACCTCTACCCATTCCCCACACCTCTCAAACCACTTAAGTAAGGAAATTGCCTACCCAAATAGACTCCTATAATTCCTCTCATCTACCTATAATCATGAATTTTTTAATACAACCTTCCAAAACAACCTTTTAGTTCAAACCAAAAGAAGTGCCTGATTAAGAGGTAACGCCTTCTCTCATGCTTTTTAGTTCCATTTCCATTATCCACTCCCTATACTCTTCTTATTATATAATTAAATAAAAACACCAGTATCATAAATATACTAGTATTTTTTATTCTAGTTTTTTGACCTAAACTTACACACACCTCCATCTAATGGGTAGAAAACATACTATTTTTGTGAACGTTGAATTACCACCTCATGAAACGATGACTGTTAAATTCTCCATTACAGCCTCTTATGGTATCCATTATGATGGAAAATATATTTATATATGTTAAATAATATATTTATAATTTACTTAGGATTATGTAATTTTTATGTAGAACATACCTTTATGCTTTCAATGTTTTTTAAACACGATAATTTCGTTTGAGGAAGTGTGGACTACATCCCACTCAAAATGATATGACTCGTTCATTACAAACATTGAACACATAAAGAATGGTTTTAATTAAAAATATGATAAAAAAAATATAATTGATATTCATTAAATAATTATATTTATATAAAAATAATTTTTATTATTTTTTTATTACCCTTTCACACACTTTAAAAGAGATAATGTCGTTCGTGGATGTGTGGACTAGCACCTCCTCGACATGATGTGATTCCTTTTACATAAAAAACTTATATATGTAAGTATTTATTATTAAATAATATGATATTTATTATATAATGATAATTCTAGAAATATTTTATTATCTTACCATTTTTTCACAATGATCATTTAAAAATGGGAATGTTACTCATGCGTACGTACGACCTACGGTCTCCATGATTGTAACAAATTATCATTTTAATAACCATATTTAATGATTGATTTTAAAAGTTTAATTGATGAAAAAATATGATAATTATGTAATTTTTATTATTATAGATATTTATATAATGAACCCTGTGACCATAGTTGACCAACAATAGTTGTTTGGACACATAAAACAAATTTGGTAAAAAAACACCTCACGTGAACTTAATTATTTAAGTAGTGTAAAAAACATGGTAATAAGTGAAATAAAAGTAATTATAAACATGATAAATGTTATGAATCAATTATGAAATTAACATAAATTTATTATACACAAATTTAAAGGATTTTCACATAAAAGGAAACTCAAGGTAAGAAGATTTCATCTGATTTTTAATTTTCGTGAGATACAAGTTATGTTCTCCACTCTTTACTTTTGTGTGGTGTATGTAATTACATGATTGTATTCAATGTATCTTATAATAAAATTTAAGGGTATTCACATATAAATCTTATGACCTATATTTCATGGGTTTTAATATTAAAAAGTTACCAAATTGGTAAATTTTTTTGTCCCAATTTTCCTTCTTTGAACTCATGTTTTATTATAAACCTAAACTCTTTTTTGAGGAGAATATATTTCAATTTTACATGATATATCATGAATCTCAATATTTTCAATATATTATATACTTCATTTAATTTACCTTTCTTACATGGAGAGTATGATCAAAGTTACCAAGTTATAAGATTTTATTGAGACAATCTCATATATTTTTTGAGATTGTTTATGTTTTTACTTCCTTCGATGAAATATTATGATCCATATTTCAAGAATACTCATGAGTTTCCTTATCCTCTATTATTTCGTGATAAAATAATGTATTAGTACCCTTCTCTACTATTTGGTACATAATATTATTAAGAATGTGTTTTCAGAAATCTCGACATTACCCTCTCTTTGATTGGAAATATATTCAAAACCATATTTTCCATAAAGGGTTTACAAGAATATTATTACACTACCCTATAATATTTAAAATACATTTTTACCCTTTTTTTATTTTACCAATCTCTTTTAAGGAATCTTCTTGTTTCTTTCCAAATGATGAATTTTTTTCCCTTTTATGGTAAAAAAGGAATATTCTTTTTACCTCACCCGACATATATAGATTAATCTGTCGTCATCTCATTAATGCCTCATTCTCAAGTTTAAATAGTTTATTTTTAAAATATCATTAAAAGGGATTTTGAATGAAAATTATTTTCAGAAGTTCTTTTTTTAAATCAAATGATATTTTCCTTAGGAATATTTTTAATGTTTATTATTTTATTTCATTAATGAAAACAACCCTATATTTTACCCCACGTGGGATTTGTTGTGTTGATATCATCTTATTCTTCTTCTGGATGGCTTATTATTGATTTGTCCAAGTGTAGTATTCAGATTCACTTCATTAATTTCATTGTTAGTAACCTTGAAGTATTAAATATCCTATGATCGTTGAACTTTGAATTTCCCCTTATTATTCATTTCATATTTCATGGATATTACTATGGCCTAAACCATATAACATTTTACATACGGTTCCTATTATGGCATTAATTTTATTAATTGGGGAATTATTGATGAATCTGTATTTCTTAGTCAATATTGTTATATGAAGAGCCATATTATTTATTTGATTATTCAATATGAAGAATTATTTGGAAAGGTAGAAATGTGTTGTGGATAGATTAATTAAATCCCATCGATGCATCGGTAGTCTCATGAGACAAAATAGTTGGTGGGCCACCTTATATGGGTTTTTACCCTATAGCTAAACTGTCTAGTGAAAGGTATTGACAGTACTAGTTCCATATATCTAGGAAACATGGTGTCTAATAATTAATCAATTATTTCATAATAGTTTCAGTTATTATTCATCCTCGAGATTTTTCATCAACATATCTATAGATTCATTTAATTTCAGTTCATGGATTAAATGGAATGTGTTTCAGTTTCTTACCTTCCCATATTTATTTTTCCTTATCTAGATATTTAAAAGGAATGTATTTATTTTTATTACCTTTCCATATTTATTATTTAATTATATTCAATTTATTGATTTCATGATATGTGTGTTCAGTTATTTACCTTTTCATATTGACTATTCTCATAGATTCATTATTTCTTTCACTATAATTTTTCCTTACTGAGCATTTGATCTCACCCTTATTATGTTTCATTACTTAGGAATACAAGAAGCATAATATGAAATATATATAGGAATATACTAGATGGAATAGAGTTATCCTAAAATTTGTTTATTTATTTAGAAGAAAAAAATATGTTTTAATTTGTGTATCCATTTGTAACACAATTCTATTTTATTTTTCTGGTTTTCCAAGACAACTAAATGTATTAGTCCTTCAAGGATTTATTCCTTATAATAATTCTAATGTTTTTTATAGCAGACAATGGCTTTAGTATTCAGGGATCTTGGTCACTATAGTTTGTATCAAAGGAAGTTTAGTAGCAACCTTGGGAACTTGATTTTGGAAAAAGTAGGTTAGAGAATATAACCCTAATATATAATTTTAGGATAAGTATAGATGAAAACCATATAATTTTAGTGATTTATAGATTATGTGTGTATTATTATAAATACATCCATGTCTAGATACTATATGTGGAATTGGTTCTATCATAGATGAACCTAAGAGTAACAACTCAGATATGGTGTTCCAAGCCTGACTCAGGGTAACCTGGTACACAAAAACAGGCCTTACTGCGCATATGGTTTGAAACTCTATGGGAATATTCTTAGGATAATCCATGTTTTATTTACAAACCATTATGAAAAATTTAAAAGGATTTTGACAATGAATAATCAAGGTTAAACCTAAGGTGTTTTATATTTAGAAACATGATTTCATCATTTAGAGATCTTATAGATGATCATATACTTTCTCACTATGACTATTGTTGGTCACACTATTCTTTATGGTTTTAGTAAATGGTTCGAACCCTATGGATTCAAGTTAACATCAAACACGAAGGAAACGGTGGTGAAAATGAGAAACCATATGACCTGTTTATAGGAGTGAAGAATATCATGTTTATTCGGAATTAGTTTTTTTTGAAATATTAGTAACAATATATACCTTTTACCTCTCCTGAGAGCACTAAAGAATAGAATGATGGAGGTTTCTAAGATCTCGAGTATTGTAGATCGTAGAGAAAAGAAGGATTTATTTTTGACATGTGAGAAGTGTGGATATAGACACCTAGGAAAGTCTCTGAATGGAACAAGTAGATTCTTTACATGTGTAAAAGAAGGACATAAAGTAAAGGATTTCTGAGGGAAAAGAAAGAGTACGATGGAAGTAAATGAATCTCATTCTAAGAAATCATTTTTAGTTATTTTTTTTATGTCTGGGGAACCTATACATTACCCAACTCAATTCCCTCTCATAGAGGATAAAATCTATACCATAGAAGGATCTATGTGTAAATAAGTGGATGAAGTATTTATGTATTGAGGTTGTATTGAAAACCTTAGTTAAAATTATATTTAGTGATTAACCTAATTTCAAAGATGTACATCATATATATTTTGGAAATTATATTAATATGGTTTTATAAAAAAAACATATAAGTCAGATGAAAACCAATAAAATCCGGAAAGGTTGTGAGTCTTGAACCCATGACTGAAGGATGATAATGGTTTCATTCCAACCACTGACATACACAATTTCTTTTGTTAATTTTCATTGTTTTTAGTTAAACAATTTAATAAATAAATTATAATAGTGAACCAGTAGTAACACGTTTGAGGATTTGAAATTAATCTATTGGCCCTATTTATTTTAGGATATGTTTAATGACAAATCTTAAGACTTTTCACTCTTTTATAGTTCTTGTATTCATTTTAATGTTTATTTCAGTGAATTAGGAATAAAATAAATCATTGTTGGTAATTAATTTATAAGAGTAAATGGATGAATTATAATTTCATCTAAGCACCACAAAAATATAGGATTGTTTATATTAGATTTAAACCTATAATGTAAGAATATTTCATTATATTCTTGGTTAGTAAAAGAATTACCCAACACTATTAAAATGACTTAGAAATAATTTTTTTTTCTAATACCTATATTTATGTTGAATTGATGGAATTCTAAATCATTAATGATTTATGCCTTTGAGGCCCTCAAATTTACATTGATAATTCACTTGTTTGTGATTGATAACCTCATTAAATCCCTATAAATATTTACATTTTTCCTCCAAGAACATATATCTACTTTCCACTGGTGTTCTCCTACTTAGATACTTTATCACATTGTAGTCCATGTGAACTTTATAATTTCCATTCTCTCTTTTATAGAATATTACTTATGAACCCTTATCAGGTTGTGGGATTTAAAACATAGGAAGTATCAAATAATATATCACCAAGATCAAGTTGAAATTGTGAGGAAAAAATTTAAATAAGGTGGGGAGAATGAGATGCCTTGAAGAAACTCATGTAAGAACTTTGTATTCAATAGCATGTATCACACGCGTCACAAAGCACGTAAGGTAATATAATATATAGATACTTTATAATATGTTTAATATTTAAATAGCTTCTATGTATTTCAATTCATGTAACAAAGAGTTGGATTGGGTTAAATTCATGATAGACCTTTCCCAATAGCTTTTGTTACATGTAAGAGCATCCTTCCTCAAAAGTTAGTGTTACATGAAAGACTGAGATTCACCAAATAAAATGTATTTTAAAAATATTATTTAATATAATACGATATAACATAGCCGTTATGTTAATGGTTTTGAATATTATTAACTAAATTATGAAAAATATATGGTTTATAATAATATATGATTAATTCATAGGTTAAAAATCGATTATAAATGAATATAGGAACAAATTGAATATAAACAGAATGTTTTTATATAAAACTATTTTTATGCTCATAAAGATGTTTTACCATAATAAATTAAAGTAATTACAATTAGTTAATTATTTTAATGGAATATATATGTTATATTTCCAATAAATTATTTTAGATATTCATCCATTAGGTTTTATGTGAAAAAGATAAGAACAAATTCTGTTTTACAAATAAAAACCTATATTTTTATAAAGATAAATTTACAGCCAACCGTCTCCATGATTGTAACATATTCTCATTTTTATAACCATATTTAATGATTGATTTTAAAAGTAAAATTTATGTAAAAAATTTATAATTAATCCATGTTTATTATTCCGGATATATTATATACTGAACCCTTTGATCACAGTTGACCAACAATAGTTTTTTTGACAAATAAACTGAATTTGGTCAAAACACATAATATAAAATTAATTGTTTAAGTAGTGTACAAAACATGGTAATAAGTGAGATAAAATTAATTATAAACATGAAAAAGGTTCTGAATCAAGTATAAAATTAACATAAATTTATTATATAGGAAGTTAAAGGATGTTCACCTGAAAGGAACCTCAAGGTAAGGGGATTTCATCTCACTTTTAATTTCCATGAGATATATGTTATGTTTATAATTATTTCCCTTTGTGTGGTGTATTTATTAAATTGATTGTATTATATGTATCATATACTTAAATTTTATTATATTCTAATATCCATTTTATGATCCTTATTTCATGGGGTTTAAGATTAAAAAGTTACCAAATCTGAAAAATGTTTGGTCTCAATTTGCTTTCTTTGAACTCATGTTTTATTATGAACCTAAACTCTATTTAAATGTACAAATATTTATATTTTACATTTTATATCATGAATCTAAATATTTTCAATATATTCTATGCTTCATGTGATTTAAATTTCTTACCTGGAGATTATGATCCAAGTTACAATGTTATAAGTGTTTATTGAGACAATTTCATCGCTTTTTTGAGATTGTTTATGTTTTGGTTCCTTAAATGAAATATTAGGAATAATATATCAAGAACACTCATGAGTTTCCTTATCCTCTGTTATTTCATGATATAATAACGTATTGGTACCATTCCCTACTATTTTGTACATAATATTTTTAAGAAAGTGTTTTTCCAAAATCCTGACTTTACCCTATCTTCTGTCCAAAATATATTCAAAACCATGTTTTCCAGAATGGTTTTACAAGAATATTATTCCATTTCCTTATAATATTTAAATAAATTTTTATACTTTTTTATTTTATCAATATATTTGACGGAATAATTTTTTCACTTTCCAAATGATGCATTTTCTACCCTTTTACCATGTAAAAGGAATATTATTTTTACCTCGTATGATATATACAGATTCATCTTCCATAATTTATTTGAATCCTCCTTCTTATGATTAAATGGTTTATTTTTATAATATATTTAAAAGGGATTTTCAATTACATGTATTTTGAGAAATTTATTTTGAAAAATCAAAGTATATTTTCCTCAAGAATATTTTTTAAAGTTATTCTTTTATTTCATCAATAAAAACAACCCTCTATTTTACCCCACTTGATATTTTTTGTGGATACCATCCTTATTCTTCCTTTGGATGGTGTATTATTGATTTTGACAAGGGTCGTATTCAAAATAAATTCCTTGATTTTATTGTTAGTCACATTGAAGTATTCAATATCCTATGATCATTGAACTTTGAATTTCCCCTTATTATCCATTTCATCTTTCATGGATTTTAATGTTTCCTAAACCATATACCATTTTACAAATTGTGCCTACTTTGGTATTAATTTGATTAATTGGGGAATTATTGATAAATCCTTATTTCTCATTGGATATGGTAATTTGATAAGTCATATTATTTATTTGATTATTCAATATGAATAATGATTTGGACGGGTAGAAAAGGGTTGGGGACCGGTTAATGAGAGGTCATCGATGCATTGGTAATCTCATGAGACAAAATAGTTGTTTATCCACCTTAGATGGGTTTTTACCCAATAGTTAAAATTTTCTTGTGAAAGGTCTTGACGGTACTGGTTCCATGTACCTAGAAAACCTGCCATCCAATAATTAAGAATTTCATTCATAATAGTTTCAGTGATTATTCATCCATGAGATTTTTCCTCGACATATCTCTAAATACATTTAATTTTAGTTTATGAATTAAATTTCATGTATTTTAGTTTCTTACCTTACCATATTTCTTTTTCATTATCTAGTTATTTTAATGACATGCATTTTCATTTATTACCTTTTCATATTTCTTATGTACTTATGTTTAGTTTTTTGATTACATGGCATATGTGTTAAGTTATTTACCTTACCATATTGTCTATTATCACTGATTCATTACTGCTTCCTCTATACTTTTCCCTTACTGATCATTTTATCTCACCCTTATTATGTTTATTTCCTCAGGAATACAAGAATCATACTATGAAATATATGAAGGAATATACTATAAGGATTAGAGTTATCCTGAAAGTTTTTTATTTATTTAGAAGAAAAAAAAATATATTGTAATTAGTGTATCCATTTGTAATAAAATTATCATTTATGTATCTAGTTTTCCAGGACTACTAAACCAATTGGTCCTTTTGGGATTGATTCCTTATAATCATGCTAATGTAATTGACAGTAGACACCAGCTCTAGTCTTCTGGGGTCTGGGTCACTACAGTAACATTACCTTCGTCTCGTACACTAATTAGTATGTTGTTTCCTGTGTAGTAGTATGCATGGTAGTACAGTAGGACCATAAAGCATGGAGGAGTTTATCTGGACAAGAATTATTATCCTTGTTCATCATATTTTGGAGTATATTTTATAGAGTATTATTTAAGGCCTCTACCTATCTATTTTACACTTCTTGACAGTGAGATGAGTTATTGTACTTGATGTTGTATTCTTGGTACAACTTCATGAACTCTATGGAATAGAAGTGGATGTTGTTGTATGTCAATATTGTTTGAGGGACTCCGAACCTGGTGATGATATGGGACTTCACAAATTTAATGATATTCTTCGTCCCGGTCTCCTTGAGGGGTATGGCCTCATCCCATTTGGAAAACAAGTTAGTAAAAGTAACGATATACTTGAACTACTTAGCTGTGGCTAGGGGATATGGCCCCATAACATCCATCCCCCAAATAGAAAACAACCAAGGATATGTATCAATATTTTTTAATTCTAGAGGTAGATGGATTAAGTTTTCATGGATTTGGTATGAATGGCATTTCTCGGTGAATTCCACATAGTCTTGTATCATGGTTTTCTAGTAATATCCTAACCTCCTGGTCTAGTGGGAGATCATGGTCCCAGATTAATGGGTATCACAAGATCATGTTTGTACTTCTTCCATGACAATAGAAATCTCTCCCCCTATGCATCTGAGGATGATCCTATTGAAGCCATTATTATATAGGGTTTTGTTCTTGTTAGGGCCATATTATAGTGTAAAGTTTGATGCATGGTGTCAAACATGTTCCCTTCCAACTCTGTCCATTGAGAGAGTCACATCTTACATATAGCTGATTATGGGCTCCATCCATCCAAGGGTGACTATTGGTTCATTATTCTATGTGGTGATGTTGACCTGATTGATCTCTTCCATATAATATACACCAATTGCTAAGAAAATTCTCTAATGTGTAATGTGGAAGATTGTTTCTTCCTGATCTGGATCAGCCGAGATAGTGGCTACATTTTCCAACATATCGGTGCGAGCATTCTATGATCGGGGAACATGATGAAAAGTATGTTTGAAATAGAATTCCACCATTATTCCCCATACATAGCCAGTGAGAGGGGCTATTTCTTTCTTCATGATGGAATATTCACCATTGGCATGCCTTATCACTAAATATGAATCCAATTTGATGTTGAGGTAGGCTATTTTCAATAATAGGTCCAATTCCAAGCTAGTGATGAGGGCCCATTATTCTATCTCATTATTTTTGCAGACTTCGGATAGTGACAAAGAGTATGGAAAACCCACTTTGTTAGAAGATACAAATACAATACCTAGGCCAACCTAGTTGAGCTTCAATTTTTCCATCCATATTTTGATAGGAATTTGTGAGGCTCCATCAAAATGCATATCCCATGTTTGGGGAGTGTCATGGGTATAGAAGACCACTACATCTGGAATCTTGGTGTCTTTTGGTATATTCATAGGGGAAGGATGTGCTATGAGGAAATTAACAAGGGATTATCCTTTTACTAACTTTTATGACACTAACTAAATGTAATATTGCGGAAGAATTACTTCCCATTGGCCCATATTCTAGGTCTACATGGGACGAACAAGGATGTACTTGAGGGTATTGATATGATATACCCGTTGGACTTTGTGGTGATGCAAGTAATGCCTTAGCTTTTTCACTGTGAAGATGTGCATGAGGCAGTTATTCTTGATATCAAAGTATTGGGTCTTAGTACCTAACATAGTCTAGATGAGGTAATAGAGACAATTCTCGCTCCCCAAATCATTATTTTGTGTGAGGAGGGTGCCCATTGATCATTCCATGGTTGTCACATATAAGATGAGTGGCCTCCCTTCCACCAGAGGCATCAGAACCTATGGGTGAAGCAGGTATTTCTTGATATTTTTAAGGCTTCTTGGCTATCATCATCCCATTGGTAGGTGGTTCCCTTCTTCATTAGCATAGTGAAGGGGAAATGTTTTTTGGATAGGATGGAAACGAACCTCAAAATGTAATAAATGTGCCCCTAGATCCCCCTCATTTCTCTGAGATTTATCGGGGGGATACATTGCTAAGATAGAACGAGTCTTCTTCTGGTAAACCTCAATGCCATGGTGGCATACCACAAACCCAAGGAATTTCCCTAAAGTTACCATAAAATGAAATTTTAGTGGATTCATCTTTATATTGTGTTTTCAAGGCTTGTTAATTTTTTTTAAAGGTCCGTGAAGTGATTAAATCACTTTTGGGATTTAACCACCATGTCATTGACATAAAATTCTTGCTATCTTTCCTAGGAATGACTTAAAGATATGGTGCATGGTGTGTTGATATGTGGGACTAGAATTATTCAAGAAAAAGGTAATGACCTGATAGAAAAATATCCCCTATGGCACCCTGAATATAGTGGATTCTTCATCCCCAGGGGCTATCTTTATCTTATTGTACCCTGAGTACCCATTCATGAAAGAAAGGGATTAGAAACCATAAGTTGAATTGATCAAGAGTTTGGTGATTTGAAATGGGAAATCATCCTTTGGTAAATTACTATTAAGGCCCCTAAAATCAATAAAGACCATAATCTTTCCATTCTTCTTATTGACAAGGATGATGTTGGGAAGTCATCTTGGGTATCAAAATTCTTGAACCAAGTTTGATTCGATCAACTTGTCAACTTCTTCATATATATTGGTGGAATGAGAGGGGTGTTTCCTCCTGGATACCTGCTTGAATCCTTGATTCTCATCTGGTTTATCGTGATGGCTTGTAGCTACATATGGGTTCAGTCTAGGAATTTTTGTGTAGTTTCACGTGAACACATATCAATGTTTCTCCAAAAAAGTAATATATATCTATTTATTTTTTGGGGTCATGGTAGCACTAATCAATGTTGGCTGATGGTCTTCCTTTATTCCTAGATTTATCTTCTTCAGTTCATCAATGGTGGTAGAGACACCTTCCTCAAATTCTATAGGTGCATTCCTGAGATCATCATCTTCTTCTTCTATATCATAATATGTGGAGACATTTTCTAATGAAGATGGTAATATGGGGGACCATGTATCATTAGTAGGGTGAGATGGGCCATGAAAAGACATGTCATCATCCCCTGTTTACCAAGTCATTGTAGTTTGATGTCTGATCCGATATTCTTCAATGCTATCACTAGGGACAGGAGAGGCTTGGAGCTATGGGATTATATAAGTGACCTTGACCGAGTTTATAGGAAGCACATAGTCATCGTAGATAATACTCTAGAGATTCATAGGGGTGGTCCTGAAGTCATTATGAGTGGTAACTCTCATATCATAATCCACCATTGGTTATTTTCCTCCATTTTTATAGAAGTATTCTTAAGATTATGTGGCCCATCAAGTCTTTATGGGAGCACTATCACCATGTAGTATGCTGACTTTTTTATTAATGGGTTACATCAAACACTAGGGGAATGTTGATGGTATTTCCAAGTGGCTATGAAGCTAGCGACTTTTGAGTAGGATGTTATATGTGGTGTCTTTATAGATTACCATAAAATCAGCATCTAATGTAAGGTCCCCGAACTAGGATTTGAGCGTGATTTTTATGAGAGTCATTTTCCCACACTTATCATACCCTTGGATGGTTATCTTAATGGGAGAAAAATCCCCTTCTCCATAACCCAAACTTATTAGGGTTTAGACTGGGATAAGATTAATCCGATAATCATTATCAATTATATCCCTTTGTATGTTGACATTATTAAGTCTTCCTGAGACAAATAGGGGTATGATGTGTCCTTGAAGGGTTTGTTCTTTATCTTGATCAGTGAACGAGATGGTGACATGACATTCTGATGACATGGTCTCTACTCGATAGATCTCGGTTACAAAGACTTCTATCTTGAACTCTTGTGGGCTCTATAGAGCTTCAATAAGTACCTCCCTAAGTTATTTTGAAATGTGGATTGCATTGAGAACTTATATATTGGCTGGGACTCCAACTAGCTATTTAAGAACGACGTACTTTTGTGCCATAGGTCGACACTTCTTGATATGGGGTTTCTCCTAGGCATGTGGATGAGGGGCAGAGGTATTTGAGCTAGATGAATCTAGAGAGGCTAAGGGAATATCTACTTCCAGTGAAGTAGGTCACAGTGGCCTTCCCCATTTCCTGGGTTGATTGGATTGGACCTTCGCTAAGTGGTCATGCAAGATATTTGGATGTGGTAAACTACTGGAGGGCCCTGAGGAACCTCCTTTCATTTTTTGAGTCTTTTAGAGCACTATCCCATGAATCTCAGATACATATATGTCATCTATGGGGATATGATTGGAATATTAGGTCCGACAACATTCGCATTGTCCCCAGTATCATCGGCTCTGGCACATATGGCCTCATGTTCCCAGGTTATGTGTGGGAAACTCATGCTCTAGAGAAAAATCATCATCAGATAAGGGGTCCAACAAGTGTATCGTGTTGACAAAACCAAATATGAGATCCTCATATAATGGTTATTGTGTTTGGTGGGGCAGTGACAATAATTCAAATGATATAGGGAATAAGTTAGTGAGAGTAAATTCTCTCTTTGGAGGAGAATACAACTCTTCCTATTCTATTTCTTCCTACTTCTGGTTGTCACACCCACCTTTTGGAGGAAGATTTTACATTCACCTCTTGGGCGGTGGATCTATCGTGGTTCTACACAATTGTTATTTCAGAGTGGTGTGGGCTCTATCAACTACCTTTTGAGTTATGTAATTATCTAAATTTTGTACATGTCTAGTTGGTACATTCTACCAATCACCCTATTCTTCTAGTTGTATTACAGTTATGCAAGGCACCTACTTTGGGGAGTTATATAGCATCGCCTATCTAGAGTCGACCATACCTTGAAGGACATCCTTGAAGATGAAGAAGTTCTAGATATTATGACCCAAACTTCTATGGAAAGAGTAGTAATCAGGATGGTCAGTGGATTTGACTTCCTCAGGTCTCCTAGGTGGCGAGAGTGTGAGCAGGTTATTATCCAAGGCTTCCAAGAAATAATTGCTGACTTGTTCATTTAGTAAGGAGTATACTTTGTTCATCCGTTTCAAATCTTGAGTGACTCTTTTTTATATAAGCTTCTGGTTGCAGGTAATTATGTGGATATCATTTCTTGATAAGAGGTTTTGGGTGGTTTGGGGCCTTCCTAGGTATTTGGAGAGGTACCGTTGTTGGCTTGAGAGAGACAACAACAGCTTCTACTCTAGCTAGCTGTTTTCCCTATGTTGCGGGCATGAGTTACGTTTTGGATCAGGACCGCTGGATATCCTCTTCTAAACATTTGGCTATTTTGGATAACTCATCGAATCCACCTGGATAATTCATTATAATTAGAGGCGTCTAAAACTCATCCCTGGGATTTTATACACATAGTTCCAATATTTTCTCTTATGAGAGAGGGATACTTTGTGAGTAGTTCAAACCCTTCCATCTTACTAGGAAGTCAGAATCCCTCTCATTTTCATTTTTTTGTAGTTTTTTAGGTCAAAGATCATCTTCTTCCTCAGTGTAGAACTAAATTGATAAATGAATTGATGAAAAAGGACTTATCATCCTGACATAGATCCTTCTAGAAGACTGTAATACCAAACCAAGGATGTCCCGATCAGAGTCTAGATGAAACACCTCATCTTTTTTTCTTCATATTGATCTCGAGGGTCCATCATCATCCCACATCTGTGTGGGATGTTGTTTTAGGTCTCCCACACCGTCAAATATAGAGAATTTAAGATTTCTAAAATTTGGTGGAGGCAACATTTCATCCACTCAATCAGGATATGTATTCCTATCAGGATGCACAAGTGTTCACCTCCCTTCCATGGAATCCATTTGAGTAGTCAGAGACTAGATGATGTTAATAATCTCTAGGGGCACCATTTTCTAGGTTATCTCCCATCCATAGGGAGCCATTGGGGGTTGATGAGGTGGAATAAATTTTATCTCCTTATAATTTTTGATTCATTACACGATTGAACGGTTGTCTTAGCAAGGGAGAGGTTGTTGCCACAACATAGAGAAGTCGTGATCATTTTTACTTCCTCATTTATATGGGCCGGATGTCTAGACCTTGATACTACTTGATGCTCAGATACCATTCTTTTTTTCAGATCAGTTATGGGAGGGAGGACATTCATATCTTCCTAAAGATGTTACCTAGAGGGAATATTTTCTCTGAGTAGATCCCCGTTAAGTTTTTGGAGAGATTGTATTTCACTCTCATATTGAGACAATCATTCCTCCAGGGAAAGAACCTTGTTTCTTCTAGGAGGTGATCTGGATGTGGTTGTACCCTTCCCCTTGGTAATCTTTGTCATAGAGGTGGAAACTCGATATTCTGAGGTTCCATTTTTTGGAGTCGCCTTTGGTTCTATGTACATTAAGCCTCATTCGGCGCATCTAATTCACCCTCCTCTCGAGATATGGTTTCCATGTCATGGACTTATTAACTTGAATCTTGATCAATATCTACTATGTTGATATTGAGAAAATTTAAAGAGTCATATTAGGAAATGGTGGTTATTCCATTACTTTCTATGCAATAGGCTGATTTTGCACTATCTTCTCTAGGTTCATTATTTGAACCCTTAGCCAGGTCAGGTTGTTTTGGATTGTGACCCTAGTATGGTCTGATTATATTCCCTGTAAATTCCTCACATTTTGGTATATGAAAACTAACTCTAATAGAGTTTATGATCATTTTTTCCAATGTTCCTCAACTAACAGGGACTTCTCTTATGGAAAGGAGCTAGTGGAATGTTGGTCACTGATTGATTCATCCCAACCTAGAGATGACTGATTCCCTCTATGGTGACTATGATGAAAATGACACAAACTTGTAGGTTGGGGGTCATTTAGGGATACAATTGGCATGGATTGGTCCAGTTTTTGACAATCCAAAAAATCTAGTTGGGGATTTGATGAACCCAGGGACAGACATAAAGGTATAAATACTCCCATATTAGTAGAGTGGGGTGATCTAGAATCACCGATGATGTATCCTGGGCCCTATCAGGGGATAATGAACCTAGATATGGTGTTTGAGGTATAAATTCCCCCAGTCCACTGGGATGGGGTTCTCTTGTGGATACCGAGGGTATGTCTTGAATCCTCTAAAGAATTGATGGTTTTAGGGGTGGAGGTGGTGGTAGATATTCTCCTGGCCCAGGGGGCAGATTTCACTCCTAGATGGATTCCATAGAATCTTCTAATGTGGTATGAGTGATGTAGCACAACTGTGATCATGTGGGAGTTGGGTGCAATGAAAGCCCATGGTGAGATCCATTCCTTATGAGAAGTTTTCTGAGTGATCACAACTTTAGTCATCATGTTTGTAATTACCTCATGTTGTATTGAGGGGCCCAGTTTCTAATACCATTGGTTATCCTCTCTCCTATTCCTTGGTATCTAGGCACCATTGAAGTGGGGGAATTCGGTTATAGTTACCAACTGACCCGAGCATTATCCAGTCCCCTAATTTTGATTGAGGATATCATATTGTAGGATTCAATATTTGAGGGGTTCTATTATTCCAGGGGGAGAAGAAAATTGTAATGCTCCATAATTTTCTCATCCTCAAATACAGATGCAATATGTGGCTTCAAAGATCAGTTTTCAAAGAGTTGTGATGCAATAATGACAATCGTGTTGTAGATTTTTACTATGATCTTCTGATTTTGGATCCCAAGCCATGGAAATAGCATCCAGGTCTAGTTGACAATAGAGTGTATTAAATTTTTGAAGTTGAAACTTGTATATTGGATAAGGGAGATGTTGATCCTTCAGTCACTGATGATTAGACCACATATTATGGCATATAAAAGTCATGCACTCATTTTCTATCTCATTTGGGATCTTATAGTCAGCATTAGCGAGGGGCCAAAAGATGATGGGGAGGTTTTTTCTAGCTAACTCTCTCCATATGTCATGGTCAAACTCCACCTCATTAGACTTACACCGATCCATATGGCCAGAACACAGAATATAGATCTGATGGTCTCCTTCCTAAAGGAGTGGGGTGTTGCTGGAAGAGTATGGGGAACCATATACAATTGACCCTAATGAATCAATTACCTATATATATAACTGTGTTAGAGTTTTTCCACCTTTTTATATGAAGGTGAATGGAAAAATGGAGGATTTCCATGTCCTTGGGATATATCTTCATGGGGAGGTTGACCACAGTGGCTGTTAGGAGTAAAGTATCTATTATCCATATCCCCACTACCATTAGAATGACTATCATGGTAATGAATTTCTTCTACTTATGCTTTGATAGAAGAGTTGACAGACCCTTGTGGTGTTGAGAATGTGTCTTGAATTACTTTAAGGACACTAGAATTGAGCATATTAGGAATATGGGCCATGTTCTGCATCATGGTCAGAATATTCAAACCAACCTTTTGTAATTTTATAGGGGTATTAGCATGTTCTGTGACGGTTGTTGGAAGTCATATATAACTATATGGTTCTATGGGAGTATGATCGGGATACTGATAATCTAGTGGCATATGCCGATTATATATCTCATTATTGAAAGGAATGTGAGTCTTTCCTGAGGAATGTTCCATTATCACTTGGTGAGCCTCTATCAGGAAGAGAATATGAGCCTGATCTTGAGACACTGTAATATACTACTTGTCTTTCTTGGTAGGAATATGAACCTTCCCTGAGGCATCTGTCGCTCTAACTTGGTGGGCCTCGATTAGATCAGAATTATGACCCTGGTTTGAATATTTATTCCCCATCAGAAAATGCTAACAGACCTCCTAAATGCGAGGAAGAATATGAGCCTCCCACTATGTTGCCTTGTAATGATGTTGGCACAATCATTTATTGGAAGAAGTAGGAATATGCACCTGGATTCCATGATCTATCAAAATATGTTGAAAAAATTCACTGATAGGAATATGAGTCTATCCTAAGGACTGTTCCATTATCACTAGGTTATCCCTAGCCAGAATAGGTATATGTTTTTAATATTGGGACTTTGGAGTATGTCGTTGGACTTCTTTGATATGAATATGAACCTACCCCGAGGAATTTCCCCCTCTCTTGTGGTGATCCCAAGCTAGAATGGTGATATGATCTTGATCCTAGGCCATTGGAATATGCCATTGGACTTCTTCAATAGGCATGTGCCCCTATTATAAGGAATGTGTTGCACTAATCTAGTGATCCCTAATTGGAACGGGGATATGAGCACAGTCTGATGCCACACCATTCATTTGAATATGATGATAATCCTCTCAGGAAGGAGCAAGAATGTGTTTTTCCTCTAGTATAGCAACTTCTTCTTGATGATTGGAGTGTTGTTCCATCCTTGATATAGGAATTTGAGTATGCCCCTACCCCTTCATCTAAAAGAGTGCTGAAATATGCTAGAGGAGTTCTTAAGTTGTTGCTAAAATATATTGGCATTTTAGAAAAGTGTATGCAGGGATATGAGCCTACACATTTTCTATCTCCATGATAAGATGGAATATTACTTAAATTAAAGTAGAGATATCTGTATATTTCTATCCTCTTTTTTCCACTAGAGTATTCTAATTAACTTCATGCATGGGAGTAATAGTATGAGCCTCCCCTAATTCCTATTGCGTGAATATGTCTGTAGACTTGTTCTAAACGAGTAGGGATATGATCCTTATTGATAGTTCCTACCTAAATATGTTATTAGTAATCATCAGTAGGAGTGGGGATATAATCCCTCTCCTAGATATCCAATTCATTACTCCTCCAATGAGTCTTCCTTGTATCCCATGCATGGGCATCAGAGGAGGTTGTGTGTCAGATGGTACCCCCAGTAGGTGACTGATGGGTACCGGTGGGATAATGTTGGTGATGGAGGTTGATAGGTTCCCTCCTTGATGGGACCTGAACTAAAAGGGATCCATATTTGGCCTTTGGGTCCACCTTCATCTGACATAGAAGGTTGCGGTTGTCGCACTCCAGGGATAAGCTCCTGAAGCTATTATTCATGGAGACAAGATCCACTGTCTTAACAGTAGCCTTTCCCGGTCGATGAGAAATCACTGATCATCACACCTAGATAACTTCATGAGTGGATTCCATGGTCGGTATTATACCATGTCAGCGGAACTCCCATACCATGGTGTTTTCTACCTACCATTGGAGCTGTTGAGTATGTGAGATTATCTTGCGACCAGTAGAGGTTGTAGTCGTGGATGATTTTACAACATGAATTTTGGATGATGAAGACATTGTCTCAAATTTTTATATTGTCAATATCAACAATCATGAAGACAATAAATAAAAATTTTACCAATTATTGAAATATCTTAGGCATAATGTGATCAATCAGATATGCATGGTTAACCCATTTGTCCGGATATTCCCTAATTCATCCATTCTGCTCGTTTGGGCTTGTCAAAATAAGGATGGACTTATTATATGAGAACCTTGGTTACATAGGATCATTTATAATATTATTCTGGTCTTACAGCTTTTTTTTATAGGGTTTTCAAAACAAATTGGTCTGATGCATTATAACCCAATCATTCTGTTATTATAGAGATTCCTGTCAGTTTTATCATTTGGTTTTTAAAGGGGAAAATTAAATGGACCAATGAATAATAACTAATAATTTTTTCATTAGGGAGATTCATTTTGGGTTCACTATTTTTATTTATTTAGGTTTTTGAGGTGTGAAGTGGGATCTGCTCATTGGGATACCATTGTAACTTTTCCCAGAAACTCCAAATGGTTCCCCTATATATAGCTAGGTACAGAACTTCTTTCCAAAGGCTAGTGGTCATCTGGGTTTTTTAGGCCCAGTGATGCTTGGGGACTCACATTATTCAAGAGGATGGGATTTTGAGCGCATCTCACACTTTTTGTGGGAAAGTTTTTGTTACTCTGGGACTCCCTTGTAGATTTGAGATATATTTGTGTATCTCTTCCTAATCATGATACTAGATCGGTTACCCTGAAACAAATGATTCATTGGTTAATTCAATCTCTAAACAAGTAAAGGGAGTCTCATTGATTAATTGAGGGGAGTTCAGTCTCATTAGTGAATCCATCTATATGTATCTGAGGGTATCCAACCATATCCATAATGGTTAATAACTACTTTATGTTATGAATTCATATAACCAACTGATTCGGAATGTGCTGCCATGTGATGAGGTGATTAATATTCCAAGGAGGGGATTGATCCATTATGAGGAATAGTATGAATCCCAGTTGTTGTAGGAATAAAAACTCATGTAGTTCTTCAATACCATGCAGTTTAGCATCTAGTGGAGAGGTTATGTGTACGGGTACTGAGACACCAAATATTTGAGATTGGGTCTCAAGGACACATCCTATGTACCCTGGTTATGGAAGGAATTAGAGACATCATAGTTAAATTTATTTGGGAATACACACTGAAGATGCACATACCATTATGGTGGTTTATAGTGTAGATTTTATGATTATTACAACTCCCTAAGCCCATGTGAGCATTGCTCGTTGTGATAAACAAGGTATAGAAAGTAATCAATTTACCTACTCTAGATAGGGGGCCTATTTGATGGGATTACCCTGGATGATTAATATTGAGCTCAAAACTCCAAGATAGGTGGCCTACATATATTGAATATAGTAGGAATCAGAGTCATCATATTTCCCTTATTCACTTGGGACTGACCCCAATGTGTATTCCCTTATATAAGGGGTGTGCATACCATACTACTCATCAGGGATTACATACTAGGATCACCCTGGTGAGTGGAGATTCATGATTCCCTAGGAGGCTCTCATTTCATTACCCTAAGCCTACGTGATCTATGCTCAGTGTGAAAAACAAGTGGGAATATCTTATTATTCTCATGGAATATATATATATATGGGAATTTTGTATTGGGATAGTCTTTAGGGTGTTTGGTATAGATATCGAGCATCAAAAATAATCTTATGTATCCTGGTTATGATGGGAATTAGAGTTTTTATATTTTATTTATCCCTTAACCTGCTTATAGGCTAAGGTGGATGATCGCTCTCAGAGACATTATGACCATACTCGAGGTCTCAGGAATTCTAGGGGTTTATACCAAGGCATATTCCCAATTGATTAGGGACCTACCAGATGATGTTGGGAGTTAGGGCTTATACGCTGCAGTTTCTCTTGTAACCCTGGGGTGTATAGTGTAGATGACATGATCAGTAAAACTCCCTAATCCCACATGATCTATGCTCATTGTGAGAAACAAGGATTATCAAGTAATCAATGTCATTGCTTTGGGTAAGGGACTTAGATACTGGGATCTCCCTAGGTAATCAATATGAAGCTCGGACATTAAGGATAGGTGACCTACACATTCTGAATTTGGTAGGAATAAGACTCATTGTAGTTCCCTTTATACTGGGGCCTACACACTGAGGCTTCCCTTATATTTATGGATTACACACCATGGATGGATAGACGTGTAAAATCCTAGTATTTTCTTGAGACTTGGACTTCATGTATAGAGGGTGTCATGGGTATTAGAAGACATGTCTAGGGGACATCACATAACCCAGTTGGCTTGTCCTTGAAGCCATCACATGAACTTTCTGGACACATATGGAGGGTGTCACAAGATTTAGTATGACATGGATTGGGGAATATCGGGAATCTTGTCTAACACCCCTGAAGGTCATTGCGAGACCTAGATGACATGTCTAGAGGGCATCGTAGGTCTTAGCTGCCTTACCCAGAGGGTGTTGAAAGACCTAGATGACATGCCCATATGCAATAGTGAGACTTGAATGAAATGGGAAAACACCATTATATATGTTAGGAGATGTATCTTAAAGACATCACAAGGATCGGTTGATAGACCCAAATGGTTTTACGAGACCAAGGTGGTGCACCTAGGGGGGCTGTGTGGAATGATTTGACATGTTTGGGGGATTTCTCTTATCCCAAATAGCATGATGAAAGAATGTCAAGAGATTTTTGTGATTTTTTAGTGTCATTTTGTGTCCTTATATGACTCACCCAAAGCACATGAGGGCCAGTGACCATGTATTTCGTTTAATTCTTCAACTTTTAACCATGGTTCTAGCCCTTGTATTGTGAATGCCTTAGGTTTTTTCAGTATCTGTTTATTTTAAGTCTCGTGTGATCTAGTGGGTCGGAAGAATGTTCTTTTCATAGCCTACTAGTATCCCTTAATTTGTGCTATGAATGATTATGTAAAGTAACTTACGTATGGAGAATGATTGCTCTGTCCGATCACCGGTATATTACCTGAAGGAAAGCTTGTTGGTCACATGATTGGTTTCCCAGAGAAGTATGTTTCAATCCTTGGGAATTTTATGATCAAGAGTTTCTCTCTCATAGTATCTAGTACATTTCTCAAGATAGGGTGGGTAATTTATATGCCACACCACCCTAGGTATTCTCTAGTTTGCATGGCATATCTGGTGAAGATCTAGGTAGGAGTCAGCAAAGTGAACTGGCAACACACGGTTTCCTGAGTCTTTGTCATAGACCATTCTAAGTTTTTCATTTTATTTTCAGTGTTCATGAGCCTCTTCTATCAATTCCCATTCTATCGTATTATGAACAATTAATGGGGACTTGTTTGATCATGCGAGTAGGTCAAAGGACTTTGAATCTTATCCTATGGACATGTCCAAGGACCTTTAAAAAATATAAGGTGCCTATGGAAAGGCGTTCATGAGATTATTGGTGACTTATCTGGGGCCTTCCAGGAGACAATGATGGTTTTTCATGGGGTATCATAGGAACATTTCATAGTCCTCCTTAGCGCATCGCAATATTTTTATGATCGTGAGTACCTTAAGCCTCCTCCCTCCTTTATTTCCTTTGTTTTATGTGACAAATGTTGGGAGTCATGTGAGTTTTATAAGTAACATCAATTACAATTACTCTATTTTTTGGTGATGGGTCACTTGACCAATATGGTCCATATAAGGGTTTTCAAGCATGTCATGGAAAAATACATTCGTTTTTCCTTAGAGCATTGAAGGGGAAGAACAAAGATTCTTGGACATACCCAAAGACCCTCGTGCGATGTGGATGACAAGCCAAAGAGATTTTATGAGATGAGGCGGACATGACTATGAGGTCTTTTAGTGTCTTGTGATTTCTCTAGGGGCACAACACATGTCCTTAAGAGACTAATATTACCTATTTCCTCCTCCCTTTTATCCCCTTAGTTTTATTTTACAAGGGTTTGGGAGTTATGTGAATTATCATGAGTAATGTTAAGGACATTTACTCGATTTTCTAATGATTCCTTGTTTTACCAATATGGGTCATATGGGATGTGAGCATGTCTTTAGGAAAATCTATCTATTTTTCCATAGGAAACGTAAGTGGAAGTGCAGTGTTTCATGGACATACTCGATGACCTCTATGTGGTGCAGCTGACAAGCTAAAGGTCTTTCACGAGATGTGGCAGACATGTCGCTGAGATATTTTAGTGTCTTGTGATTTCTATAGGGGCACACCGCATGTCTTTTAGTGACCGTGATTTCCTATTTAGTCTTCCATTTTATCTACTTTGTTTTATTCTACAAAGTTTTAGGGGTCATGCGATTTTTCTTGGATATCATTAAAGAATTTTAACCTTTCGAATGATGACATGGTACATGATCTTCATGACAATTGAGGGTATATTCTTTTGTATATTATTCACCTTATTTATAGAGTAATTTCAAAAAAATATTTCACTTGATAATGAAAAACCCTATGGCCTGGGTGCGTTCATTCGATTTTCACCATACGACCATTGGATGTTTGGAGAGCCATCATAAGAGTAGAAAGGCATGTTGAAGGGAACTTAGTGGGATTCTCCATAGGTTATGCATTGCATGTGGAGTATTTTTGTATCCTTGATATGATCATGTGATTATGATTCCCTTGGAGGATTATAATATTTGAAAGTTTCTTCTCATTTTCTTTGGTGAGGAAGGTAATTCCCATATCTGAGCATTCCTTCCTTTTCGAATTTGCTGATGCTCATTTGGTGGGTGCCAATAGTGTCATTCTGCAAGGGGTCCAAGCATGTACTAGCTAGAACATAGCTTCAAAACCCAGGGTGGGTCACATGGTATGTTTTCTCTACCACACAGCATGTGATCCTTAAGTCTTCCCAAACCCCTAGTACCATATTTAAGGGTTCTACACACTGTGTATTCTTTAATAATACATTATGTGCAATTAGGATTTTTCTAGATCCCGAATTTACTTTAAGAATTTTCTATATCCATGATATTTTTCACAGATCTCAATGTTTGACTACCCAAGATTGATAAAAATCACCTTTGATAGTCATTTCTCAGACTCTGGTGTCCTGAAAATGGAATCCGATAATCTGCATAAAGTTGTCGCATATCTCGTGTGTTCCCCATTGTCTATCACTACTTTTGGATCCTTTATCTATGAAATTCCACCCACAATCTATCCTTATATGTCCAAAAAACACCAATACATTAATCAAGAACACAAACATGATGAATTCAAGGGTTTGATTATGCTCGAACCTACCCCGACAATGTTGAATCATGACCCCATGGTCCAATGATGAAGAACACGATGAATGGGTAGTAAAAAACACAATAATGAAGCTGGAACCATTATTTTACAATAATTATTGGACAAAAAATATTTAAATGGGGAAACCGAGATGAGAACATGGAATAATAAAAAATAATTGAGTTAAAAAATAATAATTTGTATATCGAGCTCATGCGAAGGATCAAATAATTGAATATCAAAAGAAGAAACATAACCAATGATAAATATTTTAATCAAGTTAAAGAAATCCAAAAAAAATTATCCCTACCAAAATTGGGATCAATAATTGGAGAATAACACATTCACCATTGAAGCTGATGTCCCACTACATGTGTTTCCTCTCGATCCACCTCAATTTGACCACCTATCATCCTCTGATGCGATCCTAAAATAAAGAATAGTGTTTATCTTATCTAATATCTCAAGGTTATGTGGATAATCCTGGAGAATTTATATAAGAGGATATTTATATAGGTTTTAGGTTAAGTCATTAAAAATAAAAGAAATAAATTTAATTATTTATTTTAGTTAATCACACCGCTAATGATTATCTCAACTGGTTATCTGACACTGGCCATCCTTTGGTCATTCATAGGGTAAACCATGCATCTTCACTTAACCATAATCTCATATTTCTGATATAAGAATCAATTTTGTAGTTATTCCACCATTTTAGTAAAACTACATGTGTGTGATATTAATATATTTAATATTTTTAAAATATCTATTCTAAGCACACTATGCCTTGAAATCTCACTCCATATCAATACATAGATCCAATAATATTCCTTAATATATTTAAAAGTTTTATAAGGAAAAAATAGAGTCACTACATTACTCATATTCATACCCACTAATTCTAGGTTTTATCATTCATATTTAATTTTTATATTTTTATCGAAATGCGTTGTGATTTTCATATAAGTTTAATATTACTTATTGAAAAAATTATCAAACATATTATTTATTTTAAGGAACATATATAGTGAAATATTGGATCATTAAACTTCCTCTTAACCTCTATAAATCTCATATTTTATCTAATTAAAATATCTTAGATATAATATAAATTTCATACATATCAGATTTAAAACCTAATCATCTAAAAAATATTACTTATCAACCCTACGTCCAAGGACCTTTCCAAATTTATGAATTTTTTCCAATAAAAAAATATCATGTGTGGATAAAATATTCAAACAGAATGAAAATGAAATCATACGTGTCATTAATATTTCTACTTTTTTATTTTATATATCTTCTAAATATAAAACTCATGTATCCTACTAAAGATAATTCCTTTTCTAATTTTCCAACTCTGGACTAATCAGACATAAAAATATTATATATTGAGTAAGGTTTATACCTTTTTCAATTTTATGCTTACCTGAATGAAAACCTTGTGAGAAGAATAATTTAATATCTTTTAGATCCAAATCCACTCAACTAAAAAACTCTTCCAAGAAAATACAAACTTCTTTTAAGAACTCTAAAACTTTAGAATGAACATCAACTCAAATAATTCATTATAAAACTTGAGTTTGGACAATTTTTA
This sequence comes from Viscum album, assembly GCA_963277665.1. Lineage (NCBI taxonomy): Eukaryota > Viridiplantae > Streptophyta > Magnoliopsida > Santalales > Viscaceae > Viscum > Viscum album. Next base: position 862,688,932 of record OY728140.1, read on the forward strand.
TGTGTTGAAGATGAAATAAAACAAAATAATTATACCCACTTCTTCTTTAACTATCATCACAAAAAACTCTTCCTAGGTCTGAATAATCTCCTAAAAGACAACAATTTCATATCTTAACATATTCTTTATTCATATTCTCAACAAGGATCACTGACTAAAGAATTTATAGTCGAATCCTGGTGACTTATGTGATCTTAAGGATATGATAGTTATTTATTATTTATGTTATTATTTCCATGTCATGTCAACATGAACTTATATATCCAATATTTAGTTAGAGACACCATTTGGGGGGGCTTACTGATTTGTACTCAAACCTTGTATAAGTATCTTAGTTTGCATGCATAATTTATGATTTGTAATAAAGCTAAGGGAAAGGGACCTATGGTGGATGGTTGATATGATGTTCCACGGTTGTAGTTAGGTGATGTGACTAGGAAAGGACTCAGGTCTAGTGTTACATTTTTCTCCAAACTATTTGTATTTTAGACAATGTTTTTGTAAACTTAGAATATCTGACATATTGTTTATTTATATGTGACTTGCATGAAATTATAGTAGAATATTTTATTATAACTGTTTCATTTGTTTATTTTATAGATGGATTATAGTTATAATTTCTATATTTTATTATATTGTGATGAATATTTTTACTTCATTTCATTTTTATTTTTTTTATCCAATACACAGGGTATATTCTACCTAGGTGGCATTGTCAAAACCTATCCACTAGTTGGTAACCTCTGTCATATAGGGATATTTTCTTGAGGGCATGTGGAACCTCCATTTTGGTTATTGTTTGGGTAGAATGGGGTGGGGTGTTACAAAGTGGTATCAAACCCAATATTGGGTTTATTTTCCATTAAATATATTTTTCACTAAATGGGGGGGTGGATTTGGTTGTCCAAAATTTAATTTTGATGTGAACAAAAACACCCATTTATAATTTGGTGTAGATATATAACCCATAAAGAGGCCCCTTCTAGGGATAAAGTTCAATTAAAAAGGGCAAGGGTATCTTTACCCAAAGGGGAGGATATATTGGTATTTAGTATTTTAGGTTTTTATAATTGGAATTAGGGTGAGAACCTAGTCTATTTTTCGTTCCAAATATTGGGAACTAAATAGGGGTGGATATGGAGTCCCACATCAAAGTTGAAGGTGAATTAAGCACTCCTTTATAAGGTGATGTGGATACATCACCCATTAAGTGGCCTTTTCGGGGATAGATACTAATAAAAACAAAACAATGTGGGTAAATATAACCAAAATAGAAAATATCTTACAAAGCTCAACTATAAAAACAATTATTAAGTGTTAATTCAGATGAAACCATTCATGGCCCTATATAAAAAACCATCTTGATCACCTTTATCCTGGCTAGAGGCAAGGGAGTAATCTATTATCATGTTAAGACACATGTGAGGTATGTTAGAGAATATATAGTTGATCATGTATAAATTAATGACAACAAAATTTAGGCAGTGAATATATGTAGACCAAAAATTCCATCATATTGAGTTTGAGGTGGGCGAAGGGGTATTCTTAGGAGTGTTGCCTCATTTGGGACACATAAAGATTCATAGCTAGGGATAATTTTCACCCATTTTTTGTGATATTTTTCGGTTATCAAGAGGGTTAATATAGTATCATATTGATTAGAAATTCCTAATATAATCCATGCAATTCAATACATATTCCATATATCTTAGATATAGGGGTATTATCCAAACCCTTCTCATGTGATTTGTTTTGACAATGTAAAGCTATATCTTGATGTTTTTTTTCAAGGAAAGAATAGTTTTATGGTATATTAATGTGTTAATATCTTTAATAGGAAGATGATACCCCTAATATGTGTGCATTGGAAACATGAGTGTATCCAAGAGGAGATATGGGAGTAAGAGGTGGATATAAAAGTGCAGTGTCCAATTCTATTTACCAATGATGCTCAATGTTGCATCTTAAAGAAAAATTTGTTATATAGTTGGGAGGTTGTAACAAAACACATATTAAGAGGTATATATCATTCTAAAAGGATACTAAAATCATTAAAATTTTAGTAATTTTTATCCATTGGAGGAGTTAGCACTATTTTTTTGAACAAGTAGAAGATCATGTATTAATAGGGGTCATTGCACCATGAAAAGGGGGGTTGTTCCATGATGGTAGGGGATCATACCATAGAGTATTGTATACGAATAATTTTTTTGAATGAGTAAATGTGTCACAACACATTATAAAATGTTATACTATGAATCACTTGATCATGACACAACACATGATCATGATTTCGTGGTGTTGCACAGGAAATGGGTGTTGCACTGTAAACCATATGGTCATGTTGCAATGTGCCCATACATTTCTCTATATCTCTATCTCTTATGTTATTTCCCCCTTCATTCTTAGATATACCTCATTTTTTGTTGGGATAAAATTTTATATATACCAATAGATCACCAGAGGTAAGTATATGACTCATATTCCATTTAAATTAAGTATATCTTAATATTTATCACTATTATAGTGTTTTTTATGAAAATATCTAATTGAAATTATTATATAATAATTTTTTATTTCACCTAATTGAAGCTAAATTATATAATTATTCTTATAAAATGGGCTCATGTTATATCAAGGTAGGTGTTTCATAAACTTTCCTATAATGTTTTATGATTTTTATGCATGTTATGGCATGCATGTGTTGTTAGGTATCTGTGAATGTTCTTATATGAAACCAAATTTGGTTTCTTTATGTCTAATAAATAGAGTATGGAAGGTTTAGAGGTTTTATTGTTGTTTTATTTCAATTTCATGGTTTATGATGACCATTTACATAACCTAATGTGTTATAGGAATGGGAAATGGGAACCCTTGAGGGGTACCATTGGTTGTGTTATGATGTAATGAACCTTGAGAGGTACCCAAGAATATTACTCAGTTGTGGGAAACTCATGATAGTGGAGGTTAGAATGGGGGTTATCCATAGTGTATTGGGTGATGGATAACATGTGTTGTGTGCATGTGACCATCCCAATGTTAAGTATGAGATGGGGTTGGATGAAATTCAAACTCATGTTCCTATCTTGGGAGAAATATTTTATATAATTTTTTTAATTATATGGATGTGTTATAGTATGTGTTATATTTGATTTGGATAATTTTTCTTAGGTGGTATCTAATGGTATGGTTCAATATGTGTTTGGGTGTAATAATGACCATAATTATATTATCTTGTATTTGGTTAGGTGTAATTTCAATCTTTAATGTTTTTTTATATGCATTTTGGTGTAATGATAACTTTTGGTATAGTTTAGTATAGATTTGGATATAATCTAAACCTTGTGTATTGTGTGGTATACAGTTGGGTGTAATTAAAACCTTGGGATTTGTTTAGTATACATTTGGTTGTAATAAAACCCTTGGGTATTTTTTAACATGTAGTTGGGTGTATTCCAACCTTTTCTATCATGGGTATGTCAGTTGGGTATATTTCCAACCATGATCACTTCAATTATATCTGTTAGGTGTAATAATAACTAATGTGGGTACGGTATGAGGTTGGTTTTAATTTCATTATAGTGTTTCTATATGGTTTGGGTTTAATGCAACCCATAATATTTTTGAGTATCAAGGTCATGTATACTGCTAGCTATTATTCATGGAAAGTTTTTTATTATTTGTAATAATACCCATGATCTTTTTGGGTATCAATTTTGGGTACAATTCCAACTAGTTTTCATGGAATGTTTTATGTTGAGTGTAATTATAACTATTTTATTAATGTTTCAGAGGTCGGTTGTAGTGATTAAACTCTTTTTAGGGATTATAGGTTGGGTGTACTACCAATTGTTTTCTTTGGGTTCATGATGTATTATGGGTGGATGTTATGAAGACACTTGTTACCCTTTGTAATATATTAAAATTTGAAAATCTCATGGACCAAAGCAGGTATGGTTATTCCCAAGTGAATTGTGAGACCTTGAGGGTATTACAGTTTTTAATTATTATAATTGTTATTATTGTAATTTCACATTAGTATACACTTATATATCACTGATTAAGTTAGGGACACTGTTGGGGGTGACCTACTAAGTTGTACTCACACCCTTCATGAGAATCTCGATGGGCATAGAGTCTTTATGACGCATGATATAAGTATGGTAAAGGGACCCATAGAGGATGGTTGAGCTATTGTTTTATGGTTAGAGTTGGGAGATGAAAACAGGTAGGGACTCAGGTAAAATATTTTAGTTTTCTCCATGTATTTGTGTAATGTATATAAAAATTATATATGATTGTCCCACATGCGATCATGTTTACTTATGTGTGGATCGCATGGCATTACTCTGGTATATTTTGTAATGTAATGCAGTATTTTTTTCTTTTATGGTTGGACTAAAATTTTAATATCCATATTATGTTGTTACATAATGGTTGTGGTCAATTAATTACCTTTATTTTTATTTATATTTATATTATCCATAGGGTATACTCTTCCTAAATGGTATTATTATACCCTCACTACTAGTCGATGAACTCTAGCATACAAGGACGAGTGCATGAGATCTTGTGTCCCAATGATTCTGTAATTGTTTGAGAAGACCATGGCATGATTTTATAAAGTGGATTTCAATTATAGATTTTTTTTCAACAAGAAAGTTGCAAGGCTTTGTGTTATAAATCAAGTTTTAGGAAATAATTGTACATCATGATTTAGTATCGGTATGATAAGGATTCCATTATGATATTCATTATACTTTATTGGGATTATTTGGTGAATATATGATATATCAAACCCCATGATTTCTTAATTTTAAAAATACATCAAACCATGATTTTCTATAGGCATGGTAATCATATATCATTACTCTGTAATGGTGATTATCATGCCATTATTTTCTAGATAAAAATATATTTTTTAAATTTGACTTTTTTTAAATATCATAATATTGGCTTGATTAATATGAGATTGAACTTGACTATCAAAGATGGTTTTAGATACTAATCAAAAGGTGGTATTTTTCATAAAATGTTAAATATTTTTATATAAGCAATTAATATTTTAAAAAAAATATTTTAAGAAGAGGTAGAGAAAAGTAGAATTGAAAGAACACAAAAAAAGGGAACCTCAATCAATCAAAAATTATAAAGTATTTTTTGTGATGATGATGTATAACTATCCTGATATAAATGATATAGAATTAGTCTTGGAGATAGTTTAGTTAAGAAACACCTACTATAGTATGGTGTATTAATATTTTGGAATTCTTAATTATTAAGGATCTGTTAGTCATATTATTTATGTACCCATAAAAAATTAGTAGAAATATAGTAAGAGAGAGTCATCCATGAACTCAAAAAATGGGATGATCCTAAACATTAAAACTAAAATGGTAAATTTTTTATTTCTTTGTGTATCAACACATCATTAGTGTATGCTCCTTGTATGTATCCCAATTTGTGTGAACCAAGTTAAAATCCTTGTGTCATTGAATTTAAATTTTCATAGTTGAATATTATTCTTGTATGATTTGAATTGATAGGTTTGTGTGTTATTTATAACATGAAAATATTTCTAATTTATAAATAAATTTTATCACACTATTTTACCCCCACTCTTAGGGTGTTTGGGGAACTCATGGTTGAAACACGCAGTTTACCCTAAGATCTCCATATTTAAAAAAGGATGAAATATTTTGAGTATTAAATTAATAAAAATCAAAAATATTATTAATAAAGTTAGTTTTTTAGGTTTTGGTTATTAGATTTTATAACACAAAATAATAAAAAATATTTTATTTATTACCCAAAAATAAAATTTTTGTTGATCAAAATAAATCTAATCACACTATTTGGTTATTTTTAATTCAATTTTTGGTTAATAATTTAATTTACTAAACATTTATCTACCCCTAATCACCAATGAACTTGATTATATTATCTTTGGTTTTTCTATGATTAAATAATTACACAAATTATTTAATTAACAAATTTAAATGTACTTTTATTCATAGAAAATTGAAAATTCAATTTAGTAACTTTTATAATTTACCCATGTCATAATATATACATAAAAAACTAGAATAAATAAAATCACAGTGGAATAAATCAGCGACAAATAAAATAGATATTTGATTAAATTTTTAAACAAAACCATCCATTTGGAGTGACAAAAAATAAATACAAGGAAAATAAAATTGAGATTCAATGAAATCTATCAAAAAATAAATCCAATAAATGATTAAATAAATAAATAAAGTTAATTATAATTCAAATTTTCAATATTAATTCATAATATTAGTATAGTTTCTTTAATAATATAAATTTTCCTTATGAAAAATTAAACATTCACTAATAATAGGATTAAATTACCAGGAATAAAATGAATAAATAACATTTTATATGACATAGAACAAGTACCAAAGGATTATTTCATGTGTTGTTACAATATTGGAAGGAATGTAGCTATATTTTATGTAAAATATATGTTTTATATACTTAATTTATTACAATATATCATGTGTATTCAATGATATATTTTGGGATCTATGATATTTGATAAATATTGAAGGAATGGCTTCTTAATAGAATAAATGTTATGTGTAGTAAAATGTTTTGTGTTAAAATATAAATGTTATAACATTGAATCTATATACTATGTACATGAATTAAAATTTATATTCCCAACCAGAGTAAAAAAAAAAATTTAACCTATGTTACGTTCTCACTTATCTCCATTAACCATTACAGCCAACAAGATCACATAAATGTTATCTATAAATATTTTTTAATATTTTTTTGAGAAATTGTAAAATAAAGGATTTTATTTTTTGAAATTATTTTACATTCAAATTTTAACTAAAAATAATTTCTATGAAATTTATGTTTTATGTGTTAGATTTATTTTGTTCTATAATGTGAAATTAGTGTTTTATACTGATTATTTAAGGAACTAAATCTTAATATCACATAAGTTTTTTTCACTTTATATTTTTTGTGTTGAAATTATTGTGTTATGAATTGATCTGTTAGTGTTCCACACTAATGGTTGTGATATTTGATGAATATTTAAGGCATGGAGATTTAACATAATATATGTCTTGTGTGTGAAAAATGTTTTCTATTTCAAGATAAATTTTCTATGTTGACTAAGAAAATTCCTTATTTTATCTGGTATATGTTATGTATAGAAAATAAAAATAATGGTGTATGATTTTCATAATTGATGGAATTCATTAGAACATTATTCAAGGGTACTTTAAGGGTGATGAAATTATTATAATAGTAAATAATATGTTATGTGTTAAAAGTGGAATGTTATGTGATTAAATATGAATATTTTGTTACTAAAACTAAATGTTTCAAGGTTGAAACTAAATTTTTTGTGGGTAAAATAAATGTTATGTGGTTTTATTGAGTTAAATGTTCTATGGACATATGTTTTGTGATTTTCTTAATTTATCAATCATATCATCTTACATGAGAACAAAAAAAATTGTGGACATATGCTTTGATGTTCCATGAAAAAATTATTAACCAAATGATTACATTCTATGAATATATGGTACATTCTCATTCTAACTAAAAGTTTATATATAAATATATATATATAATTATGTTTTCTATGAATAAAGTTCCTTGTTTTTTCTTCTGTAGTCATTTTTCTACATTAAATGTTAAAGGAGTGGATTCTTAAAAAACATATGTTCAATGGAACTCTTTTTTTGAGTGAAAGGTTTATATTTTGTACTATTTACTTAGTAAACTATGATAATAATTATGATATTTGATGAATGTAAAAGGTGTTAAGGCTTAACAAAACATATGTTATATGTATGAAAACATTCTTTGTTAAAATATAAATATTTTATATTAATTAAGTAAATGGTCTATATTGTGTAGCATATTTTCCATGATGAAAATAAAAAATAGTAAAGGGTTTTAGTGATTGAAGGAATTTAATGTAATAAAATTCTTGGATAATTAAAGAGTAAGTAAATAATGATAATATTAAAAGGTACATTATATGTTAAAATATGAGTTTTATATGGATAAGGGTGAAAGTTTTTTTACTATAACTAAATATTATTAGTTTGTAGATAAATGTCAAATGGATGAAGTAAAATTTATGTGGCTTAACTAAGTTAAATATTATGTTATCCTATGTTATATTATTATATTTCATCATCAATTATAAAAAAGATGAGAACATAAATTTTCTATGAATATATATTTTAATGTTCTAAGAAAAAAGTATATACCAAAAGATTATATTTTTTATTGTGATCAGATTAGTAAATAACAAACAATGTGGTTTATGATATTATTGTTTTCTATGATTAAAGGATTATGTTTTTCATTTTATTTTCTATGATTTACTATAATAGTTGTGATATTTGATAAATTTTTAAGGAATACAGTCTCAAAAAATATTTATGTATATGAAAAGTTTTTTTTTTGAAATATAAATTTGTTTTTTTATTAAGTAAATGATATGTACTCTATGGTATGTGTTATGTTCATAAAATAAAAAAAAATTATGGATTTGTATGATTTAAGTAATTTTATAGAACATGATTCAAGGATACTTAATTAATAAATTTATAAATATACTGGAAAGGGATATTTTATGTGTTAAAATAGGTATTTTTATGATTAAAGGTTGATTTTAATTGATTTAAAATAAATGTTATAAGATTAAGGAAAATTATTATATGGCTAACATACAAGTTATTTGTTCAAAGTAAGTTAAATACAATATAAACCAATTTTATTAACTAATATTTCTTTATCAATTATTTTATCCAACATGAATACATGAATGTTTTTTAAACATATATTTTAATATTCTATTAAGAAACTATGTACCAAATGATTAGGTTTCATGTCATACTAATATTAGCTAACAACCAACAACATATTCCTCTCACTTAATGTTTTTTTACTAAAAGTGTTATGTTTTTTCTTGTATTTTCATTATGCTATATTATTTTATGTGATATTTGATTATATTTGAAGGCAATAAGTCTTAACATAACACATGTTCCATTTATATAAAATTTCATGTGTTCAAATATAAATGGTTTGTTCTGATTAAGTAGATTTTATATATTTTTTTGTATATGTTATATGTAAAAAATAATGATAATTATAAAGGATATTTATTATTGAAGTAATTTAGTGAAATTTAATTCAATGATAATTTGGTGTGGGTAAATATTTTTTGGTTAAAAATATAATTTTTAATGGATAAGAGTGAATGTTCTATGGTTGAAGATAGATTTATGGAAAATACTATATAATTAATGTTAAACTTTTTTTGTCAACCTTTTTTATACTATGTTTTATATGTACTATATAGAATATAAAAAAATAGAAAATAAATTTTTTGATTAAATGAATTCAATGGATAATGAATCAAATATAGATTAAGAGTGAGGGAATAAAAAATATATTAAAGGATAATTTATGTGTTAAGATATAAATGTTATGTGATTAAAGGTGAATGTTTCATGTATAAAATCTAATGTTATAATGTGAATGATAATTATTTTATGGATAAAGTAAAATTTTTTGTGGTTAAAATCATCTAATGGTTATGTAAACCTATGTTAGGTGATCATATTTCTTCAAACATTATTTCTAAAAACATTTACACATCAATGTTTTATAGAAGTATGTTTTTTTGAAACACTTATCTACTGGAGGATTATGTTCTATGTTATACTAATATATTTAGACTAAATATTACAATTTATATACACTATATTTTGTGTCCTAAAAGGATTATTTTTTATCTTGGGAAATCAATGTAATGTGTTGATTGATTTGATATTAGATGAAGTTCAAAGGAATAAAGGCTTAATAAAAGATATGTTCTATATAGGAAAAATGTCTTTGTTCAATGATAATTTTTTGTGTTGATGAATTAAATTATTTATACTATGTTTCATATGTTTTGAGTAACAAAAAAAGTTAATTGTAATATATTTAGATAATTGAAGGAAATATTATAACATGATTCAAAGAGATTTTAGGAAAGTGGAAATATTTTATATTTTTAAAGAGTAATTTACTGTGAATAAATTTTATTTCTATTTGATCAAAGATAAATATCATAAAATTATATCTAAATTCTATATGGTCTAAGGTCAAAGACTTGTATGACTAAAAGAATACATACTCTACATGGAAATTTTTTAACATTATAAATTATATGTTATTTTTTATTAATTAAATTTCTATATTGTGTGGTTCATTTATAGTTCAAAAATAAAATTATAAAAAATGGAATTTTATCTGAATTAAACTAAATGTTATAAGACTAAAGCTACATGAATTTTTGGTCAAATAAAATTTATATGGATTAATTGAGTTAAATGTTCCTTGAACATATGTTATGTGCTCATCTTTATTCATAAATTATTATAGTCAAAATGAGTGAAAGAATGTTCTATGAACATATGTTCCAATGTTTTGTGAAATAATTATCTACCAAGGGATTATGTTATGTATTGTTATGAGATTAAAATACCTGTAACTATTTATTATGTGTTCTTAATGATTTTTATGAGAAAAGGTCATTGTTTTTTCTTTTGTAAATAGTGTTATTTTCTAGTATAAGTGATATTTGATGAGGTTTTTGTTGAGAATCCCACTTGAAAATTTGTTCACTATAATTTCATCACTATAATATCACCCTGGAGGAAAAATAATTATATAATGAATCCCTGTAATGTCAAAGTAAAAAAAATAAGAAGAAAATACTTCAAAATAATAACCACTTTGTGATGACCATATACAATCTTTTTTACCCCAACTCACACAAACATTCAAATACAATTATGAAAGAAAAATGGAAGAATATAAAAGGATACAACAATGCATTTATGTGGTTTGGAATTTCATACAACAACCATAAAAATATGCATCAAAATTATTTATTTCATAAAAATTTAAAAAATATTAATAATTGTTAAAAATAAACCACATAGATTAAAAACTCATATAAAATACCAACACCTCAAAAAATTGGTCTCACCCCCTATAGAGGGTCCAACCCAGTCATCTGATATCAATGAATTCCTACATTTATAGGATTCCATAAATTTCACTATGAAACTATTAATCCCTTATAACCTTCCTTGGTATAACTACCTACCAACATTAAAATAACAATTCTCCCAAATTCCTCACTCCTTTTCCACAATTACCTTCCTATAATTTATTAAAATGTTGACACTTCATTTTTCTGATGAAAGTAACACATAAATAAATTCTTGTGGAACTAACCATATAACAACCCCAGCCCTAGTAACCTAGAGTTTTTTAATTTATTAAATTTATATAAGATTAAATGGATTATATCACTATGGATTGATCATTTTAGATGTCTTGGGTTATTATATAAATATATTATTTCCATATTACAATTGAAAAAATAAAAAATAGTATGAAAAAAATTCTTATATCCTTAAATATCATTCGAATATCCCTTCTTCATAACCTTGGGAAGGGAAAACATGATAAATAGTGATCTCAGATGCTCAGTAAAGGAAGACATACAATGAAATAAATCGTGAGTAGATAAGGTATAAACAATATGGCTGAGTGGATAATCAATACATATGTCATTTAATCAATTAATTGAGTTATATATCCATGGAAGATATCAACATTATAATCACTTGTATAATGATAAATTAAATCTTAACGAAGGATATTCATATTGTTAGACATCATTATCTTACCATCAAGGCCTTATTCCAAAACATCACGATCCATATTGTTAAGGCTCCATGCTAAGAAATTTCAATAATTGGGTATGAATATTCCAAATACCCAACTAATTTGGCCAAATATTAGTCTCATCAGACCCATCGATGCATCAAGGGGTTATCTATAGATGGGTCACTCCCATAACTTACATATTTACTAAAAATTATTCATATATTGAATCAAAAAAATAATACATAATAAATATTACTTATCAATATATATATATATATATTGAATCAAGAATACCTAACATCAATATTTCCTCAGTAAATGAAATAAATTTCTTAATAAGATTCCTTCAACTAACAATGTACATCGAAATGTTATATTTTTAAGATAATTTTTAAGTAGTATAAATGATATTTAATATATCCATGATACTGAAATTTTGGACATCAATGAGGAAAATAATTTCCAATTAATAATGTAAGTAGATATAGAACATGATCACAAGAAATTGATTGTTCTCAAAATAAATTATAATTTATAAACTAGAAATGGAAGATAAAAGACCATAAATTCATTAGAAATGATGGTATAGATTAATGCAATTCTATAAGGAATAAGAGAGTAAAATAAAAGAAAAACATTACAAATAACATTTCTTAAAACTTTTGTAACTCTCTTGTAAAAACAAATTTATAAATAATTTCCAAAATTATTTTCAACCTTTTAAATTATAAGGATTCTTTATTTTAATATACAAAGATAAAAATTAATATAATAATTGAAAATGTATTTTATTTGAAAAACCATGTAAACTTGTATAGGAATATAAATATTGAATAATGGTCATGGTTTTTCTCATACCATATATATTAAAAAGAACATTCCTCTCATAATCTTGTAAATGACTAGTTTAGAAAGCTTTAAAAATATTCCTTTTAACACTTTTTAAAGAAATTAAAAGGTAGTGGATGAAGAGTTTTACCAATATTTTGAAAAAATTCATAAAACAAATTTAATAATATGTATATGGAAGAAAAATATTATTGACTTAAAAGAGTAAATAAGGTTAGTTTTTATTAAAAATATTCTTTCAGTATTTGAGTACCAAAGAGAGGAGAAGTTGGAAGAAAAATATAGATACCCAAGGAATAACCAAAAGAGAATAAAATCTGATTCATTTAAGAATATAAAGATTATATAATTATTACAATTTAAATTTAAACATGAATAATCTTAAATAAGAGTGTGATTGAAAAATAAGACTTTACGGCTTTAATAACGTTTGAATCAAACCCCCTTAAAAGAGAAAATTAAAATTTTTAATTTAAATACCATTAATAGAGAGGAATACATGACATAATGTGGTAAAGGTATAGTATATACACCATATAAAAGAAATTAGGTTCCTAATATAAAATATTTCTCATTAGAATGTAATTGAGATAAAAAAATCCTTACATTGTATTCCTTCTTGCTTATATTCTTTATACACTCTTAAATAATCAATTTAAATTTATCAAATTATTTCTCAAGAAAATTTTTAATATATATTCCATTTTTAAGGTCTTTTATTATTAATTTTACATCCATTTATTTTTTAGTTCTTTCTTACATCGACTAATTAAGTATTTTGTGTTAATTTATTTGAAACTACTTGAGTATGTTAACCATGGAAAAAGGTGTTATAAAATGATTAATTAAACATGTCCTCTAATGTTTCAATAGTTATTTTGAAATATCCTTGTTTTTTAGGATGATAATTATTGATAAAATATAGATTGGTGTTAGGATATTTTTGAAGACTTTTCGATAATTCAAATGTAAAATATTGGTAAAAATCATATACAATTGAAATAGGTGCACCATAAAGTCTCAAAAAATAATTTATATAGAGTTGTGTGAGGATATTAAGATGTATGTCCTACCTTATAGAAAGGAATTGTTTGGACTTGGTAGTGTGCTCAAAAATAACCCATATTATAACATTTATTTTAGGGTTTATTAGAAATATAGTGATAAATTTTATAGTAATATCATTCCACTTCTATATAAGAATATAGAGAGGTCACATGAGACTTTTAAAATGCTATCTCTCAGCCCTTACTTATTGAAAACCAATCATATTGATATATATTCTGTAATTTCCCACTTCATATTATCCCACAAAAAATGTTCTATTAAATCCATATACATTTTGGTGCTACCAGTCTGTGTAGAGAATTTAGAGATATGGGATTCATCAAGTAATTCCCTCTCTAGCTAAGGTATTGATAGAAAAAATATCCTCTTTCCAAATTTCAACACATAATCATGATAAATAAAGCCTTCCAATTTCTAATATTTCATGACTTTTATTTTCTTTTTTAAACTATTATCATCAAGTTGGGACCTTTTTATCTTCTCTAGTAATGATGGTTTGGAAATCATTTGTAAATGGATTGATGTTTTTCCTTCTCTAATGATTCCCATATCCAAATTTTTTAAATCCATGAATATAGGATCATTTTAAATCACCATTTTGCTTCTAAATCCATGATTTTTTCTACTAAACACATTAACCTCCTTATTTACCTTCCCATGGTGGTAGTGTATTTAGAAACCATAATCCTTGAATATATATAGCCACATCATTTGTCTCATATTGAGATTATTTTCTGAAAATATGTATTTAAAACTTTTATGATCCATATATATCTCACATATTTCACCATAGAGATAATTCATCCATATATTCAAGGAAAAGAGTATATCTTTCAACTCAAGATCATAGGTTGGACAATTTTTTTCATAGGTCTTTAACCTTCTTAATAAGTAAGAAACAACTCCATCATTCTATTTAATGATGTATATGATTCCTTTCTTCGATGCATTTTTATAAATCAAAAAAATCATCCTTTCTTAATAGTAATGTAAATATAAATGTAATGATTAATTTCCTCTTTAATTCTTAAAAATAATACATTCTTTTGAACATATAAACTTAAACTATTTATGTGACTACTTGGTTAATGGGTTAGCTAATCTTGAATTTTTTTTAACAATGTGCTGATAATATCCTACTAATCCAAGGAAACTATGTATCCCAATTATGTTCATAAATGTAGTTCATTATAAAATTATATTTTTATTTTAATTATTTACTAATATTACATCCTTGGAGACAATATGGATAAGAGAATAATATCCTTGATGCTATAATTCCCACTTACTAAATATCCCATATAACTCCTTCCCTCTGAGAGTTTCATGAATTATTCTCAAATAAATTTTATTATCTTTATTTCTTTTATAGTTAAAAAGATATCATCTATAAATACCATAATGAAATTATCAAGATAATTTTTTAATATTATATTCATCATATCCATGAAAACAAATGGTGAATTAGTTAATCCAAATGGAATTAATATAAACTCATAATTTCTATACCTTGTGCAAAATTCCATCTTTGGAATATATTTCTTCCTTACTCCAAACATATAAACCCATAATAAAGTTCAATCATTGAAAAATATTCTTCTCTTTCAAGTTGATCAAACTAGTTATCTATGTGATTCATAGGGTACTTTTTCTTTATTTTGATGGCATTAGTTCCCCAATAATCGATGAAAAAACTTATAGACCCATCCTTCTTCTTAACAAAAATAACAAGGTCCCCCCATGGTGAAAAACTATAGAGAATGAATCCCTTATTTTATAAATCAAATATTTTTTATTTATTTCAAATAATTCTACTGTTTTTGTACTTTATTGGGTATTATATATAGTTTTTTCACGATGGATCAGTGCAAAGGAAAAGTCAACTTCACACTCTAGTGTATTTCTAGGTAGATCTTCAGGAAACATGTAACACCCGAGACTTTTATGTTATATAAATCATCAAAGGAATCTTTTTCTACACAACACTTGCTTGGATTTCTTTACACGAAATCGCGACGTTCCTCGATAGCTTGCGTCGTACGCAATACCGAGTTTCACTAAACAACGATATGTTATTAAAATATTATTAAAACTAGCCGTTATGAATAGTAATAACCACTTTTTGAAATTTTATTTTTCAAAATGGACCTCATTTTTGGATTCGGAATATCGAAATTATCCTAGGGTGGAATTTTGGTATTTTTCTGAAAACTTTCAATTTTTGATGAATAGTGAAACCACTAAGTGGTAGTTAAAAAACTGAATTTTTCATAAAACTTAATTTTACCGCTACTGTGAGTGGAATTTCGAAAATCTGAGAGACACGGTTAATATAAAGGACTAAAATTTGGTTCAATGATATGAAAATAATTTTTGGTGCATAGTAACTTTTTACTTTTTTTTACCACGGTTAAAAGTAAATAGGGTAATTAAGGGTAAAGATGATATTATTATTACCCTAAAACATGTCTTAATTCTATTGGATAAGTGTAATTCGACCAAAAACAAACTTAGGAAAAAAATATGACCATTTAGGCCCACTTGGATTAGATTAGGACCTTTATTATTAATTTATTTAAAGAAGGGTTAAAATAGTTAAAATCAAAGTTTAATAAGTAAATAATTTTTTAATATGGGGTTATACATAAGATAAATTTTACTATAAATATTCATTAGAAATCTAAAACGATTTACTACATAATGGTATTTTATTTGTAATTTTTATACATTTAATAATTTAATTTATTTATGACACAAAGATGATGCAGTAATTATCTTATTAATGACATATTGACATAATTGATGTTATAAACACCAAAATAAATGTAATTTGAGACTTTTTATGAATTCCACTAATTTTATAGCTTAATATGAAATGTTATTATTTATTTACTTAACTTTGATCGAACTAATAATTCTTTCATGATTTTCAAAAAAATCAATTACTAAATAGTGTCAAAATTGACATAAAATAGTTTTTTAAAAACATATTATATTAGTAATTGTTATTTTATTCCTAAAAATATAAGGTTCTGTCAAATGTCTTATATAAGGTTATATATAATAATAATAAACAACTTGGGGTTCGTTTGGCTGCTTATAGTAAGTTTATTAACCTTATAGTATAAGAACACAAGAAGACACAGTAAAAGTAAACTTATTTAACTTAATGTTAAATCTAAATGATAAGGTTAAAATAGGAACCTAAACTTGTATAAATTCTATTTTATGAGAATATTTCTACCCATCCCCAACTTAGATTTAAAATATATCAATTTGGAGCTATTTAAAACCGAACTTGACTTTATAATAAAATAATAGTTTCAGTTTTCCCAAAGGTGCCCCTCTCCTCCCTTATAAAAGGGCACCTCCTCCCCCTCTTCCTCAAACCACTTTGAGCCTTCAATCTCGACCAAAACCTGCCAATTCCTCCTCTCCACTTCCCTAGAGACATCCTAGAGGTCCTGGTCTTCTTCAAAGACCAATTTTAGTGCCCTAAAAGAAGGTCTCAAAGAAGCACTTCAAAGATGAGGTAATGTCCGTTACCGATTCTTTCATCTTTATTTCTTCTTCCACTTCTTATTATTTAGTTGTTTAATTATGAAGTAATAAAATAAGTATCACTAATATACTGATATGTTATTATAAGTATGAAACAACCCTATTTCACCATCTATCCATCCTACAAAAAAAGAAATCACCGCGCGTGCGTACGTACGGAATACCGTCTCCACGCCATGGTGTAATCTATTTTCCACCACCACCTTAATTGGATGGGTATAATGGTGTAAATAATGACTATATATGACTATTATAAAGTTATACTGATTCTGAAATAGTATACATACACTCCAATACAATTCCACGATCATAGGAATGATATCATCACTCGTGCGTACGTACGAAATACCATCTCCACGATGTGATGCGACTCGTTCTACATGATCTTCATTTCATAATGATTATATAAATGAATTGAATGAATGAATATGATATATATTACAATAATACCATTCTGGAAATGAGTTATCTATAACCTAAATATAAGAATAAGAATTTATTCGACAAAACACGCATAAGAACAAAAAGTTATAAACACCCGAATAACAAGTAGCAATGAAATAATACTACTAAGAAGCTAAGAAAATATATGATATCATAAAAATAATTATGATTCTGGAATAAGTCAATAAAATTATTTGAATCATTATATAGGAGTTTCGGACACTTACGAAGCAAAACGGACCTAAGGTAAGGGAAAATATCACAATCTCATTTTATCATAGATTGTTTATACTTTTGTATTTTATGGGTTGTATTTTATCATCCACATCCATGTTTCCTCAATATGTAATACTATTTCCATCCACCTAAAATTGTTTAAAGCCAATTTTACCCTTCGGTGAGTTTTTAGTAAAATATATGAAAGGAATCTTTTGTTGTTTTTTGTACGAGTTACTTTTTGACTTTTCCGAAAAAAGTACGAAAAGAATGTTTTTTTAACTTATACGGCATGAATGGATTTTTAAAACATTATTTCCAAGAAGCTTCCTTTAAAAGTTTTCATGTTTATTTTTAATCAAATTATTTTAGTTTAGAATTGTATGACATGTTAAGAAAGGAAAATTGTTTTTCAAGTAGAAAGGATATTTTCCTCAAGAATGGAGTTCAAGTATTTTATCAAAATTATTTTCCATATCAGATAATAAAGGGTTATGTTTCTATCCCTATTATTACATTGATTTGATTATGCTGTGATGGAAATATTTTTATGAATTCCTTTATCTTATATGAATTGTTTTATGATGTCACGATGTTTAAGATTCCCATTTTTATTACATGGGTGATGCTATGATGTATGGTTTATGATTTTGTGGCACACATAAGAATGGTATCATTATGAGATGGGTGGGACCTATACCTCCCTCCAATGCATTGGGTAAAGATTTTATATCTCATGAGATAGACATGGTTGGAACGGTAGGTTATACCGGTTTAGTGAAACAGAACTGAAACGAGGAGTGAACTCGGTTCAGAAAGGGACTTTGTCCACTAAGATAGTCTTGGCAATGAGCCTTGACTAATAATAAATTATTCTCTATGATTATGTGTGTATGACACAAAGTTTCATGTTTTAAGTTATGATTATTGTGATTACATTTCACTGCCATGATTCATCCCATGTTATGAAATTATGATCTCTTTTTCAGGTTAAGATTTCCAAAAGTTATGTGCTTATGTATGTGATGTGATTGATATTTCTTTTGTTTACCCTTACTGAGCATTTGAGCTCACCCTTTTGTATGTTTTCTTTCCCCAGGTCAGGATGAAGGTTATTAAGTAAGATATGCCAAAAGGGACTATAGATATGATGAAATAAATGGGAGACAGTGTAGATGCTTTATGAACCAGTTGTTTATGTTTCCCAGTTTCTAAAGACACTATACCTATATGGTCCTTTCGTGGGTTTGTTATATGTTGTAATAAGTATGCTTCAATTTTGAAGTATTAACAATGTATGTAAAGTATGGGTCGTTATAGTTGGTATCAGAGGAAAGGTATAGTCAACCTTTGGAAACTAGGATGTGAAAGCCTTAGTAAGAACCCTAAGGATAAGTCTAAGCATAGAACACAATATTAGTGTTTTAGAAATGGCCATGAATAACCTAGGATAAGACCTTAAGTGTGAAATTTTATTCTTGATTATGTGGTTTTCCTATTATAATTAGTGTTTCTCACACTATTCTTCTTGGTTTTAGTCAATGGCTGGAACCCGAAGGAACCGTGTTAATGCGGAATGCGACGGGCAATGAAATGATTGTCCCCTTGAGCAACCAAACGTTATGGGAGCTAGATGAAAAATCTTATAGCCATTCTCACACAACTTTCTCAAGCTATGAATCACGCATGACTTCCAAACGAGCAAATGAAGGAGCAACATTCTGTTGAATCCTTCCTGAGGCAGCGTCCACCTTCTTTCAGCGGGTCTACTGATCCATTAGTTGTTGAACAATGGATTAGTACTACTGAAAAGATATTTTCAGTTATTCAATGTTCTGAACATGATAAAGTCATCCTAGTAGTGTATCGTTTGGAAGGAGATGCTGATCAATGGTGGAATCTTATTAATAATACGAGGCAAAGGGATGAAATTGAGTCCATGGAATGGGACGAGTTCAAGAACTTATTTTTCAATAAGTACTTCTATCGTATTCTCCGAAAAAAGATGGAGAAAGAGTTTCTTGAACTGAAGAAAAAGGATGATGAATCTGTTGTTACCTATGAAGCAAATTTTACAAGACTTGCAAGGTACGCTTCTGGTCTTATTATCCAACCTGAGAGTAAGATCGATCGATTCTTTGGTGGCTTAAAACCAAGTCTTCCAATGGCGTTATCCATAAGGGACTTCAATAGCTACGATGAAATCATTCGATGTGCTCTCAAAGTCGAGATATAGATTTGAGTAACCCATCAGTCATATGGGTTTGATAAGAAGAGGAAAATGGAATTCAAAGGAAAATATAAAGAGCACACTGAAATGAAGATGAGCTTTCCCTTATGCTCAAAGTGTGGAAAGAAACATGGAGGGAGTTGTCTTAAAGGGACAAGTAAATGTTTCAAATGTGGAAAGGAAGGTCATCGGGCATTTGAATGTCGCGATGATGGGAAGAAGATGTCTAATGATGCAAACAAAGGAAGGGATACACAGAATGAACCTACTACACTTCAATGTTTCAAGTGCAAGGAGATGGGACATTATGCCAATAAATTCCCTAATCCAAGGGTTGATGATGATGGTCGACATCAACAAACTCTTAAGGCTAAAGACAAAGGAAAGTCACATGCAATTTCTATCAGCGATGTGGAGTGCGATAATGATGTGGTGAAAGGTACACTTACCATACACTCTAAATTAGAAAATGTTTTATTTGATTCTGGATCCACCCACTCTTTTATTTCTGAAGAATTTTCTAAGGGTATCACCGTATTACCTCAACAATAAGATGTTGAGTTAGCTGTGACAACACCTAATGGCACAACAGTCGCATAAAAAGTTTATAATTCTTCTCCGATCGAAGTTTGTGGGAAAGTGCTTCCTGCAAATCTTGTGATCCTTACTATAGTGGAATTTGATGTGATTCTTGGCATGGATTGGCTTTCTTTATATGGAGCTCATATCAATTTCCAAAGAAGGGAAGTTACATTTCATATTCCAGATCAATCTATGATAGTCTATCGATGCAAGGATGAACATAACCTTCCAGTGGAAATTTATTCCATTTTTTGGGTATTGATTCCACTAAATGAAGGTTATTTATCTCAAATGGTTGGTGAGAAACTCATGATTAAGAATATTCCCATTGTACGAGAGTTGATGATGTATTTCCGGAGGAATTACCGGGACTTCCACCAAATCGTGAAGTTGAGTTCTCAATAGAACTCGTACCGGGTGCTTTGCCTATTTCAAAGACACCTTATAGAATGGCCCCAATTGAGTTGCAGGAATTGAAGAAGCAACTCCAAGAGAATCTTGATAAGGGATTCATACGCCCTAGTGCGTCACCTTGGGGAGCACCTGTTCTATTTGTTAAGAAGAAAGATGGATCAATGAGACTCTATATTTATTATCGAGAACATAACAAGATCACTATCAAGAAAAAATATCCTCTCCCACGCATTGATGACTTATTTGACCAACTACGGGGAGCTCAATACTTTTCCAAGACTGTTCTTCGTTCAGGGTATCATCAATTAAGGGTCAAAAGGGAGGATATACCAAAGATGGCTTTCCGTACAAGGTATGGACACTATGAATTTATAGTGATGCCATTTGGTCTTACTAATGCCCATGTTATCTTCATGGATCTGATGAATAGAGTCTTTAGAGACTATCTTGATCAATTTGTGGTAGTCTTTATAGACGATATTCTTGTCTATTCAAAGATAAAGGAAGAGCATGAATATCACTTAAGAATTATATTGAAGACCCTAAGAAAGAAGAAGTTGTATGCCAAATTTACCAAGTGTGAATTTTGGCTTCAAAAAGTTTCACTTTTTGGGTCACATAATCTCAAAAGAGGGGATATCTGTGGATCCAGCAAAAACAGAGGTTATCGAAAGATGGTCGAGACCAACAACAGTAACTGAGATCCGAAGTTTTCTTGGTTTGGCTGGATATTATCGACGTTTTGTGAAAGATTTTTCACGATTATCTAATCCACTCACCAATTTGACTTGGAAAGGAGTTAAGTTTGTCTGGACGGAAGAATGTGAAGAGAATTTCAAGGAGTTGAAAAGAAGGTTATCCAGTGCACCTGTGCTCACACTGCCTTGTAGTGGAGAAAGGTTTTTGATCTATAATGATGCATCCAAGAAGGGATTGGGGTGTGTTCTTATGCAAAATGATATGGTGATAGATTATGCCTCATGACAGTTGAAAATCCATGAGCAAAATTACCCAACACATGATTTGGAGTTATCTGCGGTAATCTTTGCATTAAAGATTTGGAGGCATTACCTTTATAGTGAAAGGTGTAATATTTATACTGATCATAAAAGTTTAAAGTATATTTTCACACAAAAGGAGCTTAATATGCGTCAAATAATATGGTTGGAGCTGATTAAGGATTACGACTGCTCAATCCATTACCACCCTGGGAAAGAAAACAAGGTGGCAGATGTATTAAGTGGAAAAGACCATGCCAGTTTATCCATGATGAGGATCACAAAAGATCCAATATTTATAGATTTAAAAAGGATGGATCTTGGAATTATAATGGAAGGGGAAAAATATTATCTTTCTCAAATGAATGTTCAACCATCTATACATGTGAAGATTAAAGAGGCACAGAAAGAAGATGTCGAGTTACAAAAGATGGTGAGAAATGTTCCTAAATTCAACCTTGATTGTGATGGGATAATAAAGTTCAGGAATCGGGTTTGTGTTCCTCCCATCCCCGAATTAAAGAAGGAGCTGCTGGATGAGGCTCATAGTTCTTCATTCTCTATTCATCCTGGAAGCACGAAGATGTATAGGGACCTGAAAGAGTACTTTTGGTGGGATGGCATGAAAAGAGATGTTGCTGAATTTGTCTCTCGTTTCTTGGTTTGTCAACAAGTTAAAGCTGAGAGACAGAAGTCTAAGGGGATGTTACAACCATTACCCATACCCAAATGGAAATGGGAAAACATCACTATGGACTATGTCACAGGACTTCCTAAAACATACAAAGGCAATAATGCTATCTGGGTCATAGTTGATCGTCTTACAAAGTCTGCACACTTCATTGCTATTAGAGAGGATTTCTCTTTGGATCAGCTTTCGAGGATATATGTAAAGGAAGTGGTAAGATTGCATGGAGTACCACTTTCTATTATATCTGATCGGGATCTAAGATTTACCTCGATGTTCTGGCGAAGTCTTCAGCATACTATGGATACATAGTTGAGTTTCAGCACTGCTTATCATCCTCAGACAGACGGTCAGTCTGAGAGAACAATTCAAACTCTAGAAGATATGTTGAGAGCTTGCTCTATGGATTTCAAAGGTGGTTGGGATCAACACCTACCTTTGGTGGAATTTTCTTATAATAATAGCTTTCACTCCAGTATTCAGATGGCTCCTTATGAAGCTCTCTATAGAAAGAAATGCAGGACTCCAACTTGCTGGGATGAAGTTGGGGAAAGAAAGCTATTAGGACCTGATCTCATTGATGAAATGGCAGAAAAGGTCAGATCTATTCAACAACACATAAGAGCAGCTCAGAGTCAACAGTAAAATTATGCCGACAACCGAAGAAAAGACCTAGTGTTTGAAGTGGGTGATAAAGTGTTCTTACGAATATCTCCCTGGAAGAGGGTTATGAGATTTGGAAAGAAGGGGAAGTTGAGCCCTAGATATATCGGTTCTTTCGAAATACTGGACCGTGTTGGGAAGGTAGATTACCGATTGGTGCTTCCACCGAATCTCTCTCAAATTCACGATGTGTTCCATGTATCTCTCCTGAGAAAGTACATACTCGGTCCTTCACATGCACTCAGCTCAGAAGTTGTACCGCTAGAGCAAGATCTTTCTTATGAAGAACAACCGATAGAGATTCTGGATCGTAGCGAAAAAGTTCTACGAAACAAGACCACTCGATTGGTGAAAGTTTTATGGAGGAACCACCAATTAGAAGAAGCTACATGGGAGCTTGAGGATATAATGGGGGAGAGGTATCCTCATCTGTTTGTTACAAAGTGACGAATTTCGAGGGCGAAATTCATTTTAAGGGGGGTACAATGTAACACCCGAGACCTTTATGTTATATAAATCATCAAAGGAATCTTTTTCTACACAACACTTTCTTGGCTTGCTTTACACGAAATCGCGACCTTTCTCGATAGCTTGCGTCGTACGCAATACCGAGTTTCACTAAACAACGATATGCTATTAAAATATTATTAAAACTAGCCGTTATGAATAGTAATAACCACTTTTTGAAATTTTATTTTTCAAAATGGACTTCATTTTTTGATTCGGAATATCTAAATTAGCATAGGGTGGAATTTTGGTATTTTTTTGAAAACATTCAATTTTTGATGAATTGTGAAACCACTAAGTGGTAGTTAAAAAACTAAATTTTTCATAAAACTTAATTTTACCGCTTCTGTGAGTGGAATTTCAAAAATACGAGAGACACGGTTAATATTAAGGACTAAAATGTGGTTCAATGAGATGAAAATAATTTTTGGTGAATAGTAACTTTTTACTTTTTTTTACCACGGTTAAAAGTAAATAGGGTAATTAAGGGTAAAGATGATATTATTATTACCCCAACACATGTCCTAATTCTATTGGATAAGTTTAATTCGACCAAAAACTAACTTAGGAATAAAATATGACCATTTAGGCCCACTTGGATTAGATTAGGACATTTATTATTAATTTATTTAAAGAAGGGTTAAAATAGTTAAAATAAAAGTTTAATAAGTAAATAATTTTTTAATATGGGGTTATACATAAGATAAATTCGACTATAAATATTCATTAGAAAGCTAAAAATATTTCCTACATAATGGTATTTTATTTGTAATTTTTATACATTAAATAATTTAATTTATTTATGACACAAAGATGATATAGTAATTATCTTATTAATGAAATATTGACATAATTGATGTTATAAACACCAAAATAAATGTAATTTGAGACTTTTTATGAATTCCACAAATTTTATTGGTTAATATGACATGTTAGTATTGATTTAATTAACTTGGTTCGAAATAATAATTCTGTTATGATTTTCAAAAAAATCAATTACTAAATAGTGTCAAAATTGACATAAAATAGTTTTTTAAACAAAT
Source organism: Viscum album (assembly GCA_963277665.1). Lineage (NCBI taxonomy): Eukaryota > Viridiplantae > Streptophyta > Magnoliopsida > Santalales > Viscaceae > Viscum > Viscum album. The sequence goes on from OY728140.1 coordinate 862,713,928, forward strand.
ATTTTATTAGTATTTGTTATTTTATTCCTAAAAATCTATGGTTCGGAAAAATGACTTAGATAAAGTTATATATATTAATAATAAACAACTTGGGGTTCGTTTGGCTGCTTATAGTATGTTTATTAACCTTATAGTATAAGAACACAAGAAGACACGGTAAAAGTAAACTTATTTAACTTAATGTTAAATCTAAATGATAAGGTTAAAATAGGAACCCAAACTTGTCTAAATTCTATTGGATGAGAGTATTTAGACCCATACCCACCTTAGATTCGAAAGATATCAATTTGGAGCTATTTAAAACCGAACTTGACTTTATAATAAAATAATATTTTCAGTTTTCCCAAAGGTGCCCCTCTCCTCCCTTATAAAAGGGCACCTACCCCCCCCCTCTTCCTCACACCACTTTGAGCCCCCATGCTCGGCCAACCCCTACCAATTCATCCTCTCAACTTCCCTAGAGACATCCTAGAGGTCCTGGTCTTCTTCAAAGACCAATTTTAGTGCCCTAAAAGAAGGTCTCAAAGAAGCACTTCAAAGAAGAGGTAATGTCCGTTACCGATTCTTTCATCTTTATTTCTTCTTCCACTTCTTCTTCTTTAGTTGTTTAATTATGAAGTAATAACATCAGTATCACTCATATACTGATATGTTATTATAAGTATGAAACAACCCTATTTCACCATCTATCCATCCTACGAAAAAAGAAATCACCGCGCGTGCGTACGTACGGAATACCGTCTCCACGCCATGGTGTAATCTATTTTCCACCACCACCTTACTTGGATGGGTATAATGGTGTAAATAAAGACTATATATGGCTATTATAAAGTGATACTAATTCTGAAATAGTATACATACACTCCAATACAATTCCACGATCATAGGAACGATATCATCACTCGTGCGTACGTACGAAATACCATCTCCACGATGTGATGCGACTCGTTCTACATGATCTTCATTTCATAATGATTATATAAATGAATTGAATGAATGAATATGATATATATTACACTAATACCATTATGGAAATGAGGTATCTATAACCTAAATATAAGAATAAGAATTTATTCGACAAAACACGCATAAGAACAAAAAGTTATAAACACCCGAATAACAAGTAGCAATGAAATAATACTACTAAGAAGCTAAGAAAATATATGATATCATAAAAATAATTATGATTCTGGAATAAGTCAATAACATTATTTGAATCATTATACAGGAGTTTCGGACACTTACGAAGCAAAACGGACCTAAGGTAAGGGAAAATATCACAATCTCATTTTATCAGAGATTGTTTAAACTTTGGTATTTTATGGGGTGTATTTTATCATCCACATCCATGTTTCCTCAATATGTAATACTATTTACATCCACCTACAATTGTTTAAAGCCAATTTTACCCTTCGGTGAGTTTTTAGTAAAAGATATGAAAGGAATCTTTTGTTGTTTTTCGTACGAGTTACTTTTTGACTTTTCCGACAAAAGTACGAAAAAGAATGTTTTTTTAACTTATACGGCATGAATGGATTTTTAAAACATTATTTCCAAGAATCTTCTTTTACAAGTTTTCAAGTTTATTTTTAATCAACTGCTTTTAGTTTAGAATTTTATGACATGTTAAGAAAGGAAAATTGTTTTTGAAGTGGAAAGGATATTTTCCTCAAGAATGGAGTTCAAGTGTTTTATTAAAATTATTTTCCATATAAGATAATAAAGGGTTCTGTTTCTATCCCAATTATTACATTGATTTGATTATGTTGTGATGGAAATATTTTTATGAATTCCTTTATCTTATATGAATTGTTTTATGATGTCACGATGTTTAAGATTCCCATTTTTATTACATGGGTGATGCTATGATGTATGGTTTATGATTTTGTGGAACACATAAGAATGGTATCATTATGAGATGGGTGGGATCTATATCTCCCTCCAATGCATTGGGTAAAGATTTTATATCTAATGAGATAGACATGGCTGGAATGGTAGGTTACACTAGTTCAGTGAAACAGGACTGAAACGAGGAGTGAACTCGGTTCACAAAGGGACTTTGTCCACTAAGACAGTCTTGGTAATGAGCCTTGACTAATAAGAAATGATTCTCTATGATTATGTGTGTATTCCACAAAGTTTCATGTGTTAAGTTATGATTATTGTGATTACATTTCACTGCCATGATTTATCCCATGTTATGAAATTATGATCTCTTTTGCAGGTTAAGATTTCCAAAAGTTATGTTCTTATGTATATGATGTGATTGATATTTATTTTGTTTACCCTTACTGAGCATTTGAGCTCACCCTTTTGTATGTTTTCATTCCCCAGGTCAGGATGAAGGTTATTAAGTAAGATATGCCAAAAGGGACTATAGATATGATGAAATAAATGGGAGATAGTGTAGACGCTTTATGAACCAGTTGTTTATGTTTCCCAATTTCTAAAGACACTATACCTATAGGGTCCTTTCGTGGTTTTGTTTTATGTTGTAATAAGTATGCTTCAATTTTGAAGTATTAACAATGTATGTAAATTATGGGTCGTTATAAAACACATCAAACTATTCCTATAAAACATGTATGTATTATATTATAAGGTCACATTTCCCATCGATAGGTCATCTATGCTCTTCTTATCCCAGAATTTCAATAAGGTGAGCTACTGTATGTTGACCCAGACATGATTCCGATGATGTAGTCTCCCATCTGAAGACAATGTATTCCATATATCCATAATTAATCATAATCTTCTTTTCTCAGAAATAAATTATCACATTTAACTTTGAAATTCAATCCATACCAAGGACTATATTAAATTCAACCATAGGTATAATAAAAAAGTTTTCAAATAGGGTATTTTTATGCATTATAATATGGATTTACTGACATATCCTTATTGCAATAAGATTTTCACTATGAGTCTTGATTAATGTATCCCTTCTATAGGTGTTGGGGAATGATTTAATGTTCTTGAAAAAAATGGAAGAAAAAAAATATTGTCAAGATATATAATCAAATAAATAATTTTCTAACTTTGAGTTTATGATTGAAGTACCTACCACCATATCTTTAGGGACTTCAACTTGAGTTGTAGTAATCAAAAAAGCTTATCCTTTACCCCCTTGGCCTCTTTTACAGTTGGATCAATAGATTCTTAGGGAATTTATTTGAATAATTCCCTATCTCTCTATAGTTTAATAACTAGATAATAGTGCTTTCTTTCTTTCCCTTTAATTCATGATCAATATAAACCTTATCTATAAACTTACAACAAACTCTGTCATAACCCGTCCTAGTGGGGCCCATTCCATGACATCCCAACCCCATATCCAATAGGCTAGAGGCTAGTGACTAGCACCGAGTAGGAATATCACTAACATGGGTGAAATTTACGTAGTACCTGTATGCACACACACATCTCTAAGCCCACAAATGATGAAAATTAAAAACACTAAGTAAAAAATGCATGAAAACCAATATCCCACAATCATTGTAAAATAGTGAAGGTAATAGAATATAAATTGGGCCAGAATACAAGCCCAGCTAAAATAAATTTTGTAAAAATGTTCCTGAAACTCATCCATAGAAAACCCTACCCGATCTGATGTAAAGGAAAGGTACTGGGAATGATGTCTGAATTCATAGGAAAACCTTGACCTGTCTGATCTCACAAGGCTTCATTTGGACCCAGTCCACCCTAGACTCTATCAAAAGGTCGCTCATCTTCATAAGAAAAAAAAACATGCGGACAAAGCCTCTATAGGGGTGAGTATAACAATACTCAATAGGACACTCCAAAACTACAAATAAATACACAAAGAGATAGATACAGTGATCTATACACAAGTATATGTCTACCGAACATATAACAAGAATATCCAAATACACGTAAACCATACCACATAGTCTATGGTAAGTCATAACCACTTCATACCACCACTAGGGATTCAGCTCGAATATTCCACAAAGCACTCATTTGAGAGAACACACTCTTGAGTCTAATAGCACTAATGACATCCATATATGAATTATTATTCATTGGAAATCATCATGAGAGTGATACACTGATATATCTGAATAGAGATACAATATATCATATGAGGATCAGATCCAGGTCCATGGGGTGAAACCAAAAAATCCATATGGATTAACCCACTAAGTATAGGATTGATTTCTGGTGAAGTTGGTCACGTCAATACTGAAGACTCTACCTAGGTAATGAAGAAGGGATAAAGGATCTTCTTTGGGCCTCTCGTGGGATTCTAAAAACTCCATCTTGGAAGTCCTACTAAAGGGATCAAACACCTCTAAGAAAGAAATGATTCCAACAAACCTTCAGGGAAATGATAAATGGTATGAACCCTAATAAAACTATTCCAATATATGGTGGATAATGGAATAAATTCACGTCGAAAAGAGAGGGTTCATGGTGAGTAGTAGTAACATCCACCGTGCCCCTTGAACCCAGGTATTTCCCTTATAATTGGACCATTTCATTGGAAATATTTTCAATATTAAACAAAAAATTGGTCTCAAAAGGAACTTCTCATCCTAAGCGTCCCAAATCCAGAGATGGTACATCAATTGAACATATGGTTTTAAAGATATGGTTGTTTTAGAGAATAGGTCTGACCCAGGTCTGGTCCAAGTCTGACCTAACCTGCCAAACCCAGCCTGACCTAGTCTGGTCAACCTGACACAAATCAGCTTGTTGGGCCACCTGGCATGACCTAGTTCCCTTGGTTCAGCCCACATACACTTGGGCCATCTGTCATGTTGCACGTGGTCTGCCATGACCATGTGCCTCTCCAGTCTCGCGGTGTCGCAACACATCCCACATAGTCAGCCCGCCACAGGCTCCCATGAAACACGCATGTCGCATCTTCTCCGGCCTCTGTTGGCCATCATTTCTCTAGTTGTCACACCACCGCACACCACCTCCACTAGTCCAGCCAATAAACGCCCCTCCAACTGCTGCCACCTCACCTCGTTGGCATCGCCTCCATGCCTCATTGGACCGCCATGCCAAACCTGCACTTGTGTTCCATTCAGTGGACCATCAGTCCACCTCTGGTCTCTGGATTTTGAAACGGTTTGTAGATATGGGCTCCTCAAGACCCAATCTATACAAATACATCCTCTTCTGATGATTATCCACCAGTCTAGGGATCTGATCATATTCGGAACAATCCGGAAAGTTGAGCCGCGACTACGGGGATCCAATGATGAAAGCGGAAAGAATTGGGGAGAGAAAACCTCAAGAAATACCTAATGAATGAACCTTGTACATTTTTTATTTCAACCATGATTCATTCTCATTTTAATGAATAATGAAGATAAAAAAAATAAATCTCCCAATAATAATCCCAAAAGAACAATCGAACCATGGATCAACCTGTTTGTTGGTTGGCCTATATTCATCATTAAAAACCAAGAATGGGGAAAAATGAAACAAATTCCCAACCTCTAGTTGGAAAGATCATTGATAGAGAGCGAAGATGCACCCTCATCATTCATAAATACTTGATCCATAAAATTTGAGGTTACATTGATCCGTAAATCTTTGATCTGAGTTCTATTTTTCATTTTTTGGATAGATCCTGTAGAGTTTTTCTCTCTCCATCATCTTAGAGGAATTCTAGGGTTATTATGATAACCCAAGAATCCGGATAATCCTTTAAAAATGGAAATCACAACATCAAATAAAAATATTATTATTAAAATATTTTTACTCTCATTACGTCTAAAAACTAATTTTCACAGTCAACTCACGCTGACCAATGTTTGGTCATGCCTAGGGTAAAATCGCTTCTTTGAATGCAATGGTGTCCTTAGATTTCTAATATATTCACCCTTTTAGAATTCATTCCACTTTTTCATGAAAAATACTTGTACATGCTATTTAAAGTTTAATATTTTTTAAACTTTTATTTCGGGCACAAAGGGCCTCAGGATCACATGTCATCATAGTTCCTGGTCTCAAAATAATTCCATATAATATTTAAAATAGTACACTAAAAAATCCAAGACATTACATTCTCCCCACCTTAGGTATTTACATCCCCAAAAAACAAAATAGAACACTTTTAAAAAGATGTGGGTATTGTGCATGAATATGAGCCTCCCACTCCTACGTGCTCTCCTAAAGATTCTCGTGATTCCACCAAACATGAACTAAAGGAATTTCTCACCCATGGAGGATCCTCTCCTGCTGATCCATGATCTCCACAAGGTACTCTACAAAAGTCTCCTCGTCCTCAATGTTCAGCTTGCCCCATTAGATAATGTATGATGGGTCATGTACAAACCTAATTAGTTGCAACATGTGGAAGACATCATTTACCCGGTACAACTGTGATGGTAGATCTGGGCAGTACGCCTCCTCTCCAACTCTAAATAGTATTTGGAAAGGGCCAATAAACCTTGAATATAACTTACCACCTTGGCCAAATCTCTTCAACCCACATTGACGTGAGACCCAAAGGAACACATGGTCTCCCTCCTAGAATTGAAAATGTCTCCATATTTTGTCATCATACGACTTATACCAGCTCTACATAGTCTTGATACACTCTTGGATGACCTACACCTTCTCATTAGTAGCTCCCACCAACTCTAGGACCATGAGTGCTAACTCTCGTAGGTCAATCCAGAAAAGTGGTGACCTACAGGGTCACTCATACATATCATTGAATGGTGTCATACCAATGGTGGGGTAGTAGCTGTTGTTGTACGAAAACTACACTATAGGAATGTGGTCCTCCCAACTATGACTAAAGTCCAACATGAAATCCCACAACATGTCCTCCAGAACCCGAATGTTCATCTCCATCTAGCCATTCATTTGAGGATGAAATTTCATCCTCAAGCATACCTGGGTCCCAAAACCCTCCTGCAATATCTTCCACAATCGATATGTGAAACAAACATCACGATCTGAAACAATCATCGATGGAACTCCATGAATATGAAATATATCTTACTTGTAGAGGCGTCTCAAGTTCTCTACTGAGCTCTGATCATGGATAGGTAGGAAGTGGGACCACTTGGTGAGTCCTTCAATGATCACCCATTTGGCATAATGTCCCTTGGAGGTATGTGGTAAACCCATCACAAATTCCATCGATATCCCATCCCACATCCACTTTGGTACCTCAAGTGGTTGGGTCAAATCTACTGGAACCTGGTGCTCAACCTTCACTTGTTGACAAGTGAGGCATCGAGAAAAAACTTTTCCACTACATTCTTTATCCCTAACCACTAAAACTAACATCAGAGGTCCTGGTAAAACTTTTCCAACACATGTCCTAATTCTATTGTATATGTGTAATTCGACCAAAAACAAACTTAGGAATAAAATATGACCATTTAGGCCCACTTGGATTAGATTAGGACATTTATTATTAATTTATTTAAAGAAGGGTTAAAATAGTTAAAATCAAAGTTTAATAAGTAAATAATTTTTTAATATGGGGTTATACATAAGATAAATTCGACTATAAATATTCATTAGAAATCTAAAAATATTTCCTACATAATGGTATTTTATTTTTAATTTTTAGACATTAAATAATTTAATTTATTTATGACACAAAGATGATGTAGTAATTATCTTATTAATGAAATATTGACATAATTGATGTTATAAACACCAAAATAAATGTAATTTGAGACTTTTTATGAATTCCACTATTTTTATTGGTTAATATGACATGTTAGTATTGATTTAATTAACTTGGTTCGAAATAATAATTCTGTTATGATTTTCAAAAAAATCAATTACTAAATAGTGTCAAAATTGTCATAAAATAGTTTTTTAAACAAATATTTTATTAGTAATTGTTATTTTATTCTTAAAAATCTAAGGTTCGGAAAAATGACTTAGATAAGGTTATATATATTAATAATAAACAACTTGGGGTTCGTTTGGCTTCTTATAGTATGTTTATTAACCTTATAGTATAAGAACACAAGAAGACACGGTAAAAGTAAACGTATTTAACTTAATGTTAAATCTAAATGATAAGGTTAAAATAGGAACCTAAACTTGTCTAAATTCTATTGGATGAGAGTAGTTCGACCCATACCCACCTTAGCTTCGAAAGATATCAATTTGGAGCTATTTAAAACCGAACTTGACTTTATAATAAAATAATATTTTCAGTTTTCCCAAAGGTGCCCCTCTCCTCCCTTATAAAAGGGAACCTCCTCCCCCTCTTCCTCACACCACTTTGAGCCCCCAAGCTCGGCCAACCCCTACCAATTAATCCTCTCCACTTCCCTATAGACATCCTAGAGGTCCTGTTCTTCTTCAAAGACCAATTTTAGTGCCCTAAAAGAAGGTCTCAAAGAAGCACTTCAAAGAAGAGGTAATGTCTGTTACCGATTCTTTCATCTTTATTTCTTCTTCCACTTCTTCTTATTTAGTTGTTTCATTATTAAGTAATAACATCAGTATCACTCATATAATGATATGTTATTATAAGTATGAAACATCCCTATTTCACCATCTATCCATCCTACGAAAAAAGAAATCATCGCGCGTGCGTACGTACGAAATACCGTCTCCACGCCGTGGTGTAATCTATTTTCCACCACCACCTTACTTGGATGGGTATAATGGTGTAAATAATGACTATATATGACTATTATAAAGTGATACTGATTCTGAAATAATATACATACACTCCAATACAATTCCACGATCATAGGAACGATATCATCACTCGTGCGTACGTACGGAATACCCTCTCCATGATGTGATGGGACTCGTTCTATATGATCATCATTTCATAATGATTATATAAATGAATTGAATGAATGAATATGATATATATTACACTAATACCATTCTGGAAATGAGGTATCTATAACCTAAATATTAGAATAATAATTTATTCGACAAAACACGCATAAGAACAAAAATTTATAAACACCCGAATAACAAGTAGCAATGAAATAATACTATTAAGAAGCTAAGAAAATATATGATATCATAGAAATAAGTATGATTCTGGAATAAGTCAATAACATTATTTAAATCATTATACATGAGGTTCAGACACTTACGAAGCAAAACGGACCTAAGGTAAGGGAAAATATCACAATCTCATTTTATCCGAGATTGTTTATACTTTGGTATTTACTGGGGTATATTTTATCATCCACATCCATGTTTCCTCAATATGTAATATTATTTCCATCCACCTACAATTTTTTGAAGCCAATTTTACCCTTCAGTGAGTTTTTAGTAAAAGATATGAAACTAATCTTTTGTCATTTTTCGTACGAGGTACTTTTTGACTTTTCCGACAAAAGTACGAAAAGAATGTTTTTTTAACTTATACGGCATGAATGGATTTTTAAAACATTATTTCCAAGAATCTTCTTTTACAAGTTTTCAAGTTTATTTTTAATCAACTTCTTTTAGTTTATAATTGTATGACATGTTAAGAAAGGAAAATTGTTTTTGAAGTAGAAAGGATATTTTCCTTAAGAATGGAGTTCAAGTGTTTTATCAAAATTATTTTCCATCTAAGATAATAAAGGGTTCTGTTTCTATCCCTATTATTACATTGATTTGATTATGTTGTGATGGAAATATTTTTATGAATTCCTTTATCTTATATGAATTGTTTTATGATGTCACGATGTTTAAGATTCCCATTTTTATTACATGGGTGATGTTATGATGTATGGTTTATGATTTTGTGGCACACATAAGAATGGTATCATTATGAGATGGGTGGGACCTATATCTCCCTCCAATGCATTGGGTAAAGATTGTATATCTCATGAGATAGACGTGGCTGGAATGGTAGGTTACACTGGTTCAGTGAAACAGGACTTAAACGAGGAGTGAACTAGGTTCACAAAGGGACTTTGTCCACTAAGATAGTCTTGGTAATGAGTCTTGACTAATAAGAAATTATTCTCTGTGATTATGTGGGTATGCCACAAAGTTTCATGTTTTAAGTTATGATTATTGTGATTACATTTCACTGCCATGATTTATCCCATGTTATGAAATTATGATCTCTTTTGCAGGTTAAGATTTCCAAAAGTTATGTTCTTATGTATATGATGTGATTGATATTTATTTTGTTTACCCTTACTGAGCATTTGAGCTCACCCTTTTGTATGTTTTCTTTCCCCAGGTCAGGATGAAGGTTATTAAGTAAGATATACCAAAAGGGACTATAGATATGATGAAATAAATGGGAGATAGTGTAGACGCTTTATGAACCAGTTGTTTATGTTTCCCAATTTCTAAAGACACTATACCTATACGGTCCTTTCGTGGTTTTGTTATATGTTGTAATAAGTATGCTTCAATTTTGAAGTATTAACAATGTATGTAAAGTATGGGTTGTTATAAAACACATCAAACTATTCCTATAAAACATGTATGTATTATATTATAAGGTCACATTTCCCATCGATAGGTTATCTATGCTCTTCTTATCCCATAATTTCAATAAGGTGAGCTACTGTATGTTGACCCAGACATGATTCCGATGATGTAGTCTCCCCTCTGAAGACAATGTATTCCATATATCCATAATTAATCATAATCTTCTTCTCTCAGAAATAAATTATCACATTTAACTTTGAAATTCAATCCATACCAAGGACTATATTAAATTCAACCATAGGGATAATAAAAAAGTTTTCAAATAGGGTATTTTTATGCATTATAATATGGATTTACTGACATATCCTTATTGCAATAAGATTTTCACTATGAGTCTTGATTAATGTATCCCTTCTATAGGTGTTGGGGAATGATTTAATGTTCTTGAAAAAAATGGAAGAAAAAAAATATTGTCAAGATATATAATCAAATAAATAATTTTCTAACTTTGAGTTTATGATTGAAGTACCTACCACCATATCTTTAGGGACTTCAACTTGAGTTGTAGTAATCACAAAAGCTTATCCTTTACCCCCTTGGCCTCTTTTACAGTTGGATCAATAGATTCTTAGGGAATTTATTTGAATAATTCCCTATCTCTCTATAGTTTAATAACTAGATAATAGTGCTTTCTTTCTTTCCCTTTAATTCATGATCAATATAAACCTTATCTATAAACTTACAACAAACTCTGTCATAACCCGTCCTAGTGGGGCCCATGCCATGACATCCCAAGCCCATATCCAATAGTCTAGAGGCTAGTGACTAGCACCGAGTAGGCATATCACTAACATGGGTGTAATTTACGTAGTACCCGTATGCACACACACATCTCTAATCCCACAAATGATGAAATTTAAAAACACTAAGTAAAAAATGCATGAAAACCAATATCCCACAATCATTGTAAAATAGTGAAGGTAATAGAATATAAATTGGGCCAAAATAAAAGCCCAGCTAAAATAAATTTTGTAAAAATGTTCCTGAAACTCATCCATAGAAAACCCTACCCGATCTGATGTAAAGGAAAGGTACTGGGAATGATGTCTGAATTCATAGGAAAACCTTGACCTGTCTGATCTCACAAGGCTTCATTTGGACCCAGTCCACCCTAGACTCTATCAAAAGGTCGCTCATCTTCATAAGAAAAAAAAACATGCGGACAAAGCCCCTATAGGGGTGAGTATAACAATACTCAATAGGACACTCCAAAACTACAAATAAATACACAAAGAGATAGATACAGTGATCTATACACAAGTATATGTCTACCGAACATATGACAAGAATATCCAAATACACGTAAACCATACCACACAGTCTATGGTAAGTCATAACAACTTCATACCACCACTAGGGATTCAGCTCGAATATTCCACAAAGCACTCATTTGAGAGAACACACTCTTGAGTCTAATAGCACTGATGACATCCATCTATGAATTATTATTCATTGGAAATCATCATGAGAGTGATACACTGATATATCTGAATAGAGATACAATATATCAGATGAGGATCAAATCTAGTTCCATGGGGTGAAACCAAAAAATCCATATGGATTAACCCACTAAGTATAGGATCGATTTCTGGTGAAGTTGGTCACGTCAATACTGAAGACTCTACCTAGGTAACGAAGAAGGGATAAAAGATCTTCTTTGGGCCTCTCATGGGATTCTAAAAACTCCATCTTGGAAGTCCTACTAAAGGGATCAAACACCTCTAAGAAAGAAATTATTCCAACAAACCTTCAGGGAAATGATAAATTGTATGAACCCTAATAAAACTATTCCAATATATGGTGGATAATGGAATAAATTCACGTCGAAAAGAGAGGGTTCATGGTGAGTAGTAGTAACATCCACCGTGCCCCTTGAACCCAGGTATTTCCCTTATAATTGGACCATGTCATTGGAAATATTTTCAATATTAAACAAAAAATTGGTCTCAAAAGGAACTTCTCATCCTAAGCGTCCCAAATCCAGAGATGGTACATCAATTGAACATATGGTTTTAAAGATATGGTTGTTTTAGAGAATAGGTCTAACCCAGGGCTGGTCCAAGTCTGACCTGACCTGCCAAACCCAGCCTGACCTAGTGTGGTCAACCTGACCCAAATCAGCTTGTTGGGCCACCTGGCATGACCTAGTTCCCTTGGTTCAACCCACATACACTTGGGCCATCTGTCATGTTGCACGTGGTCTTCCATGACCATGTGCCTCTCCAGTCTCGCGGTGTCGCAACACATCCCACACAGTCAGCCCGCCACAGGCTCCCATGAAACTCGCATGCCGCATCTTCTCCGGCCTCTGTTGGACATCATTTCTCTAGTTGTCACACCACCGCACACCACCTCCACTAGTCCAGCCAATAAATTCCCCTCCAACTGCTGCCACCTTACCTTGTTGGCATCGCCTCCATGCCTCATTGGACCGCCATGCCAAACCTGCACTTGTGTTCTATTCAGTGGACCATCAGTCCACCTCTAGTCTCTGGATTTTGAAACGGTTTGTAGATATGGGCTCCTCAAGACCCAATCTATACAAATACATCCTCTTCTGATGATTATCCACCAGTCTGGGGATCTGATCATATTCGGAACAATCCGAAAAGTTGAGCCGCGACTACAGGGATCCAATGATGAAAGTGGAAAGAATTGGGGAGAGAAAACCTCAAGAAATCCCTAATGAACGAACCTTGTACGTTTTTTATTTCAACCACGATTCATTCTCATTTTAATGAATAATTAAGATAAAAAAAATTAATCTCCCAATAATAATCCCAAAAGAACAATCGAACCATGGATCAACCTGTTTGTTGGTTGGCCTATATTCATCATTAAAAACCAAGAATGGGGAAAAATGAAACAAATTCCCAACCTCTAGTTGGAAAGATCATTGATAGAGAGCGAAGATGCACCCTCATCATTCATAAATACTTGATCCATAAAATTTGAGGTTACATTGATCCGTAAATCTTTGATCTGAGTTCTATTTTTCATTTTTCGGATAGATCCTGTAGAGTTTTTCTCTCTCCATCATCTTAGAGGAATTCTAGGGTTATTATGATAACCCAAGAATCCTGATAATCCTTTAAAAAAGGAAATCACAACATCAAATAAAAATATTATTATTAAAATATTTTTATTCTCATTACGTTTGAAAACTAATTTTCACAGTCAACTCACGCTGATCAATGTTTGGTCATGCCTAGGGTAAAATCGCTTCTTTGAATGCAATGGTGTCCTTAGATTTCTAATATAGTCACCCTTTTAGAATTCATTCCACTTTTTCATGAAAAATACTTGTACATGATATTTAAAGTTTAATATTTTTTAAACTTTTATTTCGGGCACAAGGGGCCTCGGGATCACATGTCATCTTAGTTCCTGGTCTCAAAATAATTCCATATAATATTTAAAATAGTACACTAAAAAATCCAAGACATTACATTCTCCCCACCTTAGGTATTTACATCCCCAAAAAACAAAATAGAACACTTTTAAAAAGATGTGGGTATTGTTCATGAATATGAGCCTCCCACTCCTACGTGCTCTCCTAAAGATTCTCGTGATTCCTCCAAACATGAACTAAATGAATTTCTCACCCATGGAGGATCCTCTCCTGCTGATCCATGATCTCCACAAGGTACTCTACAAAAGTCTCCTCGTCCTCAATGTTCAGCTTTCCCCATTAGATAATGTATGATGGGTCATGTACAAACCTAATTAGTTGCAACATGTGGAAGACATCATTTACCCGGTACAACTGTGATGGTAGATCTGGGCAGTACGCCTCCTCTCCAACTCTAAATAGTATTTGGAAAGGGCCAATAAACCTCGAATATAACTTACCACCTTGTTCAAATCTCTTCAACCCACATTGACGTGAGACCCAAAGGAACACATGGTCTCCCTCCAAGAATTGAAAATGTCTCCATATTCTGTCAGCATACGACTTATACCAGCTCTACATAGTCTTGATACACTCTTGGATGACCTACACCTTCTAATTAGTAGCTCCCACCAACTCTAGGACCATGAGTGCTAACTCTCGTAGGTCAATCCAGAAAAGTGGTGACCTACAGGGTCACTCATACATATCATTGAATGGTGTCATACCAATGGTGGGGTAGTAGTTGTTGTTGTACGAAAACTACACTATAGGAAGGTGGTCCTCCCAACTATGACTAAAGTCCAACATGAAATCCCACAACATGTCCTCCAGAACCCGAATGTTCATCTCCATCTAGCCATTCATTTGAGGATGAAATTTCATCCTCAAGCATACCTGGGTCCCAAAAACCTCCTGCAATATCTTCCACAATCGATATGTGAAACAAACATCACGATCTGAAACAATCATCGATGGAACTCCATGAATATGAAATATATCTTACTTGTAGAGGCGTCTCAAGATCTCTACTGAGCTCTGCTCATGGATAGGTAGGATGTGGGACCACTTGGTGAGTCCTTAAATGATCACCCATTTGGCATAATGTCCCTTGGAGGTATGTGGTAAACCCATCACAAATTCCATCGATATCCCATCCCACATCCACTTTGGTACCTCAAGTGGTTGGGTCAAATCTACTGGAACCTGGTGCTCAACCTTCACTTGTTGACAAGTGAGGCATCGAGAAAAAACTTTTCCACTACATTCTTTATCCCTAACCACTGAAACTAACATCAAAGGTCCTGGTAAAACTTTTCCACACCATGATGTATCGTCAAATGGAATGTGTGAAAATCCCTAAAAACCTCCTATCACAAAACCACTGGTATAACTAGGAATCCAATGAAAATAATGACGTGCTCCCCACCGTTTGAAAATATTTCAAGAGCAAACCCTGTGGATAACTAAGAACATAGAGTCTCATAGTCAGTATCCCTAATCTATACCTCCCTAACTCACTGTAAGAGTGTTGGGGTAACAACAATCGACTAGAGGTAAGATCCCCCATCCCCATCCACAAAAGATAACTAAAACAAGGACAACTAATCTGATGATTTTTCAAATAACTACGAACATGATCTTCTACTGAGAGAATCTTCCACCATGTTCTCCTTCCTAGGAGTATAAATGATCTCAAAATCATAATCCTGGAGGAACTCTAGCCACTGCCTCATTATCAAGTTCAAATCTTTCTGAGAGAAGATATACCTGAGATTCTTTTGATTAGAGTAAATGATAAATCACTCGCCCATAAGGTAGTGTTCCCACATCTTCAATGCGAAGACAACCACTGCGAACTCAAGATCATGGGTGGCATAATTCTTCTCATGTGGTCTCAACTGGAACAAACCATAGTAAATCACTGCTTGACTATACATAAGAAGAAAATCAAGGAGAATTTCTGATGTATCACAGAACACTAGATACTTGACACTATCCTTGTGTAATCTCAAGATAAGAGTGCTCATCAAACTCTGCCTCAACCGCTGGAAGGCCTACTGACAATTATCCATCCACACGAAAGGATTCCCCTTTCGAGTCAAAGATTTTATCGGTGGTGATATCCTGGAGAAATTATGTGTGAATATCTGGTAATATCATACCAACCCAAGGAAGCTCCACACCTCTATCACACTCTTAGGTGGCTCCCATGCTAACAATACCTCAACATTGGCTAGGTCCACTGCCACTCCATCTTCCAAGATAACATGTCCCAAAAAGTGGACCGTTTGAATCCAGAACGGGAACTTCAAGATTTTCTCATAAATTTGGTTCTCTATGAGTATATCTAGAACCATCCTTAAGTGTCTCGTGTGCTCCTCCTCAAAATATGAGTACACAAGGATATCATCAATAAAGACTACTACGAACCAGTATAAATAGGGCTGGAAGATTTGGTTCATGAGTCCCATGAAAAACTTCTAGGGAACTCATCACACCAAAGGTAATCAAAAAGTATTCGTAATGAACTTAGCGGAATTTAAAATCACTAAGTCCCATGAAACACTTTTGGGTCGTTTGGAATATCCTCATCCCATACTCGCAGCTGCTGATAACACGATCGAAGTTCAACCTTCAAAAACTATTGTGCATCTCTCAATTACTCAAAGAGGTAATTGATCCTCGATTGAGGATACTTGTTCTTTAGGGTCACTTGGTTCATGCACTGTAATTACACACACAACCTCAATATCCCGTATAACTTTTTGGAAAACAACATTGTGGATGCACAGGGTGAAACATTGGGTCCCACGAAGCCCTTCCTCTACAAGTCCTCCCACTACACCCTCAACTCATTAATATCTACTGAAGCCATCTGATATGATGGTGAGGGTATAGGTGTCATCTCAGGGTGTAATTTGATTCATAATTATATCTACTAATGAGGAGGTAATTATAGAACATCTTTAGGGAAGAAAACCTCATACTCCACCACTACTGCTGAGAACTGGAAACTCATAACATCTATTGCACCGAGGGTTAGGCTAGCTAAGTGGAGAGTGATCAGTTGTGCCGTCCTATGCATGATTCCATCCTGTGCTTCCTAGGTTTCCTTTTCACCAATAAAAGAGAACCTAGTTCCATTACTATAGACACACCACACCCATTTCCTGAAACAACCAATCTGGGAATAGACCGAAAAAACCAATCCATGACAAGAATGACATTATAAGGCCTCGATGCTACCACCAAGAGGTTATAATTGAAACGTTCACCTCATAGGGTAAGGTCAAACTGTTGAAATAGATTTTTTATCATTGAGCCTCCCCTAGTATGTGTCTCCAATTGTAAGGATTGAGTCAAAGGTTCTACCTGAATTTTAAGGTTTTATACAAGATATATTGTGAGAAAGGAGTGAATAGAACCTGTGT
The DNA here is from genome assembly GCA_963277665.1 of Viscum album. Taxonomy (NCBI): domain Eukaryota; kingdom Viridiplantae; phylum Streptophyta; class Magnoliopsida; order Santalales; family Viscaceae; genus Viscum; species Viscum album. The sequence goes on from OY728140.1 coordinate 862,731,172, forward strand.
CTATCAGCACTACAGATAAAGTTTAAAAATATATAGATCATACCGTAATAATCCATGGAGCCCTTGGTTTGTAAGCTTTGACTACATGAATATGTCCCTGCCCCTATTCTCCAACTCCCTGAGCTGGGCACAGACTACCTAGGGGTGGTGGTGTTAGCGATTCGAAATGTCGTCCACCTCCCACTACTCTCCCATATCCTCCACCACATCCAACACCTTGTGGATCTGAGTGATCCTACCTCTGCATCCACCTCAGTGGTCCATCCGCTATCTCCTTGTCAGAAGCATGGTGGGTTGGAAAATCTCAAGAAAGATGTTCCCTGCCATCACAGGAGTAGCATCGCCTCTCTCTAGGATTACTGGATCCACCCGGTGAACCCTAAATTGTAGATCCTCTATCATGGGACCTCCTCCTGGAACATCTCCCACGTTCGGATCCCTAAAACTGACATTGGCTCTTTTCTGCCGAGGTCTCTGCACCTGTATGTCCTCTGCTAACTGTCACCGGCTATTTTTGGTCATCCAAGAATCTATCAACCACCAAATCATGCTCAACCACCCCAGCATAAGTAGGAATGCTAAGAGGGATAATAATATCTAGGATGTCTCTGAACAGAACTATCTCAAAGTTCCGAGCCTAGAATTACTGATCCCCGACCATATCTATCGAGTACCTAGAATGGTTGGTAAACCTCGATGAATAATCAATTGTTGTCATACTGCCCTGATAAAGCTGAAGAACCTCCTGTATATGTAGAACACTTAGAATGACTATCAAAAACTCTTCTCTAAAGAGGTGCTTTATCTCTTTCCATGAGAGAGTCACCTCGTCATGAGTCTAGGTATCCTAACACCACCATATCTCTACTTATCCTTACAAAAGCCTCACTTCCAGGACCACCAAATGATCTATGGGTGTCTTGACTAGATAGAAAACTTAGGTCACCACCTCAATTCAGTCTTCATCCACCTAAGGGTTGTGATTGCCTTAGAACCTAAGGGGTATCTATCTCTAAAAATCATAAAGTGTGCTCAGCATGCACTCCTCATATGCTGGTATTGTAGGTACCACATTCTACTCTATAGGTGGTGGTACATCTAGTGTACCACCTAGTGGTAACATCTAATAAATCGGTCTCTATACTAAAGCCTCATCACCGTGGGGGACATCATTATGATCGAGTTACTGAATCCTAGCTGGTATGCATCCCAGAGGAATCATGTAGGAAAACTAGATGTACCACATTCAAAAAGTATATCAAGATAACTAAATCAAAAAGGATATTGAAACCACATCCCATTCTCATATGATACATGTACCATTATTTTCCCTACAACCATTTTTCTCATGTATTGAGTCAAAAAGTTGGTTATCAGAGTCCTGGTGTATGGATAAGTCATTCGCTGCACTAATACTATATTCTCTATCCTGAAAGAAGAACTCAAAACACATAATATAGTTTCCACAAACCAATCTCACAGAATCTCAATCCTAAGGTAAAAGGGACCACCATTGATACCACTCTATCATGACACATCCTAGTGTGGCCCATGTCATGACACCCCAATCCCACCTCTAATAGGAAAGGGGGTGGTGACTAGCACCAAGTAGGAATATCACTATCATGGGAGGCATTGCCTTAGTACCTATATGCATGCACGCATCTTCAATCCCAAAAATTCTGAAATGTAAAAACACTAAGTAAACATTGCATGTAAACCACTATCCCACAACCAGAGTACTACTGTGAAAGTACTGGAAATTACTCATGTCCGGAATATAAGCCCACCAAAAATAATGTCTGTATAAAAGTTTCAGATACTCATATACAAAAAATCCTACTTGATCTGACGTTAAGGCAAGGTACTAGGACTGCTTTCTGAAGTCGTATGAACACCTCGACCTGTCTGATCTCACAAGGCTCTATCTGGTCCTTGTTTTCCCTAGAATCTATCAACAGGTCACTCATCTACACAAGAAAAAACATGTGTGGGAAAATCCCATGTAGGGTTGAGTATAAAAATACACAGTAGGACACCATGAAACCCCAAATCAATACACAAAGAGATAGATACAGTCAACTCTACACAATTATATCTCTATAGAACATATAACAGGAATATACAGATATACTCAAACCATATAACACAGTCCAGGGTAATTCATAACCACTTTATACCACCATTAGGGATTCAGCTCGAAGATTCCACAAATCACTCATCCTAGAGAACACAATACTGAGTCTGATAGCACTGATAACTTTCATCTGAGAAGTACAATTATTTGAAGACCCTCATAAGAGAGATACATTGATAGATCTAAAGAGAGATATGATATATCAGAGGATGATAACTTCCAGATCCATTGAGTGAAACCATGAAAATCCATATGGATTAACCCGTTAAGTGTAGGATCGATGACCAGTGAAGTTGGTCATGGAAATAACTAAGACTCTACCTAGGTCATGAAGAAGTAATAGAGGTTCCGCTCTAGGCCTCTTGGGGGATTATGAAAACTCTATCTCAGAAGTCTTACTGAAGGGATCAAACTCCTGTGAGTAGGAAATGATACCATCAAACCTTCATGAAAATGATAAAAGGAATTAACACTAATGAAACTCATCCAAGATATGATAGACAAGGTAATCAATTCACATAGAAATGAGGGGGTGTATGGTGAGTAGTAGTCACACTTACCATTTCCCTTGAGACCAAATAATTCCCATGTAAATTGATTGTATGATTATAAATATGTCCAAGATAAAACCCATAATTGGTCTCAAAATAATTATCTTATTGCAAATATCCCAACTCCACTGAAGGAACATCAATTGGACATATGGTTTGAAGGATATGGTCATTTTAGTGAAACGGTCTAACTAGGGTCCAGCCTGAGTCTGATCAAAACTAGTTCGATCGACCCATCCCGAACCAGTCCGCTGGGTATGACCCATTAGGTCTGGTATAGCATGGCCCGACCTGGCTCCCTTGGTATGTCCCTCATACACATGGGCCAGATGGCCTGCCACATGCGGTCCTCCCTAACCACATGCCTTCCTAGTCCCATGGTGCCACACTGCATCCCATGAGGTCGGCCTGCCACGTCTACACGCACCCTGCACGATCTTTCTACCTACAGCCTCACCGCCAATATAGGCTCCCATGTCTCCCACCTGTTGTGTCTACTTTGTACTATGTTGTCCACCACACTGCTACACCTCACTGCCTCCAGTCACCACCGCTACAGCCGCTACACGCCCCTCCAGCTGCCGCCACCCCACCTCTCAGGCATTACCATGATGCCTCTCTAGACCGCCACATTGGACCCGTGCTAGTGGTCCCCTCCATGGACCACCGAGCCACATCTAGTGTATGTATTTAAAAATAGTTGTAGATATGGGTTCCTCAGGACCCAATATACATAGATTCAGCCTCTGCTGATGGTTTTCCACCACTTTTGGGGTCCAATTCCATTTGAAACCACCCAATAAGTTGAGTCGCAACTACGAGGATCAAACGGAGAAAGCACAAATAAAGAGGGGTAGAAAATCACCAAGAATGACTTGAGGAACAAACCTCAACCTTTGTTTATGTTGGAATCAATTCATTATCATTAGAATTAATAAAAAATAGAAAAAAATAAATCTCATAATAATTACACCACAATAAAAACCCATCCCACAAGAAAGATCGAACTGTATATCAAATTGTTTGTTGGTTTGTCAATGTTCATCATTAAAAACCAAGAACAGAGAAAAAATGGAAAAAATTCCCTACCTCAGGTTGGGACGATCGTTGACGGAGAGTGAAGCTGCACCGTCATCATTTTTCAATCCTAGATCCACTGAATTTGAGGATGTATCAATCCATCGATCTTCAATCCAAGTTCTGTTTATCATTCATCAGTTGGATCCTCCATAGGTTCACTCTCTATAACATCTTAGAGGAATTCTTGGGTTCTTTTGATAACCCTAGAATCCTGAAAATTCATTAAAAAGGGAAATCTCTGTATCAAATAGAAATATTTTTATTAAAATATTTTTATTTCTATTACATCTAAAAACTAATTTTTATAGTCAGCCCACACCATCCAATGTTAGGTCGCACCTAGGGTAAAATCTCTACTCTAAACACAACAATGTTGTCAGATTTTTTATCTGGGAACCCATTTAGATTTTATTCCACTTTTTTATGAAAACTACTTGTGTATGCTATATAAAGTTTAATATTTTTCAAAAATTTATTCTAGGAACACCAGGCCTCAAAATCGCACACTGTATCAGTGCCTGGTCTCAAAATAATTCAATATAATATTTAAAATAATACAAGGAAAAATCTGGGACATTAAAAAATTTCATTCCCTTTAATAATTTTCGAGGATGTTTGTGTCTACAATTATCAAATTATAAAAATATCATATTTCCTTTACTCTTCTTTGATATATTTCTTTTTTTCCTTAGCACTCAACCAAACTCTTCTTTTCATTATTTTCCTTAAAGATACAAGACCTACATAATTTTTTATTTAAATTTATGGAACATGATTCTATATTATCATATGATGAAAATGTTTGGGAGACTAGTAACCTTTAGAGGTTCTACTTAATAGCATAAAATAAATGGTGAGTCTTGGTTTCCATTTTTCATTTGTAGTCTATTGTATACCTTTATCATCTTTTAAAGATTACCTAATATTCAATAACACATTCCTCTTCCATATTCTTTTCAAATAGAAAAATTATATCCATTTCATCTAATTTATCTTGATGAAAATATTTTTCGAATAATATATCTTTAAAATTTTTCTATTTAAAGCTTTCTATTTTTTATATTATTTAGTATTCTTGATCAATGACTACCATAGATTAGAATATTCCTTTAAAAAATATACTTCCAGTATAAATTTTTCCCTTTTCTTTTTTCCCATAGATAGGAATATATTTTTGAAGTACTTAAACCCATTCTCAGATACCAATGGATTTATAGTTTCATTAAAGGATTGTGGATTTTATTGAATAAAATGATCGAACATAAGTGCAATACACCATGGAATAGAAATTTTCTCCAGAAAGACAATGTTATTTCTCATATCCTGTGTTAGTGGCCCTAATATGTCCAAGATTTTCTCAAATCCAACACATACTGTATTGACTTGATTATAATGCAAATCCATATATTGAGTATGAGTATGGATATGATTTCTCTTTATTCCATAATATTCCATCTCTACACACATAATAGGCTCATAACATCATCAATATTTAACTACAACAGAAAAATACCAAAAAGTTGTTGAATATTCTATAGGCTTATCTTAATTATTATGCTAGTTATGTACTTCTAAAATCTAGTTCCCAGAGTCCTTAAAAACCTTCTCTGATACCAACTATAACAACCCCATCTCTAGTAACCCAAATATGAGATTTACTTTATAAAATTGATACAAGATTCAAGGGTTATAATCACTAAGGATCGATCAGTTTATTAGTCTTTAGAGACTATATATATATATAGTATCTATATTATATTGGAAAAATTAAACATAACATGAAAAAAATTATTACATCCTTAATGATCATTCAAATATAACTTATGCATATCCTGGGGAAATGAAAACATAATAAAGGGTGAGATCAGATACTTAATAATGGAATTCATAAAATAAAAGATTTTATGAGTAAATAAGGTATAAAAAATATATAAAATTGGATAAAAAATAAATATTATATTTAATCAATAACTTGAGATTCAAAATATATCCACGGAAAATATCAACATAATAATCACATGGTTAATAATAACTAAAATATTAATGAAGATAATTTATAATGTCATATTTCATAATCTTACTATGAAGGCTTGATGCCAAGATATTATGAACCTTACCATTAAGGATTTGTGCCTAAAAAATTTTAACGAATATGTTGCTATACACTAAATACCCAACAAAATTGGACAATTATTTATCTCATGAGACATGTAGATGCATTAAGATGATATCTATAACTATGCCCCATACATAACTTACATATTTCCAATTAATTTCTTATATATTGAATAAAAATTATAATACATAATGAATATATCATATCAATAAATAAATATCCATATTGAATCAAGAATAAAGAACATCAATATTTTCCCAGTAAATTTAATAACTTTCATAAAAATATTCCTTCAACTAACACTTTAAATTAAATGGTATATAGTTAATAAAATATAAAATTATTATAAATGATACTAAATATATAAATGATATTTAAAATATATACATGAAGTAGAAAAATAATGTCTAATAAATAATAGAGAGTTATAGAGAACAAGATCTCAAGAAAGTGAATGTTATCAAAATAAGGTATAATACATAAAATAGTAAAGGGATATAGAAGACCATCAATTAATCATAAATTAATGTTTGAAATAAATTAATGTATTATGAGAATTAGTGAGGAAAATGGAAGTGAAACTTTAAAAAGATATTTACTTAAATAATTTATAACTTTTTTTATAAAAACAAAGTTATATATAATCTATTTAAATTTAAAAAATGTTTTATTATGAAAATATTAATCTATATTCCATTTTAAGGTCATTTTATAATCCATTCATTATTTCGTACCTGTTTACATCGACCCCTTATGTTTTTTGATAAATTTCTTTAAAACTACTTTGATATGTTTAACATTGTAAAAGGGGTTATGAAGTGGTTAATTCATCTATAAAATGTAAATAATTTCATGAATAAATTTTTATTAATTATATAAGATTTTAAAATCATCCATGGAATGTGGTAATAGAAAATTGAATCACATCTCTTTTTGGATGGGGAAGTCCATACAAATGCATGCACAACGTTACCATTTTCCAAAAGATAGTAGGGTAAGAAGGTAGATGTTATATTATATTTAAAAAATCATAATTATTTTATAAATATAATATATATTCATTAATTACATCTTTATAACCATATAATTGATTCAATGATGAAAAATGAATTACACGTTTATGTGGAGACAATACTTCATAAATACGCACAAGCGACATTTTCATTTTCTATAGGTTGGAGTGGAGATATGATTTTCATATTCCATTAACATAAAAACACATCATTATAGTAAATATACAAATTTTATTATTTTAATATGGATATTAATGCTTTTTAGAAGGTTTAAGAAGTAACGAACCTAAAAAATATCAGTAAGAACATATACCACTTCCTTTAGTAATCTCATTTGGGTTATAATTTAAGCCTTATTAAAGTTGTATTTTGGTGAGACCAGATTCTCTATATTAAGAAAAAATAAGTTTTAAAGGTATTTTGGTAGGTATTATGAATGTTAATTAGCCTAGTAAGTGTGTAAAAGTGAGGGGATGGTGCTACCTTTTATATATTAGGCGAGTGTAAAACTTGTAAATACTTGAAACCTTATTATATAATATATGTCTCACTAAAGTAAAGTGGATCAAAATTTACATTGTATAGAATATGATAAGGTTAAGTTATAAATCCAACCAACAAGTGATATTTAATAAAGTGTTTTTTATCTTGAACTGTATCCCATTATTTTAGCCATTTAAACCCATTTTACCCTAAATTGTGGTGATAAATTTCTACCATGGTTACTATTCATTATGAATGAAAATAAAATTAAACATATAAAAAAATTAGGGTATGATGATTCCAAATATAGAGACCATTTTAAAATATTAAATTTCAAGAAGTTTTTAAAACTTATTCTACTATATATTTATAAAATGCAATGAAAAATAATTTTTAGAAAAAATGATCCCTTAAGAATAAAAAAGATTTTATAACAAAATCATGTATAATATTGATTCCCATGAAATTAATTAGATTAGTCTAAATTAATAGAGGATTATTTTCCATTAAAATAAAATTAAAACTGAAAGTAACCTTTTAAATACTTGATTTAGTTAGAAGAACCAAATAATTTTTATTTGACTAAAAACGTTACTTAGATTTTCAAAATATCAATCATAGATCTCCATGTTCAACATTATATTTTAAAATTAATTATAATAAAGGTATATTTTTTCTATAAAATGGTTTCATAAATTTTTAAGTAATTCATATAACATGACAATGTTATAAAAGCAACATTGTCGATATTTTTTACTATTCACCCAAAAATCAATTATTTCTAAAAAATTTAACAAATTCACCCTAAGCTAATTTTGACACACTAAATTTTAAAATGAAATTAATTTCATAAAATTATAATAATAAAATTTTTTATTTATATTTTAATAATATTATTGAATAAATTTAATTCCATTTTATTATAGTTTCTTTATAATGAAATGTTTACTTGCTATAATTGAAGCTTGGGTGGTACAGAACAACTTGATGAAAAACTAAAATAAGTTCATAGACTTATGTAAAACGCATTTAGAACCCACAGAATACCACTTCCACTACTCTAATCTAACCAAATATTTTCCCAAAGTTCTTTCTTTTCGAATACTTAATCCAATATGGGATTGAGCTTCACAATCCTAACAATCACACATTTTAAAATAGCTTCAATGAATCAAAAAATACTCAAAAAATTTAGAAAAATCATACCTTAATATAAAATTATATTGAATACAATGATCCATATTCATTCTATTCCATTCAACTAAGTCCAATATAGGCACATTATTTTCCCAGGAACTCCTAAACTATAGTATTTGTGAACATATCCATTGGATTTTGTCATACAGATATATTACACAACCCTAGAACTCAATCTTCAAAAAACATCTAGATGTAATGGTACTTTAAGTTCGTTTTCTTCATCCTCACATGAAACAGAAGATTTTTGGGAAGTGTGTTGCAACCTAATTATCATAGTAGAGTAATGAATTTTATCATATACTTATAGACTCTTCAATTAGATGTTTCAACCATACCATATACCTACTTTATTCTATTTCCACAACATATTTTTATTCCATTGTAAAGATTTCAACCACCAGTTGTAGCCTTGATATCCATCTCACCATGGTTCCACCAAAGGTAAAGACATAACTAGTTGTGGTTTTCTGTGATTCCGAGTCTTCCCAAAAAAATTCACCAACATACCAATCCAATGAATAATAATATTTGAAGAAAAGGGATAGATATTCCATTACTTTGAGATATATCATAATCCACTTCACAACTTCCCAATACTCTTTACCTAGATTTTACATAAACTGACATAAAACTCCCACTACAAAGGAATGACCTGATCGAGTTCGCACTATGTAATACATGATACTTCCTACCATTGATGAATGTGGTATTCCAATAATTTTCATGGATACTTTTTTCATTCACGTCGTTTTTTATTTTGAGAGTTTTAAGTGTCTAGAAAGAGGAGTTGAAACAGCTCTACATCCAATCATTACAAACTTTTATATGATCTTTTAGAAATAATATTTCTGAGATAAAATCAAAATTTCAGTCCTATTACCTCACTAAATCCTCATTAAAAACAATTAAAATTTTGTTCAAAAAAAAATATTCTTGATTTATTTATTAACACTCAACACCGATCTTTATGTGAATTGAGATATATTATAAAAAAATTATTATTTAAATGTGGCCATTATAAAATAGTCATTGAATTGGAGGGTATCAATAAGATTAAACAAATTATTGTATATATATATATATTTTTGTAGAAATAAATTTTTTACTAAATTAAAATGTATTTGTTAATTAATAATTTGTAAGTGCTCAGTTTTTAGTAATGTTATTTTTTGTTTCAAAAATATGTTTTCTTCAAAAAAGATTTTTATTGCATTTTTTCTATAGATATTATAATTAATTTTATAAAATTTTAGATATTTAATTTTATAAAAATGATATAATTTTTAAAATTATAATATCAAAATTATCTTAGGGTGAAATTTTGGGATTTTACTAAAAAGATTGATTTTTCGGTGAATAGTGAAAAATAAATTTTTTTGTAAAATATTCATTAATTTTCATTGAAAGTTACCATAATGATTTATATTCTATATTAATTTACCAAGTCATCCTTTTATATTATATAATTAATTACATAGTAATCAATATTTAACTTGATTTTTTTACAAGTTCATTTTTGGGCTTAAAAACAGATTTTCTCTAAAAACTGTTTGTATGGACGCAATGTGGTTTTATTTTAGTTAATTAAAAAATTAAACATTTAATAATTATTTTAATGAAATTTATAGATTATTTATTCAATAAAATTAATTTACATTCATTTTATGGTTTTTACTAGTCATGGAATAATAATATTTTTTATGCTTAAAATGTATTTTTCCAAAAACTGTTTTCATTGTATTTTGCCCCCATTTTTTTAAATAGGTGTAGGAAACTTCCAAAAATTTAATATTTAAATATTAAAACTATATTTTGAATATATATAATAAAATTTGGTAAATATTTCCCTTTTATTTATTCATTATGAATAGTAAACTTGGTAAATTTTTTGATACATTAGTAAGGCTACAACGGGTAAAACCGAGATAAAAATTTGGGATAGGGATTTAAAACTTATATAAAAAATTAATTTAGATTATTGTATGAGTTTATTTTTTTAATAATCATCCAATTTTATATAATATGTTTACTTGGTGTAATTTCTATTTTATTATAAGTTTATCTTATTTTAATAAAATAATTAATACAAAATACCACTCTCTTGACTTTAATATCTCAATTTTTTTAACCAAAAGGAAAATAAAAGGATAAGTTAAGTTATAAATTTTTATTTGATATATAGATTAATTATTTTAGTCATGATAATTTATTTTTAATTTATATTAATTTAATAATTAACTAAAATGCTTACGTAATGCCGAGACAATATTTATTTGATTAATAGGAAAATAAAATAAATGATATAAAAAATATTAAATGTAATACAATTAAGATGAATTATAAAGTCAAAAAACTAGAAAAATATATCATATTAGTTATTTATTAATATTTTATATTCTAATTAAATTTCTTTCATGTTGTTTTAAATTTCAAATTATGAGAATAGATCTTAAAATAAAATTAAACGTATTTTATGTTAAATATATTTCACTAAATTATTTAAAAATAATAAAATTTATAATGGGATGATTAGGATTTCAATTGGTGTAAAATTTTATAATTTTACATTTATAATAAAATTTTCACCTTATGAGTAAAATGGTAACCCTTTAATATTGAAAAAGTTATTAACACTGTTAAGGTTAAAAGTGGTCAACCAAGGGGTTAAACAAAAAGATAAGGTTTAAAATGCTATCTAAACTTGTAAAAATTTAATTTTTTGATTATATTAAGATCAATTATTCCTTATAGATTCATTAATATCATTTTTTAACCATTTTAAAATAGTTATAAAAATATTATATTATAATATTTCATATATTTCCAAAAATCACATTAATGATATTTTATAATAAATAATATTTTATTAAATGATTTTAAATTTATAAAAATAATATATTTCTAAGTGAATGGTATATGGTAAAAACATATCAACCATGGTGTATTTATGGTTCAATTTTCCTTTTATAGTAACTTTCTAGACCCCTAAAGAGTATGAAACATTGATATGACAATAATTGTCAAAAGGATTAACAGGAGGTTAAAACTAAGGTTAAAGGGTTATATTATCACTAAAACTTTTATAAATATTATTTTATGAGATAATTCAGACTTATTCACACCCTATATTATAAATATATTAATTTTGAGTCACTTGATTATAAAAAATAATTTATATTATTTTAATACTTTAAGCAATTTTAGGAGTGCCCCTCCCTTCACTTACAAAAGGGAACCCATTATACTCTATTCCTCATGATTTTTGACCCACATATCTTATAAAATATCAACCATAATATATTCCTAGATTAATTACATAATTATGTAGATATTTGTCTTTCCAAAATACCATACATTCAAGTCTATAGCTGTAATTCAAAATAGATTTCTCAACAAAAATGTATAATTCTTAACTGAGCATTTTTAAATTTTATTTACTAATCCACATCATATATATCCATGGTATACATTATAAAATAATTAATTTACTCTATTAAATATACTTAGTTATTATTATGATGGTGGAACAACAATTATCCACCTTCTTTTTATCAAATAGAAAGCGAAAACATCGCTCGTACGTACGTACGACTTACCATATCCACATAAAGGTATAGTTAATTTTTCAACACCACTTTAATTATATGGTTATTATTATGGTTTAAGTTTCATATATGTTACTTATTAAATAATTATTGTTATTTAATTATAATTTCGTATCTACCTTCTTACTTTACAGTCTGTTCGAAAATGATAACATTGCGTGTGCGTATGTGTAGACTATCACCTCCATAAAGCAATGTGATTTTTTTAGTTTTTAATTTAAATGAATGGTAATAAGGTAATATTTAATTAATATATTATACATATATTTATAATAATTATTTTTTAATGTTGAATTATTATTTTCCATTCTTTTGTTACATCCTTTGTAAAGTGGAAACAACGTTCATGTGTGCGTACAACATACCATCTCCATGAACAAAATAATGAATTTTTCTATCTATTAATTTTATGGATGCATATATACATATATAATGAAAATATATGATATTTATATCATTATTAAAATTATGTATGTGATGTAACCACGTTAAAAGTTCAAGGACTAGAACTACCGAACTAAAATTCTCATGAAAAATGAAACAATTAACACCCAAAATTATGGTTTTAAAAAAGAATTATTAATAAATGGGTGTTGAAATGTTATAAGTAGATAATATATGATATTATAAGTATTTACATGACTCTGTTACATAATTATAATAAATTTAAATTTATTATAAAAGAGAGTATATTACTTTTGAAGAAAGTTGGAATTGAGGTGAGAGTTTCTCATCTCACTTCTATGATATTTATACCATATTCACCACTTGTTTCCTTTGTGTAGTGTATATAAATCCCATGAATGTATTTTGTTTATTTTTAATGAAAATTATTGGGATTTAGAAATCCATATAAGGTTTTATATTTCATTAGGTTTTGATACATATATCACTAAAGCAGTAGGGAATTTATGTTACAATATCTTTGTTTATCGACATTGCTTATGATTGTGCTTCAAATGATGGAATTTTATAACATATATATCAATGATCCCATGAATTTTATTATCCTATATTTGATTCTAGAGAATATATGTTTTCCTTTTATTTTCATCTATTTGTGTATTTGAGATATTGAAAGAATAACTTTAAGGAAATATGACTTTATTTATCTCATCAGTTGAAAATCATTTTTCTTCCATATCCTTGTTTTATTTAAAATGTTTTCAAGAATTTTTTACTATTATAATTTTAATGTTTAAACTCATGTTTAACCAAGTTTAAATTTTTATAAAAAAAAATTAAAATGCATCTTCTTTTCTTTTTATGAATGATACACTTTTGAATTTTTATTAAAAATGTGAAAGTAGTCTTTTTTAATGCACATGGAATGAAAAAAAATTACAAATATCATGACTAATGAAGTTTTTTAATATGAATTTATAATTTTATGAGGCTCCATTAAATGAAATTTTTTTAACAATATTTTGAAAAATTATAAATTTTAAAGTAGTGATTGCAAAGTGAAAAGGGTATTTTCCTAAATAAATATTCCGTGTGATATTTTTAATTAATTTTCATCTAAGATGAAATAATTTATGTTACTTATGATTTACTAGGGATATTATGTAATGAAACATCCTTATTATTTATCTATATGTTTTACGATTATGATTATGAGATGCGTTTAAAACCCATTTCCTTTCCATAGGTTGTAATATTTGATGAATTATTTATGATATTGTGGAATACATATGAAGGTATTATGATTATGTGATGGATTGGTCCATAATTACATATATCTCAAATGTATTGGGTAAATATGGATAACTCATTAGATAAATATGTTATGTGTGAACCTAATTTTATGTTTACAATTTTATGTGTGGGAATGGTTTTCTTGTGCATATGATTATGCATGGATTTGGTTTTCATGTCTATAAGATTATGTGTGCACCTTGTTTCATGTAAACAAGTTTATGTGAGGGCTTAATTTCATGTCCTTAACATAATGAGTAAACTATTTTCTATTTATACATGTTCACAATGTTATAATCATATGATTTTCCCACATTCCTATGTCTATTTCAGGCTCTCAAGGCTTATGAATTTATATTTATGGTTCCACACTCTCATGAATATGGCTATTATTATGATATTGTTACATACCATGACTCATATTTTTTTATCTATGACACATTGGGTATAAAAATTTAAATTTATGATCATGATCTCATACCCTTATTCTTATCTTATTCTCATGTATGATCATTTATTGATATCTCCTATATTTACCCTTATTAAGTATCTGATATCACACTTTCTTATGTTTTTCCTTTCCTATGTTAAGTATAAATGTTTTATATACGGTAAACCTAAGAAGTATTTTATGTGTGAAATAATGAAGATAATTTACTAAATAAGAGGATTATGTATCTAATATCCAAAGACTCTAATATTTTATGGTACTAGTTTTAATCATAGTGTTGTGTATTGAATATTAATCTAAAATGATGTAATATTTATTTATGAAAATATCAGGTTTCTATAGTGGGTATTAGAGTAGGGATCAGTTAATATTTAGAAATTAGGGTTAGAAATATTTAGTGAAAATCATAGGGATAAGTTTAAGTATATGATAACATCCTAAATTTTTTTTAAGGAAGATATTTTGTGGGTTTCCTATAAATACATCTCTTTCTAGATACTACATGTTGATGTGGTTTTAAAAAAATATTTTAGGGGTAATATCCCCAAAAAGAGTTGGTTGAGTATATATTCACCCCTATTCTGGTTCTAGGTGAGTTTACTATTTACTATGAACTTGGTTTGACACTCTCAGTAGATATGCTAGGGTTAACTAAAATTTTACTTATGAACTATTATAAAGGATTTTAATACATAATAACAAAGGATATCCTAGGTTAAAACTAAGGTGTCATAGATTTAAAATACGTTTCTATTATTTATACATCTTATAAATGATTTTTCATGATTATATGATCTCTCACTATGAATATTATTGATCACACTATAATTTTTTGTAATAGTCAATGTATATAAAATAAAGGAGTCATGTGAATAATTAATGTAGTGGGAAATGAAATTTTCATACACATGAATAACCAAATGGATTAAGATATACGATGCAATATTTTGTGACTATACCCACTCAAATATCAATATATGAGAGGTAACATGGATCATGTTGAACACATGAATTCATCAAGGGGAGAGAAACACACCATTTAATATTTTATGCGGCAACGTCCACCCTCATTCTATGGGTCTTATGATCCACTAGTTAATAAGAAATGGATCAATGTGATGGAAAATAAATTTTACGTTCTTCAATTCTTAGGACATGGAAATTTATTCTAGTTGTGTATCATTTGTAAATATAAGTATAATAATGGTGTAATAGTTTTAAGAATACGACGCAATATGGATAAATTGAATCCATGGAATGGGAAGAGTTTAAGAGGATATTTTTATTAATAACTTCCCTCATATTCTATGTAAAAAAATGGATAACGAATTTCTTGATATTATGAAAAAGTATAATGAATCCATTGGTACCAATAAGGAAAATTTTAGAAGACTTGTAAGGTATTTTTATAGTTTGATCATCAGTCCTGAAAGAAACAATTACTAATTCTTTAGTTGTTTAAAACCAAGTATTCAAAAGGCATTAACCATAAGGGACATTTTATCTATGAATAAATCATTAAATTTTACCTCAAAGTAGAAATGGAAGCTTGAAACTCTCATGGTTTTTGTGATAATAAAAAAATATGTAGTTTCATGGATGGTCCAATAGTATTTCACATGGAGGGAAAAAAGTTTCCACCAATTACTTTTAAAAAATATGATATGGTGCACTCAGGTGAATGAATATTCAAACAAGAAGATATTTTAGGTATGGGAAGTCTAGACATCAAGAAAAAGAATGTCTAAGTGATGTGAAGAGAACAGTAATGAAATTATTAGAGAGAGATCTCAATATAATACACCACTCACAATTCAATTATATAGAAACAAGGAGCTTGAATATTATGAGAATAAAATACCTATTACAAGGTCTAATGAGGATAATAAGACACAAAAACTTCTGAATTCAATGTAAAAAAGGGAATGACTATGAAATCACAATAGTTGAAGTGAATTATGATAATTAGGGGACACTTATCTTTCACTCAAGATTTGGGATTTCTGGGTTGAAGGTTGTATGAATAAGCCCAAAAATATTATTGTTCATCCTTTAGATAAATTATATATATATATGATCATTTATTATCTCTATCAACATATATTCCATTTAAATTTGTAGAATAAAGAAATCATATTTGATATTTTAAATCAATCTATGATTTTGTATCAATAGAAGTATGAACCCGAACTTCCAATAGAGATAGTTTTTTCTAATATAGAATTGTATTTAAGGAATAAATTATAAATTGTCTTTTGAGATAATATATGATTTTATTTTGAATTTATCTTGGGAAATTATTAGTATATTTTGGAGAATATATGATTAGGGTATACACATTTTGGTATGAGACATTATGAGTGAATAAACTTATTTCAAAAACATTATTAAGTTGGCCATGGAAGGAAATGAGATTAAAAAATTCTAATATTTAGGTTTCAAAATTGGTAAAACATATTTTTGAGGAAACATAAGGTTAATTATTTATGAAATGGATTAATTTGAACATTGGGTGTTATTATTAAGGTTTTAGAGATTAATTTATTATATTTATCCATATTTTATAACTAGTTCTAACTATTTTGATTGTTTTAAATATTTAGAGAAAGAATTAAGGACTTTTCATTATTTTATGGATCTAATGATCTATTAAAAGATAGTTTTAGTGCTCCAGGCATGAAAAATTAATCTTTAATATTCATTTATTAGATTAATATATGAGTTATAAATTCATCGAATCACAACCAAAGGTTGAAATCGTGATTATGAAATGGAAAGAAATAAAGTAAGTATATTTTATTATATTCTCTATCTTTATAGAAAAATATAAACCCAGCTTTAATAAAATTATATTGAAATAAAAAAATTTATCCTTTTACCTTCATTTCTAATGAATTTATGGTCTTTTCATTCCTTTATAATTTATGTTTTTATGGTAATTAAATTTCTCATGATCATGTTCTATATCACTCTCTATTAGTACTTGGATGTTATTTTTATCCTCCATGTCTATAATTTAACTTCCCACTAATATTATCATTATCTTACAGTATTATTATGTGTTATTTTAGGTAAATTTAATGTTTCCCACTTTCCCTTTTTTAAAAGAAGTTTAATTATCCCTCTATAGAATGTTCATTTTAAATAAAGGTATTTTCAAATATTTAACCTTTGATAACTCAGATAAAATTAAAATGGAATAATTTATTTAAGTTGGGGCTGAATATAACACCATAAAATTTTATTTTATATAATAATGATCTTGATATATTGTTTAACACACAACACTAATCTTTAAGTGAATTGAGAAATATTATAAATATAGTATTATTTAAATGTGACCATTATAACAAACTCTTTGAATTTATGGGTATGAATAATGTTATCCAAATTATAAAATATATATATATATATATAATTGTTTTATTTAAGTAAAATTTATTAGTGAATGTATAATATATAAGTACTTAATTTATAGTAGTTATTTTAGGATTCAAAAATATGTTTTCATCAAAATGGTTTTTATTATATTTTGTGTGTAGATATTATAATTAAATTATAACACTTTTAGAAATTAAATTTTATAAAAATGATTAAAAAATTTAACTCATAATATCAAAATTATGTTAGGGTGAAAATTTGGTATCTTTATGAAAAGATTTATTTTTTGGTGAATAGTAAAAAATACCGTTTTTCGTAAAATAATCATTTATTTTTATTAAAAGGTCCCATTATTCGTTGAATTTTATATAAAATTAATATATGTATCCTTTAATGTGATTTTATATAATTATTTACATATTAATTATAATTAAATATGATATTGGTATAAGTTCATTTTTGGGTTTAAAAAACATTTTTTCTAAAAATTGGTCTTATGTATGTGATGTGTTTTTTAATTAAATAATTAAATAAATAATGAATAATTATTTTAATGAAATTTATAGTTTATTTTTTCAATAAAATTATTCTACATTCATGTTATGGATTTTATTGGGCATGTAATAAAAATAAAACCAGTTTTATGCTTAAAACTTATTTTTCTAAAAATGAGTTTCATTGCAATTTGTACACTTATTTTAAAATAGAATTATTCCACTTCTATAAATTGAATCTTAAAAAGTTAATTCCATATTAATAATAATTATGATTAAATTTGATAAATATTTCCCTTTTATTTTTTTTCATTATGAATAGTAATCTTGATAAATTTTTGGTAGATTAATAATGGTAAATGGGTAGAACATGGATATATTTTTCAGATAACTCTTTGAAATTTTTATAAAATTTTAATTTATCACATTTTACAACTATATTGTGGCCATACACATCCATTTTTTTATAATATAGAAACTTGGCTCCATTTTCCTTTGATTATAACCTTTATATTATTTTAATATAAGAATAAATACAAAATGTCACTCTCTTTATTTTAATAACTCTAAAATTTTTACATAAAGATAAAAAGAGGATATGTTTGGTTAGAAATGTTTATTTATAGATAAATTAATTTTTTTTATCATATGATTTTTTTTTATTTTTATTGATTTAATAATTACCTTAAATTCTTACAAAATGCCAACATAATATTTATTCAACTGGTAGAAAAATAAATTAAATGATTTTAAAAATATAAAAAAGTAATACAATTTGGATGAATTATATTTTAAAAAATTAGTTAAATATATAATATTAGGTATGTTTAAAATTTTTATATTTCAATTTCATTACATTCATGTTGTTTTCAAAGTCAAATTATGAGAATAATTATTAAAATGAGATTAATATTATTTTATGTTAAATAAATTTTATTAAAATATTTAAAATTCATAAAAATAATTAAAGAGAATAATTAGGAGGATAAATTGTCTAAACTTTTGTCCCATTTACAATTATTATCATATTTTAAAATTATAATTAAAATTATAAACTATTAATGTTGAAATTGTATGTACTGTGGTTAATGTTAAAATTGGTTAACCATGGGGTTAAACCAAAAGATAAGGTTTAAAATGATATCTAAACCTATAATTTTTTTGGATTATATAAAGATTATATATTCCTTATATTATAATTAATATTATCTTGGAACTGTTTTACATGAGTTAGATACATATTATATTATAATGAATCATATATTACTAAAACTGATATTATTGATATTTTATAATAAATAATATTTTATTAAATTATAAAAAATTTATAAAAATACTATATTTAGAAAATTTAATAGTATATGGTTAAAAATATCAAAAAGGGTCCATTTATGTACCAATTTTTATTTTATAATAACTTCTTGGACCCCTAAAGAATAAAAAATATTAATATCAAAGTAATTGTTAAAAAGGTTAATGGGGGTTTAAACTAATTGATAAGGTTTAATACATCATATAAAATTGTGTAAATATTATTTTATGTGATTATTTATAATAATAATCATCTAATATTATAAATATTTCAATTTTCAGTCACTTGATTAAAAAAATTAATTTATATTAATTTAATACTTTAAATAATTCTAAGAGTACCCCTCCCCTCACTTATAAATGGTACATATTCTCCTCTCTTCCTCGGACATTTTGTGTATTAAATATCCAAAAATCCTTATAATTATACCTTACTAGATTCATTAACCATATCCTATAGCTTCTAGTCTTATCAAAAGACCATCCCTTCCAGGATTAATGTGTATACCAAAAGAGGTATCACAATAAAGATGTATACATATAAACTGAGTGATTCAAATTTTATTTCTTATTCTACCTCCAATAAATCCATGGAATAATTTTTAAAATAATTAATTAATTATATTTAATATACTTAATTTTTATTATGATTATTTAAGAACCATTATCCACTTTCTTTTTATCCTATAGAAAGAAAAGGCATCACTTGTGTGTGTGTACGTCTTACCGTCTCCACTTAATGGGGTAATTATATTTTCATCACCACATCATTTATATGGATATTATAATGGGTTTAATGTTTCTATATTTTATATTGAAATTATTATTCTTATATAATTATAATATTATATCTACCTTCTAACTCTTTAGTCTGTTCAAAAATGATAACATCGCTCCTGTGTACATGTGGACTACTACCAACACAAAGTGATGTGACTCTTTTTTCATTTACACTTTACATGGATAGTAATAAAGTTAAATTTAATGGATATATATGATATATATTATATAATAATTATGTTTTAATGGTTATTTATTATTTACCTTTATTTCATTCCATCCATCAAAAAGGTGAAAACAACATTCATGTGTACGTATAGCATACCATCTCCATGAATGATGTAATTCATTCTTCTATAACTAATTTTTATGGAATAATATATATATATAATGAATATATACTATATTTATATCATGATTAAAATCCTGGATAGGATGTAACCGTGATCAAAGTACAAGGAATGAAACTACCAAACCGAAATTCTCATGAAAAAATGTAACAGTTAACACCCATAAATAATGACTTTAACAATGAATTATTAATAAATGGGTGATAAAATGTTATAATTAGATAATATATAATATTATAAGTATAAAATTTATTCTATTATATAATTATAAAAAAATTAAATTTATTGTACAGGAGTTTAGAATGCTTGGGAATAAAGTCATACTCATAGTTAGGGTTTCTCATCCCACTTTTATTCCTGTGAAACCTATACCATATTTACCACTTTTTTAATTTATATGGTATATATATTACTCATGAATATATTTTATGATTCAATAATGAAAATTATTGGAATTTAAAAATGCATTTAAGGTTCCCTCTTTCATGAGGTTTTTATATGGATATTACCAAAGAAGAAAGGTATTTATGTTTCAATTTCATTGTTTATCGAGATTGTTTATGATTAATTTTCGGATAATGGAATTTTAAGAAATATATCTCAATAATCCTATGAATTTTATTATAGTATATTTAATTCTATATATTAGATGTTTTCCATTCATTTTTCAGTCTTTATATATTCAGGAAACTAAATGAATATTTTTAAGAAAATTCGACTTTATTTATATCTTCAATCAAAAATCCTTTTTAATCCATGTTTGTGTTTTCTTTAAGATGTTTTCAATACTTTTTTACTATTAAAAAATGAATATTTAAATTATTCTGTAACCTTGATTTAATTATTATAAAAAAATTCAAAGGAATCTTTTTTTCATTTTTTGACTGAGGCA
The DNA here is from genome assembly GCA_963277665.1 of Viscum album. Classification (NCBI taxonomy): domain Eukaryota; kingdom Viridiplantae; phylum Streptophyta; class Magnoliopsida; order Santalales; family Viscaceae; genus Viscum; species Viscum album. The sequence continues at coordinate 862,752,714 of OY728140.1, forward strand.
CTTTTTATTTTTTACCAAAAATATCACTGGAATATTTGTTTTAACTTACATTCAAAGAATTAAATTTCCCTCCATAATGAAAATTCAATTCTTTTAATCTGATTTTAAAATTTTCAAAGTTTTTTTTTCAAAGAAACTATTTTCCATAATATTTTTAAAATTTATATATTTTAAATCAGGGATTTCAAAGTAAAAATGGAATTTTCTTCCAGAAATATTTCATGTGATATTTTAAAGCCATTTTCATCTAAGTGGAAATCCTTAATGTTAATTATGGTTTACTATGGATAAGATGATGTAATGATACTGCCCTTATTATTACTCTAGATTGTTTTATGATTATTATGATGAGATATTTATGAAATATATTTACTTTATAAGTGTTATGATATATAAAGAATTATTTTTGATCTTCTGGAACACATATGAATGGATTATGATTATGTTATGGGTGGGCTTGGAATTATATAGACCTATAATTCATTGGGTAATATATTTAACTCGTGAGATAGATATGTTATGCATAAACCTAATTTCATATTGATAATTTTGTGCATGGACCTGGTTTTTCTGTCTATAATACTATGCATGGATCTAGTTTTCATGTCCAAAAGATTATCCATTGACCTAGTTTCATGTCCATAAGTTTATGTGATGGCCTAATTTTATGTACTTAACTTAATGAGTGAATATTTTTTAATTTATAAATGATAATAATGTTATAATATTATGTTTTTTCAACATTCATATATCTATGTTATGATCTCACGGATCATGAAAAATTATTTATGAATCCTCACTATCATGAATATTGTATATTATTATGATAATGTTTTATTCCATGAATCATTTTTATGATCTATGAAATATTGGGTATGAAATTGGTAATTTATGATCATAAAATAATACCCTTATATTTATCTTATACTCATGTATGATCATTGATTGATATGTCATATGTTTACCCTTACTGGACATCTAAGCTCACCCTTTCTTATGTTTTTCCTTCCATTTGTTATGAAGATATTTTTTAAGTAGGGTACACCTAAGAAGCATTTTATGTGGGAAATATTGAAGATATTTCATTAAATAAGGGGATTATTTATCTTTTCACTAAAAAAATGAATCCTTTATAGTTGTGGCATGGATTATAGTGTTATGTATTTAATATTAATTTGAAAATATGTAATATTTATATATTTAAATCCTAGATCACTATACCTAATGCATAATATTTTCCTCACTTATTTAAGATATTTAATTTCAAATTTCCATGATAATTAATTAATTGTATCTTAGTTCCAATGAATTAACATACCCATCAGATTAATTTTATCCATGTAAAATATTTGGATGGTTAAATTAGTTTCAATGTACTCCATTCAATAGAAACAATTATCAAAGTCACTCTTCATAAAACCATTATCCTCTAACAATGAGTTAAAATTTCAGTTCCACTATCATGGGGCTTATTTCAACTGATGGTGATTTTTCTTGAGTTTATTCACCATGTCCAAGTTTTATTGATCCATAAAACCAATATGTTTCTATATATTTCCACCTATGTATCTTCATGAATTAACTAAATATTCACATCCATTTTCTCCAGATATAATCCTTTAGAAGAAACCAATCTGGTCACAATTTAAATGTATGTATGTTTAAATAAAAAAGATAAATTTTCATTCAATTAAATTCTCTCCTTCTGTAAAAAATAATTCACTACTAGCTTCACCTTATACCTCATACTTCTATTAGCTTCATCTTTCAACTAAAGAATATACATATTTTCAAGTTACCTATTTTTTGTGGATAAATATTTTTAACTCCAATGAGTTATTAACATGAACAAAAATCAACACCTCTTATATGGAAAAATCCCACACATTGGAATTACTATGGGTATCCACTTATTTTGAGATTTCTGATTCTCCGTTATTCATTAAAATGATAAAATTACAGTCAAATCCATACCTTAATATTAGTTATCTATTATTTATAAATCTCTATAATACTCAACTTTCACTATTTACTAAGTAACAAACTCTCAAAAATTATGAATTATAAATGATTCATCTTTATCATTCCATTTTCCACTAGGGTCTTCATACCTTTCTCACTATGTTTCCCAAACTAATGGTTCCATAGATCTGAATTTTTGATTATTAAATTTATGGAAAGTTAAGCTCCCACATCTCTTATATTCATGTACAATGTTCTATTATTTACACATCTAACTATGGCAAGATAACACTTGGGGTTTTTCCATAATACATCAGAAAAGTTTTTTCCATATCCATATTTATCCAATTAACCATCTAAAATCAGGTTCTTCTCGAGTCTTAGAATATGATGAACTTCCTTCAGCATAATAAATATTCCATTTTTAAAATTCATTTTTACATCTATCTTCTACATGATATTAATATATTCATCATATTCTAGATTCACTATTTTAAATCTTTTATGAATATAACTTTTCATGCATCCCTTATCACCAGTGGAGTGGAAAGATGCTCCAGAATCTATTATCAAATATTTGACTAGAGATGTGACACTAATAAGTAGATTGGAACTACTTTATCTATCTGGTACAATGAAACTTATTCTGATGTAATTTTTTCTTCTATAATTTCCTCTGTACTCATGTAAATCCTTCTTCAAAAACCCATTTTACCATATTCCAACACACTGGTCTGAGTATCGTAGATTAAACTCTACTCCTCTCTCACAATTTTTATTATAATAATCCTTGATTTCTTTTATAAGTTGAGAAACCTATTACCTCTAAACTAAGTGAATTTATAGAAGGTTCTTCAGTATCCCTCCTTTGGATCTATTCATTTAGAATAATGTTTCAAACATATTGGAACATCAAGCCACCATTTCCACTAAATTTACTTATTGTTATTACCATTGCTTCCCATGATTCTGGTAATAATGAAAACAATAATATCATGAAAAAAATAGTATCATGAAAACATTATCTATTAATTTTACCTTTATAGAATCAATCTTTCTCTAGATCAAGTTATAAACACAATCTTCTAGGAAGTTAAAGGCCCATGTGATGGAAGGTACTCCCAAATTTAATGGAAATTCTATTCATGAAAAGGTTGAAGTATCTAAGGATGATCTTGATAGGAATGTCCTGAAAGAGACCGACATGGTAACCATACAATAATTGGAGATTCTTGTGCACTCTAGAGAAGTAATATAGAAGAAATCCCTTGTGCTTAATGTTTCAAATGAATATGGTCACAAGATGATGATAAGAACCATTCAGAAGTCCACCAATAGAGAACAGAGTGATTTTATTGAAATGTAGAATCGAATCTTGGTTATAGGATTTAACATGGGGAAAATCAACCAAGAGGATTTCATGCAAGCATGGGAAAGACTATCTCTCCTCTTGGAAGACCGTATACAGGATGATCGAGAAAAACGGGTAACCTCTCTCCCTTGGAATCTCATTAAGGATAAGAATTCCAATAGGCTTAAGTTGTCTTTTGATAACTTTTTTCTTTTGGGGTTTCTCACTTTTACCTGAAAAGTGTCTTCTGGATAATAATAAAAAAATTAAAGTTGAAAAAAAATTTATAGACATTAATATGATCTAAAAATGATCTTCCTTATGATAGCATCATCTTTTTCAACTATCAAATTAATCATACTTTATTGAGTTTTGAATAATTTTCATACATTTATTATAGGGATAACATTAACTCCCATTTATTCTTCTTATCCATAATTTTTAGAGCCACGTTTTGGGATAAAGTCATCCAAAAAACCCTAATGTTTTTTAATCCTTATTTTCACATTCATCTTTCTCATTTTCTCTATCCTCTCACCTATTAACATAATTTATTGATATTTATATATTAGATGTTCCTCTATATATATACTCTAATAATTTAAATTATTCCAATTATATTTTTTATATGGACCTTACTATCTTTCAATGTTATCACCTTATGATGCAATAACTCTTAATGAATCAAAAAACATCTACGGAATATGAGAAGTTTTCCTAATTTTTTTCGATTAAACCAATGAAATTATAATAAAAAAACCTATTACTTATATGATACCAATTATTTATAATTAAATATAAAAAATATTTATTATAGGTTCATTACTAGAATATTACACTAGTGGAGACAAATGTCTAGAAGGGATCCCCACAATGTCAATGTATAAAAACTGGGAAAAACTCCTTCACCCTAATCACTACATTAAATTTCACTTACTCAATCCTATTTACTCCAAGTCACACAAAAATTAAATTACAATTATAAAATAAAAATGAATGCATTTAAATGGAAACAATAATTCTTTTACATGGTTCAGACTTTTTTCTTATGACCATGGTAAAATGCATCAAAAAATTTTATTTCATTAAAAGTACATAGGATCCAATAACTCTCATAAATAAATCACATAGATATATAACTTATAAGAATAACCAAAAACAAAAAATTGGCCTCACTCCCTTTTATAGAGTTTCCCATTCAGTCATGTTGTAGAATTTACTTTTTAATTTTTTTGGAGTCCATAAATTTCAATGTGCAATCGTCAATCCCCTATAGCCTTCCTTAGTTTGATTTCTAACCAGTGATATAAGAACCGTTCTCCCAAATTCAGAATTTTTTTTCAACAAAAATATGATGGAAGTGATTTAAAAACAAACACTTCCTTATTCTAGAGAAAGAAACACACAAATAACATCCATTGGATAAAACCAACACATTGAGAAACCATCAGAAGTTCAAAAACATCCAAAAACCACATTTATAACCCATTGAAGCCATTTTCACTTCTATGATCTGACCAATGAGTTTCTTGATGTTCCTTATTTTATATTACATACTCTATAATGATAATATTCTTCAAAATCCTATCAAGTTAAAAATAAATAGGCTTAACTAAATACAAATTTTGTATGTGAAAAAAATTGTATTCAAGGATATTTTTTTATTGAGTAACCATTTTATAAATTGTGGTTTATGTTTTGGGTAGAAAATAAAGATAATATTAACATGTTTGGATGTTTAATATAATTAAATCAAATATAATTCAAGTAAAATAGAGGAGTGATGAATTTGTTTTCTAAAAATATGGATTTCCAATGAATAAATTTGAATGTTCTATGGATAAAACTAAATGTTATAAATTTTTAGATAATATTTTTATAACGACCCATACTTTACATACATTTTTATTAATTCAGAGTTGAACCATAATTATTACAACAAATAACAAAACCATGAAAGGACCGTATAGGTATAGTGTCTTTAGAAACTGGGAAACATAAACAACTGGTTCATAAAATCAACTACATTATCTCTCGTTTATTTCATCATATCTAGAGTCCCTTTCTGTCATATCCAACTTAATATCCTTCTTCCTAACCTGGAGAAAAGAAAACATACAAAAGGGTGAGATCAAATTCTCAGTAAGGGTAAACAAAAGAAATATCAGTCATATCATATTCATGAGAACATAACATTTTGAAAATCTTAACCTGCAAAAGAGGTCATAATATCATGTGATGGGATAAATCATAGTAATGAAAAGTAATCCCAAATAATCATAACATAAAACATGAAACTTTGTTTCATACACACATAACCATAGAAAATCATTTCATATTAGTCAAGGCACGTTTCCAAGACCATCATAGAGGACAAAGTCCATTACTCAACCGAGTTCACTCCTCGTTCCAGTCCTGTATCACTGAACCGGTTCAACTTACCGTTCCAGCCATGTATATCTCATGAGATATAAATCTTTACCCAATTCATTGTAGGGAGATATAGTTATCACCCATCTCATAATGAAACCATTCTTATGTGTGCCACAAAATCATAAATCATACATCATAGCATAACCCATGTAATAAAACTAGGATTCTTAAACATCATGCCATCATAACATAACCCATATAACATAAAAAGACATCATAAAATTAATTCCATCATAAAAAATCAAATCAATGTAAAAATGGGGATAGAAACATAACCCTATTTTATCTTAGATGGAAAATAATTTTGATAAAACACTTGAACTCCATTCTTGAGGAAAATATCCTTTCTACTTCAAAAACATTTTTCCTTTTTTTAACATGTCATACAATTTTAAACTAAAAGAAGTTTATTAAAAAAAAATTTAAAACTTATAAAGTAATACTATTGTAAATAATGTTCTAAAAATCCATTCATTTCTTATAAGTTAAAAAAACATTCTTCTCGTACTTTGGACGGAAAAGTCAAAAAGTACCTCTTACGAAAAATGACAAAAGATTCATTTAATATCTTTTACTAAAAACTCACCGAAGGGTAAAATTGGATTTAAAAAATTTTAGGAGGATGGAAATAATATTACATATTTAGGAAACATGTATGTGGATGATAAAATACACCCCAGTAAATACCATAGTACAAACAATCTCGGATAAAAATGAGATTGTGAGATTTTCCCTTACCTTAGGTCCGATATGCTTCGTATGAATCTGAACCTCCTATAATATGGTTTAAATAATGTTAATTGACTTATTACAGAATTATATTCATTGTTTTGATATCATATATGGTCAAATCTGTATCTTCTAAGTAGTAATATTTCATTGCTACCTGTTATTCGGGTATTTATTACTTTATGTTCTTATGCGTGTTTTGTCAAATAAATTCTTATTCTTCTTTATAGGATATAGATACATCATTTACAGAATGGTATTAGTGTAATATATATCATATTAATTCATTAATTTCATTTATATAATCATTATTCAATGAAGATCATATAGAACGAGTCGCATCACATCGTGGAGACGGTAGGCCGTACGTACGCACGAGCGATGATATCGTTCCCATGATCGTGGAATTGTATTGAAGTTTATGTCTAATATTTCAGAATAAATACCACTTTACAATAATCATATATAGTTATTTATTTACACCATTATACCGATCCAAGTAAGGTGGTGGTGGAAAACATATTACACCACGGCGTGGAGATAGTATTTCATACGTACGCACGCACGGTGATTTTGTTTACCGTAGGATGGATAAGAGGTAAAATAGGGTTTTTTTCATATTTATAATAATATATCAGTATATGAGGGATACTTATGTTATTACCTCATAATGAAACAACTAAAGAAAAGGTATTAGAAGAAGAATGGAACTTGAAGAAAACGGTAGAAGGTATTACCTCTTCTTCTAAGTGCCTCCTTTAAACATTCTCTTAGGCCACTGGAGTTGGCCTTTTGATAAGACCAGTACCTCTAGTAGGTTTTTAAGGAAGTGGGGAAGTGAAATTGGCAGGGGTTTTCCGATCTTGAAGGCTCAAAGTGGTGTGAGGAGGAGAGGGAGTAGGTGTCCTTTTATAAGGGAGGAGAGGGGCACCTTTGGAAAGTGTGAAATTATTATTTTATTATAAACTTATCTTTGGTTTCCAAAGGTCCAAAAATCAGTAGAGATGAAGATAATATGACTCATGGTCAAAATAAAATCATCCAATAAGAATTGGACATGTTTGGAAAATATTTTAATCATTTTAATCTTATTTATTTAAATCATTTATTAATGAGGTAAATACTGTGTCAATATTGTGTCATAAAAAATTTAATTTCTTTGATGTCTAAAAATTATAAAACAATAACAACATGTAGGAAATATTTTTATATTTCCAATTAATATCTATAGTCAAAAAGATAATTTATATAGCCCCTTACAAAAATTAATTACTAAAGGTTTTTTTTTGTTAATGCCAATTTTGTCTTTACATTAAATTAATTAATCTAATGTGTCCTTGTCTTTCATAAGTGGCTCCATGGGGTCCCAAAATCGACCCAAGGATGTCCATGGTCGGCCATTACTCATCCAATAAGGTTTGGAAAAGTGTTAAGATAATTTTGAATTATTATAATTTTCTTTTAACCTTGAATTACCCTATTTACTTTTAACCGTGGTAAATAAAAATAAAAAGTTACTATTCACCGAAAATTATTTTTACCTAATTGAACCACATTTTAATCCTTGATATTAACCGTGTCTCTCATATTTTCGAAATTCAACTCACAAAAGCGGTAAAATTAAGTTTTATGAACAATTGCAAAAGCTTCTAGGAGGTGGGTAAAAGACGGTGAAAAGTTCAATACAATATTTTTATAAATCTAAAATTAATATAAAATGATTCCAATGAATTTCATTGAAAATATATAAGTATTATGTATATATTTCTACCTAAAATAAATTTAAATAAAATTAATGATTATTTAAATAAAAAGTCAGTTTTAACCAAAAACTCCGTGTTTTCACTATTCATCAAAAATTGAAGTTTTTTAGAAAAATACCAAACATTCAGCCTAAGATATATTTGATATTCCGAATTCAAAAATGATGTCTATTTTTCCAAATTCAAAAAATATAAGTGGAATTAATTAATTTTAAATGTAATTCCCGTTATCAAAACAAATAGCCTGTTTTTAAGAAACAATAACTATCAAAAGATCATCACTTGTTTATGTCCAAATTCAAAGTGAAATTAATTCCAATGACCATCATTGGATTAAATGGTAAAAATATATTCTAATTACAATTTAAAACCAATTAAAAATATAATCTATCCATGTAAATTATTGCGATGAAAAAGGTTGTTTTTAATTAAAATATAGCGTGTTTTTACTATTCATCAAAATATGAAAGTTACCAGAATAATATGAAAATTTTATCCAAAGTAAATTTTTATATCCTGATTCCAAAGAAGAATTTTATTTTTTCAAATTGAACTTATAAAAATGTCAAAAATTAGATTTAAAATGTGTGTGCCATCAAAAGGCGGTAAAACTGCATTTTTTGAAAAATACTTCTTTTATCCGAAAAACTGATTTTGTTTTCATACCTAATTCTAGAAAATGTATAAGATGATTTATAATGTTATAAAATTTATAATTCAGTTAATACAATTCATAACTTCTAGTTCATAATATTATAATAATATATCATTGTTTAATGAAACTCGGTATTGCGTACTACACACGCTATCGAGGAAGGTCACGATTGCGTGTAACGCAAGCCAAGATAGTGTTGTGTGAAGTGAAAGATTCCTTTGAGTATAACATAATACATAAAAAAATTATACTTCTCATAAAATATCATGGTGTTACATTTTATCCCCCTTAAAATGAATTTTTCCCTCGAAATTCGTCACTTCATAACAAACAGATGAGGATACCTCTCCCTCATCATATCCTCAAGCTCCCATGTTGCTTCTTCTAATTGGTGGTTCCTCCATAAAAATTTCACCAAGAGAGTGGTATTGTACCGTAGAACATTTTCACTATGATCCAGAATCTCTATCAGTTGTTCTTCATAAGAAAGATCTTGCTCCAGCAGTACAACTTCTGAGCTTAGTACATGTGAAGGATCAGGTATGTACTTTCTCAGGAGAGATACATGGAACACATCATGAACTTGAGAGAGATTCGGTGGAAGAAACAATCGATAATCTACCTTCCCAACACGATCCAGTATTTCGAAAGGACCGATATACCTAGGGCTCAGCTTTTCCTTCTTCCGAAATCTCATTACTCCCTTCCAAGGAGATATTCGTAAGAACACGTTATCACCCACTTCAAACTCTAGGTCTTTTCTTCGGTTGTCGGCATAACTTTTTTGTCGACTCTGAGCTGCTCTTATGTATTGTTTAATAGATCGGACTTTTTCTGCCATCTCATCAACAAGATCAGGTCCTAATAATTTTCTTTCCCCAACTTCATCCTAGAAAGTTGGAGTTCTTCATTTCTTTCCATAGAGAGCTTCATAAAGAGCCATCTTAATATTGGAGTGAAATATATTATCGTAGAAAAATTCCACCAAAGGTAGGTGTTGATCCCAACCACCTTTGAAATCCATAGAGTAATCTCTTAACATGTCTTCTAGAGTTTGAATTGTCCACTCAGACTGACCGTCTGTTTGAGGATGATAAGAAGTGCTGAAACTCAACTCTGTATCTAGAGTATGCTGAAGACTTTTCCAGAACTTCGAGGTAAACCTCGGATCCTGATCAGATATAATGGAAAGTGGTACTCCATGCAATCTTACCACTTCCTTTACATATATCCTGGCAGGCTGATCCAGAGAGAAATCTTCCCTAATAGTAATGAAGTGTGCTGACTTCGTAAGACGATCAACTATAACCCAGATAGCATTATTGCTTTTGGATGTTTTGGGAAGTCCAGTGACAAAGTCCATAGTGATGTTTTCCCATTTCCATTCTGGTATGGGTAATGGTTGTAACATCCCTTTAGACTTCTTTCTCTCGGCTTTAACTTGCTGACAAACCAAGCATCGAGAGACATATTCAACCACATCTCTTTTCAGGCCATCCCACCAGAAGTACTCTTTCAAGTCCTTATGCATCTTCGTGATTCCAGGATGAATAGATAATGAAGAACTATGAGCATCATCCATCAACTCCTTCTTTAATTCGGGGATTGGAGGAACACAAACCCAATTCCTGAACCTTATTATCCCATCACAATCAAGGTTGAATTCAGGAACATTTCTCAACTTCTTTTGTAACTCTACATCTTCTTTTTGTGCCTCTTTAATCTTCACATGTATAGATGGTTGAACATTAATTTGAGAAAGATAAGATTTTTCCCCTTCCATTATAATTCCATGATCCATCCTTTGTAAATCCATAAATATCGGATCTTTGGTGATCCTCATCATGGATAAGCTAGCATGGTCTTATCGACTTAATGTGTCCGCCACCTTGTTTGCTTTCCCAGGGTGGTAATGAATTGAGCAGTCGTAATCCTTAATCAGCTCCAACCATCTTCTTTGGCGCATATTCAGCTCCTTTTGTATGAAAATATACTTTAAACTTTTGTGATCAGTATAAATATCACACCTTTCACCATAAAGATAATGCCTCTAAATCTTTAATGCAAAGATTACCGCAGCTAACTCCAAATCATGAGTTGGGTAATTTTGATCATGAATTTTAAACTTTCGTGAGGCATAAGCTATCACCATATCGTTTTTCATGAGAAATCACCCCAATCCATCCTTGGATGCGTCACTGTAGATCACAAACATTTCTCCACTATAAGGCAGTATGAGCACAGGTGCACTGGATAACCTTCTTTTCAATTCCTTGAAATTTTCTTCACACTCCTCCGTCCACATGAACTTAACTCCTTTTCGAGTCAACCTGGTGAGTGGATTAGATAATCATGAAAAATATTTCACAAAACGTCGATAATATCCAGCCAAACCAAGAAAACTTCGGATTGTAGTTATTTTTTTTGGTCTCGACCATCTTTCAATAACCTCTGTTTTTGCTGGATCCATAGATATCCCCTCTTTTGAGATTATATGACCCAAAAATGCAAATTTTTGAAGCCAAAATTCACACTTGGTAAATTTGGCATAAAGCTTCTCCTTTCTCAGGGTCTTCAATACAATTCTCAACTAATCTTTATGTTCTTCCTTGCTCTTTGAATAGACAAGAATATCGTCTATAAAGACTACCACAAACTGATCAAGATAGTCTCTGAAGACTCTATTCATCAGATCCATGAAGAGAGCAGGGGCATTAGTAAGACTAAATGACATCACTATAAATTCATAGTGTCCATACCTTGTACAGAAAGTCGCCTTTAGTATATCCTCCCTTTTGACCCTTAATTGATGATACCCTAAACAAAGATCAATCTTGGAAATGTATTGATCTCTGCGTAATTGGTCAAATAAGTCATCAATGCGCGGGAGAGGATTTTTTTTCTTGATCGTGATCTTGTTAAGTTCTCGATAATCAATGCAGAGTCTCATTGATCCATCTTTCTTCTTAACAAACAGAACAGGTGCTCCCCAAGGTGACGCACTAGGGTGTATGAATCCTTTATCAAGATTCTCTTAGAGTTGCTTCTTCAATTCCTTCAACTCAATTGTGGCCATTCTATAAGGTGTCTTTGAAATAGGCAAAGCACCTGGTACAAGTTCTATTAAAAACTCAACTTCATGATTTGGTGAAAGACTCGACAATTCCTCCAGAAAGACATCATCAAACTCCTGTACAATGGGAATATTCTTAATCATGAGTTTCTCACCAACCATTTGAGATAAATAACCCTCATTTATTGGAATTAACACCCATAAGATGGAATAAATTTCCTCTGGAAGGTTATATTCATCCTTGCATTGATAGACGATCATAGATTGATCTGGAATATTAAATTTGATTTCCCTTCTTTGGAAATTGATATGAGCTTCGTATAAAGAAATCCAATCCATGCCAAGAATCACATCAAATTCCACTATAGGAAGGATCACAATATTTGAAGGATGCACTTTCCCAAAAACATCAATCGTAGAAGAATTATAAACTTTTGATGCGACTATTTGTTCCATTAGGAGTTGTCACAGCAAACTCAACATCTAATTGTTGAGGTAATACGGTGATACCCTTAGAAAATTCTTCAGAAATAAAGGAGTGGGTGGATCCAGAATCAAATAAAACATTTGCTACTTTAGAGTGGATGGTAAGTGTACCTTTCACCACTTCGTTATCGTACTCCACATCGCCGATAGTAATTGCATGTGACTTTCCTTTGTCTTTGGCCTTAAGAGTTTGTTGATGTCAATCATCATAAAAAACCCTTGGATTTGGGCATTTATTGTCATAATGCCCCATCTCTTTACACTTGAAACATTGAAGTGTAGGAGGTGCATTCTGTGTATCCATTTCTTTGTTCGCATCATTATACATCTTCTTCACATTATTTCGACATTAAACTTCCCGATGATCTTCTTTTCCACACTTAAAAAATTTTCTTGTCCCTTTAAGACAATTCCCTCCATGTTTCTTTCCACAATTTTAGCATAAAGGAAAACTCATCTTCTTTTCAGTGTGGCCTTTATATTTTCCTTTGAATTCCATTTTCCTCTTCTTATCAAACCCATATGACTGATGGGTTACTCCAATCTCCATCTCAACCTTGAGAGCACATCGAACAATTTCCTCATAGCTATTGAAGTCCCTTATGGATAATGCCCTTCGAAGACTTGGTTTTAAGACACTAAAGAATCAATCAATTTTACTCTCAGGTTGGATAATAATTCCGGAAGCGTACCTTGCAAGTCTTGTAAAATTAGCTTCATAGGTACCAACCGATTCATCATCCTTTTGCTTTAGTTCAAGAAACTCCTTCTCCATCTTTGTTCGGAGAATATGAGGGAAGTACTTATTGAAAAATATGTTCTTGAACTTGTCCCATTCCATGGACTCAATTTAATCTCTTTTCCTTGTATTCTTGATAATATTCCACCATTGATCAGCATCACCTTCCAAACGATACACTGCTAAGATGACTTTGTCATGTTCAGAACATTATAGAACTGAAAATATCTTTTCAGTGGTACTAATCCATTGTTCAGCTACTAATGGATCAGAAGACCTACTGAAAGAAGGTGGACGCTGCCTCATGAAGGATTCAACAGAATGTTTCTCCTTCCTTTTCTCATTTGGAAGTCCTGTGTGGTTCATAGCTTGAGAAAGTTGTGTGAGAATGGCTACAAGATTTTGCATTCCAGCTCTCATAAAATTTGGTTTCACAGGGGGAAAATCATTGCATTGCCCATCGCATTTATCATTAACATGGTTCCTTCGGTTTCCAGCCATTGACTAAAACCAAGAAGCATAGTGTGAGCAACACTAATCATAATAGGAAAACCACATAATCAAGAATAAAATTTCACACTTAAGGTCTTATCATAGGTTGTTCATGGACATTTCGAAAACACTAAGATTGTGTTCTATGCTTAGACTTATCCTTAGGGTTCTTACTAGGGCTTTCACATCCTAGTTTCCAAAGGTTGACTATACCATTCCTCTGATACCAACTATAACAACCCATAACTTTACATACATTGTTATTACTTCAGAGTTGAAGCATACTTATTACAATATATAACAAAACCATGAAAGGAACATATAGTTATAGTGTCTTTAGAAACTGGGAAACATAAACAACTAGTTCATAAAATCAACTACATTGTCTCCTATTTATTTCATCATATCTAGAGTCCCTTTTTGGCATATCTTACTTAATATCCTTCTTTCCTGACCTGGGGAAAGAAACCATACGAAAGTGTGATCTCAAATGCTCAGTAAGGGTAAACAAAAGAAATATCAGTCATATCATATTCATGAGAACATAACATTTTGAAAGTCTTAACCTGCAAAAGTGGTCATAATATCATGTCATGGGATAAATCATAGTAATGAAAAGTAATCCCAAATAATCATAACATAAAACACGAAACTTTGTGGCATACACAAATAATTATAGAAAATCATTTCATATTAGTCAATGCGCATTGCCAAGACCATTATAGAGGACAAAGTCCATTACTGAACCGAGTTCACTCCTCGTTACAGTCCTGTATCATTCAACAAGTTTAACTTGTCATTTCACCCATGTCTATCTCATGAGATATAAATAATTACCCAATGCATTGGAGGGAGATATAGGTCCCACCCATCTCATAATAAAACCATTCTTATGTGTGCCACAAAATCATATATCATACAGCATAGCATAACCCATGTAATAAAAATGGGATTCTTAAACATCATGCCATCATAACATAACCCATATAAGATAAAAGGACATCATAAAATTAATTCCATCATAAAACAATAAAATCAATGTAAAAATAGGGATAGAAATAGAACCCTATTTTATCTTAGATGGAAAATAATTTTGATAAAACACTTGAACTCCATTCTTGAGGAAAATATCCTTTCTACTTCAAAAACATTTTTCCTTTATTAAAATGTCATAAAATTTTAAACTAAAAGAATTTGATTAAAAATAAACTTGAAAAGTTGTAAAGGAAGCTTCTTGAAAATAATGTTCTAAAAATCCATTCATTCCGTATAATTTAAAAAAACATTCTTCTCGTACTTTTTCCGAAAAAGTCAAAACGTACCTCGTACGAAAAACGAAAAAAGATTCATTTCATATCTTTTACTAAAAACTCATCGAAGGGTAAAATTGGATTTAAAAAATTTTAGGAGGATTGAAATAGTATTACATATTGAGGAAACATGGATTTCTATGATAAAATACACCCCAGTAAATACCAAAGTACAAACAATCTCATATAAAAATGAGATTGTGAGATTTTCCCTTACCTTAGGTGCCGATATGCTTCGTATGAATCTGAACATCCTGTAATATGGTTTAAATAAAGTTAATTGACTTATTATAGAATCATATTCATTTTTATGATATCATATATAGTCATATTTGTATCTTCTTAGTAGTAATATTTCATTGCTACCTGTTATTCGGGTGTTTATTGCTTTATGTTCTTATGCGTGTTTTGTCGAATAAATTCTTATTCCTATTTATAGGATATAGATACATCATTTACAGAATGTTATTAGTTTAATATATATCATATTCATTCGTTCATTTCATTTATATAATCATTATTCAATGAATATCATATAGAACGAGTCGCATCACATCGTGGAGACGGTAGGCCGTACGTACGCACGAGTGATGATATCGTTCCCATGATCGTGGAATTGCATTGAAGTGTATGAATAATATTTCAGAATCAATACCACTTTACAAAAATCATATATAGTTATTTATTTACACCATTATACCCATCCAAGTAAGGTGGTGGTGGAAAACATATTACATCACGGCGTGGAGATGGTATTCTGTACGTACGCATGCGCGGTGATTTTGTTTACCGTAGGATGGATAAGAGGTGAAATAGGGTTGTTTCATATTTATAATAACATATAAGTATATGAGTGATACTGATGTTATTACCTCATAATGAAATAACTAAAGAAGAAGGAGTAAAAGAAGAATGGAACTTGAAGAAAACGGTGGAAGGTATTACCTCTTCTTCGAAGTGCCTCATTTAAACTTTCTCTTAGGGAACTAGAGTTGTACTTTTTAGAATACCAGTACCTCTAGTAGGTTTCTAAAGAAGTGGGGAAGTGAAATGAGCCGGGGTTATCTGAGCTTGAAGTCTCAAAGTGGTGTGAGGAGGAGAGGGAGGAGGTTCCCTTTTATAAGGGAGGAGAGGGGCACCTTTGGAAAGTGTGAAAATATTATTTTATTATAAACTTATCTTCGGTTTCAAAAGGTCCAAAAATCATTAGAGATTAATATAATATGACTCATGGTCGAAATAAAATCATCCAATCAGAATTGGACATGTTTTGGAAAATATTTTAATCATTATAATCTTATTTATTTAAATCATTTATTAATGAGATAAATACTGATTCATTATTGTGTCATAAATAATTTAATTTATTTGATGTCTAAAAATTATAAAAAAATACCAAAATGTAGGAAATTGTTTTATCTTTCCAATTGATATTTATAGTCAAAAACATAATTTATATAGCCCCTTATAAGAATTAATTACTAAAGGTTTTTTTGTTAATGCCAATTTTGTCTTTACATTTAATTAACTAATCTAATGTGTCATTTCCTTTCATAAGTGGCTCCATGGGGTCCCAAAATAGACCCAAGTATGCGCATGGTCAGCCATTACTCATCAAATAAGGTTTGGACAAGTGTTAAGGTAATTTTGAATTATTATAATTTTCTTTTAACCTTGAATTACCCTATTTACTTTTAACCATGGTAAATAAAAGTAAAAGTTACTATTCAAAAAAACAAATTATTGTTATCTAATTGAAACAAATTTTACTCCTTGATATTAACCGTGTCTCTCAAATTTTCGAAATTCAACTCACAGAAGCGGTAAAATTAAGTTTTATGAACAATTGCAAAAGCTCCTAAGAGATGCGTAAAAGACGGTGAAAAGTTCAATACAATTTTTTTATAAATCTAGAATTATTATAAAATGATTCCAATGAATTTCTTTGAACTTATATAAGTATTATGTGTCTATTTTGACCTAAAATAAATTTAAATCAAATTAATGATTATTTAAATAAAAAGTCATTTTTAACAAAAAACTCAGTGTTTTCACTATTCATCAAAAATTGAAGATTTTTAGAAAAATACCAAAAATTTATCCTAAGATATATTTGATATTATGAATTAAAAATTGAATTCTATTTTTCCAAATTCAAAAAATATAAGTTGCATTAATTAATTTTAAATGTAATTCCCATTATCAAAACAAATAGCGTGTTTTTAAGAAACAGTAACTGTCAAAAGATCATCACTTGTTTATGTCCAATTTCAAAGTGAAATTAATTCCAATGACCATCATTTTATTAAATGGTAAAAATATATTCTAATTACAATTTAAAAATAATTAAAAATATATTCTATCCACATAAATTATTGCGATGAAAAAAGTTGTTTTTACTTAAAATATAGCATGTTTTTACTATTCATCAAAATATGAAAGTTACTAGAATACTATGAAAAAATTATCCAAAGTAAATTTTTATATCCTGATTCCAAATAAGAATTTTATTTTGTCAATTTGAACTTATAAACATGTCAAAAACTAGATTTAAAATGTGTGTTCCATCAAAAGGAGGTAAAACTGCATTTTTTGAAAAATACTTCTTTTATCCAAAAAATTGATTTTGTTTTCATACCTCATTCTAGAAAATGTGTAAAATGATTTATAATGTTATAAAATTTAAAATTCAGTTAATAATATTCATAACTTCTAGTTCATAATATTATAATAATATATCATTGTTTAGTGAAACTCAGTATTGCGTACTACACACGCTATCGAGGAAGGTCACGATTGCGTGTAACGCAAGCCAAGCTAGTGTTGTGTGCAGTGAAAGATTCCTTTGCGTATAACATAATAAATAAAAAAATATACTTCTCATAAAATATCAGGGTGTAACAATTTTTTGGTTGAAGGTTGAAAAAATGGAATCTTAATAGAGAATATGTTATGTATATGAAAAATGTTATATGTTCAAATATAAATATTGTATGATGATTAATTAAGTATTATATATTGTGTGGTTTATGTTTTTTATGAAAAAAATAATAAATTATTTTAATAAATGAAGGAATCCATTAGAATATAATTAAATGACACTTGAGTAGTGAGGAGATAAATTTAATATTAAAGGATATTTTCAATGTTAAGGGAGGAAAAACCTATAAATAAAGGTGATTGTTTTATGAATTTATTTAAAATTTTTAAGTTTAAAACTAAATTTATTGTGGGTGGACTAAAATTTATGTGGATGAACTTTGCTAAATGTTTTTTTTAAACCAATTTTATGTGCTCATATTTCTTAAAAAATCATTATAGCTAACAATATCACATCAATATTATATGAACATGTGTTTTAATGTTCCAAGGGAAACTTATCTACAAAAGTATTATGGTATTTATTGTATTGTTATTGGTATACTACTCATAACATGTTCTATGCTTTATGTTTTATGTGACAAAATAACTATACTGATAATTGTGATATTTTATTAAGGATGAAGGTGTGAGGTATTAATAAAATATATGTTCTGTGTATAAAAAATATAATATATTAAAAGATAAATGTCTTAGTATGATTAATTTAATGTTTTATTTTGTGTGTTTTATGTTTTTTGTTTAAAAAATGAATAATAGTAATGTTTTTTATGATTTAAGAAATTAATTATTAAATGGTTAAAGGATAGTTTAAAATTAAATTTTTTTTTCATAAACAAAATAATGTTTTGTAAATAAATTTGAATGTTATATAACTGAATATAAATATTATAAGGATTAATATAAATGTTTTATAGGGTAATTATAATTATATTGTTTCTTTTTATATCATATTTAAACAATTAATAACCCAAAAAGATAATATGTTCTATGAAAATAATATTTCCTATTTGTAAAAATATTATAATCTATAAATCAATTAATTTATTTACAATATATGTTCCATAAAGATAATATCTTGTATCTATAATTATAATGAATAGTTATTTTCTTTAATGCTAATGAGTGTTGTATATGAAGTTATTTGGTTTTTTAATGATAGTGAAATATTTATGCATAATATGGTCCATGTTAATTGAAAATTATTTTTTGTATATATAAATGTTCTATATCATATCTTAATTTTTTATGAAATGAAAAAAAAATCCCTATCATATTTTAATGTTATATACTACCTTAAAATTTTAATAATTTACTGAGATATTGAAGTTTTAAAACTAAAAATAGAAAAAATATTTATGTTCTGGTCACATAATTAATAATCCATCTAACTCTTTATATTATGTGAACTTTTAAAATGTTATGTGAAAATATTTGTGATAAATTATATATATTTTGTTTGAATATATTATTCTTTGTCAAAAAAATTATACTGTTATATTAACTTATATTAATAATTCACTATGGTGACTTGAGATCCACAAATATAAATATTACCTCATTTTATATGAATATTCAATACATATTAAAATACTACATTCCATAAATACATAAGGTTTTAGTGTCTTTTAATATGATATATATAATAAAATTATTTCATTAAATATCTTCAACATCTCCTACCAATTTCTCCTCACATGGTATGCCTCATAGAAGTTTACTAATTAAATTGTGTCTTCAAAACGTGATTAAATTGAAACATAAGAAAGGCTGATCGTGGATACTAAATAAGGGTAAACATAGGAGATCACAATTGATGATCATAAGTGGTAATATTTTAAGCTTAAGGATATGAGAAAATGATCAAAACTTATGAGATCATACCCAATAAGTCATAAACTCTAAAACATTACTCATGGAATATGGATTTTTTATAAATATACTCATGAGTCATAAGAGTGTGTAATCCTAAATAATCCGTCTTGATACATGAGAGAATATCATAAGCATAATACATAAGTTTTTGGCATAAATATAAGAAATGAAAATCATTTCCTTAATCAAGGATCATTGTAACGACTTTCAAAGTGGATAGAGTCCCATGGTGGATTTAGTTCACTCCTCATTCCCATAAACATATAAATCATATGACAAGGCTACTCACCATGAAATTTATTACATATTATGCTTGTCTTAGCTACTAGTTTACCTTATTATACCTGGTCTAGCTACCCATGTACCATCTTGCGCTTGGCCTAATCCCTCATGTATCCTCTTAGGCATTAGAAAAAGTTGTGTATAATACCCTATGAATCACATGTATGTATTACTTTGGGATTAGTTTATCTATTTTAAGATCTTAAATTATTTTAAGATTCAATAATTGGGCATTTGGAGTTTTGGGAGAATCATGTCAAGTACGCGAGCTGGGTATAGTTAGTTTTAACTGAGTAGTAACCATGCTATCTAGCTCTGTTAACTATAGTGTCTATTTTCAAGATTTGAGCATGGTTTTTATAACAATGTGAGTCACTAGGAAAACCATGAAGATGAATGGGTTTGGGTATGAGGTAGTTTCATGGCTTGAACAATGTTTATTTAACAATTCTTCTTATCCCAAGAAATCATGTGGTTTGATATTTAATGAACATGAGGGACCATATGATTGGTTCCTAGTTTTTCTAATTGTGCAGCTTAACCATGAGACCCATATCAGTTTCTTAAAATTATAAAATTACAATGATTCCCTTTCTTGTTTTAACCACTAATATCATCCCAATTTCTAATTATCTTGACACATACATTAATTGATTCTCTAGGTGTTTCTATTTTAGACTCTGGGCATTTCACCTCCATTATTTATGGATATCTTCAAGGTATGTTTCGAACTCCACATGTTTTCTCTTCCTATTTCTAAAACTCTTATTTATCATTGTTATCCATCAAGGTTTTAATATCTTAAGGGTGTTAAAGGATTAATATAGAGGTTTTTATGGGTAATTGTTGATATTTCTTATAGATATAGGCTTTTGAGGTTGGATCTTTTTATTTTGCATCATTATTTTCAAAATATAAAAGATTTCTTCTATTTTAGAGGTATGTGTCTCTTTGAAAAGGTTCTTTATCATAGAAAATATTTTTGTTCTTGTATTTTTCTTTGGTTTGTCTTATGAAATTGATTAAATGAATATCAATGGGGGATATTTTATGAACTGTCTTCTTTTGTGGAATGGAAAATTGGTTTAAAGGGGTTTTTCTTTAAAAAATAATTTTACACAAATCATGTTTTTGATAAAATGCCTAAAATATGGTTTTTAATCTAAATGGGTTTTCAAGCATGTGAGTGATATAACCTAAATTGTATAACTTTTTAATAAAATTAGGTGTATGGTTTTCTTGAATGTTTTGAGAAAACAAATAACATTGGTAACCTTTGGTATGTTGGGTTATAGACATTTGAAATACTTACTGAGGGTGGAACCACTAGGGTTTATGGTTGTGATACTGATAGACTACGGTAAGACTCGATATCATTAGGATTAAAGTCATATTGGCTTGTGTTCATTTCATGTTCTAGTTTTGTATTCCCATAGGGTATATCCCATTCATGGTTTTTATTTTGTTCTTGGTGTTTGTTTTAATTCTTGATGGTAATGACCATGATTTTATTTCTCCCATGTTTATCTATTATTATATATATATGTGTGTGTGTGTGTGATATTTTTCTATTCTCCTCCATGTTAACATTCATGTTTATTTCCATATTATTGTGGATTTTATTATGGATTTTTTTAAAGTAAAACCAAAGGATTATTATAATAATTGTTTCAAATAAATTTTTTTATAAAAATTATTATTCTTTAAAGATATAATTAATGGTTTTATAGTGACAAAAATTATATAGATTCATGGTGGTATCCTACCAGTTGATTTTCATACACCCTGTATATGCCTTGGGTGTATGAAGACTTGGATTTACAATATGAGGTAAAGTTAAGGGAATTATATAGATTAAATACTTCTATTAGTTGATATGGTGGGTTTTTATGGCAGTGAAAGATGGTCACAAGGATACTTGGTCGTTGTCTTGGACTTTTTTCTTTTGGGATTATCCTTTTAACATGTTTTTTTATGTATCATGGATGTGTACCTCTTTTTCCATGATATAATCTGGTGGTTTATCTTTATCTTAGTATAAATGATACATTTTATACTTTTTTCAAGGTGAAATCATTCACTTGATTTTATATGTTCATACCCAAGTGCTTATCATCATCCTGTGGTGATCTAGAATGTTATTTGGGCCTTATAGTAGGCTATCCTGGGTGATGTGTTAAGTCAAACCAAGTTGGTTTTTTATATCCTGTGTACCCATGGGATTGGGATAAGAACACATGTACACTTTTTGAGATAATAAAATATTACAAAATGCATTTATGGGATATAACAGACCCACCCATCACATAATACTAATCCATTCTTATATATTCCATAAAAACATAAGAGTGTTCATCATTCTTTCATAGTTTTATCAACTCGTGAAAAAAGAAACAAGTTTCATGAAAAATAATCAAAACATGATCATCATAATCCATCCATATAAATTAAATGGGTGGTATAATTAGATCATATCCCTGGTGATTCATATTCATCATTAAACATGTTGACATAGATGAAAAAATATATAAAATAATTAGAGATGTACTTTGAACAACAAGAGAAAGAATCCTTTTATTTTTGGTAAATTTTAAAAAATAAAAAAATCCAAAATAATGGTAATGGTATATTTATAATAAAACCATGGAATCATGTAAAATAATATTTATACTAAATAACTTTCATGATGGTGGGAAAATATTTTCAAGTTTTAAATGTTTAAAAAACATTTTTCTTACTTTTGTAAAAAGGAAAAAGCGAGTTTTTTAAAAAATGTTTAAAAATTTAATTTCATTCAATTTTAAATAAAGACTATTGAGGTAGAAAAATACCTTTTTAAATCAATTAAATTTAATAATATCTTCAATAAAACAATTTTTAAGAACAAGGATATGGAAGAGAAATATTCCAAACTGAAAATGAGAAATAAGATCGTCTTTTCTTTAAACATTCTTTCATGCTTTTTGACAACCAAAAGAAAGTAAAATGGAAATAATACAAGAAAAAACAATAAATAACTATATTATAATAAAATATGTGGGGTTTATAATAAAAATAACAAAAAAATATCCAATAATTGAAACTAAAATATAAATTATCCTAATAAAAAGTGAGATTGTAACATAAAGCCCTTACCTCAAGTCCCAATTTCCTTTGAACACACTATGACCTCATTTATAATAAATTTTTACTTATTATAAATCTATAAAATATCCATATTCATACTCAAATTACTATATACCATCCCATTATAATTTTCAATTTCACACTTATTAATAATTCTTCATTAAAATCAATATTTGGGTGATAATTGTTCCATTTTCCATGCCTGTTTTGGTATAACGTTTAAAATACTCGGCCCTTGTTCTTGGTTCTAGAGTCATAATAATTATATAAATATAATATATAATTGTATAAAATTTCATTCATGGTGCTTATTAAAAGTTAATTTTATCATTTCTTGGAGATGGTGGTTCGTACATACGTATGAGTGATGTTTTCATTTTTTAATGGATGAAAAGAAAAGAAGGTAAATAATAATTTATCTTTATATATTTATAATTATGTTATAAATATCATATATATTCATTAAATATATCTATATAACCATAATTTACAGGTGGTGATAAAAAATAAAACATGTTTCTTCATGGAGATGATAGTCTGTACATACGCATGAGCAACACAATCTATTTTTCAATAGATGGGAAAGAGATGGAAAATGGTTATACCATTAACATAAAAACATTTAATTATTGTATATATATTTATTAAATTATATAAATATGTTTATATAATATTATTAGTATTTTTATGAAGAAAAAACACTATTGGAATCTTTACCTATACCCACGATTCAAAACTGTGGGTATAGCCCAAAAAACAATTAGTATAGGCTATACCCACAATTCTATGAACCATGGGTGATTAAGCCTTTGGGATAGACCTATACCAATATTTTTACCAAATCATAGGTATATCGAGACTATACCACCATTTTTTATACAATTTAAATATAAATACCTATAGCCATGGTTTGACCAAATTATGGGTATATGTCCTTTATTAAAATAATCCACCACTGGGAATTGATCCCAACACCTTCAGCCTATAATTCAATGACTATAACACTATCCAATTACAAATTTTGTGTTATTATATTCAAATATATATATAAATCTATAAATTTATTTATATTAAATAATCTATTATTGTTGTTGTTATTATGAAAATATAATGGGTCAACTTATAACCATGGTTTGGTCAGACCATTGGTATATGTTCTTTATTTAAAAAATCCACCATAGGGAATTGATCCCAGAAAATTCCACTTATAATCCAATGAAATTAGTACTATCCTACAATAAATTTTTTTTCTTATATTAAAAAATATATATATTTATATATAAATTTTTTATTTATATTAAATTATGTATTATTATTGAAAATTAATGGGCCAACCTACACTCGGTTTGGTAAAACCATGGGTATGGGTTAACTATGCCAATGGTTCACCCGAACCCTTGGTATTGGTGACCAAAAACATAACCTATACCCATGGTTTGGTCAAAATTTTGGTATAGGTTTTCCTGTATCCTTCTCATGAAATTTTTTTACCCCTCGAAACATATTGCCATGGTTTACAAAAAATGTGGGTATAGGGTTGACCTATACCCATGGTTTTTAGAGAACCATTGGTATAGGTCTTTCCCACAAAAAAAATAGTTTTTTGGATATATGGGTGACCTATACCCAAATTTTTGGTAAAAACTATCGGTATAACCTTGTTTTCCAGTAGTGAATTTTGAAAAAGGTTTGTAAGAACATATACTTCTTCCTTGGATAATCTCCCTTGAAAACACATTAAGGATTATTGTATAGGTATTTTTGGAATCCCAACACCTCTAGAATATGTGGAGTATATTTTAGAACGTATTTTGGTATATATTGGTTGATTTAATGTGCTAAATTGGTTTTTATAGTTACGAAGAGAAGGTTCCCTTTTATATGTGAGGGGAGTCTCATCCTTATAAATATTAAGAAATTTAAAATATAATTAAGTTACCCTCATGGATATGTGGATAAAAAAACTTAATTTTTTTTAATATAATGTGACTTAGATTAAAATAAACTCAAAAAATAAAATTAAATATAAGTTTTAGTGATATCTTGAAGCCTTATCTCTTTATTTTAGCCCTTTCATCCCATTTTTACCTTTACCGTGGTCACAAACCATTTACCAATTTAACTAATTTTTATGACCAAAAACCAAAGTATACTTATAAAAAATTAAATTATGATTTAAAATATGGAATCCATTTTATAAGGGTCAATTTATAAATGTGGTATAAATTAATTCCGATATCTGTGCATAAAACATGTAAAAACCATTTTTAGAAAAAAAAAATGTATATTTAAACATAAAAATATTTTATTCTAATTAAATTACTAATAAAAAAAATTATATTAAAGTTAATTTATTTTATTAAATATATTATCTAAAAATTTCATTAAAAAAATTCATCAATTGTGATTAATTTAAATTATTAACATAAAAACCACATTGTGCACATAAAATCCTTTTTTTAAAATCTCTTTCTACCTTAAAATAAATTTATCTTCATTTATGACAATTTGATAATAAATATATGAATGATTTATCATTTTTATACATGATTAAACAATAATTTGACATAATTTTATTACTAAAAATAATATAAATTAATTTTTAAACATAATTTAATTAATTAAAACATTTTTTGTAAAAAAAACATTTCTATTTAGACAATAATTACAAGACTAAATTCCTTTATATTTATCAACTATTTAATGAATTTAATTACTTTAATTTTACCAATTTCATTTAAATATCAATTAATTTCTTCCATTTTATATTTTTAATAATTCTTTATTCACGTAAGTTCGATGTTGTGTGCATCATATGCTATCGATCACATCATATTTATTAAAGAGAAATATATACTAAAGTCATAAGGTATTATTTTATACCACTTTATTATAATTTCACCCTTGAAATTACATTACATTTAAGAAAATAAATTATGATTCTTCTATCTATTACATCATCAGGTTCCCATGTAGATTCCTAAAATTTATGGTTTCACCACAAAACTTTGACCATATGAATGGTCTTATTCCACAACAGTTTATCTCTTCTATCCAGAATATATACTGGTTGTTCCTCATAAGTAATATCATTCTATAGTGGTACAACCTAAGAGTTTATTTAATGTGAAGGACCTGGTATATACTTCCTCAAAATAAATACATATAATACATCATAAACCTAGAATAGTTTTGGTGGAAGTATCAATTGATAAACTATTACCCTGATATGATCCAGAATATCACAATGTCTGATATATATTAGGCTCAGATTCACATTATTTAAAAATATCATAACTTTTTTCCAAGGAGATAATCATAGTAATACCTTTTCACAATATTTGAACTCTAGATCTCATCAATGATTATTATCATAAGTTTTATATTAACTCTAAGTTGTCATGATATATTGTTGAATGGCTCTAACATTCTTTGAAATTTATTTAGTTGGCTTAGATCCCAATAGATTATGTTATCCAATATCATCCAAGTATATTGGAGTTATAAACTTCTTACCATAGAGGGATTCATAAGGACCCATATGAATGATTGATTGAAATATTTATTGTAAGATAACTTTTCTAGAGGAAGGTGTTTATCCCAACCACCTTTAAAATATAAATATTTAGATATCAATATATATTCTAGGGTTTTAATAGTAATCTCAGATATACTATCCATTCGAGGATGATATACAGGGGTAAAGATCAACTTTGTATTTAATTTTTACTAAAGACTTCTCTAAAACATCTAAAAAATCATATCTTGATAATATATTATTGAGATTGGTACTCTATAAAACCTTACCAGTTTCTTAATTTATAACCTACAAATTTTTTCAAGTGATAAATCTTCACATATAGAAATAAAATACACTAAATTTTTAAGGCGATGAACTAAAACATAAATGACATTATAGCCTTTATATTTTTTAGGGAGTCTTAGGATGAAAAACATATTGATGTGTTCACATTTAAATAAAATTATTGTTAATGGTTGTATCATCCCCTAAAACTTATGAAGTTTATCCTTAACTGGTTGAAATAATAGGCATCAAGATATATACTTTGGAATATACCTCTTTATATTGTCTCACAATAAATTATCTTAGAGATTTATATACATATGTGTACTTCTATGATGGATAGAAAATTATGAGTTATTTGCTTCATACAATAGATAATTTTTCAATTATAGTATTCAAGGGACACATATATTATTCCAAAATCTTATTATTCCATCCTAATCAAAGTTTAACTCTAGAATAATCCTTGGATTCTTTTACAGCTCCATGTCATCATTTTGTAACTCCTTAATATTTTCATTAATGGATTGTTGAACATTAATTTAAGAACTATGATATTTTATCCCCTTTCCTCATTATTTCAAGGTATATCATCCAAAAATCCATAATTATTGGATCCTTTTTAATTCTTATCATATACAAGATAATATGATCCTTTCCACAGAGATCATCATACACATTTTTCACCTTCACATAGTTGCAATTTATTGAGCAGTCATAATCCTTAATCAACTCCAACCATCTACTTTATCTCATATTCAAATATTTATATATGAATATATACTTAAATATTTTATGATTAGTATATATATATCACCACTATGAGTATAATGATAATTCCTCTATATTTTCAAATCAAAAAATACCACTTCCACCTCTAAATCATTAGTCAGTTAATTTTTCTAATGAACCTTAAATTTTCATGAGGCATACACTAATACCATGTCATTATGAATGAGAACGTATCTCAATACCTTATTTGATGAATCACTGTATATTATAAACCTTTATCCAATTTAAGTTATTGTAATTATAGGTTTATTGACCAAACTTTTCGAAGGCTCCTTGAAATTTTCTTCACATTCATCTTTTAAAAGGAACTTTACTCCCTTCTATATCAACTTGGTTAGTAGATTTTATATATTTGGGAAATTTTTCTCAAGAAATAAATGGTATATAACCAATCCAAGAAAACAATAGATCCTAATATTAATGGATGGTCTATTTTATTTCTTAATAACTTCTATATTTTACGGATCTTTTGATATACCATCTCTTATATTTACATGACCCAAAAATGATAATTTTTGTATCCATAATTCAAAATTGATAAATTTGGAAATAAATTATCCTTCCTCAGGGTCTTCCACAAAATCCTTAAATAATATTCATGACCATAATTTCTCTAAGAATATATGATAATTTCATCTATAAAGGCTACTAAATATTAATCAAGGTAATCTCTAAAAACCATGTTTATTAAATCTATAAAGATAACATGTTAATTGGTAAGTATAAATAGAATCCCTATAAATTCATAATTTCCATACCTCATATCGAATGTTGTCTTTGGTATGAACTCCCTTTTGAACCTTGTTTGATAATGTCCATATCGAAATTCAATCATGGAAATATATTGAACTCATTTAAATTAATCAAAATAATCAACAATACATGGTAGAGGGTACTTATTCTGGATCATGATCTTATTAATTTCAATATAATAAAAATGGAGACACATAGAAATATTTTTTACTTTTAACAAAAAGCATAGGTTCACCCCATATAATTTGAAATATTTGTAGCACTAAGAATGAATTCTATTAAAAACTAAACTTCATGATTTGGTCGATGACTGGGGAACTCTTCAAGAAATACATTATCATATTACCAAATAATAGGAATATATTAAATTTTTATTTTCTCCCCAGCCATTTTAGATAAATTCCCCTCATGAATAGTTAGTAAGATTCATATAATGGAATTAATTTCCATTGGATGTTCAGGATCATCCTCACATTGATATAATCTCATATGCTGATTTAGAATATCAAATGTGAATTCCCTTCCTCAAAAATTGATATGGGATATATATAGATATATCTAATACATGAAAAAAATCATATCAATTTCAAATAGAGGGATAATAATGATATTTGAAATAATCATATTCCCATAAACTTTTATCATATAGAAGCTATATACTTGAGATTCAATCATCATGCTATATGATTTTTTAATGATAATTATATATATAATCATTGAGATGGTGATGTGATACTCTAAAAAAATTCTCCATATATAAAATAGTTGATAGATATTGAATAAAATAAAATATTTGTGTTTATATAGTGGATAATAAATTTACCTTTCATGACTTTGTTCTCATAACCCACTTTGGAGTTTTTGATCACATGAGATTTCCCTTTCATTTAAGTGGTTACTAAAGTTGATTGTCATCATTAATCCTCATATTTTTTCACTGGTTCGCATAATTTATATACTCTTTATAGTTGAAGCATTGTAGTATGGGTTGTCAATTTATTTTATCTTTCTCTCCATTAATTTCATTAACTAAAATACTTATATCCTTTCAGTAATCATTTGCATAATTGGCTTATTTTTCACACTTAAAACATTTTCCAATCCCCTTATAGAAATTACACCATGTATATGTCCACACTTTTGACATGGAGAAACTTTAATTTTCATTACTCTATGGGTTTTATTATTAGAATTTCCACAAAACTTCATCTTTCCATTCTTATCCCCAAGATCAAAAGAATAGTTGGATTCTCCACCCTCTATTTCTACATTGAGAGCACATCATATAACTTCTTCATAGATATCAAAGTATATTGTATCCAATAAATTTCAGAAACTTTGTTTTACTCCACAAAATATTCAATCAAGTTTTCATTCATGTTCGATGATAAAACCAAAAGTGTACGTTGAAAGTATGTTGAAATTTTATTTATAAATACCAATTTATTCTTCATCCTTATACCTTAGGATAAATAATTCCCTTTTTTAATAGTTTAAAGAAATTACTTACTAAAAAGAACCTCTTAAACTCCTCCAATTCCACAGAGTTAATTTCTTCATCTTTCTTCACATTCTTAATAATGTTCCACCATTGATTTGCTTCGCATTCTAAATGATAAACATATAAGACAAAACTTTCATTCTCTAAGCACTGGATAACAAAAAATATCTTTTCAGTGGTATAGATCCATTGATCTACAATTAGTGGATCAGAGGAACCACTAAATGGAGGTGGATCTTCCATTATAAATCACTCAATGGTATGTTTCTACTTATTTTGATAGTTTGGAAGATCAATGTGATTAATTTCTTGAGAAAGTTCCATAAGAATAAAAATAAGGTATTGTATTCCATCCACCATGTTGTTCAGTTACTCAAGAGGATGATGATTAAATTTTTAATCATATTTTTTGTTAGCATGATTCATCATAGTTCCAAATATTGACTAAAACTATGAATAATTATGTAAGTATAAAGCACCATTAATCAGATTGATCAATCATATAATCATGAAAATCATTCCTAATATGTCCAAAATTTTTCCACATTCTTATAAATTAAATGAATCTTTAGGTTAATCCTATATAATTTTAATTTCATCATAGTTTTTCTTAAGTTATTTCCTAACATTATTCATAACCTGACATCCAAAAATAATTATACCATTCTTTAATACCATCTGAAGTTACTATAGTATCACTTTCATAAATATAAAATAGCATTAGTTTGATATTCAACAAAACATATAATAATACACAACCCATAACCATAAAGGTTTAGTTTCCATTAATACTAGATAAATAATAAACTTATTTCAGGAAATATATTCAACATTCATCACCAATTTGTCCTCACATAGTAGCATTCTTAAAATTTTCCTAGCTAAAACCTTTCTGTATAACCTAAGGAAATGGTATCATAAGAAAGGCTGATCTCTAATTCCTAGTATGGGTAAAAATGGGGTATTTTAATTAATGGTCATAAGTGAGTTTAATATAATCTTATGAATATTATAACATGATCACAACTTATGATATCATTCTCAAAAATTCATAAACCATAAAACATAATTCATGGAATTAGTATTTTTCATAAATATAGTCATGAGTCATAATAGTGTGCAATAATACATAATCAATCATGATCTATGAGGGAATATCATAACCATAAGACATAAGTTTTTGGAAATAAATAATGAAATAAAAATAAGCATATAAAATCATTTCTTTAGTCAATTCTCACTTCCAAAACTATTGTAGTGGCTAGATTCCTAAAGTGGATTGGGTTTACTCCCCACTATCATAAATATATAAATCATATTTCAAGGATACTCACTATGAAATTCATCACATAACAGGTTTGGGTTAAATTTACATGTACATTCTTGGGATTGGGAAAATAATTTCCGTACCCTCTTGGGCTTGGGATAATTACTTATGTACCCTCTTTGGTCTGTGATAACCACCCATGTACACATGGAATTTTGAAAACCTATTTTGTACCCTTTCAGCTCATTAAAAATAACCAATTTATTATAGGTTTTTAACAGACCCACCCATCATATAATTATAAATCATTCATATATATATTCCATAAGAACATAAGATAATTCATTATTCTTTTATAGTTTAATTATCCCATGAAAAAAGAAATAGGTTTCATGAATCATCATTAATTCTTCATCATTATAATCCATATAGATAAAGGTATTGGAATGTATCATTAAAGTATATTCCTAGATAATCATAACCATAATTAAAAGATGTTGACATAGATGGGAAATACTTTTATCAAAACCTTATAGATATAATTTGAAAAAAATATAAAACAACATTTTGTAACTTTTAGAAAGCTAAAAACTCCTAGAATAATGGGAAACTGATTTTTTTATAAAACCATGTAAAATTTTAAATTAATCTTTATAATTAATAACAACCATGATAGTGGTAAAATTCAATTGATTCTTAAATGTTTAAAAACATTATTTTATTGATTTTGTAAAAAGTTAAAAGAGTGGCATATGAAAAACCTTTAAAAATATTTCTTTTAATAATTTATAAATAAATTTAAATATAGTAAAGAAAAAAAATCATTCATTTAAGGTAGATAATATCTTCCATAATATAATTTTAAAGAACATGGATATAGAAGAGAAAGATTCCAAAATAAAAAGGATAAATAAATTCACTTTCCTTAAAAACTATATTTCAGTATTTTTGAGTACCAAAAAAGATAAAATGGAATGAATAATTGAAAAAACTAAGGATAACCATAACAGATGAAAATTTATGGGGTTTCTAATAGAAATAATAATTAATTTCCCACAATAGAAATTGAAACATAAGAAATAAAAATAAAAAGTGATATTGTAACATAAAACCCCAACCTCAAGTCTCATCTTTATTTATACATGATATAACCTTCTGTTTAATAAATTTAGACAAACTACTCATATACCATAAATATATTCATACTCATCTGACTATTTCCAATGAGAATAGATTAAATGAGCCACCCATTTAATGTGGGTTCAGTTTGGCCCAATGGTTGATTGGGGGGATCATTTCTTACACAATCACTAATATATGGTCACCATTATCATTCTCAATAGAAACTCCCAATTATTCCATCATACATAATTGGGTATGAACCTTATTTCCAAAGGCTAGTGGTCAAGAGGGATTTCAAACCCAATGACCCTTGGGGACTCATGTTGGTTGATAGGATGGGATTTCGGTCTCATCACACCCTTTTGGGGTGAAGTTTTTCCTTCTCGGGGACTCTCTTATAGATTTAGGATATGTTTTTGAATTTGTCCGTAATCTCAACACGAGACTGATTACCCTAAAAAAATTATAGGTTATGTCTCTTATGTATATAAAAGAAAGGGGAATCCCATTATTGAATCCATCTATATGTATCTTAGGTTCTTCATCTGTTTCCCCAGTAACGGGTAGCTACCTATATGATGAAGTTATATAACTAGGTACTTTGGAATTTTATACAACCCTGGTAGACAGTTAATATTCTAAGGAGGGTATTGAGCCATTATGAGGAATCCTAAGTATTTTAGTTATTACAAGAATCAAACTCCACATAGTTCATTAAACCTTTGATAATTTAAAGTCATACAAAAAGGACATATTTTTGGGCATTGATGCACCGAATATTTGAGCTCGAGTCTCGGGGAGAAATCCTATGTATCCTAGTTATGGTAGGAATCAGATTTATCATAGTTCAATCACTCCCTTGGGACTGAACCCAAGGTATATCCCTTGTATGACGGTAATTTATGTCGTACCACTCATCATGGTTAACATATTAAGACTTCTCTTACTGGTAGATATCCATAATGTCAACGATTTCTTCATTATGACTCTTTAATCCCATGTGAGTTATGCTTAGGGTGATAAATAATTGTATGGAAAGTTATCATCCTCATTACATATAGATACAAGACAATCATACTAAGACAACCCATGGATTTTAATATAGATCTTGGGCCTTATAAATGCATCTTATGTATCCTAGTTATGGAAGTAATTAGAGTCTTAAGAGTTAAGTCGATTTCATTGTCTACTGAGGGATGAGGTAGTATAATCATCCCATGTGAATGATTAGGTCCTACTGTTTGAGATGTCGGTGACATGGGTCTTACATCGAAATGGATGCTAATTTGAGATCAAGCATTTAGAAGGAATCCTACGTATCCTGGTTATTGTAGGAATTTGATTCCTCATATTTCAGTGGATTGGGGCTTACACACTGACATTTCCCTTTCTTGTGTAGAGTCTTATGATTCAAATTATATGATTATTGAAACTCTCTAATCCCACATGATATATGATTAGTGTGAGAAACAAGGGATGGAAAATTATTAGCCTCACTGATTAGAGACGTGGAACTTATGTGTTGGGACCACACTTTGGATGATTAATATAGATCTGTAACCTCAAAGAGGGATCCTATATATCTTGGTTATGGTGGGAATCATGGTCATAAAAGTTTCCTATATTGGGGATTACACACTGACATTTCCACATAGTCAGGGCTTACGTACCGAGGGTGGATAAATTTATCTAACCCTAGGTGGCCTTTGACCTAGCCTTCTTGTTTTCCTAACTTGATCGACTGCCTTCTTGACATGTTTTTATTTTCTATTTTAAATGTTGGAGGGTTTTCGGAGGTGTACATTTATATTGAATACATGTCAAAAGACAATCATATGATTCATTTGGCTTTTCTGAGGGACATCATGTATCCTAGATGGAATATTTGAGGGTCATTGCATAATTAAGGCTGACTCGTCTAGAGAAACATTCAAGACCTATCCAGTTGATCCTAGAAGACATTGAATGATCTCTGTTGGCTTATCTAAAGGGTGTTTCATGATCCCTCTAACATGACTTGGTGTCATCACGAGATATGGTTGAAACACTTTAAGGGCATCATGAAAGTCAATGGGTCGTGTCTTGTAGCATGTCGTGTGTCCTAGATCACATGTTTAGAGGACATCACAAAGCCTAGCTATCATGTTTGGGGGACATCGTAAGAGTAATTTTATATGATCAGATTCTACTACAAGATGTAGCTGACATGAATTGGTGCTACCATGTGGATCAATAAACAAGTTTGTAGGAAATCAAAATACTTGGATGGAAATCTAGGAGGGATTCATGATACTAGGGTGGCATTCCTATGGGGCTCCATGTGACTTACTTCAACATGTCTATAGGACTTCACATGACCCAAATAGTATACCAAAAAAGTGTCACAATATCTGAGAGACATGTCTCAGTGCTATCATGTTTCCTAGGTGGTTCACGTGAAGTGCATTAGGATCGACATATATGATCTTTGTAAATTATCTCCATTCTTTAGTCTTTGTTCCAACTTTTTATCACAAATTCCTTATATTTATTTATTTTTAGCTTATTTTAAGTATCGTATGATCTATAATATGTGCAGGATGTTCTTCATGTGTCCTTCTAGAGGTCCTTCGTGTGATTTATAATGATCACATGAAGTGCTTATGCATACCGTATGATTTCTCCATCTATTCTCCAATATCTTACCTGACGGGAAACTTTCCAGTCTCAAGATCAAACACTCTGAGAAATCTTATTTCGTCCTTGGATGTAAAAGGGAAAAATTATCATCTGGAGAGTAGGGGTATATTTTTTAAGTTAGGGTGGGGGATTTATAGGCCTCCCCACCCCATTTGTTCTCCACTTTTCACTGCTCAAATCACTCGAATACAGGCTAGTGTTGGTGAAGGGATTCATCGTTATGTGCATCATGAGATCCTACCATAGATCATTCTAGGGGGTATCGCCTAATTTTCACCAACCATTGGATCATCCTGTTAATTCTTACTTTATTGGATTATTTCCAATTAATGGAAATTTATTGAATTATGTGAACATATCAATGGAATTTTATGTTTTTCAGGTTGACATGTACAAGGGCCCTCATGAGATCAAGGTTCCTCTATAAGGACTTAATGTGATCTAGGGTGACTTATATGCGAATTTCCATGAGACAGAGATGGGTTGTCAAGGGGCCCTCATGGTATCGGGCCAAATTTCCAAGAGGACTTGGAAGACTATGTTTCAAACACCCTTAGCATGTCAAAAGAGTTTAATGACCGCTAAAAGATTCTTTCTCCTCCCCCCACTTTATTTATTTTGTTTATCTTGTGATGTTTGGGGAGTTTAAGAGGTTTTTTGGGTGTCATCAGGGATAATCACCTTTTCTCATGGTGATATGTTGCATGACCATAAAATAATTCTTATGGCGATTCATGAGTACTTCATGGACAAATCCTTCTACTAGTCCTTGAGGAGCCAAAGGTGGAGCGTGATGTCACCTAGATATACATGAGGCTCTTCACATGATGAGGATGAAAATCAGGTTGGATTTCTTGAACAAGGCATACACTTCGTTGGGATTCTTATGGCATCAAATTAATTCCTAGGGGTGCTTCATGTGTCTTTTACGACCGTAATAGGGTCCCGCCTCCCTATTTCATTATTAACTTTGATTATTTTAAAAAGGCTGGGGATATCATGAGTTCATTTGAATGTTTTTAAGGACAATCATTCTCCCCATTGGTGATTCATCACCTAAATTTTTTCTATCATGATAGGATCATTTCTTTTGGATATTTTCCACCTATTTTCAAAATAATTTTGTATGGGTTGTTAGGAGATCGTCTGTTGATAATCCACTTGACCTAGAGAGATTATTAGAATACCTATGTGTGATCAGTGGTTTTCTTTATCACCTTTATAAGAATATAAGAACTTTTTAGAAGTGGTTTCAAGAGATTTTTTGGGTTATGCGTCATGTGTAACCATCTGCATGACCTTATGCTAGTCACATGATCACATATCCCCTGGGGGGTTAAGCCATCCATGTGCCTTTTTCCACATTCTTCTTCTTTTTCTTTGTAGTTAAAATAATATCCATATCTAGGTATTTATTACTTTTTGATGTTTTCAATCCCCATTAGGCGGGTGTCAAAAAATGTCCCCCCATAGGAGAGATGTCTATGGGGATAAAGGATTGGTTTTGAGAAAATTAAATTCTCACATGATACTTTTATATGAATCATCAACTATACCCATCTTTTTATAATATAAAGTAAACCTAAATTTATGGATCAGAAAATTTAAATCATAACGGATTATCCTTCAAGAGGTAATCATAAATGCCCAACAACAAATGATTCTTTTTTGATGTATATGTTCTATTTATATTGAGAACACATGATTTGTATAAGTAAAATTAGGTAGAATATATGTCTTATAGGTAGAATTTCTTACTCTCACTGAAGCCAATATGCTTGGTGAGAATAGATTGATTGTTTTCAAGTCTATATGTTAGTAATTACAATAATTTCTATTATTTCATACTAGATTGTTGTCATATTGTAGTTTTGGGTCTTTTATCTTGTACCTTATATTTTTTTAGTTTAGGGTCATTTATTTTGAACCTTATATTCCTTTAGTTTAGGGTCTTTTAGCTCAGACTGTCTATATCTATAGTTTAGGGTCTTCTAGCTTGAACCCTCAATTACTTTAGTTTAGGGTCTTCTATCTTGGACCTTATATTGTTATAGTTTAGGGTCTTTTATCTCAGAACTTCTATAGATTTAGTTTAGAGAATTTTATCTTAGACCATCTATAGTTTTAGTTTATGGTCTTTTATCTAGGACCATTCATAGCTGCAATTTAGGGTCTTTTAGCTTAGAATGTTTATTTCATTAGTTTAGGTTCTTTTATCTTGGTCCTTATATAGCTGTAGTTTATGGTATTTTAGCTTGGATCCTCTATAGATTTAGTTTAGGTTCTTTTAGCTCAGACCTTATATAGCTGTATTTTACGGTCTTTATCTCAGACCATAATTTGATTTAGTTTTGGGTCTTTTAGATTGGACCTGATCAATTATCGTGGAATATGGTGCAGACATGCTAGGAAGGACCCAAAACATACTTTGGTGTTGGGTTATTTCATGGTGTTTTTGAGGCTCACGAGGATTAAAAATACCTTTTTTCAGAGTGGTGCATTTGTTTTATAGACATAGGCACATATGAAAGAGCTATAGGCATACATTCATAGTCAAGCAAAGGGTCTCTTAAAGTCAGGTATCCTTTCTAGGGGTAATGGAAAATTTATGGAGGAAATATTGGTTAAGGGAAAAATATTAGGGATGCTAGGTCTTCTTGGACAGTTTTAATATTGGTGATGTACTTTATAACACAAAAGTTTGAGCCTGTAAATATGGTATGGGGAAGACTTGTCGGGTAAATCTTGTAACACTATGAGATTCTAGGTTCCATCATGGTTTTTCAGGGCTCACAAGGATTGAAACTTCTTTCTGGAAAGGATGAGATTCATTTAGTTGGTGGGACAAGGCCCTTATTAATTAGTCACATGGCCAAGAAAAGATGATCTCCACTCCATCCTGAGATCCATGAATTATTTTTGGAGACTCAAATTTTCAGATGATGAGGTCGGGTATGGGAGGAATGTTATCTTATAAGGGTTATATCACCCTGGGGAATTTTAGATCATGATTATATAGCTTCATCCCTATAGCCTGTGGTTTTGAATCATGGGGTGTGGTCCATCAATGTTATGGGAATGGAATGTCACATTTTAACCTTGAGAAAGCGTGTGAAACATGATAATGTAATGTCAAGTATATCAAATCCACTCAGATAGCTTGGTATGAAGATAGTAATTCATGGTCCAAAGTTATTGGGTCATGAGTATGATATGGGACATTCATACTGGGAGTAGTTCAGATCATACTGAGGTGTTGAGTTCTACCATAGTGATTTTAGGGCTCAAAAGGTTCAGATATTCATTTTTACAAAGTGACATATTTGGTTGAAGACCATAGGTGCATATGAAGGATCCATATGCATGCATTCATGGTTAAGAAAAGGGTCCCTTGAAGCTGGGTATCTTTTCTAAGGTCCATGGAAGGTTTAAAGTGATCAGAGACACCTGAATAATGAATTTTGATTTGTGGAAAGTGTAATATCCAAGAAGGATTTCAGAACCCAAAAAAATGTGTTACCACCTAGAGAACATATTCTCATGGTGAGGAGATGTGAAAAATCATTACTCTAACTTTTTTATGAACTAAGAGGTCTAGCGAGCATAGCTTGGCTTTTACTATGGCTATATAGTAGGCTCTATGAGATTCATGCCTTATTTATTTACACACTATTTTTTTCCAAAGCAGTTGAGATGAAGAGTTTAGAGAACAAAGACTTTAATTTTTCTCAAGATTCCCTTTGTGGGTTTTCAACATGACATGTTTTTTGTCTTTTCACTAGTAGTTTAAGTATTTTTATTTGACCATTATAGACTAGAGTTTAAGATCATACAGATTTGACTAATAGTGCAAAAATGTTATGGTCATGACACACATGGAACAATTATAAGAGATGATTCATGATCCTAATTAGGATACTAAGGGTTAAGAGTACCCCAACATCCTCCTGAGTGGGAGATGAGACTATTGTAAATCATGGCCCGATGTTCTTAGTCTATGAGGGTTGTCTGGGATAGTCATACCAGGAGTAGTTCAAACCACACTGAGGTTTTGAGTTCTACCATGGTGATGTCAGGGCCCACATGTATTGGAAATCCTTTTTTACAGAGTGACTCAAATGGTTTATGACTATAGGAACATATTCAGGATCCATAGACATACATGAATAGTAAAAAAATCACTGGAAGCTTGGTATATTTTCCATGGGCCATGAAAGTTTTGTGATAACTTGCAATACTCAATACTTGAAGTATGATTTATGGATTTAGGTGTTTAAAAGATGGTGTGGAAATTATTTTATAGTTTAATATTGTATGGTAAGGACGTTTTTCATGAATTTTATCATCTGGTGATAAGGAAATTTGTCATTCATTTTATCATCATGCATTAAAGACATTTTATATGTATTTTATTATCATGTGGTAAGGACATTTTTATTGTTCCATTTTGAGGTCATGTGACTCGAATGTTTTCCTTGTTGTTTAATATCATGTGGTAAGGATGTGTTAACCCACAAGAAATTTTTTTCAAGACACATTTCATGCATAAGAATACCGTTCATATATCTGATTTGTATATAGTAAAAGTGGTATTTCATGTATCAAACCCTATGTAGTTGGGGAACATTTCTTTTGTCGGTTTTTTTCAGTTTGTCCTAGGATAGGAGATATGGGTGTCACTACATTTACTATGATGACATGAATCAAGCCACACATAGTTCTTGAATGAGAAACTCTCCATGCAGGTATGTACCATACATGGAGGTGGGAATTGTTTCTATTGATTTTTGTAACTGGGCCCAAGATCCATATGTCACTACATATCATGTGATGATAGGAATCAAGCCACATATAGTTATCGATGAATGACCTTCCTGTGAAAGTATAACCTATTCAAAGAGAGGGGGAATTTTTTATCATGTGGTGGATGGACCAATATATAGGATTGAGGTGTTCCTACGTATCTTGTTGAAAATTCGAATCAATACATATATAGTTCTTGAATGGAGGTGTGGAAGGATACCAACAACAACAATGGTGGTTCCTTTGGGTGAGGCCTATAGGTATATACATTATTATGTCATACAGGGGAAATCAACTATGTAGTTTATCATTGTGTAGTGTGGAATCATGGTATGCCTTTTATGATCTTTTATTTAGGACCATAATGAACATTCCATGAGATTTTATGCCTTGTTTATGTGGGGAATACCTTACCAAAATTCGTAATATCATGTGACCTATGATCAGTGTGAGAAACAGGGAATGGAAAGGGTTTTCTCACTATGGAGAGATAATTAAGCATGGGATTGGAGTATTTTATACCATGTGGTGGATGAACCAAGATATCAAATTGAGGAATCCCTATGTATCTCATTAAAAATGAGAATAAATCCATACGTATTTATTGAATGAGAAGCTCTCCTCATAGGTCTGACCCATACGTGGAGGTGAAAATTTTTTCAATTGATTTTTTTATTTGGGCCCAGGATTAGAGATCCAAGCATCATAATGTATCATGTGATGACAGGAATCAAGAAATGCATAGTTCTTGAGGAATGACCTTCCAGTGAAAGTTTGACCTATATGAAGTGAAGGGTAATTTTGAATCATGTGGTGGATAAATCATGATATAGGATCAAGTAATCGCTATGTATCTTATTAAAAATGATAATCAAGCTATACATAGTTCTTTAATGGAGGTGTGGTAGGAGAACAACACCAAGAACGATGGTTCTCTTGGGTGAGGTCCACAGGGATGTATAGTTTTATGTCATGCAGGGTACATAAATCATGAAATTTATCATCACACGGTGAGGACTCATGGTATGCCTTTTTATAATCTTCAATTTTGGAATATAATGAACCTATCAAAAGATTTAATTCATTTTTTATTTGGGGAATACCTTACTGAATTTCCTAAGCCTGCATGAGCTATGATTGATGAGAGAAATAAGTAATGGAAATGGTTCTTCTCATTATGCAGATGAAATTAAGGACAGGATAGGGGTATTTTATACCATGTGGTGGCTGGACCAATATATAAAATTGAATAATCCCTACATATCTCATTTAATATTAGAATCAATCCATACATAGTTATATAATTCTATGTAGTTTAATGTGACGTAGAAAGGACATTGATCACCCATTATGAAGGGAAAGGAAGGTTGTGGCTGGGCCCAATACTAGAGGTCCAGGCATCACTATGTATCCTTTGAGGAAAGGAATCATTCTTCATATAGTTATTTATTGGAGGGTTTCCCCTGGTGGAGCTATCTCTCACATGTGGATAGGACATCCCATCCTTCCTTTACATAGATTTGTCTTGTGTGTGGTGAGTCGTTAGTGATATGGTTTTTTCCATGAATTTTAACATCATTTGGTGAGGAATATAGACATTCATTTTAACATCATACAGAGAGAAATTGTCCCATATATTTTAGTGTCATATGGTCAGGACATCTTCATACAGTTTAACGTCATGGGGTCAGGACGTGGGATGTCATATAGTTTTACATCTTGCTTCTAGGATGAACTTGTGCAGTTTAACTTCATGCAATTAAGATAACATTTGTATAGTTTAATGTAATATAAATTGGATGAATGGTGGGACTTATGCTGATGTGGATTCTCATCTTATGAAAATTTTGGAAATGATTTCTTGAGAAACCTCGCATTGGTCGGTGGTGTAACATTATCCCCATCCATTGTGGTCAATAAACATGCTCCATTATGATAGACCTTATGTATGATGTAAGGATCTTCCCATTTAGGTTCTAACTTTGGAGGCTTATTTCTTGGTATCATTGGGGTTCTGAGTGCCAACAATAGTTCTCCTATGAGTAATTAATATAGGTGAAACTTTTTTTAAAGGTATCTGTGATTATATTCTGATGAATCTCAAGGTTGTGTAATGTACGAAAACTTTTTCTCATCGATCCACTCCAATTAATCCAGCATATTTTT
This sequence comes from Viscum album, assembly GCA_963277665.1. Lineage (NCBI taxonomy): Eukaryota > Viridiplantae > Streptophyta > Magnoliopsida > Santalales > Viscaceae > Viscum > Viscum album. The sequence goes on from OY728140.1 coordinate 862,794,758, forward strand.
ATGATTTCCCATCATATGAGAGCTATCCACAAATGGATATTTATATAGATGATAGTTATACTTGTATGGTTAGTATTACCTCAGTATCGTACACCAATGAGTATAGAATTTCTTTTTTATTAGTATGTGTGGTGGTACGGTAGTCCCATAAAGCATAGAGGGGATTTTCTAAGTTTATCACAATATTCTTCCACTTATAATTCTATGGAGCCATCTCCAAATGAAGTTGTAAATATAGGTCATCTCTATCACTATCGGGGTGAGAGAGGTTGTGAGAAGAAACATTATCATCCCCTACTTCTTGGGTAATTTTAGAGAGATTCTAGTGTTGATTATCTCTTACACTGTCACTAGGGATAGTATGAGAATGGACCTCAGGGGTTATGTATTTGCCTCAACCAAATTAATAGGGATAACATAGTCATTGTTGAGGATACTCTAGGTATTTCTTGGGGTGGTCCCGAAGCCTTTGGGTGTTGTAACCTATATATACAAATTTTGGTTTTTTTCATACCATTTTCTAGAAATCTGCTTCAGCATATGTGGACCCGTAAGTATTGATGGGGCCTTTTCACTATGAATTATGCCAAACTTTCCACCAATGGGGTATTTTAAACAATTATGCAATGTTCAAGGTACTTCCTTGTGGTTTTTGATCTAGGGAATTCCGAGTAGGACATTGTATGAGGTGTCTTTCTGGATAAAAATAAACTCAGTGTCAGATGTGAGATCTCTAAATTGATCTTTGAGTTTGATCTTCCCATGAGATATTTTCTCATGATTATCATACCCTTGAATGTTAATATTTTTCAGAGACAAATCCCCTTCACTATATCCCAAATGTTATAGGGTTTTATGACTGGATGAGGTTGATCCCAAAACCATTATCAATCGGATCCCTTTGGACATCGACATTATTGAGTCTTCCCAAAACATATTGGGGTATGATTTTCTCATAGATGACCTCTTCCTCATCTTGGTTGGTGAATGAAATGGTGGCATGGAATTTTGATGTCATGGTATCCACTTGATAGACCTCATCTACTACGTCTTCTTCCTCTAATTCCTATATTCTCTAGAGGGCTTCAACGAGTAACTCCATGAGTTATTTTGAAAGATTAATTGTATCAAGGATTGAGAGTTTGGCTGGGAAAATGTCATCTATTTTAGAACATCATACTTTTGTTTTAGAGCTCATTGCTTCCCAATGTGGGGTTTCTCCTATACATGTTTCTCAAGAGATGGGGTTTTTAAGTTGGATGGTCCCAGTACTTGTGCAAAAGTCATGGAAGCATCTAATTCTGGTGGAGCAAGTCACTCCATCCATCCTTATTTCTTGGGTTCATCGGATAATTGAACCCTTTCTAGGTGTTCATGTAAGAAAATTGTTGGAGGGTTCTAGGAAACCTAAATTCCTCTTCTAGGTCTGTTGGAGTGATTTCCCATGATTCTCAACTACATATATGTACTCCATGGGGGTGTGATCAGAATATTAAGTCCGACCACACCCGTATTGTCCCATATATCGTTGGTTCCGATGCATGTGGTCTCTTGTTCCTAGGTTATGCATGGGAAACTCATATTTTAAGAAATAATCATCATTGTAGAAGGGGTTTTCAAAGTGTATCTTGTTGAAATAGAAACATATGATATCTTTGTAAGATGATTATTCCACTTGGTGGGGTGGTTCCCATGCTACAAATGTTATAGGGATGAAATCTGCAAGAGTTGGAGCTTGTGTTATAGCAGAATATGAAACCTCCCATTCTGTTTATTCTTGATTCTGATGGTCACTCCCACCTTTGGGAGGTATATCTTATGTCTTCTTCTTAGGTCATGGAATTATTTTCATTTTGTGCAGTTGTTCTCTTTGGGCAGTATGAGCTCGATCAATTTTTTTTGAGTCATCCAGTTGTTGAACTTCCACTCATGCTTGGTTAGAAATTTTTTCCACCCATCCTCTTCTTTGGACCGTGAAATATTTATGAAAGACACCTTTTATGAGGATTTATCTAACACCACCTATCCAAAATTGACCATTTCTTGAAAAAAATATTTGAAGATGAAGCAGTTATGGATATTATTACCCAGCCTTTGTAGAACTGGCAGAAATCAGGATGGTCAGTGAGGTGGACCTCATTGGGATTCATGAGATATAGTATCATGATAAGGTTATTATCCATGGATACTAAGAAATAACCAAGTAATTATTATTTTTGGAAGGAGTATGATTTATTAATATGTTTCTCAAATCTAGGGTGGCTTTGATTTATATATGCTTCTGGGTGAGGGAGATTTGGTGGTTTTTTCTACTTGATAAGAGGTGTAGGTCAGTTTGGAACCTACCTAGGTGCTTGGATGGGAATTGTTTCTAGATTTATAGTGATAGTTTTAGCTTCTTCTTTTCCATCCTTTTCCCATGTACTATGGGCATGATTGAAGGTTTATATCGGGTTTGCTGAATGGTTTCCTTGAGATGTTATGCCATTTCTATGAACTCCAAAAATCCATTTGGATACTTCATTGGGATTAGAGGTGTTAGCAACTCACCCAAAATATTTTTAGTACAGAGTTCTCAGAGCTGATCTTATGAGAGAGGGATGTTGAGTGAATAGGTTAATCCTCTCTATATGGATATCAAGTCATATTCCCTATCATTTACACATTTTTTGTAGCTTTTCAGGTTGAAAATTTTCATTTTTCTAAATGTGGAGCTGAACTGATAATGGAATTGATGATGAAGGTCTTCCCATCCAAAAATAAAACTCACTGGTAGACTATTTCACTAGACAAAGGTTGTCACTATCAGAGTATGTACAAAACACCTCAACTTTTTTGCCTCTTATTATTATTAAAGGCCCATCATCTCCCTATAAAGGGATACAAAGTGTGTGAAATAGTTTTCAGGGTAACTCTCACCATCAAAGGTAGAGAAGGTAGGATTTCTGAAATTGGGTGGAGGTAAATTGTCGTGTACCGACTTGGGATATGGATTCCTCTTAGGTTTCACAAGTGAGATTCACCTTTCGATGGCTTCTATTTGAGTATCTAGGGACTTGATGATGTTAAGAGGCTTTGAGGTCACTATTTTCTAAGCTTCATCCCATCAAAAGGGAGCTGGTGGGGCTCGATGATTTCTCCATTCCTTTTTATCCCATTGATTCTCAATTATTCTTAAGGATGAATGATTACCCTAGTGATGGATAGGGTTTCACCAGAAGAAAGGGAATTCACAATCATTTTTGAATTCCTCATCCTTGTAGACCGACTTCCTAAATTTAGAGCTAGTCTACTAGCCGGATACCACTCTTTTTGGAAGATCATCTATGTGAGGGAGAATATTCACCTCAGCCTGAAGACTAAACCAATGATGAATATTTCCCCTAAGTAGCTCCTTTTTCAATTGTCTAAGACATTTTATATCACTCTCATATAGTAAAAATCGTTCCTCCATGGAAGGAACATCAACTCTTATGGGTGGTGATTTGGATTTAATAACACCTTTTTCTTTATCTTTGGTAGTTTTCCACCATATAGGTGGAAACTAGGTATTTAGAGGTGCCAGATTATAGAGACTTCTTTTGTTCTGGGCATGTGTAGCTTTAGTAAGTGAATCTAGATCACTCTCATCTTAGGGTATATTTTCTATGTAGAAACCCTATTCATTTTTATCTTATTCCACAATGTTTTCCATGTTTAAAGTGACAAAATTAATTGATTCGTATCATGAAATGGTGGTTGTCCCATTACTTTTGATGCAATAGGCTTGTTATACACTGATTTCACAAGGTTGTTCCATATTGGGATGTTTTGTCTTATGACCCCAGTGGGGTCTAATCTCCTTCATTGTACACTCCTCCTAACGTGTTCTATGAATAATGACCTTAAGGGAGTTTTCGGTCATGAATTATTAGTTGGCCCTAACTAGTAGAGGTTTTTCCTGTGGTGGAAGGAATAAGTGAGATGTCGACCACTGGTTTTTTCCTCAAAAAATATAGAAGACTAATTCCCTCTATTATGAAGATGATGATGATAATTCCCTCATACCTATGGGGTGGGGATCATTTTGGGACACAATTGGAATTGATCGGTCCTATTATTGAGGATTAAATTATTCTAGTTAGGGATTTGATGACTTTCAGGAAGGGAATGAAGATATAAATGCCCCAATCCTAGTGGGGTGGGGTTGATCTGGAATTACTATTGATTTCTCTAGGACTATCTCAAATGATTATGAACCTTGTGATGATGATTGAGATACGATTTCCCCAGTTTAGTAGATTGGGTTTTGTTTGTAGTTTCTACCATTATATCATGAATCCTCTCGAGAATTGATGATCTGAGAGGTGGAGGTGCTGGAAGATATTCCCATGGCCTAATGAGCTGTTCCCACTCTTGGATTAATGATATTGCAGCTACTAATGTGTCCTGTTTGATGTGGCATAGCTGCAATCGTGTAGGATCTGGGTGTGATTCTATCCCATTGTGGGAACCATTCCTTACAAGAAGTTGTATGGGGATCTCAACTTCATTCTCCATGTCTGAAATTAATTTTCATTGCTTCAAGGGGACTATTTCAAAGAATTTTGGTCTATCCTCTCCCTCAATTCATAATGTTTGGGCACCGTTGAAGTGGTGTAATTCTATTGTAGTGACCAACTTCATGAGTGTTACCTGGTCCCCTAATTTCACCAGAGGTTATGATATTAAAGGATTCCATATCTATGGGGTCCATTTATTCCAGGGATGTTTCAAAGTGTAATTCTCCATAATCTCCCCATCCTTGAATATGGATGCATTATGTGGATTTATAGATTATATTTTAGGGATTTATGATGCAATGTAATCATGTGAGTTGTATTTTTGAACTATTCTTTTCTAATATTGGATATCAGGCCATAGAGATAGTATCCAGGTCTCGATGATAACAAATCATCTTGATGTTCTAAAGATGAACCTCATATCCTGGATAAGGGAGTTGTCCATACTTTAGTCACTGATGGGTTACCCATGTATTTTGGAATAGATAATTCATGCACTCCTTTTATAGATCATATGTGATATCATAGTTATAATTAGTGAGGGAATAGAACATGATGGGGAGGTTGTTTTAGATAAATCTCTCCATATATCAATATCAACCTCCTCTTCATCAGACTTACATGCCTCCATCTGGTCATACCGTAAAAGATGCTTCTAAGAGTCACATGCTGACTAGAGTGGAGTGCTGCTGGATGTCGATGGGGGAACTATATGTGGTTGAACCCGATGTTTTGATCACCTCTCTATACAAAGATGTCTGAGTTATAAAAAAAATTACTATATGAAGTTTTCTAGGAAAGGGGAGGATTTCCTTGTCTGTAGGAAACATATCCATGGAGAGGTTGACCATGGTGGATGTTAAGAGTAGAGTCCTGTATTCTATTTCCACACCACCATGAGGAGCACCATCATGGTGATGATCATCTTCTTATTTGGTGAAAGAGTTGATGGACCCTTGTGGTGTTGAGAATGTGTATCAAATGACCTCAAGGAAACCAGATTTTAGTAGATTAGGAATATGGGACATTTTCTATGACATAGTTAGAATATGCTAACCTAACTTTTGGAATTGTGTTGGGATATGAGCCTACTATATGGAAGTTGTTGAAAATTGATTATAACTATCTAGTGTTGTGGAAGTATGATCCCACTACTAAGAGTCTACTAGAATATACCGATGACCTATCTCATTATTGATAGGAATATGAGTCCATCCCAAGGGATGTTTCATTCTCACTTGATGAGCCTTGGTTAGGATGGGAATATGAGCTTGATCCTAAGACTTTGGAATATGACACTAGTCTTTCTTGGTAGAAGTATGAGTCTTCCATGAGGCATGTATCATTCTCACCTAGTGAGAACCAGTTGGAATAGGAATATGAGACTGGTCTGAATATGTATTCTCCATCAAAATATGTCAACAGACCTCCAAAATGGGAGAAGGGATATGATCCTCCTCCTATATTGCCTTGGAAGGATGCTGGTGCAATTGTTCATTAGTGAAATTAGTAATATGAAGTTGTCTTCCATAATCTATTGGAATATGTTATCCAGATTCACTGATAGGAATATGATCTGATCCCGATGCTTGTGACATTATCACTTGGTTATCCCTAACCAGAATGACGATATATGCCTGATCCTGGGCCTTTAGAGTGTGATATTGGACTTCTTTGATAGAAATGTGACCCATATTGAGGCATTGTGCCCTATCACCTGGTGATCCTCGACTAGGATAAGGATATGAGCCCAATCCCAGGCCTTTGTAATATGCCATCAGAATTTTTTCAATAGGCATGTTCCCCTATCCCAAGGCATGTGTCGCTCTCACCTGGTGAGCCTCGGTTGGAATGGAAATATGAGCCTAGTCCAACACCTTTTTCTTTATTGGAATATGATAATAATCATCATGGATGGGAGAAATAGTATGTTCTTGATATGGAATATCCACTTGTTCATGGTGATTAGAGTGTTGAGTTGTCCAAACTATAGGAATACTATTTTTTTCCTTTCCCCACACTGAACCAGTGCCAAAATATTCCAAAATAGTTCTTCAGCTATTTCTAAAATAAATTATCATTTTAGAAAAGTGTGTATAGGGATATAAGCCTATATATTCTCCATATCCACTATATACTGAAATATCACTTCAACTGAAGTAGGGATATGTGCCAAAATTTATCCCCCTTGTACCACCAAAATATTGATGGACTTTGGGCATGGGGGTAGGGATATGTTCCTCCCCTATATCTGATGTGGGAATATTCCCATAGACATGTTCTGAATGAGTAGGGATGTGAGCCTTCTTACTAGAAACTACCAGAATATGCTGGAATACATCATCAACAGAAGTGGGGATATGATCCCTCTCCTTGATATCCAGCATCTTCTTCAACTGATGTGTCTTCCTTGCTACTCGTACATGGGCATCATAGGTGACAACGTGTTGGGTGGTAACATTAGTAGGAGACTAGTGGGTACCGGTGGGATGATGTTGGCAACAACGATTGATAGATTCCCTGTTCGGTAGCACCCAAACAAGAAGGTATCCCTATTTGACTATCTGGTATACCTTCTTGAGAGACTAATGGTGGTAGTTGTCGTGCTTCGAGGATAATCTCCTGAAGCAGTTGTTTGTGGTAATGAAAGCCATTATCTTAGTTGTAGCTTTATCTGGGTGATGTGGAATCAACATTTTTCATTAATAGAGACCCTTATAGGAATCTTTCCTGGATCGGATTGTACCACATCGACAATATGACTAGACCATCATGTTCTCCACCTAACGTTGAAGTTGTTGGGAAGGTGAGATCATTTTGCGACCCATTGGGGTTGTAGTCATAGGTTATTTCTTGGAACAATCAATGGATGATGAAGACATTATCTCGAATCAGGATGTTTTTTATGAGATCAGTATCTACAATCATGTAGAAAACAAGGAAAACTTTCACCGATTAGTGTAATATATTAGGAATGATGTGTTCTCAATTAGATATACAAGGTTAACACAATTTTCCATTTATTCCCAATCTGTCCATTTTTCTCATTTTGACATGTCAAAAATAGGATGTAATTATTTTATGAGAACCCCAGTTATAGAGGATCAGTTGTAAGATCATATCAATATTACAATATTTGTTTGTGAAAAAAAATTATTGATGCATGATAACCTGATAATTTTGTTATTAAGAGAATCATGTTAGGTTCACCATTTTTGATTTCATATAGTGTGAAAATAAAATGGTCCAATGAATGATAACCCAATAATTTATTTATTAAGATATTCATGCTGAGTTCACCATTTTTGTTTTGATGGAGAAGAGATGACATGGGACCCCCATTCAGGGGGGGTTTGGTTTGTCCTGATGGCTGATTATAGGGGGTTCATTTCTTACACAATCACTAAAAACATATCGCCATTTTCATTCTTAATTTAATGTCCCAATGGTTCTCTCTTCTATAATTGGGTATGGACCTACATTCTAAAGGCCTATGGTAAATTAGGATTTCAAACCCAATGATTCTTGGGGGCTCACGTTGGTTGAGAGGATGTGAGTTTAGGCTCATTGCACCCATTTTTGGGAAAATGTTTTTCTTCTCTCTGACTCTCTTATAGATTTAAGATATGTTCTTGAATCTATTCCTAATATCAATATAAGACTTATTACCATAAAAAATGATTTATAGGTTATGAATTTTATGTATAAAAAATAAAAGGGTAATCTCATTATTCCATCCATTTTTATGTATCCAAGTTTCTTCATCTATTTCCCCATTATGGGTAGCTACCTATGAGTTGAATCCATATAATCAGGTACTACAGAATTTACTACCGACTAGAGAGATGGTTAATATTCCAAGGATGATATTTATCCATTATGAGGCATCATATGTATCCTAATTATTGAAGTAATCAAACCCCACATATTTCATTAAACCCAAATAGTTTAACATAATAAAAAAGGAAATATGTGTGGGAATTGAGGAACTAAATATTTTAGCTTGCGTTTCAAGGAGACATCCTATATATCCTGGATATGATAGAAATCAAAGTTATCATAGTTCGACCATTCCCTTAGGAATAGACCCAAGGTATATACTCTTGTATGAGGGATATTTATATCATACCACTCATCAGGGCTTACATACTTATACTTATCTAAATGGTGGAGATACATGATGTCAATGATTTATTCATTGGGACCTCTTAATCCCACATGATCTATAATTAGTGTGAGAAATAAGGGATATAGAGTGATTACCCTCATTACATATGGATACATAACTTTCATAATGATACAACCCTTGGATATTAATATAGATATCAGGCCTCAGGGAGGAGTCCTATGTATCCTGGTTAGGGAAAGAACCAGATTCTTCATAGTTCAGTTGATTTCTTATTCTATTGAGGGATAAGGTAGAGTGAGTATCCCATCAAAATGATTGGGTCTCGATGGTTGAGATGTCGGAGACATGGGGATTACATGGAAATAGATAATTATTTGAGCTTGATACATAGTAAGGAGTCCTAAGTATCCTGGGTATTGCAGGAATCAAAGTCCTCATAGTTCAGTAGATTAGGGCTTACACACTAACATTTCCCTTTCCTTAGTAGAGGCTTACGATTCAAATGATACGATTATTGCAACACCCTAATCCTATGTGAGATATACTCTGTCTGAGAAACAAGGGATTTAAAATTATCAATATCACTACTTATGGACATAGGAATTTTGTGTTGGGATCGCCCTTTAGATGATTAATATAGAGCTTGAGCCTTATAGAGGCATCCTACATATCCCGATTATGGTGGGAATTTGAGTCCTCATAGTTCCCTGGATTGGGGTTTACACACTAACGTTTACCTATAGTCAGGTATTACACACTGAGGGTGGAAAAAGTTATCAATCTCTAGGATTACCTTTAACCTAGATTTCCTATCTACCTAAAATACTTGATTACCTTCTCGTCATGCTTTTATTGTATGTTTGACACGTTAGAGGGTATTTGTACATGTCTGGTTGTATTTTAGATATGTCAAAAGACAATCGTATAATCTATTTTCTTGTCTGAGGGAAATTTTGTATTCTAGACGGCATGTTTGAGGCGCATATCATGATCAAGGGTGACTCATTAAGAGGGCATTGCAAGACTTGGCCGATTGATTCTGGAATCCATCACATGATTTTTCTTGGCTTCTCTAGTGGGTGTTGCAAGATCTGGCTGACATACCCTAGTTTCATTGCGAGAGCTGGCTAACACACTTTAAGGGAGTCATGAGATTCAAGTCTATATGTCTTAAAGGTTTTTTCATGTCCTTAATGACATGTCTTGAGGACATTGAGAATCCTAGATGGCATGTATGAGGGGCATCATAAGAGTGATTTGACATTGTCATTTGTTATCAGGAGACTTCACTGACATGAATTGGTGCTACCATGTAGGTTGGGAAACATGTATGAAGGACATCACAAGACTTGGATGGTGAGCCCAGGGGTATTCATGATACTAGGGTGGAATTGTCATGGGGAACCATGTAACTTGATTCAACATGTCCAGAGGACTTAGCATGATCCAAATAATATACCAAAGAAGTGTCGAAAGATCTGTGTGACATGTCTCGGTGTTGTCGTGTGTCCTAGGTGGTTCATGCGAAGCACATGAATATCAGATTATATTCTCTTCATAAATTCACCCCATCCATTAGTATTTTTCTATCCTTTTATCAAAAATTCCTTATATTTATTCAGTGTTAGATTATTTTAAGTCTCACGTGATCTAGTAGATGTACGGTGTGTTCTTCATGTGTCTTCACAAATGTACTTTCTATGATATATAGTGATCATGTGAAGTGGTTATGAATACTGCATGATTTATATTGTTGTTCACGAATATCTTAACTGACATGAAACTTTTTGGTAGCGAGATCAACCACTCCAATAAATATGCTCTGGTGCTTGGATGTAAGAGAGTAGGTGTGCATTTTTCATGCTAGGTTGGGTAATTTGTTGGCCTCATCACCCCAATTGTTTTCTTCTTTGTGTATTACACATCACATGAATCTAGGCTAGAGTCAGTGGAGGGATTTATTATTATGTGCTCTATTATCTCCTGTTGTAGATCATTTTAGGGGTGTCACCTGGTTTTCAGTGACCATGGGATCATCCCATCAACACCTCAATTGTTAGATTATTTATTATTAATGGGGATTTTTTGAATCACGTGGAAATTTCAAGGTACTTTTATGTTTGTCAGGTTGACATGTCCAAGGGACCTCACAAGATCAGGTAGCCTCAAAAAGGCCTTTGCGTGACCTCAAGTGACTTGTCTAAGAATTTCAGTGAGACATGGATGGATTGTCAAGGGGACTTCATGGGATTAGGCCAACTTTTAAAGAGGTATTTCAAGATTGTACTACTGATGACCTTATCTTGTCACAATAGTTTTATGACCGTTAGAGACTTATGGCTCTTCCCCACATTATTTACTTTGTTTATTTTATAAAGTTGGGGGAGTTCATGAGGTTGTTATGGTGTAATCGGGGATATTTATCTTACCTTCTTATGATGCATCGCATGACCATAAAAGAGGTCTTACAGAGATGTGAAATCACTTCATGGAAAAATCCATCTGCCTATCCTTAAAGAGCCAATGGGGGAGCACGAGGTCGCTTGGTCATACCTAAGGATCTTCGCATGATGAGGATGACAAACTAGTGGGATCTCAAGAGACTAGGTTGAAACTGCATCGGGATTATTAGGGCATTAGGAAAATTTCTAGGGGTGTGTCGTGTGTCTTTTATAACCGCAAGAGGCTCTTACCCACCTCTATTATTATTATTTTTTATTTTACAAATGATGGGGATCTCACAAGTTTATTTCAATGTTGTCAAGTATAATCATTCTCCCCATTATTTATGTGTCAAGTGAATTTTACGATCATGAGATAATCTCTCATTTTAGACATTTTACTTCTATTTTTGAAGGAATTTTGGATGGGTTTTCATGCACTCGTCAGTTGACAAGTCGTGTGACTTGGGGGAGCATATTTGGTCGCCACCACATGATTAGTGTTTGTATGAATCATTATTTAAAGATAAAAAGAACATTGTCAAGGGGTTTCAGGATCTTTCACTGGTTATGCACTGCACGTGACCCTCTGCATGACCTTCATCTATTCACGCAATCGCATACCTCATGGGTGTTTACGTGATATGTGTGTATTTTTTCACTTTATTCTTCTTTTGATTTACGGGGAAAATAATACTCATATCCATGTATTTTTTTCCTTTTTGATATTTTCAATGCTCATTTTGAGGGAATATACAGTTACTATATATCATCGCCTTATAATTTTTGATTAACCTTTTATTAATAATTGTTCATTAAAGTCAATATTTTGGTTTTTCCTTTTTTGTTTTCCATGTATGTTTCCATATAATGGTTCCAATATTTTTCTCTTGGACATGGTTCTAAAATATTACTCACTTTATACATATAATAACTATTTATTATATACACTTTTATAATAATACATGTAATGCGTTGATGAAAAATTAATTTCATCAATTCATGGAGACGATAATCTGTATATACGCACAAGTGATGCTTTGATTTTTAAATGGATGGAAATAAAGTAACCTATAAACTATTTTATCTTTAAAAAATTATAATTATGTTTTAAATATCATATATATACATTATATCCATTTATATTACCTATCTTTAGAGGTGGTGATGAAAAATGAAACATGTCTCTTAATGGATACAGTATTCTGTACATACGCATGAGCAACACTTTCATTTTCCATTGGATGGAAAAGAGATTAAAATTGGTTTTGCCATTAATAGAACAAAATTTTAGTATGGTAAAGAAAATGACTTCAATATATTAAAATTGATAAATAATATTTATTAGAGGATTAAGAAGGAAGAATCTTGAAAAATATCATTAATAACATATACCTCATCCTTGAATAATCTATTTTGAAAAATACATTAAGGAATCCTGGATGGGTTTTTTGGGAAGACAAGAACCTTTAAAACATGGGTAGGAGAGTTTTTAATTTATTTGGGTATAGATTAGTCAAGCTAAGGTTCTAAATTAGTGTGGTCAAGTGAGAATAATAGATACCCTTTTATATGTGAGGTAGTAGTGAAAAATAGGTTGTAGGCCCAAGGGCTAACTAGTCTTAGGTGGAGTTTATGGTGGGGAAAGTTTAATAAAAACCAAATCTAAAATAAGTTTTTATAAATAGATTACATGATTAGTTTACCTTTTTGGTTTTAACCACATGTATAGGGTTTTACCATGAAGCATTTTATTTTTTTTAAAATAAAAATCAACCGCAAATTTTTGTTTTCAACCATTATCATTTCTCACATTACAATAAATCAAGTTTACATGTTATAACCCTATCCACATGTGTGACCTCTTGGTTTCCAGTGTTCTAAAATGACCCGGTTCCCTATAATTTGATTCCCATTGTCTCCTTTTCTTTAATTTTATTTAACACAAACTAAACTGATAAGATGTTTCATTATCATCCACCAAAACACTAGTCTAGTTCATTGTTCCCTTCATCTTCCATCCATCCCCTATCTACCCACCCTATTTCCACCTACATCATCTTCCTCCCTCTTTCATATAGAGTATACACACCTCCCTCAATGATGTCTCATGGTCCACAACATCCCCTTACCCCGCCTATATCCATCTCTATACCAGTTTAACACCCACCCCTGCCTGAGACATTTTTTACGACTTCCCACATCTCCTACTTCCTTCCAACCCTATAACACCCTCTAAAACATCATCCACATACCCCTACGTCCCCCACCCCCACCAAAATAATCATTTTTGATATCATCGAATGATCCCACATATTTCTAATACTAACTTCCATATCTAAACTTTTACCACCCTCTCCACCAGTATCACCCAGAACCTCAATCGACCCAACCTCCATCCAGCATTCGACCATGCTTATTGGTGTCATCCACCTAATCTACCAACCTCTACCTCCACATCATCATCCTCTAGCCTCCACCACCTTCAGGTGGTATCATTGATTAATCGTCGGCCTCCACTGTTTCTCCCCTCTTTTAGAGGTAGGGAAGTTAATTATATTTTTTTATATTTTTTTAATATTTAATTTTGTATCTCATAACATTATTTTTCATTTTTAATTTCAATTTTTAATAATTTTCAATATTCTGATTTTGTATCTCATAAAATTTTAATTTAATTTTCTAAAAAAATATCAAATAGTTAAATATTTGTATCACATAATAATATTTTTTAATTTAAAATGAAATTATTTTTATAACATATCCATATTATAATGTGATTTATGATTATTATGTCTTAAATTTATTTATTTTAATAATAATGAATTAGTGAACTTTATTATATATATATTGGACTAATAATACAAAATTTACTTAATCAAATAATTAAATTATCACATAAATAAATAATTTTATTAGATAATAAAATTATACAATTATTAAAAAAACATGTTATGAAACCATAAAAATATTTATTTAATCTCATTAATTTTATCATGTTAAAATATTTGAATAATTATAATTTCATCATATTATCTAAATAATTTATTATTTCAATTTAGATAAATAATATTATTCAAATTATGAATAATTTTATTTGATCCATAATTATTAATCTCAAAATCACATTATATTTTAAACATGATTTAAAATTAATTAATTAAATTTTCTATAATTAATATATTAAAAATTACCTAACGTGACTGTTTGAAAAAATAATTTTAATTATCCATTTAAAAAAATATTATTTCACCTTTTTTCATTAAAATATTTTATTTTATACATTCAAATTAAATAATTATTTTAATTTATTAATAATTTTTTGAAATCATCATTTTTTCATAATTTTAATAAAAATGTAACCATTTATTTTTTTTCATTTTTCATTATATAATATTTCATTATATTATCACATTTTATTATTTATTTATTTGTATTTTAATTATTAATTATTAATTTTTGGTGATTAACATTTATGATTGTACAGATATAATTTATTTAATGTTTAGTGTTTATTTTTTTAAGTCACTAATAATCATATTAAAAAATTAAAAATAATGTTTTTAATATAGATATAGTATTGTTTTTAATTGTATGTTATCTTAAACATGTGTCAAATTTAAAAATATTTTGTAATAAAAGAAATTTCTAGCATTAATAATGGTGTAGAAAACACAAAAAAATCCAGTCAATGAATAAATAAATTTGAAAATAAAAATGATGATTTTGAAGTAGAATAAAAAATATCAAAAAGACTATATCTGATGTTTGGTGTTATTTTGATTAAATTTATATAATTGATGGAGAAACTAAAGTTAAGTGTAAAGTATGTGGATTAGTATTGGTAGGATGTGGAAGAAGATATGGAATATCAACTTTTTCTCAGCATATTGAAAAATGAAATATAATAAAAGAATTAAAAGATCAAAATGTTCCTTCGATGATTATGAAACATTTAGGAAACTTGAAAAATAAATTATTTTATTCAAAGGCATTTTGGGAAAATATGCAAATGGCCATTATAATACAAAAACTCCCATTTAAATTTTTTAATATGAAGGAGTTAGAGAAATATTTTTTGTGGATGGATTTGACTATTAAGGGGTATCTTTGTTCAACTACGTATTATATTGATTTTTAGTGGAAGTTAAAAAAAGAATTATTTATTATTGATATGAAACCTCTATATTCTTATTCTGAGTTGGAAAACAATTAACAAAAAAATTATTAGGGTATTAAAAATAAAATTTTCTTTCTTACCCTTGATAATTCTTAAGCTAATGATATTTTTCAACAAAATTTCAAAGATCAATTGAATTTTGAAAATAATTTTTTTTTCATAGGTGAATTTTTTCATGTTTTATGTTTTTCCCATGTTTTAAATATTATTGTTCAAGAAGTTTTGATGGTTTTTGATTTTTCATGTCATGAAATTATAGTAATAATTTCTCATGTTAAAGTTTCTGAGAGTAGAGTGACATGGTTTCAAGATTGTGGAAAAAGTGTTCTAGTTGATAAAAGTGTAATTTTGAGATTAGATGTTCCCACTAGGTTGAAATATTTATATAAAATGATTTAAAGTTTATTTAATTATAATAATTTTTTCAACAATAAAATGATTAGATGTTCCCACTAGGTTGGTTACTATTCACAGAATGGGAGTTGGGGCAAAAAAATGGGCCTACGGGCTATGTAATAGGCTTCAAGCCCACTAGGACTTCAGGCTATGTAATGGGTCTCCCTCTACCTGGTTAAAAAGAGGTATTTTATTTTCTTTAATAATAAAATGAGGCTTCGACCCAAAAAAATATAAAAAATAATAATTTTCTTTTTGAATAAGAATGAAAAAGAGGTGGTATTAATTGATATTTTAAGACATTTTATAATATGAAAATTTGGATTTTAGGATCCACATATCCTACTTCAAATTTATAATTTGGTAAAGTTTGTAAAATTGGGAGTTTTTTATTCAATAATGTCGAAAATGGTGATTATTTCATTAGAATAATGACTTACAAAGTGAAGAATAAATTTTATAAATACTTTATCCATTATAGAATTCTACTTGCAATGATAGTTGTGTTTGATCCCTAGATCAAGTTTAGAATTTTATAATTTATCTATCAAAGTCTTGATTCATTTCATTAATAATAAAATAATTTAATAGTTAAATGAAAACTATATCAAATTTATTAAGACTATGAAAATGACTTACCATGCATTTTATAAATGGGAAGTAATCAAATTTCTTCATATTCTACTTCTCTAAATTCTTCTATAAGGTAAAATGATGATATAAATGGTGTATGTTTAATATATTGTTATTTAAACCATTATTTAGGTATATAAATTTATTTGATTTAATATTATTGTTTATATTTATATTTTTAGATATGTATTGATCTAAAACAATTGTTGGCCCAAATGATGAAAAATCCCAATTATAAATGTATTTGGAGATACTGTTGGTTGACATGTAATTTTATAGAGATATAAATGTGATTGAATGGTGAAAGGATAAAAGTATGATATTTCATATTTTAACACTCATGGAATGTTATTTTTTAAGAATTTTCATTACCATCGTGGCCTCAAAGTCCTACTTTAGCATTATAGGGGAGTGTTGAATATATACAAGAGTTGTAATCTTCTAAACAATATTCATGAATTAATGTGTTCTTGGAGTTGGATTCATGTTCTTATTTTTTTTTGATTTTATCATTACTATATTTTATCATCTTATATGTATAATAATTAAATTAACAATGATCTTCATGTAGTATTGGATGATGAAAATAAAGAATTTGGATTAGAGGAAGATTCTAGTTCTAAAACTATATATGTGGAAAGCATAAGAAATCATTCAATTTATTAAATTTATGTCTTCATAATAATTAATAAGAATCCATTATTTTTATTAATATATTTTAAGAAAATATTTTATCAAAATTACTTGCATCAATACATATATATTTTATTAAATTTTATATTGTAGTTTTTTTTAAAATTCATTTTTAATTGTGTTTTTATATAGGATTTGGAGGAAAACATAAAGTATATAATAGTTAATATAATAATTTAGAATCAAGATAAAGGGATATCTCTCATTATATATATTTTTTTTATCATTTTATATTAATATTTTTAACTTTTATTTTGAAAATTTGGTCTTTTGTACTAACCATGGACAATTTTAAAATTTGGTAAAATTTTGAATAGGAATCAAAATATTTTTAAAAATTATTATTATTATTTATTTTTTAAGCTTAAACTTCCATTCTCATTATTTGAAACCATAAATTCATAAATTTATCATCTTTTCTTTTATGTTACAATTAAAAATAATTCGGTTTTTTCATAGGCTTTCCTGCATCCATTGCAGGGTGGGGTGAGCTTGATAATACACCTATTTTTTATGTGGGATTTTATGGGCCTATTACTCCTAGGATCAATCCTATAGGTTTCTTCCCACTCCACCCCTCCCCATACATTTCACATTATTAAAGTTAAGGGAGTGGTTAATTATTAAATATTAATAAATTTAAAATATAATAAAGTCACTCTCGTAGTAAAATTGTTAAAAACATCCAATTTTTAATAATAAGGTGAATGAAGTGGAAATAAACTCAACCAATGAAATTAGAGATAAGTTTTATTAATAACTTTAATCTTTATCACCTTATTTTAACCTTTTTTACACATTTGTAAATTTACCATGGTGAAAAACTTTTTACCAAGGTAACTTATTTTTAGGACCAAAAATAAAATTTCCCTTATAACCAAATTTGGACATGTTGACTCCAAATATGGAATTCATTTTATAATATTAAAATTTTACATGTTTCATAAATTAATTCTAATATTATTCACAAAACTCATAAAATACCATTATTAAAAAAACGTGTTTTTAAGCATAAAAATATTTTATTCGCATTCCGTACCCAGTAAAAACCATTAGATGAAAGTAAATTTATTTGGTTGAATATATTATCTAAATATTTCATTAAAATCATTCATTAATAATGATGAAATTAATTTTATAATATAAAAATACATTTCATGCATAAAAGAAGTTTTCTTAAAAATACTTTTCTTACCTGAAAATTATTTTACCTTCAGTTATCACCATTTGACGGTAAATTTATGAATGATTAATCACTTTTTTCATGTATAGAAGATAATTTTTGTTAATTTTAATACTAAAAATAGAATAAGTTAACTTTAATAAATCATATATAATAAAAATAAGGTTTATAAACAAAAAAAATTCATTTATCTAAGAATTACCAGAAAACCATCACTTATCATTTATGACCTATTTCATAAAGGTAATTACTTGATTTTCTTAATTTCATTTTAAAATTTTCATTTAACTATCTAATTTTTTGTTTCATTTTGAAGTTTTACTAAGGAATTATTCACTTATGTTTGGTGTTGTGTGCATCACGAGCTATCAAACACATCAAATTTATTAAATATAAATATATTATAAATTATTGATGTTCTACAATAACTCATAAAGACAAAAAAATTTAAAAAACATTATGTTATGTGGAAAACAATATATCATATTATATAAAGATATTAACTGTTCTAACAAAAAATATGTCATCGAGATAATATATTATATTTATAATTACTAATAATAATTATATTATGAATGGTATAAAATTTTATCTATGAAGATATTATGTTTCATAATACAAAAAAATGTTCTATGAATTATATGTTCGATGTCTATTGAAAACTATTTTGTGGTAGGTGTAAATGTTTTCCCCATTCTAAATAATTCATGAAATGTGAACATTTTCTTTATCATATCATAAGGTTTTGTCATCTTTAAAATAATGGATTATACAATATATGTCAATATAGGAGGTGAAAATAAAATAAAACATTAAACATTTAGTTTTTTGTATATGAAATCAAGATATATAAACACATAAAATTAATATTTTTATAAAGATTAAAAATAATGAACAAAACATGTTTTTTGAGCATATATTGTGGATCCAGAGTCTCATGACCTTTATTTTGGTTAATTATAAATGATGATTCTTTTTATATAACATTTTTATCTTAGTATAAATGTGATGTTTTATTAATATGGACATGGTGAAAAATTCATTTTTTCATGGTCCACTGTGAAGTTATCTCTTCATGTATCAAAATAGACTTTTCCAAATTTTGTGAATACCATGCTCTACTATGAATTTGTTTACAGACCACCATACTGTACTAAAATTTTACCGTATGTATAAATCATTCCATAATTAAATCAATAACTCAAATATAACTACACGTCATACTGATAAGACTTCATGGTTTTGTAACATATTAGTAAATACCACTATAAAGTTACTAATAGAACACCATGATGTTATTAACAATATAATGTATACATTTACTATTTTTATAAATGTATACATCCATATAACATGAATATATTGATGGGTTTATTAGGATCAAATAATAATCACTCAATAAGTATAATAAATTAAGAAATCATAAACTATGATATACCATTCTGTGAAACTGAATCCATGTATAATATAAACTGAAGAACATACACTTCACTAAATATAGATCATCCTCCTATATTAAATCATATTCTTGATGAAGATAACCTAAAAGAATATAAAGTAATAATTATCCCTAATATGTCCATAGGTTTATAAATCACCCAAAACTTGTACATGATACTCCTTTTGACCACGGTATACTAGTATATTGAATTTAAAAGAAGAAGAAGAAGAGAGATTGAACCTAGGTAGAATTGATATCGAACACAAAGTGGGATGGGTTCAATTTTCATAGTATTTTCCTCATTTATATAGTCTTTAGGTCCACTCCTTAGACTTTATGAAATTTATTTAAATGTTTTATAATGTTTCAGTAATTCCATTTGGTTACAAAGTCAACATTTAAATGAAAATCTTGTTATTTTTATATATTAATGATATCCTTATTGGGAAGATACTTGTACTTTAACACTTTATGTTTATATTCCTTAATAAATTATAGAATAAGAATGAAATATCAAAAAAAATTGTGATATGTCTACATCATAAAATACGATTTGGATTAAAGTAGTCATATGATTTTACTATATTTTTCCTTATGATATGACACTTGAAGGAATATGATATGAATTGGATTCATGGATATCATAATATATGATATCCTTATATCATACAATATGATATATAATAGAAACATCATATGTTATTTTGGATTTAGTGAATATCTCAATCAAAATCTTACTTTCACTAAATCATCATTGACTTTATTCCATTTCACCCTATATTGTATAATATACAAAAACATATAATACCATGTCCAAAAAACCTTTTGGATATTTCCAAAACACTTTTGAAAGGTGAAAATCCTAATAAGATCATACAGTCACACTAATATGGTGGGTGAATTGGTGTGATTAGTATTTTTCTTCTTATTAACTTAGACTTTCCCATTTGTAGGTTGAATGGGTCTCATATGAATCATAAATCACAAAAACACCACATGTAAGGTATAAATTAAAGATATTATAACTATAGTATTTTTATAATTTTCTCCTATGATATGGGTGACTACTTCCTTATTGTGTTCAGAATGAATTGAGGACATCGGTTCTTCAATAATATCATAAAGTGAATACACATGTGGAAGGTATTATCCTTGATCCTTCAGTCTATCTAAAAAAACTTATGATTATTTTTAATGTTTATTTATATAGGATCCATCTTATTTTAAATGATACTCCCAACCTCACTCTTTAAGAAGATATTCAGTATACTCCAAGATGTCACAACATCAAATGAGAAGATAATCTACCTCAATAAAAACCTTTGACTTCCAGTATGTAATATGCCACTATTATATGAATTCTAACCTCTTATTTACCTTCATAAAAAATAACACATGGATTAGAAGGAAACTTCATGTTGTCTTCTTCCTCAACTATAAGAAGCCTTTTATAAATCAACAATTAAACTGTCCCACCATGATGTAGATGATAAAAAATAGTAGAGTTTGTGCGTCGGTGTATTTTTTTTATTCTCCCCCTTATTTATTTGATGATAAATATATTCAGTATAAAAATATAATAATTTTTTTAACTCTTTATTTCTTATTAAATAATTATTTTAATCTGTAATAGTAATAGGTTATGTTCACCCCAAAAACATATTACTTCTCTTTTTCTTAAATTATAACAAATTACATAGTAGTATAATTTCATCTCCACATATTCACTTATATATATTTTTCTTATACATATTTTATAAACTCTAAAAAATATAATTTGGATATTTCATATATTTTATAATGTAAACTTCTATGAATTAAAAATCATTATATTCATTATTTTTAAATCGGTCAAATTAACATCTAAAGAAATCCTCCATTATTGATCTTCATAAATAGATTCAAAGGATTCATTTTTTAATATATAGAATTAATCCATTTAAATATTATCAAATATATCCATTTAATTCTCCCCAAATTCAAATGTATCTTTCATTTGATCTTTCCTAATACATGTATTATCTTTTTTATGCTACCATGTAGGTTTACATGAAAAAATAATGTTGCAGCATTACTCATTTCATCATGGCATTAGATAATCTTTATTTTCCTCCAATATTCACATAGATTTTGTGTGATAGTTCATTTTCAATGTGATTTCATAAACCATCAAAATCTAGTTTCATTACCTTTTCTCATTTAACATCATAATAGTGTGACATTGACCTAAAATTATAACTTCGCCTCACATTGCAATGTAAACGAATTTAACTATGGTGCAAATGATTTAAAAAAATAAGACATAAACTTGACCCCAGCTTCATGAAAATATCCTTTCATAATTCACAGTGTAATATTATCAAGTTAATATTGGATTGAATCACCATATCCATGAATCACTCAAATTTTTAATTTTATACTGAATATGAAAAACATCATCTGATTAATATATCTTACAATTCATCAAGAAAGAAAATTTTAATACCATGTGAAATTTTTAATTATCTTATGTAGATTTCATGGACATCAATTTAATATTACATATTCTTCATTTTAATTCTATGTGAGCTCAAAAAACTCCTATGTAGTCTACATGGACTTTTGTTTACTTTTACATGGATTTCTGGTTACATTGATATAATAGTGAAATTATTCCATTTAATTTGGTGTAGCCTCTATTTATATAGATTTATTAATACCTAAGAACCTATTTAATATTATATAGTATTTATTTAATATGAAATACCCCAACCACTATAGCTTCTACTCTTACACAAATAAAGAAATGTAGTTTTATTCAAAAATAGAAAACAAAATATCAGAATTAATCACATGTATATACTCTGGTCTTCCAAATCTTTTTTAAAATACTTAGAAACTCTTAAAATCATCACCATCCATTCTATATTGATCTTTAAACACATAAAAACTCAATTACATATATAAACATTAAATTAATTTATAAATTCATCAGAATTTGATAAACCTATTCACTATAATCCTTGATGTAATATAATTAATCTATTTTGAGTACTTCAATGAATCTGCACAACCAAAATAATTTATCATTATTTTATGCTAAAAATACCTCCAATAATAGTTATTAATTAATTATCAAAAAAATTATTAGAAAAGTCATAAATTCATTACTCAATTTCTATTTTTATCTAAGTATGTATTCCACTTCATGCATATTTATTCATGCCAAAAACAAAAGGATGAATTCTCAATACAACTTCATTATCTTTATTCATAAACATATTCTCATCAATTTTTTATCAAACATGTCAATATCCTATAGTAGATAGTGATTTCATCAACCATTAGAATTTATCATTGACTCAAACTAATATTATCCCTTAAATCGCCACATTAATATTTCTTCCATAAATGTGTAAAAATCAAATCTGCAATCAACAACAATAATAACTCTATATTCCATGGTTATTCACTTTTTCTAGTATATAAATATTGAATTTATCAACTTTAACTCTCTTTATCATCATTGATATCTTATTAACAATAAATAAATAACTCATAGTCCATCTAACAATTCAATTTCCACCATTGGATTTGTTATCAATTCCCATTCCAATATTCATTTTTATTTAAATTCAGTATTCACCTTATCATTTCCCCCACCTTGTTTTTAATAAATAAAAATGTTCAAGTGGAAGGGATATTCACACTCATCTGATGCTTTAATCATGAATACAATTTCACCTTAACCCCTTATTGAATGTAAAATCCATGAAACTTGAGGGAATGGTGAAATCAATTTACTTTAGGTAGTGATCCATGAATTTATAAACTCTATGTCTATATGATCATTTCTCAAGGTATAAAATAATGGAAATAACCTTAAACATTGGATTTTTTCATAAAATAACTCAACATGTGATACCACTTAAAATATTCTTTTAGTTATTTTTCTAATACTTTCTCACATTGATTCCAACACTCATCTCAATAAATATATTTAAAAATTTAAAAAAAATGCGTTCCTCAAATTTCATCCCTTGAATTTTTTTCAAAAACTTCCCAATTTTTTATGTCATCGAACCATCAAAAATATAACCCTTAATTTTATAATTATTTTTATCATCAATTGTATGGAAAAATAATTCCATTCATACCTTATTAATAACCTATTAAATAATTTCTATATTTCTATCTTCATATAAAATGATGATTATGGAAGCTTCTCCCATCTAAACTCCCCCTTAAGGGATACACTATGTAAAGGTCTAAACCCTTTTATACCATTACTTTGTATGTTTTTTAAGTTTTAGGTGCATGGGGGAAGCATGGAGTATGTTTGGTTGAGTTTGGGAGATGAAATTATAAATTTATAGGAATTCACAACATGAAATATTGTTCACAGTGTGAGATAGAAGTTCATGACTAGAATGGTTATTCACGACCTGAGTGAGGGAGGTTTAGGGGGTGTAATTCTCAATTTGAAACATCATGTTATGATGAAAATGGATGAAGGGTTATATTTAGTTAATCTATCCTAGATAATTCATTATGTGAACATGAAGTTTATGATGTGAATTGTTCCCAGGTTTATTGGATCTGGGAGATGCATTTATTGATGAACCTTAAACTCAATCAATTAATAATGTGAATATCCCATTCATGTTATTAATTTTAATTTGTAAAAATATCTATAAATTATATTGCACCCTCAAACTCTCCCCAAATCCTCTAATTTCTCCCAAACCCAAGGTGTAAAAATGTTTCCTTTTAGGTTTTTTAATCTCTTTCACTTGGTATTTATTTCCAACTTCCCAAGATCAATATTTGGTGATAAAATTTGAGTTTTACAAATTTCTATTATGGTTTCTTATCTATTAATTTTTTCCTCACATTATACCTTTACATGTTATGGTGGTTTTTCTTCTTCATTTAAATAGTGTTCTTTTGATGTTATTCATTATATTCAAGAACAGTTGTATTTAATAAGATGTATATTCCTTGTGGGATAGGTTATTAGATATTTGTTCTTATTATTATATTCTTGTTTTAGGAACATTTAAATCCTTGAGTTATGGGATTAATTTATTCTCTTATTTTAAGTGAAATTGTGAAGTTATCATTATTTATGTCATTGAGTAATGGTGGAATTGACCTTAATGAATATTAAATGCTAATTAAAGAATGAATTTTCATTTTTTATTATAGTGATTGGATGTGTTTACTATATATTGATGGTTTTCCTCTTTAATTTCTAGGGAATTTTCTTTATCTTATTGTTGTTTTAGTTTAGTATTTTCATTATTCTTGTAAATTTGATAAAGAATAAACAGACGGTGATTATTGATGAATAAATAATAAATATTCATGCTTAATTATTGTCGTTATTCCATTTCATTGATGGAAATTGAAGTTATACATTAAGCATGTTTAAATTATTTATAGTTTTTGATAGAATATGCATTATGTTTCTTTTGGTTAAAAATTTTCTAAATAAATTGGTTATTCCATTATATCAATTAATTATTTTTTGTTATGATAATTTTTTGAGGGTTGAGTGAGCCTCATTTCTTCTGAAGGTTGGATGCCTTGATTTTAGGTCTAGAATCCCTACTAACTATTTATTTTTTACTTTCTAACTTATGGGTTTACTCTAAACTTGGATTTCTATAATTAAATAGGATGTAAGACTAGGATAGATGGATGTTTGGTGAGAAATGGTTAGGGGTTCCCAGCATTATGGTGACAGATGACATTGATGATGGAAGGATTGATGGATATATTCATAGTGGTGTAGGGGGTGGCACCAGGACTAATGGAGAAGGTTGAATATGTATTTTTCTATGTCTTATGAAATTAATTCTGGTCTACTAGATTCTTAATGAATGTTTTTCTTTATATAAAAGATGTTTAAGATTCTTGTTTCAATATTCCTTTCCCCACTTCTTTACATAGCTAGTTTTTCTTCATCTATGCATTTTTTATGGTATCTTATAATTATTTATATAGTACTTAGAATTATGTAATGGTGATGAATATTAAATTATTTGACCCATGGGTTTGGGAGTTCAATGGTTAAATTTGGATAAAAATTTGGTAATTATGAATTTTAAATGATCAATTTAAAAAATTAATTGTCTTTAATATGTGTTTATAGGTTACTTAGTCCTTAGTAGTGGTAGTCGGGTGTCCTAAGAGGTGATAGTGGTATTTGAGGTAAAGGATAGGTAATTTCCATTTGTTTGGTTTATGAGAGAGATACACACACACACACACACATCTTTCTTATGTTATTTGATTTCATATGCTACCTCACCCATGTCGGTAGGGAGATTGAAACCTAGAGGACTTTGGGTGTTTTCCCTAATATCTAGGTTGGAGAAGATGGATAGTTGACTTCCCCCTCTCCCCTAATCTATTCTCCCTATAGTATTATGTACTAGTATGAATAGAGTTTACCTTCATATATATATATGTGTGTGTGTAGGGTTTTAATGGTCTGTGGTTAGTTCACACAAATGTATCTCTGAATATAGAATCTTAAGGATTATTATAGGTACATAGTGTGTAGGTTATGATGGATTAAGGTGTAATACAAAATTTATAGGTTGTGGTAGATCTTGAAAACTACTCAATTAATATCTATGTATTTAGATCTTGATGATGAGGTTGTTTGATTCATGGGGTGAAAATTTTAATATGTTTTCCTTTGACACATGTGTCTTATTGGAGAGAGATGGCTCAAGACATGCATCGTTGGGGAGAGAATGGAAAACCATTGGAGAAGTGGTAGTGAGGTACCTTCAAATTAATATTATTTTTTATATTATATTATTACTTATATGTGATACTTGGTGATATATCCATGGTGAGGATGGGAATATAGAAGACCTAATTAGGTGATGAGTTAATTTCATTATTTATTCACTAGGTTTTAGTATGCTCTCTTCACATTTTTATGAGATGATCTAGGGTGTATCCTACAGATTATACCTATTATTATCATCCCTATCTATATAAACTATTTTTTAGTTTTGTAGGAGCTGTTTGGTGATCAAGATGGACTTCACTAGCTCATGGATTTGTTCATGCGCTATTTGGGATTCAAGGTCGATGTTGAGGACTTTATTTTGGTACTTGTAGATTCTTGTTTTCAACTGTTCCAATTATATGAAATTAAATTCATGTATTGGGATATTTTATTTTTTATTAGGAGGAGTTTTTTGTGGTTTTATCTTATTTCTTATTTCTTATAATCTTATTAGAGGGTAATTCCTCTCATTTGTTTGTTTGGTATACGATTGATGTTAGACGCCAACTCAAGGCCTATTGGAGGTGGACTTTGGGCATTATCGTCCATATTCCTTCATTTTTAGCCTAGTAAGAATACCTTTGGGAGGAAGATATCATGAAAAAATATATTAACTCCTCATCATTTTTATCTCATTTTTAGATAAACACCAAAAATATTCTTCATAAGTAATCTTCAAGAACAGATCAAAAAATGATAAGGATTTCACCATGATGGATATTTGATCCTACTATAATATGTTCATATAATTTTAGTTCTCCACTTAAACACATTTACTTTAATTAAATATATAAATAAAACAAAAAAAATATATGGGAATTATATTGTTTCTCCTTTTCTTCTTAATTAGAGTATTAAGGTTGAGAGATGCTTTTAAACCAAGAAATTCCTTTCCTTTTAGCTCAAATTTTTTTTGAACTCTTTATGTTTACTCCTTTGAATTTATAAATGGTACATTCCTTAGGAATCATTTTATTCTTAATATCCTCAAATTTCTTCTTATGTATAATCATATCTTTCACATCATTTAGAAAATCACATGAATTCTCTTATGCTTACTTTGTATTTTTTTTATCTATAACTATGTTAACCATATAATCATGCATTCTTTTATAGTATATCTAACATGTTTGGTTTTCCCATGTGGGTTCTAAAAAGTGTTTAGGTTATCATTATTTATAAACCTAACATGACATTAATATTCTTATTCATTGATGTCTTCCAACAAACTAATCATTTTCTTTTCTTAGTGGATTAATTTTATTTGTTGTTCTATTTTTCTCCCTTAATCATTTATATTCATGGATTGATTTTGATGATCCATGATGTGTTATTTTTCTTCCATAGTAGAAGTATAATTTTATTGGTGTAGAATCATTTATAATATCCCAAGGTGTGTTTTGTTTAACACTCTCCTTTTTCACATGCCCTATGGTGAAATCATCTTCACTTCTATTTAGTTTTTTCTCATCATATGTGGTTCTATTTATTAAATAGTATTTGAATCATTATTGGTAGGTGTGAACCAATATTATTCATCAAAATGAATTTTTTTTTAAATTTCTATATAAATTATGTAACCATTCAAATTTTTTTTGGTGGATAGATTTATTACCATATTCGGTGTACTTTTCTTAAATTTAGTAGTATTTATATTCACTTTAGATATTTTATTCTTGATATAGTACTTATTTTTCTATAAATTATTGATATATTATGAAAAAACATTAATGAAATAGTATCCAAACCTTCAACATTACCAAGAATGTAGAGGTAATATTAATTTATTACTTTTTTCATATATTTTCCAACTTTATCTTCATGATGAATTTAAGGTAAATGAACCTTGTTTTGAGAACATTTTGGGGAATCAAAGTTTATAATTTTTAATTTCAACCTAAATTTTATATGAAAACAATATTAGTGAAAATAAAATATTTTCGAATAAGGGTTACCTATTTCGTTGAGCTTGCAATGGATAGATCTCTAGTTATTTTAATCCCTTATTGCCAATAATATGTGATCTTTTTGAAGAAATAATCTCATTATAAATCTTAATAGAAAAACTTATCTTATTAGATTCATGTGAAGATTCAACATAAGTCACTTCTAGATTTCTAAAATTAACCTTCAACTCAAAAAAATTTAGATTTAATGTGTTCTTATTATCTTCAATAGATTTCACTATATCTTCACATTACTTTATCATAATCTCAATATAATATTGATCCATATTATTTGACTCTTATAAATTATTTCTAATATTTTTTATCCCTTTTTATTTGATATATAAGTGAGTATTATTTACATTTACGGATTCTCTTTGAGTTTCTTTTAATGATTGAATACTAAAATTATATATTTGACTTGTCTGAAATTTCTCATCAATGATCTTCATAAATAATTCTTCATACAAGGGTAATTTTTCCTTAGATAATAATGAATAATTTTATTTTTATTCAACAATTTGAATGAGTGTTTTACTATTACAACTTTTCTTCCAATTCTTTCTTCCCATGTCATCCTCTTCTAACTCTATATTTTTTTTATCATGTTATATACCATTGATATTTAAAATATGAAATTGACACTTCTAGAGGGTCATTTTTCAAATAATCCTTTATTTCAGAGTAAAATTCTCCAAGTATTTTCATGAGAACATATTCTTCATATCTTAAAATTGATTATTTTGGAGGATAATTCTTAATATATATGATAGATAAATTAAACTTTTTATTACCTTCAACTAATAGTGAATTGAATTTCACAGTTATCATAGGAGTGATCTCTATTATCTTCTTATCCTCTTTCTTCTTTATGTTTTTTAGGGTTATAGTAGAGACGACCTCCTCATTATTCATCTAAGGAATCTCATAAACTTTGTAAAATCCCCACTTAATATAGGTAAATTAAAAAATAGTAGGAGATAAAATAGATCCAATCAAAGGTAAAATATTTTTATTTAATAAAATATGAAAAATCTAATAGGTTCGTGCAGTGAAACTAATAAAAGGTGAATTAGTGTGATAATTTGTTATGAAAATATTTTATTCTTATAAATTCAAACTTCACAATGTGTTAGGATGAATAAATCTTATATAAATCATTCAACACAAACACGATACATTAAAGGAATAATATAAAGATATCACATTATATAGTATTTTTATAAGTTCCACCCCAGATGTGTGTGGTCACATTCTTTCTATGTTTGGGTTGATTATGAGACATTGGTTCTTCACAAATATCATAAATTGAATATAGATGGGGAATGTATCATACTTTACCATTAATTTTATATTCTGATAACTTTATAATATCCCAAATGGTTCTTTATATAGGGCCCCTTCTATTTACAATGATACTATCAACCTTACTCTTGAAAATGACATTTGGTATACTCTATGAAGTCACAATATTGAATGACAAGATCTTATTCCTCAATGAAGGTCTTTGACTACCTATATGTAATATGTTATCATTTTAGGCATGTTTACCACTTATTTTTCTTCACAATGAATAACATATTGATTGGTAGGAACCTTTAGGCTATTATCCTCCTTTCTTCATTGATGATAAAGATATTTAGAAGTAAAATATTATCAGATCTTATGAATCTCAATTTCTTCTTCCTCGACACTTTTAATATGAAATAGTAATATGTGGGGATCTAATTGATAAATTATTCTCTAAATTTTACTTAGATGATAATAGATTACGGAGTAACTTCTTCATATTTTATAAACTCCATAAAAATATTTTGTGAATATTTACCATTATTTGAATGTGGAAAAAACTAATAATTGTATAGCATTAACTTAATTATTTTGAAAATGGTAAAAATAATATCTCAAGAAAACCACTAGTCTTGATCTTTATAAATGGATTCAAATATTTTCTTTTTGAATATCCAAAATCAATTACCCAATATTTTTTCAAATATATTTATTTAATAATAATAAAAATTAAATATATCTTTCATTTGAGCTTCCTTAATCCATGAATTATATTTTTTACATAGGCATGAAGGTTCACATATAGAAATAATACTATAGTGTTACTCAATTCATCATGTAATGAGCTAATCCTCACTCTCCTCTAGGATTTTAATGGATATGGAATGTTAATTAAACTGTGTTGTGATTTTATCAACCATAAAAATCCAATGTCACACCATATTCTCAAGGTATATCACTATGGTTCGAAACTATCCTATAATTCAAACTTCACTTACCATTGTGATATGAAAATTTTATTTTTCATGCGACTAATTTTTGAATCTAAAATATAAAATAAACCTTAGATTATTTATGAAATTTGTTCATACTTAATGATGAAATATGCTTAATGTAATCTAAGCTTGAATCGTGATCTCTTTAAATCATCATGATGTTTAATTATTTAAAGAATATAAAATTCATTGTTTGATTAATTTTAGGATATTCAACTTTTATATATATGGATCAAGCTCTTTGTTAGGTATTATTTTTCCTTGTTTTGATATACCTTGTTAATATTTTTCCTTGCGTAGTTTTGAGTTGAAATTGGAGAATTCTGGAAGGAAGAGGGGCGATACATGAGTGGCGCATAGTTTGACCAAATTTTTCACCCAGTCTAGCAAACTGTGTGAACCCAGATAGAGGATATTTTCATGTATGGTTCATAGTTTTTCAAACCATATTCCATCTCAATAGTATAAATGAAACACCCTTGAGTTAAATGCATGATTAGGGATCACGGTTAGGGAAAACTATGTTCCTAGAATAGGAAACCATGCATGCATAATTTTAAACCCCCAAAAACACACTTAAATTTTTATGTACCCCTATCTTATATCCCTAAACCCTCTATATTTACCATAAAACATTTTATCTCATTCTTGGAGGTTATTTGATGAATTACAAGGATTTACTACCTTTATTCTTAGCAAATAAAAGATTCATTTAGGGATTTGAACATCTCTGGGTATATAGTTTCTTTCTGATTAGACCTCTTTCTCTCCTACTCCACATTAAAAATTAAAGGGGAATGTTTTATCCACTATTGGAAATGTTTTAGATATAGGTTTAATTGATCTTGATTCATTTGATCTTGGATCTTGGTTTTAGATCTACATCTCATTGTTTATCATGTTCTTAATCATTCCGCTTAAATTGTGGGATTTCTATTGGAAAGCATCATCAAGAATTTGGATATAGGTGGCCTATTATTAAAATCTAAAAGTCTTGATTTAAATTAAATATATGTAATTTTAGAATTGATATTTAATTTTTATTAATTGAATTTATTATATTTAATTAATTTATTTGGTAAATTAATTAATTAAGGGGTTGTGGATTTGGTTGATTAATGTGGTTACAAAATTGGTCAATTATTGGGTTTATGTAATTGAAAAATTGTGAAATTAGATTAATTAATTGGTGAATTAATTAATAGGATATTGGTATTGTGTAATTGAATTAATTAATGGGATATTGGGATTGTAAAATTGGATTAATTAATTGATGAATTAATTAATTTCATATTTAGATTGTGTTATTGGTCAATTAATGTGATTATGAATTAATTGAAAATAAGGAATATAAGATGGTTGACTTGACCTTTATGAGTTAATGGGTTAAATGATTTAAATGTTGCAAAGTGGTTTAATTGTGATTTTTTCATGTTATTCCATAGGATTAAATTGAAGAACCATGTTGGTTGTGATAAAATGTGACGGTACCATTGGTTTGAAATGTTATGAAAAGGACTAATGTTGATTAATATTTATTATTTTGATGTGTTTGAAATTGTCATATATGTGATATAATTGTGTGGGACATGGACTGATGCTTCAAAATCCCATAGTGATAAATGAGGGTGGGACAGAGACTAATGTTTCAAAAGGCCACTTGTGTGATATGTGATGAATTAGTTGTGGGATAGGGAATGATACTCCAAATACCCATATATGATAGTGAGTATGGTACATGGATTGATGCTCCAAATTCCCAAGTGATTATTGAGGTATGGGACAATGATTGAGGCTCTAACTTCTTAATGTTTGTTAAACATGATCGTCTACACCCATGAGTTGTCATTGGAATATGGTTATGATTTTCCATGATTTGAATTGAAATGAAATGATAAATGATAATACTAGTTATGTGGTATGTTTCAGAATCTAGCATGGTCCAAAGTAGGTATTGAGGGTTTGGGTGTACTTGAGAACCCGAGGGTTTATATGTTTAATTAGTGAATAATGATATATGATAACTTTTTACTCTATACATTATACATTGTTTTTTATAAAATTACATGCACAATTATTAACTGGATACGGTTTTAGACTCAATTAGTGGTGGACTACTGAGTTCTACTCACACCCTAATCAGGCTGCCTAATTAGTGCCGGAATAGATTTCATGGTTTCAAGACATGATAAGGGAAAGAGACATATGTTAGATTTATGAGTTGGTATGGGTCATGGATGAGGAAACCATACATAGTGTCAGGACCCACTTGGAATTATCAGTGTCTTTATTTATTATGGGTTTTTCATATTGACACTTGAAATATATTTTCCATTACATATATACTATTTAGTTATGGATATTGTTTTCATTTTTTTGTTCATCATGTGATACCTATTTTTTCTAGTTATTGTATTATTCTGGTTATGGTTTTATATTATAGCTATTTTTTATTTATTTACACTATTTTACAACATTTATTAAGAAGTTAGAGTCTCCCCATGATTAATATTTGACCCTCACTACTAGTCGTAAGCCTCTGGAATATGGGGAGGCACGCTTGAGGTCATGTGACCAACGGGTGTAGGGCACCAGTGTGTGGCACCCAGGTTGGGAGGTTACAAGTGGTATCATAGGTTTTATTTTATTTTCTTTTATATTACTATTTGGTAAAGGTATAAAGGTGAATAGGATGAGTCAAGAAATGGTTAAGAGATCATTCATGGGAGTAGTTAGCCCGTGTATGAGGATAAAATCCAAGTACTTAGGGTGGGATTGTAGTTATTGATTTTTTTTGTTACAGTTGATGTTATTTCACCTCCAGTGATGTGATTATTTTTTATGATTTTTTCTGTGATTTGAATTATGGCTTGGTATGGCATGAGATTTGAGTATTCATGCATCATTCTAGTCACTCATGAAAATTTTGTAACAGGCATCATTTTAGACACACACAAAAAAAGAAGGTTTTTGTAGTTGTTGAAATTGAAATATTTTTTTGTGCTAGTGAAATTGAAATAAAAATGGTGTATGGTATGAAATTAAAAATTGTAAAATGATGAAAAATGTAGAAAATGGGTGTCTGATGAGAAAGTAGATTAATGAGAATGAGTTTACCCTTTGTAAACATATTCCTAAATATAGGATGGTTAAAGGAAGTGATAGTACCTTGGTTTTGACAGTGTGGTAGGGTTTTGGTGAATGAATTATTATAGATTATGTGAATATTTTTTTAAGAAATTATGAAATTGTATTATGGTTCATAATACTTTTGGTTGTAATTGTATATATATTCCTCTATGATGAGGATTTTTTTAGAGTAAAATAGGAGGATATAGCTGGAAATGATCCTCCAATGCTAGAACCTTAAGAACCGATAGTTATGGGTGAGGAAGTCCGAGAGAAGTTATGAGAGAACTTTTCTCACTTCATACAGTTTATAGAGAGAGATCCAGAGTAAGTTGTGAAGAGTATTTATAAACTGATGTGAGATTTTCAGTTTCAACACCCTCTAAACTTCATCAGAGAGGGTGGAGCTGAGGTAACAGATTTTTGGATTGAGTACATACCAATAATACTTGAACATTTGGAGACTCCTACTGAGAATATAGTCAATTTTGATTCTTACATGTTATGAGGATCAGTGAAGTGTTAGTGGGATGTACAGTCTCGGACTGGACAGGTTGATGGTATGGCATGTAATTTTTTATGGAGAAGTTTCTAGATAACTTTTATCCAGGTACACTAAGATAGGAGGGGGAAGTTGAGTTCATGTAGTTGACTCAGTGTAATATGTACATGATGGACTATGGTGGTCACTTTACTAATTGGTAGTGCATTTCTCCAGCACTATCAGGTGATCAGACAGCTATGGAAAGGAATTTTCAAGATGGATTTAAATGTGAGATTATGTCCCAAGTTAAAATATTTTAGCTCAAAATGTTTTCTGAAGTGGTGGATCATGATCTAACACCTAAGGGGAACCTAAAAGAGGCCTCCAGTAGAGGATAGGTGATTTCTTCTAGGTGATAAGGAGGTGTTTATTCTGAGGGAAAGAAGCATAGCTATAAGAGTGTTGACCGAATCAATGGAAATTAGAGTTCCCGGGGGGAAGGATCAGTTACCCAGGATATTACCCGAGTGCCTTTCCACTAGTACGGTAGGTTGGGCCACTATCTTAGGCATTTTCCCGGACAACCGATATATTTTCGATCTTACCAAGGGATGGTACATCTACATAGGTTCTAAAGGATCCCACAATAGATGGGTATTTATGTACTATCTAGGAAGAACCAGAGTGTGGGAAGGGTATCTTTTAAATCTTATCAGGGGATCATTTAGAGTTCTACTGGTCATGGAGGCTGAAGCAGTGGACATGGTTCATCTTGGAAAGAGTTCCCATATCAATATATTGGTGCATATTAGGGGATTAAAACTACATCATAGGGAATAAGGGTCGGAAATATTCATGAATTTCAACCTACACTCATGGATAATGAGTATAGACCATCAAAAGTTAGAGGTACTATTCTAGTAGCTTCTAAATTTTATAGTTCATTATTTGATATTGGCACCTCTCATTCATTTATTTCTATATAAATTGTGAATTAGTTGAGTATAATGATGTATATTGTGAGTTGGGTGATGATGATAGACACTATTTTGGTATTTTGGTCAAGTGACATCTGTTTGTGCAAGGGGTGTTCTCTCAAGGATGGGTAGTATCATTTTAGTTGGGATATTTACATTCTGTATATGTCAAGCTTTGACCTAATTATGGGTATGAACTAGTTAGTAGTATACCAAGACCATATTTATTGATATTGTATTAGAGTGAATTTTATGTCTTTTGGGGATAACAAATATATTCACTATGGAGTGTGGGACATCAAGTCAGGCCATGAAGGGCCAGTTCTTCAGTAACTGGGGGTGCTCACCACCCAGGTTTCTAGTATATTTTTGGATGATGTGGGTGTAAAGCATGATTTATTTCCATCCATAGTGGATAGGTTCCAAGAAATGTTTCCTGAGGACTTCAAAGGGATACTACCAGAGAGAGACATGGGGTTCATAATGGAGCTCATGTCGAGGGCTTAGCCAATTTCTATTCCACTATATAGAATGGAACCGACAGAGATTTAAGAGCTCAAGACTCAGCTAGAAGACTTGATGGATAATGATTTTATTTGTTAGAGTACATTTCCTTGGGGTACTTATTTTTTTTTCTAAGAAGGATGATATGACTCTACACTTATGTGTTTCTTAAAAAAAGTTGAATCGAATGATAGTGCAGAACCGGTATTCTTTTCTACACACCGATGATCTATTTGACTAGTTGAGGGGAGCTTGCATTTTCTCCAATATTGACTTGAGTCAGGGTGTCATCAGTTAAGAGTTAAAACATATCATATATTGAGGAATATTTATAGAAGAATTTATGGCCTATATGAGTTTTTCATAATGTCGTTTGGGTTGAATAATTCACTAGCAATGTTTATGACCTTGATGATCAAAATCATCCACCCTTACATGGATCATTTTGTGGTAGTGTTTGTGGATGACATCTTGGTTTACTCCAAGACTCATGAAGATCATGCAAAACATATTTACATTATCCTAAGAACAATATAATATCATTAGATATACGCCAATATATTTAAGTGTCAGTTTTGGATTGATTAGGTACACTTCTTGGGTCATAAAATCTCATAGGATGTTATGTCATTGGACCTAGATAAATCTTAGGTAGTGGTTTATTTGGAGAAAATTAAGAATATTTTCAATATCTGTAGCTTTATAAGATTAGTTATATATTGTCATAGGTTCATCTATGAATTTTCTTATTGGTAGAACCTCTTTTAGGATTTACCGATAAGGGGCTAATGTTTGAATGGATGGAAGCATGTGAGAAGACCTTCCAGGAGTTGAAGAAGTGGTGGACATCGACTCCAATCTTGATCTTACCCGAGCCGGGTGAGGAGTATACAGTGTTTTGTGACACTTTAGGGATATGAATCAATGTATTTTTTATGCAGGGATATTGATTTGTGCCTCATGGATCCCAACATTTGAGGTCACATAAACGAAATTACCTTATTCTTGAACTCGAGTTGGTAGTAGTTGTTTATGAATTGATGTATTGGTTCCATTACTTATTGGGAAAAAAGTTTAATATGAATACTAATAAAAATAGTGTAAAGTATGTCTTTTCGCAACGAGACTTGAATATTTTATAGTGGAGATGGGTTGAATAGATTCAGTCATTTGATTTTGAGATGGAATGTATTCATGAGAAGGGAAACAATGTTGTTGATGTTTGAAGTAGGAAAACTCATACTCAGTCAGTTCTGGAGTCTAGTGCTAAGTAGAAGATGATGAATTTATTGGATGAGATGCATGTGGTTGTTTAAGAGGATTAATAGAATATGAATCTCATATCAGTTTTAGTAGAGTCTATACTTTTGAGTTGGATTAGAGATAGATAATATGAGGATTCTGAATTTTTATCCTTGAGGTAAATCCTTGATGGTGGGGAGTCGCCATCATATTAGACCATAGTTAGGATGAGATCACCCATGTCAAGAATTGAGTTATTGTGATCACGAGCATGCTGGGGGAGCTAATGAATTAATTTCACACCCCGACGTGGGTGGTGCATCCATGTGTGACCAAAATGTTCTGTGGCCTATGGTGATAGTACCGGTGGCCATGAATGAAAAAGGATATTTCAAGGTTCATGACAGGATGTTATACCTATAAATAGGTTAAGATTGAGCATCAATGAAATGGTGGTTTAGTACATCCATTTCCCATTCTAGAATGGAAGTGGGATTAGGTTACCATGAACTTTATGGTGGGTCTACCAAGGATGCCTAAAAATAATAACACTATTTGGGTCATTATGGACCGGTTGACTAAGGTAGTATATTTCTTTCCTATATGGGAGACTTTATCATTGGATTAATAAGAAGACTTGTACATTCAAGAGATATTCCATCTACACAGGGTTCCAAGGATTCTTGTTTCAAACCATTACTCATGTTTTACTTCACGATTCTAGAAGATCTTAAAGAAGGTTTTTGGTACACAGTTTTTACTAAGTATGTAATTCCACCCATAGAAAGATGGGCTGCCAGAACGTACTATTAAGGTGCTTAAAGATATGTTTTGTGAATGTTTCTTAGACTTTGGTGGGTATTGTGAGAGTCACTTAGCATTATTTAAGTCATAATATAAAAACAATTATTAAGAAAATATTTAGATGGAAATATATGTGACACTTTATGGTAGGACATGTAGACCACCTCTGTGTTGGGTGGAGGTAGGTGGGTCAGAGTTATTTGGACTAAGTCTTGTGCAGGAGATGTTAGAGAAGGTTAATTTGATTCATAAGACTATGGTTATGGTTCAGAGTAGACAGAAGTCATATGTTGATATACTTTGATGACCCCTAGAGTTTACAGAGGTTGATTGTGTATTCCATTAGGTTTTGGCTAGATTGGGTCACCATAGGATATGAATAAAGGGAAAGTTGGTGCCCGGGTTTGTTGGACCTTTTGAGGTTGTAGAGAGAGTCAGGCCATTGACATACCTATTGGCTCTTCTATATAGGTACATTTCTATGCATGATGGTTTTCATGTGTTACAAATTTGGTGGTATCACCCCAACACTTATAATGTGATCTATGTGTATGATGTTGAGCTTGAGACTAATTCATCCTTTGAGAAGCTTCTAATACGTGTTTTGGATCATAGTGAGAATGTTTTTCAAGGAAATATCATGCTAATATATTGAGTATTTTTTAAACATGGGCGTGTTTAGGAGGAAACATGGGGGAAAGAAGAGGATATGTGAGCTTAGTGGCCCGATGTTTTTTACACAGAATTTTAGAGATGCTTGGGAGTACAGCTCAAGGATGAACTGTTATAATGTGGAGATATTTTAAGATAATAACCTTTTCTAGAGATTTATTAATCCCATTTTTAGGTATTCTTTTTCCTTTTCTTGATAATACATTGTTTGCATTTTTCCATGGGGACTTTTTGGGTGAAAGTGGATAATTTTGGAAAGAAGAGGGGCAGTACACGGTTGTTACACGGTTTTTACAAACCATGAAAACCCATATCGAGGGGACTCACATATCTAGTGCATGGTTTTTCAAACCATTCACCCTCTCGATTGTAACTGTGTGACACCCTCGTGTGAGTCACATGGTTAGGGTGCATGGTTATGGAAAACCATGCACCCCGTATAGGAAACTGTATATAGGGGATTTTAAACCCCCAAGAATTCACTTAAAATTCATTAACCCCATTCTTATATCCCTAAACCCCATAACTCAATACTAAAACATTTTTCTATGATTTTTTAGGTTCCCATATGAATTAAAAGCCTTTAAAACCTCCATTATTAGCGAATTGAAGATCCATTAATGGATTTTCACCTCTCTATGTATGTGGTTTCTTCCTAATTAGATCTCTTTCTCAACAGGTAATATTTCTTAATAAAAGAGGAATGTTTTACCAGATATTGGAAGGGGTTTAGATCTAGGTTTAATGAATGTTGATTCTTTTCATCTTGGATCTATATTTATAATCCTGATCTCGTTCTTCATCAGGTTCATAATCATTCACTTAAATTGGGGGATTTCCATTGTTGAGCATCATCAACAATATGGAGGTAGGTGATATATTATTCAAATTCAAAAATATTGATTTCA
The DNA here is from genome assembly GCA_963277665.1 of Viscum album. Classification (NCBI taxonomy): domain Eukaryota; kingdom Viridiplantae; phylum Streptophyta; class Magnoliopsida; order Santalales; family Viscaceae; genus Viscum; species Viscum album. Next base: position 862,834,136 of record OY728140.1, read on the forward strand.
ATTATGTGTATGTAATTTTTTAACTGATATTTAATGTTTGGAAATTGAATTTATTAAATTAATTAATTAAGGGATTGTGGAATTGGTTGATTAATTGGGTTATAGAATTGGTCAATTAATGGGTTCATGTAATTGATCAATTTTGAAATTGGATTAATTAATTACTGAATTAATTAATGGGATATTAGGATTGTGTAATTTTATTAATTAAATGGTGAATTTATTAATGGGATATTGGGATTGTGAAATTGTGTTAATTAATTGGTGAATTAATTAATGGGATGTTGAGATTTTGTAATTTCTCAATGAATGTGATTGTCAATTAATTGATAATGTGGAATATGAGATAGTTGAATTTACCTTAATGATTTAATGGGTTAAATTATTTAAATGTTTCATAGTGGTTTAATAGTGAATTTTTCATATTATTCCAAGTGATTTAATTAAATAATTGTGTTGGTTGTGATAAATTATGATGGTACCATTGGTTTGAAATGTTAGTAAAAGGATTAATGTTTATTAATATTGATTATTATGATGTATGTGAAATTTTGATATATTTGATATACATGTGTGGGACATGGACGGATGCTTCAAAATCATGTAGTGATAAATGAGTGTACAACACATACTGCTGCTTCAAAATCCCACTTGTTTCATATGTAATGAACGAGGTGTGGGATATGGATTGATTCTCCAAAAAACAATATGAGATAGAGATTATGGAACAAGAACTGAGGCTCCAAATACCCAAGTGATTATTGAGGTGTGGGACAGGGAATGAGGCTCCAAATACCCATAGGGTGTTAGACACGATGTTCTATACCCATGAGTTGGCATTGGACTACGGTTCCAATTGGTTGTGATATGAATTTAAATGAAATGATAAATGATAATCTTGGTTGTGTGTTATGGTTTAGAATATGACACAAGATTAATTATGTATTGATGGTTTAGGTGTCATTGAGAACCCTTGGGTTTATGTGGTTAATTAAAGAATAATGAAACATGATAAATGTTTACTCTATGAATTGTACTTTATTCTTTATACAAATGCATAAATTGTTATTGAATGGATATTATTTTAGCCCTGATTGGTGGTGGCCTACTAAGTTGTACTCACACCCAACTCAGACTTCCTAATTAGTTCTCGAATAGATTTAATGGTTACAGTATAGGATAAGGCCAAGAGACATATGTTAGATGGATGATTTGGGATGGAGCATGGATGAGGGAACCAGACATGGTGTCATGACCCACTTGGAGTTATTAGTGTATTTATTTATTTTTGGGTTTTTAATATTGACACTTCACACATATTTTCCATGAAATATTTATTGTTTAGTTATGGATATTTCTTTCAATTTTTGGTTCATCATGTGATACTAGTTTGTTCTGTTTATGGTATTATTCTAGTTACGATTATATATTATTGCTATTGTTTATTTATTTACTCTATTGTGCTACTTTTATTAAGAGTGTATAGTATTATCATGATCAATATTAGACCCTTACTGCTAGTTAGTAGCCTCTAGAATATGGAGAGGTGTGCTTGAGGTCATGTGACTGATTAGATCGGGGCATTGGGTTGTGGCACTCAGGTGGGGAATTTAAATTAATGTATCTTATGATTCATTTAGAAAAAAAATTTAATATCACACAATACTCATAGAAATATTTCATATCCTCTAATAACTTCAATTTAATATTTCATAATATTCAGGATAATATTATGTAAACTCATAAGAATCCTACGCAGCCTTCATAACCTTTCATTTACCCATATTTAGTATTTAGGTTATACTAATGTAGTAGTACAATTCATCCACTTAATTTCTCATATAATCTATTAATTTGGAGTTATTCATACATGAGAATGTGCTCAATATTAAAAAATACTGATTTAATCTATTTTATCCTAGGTAATGTGTCCACTACTCTTATAAAACTCAATAAATCTATTTTATTCATATGACGATAAAAAATATCTAAATTAATCACACATATAAACTCCATCCTTCCCATATCTTTTCAAAATAACCCATAAACACTTAAAATCATATCAACCCATTATAAATTCATTTATAAACACCTCAAAATCATTTTCTTTTATAAACAATGAATTAATTTATAAAATCATTAGACAATAATAAACCTTTTCAGTATAATCGTATATTTAATATAAGTACTCAATTTTGGGTGCTTCAGTGAACCTCCACTTCCTATATCATTTAAATTTATTTTATTCCCAAAATATTGTTAATAATAATACATAATTAATTATAAAAAAATACATGACCAAATTCAAAAATTTAGAACTCAGTTTCTATCTCCATATAAGTAATTCATCCACTACATATGTATTCCTACATGAAAAAAATATAAGGATGACTTCTAAAGCCATAATAATTCTATTTAGTCATAGGCATATCCTTATCAACATCACCTTCAACTCGTCAAGATTCTATAATAGATGATTCTTTCATAAATTATCACCACTTTTCATTGATTAAAACTAATCTTAGCTCTATAATCATCCCATTAATATTAATTCCTTGAATCTATATAAATCAAATCTCTAATCAGTAATAACGATAAGTACATCTTCCATGCTCTTACTCATTTTCCATCATATGAATATTGACCATATTAACTTCGACTCACTTCATCATCATTGATATCTTATTGATAATAAACACAATAATTTTAATCTATTGGGAACTTTATAAATTTATCATTAATATCACATTTTATTACATCATATGAAATACATTGTGAATAACTATCCAAAATTCCTTTTAGATAAACTCTAAAACACTTTTAGATCAACTCTCCAAGTTTCATAAAATTTAATCCTCATTCAGTCAACCACAAATTTTACCCCGTGGACCTTTATAGCATTGAAAAAAATTAGGAAATATTCAATCCATAAATATAAACAAAAAGTGACTTATAGAAAATATTAGTGTTATTTAAGATAAAAATAAATTTAAATTGATCTAAAATAAACACGTGTGTCTGTATAATTTTTCCTCTAGTCTTATCATATAAAAATATCAATAATAATATAATCCCTTTTCCTAAGATATAAATTAACCATGAGAAATGAAATATGTTAATCCCATATAGTTACTAATACATTCTCAATTCTCTAAGTATAGACTAAGAATACGGATGAGAACATCACATTTCATTCACTCTAATGGATGACAATATCACATGCCCCTCATCTAATAGATAAATACATATCATATATCCCTATCTAGGTATATCTTTACACTATTTTGGTATATCTCAATCAAGGGACCAGATTTTATACTCATCATACTCAAAGACAAATATCATATTGGTTAAACCTCAACCAATAACAAAATACCCAACATACCAAACCACCCCTTAATTAGCTCAACATCAAAGGTGGAATAAGAAAATTATAAAATTATGATGTTTTTCATGCTATTAATCTTGTCTAACCTCTAGTATGAAGATTCAATATGAAAAATACACCCCTAAAAAATCATATACATATTGTATGACACTCCTAGTGGTATACTAGGTGGGTTATCTAGAACACAAAAATCATCTTGTGTCTCATAAACATATCTTGTATCTTTGTATGAAATCATACCCATGATAACCTTTAAATTTATTCACAACCTATAATAATCCATGACTAACAAGATTAGGGACAAACCAAAATTGTTATTTCAAATTTTAATTATCATTTTACTTCATAAATATATATAGTAAGCATGAAATAATGATAAAGTCTAAAATAAATTTTTATATAACATGAAACATTCCATATTCTTAAATTTATTTATGAATATTGAAAAAACCATACAAAAATCAGGGTATTATGATATCATATATGATATACAATCAAAAAGCCCTTATATTTTATACTTTAAAGGTTTTTTAATCTCATTAAATTTATATTTAAATCCCAAAACATATATTTGTGATCATATGGTAAAACCTTTCATTAAACTCTATTAGTGAGTGAAATATATAATGAAATCTTGTTTGAATAATGGTGGTACTATTAATCATATTCTAAGTGTTCAACTCTTTGAAAGAATTTAAAAATTATTTACTTCAAAAAATCCAATGTTACAATGTTAATAACTTCTATTTCTTTTTATAGATATTTATTTTTTTTCATTATCATTATTAGAGATATTTTCCTTTTAAACTTTTCTTTAAGATTATTATGGTAATAAAAAATAAATCTCTAAATTATCTTTCTTTACCAACATAACCTAAACATTATTTGGATATAAATTAAATCTCAATTTAAATTTTACCATTATAATATTTTATGTTACACATTTAACTTCTATAAGTAAAAATATAATCACAATAACCACTTAGAAACAATATTCCCACAAAAATATCATTCTAATATATATAAACTCATTTTTGTTAGGAAATAATATTTATTTCATTTAGTGGTAATATTTAATAAATAAACTATTAACAACCATATATTATATTGCATTCTATGTGATTATATAAATATTCTAAAGAAAAAAATTTATTCTTTGGAATTTTCCACTAAAAGGTGGTAAGAACGCTTTATCTCGTATTTTAATTAATATATTGATAAAATATTTTTTACTTATATTATTTTCAAATATATTATAGATATATTGAATCATAAACCAATATTATTAAAATTCCACCTTATTTTATGTATAACAACTCTATTTAAAAATAGTGTCTCTTATCACATGTGATAAATGAGGTAAAATAAAAATCTTGTATTCAAGATCCATCTATGATTTAAAGTAATCTTGTACATACAACTCCTTAATGTCACAACTATTTCACTATTATTTGAATTTATTAATTCAATATTTAAAAATAAATCATTTTAAATTTGGAACTCTTATACATATTCATAATGATTTTTTAATGTATATTTGGTATCATATATACTTAAAAATCTAATAATTAATTTTTACTACATTAATACTTAATGTGGACTCTTCATGAAGTTTCTTTCACCATTTCATTTATTCTAGGAAATTCCTCCTCTAGTGATAATTATTTCTATAATGTAAGAACTTAACCTCTTTCCTGACTCCTCCCTTAGGTTTCAATAACTTTTATTAGATATTACAATATTGACTATTAGACTTTCCAATAAAACTTTTATTTTCAATTTTTAAATTTTAACGTCTTTTATTGTCAATACAACACTTGAACATAGGCCTCCAATGTCTTGATTATCTATCCTCAACATATTTAGGAGATCAAATAAAATTTTACTGAACCCATTCATTTATTAATTTATAATAAACTATTGAAACCTTTACTCTAGTGATTAAAAAATAAAGTCCATAACCAAATCAAAACTTAAAGGATCTCTAGCCTCTCTAATTAATTTATATACCCAATCGTATTGAGTAAATGAGCGGAGAATAAATTTTCTTCATATATGTTTCATCTAAACAATTCTTTTGAATCTTCATACCTATCATTACTAGCTTATTCTTAATAGAGTCTTTTTAGGTTTTCTATCATCATGAACACGTCTATATTATAATGTTTCTTTTACAACTTATACTTAATGGAAAAAATCATGAGATTAGAGACATAAAATGAATCCCTAAAAATATTATCATAGGTTTATAGATCCATTTATTCAATAACTTCACCTTTTGTTTTCTCAGGAATGAGTTTCTCTAACACATATAATTTTCTTTCTTTCTTAAAAATTATTTTTATGTTCCTATACCAATATAAGAAGTTTATTTCACTAATAATTTATTTCTCTAAAATTTATCCCAAGTTCATTTTTTATTATGATGAAAATTTATCTATACAAAAATATTTTATTATATGAATATCAAGTTTTATATTAATTAAAAAATAAATTTAATTAAATCTTCTCCCACTAAAATGATAAACCTTTTAAAATTATTTCATATTAATTACTAGACCAAGATACATAATTCATTAATATTTAAGTATTATTTAGTTTTCTACTCAACACTTAGTTATTTAAATCGATTATCATATCAACCGCATCATATATAACTCTTGGATAATTGAGTAGAAAATGATTTTCCTATGTATATCATATGTATTATCCAAAAAATATTTGTCACGAACCAACCCAGATACCCTGGTACACTGATACTTGATTCAATCCTGACATATCCCAAAGGGTGCTTCTAATATCTAAAGGTTGGCTACAAGAACCTGTAATCATATTAGTACCAAGAAGGGATAATTTTTACACAAAATAGAAAATTATAAACAATAAAAGTTGGTATACCAACAATCATCAGGATAAAGTACCTAACAGGAAAAAAATACCCAAACAGTACATTATCAAAAGACAAAACATTTATCAAATCAAGCCTCATAAAACCCATGTAATAGTTGGATCACATCTCAACCAGTCACCTCCATCACTCTAGGTCCCAAAAATCAAGTACACCGACAACTTTCAAGTGATGATTTCCCTTTTCTTGGATTTGGCATAATAAAATCAACAAACGCATGATATAAAAGGTAGGGTGTGAGCTAAAACACCCATTAGGGTCTCACCATGTGTTCCATAATAAATTCAATATCAATTAGAAAATTATGATTTCAATTTAAATAAAAATGGCATGGTAATTCATATACATGTTTTCAAAAAAACAAGATTTCAATCAAAAAGATAGAAGATATATCAATACAGTCTTAAATTAAACTTTTATATAAAACATTTATATAAAAAAATTGGCGTGAATAAAGAATTATATAGTTAATGGCATGTTTAATCAAGTCATGAAAAAAAAGATCATTCTTATAATCCATGAGTTATCTTAGTTTCTGGAAATAGGATACACACACTTCTCAATCCTCATCACAGATTAAGATAAGTGTGTACACTTGAATCAACACCCCCATAAGAGACCCATATGGGAAATCAATCAATACCCCATTAGGGTAAACATCACAAGAAATCAAGTTGAACATGTATTATTTAGTTTTTTCATCGTCAATCCATTTCTAAGGAGTCAGAGTGATATCAAGCATGTCCTAATCACCCACTAACTACCCAATCTCACATGTGCTTCAAATAATCAATCAATCATTGTAAAATCAGTCATTTGAAATATTTTAATCATTTATAGTTCAATTTCCCAATTTCATTTTCAACATGCATTTTCATTTCAAAACCAAATCATAGGTTTTCATTAAATTCAATCCTTCTCAAATCATCTTTCATTTTAAACCAATATTCTCAAGAATCAACATCAAATCATTTCATTTAATCCACTTTCAATTCAAGCCATCATTTTTTTTCAAACATTACCCAATAAATATACTTTCATTAAAATTTGGGGGTTTCACAATTCCATGCCCTTTTTAAATTAAACATAAAATCATATTAAATATGGGTTTTAAAATAAATTAAAAACTCATTTCATATCAATTGAGAAACATTTAATTTCAATTACAGGGTAAATCATTATGAAACCACCAAACATTAATCACATGATCAAACAATCAAACAACCAGAATAGAAATTCCAATGGAGATTCTAAGGAACTAAATATTAAGAATAAAACCCTAGAATCATACCCCTTTTAGATTAGGATTCCAATCAATCAGTAGAATGGGTATTAATTAATCTAAAAGGATAAAAAAAATAAGAAAAATTTATTCTAGAAAAGAATAATGTTCACTTAAGAGATAGAGATCGAACACATTCACCAATGATTCAATCTGAGAAGAAAGGGTTTTGGAGTAGTCAGAAATCATATTGGGAGCCTTCAAAAATCAAAAAGTAGAATGATAATCAAGTGGGAGATATTGGGATTTTAAATATGACATGGTAATTTTACATCTAGAAAAACATATACCATGTCTCAACACCTCATTGACATGGTGAAAAAAGGTAAAAATACCATATACCATGGCGCAACCACCACAGACCATTCCAAATCCCCTACTAGAAAAATGCCCTCCTAAAAAAAATGCAACAGAACTTACTTGGATATGCTTCTCTAGGGGTAAGGCTACGACATAGACCATATGCCATGTTGTAGTTATGCCCATATATGTAGTAGCACCCAACCCGCTCACTCGATCCTCCACACCTTAGACATCAATCAACTCCATATGGATAAACCAATATAAGAGGGATATGGTGTGATGAAATATCCATGGAATATCTATTCTGTAATTATTAGTATCTCTAAAAACTATTCTTCATGAATCCACAACATATAAAAATTCTTATGCCACAACCATGTCCAACCTCAAACTCCTATATTCCATTTCCTAGTGGTCCATGGTGCAACACTTGACACTCCACACCACAGCTCGACCACCATGGTGAATACCACTATAGAAAACCTATAATTTTTCAAAAAACTCATAATACATATGAAATACCCAAAATAATCCCAAAAAATAAGGAAACAATAAAAGAAATGTAAGGAGTGCCTAAATGCGATAACAGAATGTTACAACCCCCCCCCCCCCCCCACACCATAAACACATTCTTTCCCTAGAAATCCTATCAAGAATATTTCATGACAAGTATATAATTCCACTACTCTCACATAAATGTATCAAACTCTTAAGTATCAGGAAAATTAGAACCATGCTTCCATATCACACGGACCAAAGGTATAGTCTTCCCAAAAAGAACGTGTGTCCTGGAATAAAAAATAATGACTGGATGCTCTATCATGGATAAATCAGGCTCAACATCAAGATCTTCCTTTCTCGGGATATGAGAAGTTTTGGAAATATACTTACTAATATATGATACATTAAACATGTTATGTATTGAATAAAACTATGGTGGAAGTTCCAAATAGTATGCCACTTTCCCAACCTTCTCAACAAGATCAAAAGGACCCACAAACCTCAGTGTAAGCTTTCCCTATTTCCAAATCCATTAGTGACCAAACCAAGGTTAAACTATCAAGAAGTATTAGTCACAAACTAAAAACTATAATGGTAATTTATTATGATAAACATAATATTTATATTAGCTCTGTGTTATCACCATTCTCTGAGGAATCAACTGAATCATTTCCATCATCTCTTAGAATTAACTCATCCCAACCAAGTAATTTTCACTAATATCCATCCAACATAGAGAAGATCTACAAGTCTATACATATAAAAACTTCAAAATGATCTATTATAATATCATACTAGTAACTATTGTGGTAATTAAACTCAACCAATACCAAATAATTATCCTAATCCCCAACAAATTCAATAACACAACCATATAGCATGTCTTAAAGAATATGTATAGATAGTTATATCTGGACATCTATCTATTGATGATATATCATTATAAAATTTACTTGGGATCCAATTTACATTATGAGGCCTCTCTAAAAAAATAACTATAATAGATATCCATATTAAAGACTATATCATAAGTAAACCCATGCAAATAGATAACCTCTTCCACATAGAAACTTCCCATGTCCCCAACTTTGGTCGTTTCTTAAATGGGTATAAAGTGAGCCGATTTGGTCATCATATTGATAAAAAATCATATTGAATTTTTAACTTCAGGGTTACATTAAAACCTGATCAAAAATATCATTGAAATCTCATTCCACTTCTAACTCGGCATATGAAGGGGGGAAAAGAAAACCCCAAGGTTTTTAGTGCTCAACCTTGAACTGTTGGAAAGTATAATAATAGGAAACAAATTTAGTGATGTCTCATATCATAAATAGACACTAGAATCATCATTTTATATCATAGAACATCTTTTTGGTAACATGGTTCACTTCCCACTGGTAATTATGGTAATCTTCCATCACAAATGTTCGCATAATAAAAGGTACAACAAACCAATTTCAAAACCAAAGGATACCCTCTAAAGAGAATGTCTACTCACCGATGTTCTCCCCACCATAAAGAGATTACTAAATCTATGTAATTAATCATTAGGATTCTTCTTCTAAAGAATCATTCCAAGAATATTAGAGGTCAATTGAAAATTTATCTTAAAAAACTCGATCACATCCTCTTAGACCCCCAAATGAAACTAAGAAAAGAGACCCAACAGATTCTACTCTTTTGATTATTCTTTCACATCTTGGATTTGAAGTTTTATTCTCTTGGAATATGTGATGAAATACCCCTTACCAAAGGTGTCAGAAATGTTGAAATCAAATGATTATTGTACTCCACCCATCGTCTCTACTGAGAGTTCAAATCTTTTTTTCCAAGGAAATATAACTCAACATTTATTCATCATAATAAAAGTTAAAACATTATTCAAAAAAATTGGTTTTTCTAACTCATAAGAGAATGAATTACGGTATTTATTTTGCAGTTATTGGTCAAATAACTCTTCTTGTGTGGCCTAATATGTTGGGAACCATAGGCTACCACATGATCAACCTATATAAAAATACTTCCCAAACTCAAACCTGATGCATCATAAAAGACCACATATCCCTTCCTAGCCTATATAAGAGTTAAAACTAGTGTATAGTTAAAAATAAATTTCAAATCATAAAAATAATTTTTATATTTCACATATCACAATAATTTCACCCCTTTCTGAGTAAGATCGGTCTTTGGAGAAGCCAACTTCGAGAAGTCCTTAAATAACCTATAATAATATCCCGCCATTCCTAAGAATATTCATACCTCAAAAAACATTATTTAGTTTCTCCAAATTCATAAAAACCTTTACCTTATTGGTATCAACTAAAATACTATGTTCTGAGACCATGTTTTCAAATAAATACACTTATTGAATCTAAAAATTACATATTGAAATCATTGCATAAAGTTGGTAATTTCTCGAAATTTCCAAAAATACTTTCAAATGATGCACATGGTCCTACTTAGTTTTGGAGTAAACCAAAATTTCATCCACAAATACTACAATTAATGGGTTAAGGTACTCATGTAATTTAATTTTCATAAACTCAATAAACATTTCAAGATCATTGGTTAGGTGAAAAGGTATAATAAGGTACTCAAAATGGATATACCTGCTCCTGATGGCAGTCTTTGGGAAGTGAGATTCATTGATTCTCAAATAGTGTAAACCTAACCAAAGATCAATATTTGAGAACCAAATCACCCCTTTAAACTATTCAAAAAAATCTATCTGAGGTAACAGATACTTGTTTGTTACTGTAACTCTATTGAGTTTTTGATAATCAACACATAGGGGAAGTGTTCCATTGGGTTTCATAGAAAAAAGAAAAGAAGTCACCCAATGTGACACACTTGGGTGTATAAATACTTTTCCAAAAATCATCCAACTAATAATTAAATTATTTCAATTCTACTAGTTCCATATGGTAAGAAATAATATACACTGGTAGAGAACCATGTACTAAATCAATAGAGAACTCTGCCTCTCTTACAAAAGGTAGTATAGATAAATTAGATGGAAACATATTAGGAAACTTTATAAAAAAAATAAGGATATCACCACCCAAAGATTATCACTCTAGAACGAAATAAAACACTATTATTAACCTACCCAAATACATAAAATATGGTTTGGATCAACTTGGTCTTCAGTCTCACTGTCCCTAAAAAACACAACACATCCCATTAGTCATAGTTAAGGACACTCACTCACCATAAAATTAAATATGGTCCTAATGATAAATCATCCAATCCATATCTAAAATGAATTAAAGAGGTTAAGTTTCAATAAAAATAAAATTATAGGTTAGTTCAATCTCTGATGGAGAGAAAACACAAGAGGGACAACAAATACCTTGTTCTCTCTTCATTCTGAGGGGCATATTATATCCATCACATTAGGAAAAAGCTCCATAGGAAGGTTTAGAAAATCAATAACATGAGTAGATATTAAGTAGTGAGATGAAATAGTATTAAATAAATTATTCACTAAAGATGAATCTATAGTGATGGTACCTTTCAATATCACTGGACCCACATCAGATTCTTCTAGAGACTCTTCCACTATGTGAAGAATATTTTTTCTGGATGACTGTGGCTAGAAACCCATAGTTCTTGAAGTATATAATTTAACCATTGTAATTTTAATGTTCTGATGATCTCATTATACTAAAAATACTAGAAAATATGTGATATAACTTCTTCAGGTGACCTGATAATCCACACAAACTATAGATCGTGGGTACCTTAGTAAAAACCTATTTTGAATTCCCAACCTTACCACACTAAAATAAAGTCATAGGTCTTATACCAGGAACTGTATGAGATTTGGATGATTCCATCTATTAAGATATACTATAAATCTCATCAAACTTTCTCTTACCTTTAAATGAACTAATAGAACTATCACTTGGAGAAAAAGGAACTCCCATCAACCTTGATTAACCATCCAGGTCAAGCTCATCCATAAACACTTTATATAGTATATCATAATAATAAGTGATCTTCAATATAAAAACATGAGATGAAATATCTAATAGAAGACCCATATAAAATATTTGAGCCTTCAATTTATCATTCATCACTACCTTAGGAGAAAACTAATCAAGACTGGTAAAATGGTTAGCATACTATGTCACAATCTTGTCACTTTGTCGGAGGCTAAGAAACTCCATGTAATTTTATAATAACATAGATTCTATATAAAATTTATTATTGAAATTTACTATAAAATCCTTACACTCTAAACCCTCATGATTCATAACTGTCACTACAAAATCCCACCTTCCTCTACTAGGCCACTCAATATTGAAGGTAGAAAATTTTACCTTTACCGAATCAGGTGTTTCCAAGAACTCAAAAATATTCTATATGTTTTTCAACCAATCCTCATCCTCTTGAGGATCATTAGATACTTGAAAATATTATGGATTCTAATAAAGAAACTCTTGAACATGATCTTTGGTTTCATCCCTTCATGTTTCCCCAACTAGATCTTGAATAGAAATGGGTGTAGGAACTTTTCTCAAATCGTGGGAAGCACACTCCACTATCTCAATGAGATTATAGTAAAATAGAGGGTTTGATTGTCATGGTTCATCAAAAAATCCCTCCTAAGGTCTGTTCAAATTCATTCTTGGATTCATGATGCTACAAAACAGCAACAAACAACATTGAAACATCACCAATTATGCATAGATAATTAAATCAATCAAGAGATAAGAGAATATCAATTACATCTAATAGAACTCAAGATTAGTATTTCAATAAACTAAAATCAAAGGTCGATAAATGACCATAATTGGATCAAATTATACTTTAAAGACAATTTTTCCAAATACCCATGGTAACTTAAGGCTCTTTATAATGAGATATATCTAGGTACTCATGTGAAACTAACTCTTAAGTCCATACAATTCTACATCTTGTCTACTAGGACAACCCAAACTGCATACTTACATCAATAAAAGATGCACAACCTGCTTCTTTAATTCCAATTTTTCTTGTATAAATTTGGATACACAGGTACACTGATACCTGGGTCAGTCCTGACATAGCCTGAAGGGTGTTCCTGATCCCCATTGTTTTGTTCCTAGCACCTATAATCATATCAAGATCATGAAGGAATGGTTTTTCCACAAAATGGTGGAAGACAAATGATAGAAGTTGGTATGATAATGCCCTCAAGGAGAAAGTAGGAGAATAAAATAGTAAAAACAATAACCAAAAAGTAAATCATCAAAAGACATAATATATGTCAAATAAAGGCTCAAAAACCCCATGTAACAAGTGAATCACATCTCCACTAGTCACCTCAATCAGTCAAGGTCCCATGAATCAAGTACCCCTACCACCTCCAAGTGGCACTTTATATTTTCTTGAACCTAGCATAATAAAATCTAAAAAACACTTGAAGGTAAATGTGTGGTGTGATCTAAATATCTCAATAGGGTCTCACCAAGTATTCTATAGGAAATTCCATATCAATAAATCATTTAAGAATTTAATTTTAATAAAACATGGAATATAAATTCATTTATATATTTTAAATAAAAAAATTAATCAAAATTATGTTAGATATATCAAAACAGGATTAAGAAAATTTTATAAAAAAAATATATAAAATATTTGGCATGAATAAATAGTTCTATAATCAGTGGAATGTATAATAAATTCAAACAAAACAGAGCACCATTCTCGTAAGCCCTGAGTTAGATTAGTTTTTGGTAGTTGGATCCTCAAACATCTCGATCATCGTAACAACTCAGAATATATTTGTACAATCAAATGAACACACCAATAGGGGACCCATTATGGGAAATCAATCAATACCCCATTTGGGGACCCATCATAGGAAATAAAGTCTAACTTGGTTTAGTTAGTGTTTTCATCGTCAACACATTACTAGGGAGTCATATTCCTAGAATTTTTGTCCTATCACCCACTAAATACCCATACTAACATGTTCTTCAAACAATCAATCAATTAAAAATGTAAAAAAATCATTTTAAATCATTTCATCATTCATGATTTAATTTCCCAATTTCAGTTTTCCTTTTCATTTCAAAACCATATCATAGGATTTCATCAAATTCACGCCTTTTCAAATCCTCACTAATTTTAATAAAATATATTAAAAATAAACATCAAACCATTTCATCAAATATAAATTCAATACAGTACATAATATTTATCAAAATCTACAAAAAAATCTTTTCCATTGAAATTGGGGGATTTTCACAATTCCATGTTTTATTAATCAAACATCAAATCATCTCAAATATGGATTTTTAAATCAATTAAAAATAAATTAAAATCAATAAAACAATATAGGATTTAAATTATAGGGTAAATACTTATGGAGCCACTTATTTTTAATCATGGGATCAAATAATCAAACACCCAGAATAGAAACACCAATGGAGAGTCAAATGCATAGAAGACCAAGAAGGAATCCCTGGAATCATACCCCTATTAGAATAGGGTTCCAATCCATAAATAACATAAAGATTCATCACTCTCAAAGGAGAGAAAATAATAAAAAGGTATTCCAGAAAAGAATAAGGTTATCTTACAATAGAGGGATCAAATACATCCACTGGTGCATTGATATAAGAATAAAGGGTGTTGGAGGAGTAAAAAATCCTCTTGGGGGCCATCAAAAGTCAAAAATTCAAATGAGGATCAAGTGAAAGATGTTAATATTTTAAATAGGACATGGGAATTTTAAGTTTGGAAAATCATAGACCATGCCATATCCCCTCATGAATATGACACATAAGGATAAAAATACTCTAGACCATGGTGCATCCACCCTAGACCATATTGTAGCCCCTTCTGGTCAATTAGCCTCCTAAAATCACTCTGAAAACCTCACCAAGATCCACTTCACCCAGGTTAAGGCAACAGTGCATCCCATACACCATGTCGCAACTATGCCCATATAGGCAACAACACAAAACCTGCTCACTCGAGCCTCTATGCCACAGTCATCCCTCCACACCACAGGGATAATATAATAAAAGAGGGTTGTGGAATAGTTACAAAAAAAATTGGAAGTAACTCTAAAAACTCATCTCTTGGGTTCCACAATTCAGAAAAACTCTTACGACACACCCCTTCCCAAACATCAAACTCACCTACACCATATCCTCGTGGTCCACAGTTCAATAATTGACACTCTACGTCGTAGCCTCACTACCATTGTGCAGACTATTATAGAAAACCTTCATTTTTTCAAAAACTCCAAAAACATCTGAAAGACTCAAAACACACCCAAACAATAAGGAAACAAAAAAAAGGTAATGATTACATGAAATCAGTAACGTGATGTTACATTATTTCTTCGGTTTTCTAACTCTTATAGTTCCCCGACTAAGCATAACCCAAATATTATAGTAGGATTTAGTTACATGACTTTTAGATTTATCCATTTCCACTATTCCTTACACAAGATAATACATGGGAACCCAATTTTTTTATTGAAACTTCCCATTTTGATGATCAATTATTGATATATGTGTGATTTAGAATGAATCTAACATTTTTTATAAAGAGGTTTTAAATTCCATCCTCTTATCTCATGTATTCTCTTTAAATGTATGCATACTTATAATGATTTCTTTTCTACACTATTAAATCCACTAAATATATATTTTTAAACTATATTTATATGAATCCCTTTACACAACTCATAACTTATTTTGCTAACTTGAATTAAAAGGAAACTATATTTACACATGTAAAAATGAGTCACATGTATAAATTGCATGATAACATTTCATACCAAGAATTTGAGTTATATAAAATTAATAATCCATACAAAAGTAAGCATGGAAAGGTAGGTATCCAACCCCCCACTTTTCTAGAAAGCACCTAAGTTCCTAGACTAGTGTGCAGTTTGGCCTATATACCCAGTACCTATGGTTTAGTACTCAAGTGAGACATCAATTATTTCATAATTATAACTCCTAATATGTATAAAATATAATTAACCATTACATTTAATCTTATAACTCATAAGAAAACTAAATTTAGGGTATAAGAATATAAAATCAATTATTATACCTATCATGTAACTCTTTAAATTCATGTTTGGTAACTTATTGAAGTAGTTTAAACAATTTTAAACTAAAACATATATCAATTAATAATATAACTAATTTATATCTATGAATAAGGATGGGAATAAACTAAATAAATAAACATTTCATAGATTTATACATGATATTAACTTTTATGAACAATTCATAAAATAATAATTATAAACACTTTTTTATTTATCCTTGTATTATATAAATTCCATAAACTAATAAATATACACTTTATATTTATTTATAATATTATCTCCTTAATATTATCATTCTATATGAATTTTATTCAAATATATAATATCTAATTGAAATAAAAATATTTCATATTTCATATGAATAATTAATATATTATCTAATCATTTTACATAATCAAAATACCATATACTTAAAAATATTTGAACCTTCATCCTATCAATTAAAAATCATTTTGATGTGTTTTAAATAATTTCCCAAAAAATTCCTTTAATTTCAAAATTCTAAATTAAAAAATATATACATAATTCATAATTTAATAGAAACTATTTTATATTTTGCCTTATTTTTTAATTTATTAACGTTTTATAAAATACATTATAATATCGATATAAAAGTTTTATATAAAAATTATAATTCGTTCTATATAGAATAAAGGTATTTGATATTAAAACTTAATATGAAGTATATTTATCAAATTTTCAAAAAAAAATACTAATTATTTATAATTTATTTATTTATAAACACTTTATAAATTAAACAAATATATAAAATACCTTTTTTATAAATTATAAAAAGAATATAAATTATCTAAATCAATTCATAATTAAAAAATTGAAAATAAAAATTGTCTTTTATATCATATTTTATTATTCACCCTAGATAAAAAAATTTATATATAGTAAAAAACTTATAACATGCCTTGCGATATGCACACTTTAGATTATGATACATTATCTAATAACTAATACTTATATTTTACAATATATCCATATCGATTGTTGTGGTTTGCATCATACGCTTATATCATGTTTTGTGATACATGTGATACAACATTTATCCATTTTCAATCAAAACTTATGATATAACATATATTTTATGAATGATACAATGGTCTATTTTGAAAAATATAAACGATGTAAATATTTGTTATCATGAACAGTGATTAGCCAATATGTTACATTATGATACGCTAAGACTGATGGATTTACACTATACTATAAGATAATATATATCATTTCATATGATACAATCCTATCATATCATACAGTATCCCATGTTGTATGATACATCACAGTTCAAAAACTATATCATGTTTTATGATTGAGAAAAATATATCCATTTTTATTCATTTTAAAAATGATTTCATGAATCATTTTAAGCATGGAATGGATCTTATACCACTTATGGATTTTATATGATTGAATAAAATTGATTCAATCAAAAAAGACTTTAAGAAACCATAAACCAAGATCTAGTATGATTTGAAACCAAAACCATGCATAATATAAAACAGAGAACATTTCATCAATGTTGGGTGAGCATCTTGTCTTCAACCACACACTTGATGAAGATCATTTAAAATCATCCAAATTGTTAGGGCCAATAGGGGCCTATATACCCTGAGAGGGGGGGTGAATCAGGGTATGGATATTCTTTTTCAAAGTTCTTCCTACCCCACTGGATCTTGACCTCTTTATTACAAGGGTCACTTTGTTTGCTCTTGTGTGTAAACTGTGATCACTTATTTACTTATTTATCTAATGATGATGCTTTGAATGCAATTCAGGGAAGCAAACAGATAGACACAGAGATTTTTACTTGGTTCACCCTCACTGGGCTACGTCCAAGGAGCATACGCCGACAAGTTTCCGGTCGTACCAAATTCCACTAATCTTCACTAGCTGTGGATTCAATGTTCGGGCTAGATCCCTTCTATACCCAGGCTCACTGCCTTTACAAATTTAGGGTCATCTCACTTGTTTCCCAAGGGTCACTCCCTGTCTCTCTCTCTCTGGCTCACTGCCGGTGGAGAGGATCACCTTCTTTCTCTTCCTAAGCTCACTGCTCTTGGAAGGAATCCACTCACAGTTTATAGACCTGTAGGTCTCTTCATTTGCATGAATGAATGCATCTTTCTCTGTGTGTAGATGCTCTGTTGAAGTACAACTTTCACCCGAAGATGAATATCTCTTTGCACCGAAGGTATCGGGAAAACTTCCAGCTTCCACTCAGTCCAAAAAACACTGCTGGAACAAACCTTACTTGGCGCGCAAGTCTACCTCGACGCGCAAGTATCGGCGCGCAAGTCACAACGGGCGCGCAAGTCCTCCTATGACACTTGCGCGACACAAGCTTCCTCAACTCCAAACTTGTGCGACTCTCTTCCTTTTACGCCCAAACCAACACTGGCGCGCAACTGCCAACCGCCGCGCAAATTCTAACACCGGCGCACAACTTCAACCACTGGCGCGCAACTTCACCTGCGCGACCATACACACCACCTGCATGACCACCACACCTGCGCGACGGGAGGTCTGATTTCTCAAAGTGTTGAACTCCGTTAGAAATGAGGAGGGGTGGTCCAGTATTTATAGGCAATCTGACCACCCTGCGCGACGGTGCGCAAGTCACCTGCGTGACCCAGTTTTGGCGCGCAAGTCTTCTGTCCTTTTGGACACTTGCGCGACCAACTCCCAAACTTGCGCGAACCTACTTCCTTTTCCATATTTTGATATTCTAATCTTGAAAAAAATTTGGCGCGCAAGTTCCCTATAATATAAGTCCACGGCGCGCAGGTCCCTTTTCCAAAAAACACTTTTCTTCATTTGCTGATTTTCAGGCCATAAAATTTGGCAAACACTGGAAAACGGCACCACCTTGTATCTGTTCTTTTGTACCGCCTCCAGATCATCCATTCCTTTTATCGACGTTCTTGAATAAAACATGGATCGTTGACCTCAGCTCTTGAACTCGACATTCCACCATAAAATCCTCTTTGTCAAAAAATTTGTATGTCATTGTTTTGCTTTGACAACAATCACTCCTCAGATGTACACTTTGTCAACAAACACAATCACCTCAAAAATGCTTCAATGATACCTTGAGGTATTTTTTCCCAACACAAATGACTCCTTCCTTATAAGGTATACATAGGTTGATGGATCACCTAACACCTGGATAGGATCCTCTTTTTAACCATCATATGCTAGTACTTCAGATGTAAAGTAATAAAAAAAGAGATGTTTAGCATAGGAAGAATCAGTGACACGCACTAAGAATTTTGGTTACATTTTTCATGACCCAATCTTCTTATATAGTCTTTAAGGGATCACCCTAAGAATTTATTGAATTTACTCAAAACTTTTATATCTTTTGATTATTTCCATTGAGTTACAAACTATTTATAACCCTTAACCAAATATATGCATTAAATATTTAAATTCATCTCTCATGCATTTCATATATTAATGATATCCTTATGTGGAACAAACCCAAACATGTATACATAATGTTTGGATACCTTTATCAATTATAGCATAAGATATACCACAATACTTACAATATTCATATATCATACAACATGATGTCACTTAAAGTAATGGTATGATATCACTATATTTTTCCTCATGATATGCCACTCCAAGGCATATGATATGTGTTGGATTCATGTATATCATAACATATGATATATATATATATATATTGTATAATATGATATATACTAAAAAATTATATTTTATTTTGTATTTAGGTAATATCTCTATCAGATATCATCCCAATCCACAATAATTCATCAAAGGAAAACAATGTAAAATTCGAATGGAAACTAACTTAAAATTTAAGAAGACCTCAAATGCTCTGAGGATGGACAAGGTAAAAATTATATGTTTATTTAGAAAAAGGTACGATGATGTAAGGATAGAAGTAATGACAATATTTATTAATGAATCATTATGATAATTTTTTGTTTTTCTATCTTGAAGAATATTTTTTTAGTAAATTAAAATTATACAAAAATTCATTGAAAAGAATATAAAATTATGTAAACTATGACTTAAAAACATAAATAATATGAGAGTTTGATAAATGTGAATTGATCATACACATATATTTATGATATAATGAATCTTTGTGTTCAAGTATTCATCAATATCATCCTTTATTTCATTAAATATACTTTTAAAATATCACTTTACTAATATATTCTTCTCTTCATTTCTTTCTTTACTCTATAGTGATCATTCTTTTCTAACATTACTCTAATTATATATCCTACAATAAAAATAATAAATTTATAATATCTTTGTTATACCATTGTTATTTATTGTTTATCTAATGGTTAATCATTGAATATGTTTGATTGTGAACCTGGGTAGTTTTAACAGCTATATAACCAATTCTAGGTAGTGGGTTTGTTGCTTGGATGTAAAAAATTTATTTTGTTAGTATAATTTTACTTGGTGATAGAATTTACTATCAATTGAAGAGGACCATTCTCCACCTTATACTTGAAAATCTTATTTAAATTCCTAGAAATTCTTTTAAATCTTCCCTGTAAGTCATTGAATTATATGATACCATCTCTATTACCTCTTTTTTTACATTTAAATTTTCTTATCTACTCAATAATTCTTCACTATCTTTTCTCTATTTTCTTTATTTCATGAGAATGGTTTTGGTTTTGATTTGACTAAAATAATTTTAAAATGTTAATATATATTTTAATATACTTAATAGGGTATTGATCAGGGCTTAAAAATGATTTCGAAATTTCAAACATTTTCTCATACTATTTTAGCAAGTTATATGTGTTTTAATATAGGGGTTTTTAAAAAAAATTAAATTTCCATTGTGTAAAACCAGAATCTTAGTTCTCCCCCCCCAACTACTTTGGAACCAATATATATATATATATATATATAATTAAACATATATCAAATGATATGTGATATATATATATATATAATTATGTGAATATGTGAATATATATAAAATTTTTTGTTAATATATACCAAATGTCATGTGATATTTGTGTGTGTACTTATATCAAATATTTTATAATATATATATAAAGTTATATTATATAAATGTGAACATGTATAAAATGTTATATGATATATATATATATATATTAAATGACCTATGAACATATATAATTTGTTTTTGATATATGTGAATATAATAAATATTTTATGAACATAAATCAAATTTCATATCCATAAAAGCTAAATCTTATCATATTGATTTGATTCCATGACTAAAATCACACATGACCATCTGAGCATTAAATTTCACTATTATTTATGAATTGTATCCTTTTTATTTTTTATAGGATTTTATAGATATGATATTTGGTTTTGCAATGATCCAAATGATATTTTAAGGTACCTTATCAAAACTATACAAGTTATAGTCACTCCACTTTCCCATTATACTTGTATTGAGCCCGATGATCATTAAAAGAATCAGAAGTAGTTTCCTTTCCATTAAATATTTATCATTTATGTTTTTAATTCATTACTAAAACGTCTTATTCAATAACATCACCATTTTAATTTCTTTGAAGATATGAATGATTGAGATCATAGGAATAAAATTACAAGAATTGAGAGACAACACTACAAAATACGCTCATATTGTGAGAAAAAAATAATATAATAGTAAATGAAAAATCAGGGATATTTTTAGAATATTATAATTATAGTGGATCTAATGAATAAAAATTTTTATAGGATACTATATTTAAAATAATTTTTAAAATCAAATTTCTCTATTTAAAATATAGTTGAAACCACAATGATTAAAAAAGGCTCTAATACCAAGAATAATTATAGAGGTCGTGATTTATAAATCTTAGGGAAAAAAATATTGTTTATGTGTTTTTTTATTTTCCATTAATATATAAAGAATATAAATAAATGAAAGAAGATAATGAAAGATGACATAAAAACTATATGAACATAGAAATCCTATCAATACCCAAATATAAATAAAACCCTACAATTAAATTAAATGTAACCAATAGAATTGATATAATATATTATTCCAATTCAAATCCAATTAAAAAAATTGAATTTGATGATCGAATACAAAAATGGGATGGTGAAGCATATGGACCATACTATTATAG
This sequence comes from Viscum album, assembly GCA_963277665.1. Classification (NCBI taxonomy): domain Eukaryota; kingdom Viridiplantae; phylum Streptophyta; class Magnoliopsida; order Santalales; family Viscaceae; genus Viscum; species Viscum album. The sequence goes on from OY728140.1 coordinate 862,856,717, forward strand.
AGTGTGTCTAAAGTATTCCTATAGACTTAGTTCTTCCCATGTAATTTTTTATCAAGTATTACACTATGAAAACCTATCTTATTAATCAATTCCTATCAACAAATATATAATTTAACACAGTAGAAAAAATCTAGAATAATCATCCACCCTCCTATTAAAATTTGAATGTATTTGGATGTATTGTTTATGACAACACTAAGGCTAGTAAATTTCATCCCAGAGAACTCAAATAATTCTTTAAAGGGTATACTAAAGGAGTTATAGGGTACAAGATTTGGATCGACAGACCAGGTTTTCAAAAATACATTGTCAGTAAAGATATTGTTTTTCATCATTTGGTTGCTTCAAAAATGAATCCTTCCACTATATATATAAACCAAAAACCCTAAAATGGTTTTAAGTCCCAATTTAAATCCTATTATAAATATACAATTGATACTATCCATTCTAATCTTAGACCCAAGACTTAAATTGAGTCTAAGTCTAACATTAATTTAGGCATTAATCCTCCCACTTCCATTACTGATTATTAACTCACAAAATATAAGTATGGAGGTTCATTATAACTTCATCACATTTTATTCATGATAATGTGTCTGAATTTTCATTCAATGTTTCTCAATTAAAGATTTATGATAATACTCAGTCATACAATTTTTTTTAAAAAAAATAAATCCAAACTTTGGATCACTTTGATGAATTTTGAGATGATTTTTAAACAAAAACCACACATAAAAAATTATACAAAAACCACCTGGTGCTAAATTTATTGGTTGTAAGTGTATTTTCAAAATAAATGAAAATTACACTATAGATAATAGTGTGAATCTAGGTTTCGTATCCAAAGGATTCTTTCAACCTAAAAAACATTATTACTCTGAGATATTTTCTCTTGTAGTTTAACACTCATTAATATTCATGTTTCTTACACTTTATATTTATCATAAAATTCACATTTAATAATTATATGTGAAAAATACTTTCTTATGTGGTTATTTAGAATATAAGATATACATTAATCCACTTGATGATTTTTCTGAAGAGTTTAAATCAAATAAAGTGTGCCTTTTAAATGAATATATTTACAATTTAAAATAGGATTATCATTAATGGTATAAAAATTTTAATGATTTCATGGTAGAAAATATATTTTAAATAAGTAAATTTGATTCTTTTTTTACCATAATCTCTTCGAAAATGATCTTGTATAGCTAATTTTACATATTGATGGCATGTTGGTTTTCTATAGAAACATAAAAATGATCATACATGTTAACTCTCAATTGAAGTAAGTTTTTTTAATGAAATATATTATAAATGAAAATATTATTTTATGAATTTAAATAATTATGGATTGAATTAAAAATTTAATTTATTTCTCAGTATTTGTATATTATTCCTAAAGATATATCTTTTTGATTCCTTAAATTATGACACACTGAGACTTTTATGAGATATATTTTTTTTAATTTCTTTGATGTATTGTGTTGTATGATAAAATAAGATAAGATTTTTATATATACAACACCATCTTATATTGTGTTATATGCAACAAAATTCTTGTCTTGTGTTACACAGAATTTCTAGTTATTTTCATAGAATTCATTTCACATAAGACTAAGTTTAATCGAGTTTATAAACTAACAAAATCACTCTTGATTGATTTTATTATTTAAATATATATGTAATATATTAAATATAATATTTATAATTCATATTATATATTTAATAGATATGATATAGGAAAAAATCAATTTTTTGAATAAAATAAGTATTTTTTCAAAAAAATGCAGTTTTGCCAAATTTTTATAGAGAATCCATTTTAAATCTATTTTTTGATAATTTTATAATTTATATTTGGAAAAATAAAATTCTTATTTGGAAGAGGGAAATCAAAATTTATTTTTGGATAAATTTTTAGTATTTCTGATAACTTTCATATTTTAATGAATAGTGAAAATATAACATTTTAATTCAAAACTGTCTTTTCATCAAATTTATTTATATTATTAGATTATAATTTTAATTGGTTTTAACGTATAATTAGATTAATTTTTTATCATTTAATCCAATTTTGTTCATTTTAAGTAATTTCACATTGAAATTTGATATAAACACATGTTAATCTTTTGATGGTTTTTACTTTTTAAAAACCTATTTTCTCATTCCCTAAACGAGATTAATTATAATTTAATTACTGAAACTTATGTGATTCAAATTTTTAAAAATGGATACCATTTTTTTAATTAGTGGGTGAAAATTTATTTTAATAGATCACTTTAATTTTTTTGGATATTATGAATAGTAACTATGGTAATTTGTATTTAACGCGGTTAAAGGTAAATATGGTAATTTTGGTAACAAATTAATATGATAAGGAAAATAAAATTACCCTAACTCCTGAAAATATTCTATTTTATGAGTAAAAATCTACCATTAACACTTAAGGATATTAATTGACTCATTTAATGGACTCTTCTCTATAAAAATGATATAAATATTATTAAAATAAATGAAAGTGACATGAAAGTGACAAAATGTCACCGTCTTATTTTTTATAACTATAATCATTTTAATATAATGATAAACATGATAAAAATAGATAATAAATATTCTAAATAAATATAATGAAATTATATACATCATAGTAATTTATTTATAATTTTCAGAGATTAAATAATTACTTTAAAATCTTATAAAATGATGATGCAGAAATTATTTAATCGATGAAAAATCAATAAACTAATTTTTATTAAAATTGTAATTATCACGACCCATCCCCAGGGCTCGTGCTGTGACTACCCCAAGCCCGCCTCCCATGGGCCAGGGGCTGCCGACTAGCACCAAAGGTGAATCCTTGATAAAAAGGGAATACATTGCCTTTAAAACTATAACACACCCAGTCTGAACACAAGCAGTAGAAGCAACGAGTACTAATAAAGAAAAGAAAGGGGTGCTAAAAGTAAATGGGCCAGTATACAAACCCAAATAAACAACAAGTACAAGTACAAGTAAAAAAGGGAAAACAAATCTTGGATCGTCCACCGGGGAATCCTACCGGAAGGGTAGGTACATATCTCGAAAAACTCTTCCCTGAGGTACGTCCCATCTAGTCTAGCTCTGAGCAACCTCCCATCCATCACCCGCAGCCTCGATCACTACTGATCGTCATCTGCACAGAACACAACAAGGTGCGGGTGAAGCCCATGCAGGGGTGAGTATAACAATACTCAGTAGGGGACCCCGAGATCCCTGAAGGTTTCTCAGAATCCACTAAGGATAAACCACAGTAGTAAGATAAAATCACAAAGTATCAACCATCCCTACTTAGGTATATGCCCATACATATACCTAAGTTACCAATCACAGTCTTGCTCCAACACTCGATCCCAACCACAACCCCTTCCATAAAGTAAGTAAAGTCAATCATCTCGATGATAACATCTGAAAGTCAAGACTCAGCTCACACAAGTATGCAACTCATGTAGAGGGGTAGAGATGATTAGGTGTAGCCACTGAATCATCTCCTCTATCAAACCCATGTAGGATCCTGGAACAGTATCTACATTATCAAACCCATGGAGGATCCTGGTACAGTTTCATCGTTGTCGAACCCAAAGAGGATCCCGGTATAGTAGTAGGTCCACGTAGGATCTTATCTTCTCAGTCGCAGCCAGCCACAGGGTTCCCGCACACAGCACGCTCGATTCTAGAAGGTTCCACTCCTTGATCCAAGTGTCGATACATCAACTACCATGAATTCTTGAGATGATGTATCTCGTAGTTTCATCTCATCATAAGGAACCCAACGCGAGAGACGGTGTGTCAATCGGACGCTCGACCAGTGAGTTATTGGCATTTTTGTTCTAGAGGTACGGTTAGTTTTTAGGTTCAAACCAACCTGGCCATACCCCAACTGTGTCCAAACCTCAAGTGGGGTATGGAAAAAGAACTGTCTTTCTTTAAGCTTTCTGTCTCCATAAAAGGTTCGTCGATCGGACACCCATATCCCAAGATATGAGCGAAAAGGTGAAATGGGTCAAACTGGGTCCGGGTCCGGTCTGGCCCAGCTGGACCGACCAGACCCGACCAGAACTGGGCCGACACGACCCGGTTCGGGTCAACCCAGCCTGCCGAAACTGACCTGGCCTGCGACGGGCTGCCCATCCCGCAACAGACGTCCTGGCCCGTGCAGCGGCCCGACCCACGGGTGGCGCGGCCCGTGTGGTTGGGAGGCGGGCCGCCAGCCGAATCCAGTGGTGGCTGTGCCTCGCGGGGCCCGCCCTGACTGAGCGAGGGGGGGTGGTAAGCCCCCCCCCCCCCCCCTCGTCTTTCTGTAACGCCCGGTGAATGGCATCGGCCCGACGACCGTGGGACCCGAAGGGTCCATCCTGTGGTGTGCCTGCTGGCGGCTAGCTCAGCCTACCACCCTCCTCCACCCGCCATGGCCTTTGTATGCGGTTTCTCTTCGACATGGTGTGACGACGCCACGCCGATCATGTTCGACCACCACGACCTTCATGGTCGCGGATTCTTCCTCTGGCGTGGTGCGAGGGTACCACGCCCCTCCTTCACTGCTGCGGCCCGCCTGGCCGCAGCCCGATCCTCCACGTGGCGTGATGGCGTCGTGCTCCTCCGGCGACCCAGTGGCCCTTGCGCCACTGGTTCTTCTCGTGGCCGGGCCGTCGTCATCTGCAAATGCCCCACCACGTTCCTCCCTTCCAGTGGCATTGTTGCAACACCATCATCGTCAAAAAATGGAAACAACAAAGTGGCAGGGTCGGCCCATGTTCGTGTGGTCCGAGACCTCCTCGTTACGGTGATATAAACTGTCGATTAACATTCCAAAACTTTAACGATTAAGAACAGGTACAAAAACAATTCAAATCCTCATACCTCTCTTGTCATTCGTTGATGGTGGAAGAAGAGTTCGGAGTAGTCGAAGTCAAAGACGACGTCGTCGGCGTTCTTCGTGGGCGATGGTTTTGTCCCTCAACCGAAGGTTCTTCATTGGCAGAGGAAGCATTCTTCCAAGTTCTTCCTCCTCTCCCAAAGGTTCCACCAAAAGAGTTTCCAACCAAAAATAATGGGTTATGATAACCCATTATTTGATTTATTGGAAAAATAATTCAATGGAATTCAAATTAATTCATGTGGATTGGAACCTTAATGAGGGGAGCTCAACAGTTTCCCCCCATATAAATGGTGGGTTAAAGGGGGTTCAAAACCTGTGTTGGCCCCACCTCTTTGATTGCAAGAGGTGTTAAACTTAGGGTGGGACCCACCAAATAATATCCTCCCAAGGGAGGTTATGTGCGAGTGGGACCTACCTATAACCTCTACTTGGAGGTTTTGACCACCAACAAATAAAAATAAGCACACCTTAATTTTATTAAATTTTATTTAAAAACCCCAAAAACTATCATCCATTCTTGACATAATGCAACTATGGTGAAGATCTCCCTAAGCAATCACTGACGCTGCGAGTTCAACGGTGCCCTCATATTTTAGTTCCGAGCATTGGTTCAAAAGTTATAAAATCCCACTCGTACGTTTACTGAACGTACCTGAATAAAAGTTCATAAATTGATTCTGGGCACACCGGGCCTCAGAATCAAGCATCCTAAATTTTTGCAGACTCATAAAATTCCCATGAATTTAAGAAAAAAAATTCCACGGAATTTTCGGGTCTTTACATTCTCCCCACCTCAGGGCTTTACATCCCCGTAAGCTACAACTCACACTAAGGGAACAAATGGGGGTACTGGGCATGCATCTGAGCCTCTCGCTCCGATGTGCTCTCCTGGAGGTTCCTGTGCTACCAGCGAATGCGCACCAGAGGTATCAACTATCCACGAAGGACCCACTCCTGTCGATCCTCAATCTCCACTGGAACCTCTGTGAAAGTCACCATGTCATTGATGTCCAGCTCTCTATGGTCGATGATGTGGGAAGGGTCATGCGCATATCTCCTCAGCTGAGATACGTGGAAGACATCGTGCACCCGGTGCAACTGTGGTGGAAGTGATAAGTGGTAAGCCACCTCGCCTACTTTGCTTTGGACCTAGAAAGGTCCGATAAATCATGGAGATAACTTTCCACCTCGGCCAAATATCCGTAGAACCCATCGAGGTGAGACCCGTATGAAGATGTGGTCGCCATTCTCGAACTCCAGAGGCCTCTGTCTCTTATCTGCATAGGACTTGTTCCTGCTCTGTGTAGTCTTCATCCACTCCTGGATGATCTGCACCTTCTCCATCATAGCCCTCACCATCTCTGGTCCCATAAGTGCTGACTCCCCTCGGTTAGTCAAGCATAGAGGCGATCTGCAAGGTCGGCCATACAGTGCCTCAAAAGGTGTCATCCCGATGGTAGAGTGGTAGCTATTATTATATGAAAACTCTACCAGGGGCAAGTGATCCTCCCAGTTGTGACCGAAGTCGAGGACGCATGCACGGATCATGTCCACAAGATTCTTAATGGTCCACTTAGTGTGACCATCCGTCTAAGGATGGAAGGCGGTGCTCAAGTGAAGCTACGTCCTGAAAGCCTCTTGTAACCCCTTCCATAGTTGGGAAGTGAAACAAGCATCTCGATCAGATACGATCGCTGATGGCACCCCATGAAGTCATACGATCTCCCGTACGTAGAGGCTTCCCAAGATCTCTACTGAACCCTACTCTCTGATCGGTAGGAAGTGGGCTGACTTGGTGATTTGGTCAATGATCACCCATATAGAGTCATGTCCTATGGATGTACGTGGAAGTCCCATCATGATATCCATGGATATCCCATCCCAATTCCACTCAGGGACCTCTAAGGGCTGAACTAAACCTTTTGGAACCTGGTGCTCCACCTTCACTTGCTGACAAGTGATGCATCGTGAGACAAACTCTGCTACTTCCTTCTTCATACCTGGCCACCAGTGCTGTCGTCAGAGGTCCTGGTACATCTTCACCACTCCTAGATGTACTGCTAGAGGAGATGTGTGGAACTCCCTCAACATTTCCTCCTGAAGTGCTATTGGTACCATGGTAAGTCCTCCAAAGATAATGAAATGCTCCCCACCTACATAAAATCCATCAGGTGCCTGCCCTGTGGATATCTGTCCACGTCGAGCCTTGTAGTCAACATCCCCACCCTGCGCCTCCCGGACTCTCTGAAGAAGTGGAGGTGTGACTGTAAGAGACTGCAAAAAGGCTGCTCCATCCCGATCCAAAAAGGATAACTGCAACACGGCTAGCTGCTCCATCGCCTCTCCTAGTAGCTAAATTCCAGATCTCCTACTGAGAGCATCTGCTACAACGTTCCCCCTCCCAAGACTATAGACTATCTCGAATTCATAGTCCTGGAGGAACTCAAACCAACACCACTTTCTCAGATTCAGGTCCTTCTATGAGAAGATGTACCTGATACTCTGGTGGTCATAGTAGATTGTAAAATGCTCTCCCATCAGATAGTGCTGCCACATCTTCAAGGTGAACACCACTGCTGCTAAGTCCAGGTCATGGGTAGCGTAGTTTTGCCCGTGCCTTCTCATCTTCTAAGAACCATAAGCGATCAATGCTCGCTCCTGCATCAGGAAACACCCAAGTTCAGTCCCTGATGCATCGAAATAGACTACGTACCCAACTCCCTCATCTGGTAGCCTCAAGATGGGCACACTAGTCACCCCCTTCCACAGCTTATGAAAACTCAGTTGGCATCTCTCTGACCACACAAAGGGTTTCCCCTTCTTTGTCAATGCTGAAAGTAGTACTGAAACTCTGGAGAAATCTGGCACAAATCTCCAATAGTACCCATCTAGTCCCAGAAAACTTTGTACCTCTGTCACACTTCTGTGTGGCTCCCAAGAAAGTACTGCCTTGATCTTCGCTGGATCAACTGCAACTCCATCCTCTGAGATGATGTGTCCCAAGAAGTATACCTCTCCGATCCAGAACTGGCACTTCGAGAGATTACCATAAAGCTGGTGCTCTTGGAGTGTGTCCAGTACTACCCGAAAATGGTAGGCATGATCCTCCTCAGTAGTCGAGTAGATCAGAATGTCGTTAATGAAGACCACGACAAAGTGATCGAGATAATGCTGGAAGATCATGTTCATGAGAAACATGAACACTGCTAGAGCATTGGTTACGCCGAAGGGCATAACCAAGAACTCATAGTGGCTGTACCGACACCTAAAGGTCATCTTCTGTACATCCTCATCTCAAACTCTAAGCTGGTGATAGCCTGATCTTAGATCTATCTTCGAGAACCATCGTGCTCCCTTGAGCAGATAAAAGAGGTCATCAATCCTCGAAAGTGGGTACTTGTTCCTCACAGTCACCTAGTTCAGGAGATGGTAGTTGACACAAATCCTCAATCTCACATCCACCATCTTGGAGAACAGAATCAGGGCTGCCCAGGGAGAAACATTGGGCCAGATGAACCCATTCCCCTACAAGTCCTCTAGTTGTACCCGTAGCTCGCAAAGCTCAGTGGGAGCCATCTGATATGTTAGAGTAGATATCAGTGTCGTCCCAGGGTACAGGTCCATGTAGAAGTCCACCTTTCTCTGAGGAGGCGGTCCTAGAATGTCATTAGGGAAGATATATGCATACTGATCCACCACAATAGGAAAACTCAGACTTCGCACATCAACCGCTCTGAGAATGAGGCTGGCCAACTGATGTGTGATCGGCTACCCCCTCCTCTGGGTAAGTCCATCCTACACTGCAAAGGCTCCCTTCTGACCGGTGAAGGTAAAACTCAACCCATCCTTGTAGACACACCACACATTCAGCCTAATGCAGTCAATCTGAGCATGAATTGTGGATAACCAGTCCATACCGAAGATAACATTGTAAGGCCTCGATGCCGCTATGAGGAGATCCCAGCCGAAGATCTCACCTCCTAGAGTAAGCTCACACTACTGGAACTAGTGTGTAATCGTTGAGTCTGCTCCCGTAGGAGTCTATATCCATAAGGATCAAGCCAACGGCTCCTTTGGAATCTCCAAACTCCGAACGAGGGCAGCGGCAATAAAACAATGACTCACACTTGTGTCGATAAGTACTGCATCAATGGTGGAGTAGATAGAGATAGTACCTCAAATCATCTTAGTTGCGTTGTGGTCATAGGCCTTGACTTCCTGGAGTTGAGCCCACCTCTGTCCCCCAGATCCCTGTGGTCGGGGTGGACCTCCTGGTAGTGGTGGTGGTAGGACCTTGAAACGCCATCCACCACCTGCTGCTTGGCCAGCTCCTCTACCACGTCTGCCTGCTCTCGGTAGACCACCATGGTTGAACCTATTCCTCTGTCTGGGAGGTCCCTCTACTGTCTTCTGATCATCTTTATGGGGGTCAGGCAGTCATGAGATATGTAACCCTGCCCGCCACACGCATAGCACTGCCTGCTCCTCATATGGCTGGATCTGTCTCGTGTGCCCCACAAAACCGAACCGGTATCCTGGGGTCGCCCACCTGATGGCCTGGTCTACTTGGACCTCTACGACATCTGTCTACTGACGGCAGCAGAAGTCTCCGCTACATGTCGCCCTGTGGTGGGTCTCACTGCTGCTGACTGCTAAGCTAGAAAACTCTCCACAAGAAGGGCTTGCTCTAGCACCTCTGCCTACATCGAAATGCTGAGGGAGATCATCAAATCCCTGATCTCATGCCTGAGTCCCTGCTCGAAGGTCTGGGGACTAAAAAATGGGTCTCGTACCATATCCGTGGATTAGCGCGAGAGTTCGGTGAACCTCACTGAGTACTATGCCACTGTCATGTTGCCCTATTGTAGATGAAGCAGCTTCTGAATCCGCACCGCACGAAGGGTGGCTGGAACAAACTCTGATCGGAAGAGACTCTCAAAGTCTACCCAGAGTAGTGATGCCTCATCATGCACCCGGGGTATCAGGCTCCACCATCTTCCTGATGCTTCCTACAGGAGACTCGCGGCAAGGATCACCATGAGGTCAGCTGGTGTCCCTACCAATATGAAAACCCTCACAACAGTCTTCATCCAATCCTCACCTGCCTGTGGGTCCATCTCTCTCCTGAACATGGGCGGCCTCTGGCGTTGGAACTCGTGAAACACACTCAGATGGCGTGCACTCTCTGTTGCTGGAGCCGGTGGTATCGGTGGCCCATCAGGTAGTGGTACCGCTGGTACCTCCACTATAATGGGGCCTACATCAAGGCCTTGTCGCTCGGTGGGCTACCATCTCGTACAAAACTCGAAACCCTGGTTTGTTTCCTATGTGGAGCCATCTTGAAAAGAAACAAGTGTTCCATGATCAAAACAATATACCTGGTGAGTTGACACAAAGTAATCACGAAGAAAATTTTTCAAAGGAAACACACACGCAATCAGTGTTTTCATGGACTGAGTCGGAAATCAGAAGTCAAAGTCCTAGTGTATGGATACATCGGCCGCCACACCAACACCGGTTTCCCTAAACTGATAACCACACCCAAAACACTTAACTCTATTGCCATTAAAAGAATCAGATTCTATGTTCTATGGTAGAACTGACTCCTCTGATACCAATTTGTCACGACCCATCCTCGGGGCCCATGCTGTGACTACCCCAAGCCCGCCTTCCATAGGCCAGAGGCTGGAAACTAGCCCCAAGGCGAATCCCTAATAAAAAGGGAAGGCATTTCCTTTAAACCTGTAACACACATAGTCTGAACACAAGAAGTAGAAGCAACAAGTACTAATAAAGAAAATAAAGGTGTTCTAAAAGTAGGTGGGCCATTATACAAACCCAACTAAACAACAAGTACAAGTACAAGTAAAAAGGGGAAACAACTCCTAGATCATCCACCAGGGAATCCTACTAAAGGGTAGGTATAGATCTCAAACAACGCATCCCTGAGTTACATCCCTTCTAGTCCATATCTGAGCAGCCTCTCATCCGTCACCCTCAGCCTTGATCACTGCTGACCGTCATCTACAAAGAACACAACAAGGTGTGGGCGAAGCCCGTGCAGGGGTGATTGTAACAATACTCAGTAGGGGACCCTGAGACCCATGAAGGTCTCCCAGAATCCACTAAGGATTAACCACAGTAGTAAAATAAAATCACAAAGTATCAACCATCCCTACTTAGGTATATGCCCATACATATACCTAAGTTACCAATCATAGTCCGGCTCCAACACTCAAGCCCAAGCACAACCCATTCCACAAAGGAAGTAAATTCAATCATCTCGATGATAACATCTGAAATTCAAGACATAGCTCACATAGTTATACAAATCATGTAGAGGGGTAGAGATGATTAGGTGTAGCCACTGAATCATCTCCTCTGTCGAACCCACATAGGATCCTGGAACTGTATCAGCGCTGTTGAACCCATGGAGGATCCCGGTACAGAAGTCATCACTGTCGAACCCACGAAGGATCCTGGTTCATAAGTCAATTTTGTCGAACCCACGGAGTATCTTGGTATAGTATCGTCGTTGTCGAACCCACGGAGAATCCTAGTAGAGTATTAGTTCCACATAGGATCCTATCTTCTCAGTCACAGCCAACCATAGGGTTCCCGCACACAGTACGCTCGATTCCGGGAGGGTCCGCTCCTCAAGCCAAGTGTCGATACATAAACTACCATGAAGTCTCAAGTTGGTGTATCCTTTAGTTTTTTCTCATCATAAGAAACCCAACGCGACAGACGGCGCGTCAATCGAATGCCTGGTCTGTGAGTTATTGGCATTTCCGTTCCAGGGGCCTGGTTGGTTTTTAGGTTCAAACCAACCTGGATGTACCCCAACTACGTCAAAATATCAAATGGGGTATGCCAAAAGAACCATCTTTCTCTAAGATTTCTGTCACCGAAAACGGTTCATCGATTGGACACCCCGTATCCCAAGATATGGGCAGAAAGGTGAAATGGGTAAAACTGGGTCCGAGTCCAGTCCGGCCCACCCGGGCTGACCCGAACTGGGCCAACCCGACCCGGTTAGGGTCGACCCAGCCCGAGTCCGGATCCAGACCGGGGTCCAACCTGGCCCGCCAGAAACCGGCCCAGTCCACAACGGGCAGCCCGGCCCAGGGGTGGCGCGGCCCGCGTGGCTGGGAGGCGGACCGCTGGCCGAAGCCAGCGGTGGCCGCCCCTTGCGGGGCCCGCCCCGACCGACTGAAGGGGGGTTGTCAGCGCCCCCTGTCTTTTTGTAACGACCGGCGCGTAGCACTGGCCCGGTGACCATAGGACCCGAAGGGTTCCGCCTATGGTGTTCCCTCCGGCAGACGGCTCAGTCGGCCGCCCTCCTCCATCTGCTACAGCCTTTGGCCGCGGTTTCTCTCCGATGCGGCGCGACGGCACCGCGCCCATCCTATCCAACCATCGCGGCCTTCGTGGTCACGACTTCTTACTCCGGCGTGGTTAGATGGAACCGCGCCCCTCCAGCACTACCGCGGCCCGATCCTCCGCGCGGCTTGATGACGTCGCGCTCCTCTGGCGATCTGGCAGCCCTTGCACCGTCTGTTCTTCTTGCGGTCGGGCCGTTGCCAGCGATCAATGATCCACCGCAGTCCTCCCTTCCGGTGGCGCCGTTGCACCACTTCCATCGTCAACAAAAGGTAACAACAAAGAGGAAGGGTCGGGCTACGTTCGTGCGGTCGGATCCCTCATCATTACGGTGATATAAACAAGCGATTCACATTCCAAAACTTGAACGAAAAAGAACGGGTACAAAAACAGTTCAAATCCCCCTACCTCTCTTGTCGTTCGTTGATAGTGGAAGAAGAGTTCAGAGTCGTCGAAGTCAAAGACAACATCATCAGAATTCTTCTTGGGCGATGGTTTCGTCCCTCGACTGAAGGTTCTTCGTTGGTGGAGGAAGCGTTCTTCCATGTTCTTCCTCCTCTCCCAAAGGTTCCACCAAAAGAGTTTCCAAACAAAAATAAAGGGTTATGATAACCCATAATTTAATTTGTTGGCAAAAGAATTCAAAAGAATTAAAATTAATTCATGTGGAGTAGAACCTTAATGAGGGGAGCTCAAGAGTTTTCCCCCACATAAATGGGGGCTTAAAGGGGGTTCAATGCCTGTGTGGGCCCCACCTCTTTGATTGCAAGAGGTGTTAAACTTCACGTGGGCCCCACCAAATAATATCCTCCCAAGGGAGGTTATGTGAGGGTGGGACCTACCTATAACCTCTACTTGGAGGTTTTAACCACCAACAAATAAAAATAAGCACACCTTATTTTTATTAAATTTTATTTAAAAACCCCAAAAACTATCTTCCATTCTCGATAGAACGCAACTACAGTGAAGGTCTCACTAAGCAATCACGGACGCTGTGAGTTCAACGGTGCCCTTGAATTTTAGTTCCGAGCACCGATTCAAAAGTTATAAAATCCCACTCATATGTTTACTGAACTTACCTGAATAAAACTTCAGAAATTGATTCTGGGCACACCGGGCCTCGGAATCAAGTGCTGTAAATTTTCGCGGACTCGTAAAATTCCCATGAATTTAAGAAAAACCTTTCCACAGAATTTCCGATTCTTTATAGTAATTACCATTAAAATACATAAAATATTGATCAAATATTACTGGTCTAGTGTATCTTGACCATAATCATCCAAGGTTCGAGTTATTGACCATTTGGAGTCTTATAGAATAGATTATGACCCTTATATTATTTTATTTAAAGTGATGTTAAACTTGTCACATTCATATTTTAATAAAAATAACATTTTCAATAATGTATTTTCAAGAAGATATATTATACTAAAACTATTATTATGAAATTTAGTTTATTTTTATTCATAATAATATTTTCTTTTTAATTTTTATTCAACAAATAAATGTATTAAATAATTACACAAAACTAATGCTGTAATTATTTTATTAAGAGAAATATCAAATAAATGTTATTAAAAATATTAAAATAAATATAATTTGAGATAATTAATATGTAAAACGAATATTATATATTACCTTGACCCCATAGTGATATAATAAAATATTTGGTTCGGGGATAACATCTTATCTTGGTATTTTTAAAAATCAAAGAATTGTATTGTCAAAATTGACACAATTGTTGTTTTGTTAAAAAAATGTATTATTAAGTTATTTAAAAATCATAATTTTTTTAAAATATATATATATAATAAATACTATATGGTATAAAATGTTCTAAATTATTCATTTATGGTCAAATTGACATCAAATAAGTAAAAAATTATACTAACTATGTGATAATTAAAATGATAAGGTTTAAATTGACATATAAATTTGTCCAAAATTTATTGGTTTATGATAATAAAAACATATATCATCTCATATTATAAACTATTACATTTTGTAGGTTTTTTAATGTGGTTTTATTTTATTATGAATTAATATTTTTGGATATTCCAAAGGTACCCCTCGCCTCGATTATAAAAGGGCACCTCCTCCCTCATTTATTCACATCACATTGAGCCTTAAATTTCGACCAAAACCTACCTATTTCCATTATAAACATTCCTAGTAATATTTTATAGGTTCTTTTCTTCTCAAAAAACCAACTCAAGTGCCTTTAAGAGGATATTTAGAGGGAACACATCGAAGAAGAGGTAATCTCCTCTAGCGATTCTTTCAAATTATTTCTTCTTCTACTTCCTATTCATGAGTTTTTAATATTATAAAGTAATAAATCCTGTATAAATTATATAATTATATTTTATTATAATTATGGAACAACCATATTTTTCCTTATATCCATCCTATGAAAATTAAAATCATCACGCATGCGTATGTACGACTTATTGTCTCCACACCATGGTGTAATATGTTTTCCACCACCACCTTAATTTGATGGATATAATGATGGAAATAATAACTATATATTATTATTATAAATTTATATGGATTATATAAAAACATATATACAATCCACTTCTATACCATTTCACAATTATCAGAATGATATCGCCACTCGTGCATATGTATGGCCTACCATCTCCACGATACGATGTGATTCATTCTAAAATATATACATTAAATCATGATTATATAAATTTACATAATGAATAAATCTTGTATATATTATTTTAATATCATTTTTTATATTATATAACTATAACCTAAGAATATTAACAATAACTTATCCAACAAAACATGCATAAGAAAATAAAGAAGTTAACACTCAATAGAAAAGTAATAATGTTATAAAGAAACGAATGATAATATGGTCATATATGATATCATAAGAATGAAGATAATTATGAAATAAGTCAATTAAGCTATTTAAATCATTATACAGGATGTTTGGAAACATACAAATGAAATCGAACCTAAGGTAAGGTATGATTTTGAAATATCATTTTTATCTGAGATTGTTTATACTTTAGAATTTATTTGGGTATATTTATCATCAATGTCCACATTTTATACATATGTATTATAAAATATTCCTTATATCCTAATACAATTGTTTACATTCAATTTTACCCATTGGTTAATTTTTAAAAAATGGTATGAAAGGAATCTTTTGTCTCTTTCCTTACAAGGTACTTTTGACTTTTCCTTTAAAAGTATTAGAATAATGTTTTTTAAACTTATACAATTGTTTTTTTATTGAAATTTTTTATTGACATATTTAATTTTTGTTTCATTTTCAATTTTTAGATTTACGTTTGATTTTAGTTTAAGTTTCTTAACTTTAATTTTTTAAAGGAAATTCACCCCCCCAAACACTCTTTATACCTCTATTTTTATAATAATTGGCCCAACACTTAGTTTTAATGGGATTTTATCATGGTCATTCTATCTAAAACTTTATCTTGGGATACTTATTTCTCCATGTATTATTTCCACTAAACCTATATCGAGGGTTTAAATCCTAGATTATTTTTGATAATTTGAAATTTAAAATATAATGGCCATACAATACGCTGATTTTGTTTCTAATACAAGGAAATTAGAGAACATTTAGTTTGACTAATCTGAGTTGTGTGTGTTTCTTACTTGGGAACCATTAGATGGCCTTAAAGAGGATTTCATTATATTATAGCTATTAAAATATTGCATGAACTATGTGGGGTTGGTTATGCTATCTCCTTTGTTGATTTACCTTTTAGGTAACTATGATGGCATTGCCTAATAATCATCTTAATTGGGTTCTTGTATCATCCATGAACGTAATACCCAAGCAGTGCTCTATTTATGCTATCACAACACCTCATGCACACCTCCTGATCACTAGTGGGAGATGTTTGAACCACTTTTATGCAAAAAATAATAATATGATAGCTAATTTAAAGATAAACCTTGGCCTTTGGAAGTAGTGAACATAATAACCAAATAAATAAAACCACTACTTATAACATGTGTATAATCTACTATAAAATGGAATTAAGTGAATAATAACACAATGGTAAATGCATGAGATGTTGTAAACATGTGATAACATACAATTATAGTCTAAACTTGTAACACCCCAAGCTTTCACGATATGCTTCTCTTTCAATAATGCAATAGCTTGCATTGTACGGAAGTTCGAGATTCTAACACACCACGACCAATAAAAGTAGAAGTTATGAATAGTAATACCCACTTTTTGAAATAATATATATTTTATATTTCAAAATGGACTTCATTTTTGTATTTGGAATATCAAAATTATCCTAAGTTGAATTTTTTGTAATTTTCTGAGAACTTCCAATTTTCTATGAATAGAGAAAATACTTAAAAACAACTTTTTTAATCAAAATAATTTATAGTGATAAATTATACTATTGAGTGGTTTTAAAGTATAATTAGAATATATTTTTTCCATTTTATCCAATGGTGGTCATTATAATTAATTTCACTTTGAAATTCGACATAAACAATTGTCAATCTTTTGATATATATTGTTTCATAAAAAATGCTATTTGTTGTGAAAACGGAAATTAATTATAAAATTAATTAATGCAACTTATATGTTTGGAATTTTTTAAAATATACATCATATTTGAATTTGGAATATCAATTATAGATTAGGGTGAAATTTTGGCATTGTTCTGAAAAACTTCAATTTTTGATGAATAGTGAAATCACTAAGTGATAGTTAAAAACTGATTTTTCATTTAAATGAAACATTAACTCTTCTGGGATTTGATTTTCAAAAATCCGACATACATGGTTGTCATAAAGAAGTAAAATGTGGTTCAATGGGATTAAAATAATTTTTTTGAATAGTAACTTTTAAGTTTAATTAATCGCGATTAAAGGTAATTAGTGAAATATAAGGTAAAAATGATATTATAAAAATATGAAAATACCTTTAAACTTGTCCTACCCTTATTGGGTGAGTCATGGCCGACCAAGACAATCTTTGGGACAACTTGGGGACCCCATGGAGCCACTTAGGTAAGAAAATGACATTAATAACTTTTTATTTAAAGTAAAAATAAAATTGTCACAAACATGTGTTGTTTTACTAAAACAATTATTAAATGGGGTTATATAAAATACATTTTAGACTATAAATATTAATTGGAAAGATAAAAAGATTTCCTAAATCATGATATTTTTTTATAATTTTTAGACCTTAAATAAATTAAATTGTTAATGACACCATGATGATGCAGCGATTACCTCATTAATTAACGATTTAAATATAATGAAACGATAATGTAAAATCTAAGGCATACACTTGTCTAAAACCTATTGTATGGGTATATTTAGAACCCTTATCACCTTATCCTAGAAATATATCATTTTGGGTCCTTTAGAATCCGAAAATAATTTCATAATAAAGTAACATTTCAATCTTTCCAAGAGTGCCCCTTCTCTCCTCTTATAAAAGTCCCCCACCTCTACCACCTTATTCACACCATAAAAGCCTTTTGGCTCGGCCAACCTCTGCCTAAATACTCTCTCAACTTCACTCTCTTACTCCTAGAAGCCTCACTTTGGGCAGAATTCGTCCCAAGGAATCCTTTGTCTCAAATCAAAAAGAGTTACCCGATTTAAAGGTAATGTCTTCACTTGTGTTCTTTTGTTTTATTTTGCTTCTCCAACCCCCTAAAATATTTTTATTCCTTTCTTTTGTAACAACATAAGTATATACAATATACTAGTATGTTTTTATGATAAGTATTTTATTTACACTTACACACACCTTCATCTAATGGTTAAAGAACATACTGTTTCTGTGGGTGGAGAAATACTGCCTCATGAAACGATGATTGTTCTATATTCTTTTAACACCTCTAATGGTGGCCATTATGATGACACTATTTTTATATATTATATATATTATGTTTTTTTCCCTTATTATTCTTTATTTTTCATTTATGCCATACCTTTATGATTTCCATTATGGGTAAACGCGATAATTTCATTTTAAGAAGTGTGGACTACTGCCCCCCTCAAAGTGATTTGAATCGTTAATGCCATATGTGGGATGTATAAAGGATGGAGTAAATGGTATTATACATTATATTATACTGTAATTATACTATACCTTTATATCATTATGATTTAATTCCATTAAATACAAAATAGAAATGAAAGTAGCATTCATGCGTACGTACGGCTTACCGTCTCCATGAACAGTGCATTTCATTTCTTACCTCTAAATATTACGTAATATTATGAATGAATTTATATACTGGATATATATGATATATATGATATCTAAATCATGAATATAATTCTGGATATAATGGATATTTTACCACATGAACAACTTGTAATTATAAGAAGTTTATTTTTGACTCAAGTACCAAATCGACAAAATGACCGTTATTAACTTAAATAATTACATAATGTTCATAACATGGTAATAATTTATATAAAAGGAATAATGAACACGAAAAATGTTCTTAAGAAAATATATATTAACTCTAGTTTATTATTCAAGATATTAAATAATGATCGAGTCAAGTCGGACACGAGGTAAGGGAACTTCTAAACCCAATTTCTGTTCTTTGGGTTAATCTCCTACTTTAAAATTATGATGTCATATCCTGTATTTGTACTTTATTTATGTGTAATTATAGATAATACACATAATAGATCTATTTTATTTACAAGATGATCTTTGTAAGGGAATTTCTAAACCCAATTTCTGTTCTTTGGTTTAATCTCCTACTTTAAAATTATGATATCCTATCTTGTATTTGTACTTTCTTTATGTGTAATTATAGTGAATACACATAATAGATCTATTTTATTTACAAGATGATCTTTTTAAGGGAATTTCTTAACCCAATTTCCATTCTTTGGGGTTAATCTCCTACTTTCAAATTATGTCATGATATTATTATATCCTATCTTATATTTGTACTTTCTTTATGTGTACCTATAGTGAATACACATAATAAATCTATTTTATTTAAAAAAATGATCTTTGTAAGGGACTTCGTCTCAATCTCCATTCATTGAGGCATATTTTTTTTTATACAAAAATTTCTTCTATATGGTGTATAAACCTCTTTGACTTTTACGTTTATTTGAAAGGAATATATTTATATGATGCGTTTTACTAAATGACAAAAAGGAATGTTTTTCTTGTCATACGTATGCGGGGACAACGACTTCTCCGTCGCCGTGACCATTATTTGAGTTTCGGCTTCCCCTACAAGACATAGACTTTTTTTAAATGAAAAATAAATAAAAAGTTTTAATTTTCCTTTATTTTGGTATTGAAAATGGTTTATAAAGTGTTTTTATTATATCAATGTGTTGTATTGATATCTTGTGATTGAAATGTAGAAATGTTATGTTTCCTTTATGCATGTTTTATGTGATATGATTATGTTATGGTTTATGATATGTTTAAACCTATTCATATGAGGAATGAATTGGAAATAATAAGTGACGGGTGGAGCCTACTATAGCTCCTCGATGCATCGGCAGGTCTCATGAGACAAACTAGTGTCTTGGCACGAGGCCTTGACAAAATCTTATTTGTAGTCTTGGCACGAGGCCTTGGCTATGTGGTTATGATAGTCTGGCATTATGCATTCCATCATTATGAAAGTGGTTATTGATATTGCATGTGATTATTTGACCAGTAGAATATCCATGTAAATAAGTAAATGTCATTATTTCATTTTACTTTTTCCATATTATGCTAAATTTCAAGTTTAAAGGACTTTTTTTAGTTATACATTGCCTTAAATTTTTATGTTTATTTGTGAAAGATTCCGCTATATTGTTATCCTTACTGAGCATCTGAGATCACCCCTTTCAATGTTTTAATTTTTCCATGATGTGATGAAGTATATTATGAATGACCTGCAGGGATATTATGATGGGATATGAAGACAGGATGTTTTTTCTAGTTTTGTTTTACTTTATGATGTAATGTAAGACTTATGAATGTATCTAGTGTTTCTAAGACTACTAAACTAATCGTTCTTTCGAGACTTGATCTTTTTTTATCATGCCAATGTTATGCAATAATGCACCGACTCTGGGTAACTGGGGTCGGGGCGTTACAGTTGGTATCAGAGGTAGTTTAGTACTAACCTTGGAAGCTAGATTTAGATAAACTCTGATTAGAGCACATATCCCTAAGATAGACTTTGAGGATTAGTATAGAATAACTTCCTAGAATTTTGGTATTATAGTGATTTTGTGAGTTTTCTGAGCAACACATCCATGTCTGGATATGAGCAGGTAGAGGAGGCTTTGGCACAGATGTACCTTGGGGTAAAACACGAAAACACCACTTTGAGCTAGACTCAAACGGGAACCGATGCACGACAACGGGCCTTGCTGCACTCTTGGTTACGACACTCTCGGGGGATATGCTTAGGATAATTCTTATTTTCTTTACAAACCATTATGAAGTGTTTATGAGTATATACTTCCTCAAAGAAAACATTTTTATGATTATAGTTTAATTTATGTTAAGTGTTTTACAAGTATGGAATTATGTATTTTGATTCATAAACTAATCTAGTTTATGCCATTGTTTAGAAATGGCGCCTAGTGGGAGGAATGGAAACTGTATAAATGCACGCACTCTATGTAGGGATTTCTCTCCTATTCAAGATAATTATTGTAGAGCTGGAGATACAACTGGTGATGATCAACTTATCACCATAATGGTATAACTCACTCAGGTTATGAATAATAGCCTAACTCATATGGAGCACCCTGATCCGCAACGTGGAGGATCAATGTTAGATCGTTTCATGAGGCAACAACCACCAACATTTAATGGGGGTACAAATCCATTAGTAGATGAGAAATGGATAAATTCCTTAGAGAAAATATTCCACGCCTTGGGGAGTAGCGAAAGGGAGAAGGTTATCATGGCATTTTACAGCCTTACTGGAGATGCCGATCAATGGTGGTCGCTGATTCAAAACACAAAGGAAGATGAAGAAGTATCAAGTATGGAATGGAGAGAGTTCAAAGATATTTTCTTAGAAAAATACTTTCCACATGACCATCGAGCAGATATGGAAAGGCAATTTCTGATTTTGAGGCAGAAGGAGGATGAGAATGTCGCAAAGTATGAGGCCAACTTTACAAGGTTAGAAAGACATGCTGCAAATGATATACGTAACCCAAGAAGTAATATTGATCATTTATTTTATGGGTTAAAACCATTTCTCTATAGAGATTTAGTATCACAATCTTTCTCAACGTACGAAGATATAGTCTCGTGTTCTATCGAGACAGAAAATGAATTCTCTAAATCTTATGACAACAAAGTAAAGCAAGAGAAGAAGAGAACGATGGAACAAGAGACAGATAAAGGGAAAAAGGGAATGAAGGATTTTCCATTATGTTATAATTGTGGGAATAATCATCGCGGTACTTGCCTGAAAGGAATGGAAGTTTGTTATAAATGTGGAGAGAAAGGTCACCAGGCTCGTGATTGCAAGGGAAAGAAATAGGCTATCAATGTTGAATGCTACAATTTTAGGGAAATGGGGCATTATGAAAATGAATGTCCTAAGAGTCAGGGAAACTTACCTTAGAAAAGGCCAAGGGATCAAGGACAATCTTATTTTGTTACTATAGATGAAGTTGAATAATTATTGTATTTGTGTTTTTGGAATCAAGGATTATATTCTGGTTATAAGAATAATATGATATATATAAGGATTGTACTGCAGTACTTGTTGATTTCATTAAGGTTTTCATATGATGAAGGTAATCATATTTTTGTATGTGACAATAAGAGAAACTTTACATTGTTTGAGGAATCTGATGATACAATTGATTTTGGAATTTAGAGACCTTTTAGAAAAAGTCTGTACAGAGGTATTTTGGATAACTATAAAGGTTGTAATTGATTAAGTTTAACTTTGGGTAGTTTTGTTTAACGTTAAAACATTTATGAAGATTATTTTTGGAATTTTATAATACTATAGTTTTAGGAAAAGGAAAACCTGCATGTCGGGGGATAACCCGTCGCGTCAGACAAAGCTGTAGGAATCCAACCCACAACAATAGTGTGACAGGCCTTTATTACCTACCACTAGCCTACAGGAAGTCCCTGGTTGTTACAAAATAGTTTTCCTAATCTAAATGGTATGTGTTAATATTTGGAACCTTATACAATTAGGATAAATAGAATATTTTTGAGTTCTGTTACCATTTGGAGTGAAAGATGGGTTTATGGTAAAAATTTATTAAAGAATGAAAGTCTACATGACAAGTAAGTATATTTCCTTATGTTCTTAGTAAATCTCCTAAATAAATTCCTCAACTTTATGAAAGGTAACTTAAAACAAAAACGTTGTCGGTTAACTTTTCCAACTAGGGATTCAATGACCGTTTAACCAATCACAAGTTTGTGATTTTATTGCGGTTAACTTTCTCCTAATCCTATTTTCTACAACTCTCCATCAGACCGTGATGGTTTGTTTTTACTCCATATCCATATTTTCATATAATCCTAGTATGCGCTATATCGGGTGACCTTTTTACTTCTCTTTCTTTCTTTTAATGTTATATTTCTGTTAACCCTATTTCCGATGTGGGTTTTCCACAAAGGTATTTTCTATTTTCAACCTTTTATTTTCGAAGAACATTTTCAAATTGCGAGGACACAATTTATTGAAGGAGGGTAGAATGTAACACCCTAAACTTTCACGATACGCTTCTCTTTCAATAATGCAATAGCTTGCATTGTACGCAAGTTCGGGATTCTAACACACCACGACCAATCAAAGAAGCAGTTATGAATAGTAATACCCACTTTTTGAAATTATATAAATTTTATATTTCAAAATGGACTTCATTTTTATATTCATAATATCAAAATTATCCTAAGTTGAATTTTTTGTAATTTTCAGAGAACTTCCAATTTTCTATGAATAGAGAAAATACTTAAAAACAACTTTTTTAATCAAAATAATTTATAGTGATAAATTATACTATTTAGTGGTTTTAAAGTATAATTATAATATATTTTTACCATTTTATCCAATTGTGGTCATTATAATTAATTTCACTTTGAAATTGGACATAAACAATTGTCAATCTTTTGATATATATTGTTTCTTAAAAAATGCTATTTGTTGTGACAGTGGGAATTAATTACAAAATTAATTAATACAACTTATATTTTTGTAATTTTTTAAAATAGACATCATTTTTGAATGTGGAATATCAATTATAGCTTAGGGTGAAATTTTGGCATTGTTCTGAAAAACTTCAATTTTTGATGAATAGCGAAACCACTAAGTGATAGTTAAAAACTGATTTTTCGTTTAAATGAAACATTACCACTTCTGTGATTTGATTTTCAAAAATCCGATATACATGGTTGTCATTAGGAATTAAAATGTGGTTCAATGGGATTAAAATAATTTTTTGGTGAATAGTAACTTTTAAGTTTAATTAATCGCGATTAAAGGCAATTAGTGAAATTTAATGTAAAAATGATATTATAAAAATATGAAAATACCTTTACACTTTTCCTACCCTTATTGGGTGAGTCATGGCCGACCATGAAAATCCATGGGTCAACTTAGGTACCCCATGGAGCCACTTGGGTAAGAAAATTACATTAATAACTTTTTATTTAACGTAAAAATAAAATTGTCACAAACATGTGTTGTTTTACTAAAACAATTATTACATGGGGTTATATAAGGTAAGTTTTCGACTATAAATATTCATTGGAAATATAAAAAGATTTCCTACATCATGATATTTTTTTTATAATTTTTAGACCTTAAATAAATTAAATTTTTTATGACACCATGATGATGCAGCGATTACCTCATTAATTAAAGATTTAAATAAAATGAAAAGATAATGTAAAATCTAAGGCTTACACTTGTGTAAAACCTATTGTATGGGCCTATTTAGAACCCTTATCACCTTATACTCGAAATTTATCATTGTGGGACCTTTACAATCCGAAAATCATTTCATAATAAAGTAACATTTCAATATTTCCAATAGTGCCCCTCCTCTCCTCTTATAAAAGGCCCCCAACCCTATCACCTTATTCACACCATAAAAGCCTTTTGGCTCGGCCAACCTCTGCCCAAATACTCTTTAAACTTCCCTATCTTACTCCTAGAAGCCTAACTTTGGGCATAAGTCTTCCCAAGTAATCCTTTGGCTCAAATCAAAAAGAGTTACCCAATTTAAAGGTAATGTCTTCACTTGTGTTCTTTTGTTTTATTTTGCTTCTCCAACCCCTTAAGATATTTTTATTCCTTTATTTTGTAACAACAACAGTATCTAAAATATACTAGGATGTTGTTATGATAATGATTTTATTTACACTTACACACACCTTCGTCTAATGGTTAAAGAACATACTGTTTCTGTGGGTGGCGAAATACTGCTTCACGAAACGATGATTGTTCTATATTCTTTTAACACCTCTAATGGTGGCCATTATGATGAAAATATTTTTATATATGATATATATTATGTTTTTTTCCTTATTAGAATTTATTTTTCATTTATGGCATACCTTTATGATTTCCATTATGGGTAAACGCGATAATATCATTTTAGGAAGTGCGGACTACCGCCCCCTCAAAGTGATTTGAATCGTTAATGCCATATGTGGGATGTATAAAGTATGTAGTAAATGGTATTATACATTATATTATACTGGAATTATACTATACCTTTATATCATTATGATTTCATTCCATTAAATACGAAATAGAAATGAAAGTAGCGTTCATGTGTACGTACGGCTTACCGTCTCCATGAACGGTGCATTTCATTTCTTACCTCTAAATGTTACGTAATATTGTGAATGAATGTATATACTGGATATATATGATATATATGATATCTACATCATGAATAAAATTCTTGATATAATGGATATTTTACCACATGAACAACTTGTAATTATAAGAAGTTCATTTTTGACTCAAGTACCAAATCGACAAAATGACCGTTATTAACTTAAATAATTAAATAATTTTTATAACATGGTAATAAGTGATATAAAAGGAATAATTAACATGAAAAAGGTTATTAAAAAAATATAAATTAACTCTAGTTTATTATTCAGGAGATTAAAGAATGATCGAGTCAAGTCGGACACGAGGTAAGGGAACTTCTAAACCCAATTTCTGTTCTTTAGGTTAATCTCCTACTTTAAAATTACGATGTCCTATCTTGTATTTGTACTTTCTTTATCTGTAATTATAGTGAATACACATAATAGATCTATTTTATTTACAAGATGATCTTTTTAAGGTAACTTCTAAACCCAATTTTTGTTCTTTGGGTTAATCTCCTACTTTAAAATTATGTTGTCCTATCTTGTATTTGTACTTTCTTTATGTGTAATTATAGTGAATACACATAATAGATCTATTTTATTTACAAGATGATCTTTGTAAGGGAACTTATTAACCCAATTTCAATTATTTGGGGTTAATCTCCTACTTTCAAATTATATCATGATATTATTATGTCCTATCTTATATTTTTACTTTCTTTATGTGTACCTATAGTGAATACATATAATAGATCTATTTTATTTAAAAAACGATCTTTGTAAGGGACTTCGTCTCAATCTCTGTTCATTGAGGCATATTTTGTTTTATACACAAATTTCTTCTATACGTTGTATAAACCTCTTTGGCTTTTACGTTTATTCGAAAGGAATATTTTTATACGATGTGTTTTACTAAACGAAAAAAAGGAATGTTTTTCTTGTCATACGTATGCGGCGACAACGAATTCTCCGCCGCCGTGACCATTATTTGAGTTTCGGCTTTACCTACAAGCCATAACATTTTTTTAAATGAAAAATAAATAAAAAGTTTTAATTTTCCTTTATTTTGGTATTGAAATTGGTTTTAAAGTGTTTTTATTATATCAATGTGTTGTATTGATATCTTGTGATTGAAATGTGGAAATGTTATGTTTCCTTTATGCATGTTTTATGTGATACTATTATGTTATGGTTTATGATATGTTAAAACCTATTCATATGGGGAATTAATTGGACTTAATAAGTGACGGGTGGAGCCTGCTATAGATCCTCGATGCATCGGCATGTCTCATGAGACAAACTAGTGTCTTGGCACGAGGCCTTGACAAAATTGTATTTGTAGTCTTGGCACGAGGCCTTGGCTACGTGGTTATGATAGTCTGGAATTATGCATTCCGTCATTATGAAAGTGGTTATTGATATTGCATGTGATTATTCGACCAGTAGAATATCCATGTGAATAAGTAAATGGCATTATTTCATTTTACTTTTTCCATAATATGCTAAAGTTCAAGTTTAAAAGGCTTTTGTTTTAGTTATACATTGCCTTAAATGTTTATGTTTATTTATGAAAGATTCTGCTATATTTTTATCCTTACTGATCATCTGAGCTCACCCCTTTCAATGTTTTAATTTTTCCAGGATGTGATGAAGTATATTATGAATAACCTGCAAGGATATTATGAGGGGATATGAAGACATGATGTTTTTTCTAGTTTTTTTTTACTTTATGATGTAATGTAATACTTATGAATGTATCTAGTGTTTCCAAGACTACTAAACTAATCGGTCTTTCGAGACTTGATCTTTTGTGATCATGCCAATGTTACGAAATAATGCACCGACTCTGGGTAACTGGGGTCGGGGCATTACAAAACTATCCAAAAATAACATAGAATAGGTGTAACTAGATTATAACTTTATATACATCTATTAGGTAAACCAAAAATGTCCGAAATGCTACCATTAAAGAGTCCATGTGTGTAAACTCCCCTAGAGGATACCTAAGACAACCCTCATGTCATCCTATGGTCCATACACCAAAATTAAAAAAGATACCATCTAAAATCCACCCTCATGTGATACTATTTCCAATGATTGGGGAGCTTTCCCTTACCTATATCATATAAGAAATAATCTACACATGTCCCATAAGGAAACATATAGCGAATGGGTATAATAATTCCCAGTAGGTAGTCACCACCCTACACCTTATAAACAATCATACACTAAACTCTATTATGTAAATAATACATGGAAAGAAGAATAATAAGATTTCAAAAAACATTATTTATCAAGGATAATCATCATGATC
Source organism: Viscum album (assembly GCA_963277665.1). Classification (NCBI taxonomy): domain Eukaryota; kingdom Viridiplantae; phylum Streptophyta; class Magnoliopsida; order Santalales; family Viscaceae; genus Viscum; species Viscum album. Next base: position 862,884,176 of record OY728140.1, read on the forward strand.
ATAAGTTCTTACAACTAATCCCAAATACATGGAGGGTTTGTACATATATTCCAGCTTCGAGCTTTGACTAAATATTTGAGATGTTCGAATGTGATATGGTAAGGGTGAAATAACCATACCATTTTGTGTAAAGGGAATCATGTATACCATGTTAATGAAATCTTTCATCTCATCCCTTTGAGAATAGATGAATGGGTATACAAGAGTCAGGGCATTGCAATCCCATTACTTACCATCCACACGTAAATAAATATATGGGTACCTACTCAAGCTTAGATACTACAACATATATATATATATATATATATATATATATATATCAACATTCCTAATATAGCTGAAATATAAAATAATTTTCCAAATAATATGTCCATAAAATGGGGTATGTAGTTCATTAATAAATTTATTTTAAATAATTTTGTATATATGAATACTAGATGAGTATACCCCAATCATATATCACTAAACATAAAAAATAAGCATTCAAAGCCAGTGTATAAAAAAAATATCAAGGAATATAAATAATATAAATGACACGCTAACATGGAAAATATAAATTAAATTAACCACACAATACATTTCATTTCATAGAATATTTTATAAAACATTTATTATATAAAAACACTTTGACACATCTGGGTTTACTCCTCTCCACACTGATGTTGGACTAAATCTCTCTGAGTGTAAAATTAAAAAGTGGTTCAATCATTGAAATATGTGTATATTGATTCTTATAGTTATAATGAATGAATATATTTCACCACCAAAATGATTGATCCAATATAACATGAGTAATAATATGTATTTACTTGATTATAACAGAAGAAATAGGAATTCAAAAAAATGGTACTACCTTTGATTATACAGGGTTTTTCCTTTTCCCTAACTTTTGATATGAGAATAAAAGAGAAATAATAAACTTTCAGAAACATATAATAAAATATGATAGGATTAAATTCATTGACTCAATGGTAGAAATAATGAATACTAAGATGTATAATTCATACCAAAAAAAGATCAAATATCAGCTCTCACAACAACTGTGAAGGACTCCAGACTAATCTTGATGAGAGACTTCCATAGAAATGAAGGATAGGAGAAGAGAGCACCTAAATTAAGGGATAATTAATGGTAATGGGTGAAATCTCAATCTCCATGAGTTTTAGGGATAAAATTTAGGATTTAAAAAGATAAAAATTTCACATTATTCAGAATATTTTTAATATAATTCTACTATGTATTTGGTATAATTCCATGAGGTACCTATTGTCTCTTAACTAAATAATATATAGCACTAGATGCCCACTAAGTACCTAGTAATATAACAAAAGTGATTAGTCACTGAAAGTGTCTAATATTCATTGTTAAGTTCTTAATATTAATGTGTTTAAAAGTTCATAAACATCAATTTTAGTCCAATTCAGAAATTGAACTTCATTTCCCATCATTGTGCAATTCATGCTTAAAATGTCAATTTGGGCCCACTCAATAATTTGCTTGTGGAAATTACAATATTCATCATTTTAATTTGAAATTTTGTTATATGATTGATCACTTTGTTTGGAACATTTTATCTTTTAGGTCCGATAGATGAATCACAAAGGAAGATGTAGACTTTTGCGCCTGAAGGCAGAAACACGCTGGAAAAAGCATAATGGGCCTAAGGCCCATCAAACAAATGTGGGGCCCAGAAACCAAGATCAATGAAGCTCAAATTTATAAATTAGAAAGATAAAAATATGAGGATCATTTTATTCAACTGTGGACGGAGCTAATTCTGATGTTATCATGATGATAAATGGATCTGAAGTTGAGATTTAAATGGTGGACATGACATTAATGCTCAAATATTTGTCCCACTATTTCGACTATAACTTCCAAAAGGCTGAGCGAAATGTTCTGAAATGTTTACATCTCATATAGGACAGATGGATGAAGATATTTCTCTTCTACAGCCCCTCCGGATTCGGCCGTCTTCAATTTCGAATTCACACGTCAATATGGTGGACGAATCTGGACAGTTTTCCGGGTCAAATTCGAAACATCAATTTCCTTTTGATTATTCACCCTCCATTTGACTCTATTAATTGTTGGGGGGTGAATTAATTGTTGGGGGATGTACCTAAGGCTCCTAATATGCCTATATAAGGAGCTATTGGTGAAGGGAATGAGGGTGGAAAATTTTCTTATCATCTTGGATGCTTTGTTTCATTGTAATGTTTTGCTTCCAAATTTATTTTGTAGTGTTTTCCATTTCCATGTAAGTTTTTTTTGTATCTTTATGTTCTTAATAAACTTATTCTCTTATATATTTTCCATTTAATTTATTAAAACTTTATAATCACAAAGCACAGTGATATCTCTGTGTTGTTGTGAATTAGTTCACACATAGGTGTGAATTTCATTCACACACACGGAGGAGTGCTCGTTATTTCCGCGGTTTTAATTTCTTCAATCCAATTCTTGTTAGCCATATTCCGCCCACCATTGAGAGTATACCATCAATGGAGGGATAAACCCTTAATGGGTTGATATTAGGAGGATGCAAAGGCTTTATTGAATGTTATTTTATGAACGAATTGTTGTTAAATGGATAATTAATTTAAGACATCCATTCTTGAGTTATTTCTACTCTTCATCTTTACTGTGTTTGAGAAAAATAAATTCAATTACTAAATGACCGTATACCTCGGAGAGATCATGAATTTGGTTCTCTAAGTGTATAGGGGATTATTAATTGTGTTTAGTAAGCACAAAACCAGAAAATGATAAAGGTAGTGTTATTTTTGAAGAATGGATTCATCAAGAATTAATAAAACCAAAATTGTTAAAGAAGTAAAATTCATTCAATCCACCCCAAGCATAATCCTAGATCAACCCATTTTCATTAAATTGAATTCACGTAGGTGTCTTAGTGTTATTTAAACCATCCAAAATCAAAACCAAAGTTTTCTACTTCATAGCCCATCCTTCACCAAATCAGAGCGTCTCAAGGTTACTTCTTCGGTCCTTGTGGACTCGACCCCTACATATACTACATCGATCGCTTTTACCCGTAGGGTAAATTTGGGCGCAACCAAAAAGGTAACAGGTTATTTTGCTACACCTCACTCATTTTTACTTTTTTTTAATCCTTCCCAAAGTCCTCTAGATATCCTCAATCTAAAACACACCAACTAGGGAAAATAGATAACTAAATTTAAGGGGAAACTAAAATGAAAATATAAGTACCAAAACCTCAAATAACCTTCATTCATTATCACCCTTAAGAATCCATCAATTCAATACATACAAAATAATATATAAAATAAATTAATGGCCACAATAAAATTATGGACTTTATAATTTAAGTATCTCATCCAATCATTATCATTCCATGAAAAGAATATAGATCAAGAGATTCTTAATTATTAGTGGTTAGTGATTTAATCATAACCTCATCACTTTGTGTGTGAGATAACCCCAATATTGGATCCCAGTAGAGATACAAAATCACACCTTGTGATAAAGATTTCCAACTTTGGAACTTTATAGATCCATGAATTATTTGTGAGATCACTATCAATTATACCTTTATAATAGAAAATAAATTTGATTGGTAATACTAAATAATATCTATAAATTATTCACAATTATTTTTATTTTATTTATTATCTATATCTCTAATTTTTAATTATTTTGAAAGATATATGGTATTATTTCATAAATTTTTATTTCTTTCTCGTTGATCTACTCCTAGTCTATTTGTGATTTATCACCCTGTTTCTTATTTTTAGTTTAATCATGATAAATTTAATGTGTTAGTGGTGTTATTTTTAATTTTGTAGGATTAACATCATCCAAATAATTTTAAATCTAATTTTATATTATTTAGGTTTTTTTCATGCATGTCTTGATTTTCTTCATCACTCTATTTTTTAATTTTTCATGTTCATCAAATTAATGTATAATAAATTAATGAAATATATTAGTATGTTCAAGGAATCATAGTTTATTAAATTTATAATCCCTCAAAACAAATCCAAAAAAATATACATTTTATATAGAAAAAATAAATTTAATTGTATAGAATTTTGAAAATTGAAGGAATTTAATGGAATGTGATTCAATGATACTTGATAATTTAAGAAACAATGAAAGTATTAAATTATGTTTTATGTATTATTCTGTGATTAAAAGTAAATTTTATATAACTAAAACTAAATATTTTCATGTTGGAACTAGATATTTTATAGTCTAAGTAAAAACATTATGGCTGAATTGAGTTAAATGTTCTAGGAACCTATATTATTTACTTAACTTTTTTATTAATTATTGTAGTCAACATGTAATGACCTACGTCATTACAGGTTGAAAATTCCTGAGGAATTTTAAAATTTTAGTTTTATTTGATAGTTTTTTTATAACTAGGAATCAAAATGAGGTTCTTCAAGTTTCATCATCCCAAAATAGTGATTTGGGATGGGTTCAAAGGCTTGAGTGATGACCCAGGGGTTTGAGAGGCCACCAGAGGAGTGGTTGGGGTATGGTATTATTGAAAGAGGCATTATCACCTCATTCACATCGTGAATAGGGTATTTATTATGTGAAATTGATTCAAGGGGAAACCTAAGATGTTTCAGGATGTGAAAACAAAGTCAAGGATCGAAGCCTAAAATTTCATAGTGTGATGTTAGAAATCATGTCATGAAATATGTATATATTGTTTTTTAAATCATAAATAGTAGTTTAGCCCCAATTGGCTTTGGAATAATGAGATATACATGGGAGGTCTTGGTTGGATCTTCCCTCCACCATTTTTTCTTCGATTTAGGCAGTTGTGGGTGTGATTTGATGATGTTGAAGGTAATGATATTCCTACTCTGTCCATATACATTTCTTTTTCCCCCATTTTTCTGATTTAAATAATTTTTATTTTCTTTTTTTCATCAATTACACCAGAGTATCATGAAATAGACGGTTTTTTATGGGGTTCTCACATAGCCTAGATAGAGGAGAACTTGATATGAGATCTGCATGTTGTTTCATTTCATTTCGGTGAAGGTGAATTTTCCAATTGATTTCTTCTAGAATTTATGATTTTGGTTTATTAAATTGGACTTTGTTTTCATACCGTACGATTGGTATTTTTTCCACAATTATGTCAGATGAATGTAACAAACCTTCCATGAGTGGTTGGTCATGGTTATGGATAGGCGGTGGCATCTGATAAGTCCTTCAGCAAGTAGGCCTTTCTCCTTTGGTTGTAAGTTTTCATATAATCAATTAATTAATTATAATTTAGTTATAATTAATTATTTTTGATTTAATGGGAATGAGTATAACCTCATAGTGATTGATGGTGGTTGAATGGACTTGGTTGACTCATAAAAAAGATAATGGGATTTACTTGGATAGTATTTGACTCTGTTTGAGGTAGGTGGTTTTATGTACATGACCCTAAGGTCTATTCTTTGTTTATTGGAATTTAGTATGCGGTTATTACACTCTTGGTAAGTTTATCTTATGATTCATGTAATTACTAGAAAACTAAATGGAATACCAATCATGGTATTTTAATTGATTGATCTAGTCAATTAAAATGAGATGCATAGTGCCATGTTAAATTAGTTAATGAATTAACTCCCTTAACTACTTAAGAATATACCTAATGAACTGACATGGTTCCAAGATCCATGTTAGGATATTATGTTCTGGATTGTTTCTTGTCTACCAATGGCTAATGTTTCACTGGTAATATAAACCTTAAATTTCATGGATCCCTTTTGGGGTGTAGTTTATGTAAGAGACTTCTGGAATTTATGTGTAACCTTGTGGGACATATGATTGATTAATTTAATGTGGTGTGTGTGGGTAGCCTATGATACCAATGCTTTTTTTCTTATGTTTCGTGTTCATGAGTATCCCTATGAGACTTGTGATTTATTTCTTTCATGTGGTGTGAGTGTATAAACCTGTGAGACCTATGAATTCTTTCTTACATGTGGAGTGTGTGAGTATCCATGTGAGACCTATTCTTGATATTAATTTTTTTGATGTGTTTGGAAACATTCTCTCAATATGATTTTATGTTTCATCTTTAATCTTATATCTATGTGTTTCATATGTAGTTCATGTCCTTATGATTGATTGTTTGGGTGGATCCTTGACGTTAGACCCATATGGTCCAGACATCATAAAAGGTGGATGTGGTTATCCTTATATAGGGATGTGCATAAATGATCGGTTGACCAATCTGATGCAGTCTAAATGTTCTTAAAGTAAATAATGTCTATCCCTATAGAGGCATGTGCATAAATGTCTAGATAGCCAATTGATAGGTGGTGTGTCTTACCACAAAGCATTGATATTGGTTTGAAGATGTTACATCCTTAAATGTGAGCGTGTTTATCCCTATAGAGGTATGTTTGTAAACAACTGGTTGGTTGTGATTGATGTCCAACACATGACATTCTTTCCCATATGGATCTAAATTAGGTACAATCAGGGTTCTTATAGTCTTGTTGAGTGTGTCATTGATTGAAATGAGGTTATTTTTTCTTACTTGTACTTTGGTGATTATATGTTATGATTGTGTAGTTTATGTATTTGATGTTACTATCTTCTTAGCTATTATAATAACATGAACATAAAATACATTTACAGATCATGTATGAAACCATGTTATTTGTGTCCTACTAATTTTTACTCACACCTAGCCCCAGCGGCTGTGACACTTGAGTACCTGAGCAACCCTCGCTTTTTGTAGGTATAGGTTGGGGTAAGGCCCAATTTAATAATTTAGTGGGATAAATCACTATGATTTTGGAGACCATGATGAGGTGAGGCTTGGAGTTATAGAGTCTCTATTATTTTATTCTTTTCTACACTATATATGTGATTTTCCTGGTGGGATATCAGCGACATTATTTCTAGTTATACAATTGAGTCTTTTTCTTCATGTTCATTCATTACTGATGATATGTTTATTGGTATCAATGTACTATAGTTTCATATTGTTACATTTTTGGTTATTTACTTATTTTTATGCACTCTGGTGGATGGTATATTCTCCAAAACATTCCACCTTATACCCTCACTTCTATTCTGAATCCTCTGGAATATGTGGAGGCTCACTTGAGGTCATGTGGCATTCTAACTCATACATGGTGATTCAGTTCAAGATATTAAAAAAATCTATCATAGGGGGATTTTTTTCCTGTTTTTGGTGATTTGGTAAATAGTAAATATCAGAATATTTTGGAGCTTTTGATGGAACTCATACTAGTGTATTTAAAACAACTTTTCTAAGGGAAGTCCAGGTTTTGAGGGTATGGTATTGATGTTATTATTATTTAAGTATTATGGTTATATGATTTCACCTCATTTGATACACATATATTTTGGGGTTTGTGATTTCATATTCATTTGAATCTTGTACATATCGATAAGAGGTGTTGCATGAATCATATTATATATGTGTTTTTTTATGACATATATAATTCTGGTATGTAATTATACTAATGTTGGAGGAATCATTTTATTTAGTGTTAGGAACTTATAATGTGTTTTAACATATGAGTTCTTTATGAAATTATTTTATCTAAACCATTATGTGTGTCTACTTCTGATAGAAGTTCATATGATACTATGGTGTTGTGCACTTGGATGATAATAATGATGGTGATTATGATGGCGATGATAATAGTGATGATGATGCAATACCTCTATGCATGGGTGGTGTAGTGTACCTTGTTAAGTCATTGTCGATCATTAATTTCCTTAATAATAATCTCATGAAATTATCCAATGGATAGGTTCAATTAATTAGGTTGTCAACTATAGCCTATATGGAGTTATCCATATATCACCCATTGGATTTTTATTTGATCAAACTATAAATCCTTAGCCTCAATGTTATCGGTCTAAGAGTGAATCCATCCTGGTATGTCTCTAAATATGTTTCTATATGACATTTCATGAGATTTTATCCTAGTAAAACCTTGTTCAATTTCTTTGAAAGACCTTCTGGCCTTAGAAATGTGAATTTAGTTTTTAATGAGACTGTTTCTAATTTGGATTAAAGGTAACCTAAGTGAATATATTCTTTTTGAATGGATATTCAATGTTAATGCATTAGGGGAGGATTTGTTAATGAAAATTCCATGTGAATATGGGTAATCTTTGAAAGTATTAAAGGAAGGTCATTCAAGTTTCCTTCTTACCTAGGAAGATAGAGAACCACATGTTCAAGTACTTATGATATAAGGTTGGTTATGAAGAAATTGGATGATCATGACATCGAGGGTAGGACCATGTTTTTTCTAAACTATTATTTAAAAATGAAACTCTATTGGATACCAAATGAATATCCAAGTTGTTTATACCATTGAGGGTTAGAGCATTGGTGGATGCTCGATGAATTAAACTAATACCTATGAAATTAGTGGTGCTATCATGCCTCACTAGGAAATCCTTGATGAGGTATCATTTATGATATGGTAACATTCAAGGTTCATTAAATCAGTGGAGTGGTGTAGAGAGTTGACCATTGAGAATATTTCTAGTTTTGTGGAAGAATTATGAGGAGGTGGTGATGAAAGGTCACTAGAGATTTTGATTCAAGGTCACCCTTATAGATAACAACCATTGTGAGTGTCATGAATCTAGAAAGGCTTGGTAGCCTAGAGGTTGAGTTTATGGAAATGTATCCTTGAATATAGATAGAATTAATATTAGATCAGGGTATTGTTGTGTATTCAACCTAAGATTATTATTGTTGAAAGTACCATGATATAATATAGAGGCTTGTGTGAGGTGATTAAAACCATCTTGTAAGAATTTTTAACCAATGCCTAGGATACTAGAGAACGTTGTGTTTCATGAATGTATCATTGAATGCAACGAACTATAATATTGGTATCCATGTGTGTGAAGAACTTGGTTCTTTCTAAACAAATGAGTATGAATGGATTTTCACATGTAGTTATCATGTTTGGTGATGAACTATTCATGGGATTGGTAGACTGATGAATTGTTTTGAGGTGATAATAAGGATACTCTATTGGTGGGGAGCATCGATATGGTCCTGGGGGATTGACCCTATCATAGTAAGGATCATGGTCTTGTGTAGTACTAATTGTTAGATGATCATGATAATTATAGAAATCCAATTTGTAACAGAATAGAGAATAATTGACTCTATAATGAATGCTAAATGTGTAATTCATAAGTAAAAATGAATGGAGACCATATATGGTCTTCAAACTTGGGAAAAATCAGTGCAGACTATGAGGGAGTCAGATCATTAGTGTGTCAATGCACGGTTGAGAGACTTGTGGTAGGTATAAATTGTTGATGAATCAACTTGAGTTATTCCTTTAAAGTTAGTTCATACTTTGGTATATATGTCTAATAGATTTAAATATTCCCCTTAGGATTAATGAATCATTATTGGTGGTATTTTTGTATTGTTTTTCTTAAGCTGTGAAAATTTATAGGAAGATGAATGTAAAATTACTTAATGGTGCTTTCCATGTGAATCTGAATGTGGTGGGTTTGAAGCACATCAAGCTCATCATAATAGGTATGACTATGTTGGTTAAGAATCAATCATGTACTTTCTAGAAATATTCGCATGTTTAGGTTATGTTGGTCAGTAAAGACTCATTGGTTTGGCTAGGAACTAGGAGAAGGGTTTTGGTATTGAATTTTATACTATATTTGAGATGACATGTTTTAGGGGTGAAACATGGTTTCATCGCATGGTTCATGTGGTTAATCATGTGAAAAAAGTAGTGAAGGTTCCTTTTTGGTGAAAATACTTGGAAATAAAGGGGATGGTTCTCTAGGTTGGGATACGAGAAGGTCCCTATGTGTGGGGTTATTAGTGGAAATATCGAGTTGGAGGTAGGAATTTATTTGGATGATGTTTTAATGGCATTCCAGAACATTTTGGGAATGTTTTCTAGAGGACCAACTTGTATTCTTGCTTGAGGTTGGACATGGTAAAAGGGAAACTATGTCAGTAGCATCATGTGGGATGTGGTTAGTAGGATAAAGGATTGATGGAGTGATGTCTTAAATAGTTTATTCCTAAGGTGGGAGCACCATGGTCTATAAATTGGCCTTGGAAAGTAGATTCTTATGGTGGTTACACCATAAGTTTCAATAAGGGGCGATAGCATACATTGTGGAATACCGGGAGAGATGGTTACATCAAGTTCACTCTCGGTGTTCATGTAGGCAGTGATTATATGGATTAGATCCTAATATTTATTCCTAAAATTATACTAGAAGAGTTTTATGGACAATCATGAATCAACATAGCCTTGGGGATATGTTTTGGCATTCAATAATAGAAAGTGGAGGAATCCATGTGGTTGACGATTAAGGTAGATTGGGAGGTGTGATTCATATACTACCACAACTTCTTAGAGATGAGAAATTCTATGGTGGGTATATTTTGATGACCCACATAATTGATAATTGTAAATTCTAAATTAATTTGGAACCTTTAGTTTTGTTGGAAAGTTCCTTCTGATAAATGGGAATCAGAATGAGGTTCTAAGAGTTTTAATGTCCCAAAAGGGTGTTTTGGTATGGGGTTCAAGGCTCAGGTGATGACCTAGGGATTTGGGAGGTCTCTAGAGGAGTGGATGAGGGATCAATACTACTTAATAATGTATTAATATCCTATTAATTTCATGAATATGGTATTGACAATGTGGAATGGATTCATGGGGTTCTTTGAGATGTTTTTGGAGGTGAAAATTGGGATAGGGGAGGAGCTTAATATTTCGCGGCATAACACCAGGTGTCACACCATGAAATATGGATAGGGAATTTTTTAATTCATACAGAGATACTTGGAACCCCTTTTATTTTTAAGAATAAGACGTGTATGGTAGGGATCATCCGGAGATTCCCTTCCTCATTTCTCCTTCAATTCGAGTAGTTCTGGGTGCACTTCAACAACATTGGCGGTATGGATATTCCTCCTCCATCCATCTTCATATCTTTTCTCCCATCATTTCTTATTTTGGAATTTCTATTTTATATTTTTTTAATCAATTCTGCCAAAGTATCATGGAATTGACCATTTAAGGTGGGGTTTTTTCTTATCCAAGATATAAGAGAACCCAAGATAATGACTACATGTCATCACATTTTATTTTGTTTATGTTACATAACTCAATTGATTTATTTTATAATTTCCAATTTTATTTTATTAAATTTGGATTTTTTTTATTTCACATGATACATATTTTTCAAGAATTATTTTTTATAAATGTTATGGACCTTCCATGGGTGGTTGGTTATGGTTTCGGCTAAGAGGTGACATCTAGTAAGTCCATTGGAAAGTATAACTTTCACCTTTAGTTTTAAGTTTTCTTGTAATAAATAAATTAATTATAATTTATATATAATTAATTATTTTAAATTATTATGAATGAATAGAACCTCATGGAGATCGATGGAGGTTTAATAGACTTTGTCGACTTGGATAAATATGTTATGATTTTCTTGGATGGTAGTTGACTCTGTATTTTCTTAGGTGGTTCTATATACATGACCATAAGTTTTATAATTAGTTTATTTGAATGTGGTATGTGTTCATTCCACTCTTTTGTGGTTGAACTTGAGATTCATGTAATTCCTATAAAACTAAATAGAACAACCATAAGGATATTTTAATTGATTAATCTAATCAATTAAAATAAGATACCTAGTTCAATGTTAAATTATTTAATGAATTATCTATATTAACTAATTTAGAATATTCATAATGAATAACAAGGTTCCAAGGTCCATGTTAGACCCTTTTGTGATGTCTTGTTGCCTATCCCCTAATGGTTGAGGTTTTATTACTATCGTAATCCTTAGATTTCATGGATCTATTTGGGGGTGTAGTTGATATAAGAGACTTATGGAGTGAATGTGTATCCCTATAAAACCTATGACCAGTTTCTTTCATGTGGTGTTCATGTGTATCCCATGAGACCTAGGCTTGTTTGTTTTTATGTGGTGTGTGTGAGTATCCCTATGAGTTCAATGCTTAACTGCTTGCATGTGGTGTGTGTGTGTATCCCCATGAGACATATGCTTTCTTACTTGAATTTAGTGTCCATGAATATCCCTATGAGACCTATTCTTAATATTTATCACATTTGGATGGGTTTGGATATGTTCTCTCATATGACATGATGTTTTATCTTTCATCCTATATCTATGTGTTTCACATGTATTTCTCATTCCTATGATTGATTGTGTTGGTGGAGCCTTGATGTTGGACCGATACAGTCTAAAAGTACTTAAAGGTGGTTATTACTATCCCTATGGATTAATGTTCATAAATTATCTATTTACCAATATAACATGGTCTAAGAATCGTTAAAGGAGGGTGTTTTAATCCCTATAAATGGATTTTCATAAATAACCAACTGGCCAATTGACTGGTGGTGTGGATTCCCCTAGAGGATTGATATTAGATTAATGATGTGACGTCCTTATGTTTTGGCATGGATATCCCTATAGAGGGTTGTGTTTATATGACTAGTTGGATATGATAAACGTATAACACATGATATTATTTATTTCATAGAGACAAAGAATGTATAGATAGGGTTCGTAGGGTATTTTTGAGTGCATGACCTCCCCACATATGGGTGTTCTTTTTACTTGTGATTTAGTGATTATATGTTATTCTTGAATAGTTTGTGTATTTCCTATTACTTTATTCTAAGATAAGTTTATCTAATTAATGTACACTATATTTATTGGTCATGTTGGGAACCACATTTTTGGTTTCCTATTAAGTTATACTCACACCCTGATCAGGTGGCCATAGCACTTGGATACCCAAGAAGCCCTCACTTGTTGCAGGTATAGGTTATATGGCGGTTGTGTTGATCATTGATAAGGATGGATCACTATGATTTTGGTGATTGGGATGATGTTAGGCTTGTATTTATAGATACTCTATTATTGTATTCTTTTCTAACCTATGTATGTTATCGACCCAATGGGTGATTAACATCCATATTTCCAATTGTGATTGTTGGATCTTTTTTTCACATTCATTCATTACAGATGATATGCTTATTGGTATCAACATACTTTGGAAGTATATTGTTATATTTTTAGTTATTTACTTCTTATTTTTTACTCTGATATAGATTATAGTCTCCTCACATTTCCACCTTAGACCCTCACTGCAATTTGGAAGCCTCTAGTGTATGGGGATGTGTGCTTAAGGTCATGTGACATTCTAGCTCAAACCCAATTATTTGGTTCTGGATGTTACAAAACATGGTAACGTCAATGTTATATAAACATATATTTTAATGATCTATGAAAAAAAATTCTACCATTGGATTATGTTATGTGTTTTAATCATATTTTCATACTACTAACAATAAGTTAAGAACACTTTATATTTTTCATGATGAAATAATTATGTTCAATCTTGTGAAAAAAAATTTCTATACTAATAGTTTTTATATTTTATGAATTTTAAAGGAATGAAGTCTTAGCATAATATATGTTTTAGATATATTTTTTTTAAAGTCTTTAATACTAAATGTTCTTTTTTTATTAATAAAATGTTATATAAATATTTATGTTCATTTTTTAATAAAAAAAGGATAATGGTAAAGTATTATAATTATTGAAATAATTTAGTGGAGAATGGTTCGAGGATACTTTAGGTGTGAGTTGATAGTTTATGTGTAAAAAAGGGGAGATATTATAAATAAATGTGATTTTTTTTTACCAAAGATAAATGTTATAAGGTTGAAGCTAAATGGTTAATGTGTGAAGGTTGAAAGTATATAATCTTAATAGAGAATTTTTTTAATGTATGAAAAAAAATTGGTATTCAAATCCAAATGTTATATACTATGTGATTTATATTTAAATGAAAGATAAATATAATAATAGATGTTTTTATAATTGAAGGAATTCAATAAAATATAATTCAAGGATACTTGAGTGGTGTAGAAATAAATATAATAATAAAGGATATTTTCTATTTTAGAAAATGAATTTCCTATTATTAATAGTGATTTTTATATGGATAAAACTAAATGTTATAAGAATAAAGTTAAAAAAAATTTGGTGAATTAAAATTTATGTGGTAGATCTAATTTAAATTTTTAGTGAACCTATTTCATACACTAATCTATATTTAACAATATTTGTAGCCAACATGAGCATATAAATGTAATTTGAAGAAGAGTTTTGTTGTTTTTTTAAGAACTTATATACAAAAGGATTATGTTATGTGTTGCAATAAGATTGGAAGACTGTTAATAACATGTTTTATGCACTTTATACTTTTTTTATGAAAGAAATATGTAAATATTCATGGTATTTTATTAATTTTTTTGGTATAAAGGCTTAATATAATACATTTTTTATGCATGAAAAATGTTATAGGGTCAAAGCTAAATGTTCTATGTTTATTACGTTAATGTTTTATACTATGATGTATATGTTTTTTTTAAATAAATATATTAGTAAATGATTATAAAAAATTGAAGGGATCCATTAGAAAAATATTTTAGAATACTTGAGGAGTAAGTGAAAAAAAATTAAAAAGAGAATGTTTTGTAACAATAGATAAATATTATAAGGCTAAATATAGATTTTATATGAGTGAATTAGAATTTTATTATATATTTTTATATCATATTATGATAATAAATAACTCACAAAAAATATATTTTATAATAAAATATTATGTTCTTTGCATAAAAAAATATATTATATAAAGATAATTAATGGTTTTTATATATATGAGTAATGAAGATGATATATTCTATTCATAATTATTATAAATAATTATGTTTTTTAATGAAACTTAATTTTATATATGAAGATATATTTTTTTTAATGATATAAAATTCTCTATGTATAATATTTCTCGTGTTGATTGAAAAATATTTTTTGGTGTATTTAAATGTTATATATTATATATAAATGTTTTTTAAAATTTGAAAGTTATTAATCATATTTTAATGTTCTTTTTTAGCTTCAAAGGTTCATAATTAGTTTATATATTGAAGTGTTTACAATAAGAATAAAATAAATAATTATATAATTTTCATATAATTTATTTTATATCTAACCCTTTATATTATGTGAACTTATAGAAATTTCTATGAAAATATATTCCATAGAATTGATATGTCTTATTTAAAGGTGTTATGTTTTTCCAAAAAATATTTTTTTGTATTTTATATAAAATTATTTTAATAAAAACCCACAAACACAAAAATTTATGTAAAAATATAATTTTTTATGGAAAAAAGATCATATTATATAAATATATTAAATGTTATGTCCATAAATATTTCATAAAGATAGTCATTTATCCATAATTACTGTGAATAATTATATTTAGTAATGGTATAGAATGTTATATATGAAGACATTATGTTTATTAATCCTAAATAATATTCAATGAATAATATGTTCTATATTGTTCGAAAATTAATATGTGGCATATTTAAATTTTCTTTCTTGTTCTAAATGTTCTATGAAATGTGAAATTTTATTTATCATATATAAATGTTTTATTAGTTTTAAAACAATAGACCACAAAACATATCTAAATATACAATGTGAGAAAAAATAAAAACATTTTCAATTCCATAAAACATTTTAATTTTCATTTATAAAATTTAGATATATGGACACATTACATTAAATATTGTCATAAAAATACAAATGATACAAAAAAATGTTTTTTGAGGATATATAAATTTTTTTTGAACATATATCAAATGATATGTGGTATATATAAAAAACTTCTATGAAAATATATCAAATGTTATGTTAATATATATCAAATATTATGTAAGAATATACAAAATGTGCTCTAATATATATGTGAATATATAAAATACATTGTAATAAATAACCTCATATATAAAATATTTTATGATAAATATTTGTAGATATATAATGTTCCGTGACATATATCAAATGCTCTATGAATATATATAGAATTTTGGGAGGATATATATATATAATTTTTTATTTTTATATGCATGCATATATTAAATATTAAGTGAACATAAATCAAATTCCATATCCATATAAGGAAAAATATTCTTATTTGGATTGAATTCTAAGAAAAAATAACACATAGAAATCTGATAATTAAATTTTATTATTATTTTTGAATCTAATCCATTTTAGTTCTTTGTGTCTTGCATAAACATGAAATTTAATATTGTATTAAACTAAATGATATTTTTAATTGCCTTATGTGTAAGAACCGAGAATCTACAATAATAGGTTAACACTATACCTTTAAAAATATTACACAAAACACATTCTATTACCTAATCCTTATATATTTTATTCATAAATATATTTAAAATTTATATTTCTAATTTGATAAAATAGATATCATTATTTGGATTTTGAATATCAAAATTAGGTTGAGGTACATTTTTAATGTTGTGTATTTTTATCTAATTAAATAAAATTTATATCTTTTAAATAATGACTATAATATGATTTTTAAACATATAAAAAATTATTATCACTAATTTAATTTTTAATTGATATGAAATATTAATAAAACTACTTAATGTATAAAATGACATTTTCCTACCAAAATGGTTTTTTCAAATATTATATTTAAAATTAAAAGTTAATTTTATCATATTTAGAAAGTAAATTAATTAAATGGATCCCAATTTTTAATTAGTACATATAAATTTATTATGTAGGGTCATATTATATTTTTAGTGAAAAAATAATTACCATGGTAAATTTTTAATCAAGGTTAATAAGGGTAAATATGGGAAACATAAAGTGGATTGAATTTTGCTAAATTAACTTGAAACATAGACATTATATAAGAAATTTTATAGTTTGTAAAGTATCATCCACATTTATCACCAAATTTACTCACCTAAATAACCCAAATATTATGTTATTCCATCTTTACCCCTTACTTATCTTTCAATTCCAAGGATAAGTCTCTCTTTTTCACCTATAAAAGTTGCTTACTTACACCCTATTCATTACACACATACCCTTTGGATTATTATTAAACCCCTACCAAATTTACCTCTCCTATAAAACTATTATGAATTTTAAATACCTTTTTTATAAGAAAATAACCCAATACCTTCATTTCCAAACTATCCTTCAAGAGAAGATTCAAACTCTAACCGTGAGTACTACCCACTCCCAAACTTTATCATCACAATTTTTCTCATCCACCCTTCTCCATAAATTTTCTATAAATAATTATATTATTAAATTATTATCATTATTATAATTAAATTTTATTATATTAATGTATCTTCAATTGACTATTTTCCTCCCATCCATTCAAAAAATAAAAATTTTATTTGTGTTACATGTAGACTATAGCCTCTATGAACGATGTATTTCATTTTTTATCACTTCCTTATATGGATGGTTCTAAAAATTTAATTAAGGAAAAAATATTATATTTATGAAATTATTAATATTATTCAAATATAAATTATTCATTTTATTAATAATATTAATATTAAGGGGTCATTATAAATTTAACCACCTAAAACAAGCATACCAAGAGGAAAAATGATTTCTTTGTTGTAAGTAATATATTCTTATCAATTATAATATTTTTATAACTATATAAATACTTATTTATCACCTTAATAACATCTAAATAATACCATTATGATTTTTTATAATTATATTATAATAAAATAATTACTTTCATAACCATAATCACTCATAAATTATAGCATGTTCTTATTTGGATTAGTTTAACCACTTACATGAATGATTATTTAAATTTCTATCATGGATGAATATAGAAACTTAATTATTGATAATATTTGATATTAATAACAAAATAATTATGTTATTTTGGTTCAATAAAATTAATATTCATATTTAAACTCATTATTAATATAATACCCTTTATTAGTTGAAATTTGATAAAACTTACTCGTTGTCGATTTCTTCCTCATGAATCATCACTA
Source organism: Viscum album (assembly GCA_963277665.1). NCBI lineage: Eukaryota > Viridiplantae > Streptophyta > Magnoliopsida > Santalales > Viscaceae > Viscum > Viscum album. The sequence continues at coordinate 862,902,157 of OY728140.1, forward strand.
AAAATTTCATGAAATGAAATTAGAAATTTATAAATCATTATGGAACTTATATTATAGTAAATTGAGTAATATGGTAATGATTTTATTAGTATCAAAGAACTAGTATTGGCATCAACATTATGAAACTTGTACAAAATAATCAAAATTACAAACATCTGATGATGAAAATAAATAATAATTAACTAATAAATGTATATTGAATAATTATAAATAAGGAGTATAAAAGGTTATATATATTATTATGGTTATAAAATAAGTTATTAAGATGATTATTTTTATTATAAATGAGGCGAAATCACCTTCATGGAATTCGAAAGCTAAGGTAAGGTTCCTCATCTCATTTTTCCTTCCTTGAGACATATATCATATTCACCACGTGTTTTATTTTTTGTGGTGTATATAATAACTTATGTATCCCTATTTCCATACCTTTAATAAAAATTAAGGTATTTAAAAATCCATCTCAATTTCTAACTTTCAAGGAATTTCGATTCAAAAGTCACTAAAGTTATTAGGGTTTTCATCTCAATTCCCCTTCACTAAGGCATGTTTTCATATCATATACCCATTCATATTTTATATAGTTCACTTACTACCCCATTGGATTCTATTATTATTATAAATTTTAATTTCATAGGATTTAAAAGTCTTTTCATAATTCACTCCTTCATATTCTTTTGATTCCATGATCACCAAATTCATAAGGGTTCATAATCTTTTCTCTTCCTTTATTTTTACAATCCTTTCCATTCCCCTTTTGTATAATGATAAATGTCATTATACTTAATTTTTATAAATTCATTATTATTTTTCAATGATATATCACTATTACCTCTAATTATACTACCTCTATAAGCTATTATAATGCACAAAAATTACCATAGCCATAAACATCATAAAATTTTGTTAAAGAAAATAGAGTGTGGTTTCTAAGAAATGGAATCCATGTTTAGATATAAACAAGTGAATGTATTCTCTATCATATATTATCTTATGGTTAGTGACCCTAAAATGGTTTATTGGGTTTTAAATGTACCTTCATTTGGTGCACAACTATTCTGACACTCTCGGGGGATATTCCTTGAATGATTTGTGATCTATATATGAAGCATAATGAAGGGTTATTTCATATTGATATACCTATACCATGAAATTACTCTTAACAAATTTCTTGTTATCATTCCTTTGATAAGGTTAATTTTCATTAAATTTTGAATATCCCAATTTTTCTAAGTTGATTATGGGATATTCGCCTATATAATCTCATTATTTCATTAATAGGGGAGAGTATTAACATCCTACATGTTTCTTATTCTAATATGGATGTTTATTAGTTACTAAAAAAATTTGATTATGTATTGTATTGTTATTAATTTATTTCAGATAATTAATGCAATGGACTTATTAAGTGATAGATGGGGCATGGAATTATATAACCACTCGATGAATCATTAGGTCTCACGAGGTATATGAGATTGAGTATTTAGAATATGTTTACCCTTTTATTAATAATTTCTCCATTAAAACATTTAAGGTAAGTAGGATGTCTTGGTTAAGGACTTGGTGGTAAATATAATTTCTTAAAATAATGATTCAAAGGTATATTTAGGATGTTCAATAGTATATATTCCATAATTATAAGATTTTTTCTTAACATATATGTGTTTATTTATTTTCATGTTATCCATAGATATGTTGTTCTCATAGTTTCTTTGTTATGGAATTATTTTATTTATTTATTACTTCCATGTTTTTTTATTCCATGATTATATTATGATAGATTTCATTATACTATACTGTTGGGACCACTTTTTGTATAAGTTGTATTTATTGTCAAAAAGTGTCAATATTTATCAAAATGAATAAGGGACTCCAAATTGAATGGATATATAAAGAATGGACTCTAAATTTAATGGATATTGGATGACCACTTTGGGTATAAGTTGTATTTGTTGTCAAAAATTGTAAATAGTTGTGAAAATGAAGAAGGGACTCCAAAGTGAATGGAGATATGAAGAATGGAATCTAAAGTTAATAGAGATTGGATGACATGAGGATTCCTGGAGAATTATTATGGAATCCTAGCATTAGATTTCATGCTTGGGAAATTCACTATGAAGTTCAATTCAGACAATTGTTTCACTGATCTCTAAGTTCAAAGATCATGTGTTAATTATAATGGTTAATTATCATCCATATGAGGATGATTGGAGAAAAATGTTTAAGTACCATCCATTTGAGGATGATTGGAGTAGTTCTTTGGAATTCATGTTTTAAAAGGAAATGGTTAGTGAGCATTTGAAGAAGGTCATGCAATGCTTCATGATTGCATGAAAACCATAAAAGAGATTACTTGAAGAAAATAATCATATTATTTTAATGAAGTATGTATTGATGGTTTAATAAGAAGATAAAAGTTTCCATGAATGGACTTAAAATTCTAAGTAGTCGTGCATGAGATTGGAAAGAAATATTTTTTTGGAAGATAGGGAAGTTATAATACTTTATTTAATAAATCTGACGATTATTTTCTGATCTGTATTTCAAAAATATCATAAGATTTTTAGAGAACTTGTGATGCAATATTTATGAAGTAAAGGTGGATAAAACATGCATTCAATTAGCATGGTTGGTCTTGCAGAAGTAGGTGTCTAAGGTGGTGCATTTTCCCAGTGTTTGCTAACTTTTTCGGGTCTAAAATTTTGATTTGGGATAGCATTATGAAAAGTGGATTTAATTGAAGATATCATAAAAATATGGAAAAGCTGTGAATTTTTTTAATATGGGATTCATGAAGTATATTTCTCTAAGAAAGGAAGAATGATGATGGTGTTCTGCACGATTACAATGAGCTCTGAAAATTGAAAAGAGAAAAGGCATTATAGAGAGCTCTATGACACAAAGGAACAAAGAGAATTGTGGGTGAGAAATGTGGCGTAGAGAAATAAGGATCATCGTGGAGGTGAAAAATATTTGACGGAATGCTTCACGATTATGATGAGCCTTGAAAATCTGGAAAATAGCCATGGTGCTTCACAAAGTAGGGTGAATTTCAGCGGAAATTTCAGATCTCTGCAATTTGGTGATGACATGGTGCTGAGGTGGATGGAAGGTTTTGGAATTGGTGGGAAATTCCTACAAATATTCATCCACCCCTGAGGGAAAAGTAGAGAGACTTAATGAGAATTTTAGAGCTCTAGAATTGTGAATAATCTCTGTGAAGTAAGTTGATCCGTGATGGCAACGTGCTTCGTGGGGAGAGGTTGTTCTAAAAAGGATTAGTGAGCTTTGCGAAGTTGTGAGCACTATGAAGACAGTTTTCTTTGTGGCGGTTGTGGGTTATACAAAGGAAACCAAGCACTACGAAGTCCAGAGCTCTGCGAGAGGCTGAGTTCTACAAAGTAGTTTTCTCTTCAAAGGAGCTCTGTCAATGAGGTTTGAAAAGGATCTTCATGAAGGATATTTTCAAACAACAGTTTTGAATAACTGGTATAAGTGATTCCATATCATTGTGTATCCAAGAAGAATAAAGTGTGTCCACTTAGAGACTGATTATTACTTAGGGAAGAATAATTGTGATGATGCTAAGCTGAGATGGACTTCATTGATCTGATAAACACAAAGGGAGTTTGTGATTCTGGAAAAGAAGAAAAGAAGTGATCTCAGTTCAGTTGGTTTTTCACTGAAGGAGAAAGTGTGAAGAAGAGTGAGTTTAAGTGCAACTGGTTTTGCACTAAAGAAACAAGAGAAGAATAGTGCGCAGCTTTCAGGATTATAGGAGAGAAATAAGTGTTTGTTTACTTTCATGTTACTAGGAAAGTAAAAAAGTGAAGAAAATAATAACAATGTATAACCTTGACATCCAAGAGGTCTCAATAGGTGGAAGAATCTATTGGTGTTTCAAACACTTATTCAAGAATAAAGAAGACTGTCTTCAGAGGCAGTATAAAAAACCAGAAAGTGTAAAGGCATATCTTACATGTTGCAAGTGGGAAGTGATTATATCCTTCCACCCTCTAGGTGTAGGGAGCCACACTAACTAGTGGATTGTTTTCTTAGTCAACCACTATAACATCATATCACATTATAGTGTAGAATCCATGCAATGGTTATTCCCATTCATGGTAAAAATATAGCTTTAATTATTGAGTGGTGAACCTTGTAAAAATATCGTGTGCTTATTTTTACTTCTTTATATTATTGCATGTGATAGGGAAAATAGAATAAGAGAATAAAGATCCCCATGAAACCATGAAGATTTATTAATATGTATTTTAATGGAAAAAAATAATAAATATTCATGTATTTAGTTTAGGTATATTAAGTTTCCAATGTAATGTAATGTTCATTTATGTTTCTAGTTCCTATAAATATTAAACCATTGTATACTTTGAATTGTGATCGATGTATTTTTTACCATTGTAATAAAATAACCTCCAACTATGGGGTAGTGGAGTTGGGGTTTTGTAGGTGGTATTAAAGAAAATTTTGTATAAACCTTAGGAACTATATTTTGAATAACATAGTAAGTGAACATAACTATGTGAAAACCCCTTAGATTACACAACATATATTTTTCATAAATTTATATGAATTATATGACTAAAAGTGTTATTCATGAACTAATTAAGCAAATTTTGTTATCTATAAATAATTTATAATGGAAGGAATAGAAACTATTTCAACACCCATAATCAATGTAGGTATTTCCCTACTAATCAAATAAATGGATATAGTGTTGGAAGTGAGCATATTGCGAATATGTTAGGGTAGTTAACTCAGGTTATGAAAAATAAAATTTTCCATAGAGAATAACATGTTTCTCTATAGCATGGTGTAACAATGTTTGAACACTTCATGAGGAAGCAACCATTATCCTTCAATGGAACCATGAATCCAATAGAAGTTTAATAATGGATCAAATCCCTAGAGAAGGTATTCCTTTCTTTGGGATATAGTGAAAGGTAAAAGGATATCATGGATATATATAATATAAAGGTAGATGTTGATCAATGGTGGTATTTTATTCAAAACACTAATAAGGAATAGGAGAAATAGTATATGGAATAGAATTCCTTTAAGGTGATATTATTTGGCAAGTACTTTACTTGTGAGCAACAATCTTACATGGACACACAATTTCTCAATTTAAGAAAAAAGGAAGAATAAGTTGTTCTTAAGTATGAGGATAACTTTAAAATGTCCAAAATAAATGATAAAAATTATGTACCTAATTATAAAAGAAATATAAACCACTTCTTTTATGGATTACATCTATGACTTAAAATGGAATTAGTCTCTCAATCATTTTCATCCTATGAGGAGATTTTGAAAAGTGCTATCAAGACTAATAAGGAGTTCTCCAAATATTATATTTTTAAAGGAAACAAAGAAAACAAAATGGAAGCTGATAACTAAATTAAAAGAATTTTTCTAAATAATAATAAGGTAAGGGAAAATTCTCATCATGCAATAATTGTGGGAGAAACTGTAAAACCCCAATATTTTAGGATATATTTCTCTTTAAATAGATTTAATTTATTTCATAAATGTATGTACACATAATACTGAGTTTAAATGAACCATGATAAACTATTTAAATATTATTATTTTGTATTTATATAATTAACTTAGGTTGATATTTTTCATTTTTCTAAAAAAAATTATTTTTTAGTGAATAGTGAAAAAATCAATTTTTATAAAACTGTCATTTATTTTATTTAAATTAATTAATTTAAAATTAGCATGCCATATTGGATTTGGTATTGAAGTTATATATGATCCATTTGATTTAAAATAATATAATTAATTCCATTATGATCATTATTTTACATGATATTTATATAAGTCAATTTTTAGGCTGAAAACACATTTTTTGGGAAAACGGTTTTTCATCACATTTTTTAGGTTTATTTTTAAATTAAATTTTAAAATTTATAGTAATTAATGTTGATAAAATTGATTCTATATTTTTAATCAGTATGTTTTAGTTTCATAAATAGGTCCCTTTTATTTTTGGGCATTATAAATAGTAATAGTGGTAAAATTTATCACCTAAGTAAAGGGTAAGTCGGGTAATTAAGGTTAAAAATAATGTGATATGGAATTAAAAATATATCCAAAACTTGACTTTATTTAATTATATGAGATTAATTTATCCATATATAGCCTAAATTTTAACATACATAATTTTGGTTCTATTTTCCATTGATAATTAAATCTATATTATTTTAAGTAAAGAAACTACAAAATATCACTCTCCTACCTTTAAATTTCTCCTATATGATCACATTGGGTTAAAAATAAGATGATGAATATTAAATTTTATTTTTATCATTATGAAATTATTTTTATGATGGTAGTTTATTTCTAATTATTAGTGATTATATAAATACCTTAAATACTTATACAACGCTCACAGAGTTCTTGTGCAAGTACTGGAAAAATCAAAGTAAATAATTTTAAAAACATTAAAATGAATGTTTTTGGGATGATCTATGGTTCTAAAATGATTTTATAGTTACTATTAATGAATTTTTATGGTTAAAAGTATTATATTTTAATTCTATATATTTTTTATGTCTTTAAAGTCAAATTATTTTAATAGTTCTTAAATTGACTTTAATAGTATATTATATTAAAAAATATTTTACTAAATTATTTAAAAAAACATAAAAATATTGAAATAAGACAAATAGGATGATTATTGATCTAAAATTTCATCCTTTTTTCATTCATGATTCAATTTTTACCTTATAAGTAAAATTATAACCTTTTATGATTTAAATTTTTTTTACTGTGGTTAAGATTAAAATTGTTTAATAAAGGGATTAAACCAAAATATAAGGTTTAAAATAGCACTTAAAACTATAAAAATTTTATTGGTTAAAGTTATTCCATACATATCCTATCATATATTTGAAATTCTTTCCACATGGTGGCACTTTCACAAGAAAATGGATTTATTATATTTAAATATTTTTATTAATTTCTTCTATGTCCTTTCATTCACTATAAAAAGGCATTACCACTACAATATTATATACAAAAACTCGATACACTTATCTTTAAATAACTATACAAAATAATAACCTCAAAATCCTTATCCAAGTTATATAGGTGTTGTAATTCCCAAAATACTAATCTCAAGTCCCTTAAGAGGAGATCTAAAGGATCTCTTTCAAATAAGAGGTAATCATCTGCACTGAGCATTTTAATTTTTATTCTTTTTTTAATACCTTCAATGATTTATTAACCATTAAAATATAATAACACCAGTATATAACATATATTTATATGTTATTATATTGATTTAGTAATATTTATCCATCTCATAATTCATTAAATGGGAAACAAAACCATTGCTCATGTGTACGATGGACTACCGCCTTACGATCCAATGTAATTTATTTTTCATTACCACCTCACATGGATATTAATACTAATGTAACTAATGAATATATATGATAATTATGAAATAATTATAATTATATTAATATATTATATAATTCCTTGCCTTTTCTTTTGTTGTAAAATGACAATAATGCTCATGCATATTTACAGCTTACCATCTCCACGAAGCGATGTGATTCATTTTTCATGTATATTTCTCACAAATGATTTTAAATATATATATATAATGAATATATATTATTTTTATATCATCATTAAAATTATGTAGATTATATAACCATGATCAATATAAAAATATCACAAATTTATAATCAAAACATATATGTAAAATGAAACAGTTAGCACCTAAAACAATGATAATAATAAAATACTGATAAAAATGGCTGATAATATGTTATAAATGGATCAGATATGATATTATAGATATGTATATATTTTTTTATATAAATAAAATAAATCTAAATTTATTATACAATATGTTTAAATCACTTACAAGGCAAGTTGAGCTTGAGGTAAGGGATTTCGTCTCAACTTCCACTCCGTTGAAAAATATTCGGTATTATCCACCAATTTATTTTTATGTGGTGTATATACTACCCCTATGATGTATTTAACATGAATATATATTTATTCATTATGATTAAAGTTTAAATTAATTTTTACTCTTTCAAGATGTTATAATTTAAAAGTTACTAAATAGGTAAGAATTTATTTTACAATCTCATTTTGTTTTGGGATTGCTCTTATTTTCATAGAAGGAATATTATAATTTATCCTTTATAAACTCTATCTATTTTCTTATAATTTATATATTTAAGGAGTTTTAATGTTTTCTTCCAAGTTTAATTCTCTTTTTAACTTGAATTAATCAAAAATATGTTTAAAATAAAATATGTTCTTATTTCCCTTTTGGTCGGGTATTTTTTCTACATCCACATTTTTATAAATTATTTTACAAGTCCTTTGTTTACTAAAATTATTTATTAAGTAAATTTTATGTTTTCCTTAACATTTTAAAGTTATTTAATGGAATATTTTAATGTTTTATAAAAGTTCCATTCTTTATAAAATGTCAAAAGAAATGTTTTGTAACATATACGGAATTAATATATTTTCCCGCTGCCAAAACTGTTTTATGATATTTCAACTTATTCTACAATATTTCAATGGTTATAAAAAGAATAATTAATAATAAAATCATATTTTAATATTTCACTTCCATTTTATTAATTTCACTAAATGAAATTATTTTATTACAAAACCTGTACTTCTGATGAATTTATGGTCATCTTTTATCTCTTATTAATTTTGTGGCCATTAATATTATCTTCAAACATTAACTTTATTATGATCATTTTTTAGTATACATTAAATTTATTTTAAATATCCATATTATTTGTATCCTAGATATGATTACTTACTAAAATTTTTACAATCTACACATATATAATTTTACTATCATATATATTTGATTGATTGAGGTAATATTAATATTCCATACTCTTTACTCAATACAAATTTGCATTGATAAGTTATATTGTTTATGAATTAAATTGTATACGAGGAATGCATTGGATATGCAGTGATAGGTGGGGCCTATTTATAGATAGTCCCTCTATGCATCAATAATTATCATGAGAAAAACTTTTTGAAAAAACTTATTAAATGGTTTTTAGGTGTATACCTACCCATATATTAATTTTTATTTGTACAAGGCCTTGATGGTAAGATATAATGATGTCTAAAATCATAACATCCAATGTTAAGAATTTAATTCATTGATAATTTTGTTATTATTATCCATGATATTAACACGTAATTATTATCTAGGGATTCATTCTTTTCTTTATTTATTAATTAAATGGAATTTGTTTTCAGTTATTTATCTTTCCATATTGACTTTTCCTTATTTATTCATGATAGATTCTGCTATATATAACCCTTAATAAGTATATGATCTCACCCTTTATTTTTTTTCTTTCTCAAGCATATGAAGAAGGATAATATGAATAATATCAAGGATTTGAGATTGTTTCTTATACTATGTTTTTTTTTACATTTCCAATGTAATATGGAAATCATGTATGTATCTGGTTCTTCAAGACTAATAAGCTAATTGATCCTTGGTTAGGTGATCCCTTGATTCTTATGAAAATTTAATAATATAAACACTTTATCTTGGTTACTTGTGTTTGGGTTGTTATAGTTTGTATTAGAGGCAAGTTTAGTAGAAACTATGGAAACTTGATTTTAAATGAACATAACTAACATGATAATTTTAAAAACCCCTTATAGTATTTGAGAAATTTTTCCATTAGAGTTATTTTAATTTTATGGACCAATATTCATGATGATTATGATCTAACTCATTGTATGCCATTATTTAGTAATGGTTCCTACCAGAAGAAAGGGAATCAACACCCTTAATCAATATAAGGATTTATTTGCTAAGAAAGTCAATTTAGCTAATATTGGAACTAAGAAAATCGTGGTCATATTAGGGAAACTGACTCAGATTATAAAGAATAAATTTTCTTGTATAGATAAAACTATTGATCTATACCATGATTTACCTATGATAGATCACTTCATGTGATTGAATCCTACAAATTTTAATGGAATTAATAATCTATTAGTAGTTTAGTAATGGATTAAGTCCCTCTAAAAGATATTATTAGCTTTGGGATGTTACATTAAATATTTTGAATCAACCTATGATAGACTATCAATGCAAGGATGAACCTGAACTCTCAATAGAAATTGTAAGAACTCGATTCTTATTCTTGGGGTACGGGTTTCTTCTTTTCATTTTTCCTTAAATTTTTTTGAGAAAGCAATGTAAATGGGGAAAAATCCCAAAATGTTTGGGTACACGCCGTGTACTTTTTTCACGTGCCATGTACTTTGGCTGTGTGGGATGAGAATACAGGGCGTGTAGGCTTGTCAGCGATTAAGGGTGTAAAAACTAACTACACGATGTGTACTTAGTAATACACGTCGTGTAATCAGTCAGTAGGTGAACATTAAGGCGGTGAAAGTAGCCGCCAGTGGAATGATGGTACACGTCGTGTACTTAGTAATGCACGTCGTGTAATCAAGTCGGCTGATGAATAGTGATGTAGTGGAAAGAAGCTGCCAGGGGAACAGTTAAAAATGGAAATTACACACCATGTACTTGAGATTACATGCCGTGTAGTTATTTTTTTCATTAAAAATAGGCAGTATCCAACTCATTTGGTAGAGGAGGCATAAAACGCACCAGGAGACGTAGGAGTGGAGGTCGGGGCTTGGGGGTGCTCCCAATCACACACCGGGACTCTGATTCTTCTGTCGTCGATATTGTTTGAACTGCGTCGGTTAGATCTTATCTCTTCTTGAACCTCTCCTTCCAATTATTTCCCTAAGATAAGTTATTTGGGTTTGAACAGGTAATTTTTTTATCTCAAATCTACGTTGTTCTTGGTCATTTCAGGAGGCACATTTCACGTATATTGATCAGAGGAGATTGAGGTGTGTGGTCTTGTGTTTATTTCCAATTGTCAGGTTAATTTTGTGTACCACTGTACCACGAGCCCATGTTTGGGGTGTTGTGTGGCTGAGTCCTTGACTGTTTAGATACCTTGAATTGCATAGGTGATATTATGATTAAGTATAAACTACTGTTTGGGATCGTTGCTTCAATCCATGGCCACCCCGATGGTGCGGTTCCCTTATTTAGTCATTTGGCCAGTATACCCATGGGTATGCCGTGACTATATCATGTTTTGAGTTTTCTTGAGATTAAACATATATAAATTGCTTGCTTATGCATTGGGCTCATCCCGATTACTTGATTTTCTTATGTTTCTCTAGAGGGAAAGGTTTTGTTTAGCCTGAGGGAAAGGGTTTGATTATCCTGATGGAAACATTCCTTATGCTTGAGTGCAGTGTTTGTTTAGCTTGAGGGAAACATTTCTTATGCCTGAGGACAATAGCTTCCTTGCCTGAGGGTAATATCTCATATTCCTTAGGTAAATATTCGTTATGCCTGAGGGCAATCACCTGAGGGTTTCATTTCTGTTTGCCTGAGGGTAAGGATTTGCATGTCTAAGGACAATTTTTACTTGAATATTCACTGTGGTGATTTCTTAAGTTGTAGCTTCCAAGCTAAATCATAGGCTTGGTATTATTATTATCTTTTACTTGTTAGATAGCCTGTTGTGGTTTCTGTTGTGGCACTGTATAGGAGATTATTGGTTGAGGATAAGTCTTGGGAAAACTCATAATTCAATTATATTTGAATTATTAAATAATTATTAAAATGGAAATATAATTGGTAAGAATGTTTACTTTTGAGTACTTCCTAGTTTACTGTGTTTCATTATTTCACACTGCTGTTGCACATTTTCACTGACAGTTGGGCACAGGCCTTTGGTGGTTGCTTACTGGGATTTATTTCTCACACCTTGTTTGGGTCATGTCTTGGGCCCAAAAATATTATATTGTTGTAGGTGCCGATAAGTTCAAGGGTCCCTACACAGATACATGATTGTTGTAGAGGAGTAAAAGAGTATGAGACCGATCTTAGGCTTGCGATGCTGCTAAGTTCCTATTGTACTACCTTGGTTTTATTTTTCTGTCTTGTATTAGACTGCAATGTATCCAGTTTTGGATTCTTTCTTAGAAGTAGAGACATGTTGCATCATCGTATATATTATTGTTGGTTATCTTTTACTTCAGTTCTGTTGTCCATTTTAGGTTCATATTATTTACTACTTCCGCTTTTGTATGTTTATATTTTGTTCCATTGTGCTACACTTTGAGAAATGTGGGAATAGTTTCCCCACTATTAGTCATAGGCCCTCGTTGCTAGTCGGCAGCCTCTAGAGTTTGGGGAAACGCACTTGAGGTCATGTGACCTACCGGGTTCGGGGCACCCATTGTGTGGAACCCAGATTTGGGATGTTACAAAGTGGTATCATAGGACTTTTTCTTTATCTGAGTTATTTTATTATTTGGAGACAACATAAAGAGATAAACTGTTAATGGATTCGGTAATAAACTGTGTCGGGGAGTAGCTACCCCGTGTATAGGTAAAGGTCGGATTTCCTCGAATTAAATTGTGATTTTCTATTTATGATTATTACAGTTCATTTGATTTTCACCATTGGGTGACGCACTTGTGGTGTGATGTTTATATTTTTATACTTGGGTTCTATTTAGTTGTAACCCGATGAGATGAGGGTATGTCATCTCAGGAATCATTTAGGCACATGGTAGAATCACATTCCATGAATAGTTTCCATGCCATTAGGGGCATTATAAATTGCATGTTGTTGTGATAGATGTTGTTCTAGAAAATGTATGTTGTTGTGATAGGTACCTTGATAGATATTCCTACTATTGATAGGGTATTGGTACATGTTACAGTTGGGTGTATGGACGCTAAACTTTGGTTCCTGAGAAGTATAGGGTCTCTTGGACCAGAATTTAGCGGATCATGATCCAGCTTTTTGTTGTGTTTTGTACTATAATGTGAAAAGTCTGGTGCTAGACTTTGGTTCATGGGGAGTATGGGCCCCCACGGACCGGAATTTGGCATATCGATGCTTCAATTAAAGAAATAAGGGACTTCAGAGTAGTTTCTAAGGATTAATGTCTAGAAAAAACCCAGAATACACGTCGTGTTGTTTTGAACACACTCTGTGTACTCTTCTGTTTGAGAAGATATGAAAAAATTTAATTACACGTCATGTACTTATATGTACACATCGTGTAGTGTAATTCCATGTAACCCACCATTTGGGAGAGGACACAGGTCTTCTGATTCTTACCGAGGACACACTGTGTACCTATGGGACATGTCGTGTAGTCTTGACCGGTGAGAGACCATGTGGACTTGGTCGTGTGTCTGGGGAAACAGGGTGGTGTACACACCGTGTGTGGGTGTAACATGCCGTGTACCTAGGTAAGAAACACAGGATAGGGAAACTCTTGTGGGAACACGCCGTGTGCCGTTTGTACATGTCATGTCATGTTGACCCTATGTCTTCCCGTGTGACTAACAACACTGACGAAGAAGTATTAGCTTATACACGTCGTGTCAATATTGAACATTTCATGTAGTGTAATCTTGGGATCTGGATGTGTAGCTAACAACACAGGTCGGTGTTATCTTTTCAAGTACATGTTGTGTCCTTATGGAACACTCCGTGTAGTGCAACCCGTGTATCCAACCGTGTCATGAACAACCTGAGACAATGAAGCTCGTCTAGTACATGTCGTGTCTGTAACAAACAAGCCGTGTAGTATCGTTATAATGAGGACCGTGTGGCTTATCTGTGTACAAGGACTCAGGCAGGGGAAGAAAATTCAAGTACACACTGTGTGTAAAGACAACATATCGTGTGGTTTGGGTGTTACATGGCCAGTTCTGGAAAGAAGTACATGCCCATGTGAAAGACTTAAGGGAACACACCATGTAGTTATTATACACATTGTGTAGTATTTTTTTGTAAAACATGAATGTTTTATTTCTCTTGTTCCCTTCTTACGCTTCCAGTTCTTAGTCCTTGATGATCTTAATCTAAGGCGTGTGTTTGACCTTGTAGAGTCATGCCACCGAGATGAACACGAGTTATTCTCCACGAGAGTGGTGACAATTATACTCTAGAGACGGTAAGACATGGGCTATGATGGATCCTCCAGCAGTGCCAGATGTGGCTCCAGATGTTATATCGGATGCAGGCACGGATGCACAGTTCCATGAAGGCTTCATGCGGTTCATCCAGACCTTCCAGGGAGAACTATCGGTTGCCACATCTACGGTATAGATGACATGTATATTTCAGAAGTAGAATCCACCTATGTTTTTAGGGGATGGTGGACCATAGGCTGCGGAGTCATGGATGGGTTCTATGCAGAAAATCTTCAAGCATCTAGAGATGCCTCCTCAGAGGAGGGCCAAGCTCTCTACTTACATGCTGCGTGATTCCACCAAGAGATGGTGGGATGTTACCAACCAGACTGAGCATCACAGAGACATGGAGTGGGAATATTTTCATAAAGTCTTCTATGAATTTTTCTTTCCAGAGATGCTAAGGGAAGATCGAGCTCGAGATTTCATGAATCTATAGCAGGGCGCCATGTCATTGATGGACTATTCTACCCGCTTTACTGAGCTATATCATTTTGCACATGTTCTGGTGGGTGATGAGACATTGAGGGCGAGACTTTTCGATTATGGTCTTCAATATGACATTTGTGTGCTGGTGAATGTTTTCAGGTTGCCTACAGTGCATGATATTGTGAACCAGGCATTGATTACTGAGTGTAACCTTTGGGAAGCTAGTGGTGCGGACCAGGGCAGTTCGGCACCAGTCTTTGGTACCATTTCTACTGGAAATAGGAAGAGGCATATGTATTTCTCTCAAGGTGGCAGTACTTGAAAGAATAATTCTTCAGGTGTCCTAGTAAAGTGCTACTAGTGTGGTAAAGAGGGGAACAAGATACCTCAATGTCCATGTGACCCAGTGGAGTGTCAAGCTTGTGGAAATATGGGTCATCTTCAGCATTTTTGCAGGGTTTTTACACTAGTGACTAGTGAGAGGGGTTCTGTGCAGACTTCGCGTGCAGGAGCAGGGCCAGAAGAATCTTACCAGTCAGGGAATTGGAATATTTCATGACATTCAGGCCGAGGTGGTGGTCGTGGCCATGGTATCCAGACACTAGGATCTCAGATAAAGCAGGGTGGGTCAGCTCAGCGTAGTCAGGCTGTGTCGCAGGGTCGTGGCACTGGGCAGGCATATGCAGTGAAATAGACCCAACAGGA
The DNA here is from genome assembly GCA_963277665.1 of Viscum album. Classification (NCBI taxonomy): domain Eukaryota; kingdom Viridiplantae; phylum Streptophyta; class Magnoliopsida; order Santalales; family Viscaceae; genus Viscum; species Viscum album. The sequence goes on from OY728140.1 coordinate 862,917,380, forward strand.
GAAGGATCCTATACCTTCCACTGTCAGAGATACTATTCTAGTTGCTTCTATTTTATCTTCGATAATTTTCATCACTGGTGCTACACATAGATTTATATCAGTGCCCGTTGAGGAGAGCCTTGGGCTCTGTGTTTCTTCTTCTTCTGATACCATGATGCTAGACACTCCGTTGGGAATTATAACGGCTAGTGTGTGTCAGTGCAGGGAGTGTCCCCTAGAGGTTGGTGGCTGTCACTTTCTATGGGACCTCTATGTCTTAGAGATGACAGCCTATGATTTCATTCTCGGGATGGACTGTTTGGTACCATATTGAGCCTCTGAATATTGATATCATCACAAGTTGAGTTTCACATCACCATATGGTGGAGTTTCTATACAAGGGTGAATGGGATGCCAAGGCGACCCAAGCTGGAACTGAGCATCATGGGCGAGGCGGAGTGATGTCCCAAATTGTGAGTTTATATCTGGATGAACAGAGAACTTGTGAGAAGGATTTCCCTCCAGTGTTTAATCATTTCAGGGATGTCTTCCTGGATGAATTTTCAGGTCTACCTCCAGAGCGAGAGGTGGATTTCTCTATTGATATTTTTCAAGGAGCAGAACTAGTGTCCATTCCTCCTTACAGGATAGCTACACCAGAATTATAGGTGCTCAAGAGGTAGTTGGAGGAGTTGCAGGCAAAGGGTTTCATCTGACCCAGTACTTCACCTTGGGGTTCGCCTGTCCTGTTTGTGAAGAAGGTGGATAGTACCCTCAGGCTCTGTGTGGATTATTGGAAGCTAAACCAGTTGACGATTAAGAATCGATATACCTTTCCAAGAATTGATGATCTTTTTTATCAACTTCGAGGAGCACGAGTGTTCTCGAAGATTGACTTGAGGTCCGAATATCATCAGTTGCGCGTTAGACCATTGGACATACCGCTTACAGCCTTTTGAAGCAGATATGGTCTATACAAGTACATGGTCATGCCATTCAGACTTAGAAACACTCCAGTAGTTTTCATGGATCTGATGAATCGTGTTTTCTACCCATATCTGGATTCTTTTGTGGTAGTCTTCATGGACGATATCTTGGTGTACTCTCACACTCGACACGACCATGTTACCCATCTTGATATCATTTTGAGTATACTGAGAGAGCATCAGTTATATGCTAATCTATCAAAGTTACACTTTTTGATGGACAATATTCACTTCCTGGGTCATATTATCTCAGATTCAGGAGTTTCGGTAGACCCAGATAAAGTGAGAGCAGTAGTTTCCTAGGAGGATCCGAAGAACGTGTTTGAAATATAGAGTTTCTTGGGGATAGATGGTTACTATATGAGATTTATATAGGACTTCTACCCCATAGAAGCACCATTGATGGGTTTTACTAAGAAGGTTATGAAGTTTGTTTGGTCAGAAACTTTCAAGACAACCTTTTAGGAGCTGAAGGGAAGGTTGACATCAGCACCGGTCCTGATACTTCCAAAGCAAGGGAAGAGCTATACAGCTTACTGTGATGCATCAGGTATTGGGTTGGGAGCAATGTTGATGCAGAGCGATTGAGTAGTTGCGTATAGGTCTCAGTAGTTGAGGCCACATGAGAGGAATTACCCAATGCATGATCTCAATTTTTCTTCAGTTGTTCATGCGTTACGCTGTTGGATACATTATCTCTTGGGAGAAATTTGTTTGTTGTTTACCAACCACAAAAGTATTAAATACATATTTACCCAGTGTGACCTAAATTTATGACAACAAAGGTGGGTTTAATACCTTTAGTCCTTATACTTTTAGCTTGACTATACACCTGGTAAGGGTAACACATTAGCTGATGCACTGAGTAGGAGAACTCAAGTACAGGCAGTGCAGGAGGCCCGTGGTGAGTAGAAGCTTATGGATTTGTTCTTTGAGATGCATTTGGAGGTGCACGATACTCAGGGGCGAGCCTATCTTTCATCTTTAGCTATGAATTATACCCTCCTGGATATAGTGAGGATGAGACAACTATCAGATTCATAAGGCCTAGTTCTACGGGAGTCAGTGGAAAATGAGGACCCTCCTCCCGGTTGGACGATAGGTGATGACGAGGTACTGTGTATCCATGGATGAGTGTGGGTTCTAGGGGATATACGTGAGGAGTTGATGTGGGAATCTCATGCTTCAGCTTGGGCAGTGCATCCTGGAGTTACTAAAATGTATCGTGACTTGAGATGTCAGTATTGGTGGCTGGGTATGAAAAGAGAGGTAGCTTTTTTTGTTACGAGATGTTCCACCTATCAACAGGTGAAGGCGGAGCATCAAAGGCCAACTGGATTGTTACAACAGTTACCCATTTTGGAGTGGAAATGTGATGATGTCATGATGGAATTCATGATCGAGTTATCAAGGTCACCTTGAGGCAATGATGCCATATGGGTTTTTGTGGATAGACTTACGAAGGTAGCTCACTTTTTACCGATCAAAGAGACATTCGGTGTTGAAAAGCTCGGGAAGTTGTATATCTGAGAGGTGGTAGATCTTCATGGGGTCCCTTGTTCTATCATTTCAGATAGGGATTCCCATTTTATATCTCATTTCTGGTAGAGTTTTCATAGGGAACTGGGTACACAGGTGATTATGAGCACAGCTTACCACCCTCAGACCGACAGCTAGTCAGAGCATACAATACAGGTGCTAGAGGACATGTTTCATGCATGCTTCTTGGACTTTGGGGGCTCTTGGGAGAAGAACATACCCCTGTTCAAGTTTTTCTACAATAATAATTTTCAGGAAACTATTGATATGGGACCTTACAAGGCTTTATATGGTAGGTCATGCCTATCAACCTTGTGCTAGTTGGAGGAAGGTAAGGAAGCTTTACTGGGACCACATCTCGTGCAGGAGACTTCAGAGCAGGTCCAGTTGATTCAGAAGCAGATGGCTACTGCATAGTCTTGTCAGAAATCTTATGTTGATCACCGTAGATGACCCTTGGAGTTCGTGGTTGGGGATCAGGTTTTCTTGCATGTTTCACCGAGGTTGGGACATAGGAGGATCAGGAGATAGGGTAAACTTTCACTGAGGTATGTAGGGTCGTTTGAGATTCTAGAGAGAGTTGGGCCGGTTGCCTATCGGTTGCAGTTACCACATAGGTATCGGGCCATGCACGACATCTTCCATGTATCTTAGATGCACCATTATCACTGAGACCCATCTCATGTTTTTCAGCCTGAGGAGGTTAAAGTTTAGGTGGATGCATCCTTTGAGTATCATCTAATTTGTATTATTGATAGGAGTACGAAGGTTCTCTGAGGCCGATCAGTTCCTCTCGTATAGGTGTTATGGAAGCATGGCTGAGTGCAGGACAAAAACTGGGAGCGAGAGACCGACGTACATGCTCAGTGGCCAGAGTTGTTCTCATCTTTATCTTCATCACCCTTGGAAGGGAAATTTGGGGATGAATTTATTTAAGGGGGAAGTCTGTAAGAACCCGGTTCTTATTCTTGAGGTACATGTTTCTTCTTTTTATTTTACCTTAAGTGTTTTTGAGAAAACAAGGGAAATGGGGAAAAATCCCAAACTTTTTGGGTACAGGCCGTATAATTTTTCACATGTTGTGTACTTTGGTTATTTGGGATGAGAATACAGGGCATCTAGGATTATCAGTGATTAAGGGTGTAAAAACTAACTACATACCGTGTACTTAGTAATACACGCCGTGTAATCAATCAGCAGGTGAATAGTAAGGTGGTGAAAGTATCCGCAAGTGGAACAATGGTACACGCCGTGTACATAGCAATACACGTCGTGTAATCAAGTTGTCTAATGAACAGTGATGCGGTGGAAAAAAGATGCAAGGGGAACAGTAAAAAAATGGAAAGTACACGCCGTGTACTTGAGAGTACACGCTGTGTAGTTATGTTTTTTTGTTAAAAATTAGAAGTAGACTCCTTATTCTACAGAGGAGGCATATAACGCACTAGGAGTTGCGGGAGAGGAGTTCGGGACTTGGAGGAGCTCCTGATCGCACACTGGGGCTCTGATTCTTCCGTCATCGATCTCATTTGAACCACGAGGGTGAGATCTTATCTCTTCTTGAAACTCCCCTTCCAAATTTTTCCCTGAGGGAAGTTAATTGGGTTTGAACGGGTAATATTTTTATCTCAGATATACATTGTTCTTGGTCATTTCGGGAGGCGCCTTTCACATACATTGATCAGGGGAGATTTAGGTAGGTGGTCTTGTGTTTATTTCCAACTATCTGGTTGATTTTTTATACCATTATACCACGAGCCCATGTTCGGGGTGTCATGTGGATGAGGCCTTGACTGTTTAGATACCTTGAATTGCATAGGTTCTCTTATGATTAAGTATAAACTACTATTTGGGATCGTTGCTTTGATCCAGGGCCAGCCCGAGGGTGTGGTTCCCTTGTTTAGCCGTTTGGCCAGGATACCCGTGGGTATGCCGTGACTATAGAATGTTTTGAATTTTATTGAGAGGAAACATATATAAATTGCTTTCTTATGCATTGGGCTCGGCCTAATTACTTTCTTTTCTTCTATTTAACCTGAGGGAAAGGTTCTGTTTAGCATGAGGGTAAGGGTTTGATTAGCCTGGGGGAAATGTTTCTTATGCCTAAGGGTATTTTTTGTTTACCCTGAGGGCAACGTTTCTTATGCCTGAGGGCAGTAGCTTCCTTTCCTGAGGGAAATATCTCGTATGCCTAAGGGAAATATTCATTATTCCTGAGGGAAATCACTAGAGGGTTTTGTTTCAGTTTTCCTTAGGGTAAGGATTTTCATGTCTGAGGACAATATTTACTTGAATATTCACTGTGGTGATTTCTTCCAAGTTAAAGCATTGGCTTGGTATTATTATTATCTTTTACTTGTTAGATAGCTTGTTGTGGTTTCTATTGTGGCACTATATAGGATATTTTCCGTCGAGGCTAAGTCTCGGAAAAACTCATAATTCAATTATATATTAATTTTTAAATAATTATTAAAATGGAAATATAATTGGTAAGAATTTTTGCTTTTGAGTACTTCCTAGTTTACTGTATTTCATTATTTCACACTACTGTTGCACATTTTCACTGATAGTTGGGCACGGGCCTTTGGTGGTTGCCTACTAGGATTTATTTCTCACACCCTGTTTGGGTCATGTCTTAGGCCCAAACTGATTATATTTCTGTAGGTGTCGATAAGGGAAAGGGTCCCTACATAGGTACATGATTGTTATAGAGGAGTAGGAGATCATGGGACTGATCTTAGGATTGTGATGTTGCTAAGTTCCTATTCTACTACCTTGGTTTTGATTTACTGTATTGTATTAGATTTAAGTGTATCCTATTTTGGCTACTTTCTTAGAAGTAGAGTCATGTTGAATCATTATATATATGACTTTTGGTTATCTTTTACTTTACTTCCATTGTCCATTTCAGGTTTATATTGTTTACTTCTTCCTCTTTTGTATGTTTATATTTTGTTCCGCTGCTCTTCACTTTGAAAAATGAGGGCATAGTTTCCCCACTATCAGTCCTAGGACCTCGTTACTAGTCGGTAGCATCTAGAATTTGGGGAAATTTACTTGAGGTCATGTGAGCAATCGGGTTCGAGGCACCCGTTGTGTGGCACCCAGATCCGGGCCTTTACAGAAATTACTTCCATGATATGGTTTTTACTATCTATTTGTGAGGAATATTTATCATAGATGGTTGGGGATAAACTAAAAAATTAATATATTCCTATTGTATGGGAGTTTTTTTATGCCTTTATAGAATATTTTCATAGTATTCTCTTAAATCATATGTTGAGATTTTAATTAAACTTTTACTTGATGATACACCTATTTCAAAGTCTCTATATATAATGGATCTAATTGAGTTGCAAAAACTAAATAAGTAACTCCAAGAGAATCTATATAATTTATTAATTCAACCTAGTACTCCACTATGGGGTGTAATATTATTTTTATTAAGAATAAATATGGGTCAATGAGTCTGTGAATTTATTATCAAAAATGTAACAAAGTCACTATTAAGAAAAAAATATCCTTTACCCCGTATAGATGATCTATTTGATAATTTATGAGGAGATAAATATTATTCCAAGACATAAACTAAGTTTTTCGAAGGAGGATATGCCGAATACATCCTTATGTATGAGGTATGGTCATTATGAATTTATATTAATTCACTTTAGACTTACGAATGCTCCATCTATCTTCATGGATTTAATGGATCAAGTCTTTAGATATTTCCTTGATTAGTTTTTGGTAGTCCTTATAGAATATATTCTTATATATTCTAAGAGAAAGTAAAAACATGAATAAAATTTGAGAAATGTGCTAATGACCCAGAGAAAGGAGAATTTGTATGCCAAATTTTCCAAGTGTGAATTTTGGATAAAAAGTCTCATTATTAAGTAATATAATTTCAAGTGGGGGTATATCATTGGATACATCAAAGAATAAATCTATTGAGAAATGGACCAGATCAATCATGATAACCAAGATCCTTAATTTTATATGGATTTAAGGATACTACTGATTCTTTGGGACATATTTATCAGGACTATCTAATCCACTCACCATTTTACCATGAAGAGAGACAAGTTCTTATAAATATATGAATGTGAGGATAAATTAAACGAACTAAAGATAATGATATTTATCATTCCAGTTCTTACATTACCCTAAAATGTAAAAGGGTTTATGATATATGGTGATTCATAAAATAAGGTATTGTTATGTTTCCACATGTAGAATGGTATGGTGATAGATTATGACTCTCACTAATTGAAATTTCATGATAAAAATTACCTGACTCATGATTTGGAGCTAGAAGCAGTAATTTTTTATTTTAAGATATGTATATATTATCTATATAGTGATAGGAGTGATATATATACTTATCATAAAACCTTGAAGTAAATATTTACAAATATTTAGTTGAATATGAACCAGATGATAGGGTTGTAATTGATTAAAGATTATGACTACACAATACATTACCATCCTCGTAAGGTGAACAAGGTTGTTGATGCTCTGAGTAAGAAATACAATGCTAGTTTTTCCATGATGAGTATTGAAATATATTTAATATTTATAGATTTTTATAAGTTGAATCTTAGAATCTTGAGAAAATGGGACTTATCTTATCATTCTCAGATGAATATTCAACCATCTCTCCAAGATAGGATTAAGAAGGCATATAAGGAAGATATGGAATTATAGAAGAATGTGAGGGATGTTCATGAGTTCAATCATGATCATGTTGGAAAGATAAGGATAATAAACAAAGTTTTGTTCTATCAATAATATACTTTAATAAATATTTATTTTATAAAGCTCATAATTTATTATTTTCTATTCATCCTGAAAGTATGAATACATATAGAGGCCTTAAAGTGTATTTATGGTGGGATAACTTAAAAAGGGATATCATAGAGTATGTATCATGATTAATGGTGTTTCATAAAGTTAAGGATGATAGATAGGATTCTACGGGTATGTTATAACCATTACACATAATAAAATGGAAATGGGAAAACATTACCATGGATTTCATCATCGGACTCCCCAAAACATCTAAAGGGAATTATTTTATTGGGTTTGTAGTCAATCACCTTATAAAATTAGAATATATTATCATAATTATAGAATATTTCTCTCTTGATTATATTACTCAATTATACATTAAGAAAGTTGTGATATTTCATGAATTTCTACTATCTATCGTATCTGATTAGGATCTGAGGTTTACATAGAAGTTCTGGAGAAGCCTTAAGTAGGATCTAGATATAGAGTTGGTTTTCAGTACTATCTATCATCCTTATACCTATGGTCATTCTAAGAGGACCATTAAAACTATAGAGCGCATGTTTATATCATTCTCCATGGATTTAAAAGGTGGTTGGCATCAATACCTTCCTTTGGTATAATTTTATTACAACAATAGATTTCACTCAAGTATTAATATATCTCCTTATAAATCCATCAATGGAAGTAAGTACAAAACTTCATTGTTTTGGTATAAAGTTGGATAAAGAAATCATTTGGTACATGTTCTATCTAATAAAATGGCAGATAAGGTTAGATTCATTCAACAAAACCAAAGTGCTACTCAGAGTCAACAAAAAAGTTATGCTGATAATCATCATTGAGATATAGATTTTGAAGTTTATGATAAGATATTCCTAAAAATATCTCCTTGGAAGAAGGTTATGAGATTTGGAAATAAGGTAAAGTTGATCCCAATATTTATTAGTCTCTTTGAAATTCTTGATCGTATCTGGATAGTATCTTATCACTTAGATCTTCCAACAAATCTCTCTTAAGTTCAAGATGTGTTCTATGTATATCTCTTAGGGAAGTACATACATAATCATTCACATATACTAAACTTAGATTCCATACCAATTTATAAATACCTATATTATTATTAAAAGATAATGGAGATTATAAATCATATAGATAAACTACTATGAAATAATACCACTCGTCTAGTCAAAGTTTTATGATGAAACCATAAATTTGAGGAAGCTACAAGGGAACCAGAGGATGTGCTAAGGTATAAGTAACCTAGATTTTTTTATCATAGTGATGAAATTTTGAGGGTGAAATTATTATAAGGGGTTGAATGTAACACACTGAGTTTTTATGGTATTTATTTTTCAATCCATATTTTATGATATATTTCTCTTTAAATAAATCGAATTTCTTTGATATATTGCTTTACACACAACATCGAGTTTAAATAAACCTTGAAAAATTATTTAAATTTTATTATATGATAGTTATAAAATATTTAAAATCATCATAGTAATGTTATCTTAGTTTTAATTTTTTGTTATTTTTCTAAAAAAATTACTTTTCAATGAATAGTGAAAATATCTATTTTTGTAAAATTGTAATTCCATTTCATTAAAAAAATTAATTTAAAATTCCCATTCTATTTTGGATTTAGTATTAAAGTGAATTAATATAAATTTATTAAAATTAATCTAATTAATTCCATTAGGATCATCATTTTACATGATTTTTATATAATTCAATTTTTAGGCTTAAAAACATTTTTCTATAAAAACACTTTTCATCTAATTTTGCAGGTTTATTTTTAAATTAATTTATACAACTTATAATAATTTAATTTTATAAAATGAATTTAATATTTTTAATATGGAGGTTTAAATTGGTTAAATAGGTCCTTTTTATTATTAGGCATTATTGTTGAGCCTAGTGGTTGCATTTGTTGTTAATAACATGTCAATATGTTCCTAATGAATGAATGACTGAAGTAATGATGATTGGAGTATCCAGAAATCAGACGATTGTTTGTAATTATCCTCAATGAATAAGACGTGTTTTTTTAAAGAGAAAACATCATTCATTACAACATTGATGACCATGCATTATGCTTTAATGCATTAGGAATGAAGAAATGATCCATGCATCATCTATTATTGAATCAAAGGAGGAATGTTGAAGATCATGGATTTTTTATTTGAAAATTAAAAGAAGGATGATGTTTAAAGATGAAGAAGAGAGGAGGAAGGTCTTAGTATGGAATCTACTAAGTACATTTCCCATGCATATGCCCAATAGGAAGAAGGTGTCCATGCATTATTCATGTACTATACACTTGGTTTTTAACCATGTATATATATCCTTAAATTAAAAAATAAGAGAAAAACCATGGATTCTATCCGAGGACCTCATCCTCAAGCACATGCGGGACCCGAGGGGTCAACCGCGCCAGACGGAAGCCCTCAATGACAGCCCCGCAAGAGGCAAGGTGTGCGCGGGCCGTGTATAAGCCCGCAAGTGCATGCACGGTGATCAACTCATGTGCTAGGATGTATAGTGGGTGCTAGGTGCATGCCCGGAGGAGGCATAGTGGGAACTAAGAGCATGACTGCAGGGTGAACATGGTATGGGGTGGTATCATGGAGGGAGAGAGGATAATTCTGAGTCGATGCTGTCGCGATTTGATTGATAAACCACGAGAAATCTGGGGCGTGTTTAGATGTAGAACAAGTTTTTAAAAACACGGATGAGATCTGTGTCATCCATCTGATATTGCACTTGATCTCTGCCACTCATCTCATCTATGATTTGTGTTCTAATCAGGGTTGTTCATGATCGATCTAAGTCAATCCAATAGCTGAGTAGAGGCCACGAGATCTTCTTCAACCTCCACTTTCATGAACGATCTTCTGATGCCGATATACAATCAAAGCACTGCCACACCTCCTTGATCATTTTCTCGGCCACTGTTGAAGCTCAAATCTATTGCATGATAATCGTTTGGATGAAGAGAACTCATGAATTCATTAAAAGATGCATGCATGTATCGATATAAAGATATCAAATGTGGCCGAAGAAAACGCAGTTGCAAGGCCACATCATGAATCTTGAAGCCTTTTAGGAAATTATTTTCATGCATTCCTCTTCACATGCACATGAGGATATCTCCATGAAATAAGAGATCTATTTGGAATGTAAGAAAACCGAGTGAATCGGTTTGACCATTATCCCGTGTTTGAAAAATTAAAAACGGCATATATCTCAGGCATTCAAATTGAGATCTCCCACGGAAACTCACAAATATTTTGAACACACACCTACTATGATCCACATATATATAAAAAAGGAGCTCCTCGAAGCATTCAGTTGTTGTAATAATTTAGAGAAAGGAACATCCCATGGAGTAGTGTATCTCACGCTATGCGAAGGATTCTTCCACACAGCTTCTACTTGTGCGAAGAAAGGCTTACCTCCTCTTGATAACCCTACATGAAGTAGAAACCATCCATGAACACTCAACAAGTGCTTCACACTCTTGATTTGCTTCGTGAAGAACTAGATCATGAATCCATACAAGGGTAGTGCCTTTCACCTCCTTCGTTTTCACGACACACCCAAAACCACGAAGCCTCCTTGGTTCATGTCTTTTTAGGATCCTCGAAGACAAGTGTATATATACACTGTCTCTTGATAAGAACAATCATGGAACCCAAAGAAAATATCCAACTGGGTTTGTTTTTGTGTGCTTGAGAGGCTGTATAGAACAACCTATGGGTTTGGCTTGTGGAGAAGTGGACTTTGATAAGTCTTAATACATAGTTAATATCTAAAGAAAGAAACCAATGATTGGGTATTATAGTTTCATAATACATAACCAAGATCATATATGAACTAGTGTATACCTCTGAACATGTGGAGAAAGGATTGTGTGTGTAAAGTAATTTGAGCATAAAGAAACAAAATTGGACAAATTGTGTAAGACCATTCTTGCATAATCATTGTCTTAAAGAAAGTGTGTGCATCACTTGCACACGTCAAAGTGAGGCCAGGAATTCAATAAGAAGGAAGAATTTTCTTCCTGAGCATTTATTTCATTGAGGAAATTGACCATTAATGGTTATCAGAATATTTAAGCAAGACTGATAGATTCAATCAGAGTTTGTTGAAGCTACTTAAACAGAAGGAGGATTATAAATCCATTCAAAGGAAGAAGTTAAAACTAGGGGCATAACTAGTTTCTGGAAAAATAGGAAGATGCAGTGAAGTTGGTAGTTTTAACCAGCTTGTAATTGGGGGGTTCAACCAATTACTATTTGTAATCATCTTTTAATAAAGTGAATAATCTATGGTGGGGAGAATAACCAACACGGAAAGGAGTAGGTCTTTGTACCAAACCTTATAAGCCCCTATGTTCTGTGCTTTTGTTTTACAACATCATTTGAAAAGTGGATCAAGGCCTTAACTAGTCACATAGGTTGAATTGAAAAAAAGGAAATTCATAAAAAGAAAAAATTGAAAATGGGGATCACTGATTCACCCCTCCCCTCATGGTGATCTTGCACTATTCTGGGTATTTCAATTGGTATTAGAGCCTAGGTTCTCTCTGTAAGGATCTACTAATTTGAGAAGATGGACTATCTGAATTCTGTCAATAGAAGGGGTGTTCCTACTTTCGATGGCAAGAATTATCATAGTTAGTAGAATAGGATGTTACCCTATCTTCTATCTATTGGCCTTGAAGTTAGATATGCAGCTACATTTGAACTCCCTCTTATTTTTGATGAATCCATTATGACTTTCACTAAGAAAATAAAGATATAAGTTGATGGAAAATCTCATAATGACCTTTTGATGTCACTTTTATAGAAAAGGTGTACACCAAGGTTATGGGACTAAAAAATGCCAAATAAATTTGGGACAAATTGGAAAGCAGCTATGGAGGCAATTTGAAAGTCAAGAAATCCAATTTCAAAATATGGAGGAGAAAATTAGAAGATATCAAGATAGATGAAGAAGAAATCATTGATTATTATTCCACAAGAGTTAACGAGATTGTTATTAACATTCAGGGATTTGGAGAAAAGTTGGATGATTCAACTATTATCAAAAAACTAATGAGAAATTTTCCTAACAGGTTTGATCCCAAGGTGTTAGCTTTGGAAGATGGATATGATCTTTCTCTTGATGAATTACACAACATTCTCAATGCATATGAAATGAGAAAGATCCCAGTTTTCAAGAAGAATATCAAAGATGAGATGGCTTTTTAATCCATAAGAAAACTCAAAATCAAAGATGATGAAGTTTCAGAATCAAGTGAATTTGATGATGAAGATAAATATGAAGAATACAACAGAATCATTTCTCTTATATCAAAGCGGTTTAGGAAAGGAAATTTTAAGGGTAAAGGAAAATAACCATGAAGGTGTTACAACTGCAATAACATTGGACACTTTTCTATAAATTTTCCCAAGAAAAGGTTTGACGTGCCTGATACTGATGAATAAAAACTAAAGAAGAAGAAATAGGGAAAAAGCTCGAAAGATTCAACCAAATTTGGTGAAATAAAGAAAAAGTTATTTTTTCAAATAAATAATAAGCTATGTGAGAAAATAAAAAGATATAGATTCTACATCAGTAAGCCAAATAGAAAATGAAACTAATTTCATGTCTCATGTGGAAGAAGGGTTTGATACTTCTATCAGTGAAGATGATGAAAATGAATAGACACACTTAGAACACATGTTGAAGAATGAATTGGAATCTTGTCTTGAGAAAAAAAGAAATCTCAAGAAAGAGGAGATTGTTACTGAAAAAAAAACAGAAAAGATTACTGAGGAAAAAAAGAAGAATTTACAAAGAAAGAAACATTTTATATTGAAGAAATAAAAATGCACAAACTGAAGGTAACTGAAATGGGAAAGATGGTAGAAGACCTTGAGGAAAAGATTCACCTCAAAGAAGAAGAAAAATAATTGCTTAATTCTAAATGCTTGGATACACAAAATAGCTTGAATTAGATCAGATAATATTTCAACAAGGATGTTGAGGTCAAGGAAGAATCATCACACACCGGTGAAATGATGGGATCAAATAAGCTGGTCAATTCAATGCTCATCAAATATCAAAATACATCTGTTTTTTCTAATAATACAGGTCCAAAAACAAATCTAAGACCAGTTTGGAGCACAAAGGCTAGTGAAAATTATTATTATAATCAAAAGTAAGAGGGAACCTATTCAAGAAGATTTATTCCTTCAGAACAATGACAAACTCAAGTTATGGAAATAAAATAACAACAATATTCAATTCAAGTCTTTTATCAGAGTGGAAGGTAAATTTTTAGAGGATACTGTTGGTGTTGTGGAGTGTTTGGACACAAATAATATTTGTGTAGGTATGAAATGTCCCTACTAAAAATGAGGCATGAACCAAGGGGGAGCTATTCTGAGAATAGAAGAGCAATACAAAGTAAGAAATCTATCTTGAAAAATTGATCTGATCTACTAACTCAGAATAAATTTGACTGTTTAAAAGAAGACTGTGGAAGATGTGATTAGCAAGGGAATAGTACTGAAAAATGCATGATTACCCTTCCTGATCAAACACTCAAAATCAATAATGGGAAGGGAATTCAAGAAATAAATGAAGAAAATTAATGTTTTACTAAACTTGCGTTGAAAGCTAGTAGTAAAATCAAGTCATGGATTCTAAATAGTGGATGTTCATCACACATGACTGGTGATGAAAAAATTTTAAGAAACATATAAAATCATGATGGATGAGCTATAATATTGGGAAATTATTGGTCTCTAAAAATCAAGGGCGGTTGAAAAGCTATGATTGAAGCCAAAAATATGATTTCTAATGAGGTGTTATTTGTTGAAGGGTTAAAACACAATTTGATTAGTGTGAGACAACTATGTGATGATGGATATGAGGTTTTGTTCAAAAAGAATTCATGTGTCATCAAAATCTCAAAGGATGAATGAATCATCACTCAGAAAAAAAGAACCACGGGAAATCTATTTCAAATTGGTGATTATATTAATTTTTATTATTTGAGTTCTAGGGATGAAAACAACCTCTATCATAGAATACTTGTCTGTATTGGTCAAAGGAGTATATGGAAAATCCTAAAGTATAACATTGTGAGAGATCTTCCCAAATTTAAAAGAGAACGGGATGAAGTTTGTGAAACATGTCAGAAAGGAAAATTGACCAAAAGTTTACACAAAGCAGTGGATATCCTATCCACTAGGCCCCTTGAACTTATTCATATGGACATATGTGGGCCAATGAGACAAAAGTCTACAAGATGTGATCTGTATTTCATAACATTTATCGATGATTACACTTGAATGAATAATGTCATGTTCATTAAACACAAGTCAGAGAAAACCATAATGTTCAAAATATTTATAAGGAAAGATGAGAAAGATTTGGGTATCTGTATCAAGAAAGTGAGATCAGACAATGGTAAAGAGTATACTTGTGATTCTTTTAAAATCTATCTTTACAATCATTGAATCAAGCATCAATACATCACACCATGTACACCACAGCAAAATGGAGTAGCTGAAAGAAAGAATAGAAGTATAGTTGAAATGGGAAGAACTATGTTGTATGAACATAACATACCGATGTTTTTCTGGAGAGAAGATGTATGAACTACCATACATAAACAGAACAGATGTCTTCTCAAAATAGAAACACAAATGATAGATTATGAAATGTGGTACAATAGAAAACCAACAGTTAAATACTTCAGAGTTTTTGGAATTCCTTGCATCATATAGATTAAGAACATTAATATGGGAAAATTTGAAGAAAAGGTAGAGGAAGGTATCTTCATGGGATACCTACCTGATGGTAAAGGATGTAGATGTTGGAACAAAATAATGAACAAGTTGGTTGATTTTAGTGATTTCAGAATTATCAAAAACAATATAAAATCAGATATTGCTGAGAATGGTGATTCAGAAGACTTGACAAAAAATGACATGACTATAGAACCAAAGAATGATTAAGCATCTGGGACAAAACAAAACAATGTTGACATCAAATCTTAAACATACTAGTGATGAAGAAGAAGTTGATGAAAATAAAAAAAATGGTACAAAAAATTAAATAAACATGTGTATATAGAAAATGTCATTGGTAATCTATAATCTACAGTGCAAACAAGAAGAAGATTGAGAATTGATGATCAAATTGGACTTATTTCTCAAGTTGAACCTCACACTGTGGCTGAGGCAGTTGATCATGAGTAATAGATACAATCTATGAATGAGAAGATTTATCAGATTGAAATGAATTTTACTTGGGATCTTGTGTTAAGATTGAGGAATAAAAATGTTATTGGAACCAAGTGGGTTTTCAGAAATAAGCTAAATGAGAAACTGGAAGCTTCAAGAAACAAGGCCAGACTGGTATACAAGGTATATTCACAATTGGGAAGGAGTTGACTTTGAAGAAACTTTTTCACCATTAGAAAGATTGGAAACCATTAGAATGTTATTAGCACTTGAATCACATAAGCATTATAAGTTTTATCAAATGGATGTGAAATATGAATTTCTAAATGGAGATCTTGAATAAGAGGTATATATCAAACAACCAGACGGTTTTATTCTGGACAAAGACGGTAGCATGGTATGCATGTTGAGAAAAGCTCTGTATGGTTTAAAATAGGCCCCTAGAGCCTGTTACTCTAAATTGGATGGTTGTCTAAGGGATATGAAGGTTTTCAAGGGTACATTTGACAGAAATCATTATGTTATAGAAATGGCCATTGGTACTCTCATAGTCATTATATATGTGGATGACATCATCTTTGCTGGAGATAAGGAAGGTATATTTGAATAATTTTCTGAGAAGATAAAGAGAACCTTATAAATTTACATGCTTGGTCAAATGACATATTTTCTGGGATTTTAGGTTGAACAAAAGAAAAATTCCATATTTCTATCACAGGAGAAGTATGAAAGGGAATTGGTGAAAAATTTTGGAATGGAAAATGAAATAGAGGTTTCAACACCCATTTCAGTTGGAACCAAGTTATGTAAGGATGAAAATGGAAATAGTATTGATCAGAAATATTTCAGAAGAATCATTGGAAACCTACTTTATCTCACAACAACAATTCCAGACATAACTTTTGCAGTCAATCTATGTGCAAGATTTCAAAGTTATCCAAACGAGTCTCACTTATCAGTAGCTAAAATAATTTTGAGATATTTGAAAGGAACTCTGAACTATGGGATTTTATAAAAACACAGTACAAACATGAAGTTGTTGGGATTTACATATACTGATTGGGATGGTGATTGTACTGACTGGATATCTACATCAGGTGGAACCTTCTTTCTGGGAGAAGGATGTGTTAGTTGGTATAGTAATAAATAGAATTCTATAACTTTGATCATAGTTAAAGAAGAGTATGTGGTAGCTACACATTCATGTACACAGATGATTTAGATGCAAGTGCAGATAGAAGATTTGAGTGTTGAAACTAAGAGACCATTAAAGATTATATGTGATAATAAAAGTGACATTAGATTATCTAAGAATCCTATACAACATTAAATATCCAAGAATATTGATATAAGATATCATTTTATCAAAGAAAATGTGGCTGGTGGAGATATCAAGCTAGAATAAATTTCTACTAAAGATCAGGTTGTTTATATTTTCACTATAGAAATTCCAGCAGAGAGCTTTGTTGAGCTAAGGTAGAAAATTCATGTTCATCCTTCTCCTATCACTTGAAGAAAAAGAAAAGGTCCCTCATTATTCCCAAAATCTGTATACATTCTTTTGTACTAATTTGTAGGGAATTGAAGGAGATGAATTCATCCCCTGAGGGGGAGCATTGTTTTTTGAAGTTTGTGTAGGGTTATTGCAGTTCAGTGAAGAATTTGTCCACTTTCATCTCCTTGGATATGAGTTGATAAATTTTGAGCATGATTTCACATATATGGTTGTCTCTAGATATCATTGAAAACCTTGGTTATATCTATCTTGTTTTCTAAACAAGGTTATCCCACGTAGACTTAGAGTTGATTAACTACATGCTCTTTGCTAAGTGAACCATGTGATATCATCCCTTTGAATTTGTTTTCCAATAAGGGGGAGAAAACATCATAGCACACATATTGACTCTACGAGAGTGTGCTTCAACGATATTGACAACAAAATACAAAGGGGGAGATTGTTGAGCCCAGTGGTTTCGTTTGTTCTCAATAACATGTCAATATGTTCCTAATGAGTGAATGAGTGAAGTAATGGTGATTGGATTATCCAGAAACCAGACGATTGTTTGTGCTGGTCCTAAATGAATAATACATGTGTTTTAAAGAGAACACATCACTCATTACAACATTGAAGTCCATGCATTATACTTTACTGCATGAGGAATGAAGAAATTTTCCATGCATCGTTTATTATTGAATCAAAGGAGGAATGTTGAAGATCTTGGATTTTTTATTTGATAAAGAAAAGAAGGATGATGTTTGAAGATGAAGAATAGAGGATGAAGGGATTAGTATGGAATCTACTAAGTTAATTTCCCATGAATGGGATTAGTAGGAAGAAGGTGTCCATGCATTATTCCTGTACTATACACTTGGTTTTTAACCAAGTATTTTTGTCCTTACATTAAAAAATAAGGGGCCAACCATGGTGGCTGGCTGAGGACCTCATCCTCAAGCACATGTGGGACCCTAGGGGTTAACCGTGCCTGAGGGAATCCCTCAAGGCCATCCCCACATGAGACAGGGTGTGTGGGCCATGTATAAGCTCGCAGGTGCATGCACGGTGATCAACCTTTGCACTAGCATGCATAGTGGGTGCTAGGTGTGCGTTCGTAGGAGGTAGAGTGGGCGCTAAGAGTGTTCCCACAGGGTAAAAAGGTATGGGGTGGTACTGTGGAGGGATAGAGGATAATTCTAAGCCGATGCTTCCACGGTTTGATTGATAAACCATGAGAAATCTACAGCGCATTTCGATGTGGGACAAGTTTTTGAAAACATGGACATGATCTGCACTATCCATCCGATCTCATGTCTAATCTCAACCGCTCATCTCATCCATGATCTGCGTTATAAGAAGGTTCATCCATGATAGATACAAGTTGATCCAGAGGACAAGGAGAGGCCAAGATATCATCTTCAACCTCTGCTTACATGAATAATCTCTCGATGTCGGTGTACAATCGAAGCACTACCACACCTCCTTGATCACATTCCTGACTACTGTTAAAGCTGAAATTTCATTCA
This sequence comes from Viscum album, assembly GCA_963277665.1. Taxonomy (NCBI): domain Eukaryota; kingdom Viridiplantae; phylum Streptophyta; class Magnoliopsida; order Santalales; family Viscaceae; genus Viscum; species Viscum album. Next base: position 862,935,939 of record OY728140.1, read on the forward strand.
TGATGATCATTTGTACAAACCAAACTAATTCATACATTAAAATTTTCATGCATGTATTGATATAAAGATATCGAACATGGCCGAAGAAAATGCATTTGTGAGGCTACGTCATGAAGTTCGAAGCCATTAAAGAAATGATTTTCATGCATTCCTCTTCGTATGCATGTGAGGATATCTCTGAGAAATAAGAGATCCGCTTTGAATGGAAGAAAATCGAGTGACTCAGTTTAACCATTATCCTGTGTTTGAGAAATTCAAAATGGCATATATCTCAGGCATTCAAACTTCGATCTCCCATGGAAACTCATGAATATTTTGAACGCATGCCTACTCTGATCTATGCCTATAAAATTAGTATATCCTCAAAGCATTCGTTTGTTGGAAGAACTGAGAGAAAGGAATATCCTATGGAGCATCATATCTCACCCTACATGAAGGATTCTTCCATGCATCTTCTTCTTGTACGAATAAAGGATTACCTCCTCTTGATAACCCTATGTAAAGGAGAATCCATTCACGAACACTCAACAAGTGCTTCAGACTCTTGAGTTGATTTGTGAGGAACTGGATCGTGAAGCCATACTAGGACAGTGCCTTGCACCTTAATTTTCACGACACGCCCAAAACCATGAATCCTCCTTGGTTCATTTTTTTTAGGATCTCAAATACAAGTGTATATATACACTGTCTCTTTAGAATAAAAACCAGCACACCCAAAGAAAATATCCAACTGGGTTTGTTTTTTTGTGCTTGAGAGGAAGTATAGAACCACCTATGGGTTTTCCTTATGAAGAAGTGGACATTGAGAAATATTAATAAATAGTGAATATCTAAAGAAGAAAGGAATCCAATCAGTGGGTATTCAGGTTGCATAATATATAACCAAGATCATATAGGAACTTATGTATACCCATGCACAAGTGGAGAAAGGATTGTGTGTGCAAAGTAATTTTAGCATAAAGAAACAAAATTGGAAAAATTGTGTAATACCATTCTTGCATAATCATTGTTTTGAAGAAAGTGTGTGCATCACTTGCACACATCAAAGTCAGTACAGGACTTCAATCAGAAGAAATAATTTTCAGCCTGACCATTTATTGAATTGAGGCAATTGATCATTACTGGTGATCAGAATATTTGAGAAATACCGAAAGATTCAATCAGATTTTGTTAAAGCTACTTTAACAGAAGGAAGACTATCAATCCATTTGAAGAAATAAGTTGAAACTGGGGGGGCATAACCAGTTTCTGGAAGAAGGAGAAGGTGTAGTGAAGTTGGGTAACCAACTTGTAATTGGGGGGTTTAACTAATTACTGTTTTTAATCATCTTCTAATAAAGTGAAGTATCTGTTTTGGGGAGAATAACTAACATAGCAAGGATTAGGTCTTTGTACCGAACCTTATAAACCCCTTTGTTTTGTTATTTGATTTTACAACATCATTTGAAAAGATGATCAAGGCCTTAACTGGTCATAGAGGTTGAATTGAAAAAGAAGGCAATTTATAAAAAGAAAAAAAATTAAAAAGGGGATCACTGATTAAACCCTCCCCTCTCAGTGATATTGCACTATTCTGGGTATTTCAATTATGAATAGTAATCATGGTAAAATTTATCACCTCATTAAAGGGTAAATCGGGTAATTAAGGATATAAGTAATATGATAAGCCATTAAAAATCTATCCAAAAATTTAATCTATTTAATTGGATGATATTAATTCTAAAATATCTATAATAATTTGTAATATATGTCATTTTGGTTCCATTTATCTGTGATAATGAAATTTATATTATTTTAAGTAAAGAAAAATACAAAAGTTCACTCTCTTTCCATTAGATTTCTCTTTCATGTTCACATAAAGATAAAAATAGGTCATGATTGAATCCTAATGATCCCTTTTTATAATAATTAAATTATTTTTAGAATGTTAATTTATTTATAATTTTTAGTGATTATATAAATATCTTAAATGCTTATACAGTGATGATATGGTGTTTGTGCCAGTAATGGAAAAAAACAAAGTATATAATTTTAAAAACATTAAAACTATTATTTTCTGGATGAGTTAGGTTAAACAAGAATTTAATGGTTAATAATGATGTATTATTGATGTTTTAATTGAATATATTTAAATTCAATATTTTTCTTGATGCCTTTAAAGTCAAATTATGGGAATAGTTCTTAAAATGTCTTTAATAGTATTTTATGTTAAATAATATATTATTAAATTATTTAAAAATAATAAAAGTATTTTAAAAGTACATGTGGGATTTTAATTTGTCTAAAATTTCATCCCTTATCCATTTACGAGAAAACATTTACCTTATAATTAAAATTATAACCCTTTAATATTGAAAATTTCATTACTACAGTTAATGTTAAAATTGTTTAACTAAAGAGGTTAAACCAAAAGATAAGGTTTAAGATACTAATTAAACCCCTAAAAATTTTATTTATTTAATATATTTCAACAATATCATATCTTATATTCAAAATTATAGCCTCATGGTTCCACTTTCACTTGAAAAATAATTTTTTATATTTAAATACTTTTATTAATTCCATGCATGTCCTTTCATTCACTATAAAAGGCATAACCTCTCATCTCTTCTATACACCACCTAGAGACACTTAGAGCAACCAAAACATGAAAAAACATATTCTAAATATCCTTACCCAAGTTTTAGTGTTTTTTTCTTCCCAAAAGACTAACCATAGGATTCTTAAGATAATATTTAAAGGATATATTTCAAAGAATAGGTAATCAAATTCACCGAACACTTTCATTTTCTTCTTATTTTACCCCCTTTAATTATGTACTAAGAGTTGAAATATAATAACACCAGTATCACTAATATATTTCCATATGATTATTTTTTTGGCATAATATTTATCCATCTTCTTTTCCATCAAATGGGAAACCAAACCAATGCACATGTGTACGGTGGACAACCACCACGCGAACTGATGTAATTTGTTTTTCATTATCGCCTCACATGGATTGTAATAATGATGAAACATATGAATATATATTATTATTATTATGATAAAGTTATAATTATTTAAGTATAATATATCACCTACTTCCTTTTTCTTCTACCCGTTAAAAAATGATAACGTCATTCCTCTATATGTAGGACCTACCGTCATCATGAAGATATGTGATTCATTTTTCATGTTTGTTTCTCATGGATGATTTTGAATATTTTTTTAATGAATATGTATTATTTTTATATCATGATTAAAATTATATAAATGATATAACTATGATAAATATAGAAATACCATAACTACTAAATCAAAAGATACATGAAAAAAATTAACACATGAAACAATGATAATAATAACTGATTATTAACAAATGAGTGATAAGATGTTGTAAATGGATATTTTATTATATTTTATAAATTTATATGGTTTCATTACTAATTATAATAAATTTAAATTTATTATAAAGGAGGTTAAAATAACTTATGAGACAAGTTGAACTTGTGGTAAGGGATTTTGTCTCAATTTTCACTCTGTTGAGACATATTTGGTATTATGCACTTATTTATTTTTATGTTATTTATATAATGAAACTATTATTTATTTTACTTGAAGATATATTTATTAACAATTATTAGAGTTTAAATTCAACTTTACTCTTTCAAGGGTTTATAATTTAAAAGTTACCAAAGAGGTGTGAATTTATTTTATAATCTCATTTTTTTGGGATTTATCTTATTTTCATTGAAGGAATATTATAATATATCCTTCATAAACTCTATATATTTTATTATCCTCAATATATTTAAGGATTTACAATGTTTTATTTTAACTTTTCATCTCTTTTTCACTTGAATCAAGAAAATAAATGTTTAGAATAAAAGCTGATCTTATTTCCCTTTTGATCAGGTATGTTTTTCTTCTATGTCTTTATTTTTATAATTATTTTTACAAAAGTAATTTTTATTTAATAAAATTATTTATTGACTACATTTTATGCTATACTTTACTTTTTACAAGTTTTTAAAGGAATATTTCGAAATTTTTTTCCAAAATGGCCATTTTTTACTTTCATTATAAAAAGTCACAAGGAATGGTGTTTTAATATATATAGAGTTAATAGATTTTTCCAACACCATAACTGTTTTATTCTATTTTTGATTATTCTAAAATATTTAAATGGTTTTAAAAATAAATCTATTTAATGAAATATTATTTTAATGTTTCACTTCCATTTTCCTTATTTCTCTAAAAGACATGATTATATTAAAAAACCTATATTTCTGATGAATTTATGGTCATCTTTTATCTCGTATTATTTTTTTGGTCATTAAAATTATCTTGAAGAATTATAATTCTTGTGATCATCCATAATTTTACATTACATTTATATTAAATATCTATATTATTAGAATCATGTATATAATTATTTCCTAAACTATATACCATTTTTATATAGAGTGTTTTACTATGAAAGCTATTTGATTTACTGGGGAAATATTAATATTCCATATTATTTACTCAATGCGGATATTCTTTTATAAGGAATATTTTTTATTAATTAAATTGATCATTGAATATATGAGTAATGAATTGTACATGCAGGGATGAGAGGGGACCAGTTATAGATAGCCCCTCGATGCATCGACAAGTCTCATGATACAAACTAGTTGTCCAAACTTTTTAAATGGGTTTTGGTGTATACCTACCCATTGATTAAACTGTCTTGATACAAATCCTTTATGTTAAGACATCATGACATATGGAATAATTAAATCTAACATTAATCATTTCCATCTTTGATAATTTAGTTATAATTATTCATTAGATTACTACATTGATATTATTTATGGATGCATTTCATGATCATGTTGTTGATTAAATGACATGTGTTTTTAATTATTTATCTTTATATATTGATTATTACTTATTTATTCATGATATCTTCTACTGTATGTAACCCTTACAGTGCATCTTATCTCACCCTTTATTTTTTTTCCTTTCCTTGGGATATGAAGAAGGATATTATGAATAATATCAAGGATGTGATAATGTTTTTTATAATATGTTTTTTTAAATTTCCAATATAGTATGAGAATCATGTATGTATCTGATTCTTCAAGACTATTAAACTGATCAATCCTTATTGATGTTATCACATATATCTTTCAAATTAGACATCAGTTTTAGGTTACTAGAGTTGGGGTTATTACAGAAACACTTTAGGTCTTTCTTAAAGGGAATGAGAGTTTTCTATAAGTGCGAAAATAAAGAACATAAATATTGTGAGTGTAAGGTAAATAAAAAAGCCAAATAAATCCTTTATTTATTTATAAGGATATGGGTCACTATTCAATTTAATTCCCCTGAAATCAAGGTAATACACTCTAGAAGAAGAAAAAAGAGAAAGGTGCGGATTATATTATCGCAATATCAGGATTTGAAGTCCCAAAGGATGCCATATTAGGTACTTTGATCATGAAATAAAATTTAGCTAATATATTACTTTATTTTGAATATATCTACTTTTTGTATCTCTAAAGTTTGATAAAAATATTGAATAATACCCTAATACATTAAGGAATGAGTTCTCATTTAAAACTCCTTGTGGGAATCTTATAAAAAAATTATATTTCTTTATCCCCATTAAAATGAATAGAGGTTCCATAATTGTAAACTTAGTCATTATACCAATGTTTGACTTTGATATATTCCTTGGGATATATTGGTTGTTGAATTATAATGCAAACATTTATTTCTAAGATAAGGAAATTTTAATCACTAAGGTTAGAATAGAATCCTTTTTTAAAAAGAAATACTTCATTTCCTTATTCATGTTTGGAACTACCTCTATTGTCTCATCTTAATGAAATTATAGAAGTATATAAATCAATTAATGGTAAGGATATCCTTAAAATAGAGAATGTATCCTTTTTGATGGATTATACTGATGTATTTCCCAAGTAATTATCTAGATATCCATATGACCATGTGGTTTAATTCTCTATTGATATTATCCATGATGTGAATAACATATCTAGGCATCCTTGTAGAATTTATCTAGTGTAATTGGTGGAATTAAAGAAAAAACTTCAATATTTGTGTAATAATGGATTCATACGCCCTAGTGTTTCACCTTGGGGAGAACATACCTTATTTTTTACTATGGCATTCTGAAATTTGGAAATAGGTTATGTGTTCCATATATACCTGTTCTAAAATGGAAATTATTGGATGATTCTCAGGGATCAAATTTCACTATACCCCCTAGTAGCACCAAGGTGTATAGGGATTTGAGGGAACATTTTTAGTGGGATAATATAAAGAAATAAATTTCGAATTATATATCAAGATGCTTTGTTTTTCAATAGTTGAAGGCTAAGATAAAAAATCCTATAGGATTCATGAATCCTATACCTATTCATATTTAAAAATGGTATGAAATTGCTATAAACTTTATCACTAGATTACTAAATACTCTTAGAAATAATAATGCAATATGGGTTATTGTTGATCGTCTTACCAAATAATCACATTTATTTGCAATAAGATAAGATTCCCTTATTGATCACCTTGCATGGATCTATATTAATGAAGCCATAAGAATTCATAGGACACCTCTTTAAATTTTGTATAATCATGATCCCTGATTTACATCAAAATCCATGAAAAACCTTCAGAATTATATTGATACCAAGATTTATTTGAGAAACTCCTACCATCCTAAAACTGATGGACATTCCAAAAGGACTATTCCAATATTAGAAGACATGTTAAGATCATTCTCATGTGATTTTCAAGGTTTTTGGGATTAGTATTTACCTTTGTTATAGTTTTACTATAATAATAGCATACATTAAAGTATTCAAATGGCATCTTATGAATCACTATATGGAAAGAGAGGTTATACTCCAACTTATTGGGATGAATTTAGTGAAAGGAAACTTATAGGCCTAGAACTTGTTAAGGATACAACAAAAAAGGTAAAGACTATTTAGAATAATATTATAGGAGCTCAAATATAGAAAATAATTTTTGTAAATAACTGAAGGAAATATTTTTATTTTCAAGTGGGAGATCATGTTTTCTTGAATGTATCTCCATGGAAGGGTGTTATAAGGTTCGGTAAGAAAGTGAAACTAAGCCCCTAACACAACAGAACTTTTGAAATTATAGAAAGAAATGGATCTATGGATTAATCTTTTTAAATTCCACCAAACCTATAAAAATTACGTGATGTGTTTTATATCTCATTGTCAAGGAAGTTCATGCAAGACCTAATGCATCTTCTCACCAATAAATAAATAGAATTGGAAGGTGGTCTATCTTACAAGAAGAGACTATCAAGAATATTGATATTAGATAACGGTGTTGAGTAATTTGATTACTTTAATGGTAAAGTTAATTTTTATAAATCATAAAATAGAGGAATAAAAATGAGAACCTAAGGATGTTATAAAGAATGACCACCCTCATTTGTTTAGAAAGTAATATCCCTGAAAATTTTGAGGATGGGATTTTTGAATGAGGGAATAATGTAACACCCAAGATTTAATTATGGTAAGTGAACATTAAATTTTAATATAATAATAATATAATTCACATTTTAATATTTCATGGAACAAAAAATCCAATTCGATGGGATGAATATCAATTTTGAACTTACTAGGTCAAAATAATCCTAGAATGAGTTTTTAAAATTTTCTATAGAAATAATCTTTTATGAATAATTCAAAATGTATTATTTAACTATTTAACCTTTTATATATAATAATGTTTCATAATATGAATAATTAATAATTTATTTATTATAAATATGATATAAATAAAGATAAAATCATTTGGTGATAAAAAGGATATTTTTCAGAAAAATGTTTTCAAATACATAATGTCTTTTCTAATTTAATTAATTAATATAATCTTTAATAATGAATAATTTTAATGAAATTTCATATTATTTATCTAATTATGTGAATTTAAATCCATATAATAATTATTATTGTTTATATATTTAAAGTAATCCCTTCTTTTTCTTAAAAAATACATTTCTTGACAAAACTGTTTTTCATTACGTTTTGTGGGTTTATTTTTAAAATAAATTCTACAATTCTATGAATTGGATTTTATAAAATGTATTCCATATTTATAATCCTAATAATAAATATTATATAATAATTTTAACATAATTTTTTGTCATAATTAATATTAAAAACAATAAAAATTAATAACTACGGTTAAGCTTAAAATGGGTTTACCGAGAGTTAATATAAAATGATAAGGGTTTAATTGACCTAAAGACTTTAAAAAACCTCTTTTTTTGGATTTATTTATACCTTAGTATTATAAACTTATAATAAGAGTCATTTTTGATCCATTTTTCTAAGAAATTTACTCAATATTATTTTAAAACTTTGAAAAATTACAAGTTTCTCACTCACCTCAATTATAAAAGGGTGCATACTCCCCTCACTTATTCACAACTCTAGATCCATTTATCTCAAAAATACCTACCCAAATATCTCCCTAAAATTATTATAAATGTTTTATAGGTTATTTTCTTCCAAAAATACCAACCCTATAGTCCTTAATAAGATATCCAAATGAGGTTTTTCTAAGATAAGGTAATCATCTTCACAAATATCTTTCTTTTTTACTTCTTCTTTTATGGCCTTAAATTATGTTATAAAATTAAAATATAATAAAAATAGTATCTACCATTTAATTAGATGTTATTATATTGATTTCATATTATTTATCCATCTCATTCTTCATCAAATTGGAAATAAAACCATCGCTCATGTGTACGGAGGCCTACCACCTCGTGAACCAACACAATTTATTTTCTATATTTGTCTCACATGGCTAGTCATAATGATGAAAATAATAAATATATATTATAATAATGAAATAATATTTATTCTTTAAAATTAATATATCATCCACTTCCTTACCCTTTCACCCATTAAGGAAATGATGATATCGCTTGTGTGTACATATGACATATCGTCTACATGAAGCAATGTGATTCATTTTCCATGTCCAAATTTGAATAATGATTATAAAAATTCATATAATGAATAAATATTATATTTATAACATTAATATAATTTTTATATGAATAATATATATCCTATTCATAAGAACCATAACTTTCATGATATAACATACTGAGAAAACTAAGCAGCTGACACCCGAAACAATAGTAATAATGAAATATTATTAATGAACAGGTGATAAGATGTTATAATAGGATCATATATGATATTATAAATATGGATATTTTTATTTAATAAATTAATAAAATATTTAAAACTATTATATCATATTTTAAATCATATTCAACTAAGGGAAAGTGTGAGGTAATGGATTTCATCTCAATTTACACCCGATTAAGACATATTTGGTATTATGAACCTATTTATTCTTATTTGGTTTATATAATTCCCCTTTTAGGTATTTAATATGAATATTTTTATCCATGATGATTAAAGTTTTGCTTCAATTTTACCCATTTTAATGGGTTTTCATATTTTCTTCTAACTTTTCCTCTATTTTTCACTTGAATCAAGAAAAGAAATGTTTAAAATAAAATCTAATCATATTTCATTTTTTATTAGTTATATTTCTCTTACACATCCATTTTTAACAAAAAAAATTAAAAAATTCCTTTTTATTTACCCAAAGTAAGTTTTAAGTTATCCTTTAATTTTTAAAAATGTTTTAAAGGAATCTATCTAATGTTTTCCAAAAGGGTCGTTTTCTAATTTATTTAAAAATGTCAAAAGGAATGCTTTATTAACCTACAAAACATTAAAATATTTTCCATTTTACATTAATATTTTTCACTATTTATATTCTTATACAAGTCTTCAATGGTTTTACAAATAAAACATTTTAATTAAAGATAAAGTTTTTCTTCAATTTCACTTTATTCTACAAAGGATAGGATTTTATTTCAAGACCTATATTTATAATGAATTTATGGTCACCTTTGATCCCTTATTAATTTTTTGGTCATTAAATTTCTCCTAAAACATTCACTTTATTGTGATCCTTGGACATTACATTTATATTAAATACCCACCATGTATAATCGTATTTGTTAAACCATATATCATTTATACATATTGTGTTTTACTATGAATGTTATTTGATTGACTAAGGATAACCTTGATAAATATATATGAATATTTTTTTATAAAGAAAATTAGTTATGAATTGAATTTATCATTAAATATATGAGGAATGCATTGGATACATATTGAAGGGTGGGACCCAGTTATAGATGGCCCTTCGATGCACCAACGAGTCTCATGAGACAAATCAATAGACCAAAATAAATGGGTTTTTTAGGGTATACCTACCCATATTTTAATTTCTCTTGGTGGAAGGCATTGACGGTAGATATATTATGACATTTTGAATAATGATGTATAATAGTTTTCATTTCCTTAATTAAGAATTCAATTATTATTTTCCATGAGATTACTGCATTGATATTATTAATAGATGCATTGCATGTTAAAGTTATTTATTAAATATATTTTTTCCAGTTATTTATCTTTTATATTTATTTTTCCTTATTTAATCACAATATATTCTATTGTACTTAACCATTTATGATAATTTTATCTCTCCATTTTTCTATTTCCTTTCCCTGGGATATGAAAAATAATTCTTTGAATGAATTTCTATGGTGGATAATGTTAAATTTTTTTATGTTTTATATTTTTATTTTCCAATGTAATAAGAAAATCATGTATGTATTTGGTTCTTCAAGACTACTAAACTGGTCGATACTTGGTGATGTTATCACTTGTATGTTATGCCAATGTAATAATCAGAAACTAACTCTAGGTTACTATATTTTGGGTTATAAAATTTTATCATCCTCAAATATATGGGTAGCCTAAAAAATAAAATCCAAACTATAAAAGGTGTGTTGAGGTCTTTCTCACTTTACTTAAAAGGTACATGGGTCTAGTACCTACCTTTCATGGAATTTGTATACTAAAATATATTTCATTTGATTATAAAAATGGTACCTTATGAGTCATTGTATGGGAATATATTTCATTCTCCAACCTAGTGGGATGAACATGGGGAAATAAGGATAGTTTGTATAGAACTCATTGAGGATACAACCAAGAAGGAGCAAGCTATCCAAAATAATTTAAAGAAAACATATAGTAGGAATAAATTCTATGATGATAATAAAAGGACTTGTAATTACAATTAGGGTATCATGTCTTCTTGAAATTATCAACATATAATGGAGGTATAATGTTTGGTAAAAAAGGTAATCTAAGTCTTAGGTACATCGGGACTTCTGGAATTTTGGAGATAATCGAAGTTGGGGATTACCATTTGTGACATCACGGACCAAGTTCACTCATAAGTAACCAAACCTAATGGAAACATAGCATCAGTCTCACCACCATGTATTCTAGAGGCTACCAACTATAAGTGAGGTTGTATGGTGGTATAGTTTGAAAACTATACCCTCATTATCACAGTGGATCACAATAGATATAATAGAAAATAAAGTATCAGAAAACATATAATGAAATAGTGAAATAAGATAATTCAGTAGAAGTAAACATATAGATAATAATAAATAGTCAAAATCCATAATCAGTGTTATAGAAATATGATTTTATTTCTATAAAAAATTAACATTCATACATAGGATTAGGTATATATATGATATAACATATAATAAAGGAAACAAAAAATACTAAAAATCTATCTCCAAGGAATCTCAAGAAGTAGAACAATAATATTATCTTAAACTCCTATCTTAATATAAATAAAGTGTTTATATCTACGTGCTTATCATTATGTATATGTACATCCATGTAGTCTACCTGGGTACCAAAAAACAGCCTGAATAGGCTATGAATAAAACTTAGTAGGCCAAAATTAATGGTCTTTATATAAATCCAGTCTATGTGTATAATCTATAATAGTGTGACGTATATGATAGAGGAAAATCTATAATATTAAATTATAATATAATCTTGACCTAGAATATAATCATTAATAAGGATAATTCTATAAATTATGATTAACAATATAATTAAATTAAAATGATAAAAAAACTATCTTCCGGTCATGCTAGTATATCTGAACATAAACCTACAATTGGCTAGGAACCTAGGGCACATGGATGATGTGTCCTCATCAAGTATAAGGAGAATTTATAAGGTAAACTTATTAAATACTTTATTAGATCCTAGGGAGATAATCAAATGTGTTATGTGTCGAAGGAAATCATTCTAGATCCAAAGAGATAATCCAAGGAATCCAAATTTCCAGAATATTCAATTGAATTGTGAGGGTTATACCAAGGAATTTGTGTATCTAATATATAAATTGATCCTAGGTATGGTGTTCCACATGGTGGTCGCATCAATAAATCAGATAGAATCTATGAGTTCACTCAAGGTATTCCACATCAGGAATCCAGGTATTTCTCAAGGTATGCCATGCTTATATAGAGATTCATGTTCAAACCCATAATCAAGCATATCATATAAGGGATCAAAAGGGTCATGTTAATTCCCATGCCATTTATCAATTCAATTCATTTAATTTTAATGGACCTTTATCTATAACTCACCAGGAGGGATGAGGAAAGAATCCATTCCCTATATAATTCATTACTTTAATTAAACATTTCACTATCATGGAAACCCAAACACACCTTAGTGGTGTTTTGGACATACTGGAAGTAAATTTTCAAAGACACTAATAAGTTTATAATTTCCATTGGGACATTACCTTTATAAGAAGTTAATAGAATTTAATCTAACACACCCCAAGGTGTGGTTCATATTGAGGTATCCAACCTTGAATAATGTCAATGTGTCTCACGGAACTTTTAAAATAGTGTTCACATACCAATTTAAAGAAATATTAATGTTGGGAGAAGTTTAGAGAAATTATGGCTTGAAACAAAATGCTCTAATTTTTAAAAACCTATAGATTTTGGGAAAAGTAATAGACCACCTAACAAATATCAGTAGTCGACCCATTGTCCAATATCAACCTCAGATCGGGGCTGGAATAAGAGAAAACAAGAAAATAGAAAAATGACCTGAAAATAGAGCATCTTAGGTCATAGTAATATAATGTTGAATATGGAAAAGAAAACCAAGGAAGATAATAGATTTTTAGAATTACTGATATTCTTGAAATGTGATGAATGATGTTCAATTCAGAGTTTGAATAGGGAATACCCAATAAATCCTAGAGGAGTAGGAGAGGAGAGATCCCAATAAGCTATTGTGAAAGTGTGGGGGGAGGAGAGGGTAAAATTTTATAAAGTCTTGGATGGAAAAATAGTGATTTCGATCATTTTAAAGGGAATGGTTAGACAAACCTAGTTCCAACCATGCGGTTGTCACTCTCTAGGAACCTACACCTCACATGGTTTAGGCACACAATTATAAAAACATTACCCAAACTGTGTGTGGTGCCTCTACAATTTATTGTAGGTTTTTCATTTCCATGAAGCCTATGTTTCATTGTTTTTATAACCATGAACTTCCCTTACAAATTTTCATAGTTTAGGTGCATGGATATTTATAATCATTCACTAATTGTGCCCTCTATCATATTCTTCAAAAAATGGGGCTTCGATCCCCAAACCAAGCCCGAAAGATCTCAAAACCTCCATAACCTATTTAGTAACTTCTATTTATATAAAATGGAAATTTTATACTAAAATTAAAAGTATATATACCTAAAAAACTATGATCTTACAACCTCATCTCTTTATAAAAATGCATCCCAGAGTTTTCCTTCTTCGGGTGGTTGATCAACATATAAGAATAAATCTATCCACTGAGTGTATATTCATACCCTCACACTCAAGTATCATCCTACACATATCCACTCTTCTATATCACCCATACTAGTGTAATTTTATTACATTATCGAGGATTTATGCTATGATCAATAATATTAACTAGATACTCCCCAAAAAAAGTATCAACCCCCAATTCAACTTCCTCAAGATCAAAAGCATGTGATGGGTTGGAGTAACAATTATGAAGCTGAGAAACATTGAAGATGTTTTGCATGGAATGGTATCTCTAGGGGAGAGATATCTAATATGATACTGGACTAATTCACTCTAAGATCTCAAAAGGTCTAAAAACATAGTTTCAAGCTTCCCTTCTCTCTAAATCCATTGATAACTCAATATATGTGGGACACACAAGAAAACCCAATACCCAACCTCAAAGTCTAGAGTTCAGTGATGGAGATCATCATAATACTTTTACTTATACTTAGCTTCATCCATATGTTTACTAACTTACTATACCAAATTGGATGTCTCCCAAAAAAGATGAGGTCCTAGTAACATTGTCTCTTCTTCCTATAACTAACATAGAGGTGAATATAATGTCATGCCATATAGGGCCTCATAAGGATCTATCCATATGGTCATTTAGAAACTATTATTGTAAGAGAGATTATAAAGAGGTAAAAAAATCCCAAAAACCTCCAAAAACATGGACACATTCTCTAATCATGTGCTCTAAAACCTTTATAGTATGCTCAGACTGGCCGTCGATTTGATGATGATATGTTGTACTCAAAAGGACCTGTGAACCTAGAGCCTTATAAAACCCCTTAAATAACCAAGAAGTTAACCAAGAATCTCTATTTGGTATGATGGTATGTGGGACTCCATGAAGGTTTATAATCTCTCAAACATATAGTCTCCTAATTACATCCACCAAGAATGTCTCCCTGATAGGTAAGAAGTGGGAGACGTTCATCAACCTTTCAACAACTACTCATATTGCATCACTGACTTGGGGTGATATCGATAAACCCATCATTAAATCCATATTTAATTTATCACGTTACCTCTTTGGAATGGGTAATTAGTTTAATAGGAAAGTAGGATACTGTTTTTCCCCTTCACCTACTAACAGGTGGACCATCGAGTAACAAAACATGCTATCTGTTTTTTTATCCCAGGCCACCAATACTAATTGTGCATATCATGATACATACTTGTAATTATAGTATTAACTTTTCATTTAGAATCATGATATTATATCATCAAAACCACTCATATTTCTATGGGTATCTAGACACACACATGGATATACAGGATCTCATCTTCCTCAATAACCCAACCAGGCTATGGGACCTCACCTGTAACAATTTACCTTGGTATTAAGTCTTTGGGATATACAAGTTTCATACTTTTTATACTATCTATAAGTGATGAATTCACTTCCAAATCCATGAGAAATATATTCACATGAAACTTTGGAACTTTCATATGCATTTTAAAAAGAAGTTCCATCAATTGCTGCTCACTAATGGCCTCCTAGACAACTTGCATCTGAGTATTCCATCTCATAGCATCATAAACTAAATTTCCCTTCCTAGAAATATAATCAATATAAAAGTTTAAATATGGAAGGTATTGAATCCATCTTCACTATCTAAGGTCGAATTCATTGTAATTGAATATTTACTTTATACTTTTATGGTCTGTGTATACCACAAACTAATCTCCCAGCAAGTAATACCTCCATCAATGCAAGGCATGAACTACCACTGTTAACTCGAGATTGTGTGTCTGGTAATTAAACTCATGTGGTGTCAATTTACAATACCCCTCCACTAAAACTCACTCCCCTTTCATCAAAATGTCTCACATCTCGACACATGATTCATCAAAATAAACTATGTATCCTATTCCAAGATCAAGTAAAATCCATATCAATGATGAGTTAATTTTTCCTTTCAACTTCTAAATGTCCTTATCACAAGATTTTGATCATGTGAACATGAAACCTTTCTTGGTCAGTCTTGTAAGTAGTTCTTCAATGTGAGAAAATTTTTAAATTAAACACTGATATTAACTTACTATCCCCATGAAAATCCATATATCAAACAAACTCTTGGGTTCTCCTGGGAAATAATGGATTTCATCTTATCTATATTCACATATACCCCATTTTCTAAGATAATGTAACCCAATAAGTGAACTTTATCAATAAAATAGTTTCATTTAGTTATCTTAGCATATAGCATATTCTCTCTCATTATACTCAGTATGATTTCAAGGTTTTTGGAATGATCATGTTGATTCTGAGAGTACACTAAGATTCCATCTGTAGAAACTACCAAAAATTAATTCGGTTATGGGTGGGAAACCTGATTCATCAAGGACATGAAAATATAATGTGCATTGGTTAGAACAAACAAAATAAAAAAATACTCATAGAATTCATACCTTCTTTGAAATTTCATAAATGGTATATCTGGGCGCCTAACTTGCACCTGATGGTAGATTAATCTCAAATATTTCTTTGATAATAAATTAAATCCTTGTAGCTAGTCAAAGAAATAATATATATAAGGAATTGGGTACTAGTTCTTAACCATAATTCAATTAAACCATCAGTAATACACACATATATATAAGTTTTCATCTTCCTTCTTAGAGATAAGAACTGATGAACCCTGAGGAGAAAATATTGGGTCATATAAACCCTTTGTATTTTAGGTCCTCTAACTACCTCTTGAGTTCCTGAAGATCTGTAGGTGCTATCCTATATAGAGTAATAGACATTGGTTCCACTCTTGGAACAAGATCAATGGTGAAATATATCTCTCTCTCCATAGGTAACCCTAAAAAATCATCTAGGAAAACATCTCTGAATTAGTCCACCACTAAAGGAAAAAAATACTATCATAATCTTCTATCATCAAGAAAAATCCTACTAATCTAGGTCAACATTCCACTCATCCTTCAATGCCCAGGACCATCTTGACTTATTTGTACATCCCGTTCTCCTCTATGAATGTATTTATCATCCTCATGGGATATAAAATAAAATATATAGTTATAACAATAAATATGGGCTGAAAAATCCACAAACCAGTCCATCCCAATAATTATATCAAAAAATTTCATCTCAGGGATAAAAATGATCCACAAGAAATGGTAACCATCAATATCAAGGTGACACTCCTTTCATTGGCATACACCTTCATACCATACTCTGAATAGAGTATTGAGAGTCATTAATCCATAAAATAACTCAATATCAAGTCCAAGACTCTCAGTTAAAACACATATAATAATGAGTGTGAATTTCCGATGTAAAATAAAGAAGGAAATAAAGTTGAGGATATTAAAATCCTATCTCATATTCTATATTATCTGAAACTCTTATCCTTGGGTGTAGGCTTAACTACATATAAATATCATGATCTATGGTCCTAAGTCACAACTTGACTACCCTAAGTAAGTCCACTATGTTGTAACTATACATCATAAGTCTGGACACCTCAACCATGACCCCTACCATGCCCTGATCATCAGGCAGTACTCCAACTTCCTTCCTGGTGTGGAGCTACTAATACCACTCTAGAATTCAGATCTAGGTAATATCCTCTCCCTCTAGTCACTGGTGGAAGGGTCCTATATAATTTCTAAATATATTCTATAGGAATGACACTCAATTGAGTCTATAATGAACTTAGGGCTTTGTGTGTCCCTCCCTTCCACACTGATTCCATACCACATAACTAGTAATGCTCACACTCTAACTTCCACTAACCTTTCCAAAATTCTAAATGTGACACTTTCATCCATTGGATGATGAACTAACCATCCTATAAGATAAAACACCATTCCCTACCTTCAAATTATCTCATATTATGCTTGGAGATAAGGGTATGGTTTACTATCTCAGACACAATAGTCAATTGGAATATATTCACCAAAAATTATATGGCATACCTAAGCCCATATTTGAAACATCACTCCTTAAATAGATCTTCACCGGTAATAATGGGTACATAGCACTGAATCTTAGTGAAGTGAGATGAGTAATCTAGAATAGACATAACACCTTTATCCAGATGTATGAACTCCCTAGCTTGAGCAGCTCTCAGTGTCTCTGGGAAAAATTAGTCATATAAAAAAGTTTATAACTCTACCCATACCATGCCATGGTGTTGATCTTACTAAGTAAGAACATCCCACTATATCTTGGTAGATCCAAAAATTATATAAGATTTAATAATTATTATCCATTCTAGAAGTATCTTTGTATTCTCAAATATTGATATAATGGACTCTAACTATGAATCGGTATCTCAGGGGATACCATCCATCAAAAAAGTTGGAGGGTTTTGTTGATGAAATTCTCTGGTAAAATATAACATAGATGGTGTATGTTATGGATCTCCCTCCATCGATTGCACTGATTATAGAAAACCCTCTTGAATATGGGCATCAATTCTCAGTCTAAGAACAATATATGATACTATAGGAGGTTCTGGAAGTGGAACTACAAGTGGTTCAGGTCCCACCACCTCAAGATCATGTCCATATCTACCCTCTTTTCACTAGACCTAAGCTCATTATGGAGGCATATATCTATAATTATGATCACACACCTCAGAACAAATACTAGGAATAAAGGATTACTAATAGGGAACATGATAGGTATAGACCCTCACTATATCAAAAAAAATTCAAATAAATATACTAACTACTATGGTCAATTAAAGTGTAAAATTCATATTTAACTATTAAGGTTATGTTATATGGAGTTTCAATTCCATGTTATATAATAAAATTATCTATAAGTTTCAATTTGCATCCCTATTTAATAAAAACCATATCCTTTAAAAGTTATAATTTAGAAAGTTTATATATAATGGTTTAGTTGTATGTATAGTCATTCCAAAGTTATAAATACCTAAGATTTATAACTTACAATTAGAATTTTATGTAGCTGCAACTTGACTTTTTCATCAGATCTCAATAAGTAACAAGTCCATATAGGATGGTTCCACTATATGGATCATAATTCCCAATTTAAATAGGAATAAAAATATAAATTATAACTAGAATCCATTTAATCAAAACCAACTAACATTTCAGTATAAGAAACCAAGATTTCATAGCTCAATAACATTAAAATTGGTTAGATAAGGTGCCACCATCATCTATATGGGAAAACACCATTTAGGTTAATACAAACACTTTATGTAACCAAACTTATTTATCCTTTTTCTAGTAAGAAAAATTAATGAAATAAAAAGTATAGAAATCAAGGAAAATGGGATATTAAATAGTAAATTTCGGGAAAAAGTAAACATGGCATGGCACATGCATGATATATATATCCATAAGTGTCTGCCATGATGCATGATGCAATTCTCCCTTTACATATCTACCCAAGGGTAAAAATCCACAAAACACACCATCATAAAACATATGCCTCACCCAATGGTGGAAGTAGTTTAACTATAATATATGAATCTAGAACAATGATTCTCATCCCTTGTAACTTATATTTACCCCAACACTTGGGTTAGATACTCCCAAAAACAGCTTATTTCCAAGTTCCAACACTTCTTAGTCTCCTATCTAATATCCCACAATAGAAATTTGAAGGAAAATAACACTTTCTATAATACCAGTTTATAATATCCTGGGCCCATTTCACTAATAAGTAACTAAACCTAAGGGAAATATGGCCTCAAGAAAACCTCCTCGTATTTTAGAGGCTTCCAACTAGTAGTGAGGGTCTATGTTGGTATAATGGGAATATTATACCATCATTATCAAAGTTGAGCACAATAGTTCTAATAATAAATAAAGCAGCATAAACTGTATAATTCAATAGTTGTATTAGACAGGGTAGTGGAAATAAATATTCATATAATAATAAACAGTCAAAAACCTTAAGTAGTGTCATATATAGAAGATTTCATGTCTACACAAAATGAACAACCATACATGAAAGTAGGAAAATATACGATGCAACATATACAAAAGGAAACCAAAAAGGTCAAAAATCTATCTCCAAGGAATCTCGATCACTGACTAAATTATCTACTCCTATCCTCAGATAAATCAAGCATCCATAGTTGGTCACTTCCCTTAATCCCTACATGCATCCATCAAGTCTGACCAGGTACCAAATAGCAGTTCAAACAGGGTGTGATTAAAACTCAGTAGTCCACCACAAATAATGTCTAACAAATACAGTCTATGTGTATAAGATATAATAGTGTATAATGTATGAAAGAGGTAAATCTATAAAATAAAATTCTAATATGATCAAGTCCTGAAATATAAGCTATAATAAGAAGCATTCTATAAATGTGGTATAACTGTATATTGAAAGTAAACTGAGTAAAAACCATCAAATTTGGCTCATGCCAGTATATATGAACATATACCTACAATGGGACAGGAACCCAGGGCCTATGTTCGGGGTGTCCTCATTGATTCTAAGGAGCATATTCAGGGTAAACTCAGTAGAGACTTGATTGGAGCCCAAGGAGATAATATGAGGTGTTCTGTGTTTGGGGACATCAAGATGGATCCAAGGAGATAATATAAGGCATCTAAATTTCTGGAATATAAAAGTGAATAATCAGTTTCATACCAATTCATTAACATATCTAATACATTGATTGATTCCAAGGTTTATGTGCTGATTAGATTTCACATCAGTGAATTAGCTAGTATCCTATGAGTTCCCTCAAGGCATTCAATGTTAGGAATCCAAGGCTTAATCAATGAAGGACATTCTTATATAGAGATCCATGTTCACAACCATAATCAATCATATCATATAAGTGATAAAAGTGTCCATGTTAATGTTCATATCATTTATCAATTCCATTCATTTTATTTTAATGTTCCTTTATCTATAAGAATCTATGAGGGATGAGGAAAGAATCGATTCCCTATACAATTCATTACTTCAATTAAAATTTTCACTATAATGGAAACCAAACACATCCTAGTAGTTTTCTTAATAGGGTAAGTCAAGTAACCAATCCATTAACAAGTTCATAATTTTAACTAGTTCCTTCCCTTTATAAGCAGTCAAGAGAATTTAAGTTGACACACCACAAGGGATGATTTGTGTTAAGGTATCCAACCACTAATGATTTCAATGGGTCTCATAGCACTTTTAAAAAAAAATCACATAAAAATTTAAATAAATATTAATTTTACGATAAAATCTTGTAAATTATATTGTGGAGAACAATGGATCCATTTATAAACACCTAGACTTTTAAGGAAAAGTAATAGACCACATACCTTAACTTGATAGTAGACTCCTTATCTAGAATAATCCTTATATCTGG
This sequence comes from Viscum album, assembly GCA_963277665.1. Taxonomy (NCBI): domain Eukaryota; kingdom Viridiplantae; phylum Streptophyta; class Magnoliopsida; order Santalales; family Viscaceae; genus Viscum; species Viscum album. The sequence goes on from OY728140.1 coordinate 862,957,092, forward strand.
GATTGAATGAGAGAAAATTAGAAACTATAAAAACTTCTTGAAAATAGGTTATATTATGTTGAACCAATATAATTACAAATATAGAAAAGGAAATTGAGGAAGGAAGATACCAGAGTACGAGACTTATTGAGAGTCTTCTAATGTGATTAAGGAAATTCAATTCAGTGTCTGAATAGATAATATTCAAAAATCCTAGAGGATGAGGATATTAGTTCTCCCAATGAGTTACTCTGGGAGTGAAGGAGGGGGATAAGGAAAATTATTTTAATGCCTTAGAGGAAAAAATAGTAATTTTCCTTCTTTTTAAAGGATATTACTCTTTATACACATGGTTAGACAAACCTTTTTCCAACCATGTAGTTTCCACTATATAGGAACCTACATCTCGCATGGTTTAGGAACATAGTTAAACAAACCATGCACAAACCATGTTTTATTCCTCCATAATTTATTTTAGTTTTTTCACAGATATGCTGCCTATATTTCACATTTGGGATAACTATGATCCCCCCTTATAGTGACACATAGTTGAGGTGCATGGTTAGTTGTAACCATGCACTAACTGTGATACTTAAACTATTCTCAAAAAAATAGGACTTTGATCCCTGAACCAAGTTTGAACACTCTTAAATCCTCCATGACCTCTTTAGGCACTTCCATTTAGATAAAATGAAAGATTTAGATTGAAATTAAAAGGATATATACCACAAAAAATCTGGGATCTTACACCATTTAGAAATTACACCTAACATTTCTAAAGTCTATAACATCTTTCATGTTTTATTTTTTATAAAGTACTTGATAGACCTAATGCATGTAATTACCAATAAGGAAATATAGTTGGAACCTGACTTGTCTTATAATGAAGAGTCCATCCAAATTCTTGACACTAAAGAGAAAGTATTATGGAATCAAACAACACAATTGGTGAAAGTACTCTAGAGGAATCACAAGTCAAAAGAACAAAAATGGGAACCTAAATAATAAATGTTAAAGAACTACCCATATTTTTTATGAAATAACATGTATCCCAAATTTTGAAGTTGAAATTATTTAAGGGGAGGAAAATATAAGATCAAAGATTCTTCTATAATAGGTAAACACTATACCCAAAAAAAATGTTTCACAATTTATATTCTATTACATAATCATTATATATTTTATTTATAAATTTATTTAAAAGTTATATTTCTAATTTTATAAAATATATTCCAATTTTAGATTCAAATATTGAGATTAGATTAATTTGAATTTTTTATGTTGTGTATTTTTACCTAAATAAATTAAATTTATGCCTTTTAAATAATTACTCTAATATTAATTTTCAACATATAAAAAATATTAATACTTATTTAATTATAAATTGAACAGAAATAAGAATAAAAATGTCTAATGTTTAAAAATATATTTTTCTACAAAAATAGTTTTGTATATCTTATGTTTTAATCTAAAAGTTAATTTTATCATATTTTTAAATTGAGTTAGATTTAATGGAATATAAATTAGGAATAATCATGTTAATTTATTATATTTTCATACTTATTTTAAAATATATTTTCTACTTATTTCGGTCACTTGAAGTTGTATGGTCAATTTCTTCATAATACATTCAATTTTTTGACCATGGAAAAAAGATTTTGTAAATTAGTTTCATAATATCTAGAATTGAATATTATTAATTCCTTTAATGTTAATTTAGAATATAATTTATATAGTTAAATAGGTTCTCCATTAATGGACTCAATTTAGAAAAGTTACATTAATATGTCATTTTTAGCCATTAAATTTACTATAACCATTTATTCCTAGTATTACTTATAGAATGTATAATATTATCATTCCAAAATATTAATGATTTAGTAAATAACCCTTTTATAAATTAAATACATGTTTGATTCCATTCATTTTAGATTATATGGAAAATGAAATAGAACCATCATCTCATGGAAGTGGTTGTCTACACATACACACGAAAGTCGCTCCCATTTCTGTAGAATGGAAATAAAGTAGAAAATAAATTATCTCATCATTTAAGAATTATTAAAATGTTATAAATATTTTATTATCTTAGTAAATAACCTTTTTGGACCAAACATGAAGTGGGTGATAAAAAACCAAAAAGTTTCGCTTCATGGAGGCAGTAATTCCTGCCCACACACTAATGACGATACTTATTGTTCTTAGTAGGTGGAAGAGAATAAATAATGGTTGTACCATTATTATAATAACATATCCACACAATAATTATTTTTATTTTATTATTATAATATGGTTATGGCTAGTTTATATTTGTAAAGAATAATAAATAAATGTTAAGAAAGGTGTGTTACCTAAAATGATTCTTTGAACTTCCTCTTATTGAAAGCCTTGGATTTGAGAGATGTAGAATTTTTATGGTGACCAGGGGAATCAGGTTGTGTAAATGAATTCAAGGAGATAAAATATGGTTAAAGTTTCAAGGAAATTTCTAAATTGGAGTTGATTATTAAATGTGTATAAGTGATCCTCCTTTTATAACTAAAGAGGAGAGACTTTTCCTTGGAAAATAATGTCAAGTAAGGGGTAAGAATGGAATGTCATGAAATTTAGGTGATTGAGGAAAATTAAAGTTTTTAATACATGTGGTTAAGAATTAAAAACCTAATAAATTATTTCTATATTGTTTAAATTTCATGTTCATTTAGGAAAATTCAAGCCACCTTAGATTACTCATTTAAACACGTATTACTCTTAATTAAATATTAATCATTTCAATTATTTTATTACTAAAAATATAATTATACACTTATTACTAAATTTTAAAATTATGATTCAAAATTTTAGATCCATTTAACCTAATTTATTTCACAAATATGAGAAAATATTATTTTAAATTAAACACACGTAACATGTAAAAAAATTAAATATAGTGTTTTTAAACATTAAACTTATGTATAAGATAAATTTTTTATGATTACTAATTTTTAAGACAGTAATTGATTTATTATAAAAAAACAAAAATTTATGTTTATTTATAATCATTACAAAACCTAATTTATATAGGAAAAGTTTTAATTAAAAGAAACAAATGAAAATAGTTATTAAATTATAATAAAATGTTTCTCAAGTGTTAAAGTATTAAATATAGAATTTATAAGTTCAAAAAAATATTTTAGATTTCCTAATTATACCCTTAAAATATATATTTTATCAATTAAAAAAATTTAAACTTTTAGGCCTTTCAAATGTACTGATAATGTTATAAAAGTCACCATTTTGGCAAAAATTATATTTTTTTACTATTCACCTAAAATCTATTATTTTAAAAAAAATCTTAAAAATACATCCTAAGATAAGATTTTTGTGATTGATTGAAAAATGAATTTTTTTTTAAGGTCCCATATCTGTGTATTCTAACCCTTTGTGTGTTTCTTAAGCCCATGGTGCTCAAAAGAGGCTTAGTGGAGGTTTGGTGGTGTTTTTATGATAAAATTTGGAAGTATGGAGAACTTATAAGGTAATTACAGGTTTATGGAATAAGTGGGTTTTATAGTGTAAGTGGGTTACAGTTTGTATTATATGTACCATAAACATTATTTTTTAAATTGGGAGTTTATGACATAAATCAGTTATGATTCAAAATGGTTGAAGCGATATGTTTTTCAATGAAATGTAAAATTTGACACACTAACAAAGTAAAATCTGCACTCGAGCACCAAAAAAGGTAAGAAACATCTTACTAATCTTGATGGTTTTATCATTCAGTATTCTACGAAGACTCGAAAATGCATTGATTACTCTATGTTGTATATAAATATTTTCACTAGATCCTTAGGTATTTGATTGGAGGAAATTAGCATCCCTCCACATTCGGTGCTCAATGAAAATCCATTTGTATTAGCACCCTATGAAGAAAAGGTCTCCTCTTCATTGGATGAATTGGACTCCCACCTTTGGATTGAGGAACAAGATGATAGGATTAAGCATAAAAATTGAACTAAGGAATTATACAAGGAGGACTTATACCCTTTTATTTAGGAACAAGAAAGGTTGTCTTTTGGAAGATATCATAACAAGGAAATATCTGTTGATGATTATTTCAATATCAGATAGAATATGTTTGATAGAGTGGAATTTGAGCTCAACTGAAACCCTGATTTTGATTATCTTCAACTTCAGTGGGAATAGTAATTTTGTAGGAATGGTATTTTTTATGCATTGTTTCACTTTTGATGTTTTCCCCGTTTTTTGGATTCAGGATAATGGGAATTTTCTGAAGTATGATTATTAATTTTCTGCTAGTTATTTTTGTTGTATATGTGTCAAATTTGTAGGGACTAATTTCCTATTGATATATGATGATGTTTCATGGGAAAATGTGTCTTTGGAAAGCCTTTTCTAGGACTAAGATGTACAGTTCATCTGGTATTGGACTCTATACATCATTGGATTTTATTTTTTCTCCTCTGATGCTCCTATCAGGCTGAACTGCGGGAGTATATCTGGTCTTTGGGGGTAGTTTGGACAACCATTGTAAAGTTTTGTTGAGGATTGTTGCACTAATTCGCTATCAGGGTTGTTCCAAGGTTTTTCAGCTCCAGGAGCTGTGGTACCCTACTTATGGTGGTTTCATTAGTGCTTTGTGAGTCTTAGGTCATCATCTTCTTCTCTTTTTTGGTGATGACAACTAAAATTATCTAGGGAATTCTTTATCGTGTTTCTGAGGTTTTTAAGGAAGTTTCATGGTTGATTTTTTATGAAATACATTACATGAAAGATTGGGAATGAGGGGTGGTTTGGGAAGAGGGTGTTATCTTCTTTCCATCAGTGATCAATATGGATTCAGAAATATAGAGAGTTAAGTAAAGACTTTTTGGATGTTGTATTGATGACAGACTAGTTATCTTCAATGAATTCTTGGGAATTAGGGGTTGTACCCTGGCCTTGTAGGGATGGTTTTGAGTTGCTTCATGAAAGTTATTCACATGGAAATTCTCAGGTTTCCAAATGGAAACTGGGAGATATAAATTTTTAAGATATATTCTTTCTCAACTGGAAAATATTATCCTTTTGTATGACTCATGGGATGGGCGGTTTCACACATTATAATGGAGTTTTCATTGCAACACATCCTAAAATTTCTATTATTGGAGATGATATGGTTGAAAAAACTAACCTAAAAATGTCACAAACTACATTGTTGACATTTTTTTAGGCATATATAACATGGTTATATCTTTGGTGTTCTATTTTTTTAGATGGCCGTATTGATTTCATTCCTGGGGTCCAGCAGCTTATAGCACAATTGAATGAAATTATAGTGATTTGTGATCTATGTGAGAGTTTATCTGCTATGTGATCTGGAAGTCTTCAATATATCATATTTTTCTACAAACTAGTTGTTTTTAGTGAATTCATAGGCATTGGGGGATATCCCATGGCCTTTTAGGGATAGTTTAGAGGTATTATTTGTCTTTTTTTTCCTCTTTTCAATTTCTATCTTGCTGGTACAAGTTCTTTGTACCTCATATAATCACCTAACTTTTAAATTTTTCTTAATAAATTTTGGGGAGCATGGTTTTTACTCATTATTCAAGCCATTTTTAGTTAAGTTAAATAATAATAATACTTATCTAGGTTTGTTGAAACTGTTTTCAATTCTAATACCATGTTAACTTTTTATGGCTTTCTATAGTTGATTCCTTAGGTTTATTGTGGTTGGAACCTGTGAATAAATGAATCATTTAATTCATTATTTAATAAGAACCATTTTTTGATAAATATAAATATTTATGGGGATGTAAGTGCTCATTTAATTAAAGTTCATATGCCTTATGTTGGAGTCCTTGAGAGACCCTTTGTGTGAAAAGGTTGGATGCCTTATTTTAGGATCTAATTACCCTGTTCATTATGCTTATTTTCTTGAGGAATTTTAGTGATCTAGATGTGATATTTCTATATGATATTATTCTTTATGGATAATCCTTGTATAGAAGATGATATATGAGGTAGGTATGATTGGATGATGTGGCAGCAGTTGATGCCTATGATGGAGAGTTATATTGGGATATGCATGTGGGTGTTGGGGATGGAACTAGAGATGATTGAACGAGTTGAAGATGGTATTACCCATTTCTGTGATACTATTATTTGGGATTCTTTCTTGTGAATCTATTTAATGGTTGAAGTCCTCATTTATTATTTTATCTTCATTCCTTTCCCCACATCTTGAGGTAGTTAGAAGTGCTTGGTTGCATGTTTCCTCTTATAGTAGCTTAGGATGTTTTCCTAGAGTACCTAGAATTATGAATAATTACAATACTAAATAATAAATTCTTAAACCATGGTATTGGTGATGATGTAATGTGAATTATAAAAATATGTTTCTCTTTAGAAATTATATACTTGATTTGGATATGCATAAAGGGAATGGATTTGGATTTGAAGGTTAATAATGTATAAGTTGGATAAATGTTGTTGGTTAATTAATGGATAATGAATCAATTAACATAAAGTGAATTATTCAATGAAAATAAGGTAATTTAATGTTGTTCCTTAAAATTATTATGTGCTTATAGGATATCTAGTCCCTAATAATGGTAATCAGGTGTCTGAGCAATGATAACTGTAGTTGAGCTTAGGACTAGGTTATGACCATAGTCTAGTTGTGAGTTATATTATATCCTATATATTTTGTGATTTCATATGCTACCCCACCATGTAGATTAGGTGTACTGAAACCTAGTGAAATCTGGGAGGGTGTTTACCCCAACATCCTGGTGGGAGGATGGATGGATGACAACCCCCTCTGGCCCCTCTCTCTTCTCTTGATAGTTATATGTGCTGATATTCATGGTAGTTAGTTCCTATATATGTGTGTAGAGAACGATAACGGATTTTGGTTATTTTAAAAAAAAAATCTATGGATATATTATCAGAAGGATTATTATAGGTATTATTTGTATAGGTTGTGATGGTTTGAGGTACCTTACTAGGTGTATGGGTTATAATGGATTGAAGTATAATATATAATGTATGATACATGTTATACGGGCTGTAGTGACTCCCAGAAACTACTTGGTTACTATAAGATGATTTGATATGTGATTATGTTATTCATGAGGTGTGTGTTGTGATACTTGGTCTAGGTGTCTATGGGTTGGATTATTTTATAGAGAGATGGATTAGGATGTATGATGTTGGGGCAGAGAAGGAAACCAGTGGGGAAGTGGTAGTAGGGTATCTTCATTATTGTTATTATATTATATAATTCCTTATATATGATACTTAGTGAGATATAGACATGGTGATACTAGGAATATATTATACTTGTTTATGTAGTGAGTTATTTTCCCTATTTTTACCGTGATTTAGCACGCATTCTTTAACTTTTGCACAAGAGGCTCCGGGGAGGACCCTACTGAGTATAATGTTATTCTCACCCTATGTAAATATAAACTATTTTTAGTTCAGTAAAATAAAGTTGTAAATTCAGTGAGATATTACTATATCAGGTTTTTTAGGATTTTTTTGGGCTTTTTGTTCATTCTTGAGTTTACCTTTTTAGTACGTGTATTTTTCCTTTCAATTGTTTTAGTGTTTTATGGCATTTCATCTCACTTTTTACTTCTTTGAGACACATGTCATATTCTCCACCTATTACTTTTATGTGGTGTATATAACTCCCATGAATATATTTTATGATTCTTATCCTTAAAATTATAGTGATTTACATATCCATTTTAGTATCTCCCTTTCATGGGTTTTATGGTTCAAAAGTTACCAAAGTGGTAAGATATTTTAGTCTCAAAATGCCTTCTTGGAGACCTAAGTTATGTAATACACCTATCTTCTTCTATGAGGGGTATATAATGCCCCTTTAACATGTTATATCATTAATAACCTTATTTTTATAAAATTATATGTTTCATTTAATGGTATTCATTCATTGGAATTATGATTCAATGTTACTAAAGTGGTAAGAGTTTTATGTTACAATCTCATCGTTTATCAGCATTGTTTTTTAATATGCTTATATTGATTAAATATTATGATATCTCTCTCAAGAAACTCATGAATTTTATTATACTATAGTTATTTATATATAATACATGTTTTAAATTTATTTTCCTATCTTTTTGAACTCAATATTTCAAAATGATTCTTATAAGAAAAATCGTCTTTATTTTTATCTTCGGTCCAAAACCCCTTTTTAATCCAAAATAATTTTTTCAAAAAAAATCAAAAACATTTTTAACATTCTTAAAATGATTTATTAAATAAATTTTTACCCATGTTTTAATTTTTCAAATTTTTTTGAAAGGAATATTCATGTAATTTTCCAAAAAATGCACGTTTATATTTTACCAACAATGTGAAAGGAATATTTTTTTAATGTTCAAAAAATGAATGGAATTTACCACTATCATAACCATTATTTTATTTGAATATTACTTTATAATTTATCAAGTTTATTTTAAAAGGAAATTATTTTGAAAATATTCTATTTTTGAAAAGGTTTTTTTTTAATTCAGGAAGTATATTTTCCTCAATAAATGTTTTAAATTATTTTCAAAGCTTTGTTTATAAGTTTAAAAGTTTATTTTCAAAGAAAATGACTTAAAAATATTTTATAATGTTTAGTTTTAAAATGTTATTTTCAAATAAAGGTTATTTTCTTCAAGAAACATTCCAAGTTATTTTTATTTCAAAATCATTCTCTATCTAAGATGACATCCTTTGCGGTTACTTATGATTTGCTTGTGATATGATCCAAGGATACTATTCTTATTATTTCTTTGAATGGTTTAGGTTTATGACAACATGATATTTATGAATCTTGTTTCCCTTCCATGTTTTATACCACGATATAATTCTTATGAATCCTGCTTCTTTTTTAACGGGTTATACATGATAAAAGTATTATGAAACCCACTTATTTTTCTATGGGTTATACCACGAATAATTCTTATAAACCCCACTCTTTTTACACAGGTTATACTATGATATAATTCTTATGAAACCTAATTATTTTTTCATAGTTTATACCATGATATAATTATGATGAATCCTTCTTCTTTTTCCATGGGTTATACCATGAAATAATTCATATGAAACCTACTTCTTTTTTAATAGGTTATACCATGATAGAATTCATATGAAACCCTCTTCTTTTTAAACGAGTAATACTATGATAGAATTATTATAAAAACCACTTCGTTATCCATGGGTTATTCTATGATAAAATGATTATGAACCTATTTCTTTTACACATGTTATGTTATGATAAAAATTTTATGAAACCCATTTCTTTTCATGGGTTCTAATATGATGAATTTTTTATGATCTTGTGGGAAAAATGTGTATGATTTTCATTATATTGTATGTGGGAATTATATCCCCATCCAATAATTGGGTAATTATTAATGTTATATGATCTCAAATGGTACAAAGAAGGTTATCCCAAGCCTAAGAAAGGTTACATGAGAGATTATCCAAAACCTGAAAGAGGGTACATGGGAGGTTATCCCAATCCCAAAAGACGGTACATGGGAGGTTATCCCAAGACTTAAAGAGGGTACATGGGACGTTATCCTAAGCCTATAGAAAGTACATGGATGGTTATCCCAATCATATAATGTTATGAATGTATTAGTGGGTAGGGTTGACATAAGATTTTCTATGATTATGTATATGCCACAATTCTATGTCTTATGAAAATTTTATGCATTCATAGATCATGTTCTTTGATTTCATTATGATTTATGTCTTATGAACTTCCAATATTTATGACATGACCCAATATTATGATCTTTGATATGAAGGTTATTGTTTTCAAATGTTATTATCATGTTATCATACCCTTATGTTCATGTTATGCTTACGAATCTCCCTTATTGACATTTACTACGCATCTAAGATCACCATTTCTTATGTTTCATTTCCCTAGGTTATGAAAAAATATTTTAAGAAAGTTATGTTTGTAAAGAGTTATAAAGGGGAAGATATTTATGTGATATGTTGAATATCTTCCACCGAATTAGATTATTGTGTACCTAGTATCCAAAGGCACTAAACTATTATGGTCCTCATGTGTGTGTTTGTGTAATAAATAGAATATTCATCTAGAAATATGTAATATCTATGTATGAAAATACTAGGTTACTAGAGTTGGTATCAAAGGAAAGTTTTAGTTAACCTTTGGAAACTAGGATGATAAAACTTTAGTCAAATACCTAGGTATATTTATATGGATGTGTCTAAGGATGTATTTAAGGATAGGTAAAAGGATGATTCAATGTATATAAAAATATCCTAAAATTTTGTTAAAGGATAGAGTGGGTGGTTTCTAAAAAATTACATCCACGTCTGGATACTAAAAGTGGATTTGGCTCTATCATAGAGGTATCTAAGGTTAATATCCCCAAAAAGGGTGTGTTGAGATAAACTCATTCATCACCTGGTTTATGAAAACTGGCCTTGCTACACACCTAGTTTGACACTCCCAGGGTATATGCTTTGAAAATTCACAAAATCTTCATAAACCATCAAGAAGGATTTAAATAGATGATGACTATGAATGACTTAGGACAAAATAAGGTGTTATAGATTAAAAATAAGGTTTCATGATTTAGAAGACCTATAATTAATTTTTCATGATTATGTGGTTCCCCACTGTGATTATTATTACTCAAACTATGCTTTTTGGTTTTAGTAAATGGTGGGAACTAGAAGGAACTGGATCAACATAGAATGTGATAGAAAATGTTTTGATGATAAATCAAATGGGATGAAAAGTGGAGTGAAGGATATTGTGATTATTTCTAATCATTTATTAGGATATATGATTAAAAACTTTCACCTTAACCAACTCATAAACTCTCCAAAGAATATATGGATAAATTTTGTTGAGAGTTTAGGTGGTGGAGACTATAATGGAAGGAATATTTTGTTTTCTATATTATGAGAATGTAGGAATAAGTTGCCAAGTGGATGTTTAAGATGAATAGGAAGATGTTTTGATTGTGTAAAAGAAGGTCACAAAGCAAGTAATTATATAGGAAAAATGAAAATTTTGGTTAATTCAAAGGATGAGAATAATGTTCTCCCTAAGATATAATCAATAGTTGAATGTTTAAAATGTGTAAATTAGGAGCATTATTCAAATTTATTTCCAAAAGGTAAGGATCATGAAGAAAATCAGTAAGGTGGTATGAGTAATGGTTATACTACTGATGATAGAGAGACTACAAATGACGTATAAAAGGTATGGGATATTTTTATAGTATTGTTTATGTTAAACATGATAAGTATGAATAAATTTAGGTTGATTAATGTTAATACATGATTCATATTTCATATTTTAGGAAATATGTATTAAGGAATAAGATGGAGAAGTCAAGTTAACAGTTTAAGAAGTAAGAGGGATGATTGAAGTGTTTATGTATTGGAATTAAAGAATTATTTTATATGAATCGTGAAATATATGATGTTTTTTAAGTATAAGTTTTTTATTAAGGATTTAAAAATACATTTTGAATGGTGGTGATGAACTAGAGAAGTGATTTAATGGAAGGGTGATATTTTAATTAATGGAAGATAACCATTAATATGTTCCTGAGGTTTAGAAAATAGTTTTTAGTTTGGATAAATAGATAATTGATATGAATAAAGTAAATTTGATAGTATTGATGACCATGGAAATGATTAATTATGTGTGGACAAAGTTTTTTATGTTTTCATTGATAGATTTCATGACATTATTAGATTTATGGAATATATTCAATAATTTGTTGTTTTATTCAAGAAATGAGGAAGTCTGTATGTTTTCATTAAGTTTCAATGGTAATTCTAGTTGTTACCATGATTCAAGAAAATATATGACTAAGGTATTCACATATTTGGTATGTGACAATCAAGATCTACTTTATGATATTAGGGGGATTAATGTTAAGTTTATTTTGAGAAATTTAGTCACCATATTTATAAATTTTTAATTTTGGAAGGGTTATAAGGTTAACCATTTATGAAATTGTTTAATTTGAACTCTAGATGAGGTTTTAGAGATTAATGTATTAATTCACCATATGAAGATTTATCCAAATTTGATAACTTGCACTACTACAAAAATAGGATTTATCGGCGCTCAAAATGGGATTTATTAGAGCTAAAAAAGCGCTGTAAAGCTCAAAGCTGATAAAGGGGGTCCCCTTTATCAATGATAAATAAGTGTTGATAAAGGGATACTTTATCATCACTAAAAAAGCGCTGATAAAGGATACCTTTATCAGTGCTAAAAACGTGCTGATAATGGGAGACTTTATCAGAGCTAAAAAGGCACAGATAAAGGGCCACGTTTTCAGTGCTAAAAAAGCGCTGATAAATGTATTTTTTATCAGTGCTCTTTTAGCGCGGATAAACTGATCCTTTATCAGTGCTTTTTTAGCGCTGATAACTTCCCTGCCTATTGCAACAAAAAATTCTACAGCAGCACACCCAAACAACACCTGCAAAAAAATCAACATCTCAACAAGTATACTCATACAAAATTAACACATAATTCATAAGGTAATTACACCAAGTATACCCATAAAAAAAGTATACCCATACACCATTAACAAATAATTCATAAGTTAATTAAATACATAAAGAATTTAATTCAAAATTCATGGGGTTGGGGGGTGTTCAGGGGTTTGGGGTGGTTGTCCAAGGGGGGTAGGGGTGTCCAAGGGGATGGGGTGTCCGAGGGGATAGGGGTGTCTAGGAGGGTGGGGGCGGTCCTGGAAGTTGGGGGGCTATCCAAGGGGGGTGGGGTGGTGTCCAGGGGGTGGTGGGGGTTGTCCATGAGGGTGGGGGTGTCCAGGGAGTGGAGGTGTCTAGGTGGTGGGGTGGTGTCTAGGAGGGGGTGTCCAGGTGGGCGGGTCTAAGGGGTGGGGGGTTGTCCAGGGGGGGGGGGGGGGGGGGGGGGGTTTCCATGGGGGTGGGATGGTGTCCAGGGTGTCGGGGGGCTTTCCAGGGGGTGGGGGTGTCCGAGGGGTGGGGGTGGTCCAGGGGGTTGGTGGGGCTATCCAAGGGGGTGGATGGTGTCCAGGACGGTGGGGGTGTCCGTCCATGGGTGGGGGTGTCCAGGGGATGGGGGTGTCCAGGTGGTGGGGTGGTGTCTAGGAGGGGTGGGGGTGTCGTCCAGGGGGTTTGTGGGTGTCCAGGTGGGGGGGTCCAAGGGGTGGTGGGGTGTCTAGGGGGTGGGTGGGTTGTCCAGGGTGGGGGGGTTCCATGGGGGTGGGATGGTGTCCGGGGTGTCGGGGGGCTTTCCAGGGGGTGGGGGTGTCCGAGGGGTGGGGCAGTCCAGGGGGTTGGTGGGGCTGTCCAAGGGGGGTGGGTGGTGTCCAGGAGGGTGGGGGTGTCCATCCATGGGTGGGGGTTTCCAGGGGATGGGGGTGTCCAGGTGGTGGGGTGGTGTCTAGGAGGGGTGGGGGTGTCGTCCAGGGGGTTTGTGGGTGTCCAGGGGGGGTCTGGGGGGGGGGGTTGTCCGGGGGGGCTGTCCATGGGCGTGTCTAGGTGGGTGGGGGTGTTCAGGGGGTTGGGGGGGCTTTCTAGGGTGTGGGGGTGTCCAGAGGGGTGGGGGTGTCCAGGGGGTGGGGTGGTATCCAGGGGTGGGAGTGGTCTAGAGGGTTGGTGGGGTTGTCCAAGGGGGTGGGGTGGTATCCAAGGGGGTGGGGGTGGATGTCCATGGGGGTGGGGGTGTCCAGGGGGTGGGGGAGGTGTCCAGGTGGTGGGGTGGTGTCTAGAGGGGTGGGGGCATCCAGGGGTTGGGGGATGTCCAGGGGGTTGGGGTCCATCCATGGATCGTTCTCCTAAAGGATCAGCACAATCTGAATGCGTTTGGTCAGATTTACGTACGTCAGTTGTTGTTTTCACTTAAAATTCAGTCCATTTTAAACAAAAGAGAGACACTTTGAGTGATACAGGACACATCGTGCCTCGGATTGAGGCAAGGTTGACTCGTACACATCAAAAATGACCCATGGATCATTATCCTAAAGGTTAAAAACAATCTGAATGCGTTTGGTTGGATTTACGTACTCCAGTTGTTGTTTTAACTTAAAATTTTGTCCATTTTAAACAAAAGAGAGACCCTTTGAGTGATACCGGCCACACCGTGCCTCATATTGATGCGGGGTTGACTCGTACACATCACCAATGCATCCATGTATCGTTCTCATAAAGTATAAACCCAATCCTAATGTGTTTGGTTGGATTTCTGTAGGTCAGTTTTTGTTTTCATTTAAAATTATGTCCATTTTAAACAAAAGAGAGACCCTTTGAGTGATGTTGGCCACACCATGCCTCATATTGAGGAAGGGTTGACTCTTACACATAAAAAATGACCCATTGATCGTTCTCTTAAAGTATCAACACAATTCTAATACATTTGGTCAGATTTTCATACGTCAGTTGTTGTTTTCACTTAAAATTATGTCCATTTTAAACAAAAGAGAGACCCTTTGAGTGATACCGGCCACACCGTGCCTCGGATTGAGATGGGGTTGACTTGTACACATCACCAATGCACCCATGGATATTTATAATAAAGTATCAACACAATATGAATGCATTTCGTCGGATTTATGTAGATGAGTTGTTGTTTTCACTTAAAATTATGTCCATTTTAAACAAAAGAGAGACCCTTTGAGTGATACCGGCCACACCATACCACTTATTGAGGTGTGGTTGACTCTTAAACGTCAAAAATGATCCATGGATAATTTTACTAAAGGATCAACACAATATGAATTTGTTTGGTTAGATTTGTCTACGTCTGTTGTTGTTTTCACTTAAAATTCTGTCCATTTTAAACAAAAGAAAGACACTTTGAGTGATACTGGCCACATCATACCTCGTATTGAGTCGTGGTTGACTCATACATGTCACAAATGACCAATGTATAGTTCTACTAATGTATCAATATAATCCAAATGCGTTTGGTTGGATTTTCATATGTCAGTTGTTGTTTTCACTTAAAATTTTGTCCATTTAAAAAAAAGAGACCCTTTGAGTGATACCGGACACACCGTGCCTCAGATTGAGGCGGGTTTGACTCATAAATTTCACCAACGCACCCATGTATTGTTATCATAAATTATCAACACAATCCAAATGCGTTTGGTCAGATTTCCATAGTTTAGTTGTTGTTTTCACTAAAATATTTGTCCATTTTAAACAAAAGAGAGACACTTTGAGTGATACTAGCCACACCGTTCCTCGGATTGAGGCGGGGTTGACTCATACATGTCAAAAATTGCCCATGGGTAATTATAATAAAGGATAAACATAATCTAAATGTGGTTGGTTGGATTTTCATACGTCAGTTGTTGTTTTCACTTAAAATTCTATCCATTTTAAACAAAAGAGAGACACTTTGAGTGATACCGGCCACACCATGCCTCGGATTGAGGCGGGGTTCACTTTTACATGTCGCAAACACACCCATGGATCATTATCATAAAGTATCAACACAATACTATTGCGTTTGGTCAGATTTTCGTATGTCAGATGTTGTTTTCACTTGAAATTTTGTCCATTTTAAACAAAAGAGAGACACTTTGAGTGATATCGGCCACACCGTGCCTCAGATTGAGCTAGGGTTGACTCGTACACATAACCAATGCACCCATGGATCTTTCTATTAAAGTATCAACACAATAAAAATGTGTTTGGTTGGATTTCCATAGGCAGTTATTGTTTTCACTTAAAATTTTGTCCATTTTAAACAAAAGAGAGACACTTTGAGTGATACCGACCACACTGTGCCTCAGATTGAGGTGGGGTTGAATCATAAACGTCATAAATGACCCATGTATCATTATAATAAAGGATCAACACCATAATAATGTGTTTTGCTGGATTCGTGTATGTCAGTTGTTGTTTTCACTTAAAATTCTTTCCATTTTAAACAAAAGAGAGACACTTTGAGTGATACCGGCCACACTGTGCCTCAAATTGAGGCGGGGTTGACTCATACACGTCACAAATGAACCATGTATCGTTATCATAAAGGATCAACACAATATGAATTCATTTGGTCATATTTTCATACATCAGTTGTTGTTTTCACTTAAAATTTTGTTCATTTTAAACAAAAAATAGACCTTTTGAGTGATATCGGTCACACCGTGCCTCGGATTGAGATGGGGTTGACTTGTACACGTCACCAACGCACCCATGGATTGTTATACTAAAGTATCAACACAATATGAATGTTTTTGGTCAGATTTCCATAGGTTATTTGTTGTTTCACTTAAAATTATGTCCATTTTAAACAAAAGAGAGACCCTTTGAGTGATACCGGCCACACCATGCCTCGGATTGAGGCAGGGTTGACTTTTACACGTAAAAAATTACCCATGGATCATTATCCTAAAGGATCAACACAATCTTAATGTGTTTGTTCATATTTGCATACATCAGTTATTGTTTTCACTTAAAATTATGTCCATTTTAAAAAAAAGAGAGACAATTTGAGTGGTACATCATTCTTGCATGTTGCTGGTTCATTTCATCTATTAAAATGGGAAATGACTCATTAGAGAAAGGATGTTTTATTTAAAAACAATTATAGTTTTCCTATGAACATTTACATACAAAAATGTTTTATCTTTTGATCCCCTTAACCCCTCTCAAAAATGAATGCCAATTGTACATGTCCCCAAGTCATATCTTCATGATATTTGTGTACAATCTACCATTAGGTATGCGGCCCACTAATTTCTGAACAAATATATATCATCTTGTGAGTATGAGGCTTTTCGGCAGTCATAGTAGTACTGCAAAATATAAAAATAAATACTTAATAAATTAATTAAATGAAATAGTAGTTGTTTTTGAAAATACCTCTTTAGGGATGCTAGTTTGTTGATGAAAAATGATCTCTTTAATAAATTTACAAACATAATAACTGCAATCATTATCGTTTGTTTGTTTTGAACACTGAAAAAAAAATTATCATTAGGATAATAAGTAACTTGTGTTTATATGTGTTTGGATAGTGAAATTTTATTATATATACCCCGATATTTTTCCAAACGTGGTACTTGCTCACCTCCTTATGTGTAGCCCCTATCCTCATTCCTTTTCTCAGACAATAATGATACACCGCCCTATCATAACAGAATCCTCAGTAAAAGATAATAAATTTTATTACTTGATGTTTAGACCTAAAACGTAGGATGTAGTGTCTTACAGATTCACAAACTCCATCATGTGTGGTCAGTTTGATGGATATCCTTGATTTGAATCCAGAAAATAAATCTTTGGAGTATCCAAGTTCACCGAAATTTGTAGCCAATGTTGCCTACAAACACAAAAAGGAATAAGTAATAAAAGAAGTGAAAATATAATTGATATTCTTTAATCATAGAGTTTTACCCCTGCATGGTTGGTATTAGGAAGAGTCTGTCATATATAATCTTACTTTCAAATGTTTTCAGCAATCCGTTCAGTATTTCATCTTTTTTTGATGCCTCAAATTTCGTTAGATGTGTTGATGTAGTATGAGGACTAATGAGTCTGAATTTTGGCTCATGGGAAAATTCCTTCAACTGTTTTTCATATATACATCTGTCAATAATATAAAATGCATTTAGTCATAATTTTCACATTATATCAGCTTTTAGAAAATCAATTCATGAAAACATACCTCATATATATATATATTTACAACTATGACACCTAGACAACCATTTTCAAGGATCTCATTAACATTTTCAGCAGCAACGAAATCTTGACTTTCCTCTCCGTATATATTCTTTTTGAAAACCACTATATGACTAGTACCACCTCTTAACTTCATATCCACATGAGTCTTCAATGATAATAAATGTGGATAGAGAATAGGTGGTGTTATTGTGCTTTCATTATCTCTTTGGGATTGGTTGGTCGATCCTTTATATGGTTTTGAGCCAACGTTTGTCACCCCCTTCCCTTTCTCCGTCTATAATAACATTCATTGGTTCAGACCCTTTTTTCATTAATTGTTAAAGGTTTAGCTTGAAAAAAAACTAAATAAATACCTCTTTGTCTGCATGTACTCTTACAAGTTGTGATGTCCATGCCATGAATGTCCCAATATCCTTTTTGACCATATTAATATCATCGTCATCAAGTGGAATAGGTAGCTCTGCATTTGGCTCATGTGCTATAGTAATCATCACTTTTAGATGATCTTTCAGAAGTGGTCTATTATGTAGCGTGTCATATGGGATTTTGAACACTGTAGCCCTCGCTACAAGGTGATAGGTGGGAGTTGATAGATATAAATCACATTCATTATCACCCTGTAGAAGATCAATACAAGAAATGTATCAGTGTTTGTCTGATTCACATTTCATGGGAAAAATTATTAGAATATTTATTACCACGGATAAGACAACTCTTTAAGGGGAATGGCTCACCTCAAAGTTGTTAGGGGTGGGGTGAGATCTTCACATTATGGTTGTTCCTGAGTTGTGTCTTCTCCTTGCTTCCCACCGATAAAATTTGCTAGCAACTCTCCCTTCCATTGAAATCGTTCTTCAAGAGTTAATAGTCTTTAGCTCATTTGTTTCAATTTTTCATCTCAATCATCTATTTCTTTTTTTCTCAAGATATACTTGGGTTGTCACCCCAATCCATGCACCTCTGACATGATCGTATTATTCTGGCTGCTTCAAAGCCATCGATAATAGGTCTACATTCTCTACAGGAGTAGCTGATTCCTATGACTGTCGGATATAGGAAAATAACTAATTATTTTTAAGTAATAGAAATTTAAAACAAATATTTTTATCGTCGGGTCATACTTACACATATTTCTCACACTTTTTGTGTGTTCTCATCTACCAAATTCCCTTCCTTATTCACACGTGCCTCCTTCCATAGCACATGACATGGGATGGAAGTGTCTTTGTTTTTAGACTCATCAATCTACATATAAATATAGAAAGATAATTATGATGTTGTTTATTGGAACCTAACAATACTACTATAAATTTAAAATACGTACCATTTTCTTTTCTAGTGAATCATACCCATTACTTTCTTTACGATAGGGGTATGTTGGTTTTGATGCACATTCCTAATTTTTAGTATAGAGTTGTTATTTCATAAATAAAATATTTACAATAAAAGTAATGAATACATGTATCCTCAAACAATGTATTATCACCCACAATGTACCTGAAACTTGTCATCTCCACGACGGCCAATAAATTCATCCCATTCTTCTTGGTATATCAGGTGACCGTAGACAATGGGTGGGTGCGGGTTTATTTTACCTTTGGAATCTTTCAGGTGACATTTTGTTAAAATAGTGTGAAAACATCGATGAATCCTTCCTAAAATCCTTAGTACATAATTCTTGTGTGAATCATCCACTATAAATGTACTCTACAAGAGATTAAGAAGAGTAAGACCATGTTTCATTATTTTAGTTGCTAGTAAATTATGGAAATAATTTCATAATGTTACCATAATTTCTTCTAAGATCATAGCCTTCAGCCTGGACACAACATGGTTCCATGAATCTATGTCAATATTCACGTGTTGCTGAGTGAAAACTCCAATGTAACTAATAAACATATCCTTGTTGGGATTCACATATTGTCCTGGTGCATTCCATATGATATAAAATTTGATTCCTTTTCTTTTCGCCTTAAGAACTTTGGCTAGCACCATCAAACTATAACGCGCCTGTGTTTTCTACGACATCGATCCTTCATCATCAACCATTTCATCGATATCAACATCATCCATATGTTCATATGAAATGGTAGCAATGGCATGTGCTGATGGTTGTTGGACCTCAACACTAGGAACAACAAAAGGTTCAGAAACTTGTTGTTGCTCTACACTGTGAGCAACCGCAGCAGCAGCTTGAGAGAGTTGTTCAGCCTCAAGGTTAGGAGCACCAAAACGTGCAGAATTAATTATCTACAAAAGTGGTTTAATAGTTAATTTAGATTACATAAATTCAGTAATGATAAAATAATAACATGAGATAACAATATCTATATTACAGACAAAATATAACTTGTTTATTGAAATCTCTCTTTTTTCAAAGGCTGAAGGGATTTGACACCTCTATAGATTATCCAAATACCTTCATTGCGGTCTCCTCTAACATAAAAACATCATCTACATTGGGACCACTGCGAAATGATTACGACGTACCACTAAAAGGATCATCCTCAACTGAATTTTCATCGGAATCTTCAGTAGTTTTGAACGATAACAGAACAATCGACCACTTTCGTTTTGTGGGATCTGGAACATAAAAAACTTGGACCGCTTGTGATGCCATTATAAACTGTTTGTCTTTGTACCCTTCTTTACTAAAATCAACTTTCACAAATCCTCATTCATCTATTTTAACACCATTGTTGTTATCAACCTATTTTCATTGAAAAATCAGCAATTGAAATGTCATATAATACAACTCCCATATTTGTTTGATAATGACAAAGTATGACATATTTTCATAAATTGGATTTCTATCCTTACTACCAGAAACATGCATTGCTTTAGCCACAAGTGTTACTCCACTATTTTTCATGGTACTATCTTCATTATGTTCCTCTGTATAGAATATATAACCATTAATTACATAACCATTGTAAGAAAATACATACAAACTTGGTCCGGTGACTAGCCATCGAAGTTGTTTTAAAATTGAATTCGGATTTTCATCCAACTCCTTAAAAATATGGTCCTAAAACCATCCTATAAACTGGTGATTATGTGTATTTGATATCCATTTTTCAGCCCTTGATGGATTCAACTACCAAAGAATTTATTTTTGAGTTTCAATATATGGAGAAGCCTCCCAATTGTTATGCAAAACATAAAGGTGGGTCTGCTTTTGATCTGTAATACTGATTGTCACAACATCTTTTCCAGAAATTCCCTTACCCTCAATGCGTCCAGTGTGACGATATTTTGGGAGACTAATGATTTCCACATTAGATAGGTATTCGGTACAAAATTCAATGGCTTCCTCAACAATATATCGCTCCACTATACAACCCTCTGGCCAAATTCAATTTTTGATATACCCTTTCAAAATATTCATATATCGTTCAACGAGGTACATCCATCTATAGTGCACAGGACCACAAAGTCGAAACTCTCTCACCAAGTGAATCATCAAATGAACCATCATATCAAAGAATTTTGGCGAGAAGAACATTTATAATTCACATAATATGATGAAAATTTCTTTTTCCATAGAAGGAATTTTCGTCGAGTCTAAAACTTTGCTACATATAACTTTGAAAAAGAAAAAATATTTGGTTAACATATGAAGAACATTCTTGGGAAAAATGAAACGTAAAGATAGAGGAATCAGATCTTTCATCAAAACATGGCAGTTATGTGATTTAAAACCTTTTAACTTCAAATCATTCATTGACACAATGTTCTTGATATTTTATGAATACCCCTTTAGAACCTTTACATCATTCAAGAAGTTGAAAAACTGATATCTCTCCTCCCTAGAAAGAGTGTAAGCAGCTGGAGGAAGAAACATTCGATTTTCACCCTTCACAGGAGCCAAATATTCTCGTATTCCCATGTCAAACATGTCCAACCATGCCTTAATTCCATCCTTTGTTTTTCTAGGGGAATTTAGCAATGTTCTGATAACACTATAACATACATTTTTTCCACATGCATCACATCAATAAAATGTCTGATGTACAAACAATTCCAGTATGGTAATTCAAAAAAAACTGATCTCTTTTTCCAACCGATTTTCGTAAGGTTTTTCGAAAATGGTTTACCATAAACAGTGTTTACATCTTTTACTTTCTCAAATATTTGATCACCTATTAGTGGAGATGGTGATGTGCATTGTTTTTAACTTCCATTGAATGATGTCATCCAAGATTGGTACTTATGCCGACGAGGTATAAATATACGATGTCCTAGAAACATAGATTTTGATGAATGTTTCAACCTAATTGGTTATGTATCTTCTTCGCACACACGACACCCTTGAGTTCCTTTAATGATATAGCCTGACAAATTTTTATAAGCAGTTAAATCATTTATTGTCCCATACCACATCGCTCTCAACGTGAAGTATTCACTTTTATAAGTATCATACAACATAACACCTGAATCCCACCATAACTTCAAATCCTTGATCCAAGGATCTAGATAAACTTCAATATCGTTACCTGGTTGTTTTGGTCCTAATATAAGCATAGATAACATGATGAATTTCCACTTCATGCATAACCAGGGTGGAAAGTTATAATTTACCAACATAACAGGCCATGTATAGTAAGTTCTGGTTTGAAAATCAAAAGGATTCACTCCATCTGTAGATAATGCAAGATGAAGGTTTCTCAACTCTTTTCCAAATTCTGGATACTCATGATCAATTTTATTCCATTGAGGAGAGTCGGCCGGATGACATAATTTCCCATATTTATTTCTTTTATCTCCATGCCACGACAATTGTCTTGTAGATTCTTCACTTCTATATAGATACTTAAACCTTGGAATGATTGGAAAGTACCATACATCTTTCATAGGATTGGATTCATCTTTCTTGTATCAAGAAGCACCACACTTTGGGAATTATGTAAGTTATTTGTTCTCCTTGCGAAAAAATATATAGTCTTTTGGGCAGGCATGTATTCTTTTAGAAATCATACCCATCAAGCGTAGAATTCATTTTGCTTCAGATGTCCGGCTTGGGAGCTCATTATCTTCCGGGAGCATGTCATTCAAGAGAGCAAGTAGTTCCGTAAAACTGACATCACTCCATCTGTTGGTTGCTTTCAATTAATACAACTTCAGTACAGGTGACAATGCTGTATATTTAGTGCAACCATCATACAATGGCGTCCTTGCACAACTTTTTAACTTCTCAAACGATTTTTTGCAATCACGGAGTTCATCTTCAATTGTCTTTGTCATTTCCTAAATACGATCTTCATCATCATTGACATCTGTAATCACATCCTCCATACAGTTTTCTTCATTATCAATATTTTTACTCATAGCTGATGATCCATAAAACACATTTTTATCCCAGCCAATAGCTATATTCACTTTTTCTATGTGTTTATTCCAACATTTATAACTCTAATCTATTCCGTTACATATCAAATGTTCTTCCAACTCCTCTAGAGTAAGTAGTCTAGAATAACAACAATGTAAACATGGAAAAAGGACTTGAGAAGGATCCTTTGCGTGATCCTTTTCAAACTTGATGAACTCTTTCACTCTATTCTCATACTCTATTGTCAAATGATTATCATCCATCTAATCTTTATTCATCTCCATCCTATTTGAATCTCAAATATTAGTATTTATGGTTAAAATACACAAAAAAAACTTCCAAATATAGTAGAAGATAACCACTTACTTATAAAAATAGTGATTAATAGAGCCTAACCATTTCCAATAAAGATTTGGAAATCAACAGAACCAGGATAAACCCCCAATCAAAATCAACACAGTTTCCAAACACAATGGGGTTCGCGAGGATAATCACTTGTGTCATAGATGGTAAAACTCACATTACATCATCCTCTATGGCTCATACTCCTCTATCAGTTCAACCCTTCTATGGTCAACTAGTCCATCCTTTTAAACCTCACCAACCTAAAATACATATGGATGAAAACCAATACCCAGATCTATAAGTAAAGAAAGGATTCTCATAATCTCTACAATATGGAATTCATTAAATATAATTACTTTATATTCATTATAGTTTCCTCAAATCACCCCAGTTCAAACACATGAATAATCAAGAATGATACATATACCACTCCTAGGTCTCTACTCTACATTCAATATCATCATACCTAATATTTTTGGTAAGCTCAAGTTACTTAATTTAAATCACAGGGGGGATAATCACTTGTGTCATAGATGGTCTCCCATGTTATTCCCTATGAAAAATTTAAAAAATATTATTGACCTATCATCCCATTAAATCATCATGAGTGTCTAATTCCAAACTCCATAGTAAGTGTAATATCAGAAGAATATATATTAATAAATTACCCCACATCCACTTCCCCACTAATCTGGTCATTCTCACACTCTAATGGAATATTTCTTATGCTTCAACCTCTTCTATATAATCTCAAAACCATATATCCACACATACACATGTCAAAAACACATAAAAAACCATATCCACATCACAATCACACATCACATCCTCATCACAGTATGATATCATGAACATGAAGGACATAAAAATCATACTCTCCTCCTACAACGCACAAACCCCACTATGTATCCACACGAAATACACATAATCATGTCAACAAGAATATATATACACCAAAACCTAAAATCGTTATAGGTCGTATATATACACCCACTATAAGCCATTACCACTCATACTAAGTGTGAAGGGGGAGAAGGGAAGAGGGAGTGGTTCTATATGTGTTCCCTCTATAACCTAGATATTGAGAAAAACACTTAGAACCAAAGTACCCATATGGATTTCAATCAAGTTACTCGACTCAAGTGGTGGTGCGTAATAAATAATAAGAAAATATAATAATTATATAGTCCAACATAAATCTTTCCTAAGGTTTTACACCGAACTAACACTACAAACACCCTATTCAGCCATTGACTTGTTACTACTACCCTCTTATAACCATTTCCATTATAATTCCACAAATAATCCCCAAAAAAATCACATAAGCATCCATATCAACACTAACAACTTCTCATTTCATTTAACATTATAATTTCTTGGATTTTTATTACCATATACATTTCAATTTTTAACCATTTTAATGTAAAACCAATAATTAAATCACTACCCACTATAATCCATTCATTAATCATTAATAAAATTTATTTTATCTTTAACCATTTATTAAACATAATTATTCCAATAATTATCATTAATCATTTAACAAACCATCATTTAATATTTCCAACCCATCACCCATTACTATTTTAATTTATTCCAACCATATTCCATGCCAAAAGGAAACTATCACACCGCCCAATAACAACTAAATTTTCATGACACAAAATACAACTGAACACATTCTAAAATCCATAAAACCACTTATTTTATGCCTAAATATCCATATCATTGCTATCATAACCACACAATAATCCATCAATCACTACTGTATTAATTACAACACCTCATGCTCCCAACCACATCAATCAACCATCACCCTTATAATCATAGTGATAAATACCCCATACATAGTATCATGAAAGGGAAAACATTTAAGAAATTCACTCTAAAAACTACCCCTTAAACATTCTATCTTATTAAAGTAGAATTTATAGTTTAAATATAACACTTTAATTACAGATTTCTATACAACCAATTAATTACCTACCCTAAGTGACTAGAAAATAATGAAAGGTGATTATAACATATTATTAGTAGTAAGAAATTCCTTTCACAACATCAAGAATAAATCACTTAGCAACAACACCAATAAATCCATAAATATATAAGAAATATTATGGAACTTCATAAATCACATGCAAAACTCCCTCTTCACTTTAATTTCCTTTAGTGTAATTCATTATAGTATTTAGGTTAATCAGTACTATCCATCCAATGGAAACAAAAAAACATGATAATTCCACAATTTACACATAATAAAGACGGATAAATTTCATGTCCCCAACCTCAACTAAAGATTTGACAAATATTTCATAAGAATGTGAAGAATAATCAAATAAAACATGACTTAACACATGAGGGTAATCTAAAAGTCCTATGTATGACCATTAACCATTAAAACCATAACAAAAAAACGCAAAAACTGAATCAACATTGTTGTCACATCCTTCCTAATAAGAAAGTTCCAGAAGAGAATCAATAAGAAGAGAAAATAAATTCACCTTAGAGGAGGAGAAGTAGGGAGCCTTTTGCGCTATGTCGGGAGGGGAAGGCGCGACCTCCAGGGGGAGGTGCATGGGAGGATCCTCTAACCATTGATAAATGGAGGAGTAGGGTTCGCGGGTAGTACGGTCGAGCGGAGAGGAGGATAAGTAGGGTTTGTAGGGAGGAGGATCCGCTGAAGGGGTATGATGGGGAGGATATGGAGTAGGGCTAGCGGCGGAGGTACGACAATGTGAAGATAGGGGGCGGCGGAGGTCCGGCAATGTGAAGATCGAGAGGGAGGGGAGTTGTCACATGGGTACAATACCGCGAGAGCTTTAGGGCACGATAAAAAAAGGACATTGTGCGATCGATTTTATAAAATATGGGACTATGGTTTTATCAGCGCTAAAAAAGCACTGATAAATCTTTCCTTTATCAGTGCTAAAATTTTAGCGCTGATAAAGGGTCTCTTTATCAGTGCTTTTTTAGCACTGATACAGGGCTTCTTTATCAACATTTTTTTTAGCGCTGATAAAAGGTGGCGCTTCCCTTTCCTGTTTTTATAGTAGTGTTGTGCTAACCATTTTTGTTATAAATAGAGATTAAAGTAATGAATTGTCATTATATTATGAATCTTGTGATCTATTACTGCTTCAGGCATTAAAAAATAATCTTAATTTCTTAGATTAAGAGATATAGAAATTTATTAAAGTGTAACCAATTTATGAAATTATGTTTATGATAAAAAGGAAAGATAATGCCTAAGTATATCACTCCCTTTTAAATTCTCCATCATATTAGGATGGTATCCCATTAATTTTCACTTATTTCAAACCTCTATTAGGTTCATGATGTGTTCTATGTATTACTCCTAAGTAATTACATACCTAATCAATCACATTAAAAAAACTTAGAGCTCATACCACTGGATCATGTTATTTCTTATGAGGAAAAATCGGTTGAGATTTTAGATCATATAGGGAAAATTATATGATACAAGACCACTCACCTGACTAATATTTTGTGGTAAAACCTCTAGATTGAGGAAGCTGTGTAGGAACATGAGGATGTAATGAGTCCGAAGTATCATTAGTTGTTAATACCAAAGTGATGAATTTTGAGGTAGAAATTCATTTTAAGGGGGGTAGAATGTAACACCCCAAGATTTTGTGAAATGTTTTTTTCAAATAAATTTAATATTTTTTAAATTTTTTTTACAAAAAAACCCCAATTTTATCTTTCCTTACCTGCAACACTGAGTTTAGATTTCATTACATGCAACACTAAGTTTAAATGAAATGTGACATACAATTAAAATATTATTATTTAGTTATCACCTATCTATTTGAATATGGAGTATGAATAAGATTAACTAAATTATGAAAATATACGTTTTACACATATATGTAAAATTAATTCTTTGGTGGCCAATTAATTATAAATTTAAATAAAACTATTTTAAAATAAAGGAAATCTTTTCCTGAAAATCTATTTTTATGGGTCAAACTTGTTTTATATTGATAAATTAAATAAATAAATTTTGTTCAATTATTTTAATTAAATTTATATATCATATATTCATTAAAAAATTTAACATTCATCTTATGTGTTTTATAGACAATAGATAAGAGTAAAACCAATTTTATGCTTAAAACTGTATTTTTCTAAAAAACCATTCTGTCTCCTTTTGCACACTTATTTTAAAACTAATTTTTGAAATATTTAGAAAATTTATTTGAAAAAATAAAGTTTATTTTTGAAATCATCATTTCAAAATTATCTTATTATTAGGCTCAAAAGTGGTCTTATATACCTTGAGAGTGGAGGTGAATCAAGGTATAAATATTGTTTTTCAAATTCTTCTTACCCCACTGGATATTAACCTCTTTACTATAAGGGTCACTTAGTTTTCTATTTAATGTTTATATTTTTCTTATCCTTTCCAAAATTATCTAATGATGATTCATATAAAGTAAAGAAAGAAATAAATCATAAGGACACATTTATTTTTACTTGGTTCACCACTACTAGATACTCCAAGCAGCATGCATCCAACAGTGTGTTGGTGCACCAAAATCACTAAGATCACTATTTTTTGGTTTAGGATAGTTCACTCATACCTAGTATCACTACCATTACAATTTTCAGAGCAAAATCATTGTCTCTTCTAGTTTACAGCAAATTATAATGTGAAATCTCCCTACTCTCTCAATAAAAGTGTGCCCACTAATCCTTTAGATGATTATTTATTTGATCACTTGAACCAATATTTTTTACACCAAATTTATTGCATCATTAAGTTACACTTTCATCCACTTGATGAATAACACTTTACCATAGATCTACTAGAAAATTCATTTGGGTTCCCATGATATTTACTTTTTTGAAAACCCTATTTCCAACCTTTGTTAAATTTCATAATTATTCAAAATAATATCATGCTTTCATGATGCTCTCAACTTTCATGAAGTTCACTAATTTTGAGAAGCTCTCATATCCTTTGTGAATCTCAATTCTTTCAAAAATCATACTTATCTTTCATGAAAATCACTTCTTTCTCAAAGCTCAATTTTCTTTCCTCAATCTCAACACTTTCTCAATGATCACCACTTTCACAAAGCTTACATAGCCTTCGTGAACTCCCTATCTTTGTGAAATAGATGATCATATGAAAACATTTACATAAGAAAAATACTTCTCAGGTCACCTTTTCAAATTCAAATACTTTGTGTAACATCATTTTACCTTTTCATCAGGTATGATCTAAACCTTGTTTTTTTTTCCTTTTTCATCATCTGGGTAGGGTTGAGAATGAATTGGGAGGATACTAGTGGTGGTGAAGTCACATATTTGCTGTAAATTTCCAGCACTAAAAATATTCGTGTTCAGCAGCCTTCTAGAGATTTACATGTTGTGTAAGGGGGTTACATGTCATGTAAATTCTAAAAATAATAAATCTTATTTTTATCAAATAAGTGATAGGTTTTTTGGATATTATGACGTGTAATTGGATTACACGTTGTGTAAAGTTCTGATGATTGTTTTTAAGCAAGCTATTTGGCTGATTTATCTTTTTTTCCTCCTCCAAACTTCCTTTCTCTCAACCTAGATCCTTCATTAGATGATTTTTGGGAGCCTCCAACCCCTATGGACCTTTTCATTAGGCAATTTATTGTTATTTAGATCATGATGTGTCTTTCCGAGTAATCATTCTTTATAAATATCCATCTATTTCTCTTTTACTTCCTTAGAGTTTGATAGATTATCTTGATTTTGATAGATCTAAGCTCCATGTTGTTGAGTCTCATTCATAGGCTGAGTTCTTAGATATTTTGTGCCTTCGTTCGTGTTGGTGGGTTTCGTTGTGGGTGTTGTGCTTCTGTGAGGAAGGTATGTGGTTTTGTCTTTGGTTTACAATTTGATTAAACTTTAATTTCTTAATTTAAATTCATTTTTATTTAAAATGAAATTTTTTAAATTTAATAAATTGGTTTCAATTGTTTTATTAAAAACCCAATTCTAGTGAATTGGGGTTTTAGTTCTCTTTGGCCTGAAATTGGGGAAAACCCCCCCAATTCTAGTGAATAAGGGTGTGTTTGTGGAATGGATGTATTTTAAAAAAAAATTAAATTGTTGAATTTAATTTTGAAAATGGTTTTGAGGGAAAATTGTGAAAAAACCCCAATTCTAGTGAATTTGGGGGTTTTTTATAAAATTGATGGAATTTGTTTGAAAATTAAATTATTGGATTTAAAAGTAAAATTATATTGTGAAATTTTAGGGTGAATTGATTTAAAATCCCTATTTTGTGAAAATGGATTAATAGTGGTTTTTATGGAAACTCAATGGTTTCATCATAAAAAATGCATGTTTTTTATTAAAATACCATTTTTGTTTTTAAAGATAAAATTGTTATATTTGAAATGTGGGAATGGAATTTAATTGTATTTTAAGTAGTCTTAAAATAAATTTCCCATAATTGTTTGTACTTGAGAACATGAAATCCTTAGGCCGTTAGTGTATTATACTGGAAAACACTTTATGACTTAAAACATTCTAAAACCACATATCATCACATCATCATTCCTTTGGAAATGGTTATGAGTTCCCTTTTCCTTATGCCCAAAGGGGTGTATGTATATACTTGTCATTTCATAGTGTTGGGTCCCTATAGGCTATAAATATCATACATATTTGGCACATGACCATGTTTCTCACTTGTCTATATTTAAAATGTATATATCATTCTTATAAAAAAATTATATACCTTGAGAATTTATATAAACTATTTTATATAAATGTGTTTATTTAATCCATTTTGTGGAAAGTTCCATTTGTGTAAATCACATTTTTTTAATGGTAAATACCATTTTTTAAAACGTATTTCCATCATTTGAAATGTGAAGCATGAATTTATAATGTATTTCTATCTTTCAAATTATAAATCATGATTTGTTTAAATATGATTTTTTAAATTCCAAACATGTTTATTTTAAAATTGAAATAGCGTTATTGGTTAATTTGATATTGGAATCTTGTTATGGAATATTTGGTGAAATCTTACTCGGATTTTTCTCACACCCTACTTGTTCATTTGGGTGTTTATATATTGTCTCCTTCCAGGTTCGAGTAAGGGGAAAGGGTATCTTGGAGGTAGATCCAGCTATTGAACCTTGGAGTTGAAGAGTTGTGTTCTTAGGGACTTGGTTTGTTTTTTCCTTATTTGGTACTTGGGTTATAATACTTTGGTCTTGCTTATGACTTGGTGACTCCTGGTACATTACTCCCAATAGAGTTTCTTTTGATATTCATATTTTCTTGTTTCTTTTACTTCTGCATGGTTAATGGAAAAACCTTTCCCACTTTCATATTATATAATTCCAAGTTCTAGTTTCCAACCCATGGGTATCAGGAATGTCCTTCTGGCTATGTCATGACTATCTTGGTTATCAAGTTACCAGGGCACCTGAGGTAGTTCGTGAAAAAGTTGTATCAGAGCTCTAGGTTGAGATTTTTTGTTGAATTTAGTATGTGTTGTGAAATATTGTCAAGAATTATAAGGTATTTGTGATTGAGTGACTCTAAAAATCGCACCACAATAAACCTTAAGTATCCAGGGGTGTTTTGGGAAATATGTTTTGTAGATTAGTTCTAGTATTTTCTCTATTTTGAGTTGGATATACTGAAATCCAAATCTAGTTTGTTCTATTATTTGGGATTATTTTCCCTCGTTACTCTATTTTATAATTATCTAACGTCTTCCTTGTTGTTTGTTGATGTTTTTTATCATCATTCCTATGATAATACGTGAGAATTGGATCTAGGAGGAAGCTTCTGCTGAACCACAGTGAGTGAATCCTCTAGTGGACCCAAATCCGTTTGACGTGACTCTACGCACTGTTCAAGCTCTGGGACAGGCACTATCCCTAACTCCCATTTAGGCTCCAACTGTGGAGCCTCAAAGGTACATTCTCAAGATTATTTCTCAATAGTTCCTTCACTAGAATACAACACCATTTAAAGGATAAAATGATCATCAAGAGGTTAGTTAATGGTTTAGTGGTATGAATCACTTGTTTGGGTTCTTAGACACACCCAATGAGATCAAAGTAAAGTGTTCCACCTTTATGCTAGAAAGACCGAGTAGAAGATAGTGGGACTCTATTGTAATAGTGAAGAATCATGTATACTTAGAGTGGAAATACTTTAAGGTTATTATCACTTACCATTTCTATCTAGAATTGATGTTTTTGGCCAAGACTATGGAGTTTTTCATACTGTAGTAGGCTGATAGGACCGTGATAGAGTATGCAGACCATTTTTTTGAGCTATTTTATTTCACTCTTGAGATTGTGATGAATGAGAAGAAGAAGGCTCAAAGGTTCGAGTTGGGAATTCATCAGGATATTCATTATCTTTTTTTTTTCTAAATTTGTCTTCATATGTTGATGCATTGGATAGAGTGCTTATAGTTGAAATGGACATATCTAGAAGGTCAAGGTTATTGAGAGTTTATTTCTCTCTTAGTGTCAGTGTGAGCTCCTTCAAGAGAAAGCATAAGCCTAATGATTGTCAAGGTTTTTCTCAATATCAAGGTCATTATAGACCTCCTTCAGTACCTGGAAGATGTCCTTTGGTTTTCTAATAATAGTGTGGCAAGGCAGGACATTTAAATAGGTTATGCACTAAGAAACCCAAGAATTGTGTCTCCTGCGAATGTTTAGGGCACTTGAAAAAATTCTTCCATATTTATTCCACTCTTTATAGTGGAACAGGATCATTATATTCCTCTAAAACTATGGGGAAATCATATACTTCATGTGAAAAAGGGTTACAATCATAGGAATCTATAATGAAGCCTCTTCACACAATGCAAGAGTCTCTAGAGGAAGAGGATATGGGTCAAGTGACCATGAGAGGTACAATTACTATAGCTTCATCATTAGTGACTACTCTATTTGATACTAGTGAATATCATTCATTTATTTAAAACTTTATTGTTAATCTAATAAATCTCCCTATGGATATTTTTTCTCATGCAATAGAATTACTACACCCCTTAGTATGAAGAGAGAGTAGGGTATATGTATTCCTAGTTTTGTTTTCTCTCTATAATATGTTGAGCTAGCTTGGAATTTTTTGGTTCTACACATGAAACCTATTGATATCATTATTGGGATGGATTGTCTCATTGCCAATAAAGCTCATATTCATTATTATCTTTGATTGTTCACCTTCACTACACCTAGTGTTGTGTTTCATGTCTTTCAAGGAGAATGAGACCCAAGGTTGAGTATATATGTACCTTCTTATACATAGTTTAGGAAAGTAATATTGGTGGTTTCCTTTGATATGAAACATGAATCTTTGATTGGTGATCTCCCTCTAGTTGTAGTTGAGTTTCCTGAGGGGTTTTATTATGAATTCTCTAGTTTTCCACCAGTAAGGGAGGATGATTTTTCTGTTGACTTAATTCCTAGTATTTAACTAGTTTGAATTCCCTATTACTACATGGATCCAGCTAAACTGAAAGAGATAAATTACCAGTTGAATGATATTTTAGAGAAAGGATTCATACACCTGAGTGTGTCTCCTTTGGCGGCATCTATGCTCTTTTCTAAGAAATTTTATGGTTCACTTCGCATATGAATCAATTATCGAAATCTCAATCAAGTGATGATAAAGAACAAGTATCTATTACCAAGGATAGATGACTTATTTGCTTGTTTGAAGGAGGAAAAGTGGTTCTAGAAGATTGATCTTCACCATGGTTACCATCAGATGAGGATAAAATAATATAAAATTTATAAAAATACCTTTTATAGGAGATACAGTCATTATTACTTTATCATTCCCTTTAATCTAAACAATGATCCTACAGTTTTAATGGAATTAATTAATAAGAATTTCCATCAGTAATCGGATACCATTGTGGTAGTATTTTTGGATGAAATCCTCATTTACTCTAAACCTAAGAAGGATCATGTGCATCATCTCATAACAGTTCTGAGTCTGCTGAGAAATCACTGACTTTGTGCCAAGATTTTGAAATGTGATTTTTGTATTTGGGAAGTGAAATTCTTGGGACATGTGGTGTCAGAATAAAGAATATAAATTGATCCTGAGAAGGTGAAGGATGTTATGAATTTTTATTAACCACGAAATGTATTTGAGATTCAGAGCTTCTTGGGATTAACCGGATATTATCATTGGTTTTTGAAGGGCTTCTCAAAGTTGGATTCTCTAATGACTACTCTAACTCAGAAGGGGGTGAATTTTTATTGTAATGATAAATGTCAAAATTCTTTTTTTGTTCTGAAATTTATTTTGACTATTGTGCTAGTGTTGACTCTTACAAAGGCTGGGTATGGCTATGTGGTATTTTGTGATGCATAGGGTTCAGGCTTGGGCTGCATTCTTATGAAGGGTGATCATGTAGTTGCTTATAGATCTCATCAACTCAGGTCCAAGGAGAATAATTATCTGACCCATGAACTTGATCTTGAATCTTTGGTGCTCGTGCTTAAGAGTTGGTGGCATTAACTTTATGGTGAAATCTTTATCATTTTTTCTGACCACAAGAGATTCAGTTACATATTATCTCAAAAATATTTAAATCTCCTCTAGAGGCGTTGGGTAGGATACCTATAGCCTTTTTATTTTGACATCACATGTACCCCAGGGAAAGGGAATGTCATTATAGATGATTTGAGAATTTAACTTCTAACCCATACAGTGAAAGAGTCATCAAAAGAGTGGAACTTGATGGATCTCTTTGAACAGTTACATATTAGAGTTCAAGAGAAATGGGTTGACGTTTATTTTTTCAGCATTCAGTTGATATATGCTCTTCTCAAAATGACTCTTTATTATCAATAGATTCATAATGATTTTTGTGTTATTAAATACTCTCTTTATGGTGGAGATATAGTTTCCCAATGGTCTTTCTCTAAAGAGGTCATTCTATTATATCAGAATCGTTTTGTGGTACTGTCTTCATTAAGTAAAGCAGTGATGGGGTATTTTTGTAGTTCCCAATGAGAAGTGCACTTTGGAACCATAAATATGTTCTATGACATGTGGTGACAGTTCTGGTGGCCATGTATGAAATAAGGAATTATTGAATTTGTTTCTCATTGTTATACATTCCAGTATGTGAAGGCCAAGCACCAGAAGCCTTCGGGCTTGTTTCAGCCACTTCCAATCCCTACTTGGAAATGGGATGAAATATTTATGGACTTTGTGGTTGGGTTTCCATATACCTAGAGAAATGAGAATTTGATATGGGTTATGATCGATAGGTTGAAAAAATTGTATCACTTTCTATCCATTCATGATACAACAAAAGTTGAAGAGTTGGGAAATATCTATGTGAAATATATTGTTCATTTTCATAGAGTTCCATCTATTATAGTATCTAATAGGGATCCTTGGTTCACTTATCATTTTTAGAGAGTAATTCAAGATCAACTAGAGTCTTGTGTTCATTTGAGTACGATATATCATCCACAGTCATATGGCCGAATAGAAATAGATATACAGATTCTTGATGATATAATTCATTCTTGTGTTCTTGACTTTTGTGGAGCATGGGATAGTCATTTGGGGATAGTTGAGTTTTCTTATAATAATAGTTAACATTATGCGATCAGGATGGATCCTTTTGAGGTCTTGTATGGTCTACCTTGCAAATATCCATTGTGTTGGTCGGAGATTAGAGAAAGTTCCTTGGTTGGACCAAGCTTGGTCCAAGAGAAGACAACAAAGATTCAACTGATTCATCAGATAATGTTGAATTCATAGTGCTGATATAAGTCTTATGTTAACCGTTACCATAGACCTTTGAATTTCTCATTTTTTATCCAGGTATTCTTGAAGGTTTCACCTTGATTGGGTCATTGACCACTTGGGAGTAAAAGGAATCTTTCTCCTCATTTTGTAGAACCTTTTGAGGTTGTTTATAAGGTGGATAAATTTTTATATCATTTAGTTCTTCCACCATAGTTGATGTCAATACAAAACATTTTTCATGTATCTTATCTCTATAAGTATTTACCTGATTTATCTCATGTTCTGAGCTAGAGTGATCTTGAATTTGAACCTGGTTTATCTGTGACTAAGAAACCAGTCGAAATAGTTGATTCTAAAACCAAGGTACTTCATGGGAGGATGATACCTTTGGTTTTTGTTCTATGGAAGAACGGTTCTGATTATCATGTGATGTAGGAGATGGAGGAACTGATGAGAGAGCATTGGACTCATCATTTTGGAATAAAATCTTATTCTTAGGCTTTCTAAGGATATAAATTTTTAATAGTGGGGAGGTTGTAACATCCTATTACCTTTATATTGGGTATTCTCTAAAAAGTTTTGTGGTTTTCCTTTTTTGTTATTTGGGTAGGTTTGAGAAGAAATTGGGAGGATACCTATGATAGTGAAGTCACTGATTTGTTGGAAATTTTCAGCACCAAAAAAATACTTGTTCAGCAGCCTATTATGGATTAACACATCGTGTAAGGAAGTTACACATATTAAAAATTATAATAATAATAAATTCACATTTTTTTTAAAGATGTGATATGTTTTTCATAGATTATGAGACTTATCAATTACACAACATGTGATTAGGTTACACATCTGGTAAATTTCTGATGATTATTTTTAAACAGGTAGTTCAACTGATTTCTCTTTTTTTCATCCTCCATAATTCCTTTCTCTTGACCTAGAGCCTTACCCAAATGATTTTGGTAGCCTCCAACCCCTCCATACATTTTAATTTGATGATTGATCATTGTGGTGATCACGGTGTGTCTTTCTGAGTAATCATTCTTTATGCCTCTCTATCTATTTCTCTATTCCTTCATTGGATTTTGATGGATCATCTTGAGTTTTATGGATCTAATCTATGTATTATTGAATCTTGTTTCTAGGTTGAGTTCCTAGATCTTCTACACCTTCATTATTGTTGGTGGGTTTTATTGTGGGCATTGTGCTTCTGTGAGGAAGGTATGTGGTTTCGTCTTTGGTTTCCAATTTGATTAACCTTTAATTGATTGATTTAAATTCAGTTTTATTTAAAATTAAATTTCATAAATTTAATAAATTTATTTCAATTATTTTATTAAGAACCCAATTCTAGTGAATTGGGGTTTTAGTTCACTTTGGCATGAAATTGGGAAAACCCCTTAATTGCAATGAATTGGGTTGTGTTTGTGGAATGGGTGGAATATTTTTGAAAAATTAAATTGTTGAATTTAATTTTGAAAATGGTTTTGATGGAAAATTTAAAAAAACCCAATTCCAGTGATTTGGGGATTTTGATATAAAATTTATGGAATTATTTTGAAATTTAAATTGTTGTATTTAATTGTAAAATTGGATTGTGACATATAATGTTGATTTGATTTCAAATCCTTGTTTTTTTTAAAATGGATTAAAAGTCATTTTGATGTAAACCTAGTGGTTGCATCATAAAAGGAATTTTTTTATTAAAAATCCATTGTAGTTTTTAAAGTGAAAATTGGCCTATTTTAAAAGGGGGAATGGGATTTAATTGTATTTTAAGTGGTCTTAAAATAAATTGCACATCATGGTTTTTACTTGAGCACATGTCAGAATTAGGTAGTTGGTGTGATATATTAGACAATACTTTAGGACTCAAAATGTTCTAAAACCTCATATCATCACATCATCATTCCTTAGGTGATGGTGATGAGTCCACTTTTCCTTAGGACCAAAGGGGAATATGTACATACTTTTAATTTCATAGTTATGGGTCCCTATATCCTAGAACTATCGTACTTATTTGGAACATGACCATGTTTATCACTTGTTTGTATTTAAAATGTATATTCCACTGTTATAAACTATTTTACATGCCTTGAGAATTTATATAAACTATTTTATATAAATGTGTTTATTTAATCCATTTTGTAGAAAGTGTTATTTATATAAAGAACATTTGATTAAAAGTAAATTCCAAATTTGAAATTTATTTCATCATTTGAAATGTAAAGCATGGATTTTTAATATATTTTCATCTTTTCAATTGTATATCATGCTATGTTTAAATATGATTTTGTAAATACCAAACCTATTTTTTTGAAAATTAAAAGAAAAAATTTGGTTAATTTGATATTGATATCTTATTGTGGAATCTTTGGAGAAAATATATTGGGATTTGGCTCACACCCTACTTATTCATTCGGGTGTTTATAGATTATCTCCTTCTAGGTTTGAGAAAGGGGAAAGGGTCTCTTGGATTTGGATCTAGATGTTAAACCTTGGACTTGGAGATTTGTGTCCTTAGGGACTTGGGTTTGTTTTTTTCTAATTTCATACTTGGGTTCTAGTAATTTGGGATTATTTATTCCTTGTTGAATTCTAGGACATTACTCCCAAAGGAGTTTATTTTGATATGCATATTGTATTGTTTCTTTTACTTCTGCATAGTTAGTTGAAAAATTGCTCCCACTTTTATATTGTATGATGTTAGAGCTAGTCGTCGACCCATGGGGATTGGGAAAGCATTTTGGGCAATGTTAGTATTATCCCGGTTATCAGGTTACCAGGGTACCCAGGCTAGTTTATGAAAATTTAGATTATTGTTAAGGATTACTATAAAAAATGAGGGAGGTAGATATCTATTTATATAACTTACCTCCCTTTTGTGAATCTTTCAACCTCTCCACTTCCTTTTTTTGAAGCTATACATTATTGTTCATTAACCTACATATCTTCATAAATATTTAGTGAAATTTTCCCATTCACTAATCTTCTCAAATTCACATAGATTACCATCAACCCTTTGTGCTGAAAGCTCTTTCACGAAGCTTTATGACTTCAGAAAACATTGGTCCTTCACAAAGCACCAAACCTTTGTGAAACACCCAACCTTCAAAAAATACATGACTTTGACATATTTTTATGAGGCATTACTATAAATATAAATTTCACAATGCTCGATCCATCCTCCAAATTTTTGAGCCCAAAAATTTGGAAAAAAACTCGGAAACTCCGCCACCTAGTGTATGAATCTTTCAATATTGCCTCTAGAGTATCTATTTTTTTCTTGGATCTTAGTCAGTATACCTAGTCAATAAGAATGTTGTAACTCCACAACAGACCTTGTCCAATGACTTTTTAAAAAAATAAAATCAACCCAAAAACACTCAAAGTTTCCTTGAGGAATTTTTCACAACACATAGGGTGAATTTTTTAAAACTTTTTGAGAAGATAGTTTTTTCAATGAATAGTGAAAATACTAGTTTTTATTAAGAATTTTCATTTCCTTTAAAAAATTTAAAATTTCAAAATTGTTTTAATATGGTTTTAAAAAAATAGTTCAATTATATATCTATTAGTACAATTTATGTCATTGGAAGTTTTTTCATATTGAATTTTATATAAAAACATTTTCTCTTTGAAAACTCGTTTTCTCATTGCAACTATGGGATTAATTTCAACTTAAATTTTTTCAATTATGTGAATAGAATTTGTAAAAATGGATTTCATATTTTTAATCAAAATAATTTATATTATATAATAAGTTAAAATTAATTTTCTATCATAAATAATTGTAAAATCCAAAAAAATATTTAATGTGGTTAAGGTAAAAATGGGTTTATCAGGGGTTAAACTAAAAAAATAAGGAATAAAAATGACCCAAAAGATGAAAAAAACACCTTGTATGGATATATATCGACATTATTTATTATATTTTAAATAATGGACCATTTTTTATCATTTTGGCATGTGAAAAATGTGTGGACACTTTTTTTTCAAAAATTACAAGTGTGTCACTCACCTCAATTATAAAAGGCCGCCCCCTATCCTCTCTTACTCACACATCCAAAACCATTTGGTTTAGCCAATAACTATCCAAATAACTTACCTAATTCCCTCCTATCATCCTTTAAATATTTTTTTTCCCATAAATCCAACCTACGAAGCTTTTGGTGCAAACCTAAGGAGGTTACTCGAAGAAGGGGTAACGTTCTTCAATGAGCGTTTTATTTTATTTCTCCCCCCACCTCTTCAATTATTAGTAAAACATTATGATATAATAACCTAAGTATATTCAATATTCTGAGATTTTTTGTTAATTTAATGAATTGGAATCATCTCCTATTCTATCAAATGGGTTACAAAATCATCATTCGTGTGTACGACGGACTACCACCTTGTAAACTGATGTCATTCATTTTTCCGTTAACACCTATAAAAGATGAATATAATGATGAATTTATTATTTATATACTATATTTATGATATTTATATGATTATTTAATCATTATATCACATGTTCCTTCTTTCTTCTCATTCCTTGGGAATACGATAATGTTGTTCGTGTGTACGGCGGACTACTGCCTCAAAAAGCAATGTGATTCATTCAATATTTACATTTAAGGTAGTAAGGATAGATTTAATATAAATATGTGATATATATTAATTAAATAAAATTTATTTAATGGTAATATATTATTTACCTTTTTATCTTTTTTTCTTAAGTAAAATGGAAACAATGTCCATATGTTTGTAAGACTCACCATCTCCATGAACGAGGTATTTCATTTACTATATCTACCTTTTATAGATCACTATAAATAAATTTATAATAAATTTATATTATATTTATATCATGTTTAAAATTATATAGAGTATTTATCCATGATAAATTTAATAGTACCAAAAATAAAAAATAAAAACATTCACGAAAAATAAAGCAGTTATTGCCTAAAACATGACTTTAACATGGAATTGTTAATAATTAGGTAATAAAAGGTCATAAATAAATAATTTATGGTATTATGTATATATTTATGGTTATGTGATATATTTATAATAAAATTATATTTATTATACAAGGTATTTTAATGTATATGAAGGAAGTAGATACTTAAGGTAAGGGATTTTTATCTCACTTTTTACTTTTGTAAGAAACATATCGTATTTCCCACCAATTCATTTTAGGTGGTGTATATACTAACCATAAATGTATTTTATGATTAATATACTTAAAATTATGTGTATTTACATAAAAATTTTAGGATATATCTTTCATGGTGTTTATAGTTCAAAAGTTACCAAAGTGGAAAGGGATTTTTATCTCAAATTGCCTTCTGAGAGACCTAAGTTATGTTATGAACCTGTCATATTATATGAGGTGTATATACTGAACCTTTGATATTTTATATTAATAATACCGTTATTTTAATTATATTATAATTTTAATTTAATTTTATCCATTCATGGGGATTATAATTCAGTGTTACCAAAGTGGGAAGAGTTTTGTGTTACAATCTCAATGTTTATTAGGATTTTTTATGATTATGATTCCAATAAAAAAATATTATGATATCTCTATAAAAAACTCATGAATTTTCTTATAATATGGTTATTTATATATAATACATATTTTCATTTCATTTTCCTCTCTTTATGTACTCAATAGTTCAAAAGATTTTTTTTAAGAAAAATCATTATTATTTCTATCTTCGGTCAAAAATTATTTTTTCATTCAAAATGATGTTTTATAAAAATTTTTTCAAAAATGTTTTTAAAATTCTCAAAATGATTTATTAAATACATTTTTTCACATTTTTAACTTTTTACACAATTTTTTGAAATTAATTTTCATGTCATTTTCCAAACAATGATCGTTTGTATTTTACTAAAAATGTGAAAGGAATATTTATTAACATGTATGACATGAACAGAATTTCTCACCATCTTGACCATTATTTTATTTAATGATTAATTTATAATTTATCATGGTTATTTTCAAATAAAATTATTTTGAATTTTTTTATGTTTTTAATGTTTTAAAAACGTTTTTTCAAATAGGAAAGGGCATTTTCCTCAAGAAATGTTTTAATTGATTTTTAAGTATTCCTTTATAAGTTTCAAAGATTATATTCAAATAAAAGAATTTCCAAAATACTTTATAAATTTTTGTTTTAAAATTTTATTTTCAAATAAAGGTTATTTTCCTCATAAAACATTCCAATTGATTTTTCTTTCAAAATCATTATCCATCTAAAATGAAATCATTTGAGTTTACTTATGATTTATTGGAAATATGATCTAATGATACCATTCTTATTCTTTCTATTAATGTTTTATGTTTATGATGATATGATGTTTATGAAACCCATTTCCATTCCATAGGTTATACCATGATATAATTCTTATGAAATCCACTTCTATTTCAACAGTTTATACCATGATATAATTCTTATGAAACCCACTTATTTTTACATGGGTTATACCATTATAGAATCATGATTAAACCCATTTCTTTTTAAATGGGTTATACCATGATATAATTCTTATGAAACCCTCTTCTTTTTCCATAGGTTATACCATTTTAGAATTCTTATAAAACCTTCTTATTTTTCCATGGGTTATACCATGATAGAAGTTTTATGAAACTCGCTCCTTTTTCCATGGGTAATACCATGATTGAATTCTTATGAAACCCGATTATTTTTACATGGGTTATACCATGATATAATTCTTATAAAACCATATTCTATTTACATGGGTTATAAAATGATAGAATTATTATGAAACTAATTTCATTTTCTATAGGTTTATGCTTCTTTTTCTATGGGTTATATCTTGATAGAATTATTATGAAACCCACTTCTTTTTCCATATTTTATGCTATGATGAAATGATGAAATGAATATGAACTTATTACTTTTCCACATTTATACTATGATAAAAATTTTATGAAATCCATTTCTGTTTATGGGTTCTGATATTATGAATGTTTTATCATCTTATGGCATACATGTATATGATTTTTATTATGTGTCAGGTTGGACCTATATCTCCCTCTAATGAATTGAGTAATGAATAATGTTATATAATCTCAAAGGGTACATAAGAAGTTATCCCAAGCCTAAAAAAGGCTACACAAGAGGTTATCCCAAACCCAAAATAGGGTACACGAGAGGTTATCCCAAGCTCGAAAGAGGGTACATGGGAGGTTATCCCAAGCTTGAAAGAGGGAACATAGGAGGTTATCCCAAGCCCGAAAGAGGGTACATGGGAGGTTATCTGAAGCCTGAATTTTGTACATAGTTGTTTATCCAAATCCTAACAAGTTATGAATGTCTTGGTGGGTATCCTTGACATAAGATTTTCCATGATTATGTATATTTTAGAATTCTATTTATTATTCTACTATTATTCTTTCATGGATTTTTTTCTTTGATTTCCTTAGGATTCATGTCTTATGAACTACCAATATTTATGCCATTACTCAAGATTATGATTTTTGATATGCAGGGTATGGTTTTCAAATGTTATGCTCATGTTCTCATACCCTTATGTTCATGTTATTCTTATGTATCTCCTTGTTTTACCTTTACTAAATATCTGAGATCACCCTTTTTTATGTTTTATTTCCCCAAGTAATGAATAAAGGTTTTAAGTATGTTATATTTTTGAATATCGCTATAGGGGAATATCTTTATGGGAGATGTTGAAGATCTTTCACTAAATTAGATGATTTTGTACCTAGTCTCCAAAGACACTAAACTATTACGGTCCTCAGGTGTATGTTTGTGTAATTTATTTAATATTCATCTAAAAATATGTAATATCTATGTATTAAAAGCTTCGGTCACTGTATTTTCATCCCTGGAATGGTAATCTTTGTGGGGAAGGGGTCGTGACAATTTTACTGTGTCAATTTTAAATTATAAAATTTGTAAACATGGATTTTTAAACAAAAAATATATAATATAAATAAAATAATTTTTATAAAAATAAATTTTTTTATATTAATTATTTTTAATTATTTTCCTTCTAAAATTAATAAATATTAATTGTTTACAATATTTTTGTATATTATAGATTAATTAATAATGTATTTTTAATATGTTATGGTTTTTTTACATTGGGTATATCATGTGACACATGATATAGACCATATTATGAATTTTAAAGGATCCAAAATCTCATTTTGTTACATTATACCCCCTTAAATAAATTGTGTCTTCATAATTTTAATTATTACCCACTGATAAATATAGTATAGGGTATTCTTATAATATTTATTATCATATATAAAACTTTCAATATGATATCTACCTTACTATCTTAATCTATATCAACATACTTATCTTTCCTCAAAGAAAATTGATTTCTAATACCCTAATCATATGTTATCCATATTATAACTTCACCAAAACTACCTAAGTATCCAATTCATAAAACCATAGTCAAATCACATATTTTTTACAAAAATTAATTCTATATATAATCCTAAAATGGTATTAGCCACTTGTTCATCAAATCTCACATCAGATAATATATTCCATAATCTAAAAAATGTGATGAAATTCAAAATAAATATCATAAAATATCATCAATCCAAAGTATATTGATACTACATATATTAAAT
Source organism: Viscum album (assembly GCA_963277665.1). NCBI lineage: Eukaryota > Viridiplantae > Streptophyta > Magnoliopsida > Santalales > Viscaceae > Viscum > Viscum album. Next base: position 863,000,861 of record OY728140.1, read on the forward strand.
TTTCAAATTCACCTAGCCCTTTGTTATCTCGAAATGAAACATGTACTGAACCTAAAACTTATATATTTTCTTAAACATGTGTTATTCAATAGTTATATCAAAAAATATAACCATGCCATAAAATCATTTCCTATGGTTATTAATACCAATTAATATATTGGTTCAAACTATTAATTAAAAAATAATGAATAATGATCCTTATATGTTTCACATAATTCTTAATAACTTTTAAAATACCCAAAAATCTTCGATACATAACACTTCACTAATTAAAATATCTAAGAGCTTCTAGATATAATTTTTATTATTATATCAACCTCATTACCTTATGTAAGACTGAAAAAATCACTTTTCCATCATAACATGCATATACTAAGATTCATATATTTAATTATTCTCTATTATTTGGTTATAAGACATAGTGGTTTTTGGATACATACCTTTCTCAGCTTTATCCTCATGATCTTGTTTCAACCAAATACTAAAACTAAAATGGTTATGATAATATCCTAAAGAATTAGAGTATATAAATATTAAATCTCAATCCTAATATGTCTTCTCTAATGATACCTTCATTTAAACATATGATACTTTCATTTCAACTATGCCATATTTCATAAATCCAGTAACTCTCTTGGTTCTACCTAGGTTAATTTAAGTTTTATTATCTCATACTTCATAAACTAATCACATAATGTAATTAATAAATAAATCCTTCCTAATGGTTTTTAAATAGTATGAAATCAACCCAATAATATCCCATGGGAGTGTCAAACCAAGTGTGTTGTTAGTCCTATTTTTCAAGCACTAGGTGATGATCGAGTTAATACCCAATACACCTTTTTGGGATTATTACCCCTGGGCATAACTGTGTTAGAGTTTGCATCAAAATTAGTATCCATACAGGGATGTTATTTCTAGGAAAACCACACAATATCTATTTTAACAATACTATGGGATGTTATCCTATGCATAGACTTTTCACATGGACTTACGACTTGGGTTTGAAAAAAAATTATCTTATCCTCATTTCTAAAATATTCAATATTACCTCAACTAACCTAAAGGGCTATAAACACCATTAAATTTAGGTTAAACCTAAACTTATTAATATTTGATGACATTTTAAACTACCAAATTTCTCTCAACCGATGACATCATAATATTCAAATCTATTTAGGCTCTACTACGATACCAACTAGGACTCCCCATACCAAATAGTTTGTAAATTACATGACTTAAAGAAAAAAAATCAGTACGATACATTCCCAATACCTTTTAAGTTTAGAGTTTTAGAGAATTTATACAAAAAATTAACTCAAAAACTCATGCCTTTTTCAACTAATGGAAATTCCCCTATTATATAAACAACTTCTTAACCTATGAAAAGTCTTCAACATATCCTAAAAAATATTCTCATAATATTCCCTTCTATAAATATATTACATAATAATTTTCTTCATAAAATAGGGAAGAGGAAACATTAGAAAGGGGTGATATCAGATGATCCATAAGGATAAACATAAGTGATAAAAATTGAATATCATAAGTTATAATAAGATGATAATATGGGTATAATTAAAATACATAAGAAAATACATACCCAATAAATCTTAGATCATAAATCATGGTGTTTTACTTGGAATCAAAAGAGTGTAGAAACATGAGTCAACAAACAAGAAACATAAAACATGATCTATAGAACATAGTAAAGAATGTGTAACAATCATAAACATAATATTTATTATCTTTATAAACCTATATACTCACCAACCCATTCACTTATAAAATTGTGAGTATAGATAAACACCATCACACTCACCCTTTTTAAACATATTTACTCGCTAACCTGTTCACATAACATTTCTATCTCATGATATATAATCCTTTACCCAATTAATTAGAGGGAGATACATGCCCCACCCATAACATAGTCCATATATTTATGTGCCACTTAAAATAAATCATTTATCACATCATAAATAACAAATATAAATAAAATGAGTTTTATAAAAATTTTAAAATGATAATCATTCACTTTTATAGCATAACGATCTCATGGAAATAAAAATGGATTCATTAAACACATCAAAAATAATATATGGAAATAAAATGGATTTAATATGGATTCACATAAGAAAATCATTAGTAATTACATCAATAATCCTTCTCCTCCTATAATGGCCCGAAGGCCTTCATTTTTTATTGATTTTTATAATCTACCTTTCAATGGGTGAGGTGGAACCCTTATAAGGCCCGTAGGTGTAAGTATTACATGACCCGTAGTACTTAGAGGAATTCATTTCCTTTAGGCTTCAAACATTACACACAACCCAGACTAACAATATGGAACTGCTCCTCCCCAGCATCTTTATCATGAAATCAAATCTCCACCTTTGCATGGTTGTTCATCTAGGCTTTCATATGATAAAGAATATGGTATTTACACTATATATATAAAGTTTATACTATTGAGATGATAATTTTCCACAATCATTATATGTATGGTATCTATTTGAACACCCTTAAATCAAATTAATTAATAATAGGGTATTCATAGAGGAAAGTCATTTGAAGAAATATTACATTCATACACTAAAAATGATTAAGAAAACACAAGTAAAAAATATCTTTTAACATTGGTTATTTTATAATAGATGTTATAAAGGTATTTTCAACAATTCTATAAATATCAAAAATAAAAACATTTCCCCTTTGGGTTTTAAAATCAGTTATATATATACTCATTGTTAAAACCCTTTCACATTGGTTTTTAATGTCAGTTATATGTATAATTGATGTTAAAACCCTGATATTTGAAGTGTTTTAACTTCAGTTATTTATTTAACTGACATTAAAAGTAAAAAATTCAAACACGTGGGTTTGGTATTTCAATTTTTTCATAGTGTGTGTTTCAATTTTTAATATCTCGCCTAAATTTTAGTATATCACCACCAAACATAATTTTATTTAAATTATATAACTTCTCATTATATTTATTTCAAAATTTACAACCTATTTGATCCACATCAAATTTTCATTGCTTCTCCAATTGATGGTTTCAAAAGTTTATTTATCCTCATTATATAATTTCATTATTATTATTTTCATTCATTGATAAAAATTTTGATAATTTTTCTTATGATGAAGAATACTTCTTCTGATTGAGTTATGATAATAAAACTTCCTCATTAGATATACCATCTGAAGTTAAAAATTCCCAATTAATCATTACTGTGTTTTCTGCATCAGTTCTTCCCTAAAATGAGGAATATAAAAAAAGAATATTAATTCGAAGAAAATTCCAAAAGGAATAAAAGTAGGTCAAATATTTAAGTCTATTTTTTGTTTTATCATTTGGTTTCTGGAATTTTTAGTTCATTTTTCTCATGATTTATTCGAAGAAAGTAGTATATATCAATGTTTTAAGAAAATTATGCACTTTCCATGTTGGTTATTTAAATAACCAACCTAAAATGTGACTTTTGACTTCAATTTTCCAAAAAAACAATGACAAAAGTTGAAAATTTAACTTTTGACATCGGTTATTAAAATAATCAATATCAAAAGACTCTAAAATAAATATTTCAAAATTAGTTTATAAAAAATTATTTTGAAAGTACCACTTTTAATATAGCTGGAAATAACTTCACTTTATAACTGATGTTAAAAGGAAAAAATTGTTGTTAAATTTTTTTCCCACTAGTGATGAAAAAGGAATTAAACTACACATACCCCCATGTGACCTCCTAGGTCACCACTCAACACTGAATCAAGCTCACTCTGAGAGAAATCCAGCACTAATAGATCCTAAAACTAAAATGATATAGTAGGAGTGAGCACTGAAATGCTCAGTAGGAAAACATCACAGAGTCCATGTAATTATTTTCCCAAAAACAATCCATTGATACTAGTTTGAAATATATTTATAAAAATATATTTCTATACATACCTTTAATTTTAAAAATAAACAAGTAACATGATCCATTTCCCTCATATTTTAAAACAAGGAACAAGAATGAAAATGGGGAATTATGATTTCTTTTTTAAAAATCCACTTAGAAATATTTTTAAAATGACCAAACATTCACATTTTTTCAAATAAAAATCCAAACCATGTACAAGGAATTAGATTCTACATTATGAGGGAAACGACACTAGTAATACTTGTAATGGGGAAACATGAGAAATCCTAAGAACTTAGAGTAAGACTAGAACATACTAATACATGTGACTCATCCCTAAGGCATGCCCTACCTTATGATGTCATAATTCCCAAATGCACAGCCACCCTAACCTAGGACAGACCGAGGGGCCTAATCCCATAGTAATAAACCCAAGTATCCACCTGTTATGGGTCACTAGTAGTGCACAATCTCACTAGTGTAGAAATCGTTCTCGGTAAACATCTTTTCTATGCTATATTCCCATGTATATTTCATAAGGGGGTGTTCCATGAAATTCATAAAATAATCCGCATATATATAATCAAACACACCACACAATTTGGAATCTCCCCATCCACCTTAATGGTTTGTCTCTTGCCTCAAAATAATTACCATATAAATAAGTCCCATATCGAGGACACTTCCATCTCACGGTCAAACAACAAGGAAAATGACCTAACTCCAGAGGGGTTTTCCAAATATAATTTCCAAAAATGCCAAATGGTCCTCATACAGTCTTCATACATCAAACCCTTTCCACATAACCATGCCAAAAGTGATAACCGGGACTTTAGCTTTAACCATTCAAGGTAAATTTACCAAAACATTTTAATAGAAACATTTCCAACAAATAGAGAACCCATTTTCACTAATCCTTTTCTAAACAATATTTTAGTTTCAAACCCACACTAAAACATGACACTACATCCAAATGTACCCTTATCTCAAATCCAATTTACCATAAAACCATTTTGAAATTGAACACAATGCATTTTAAATGTGCCAAACAGGCGTTCAACCATTTAATGAAACGATGGACTTTTTAATCTACACCAAGCATGCCATAACTTTCCACACTTTTTGAACCACCTTAGGTCATTTTGAAAACCATGGGACCACTTATCAAAAGAATAAATGAAAGGGTGAGGAAGAAATTAATTTTTGAAAACCAAGGTTCAAGGAAATGACCTCTCCAAATGTGAGAGTCATTTGAAGGCCCATCCATGGATACACTCCATGAATCCATGGATGTGCCACATATAATGGTATAAAAATAGATTCTTTCCCATTCATTTTGAAGAAACTACACACGTACACATCATTCACCAATACATTAAAATGTTTCATCAAGTGCCAAGTCTCATAAGGCCACCCAACACAAAACAAATAGTTTCCATAAAAAAGTTTATATCAACAAACACCGCCCAAAATATCCAAAAATACCATTTGGAAGAACCAAAAAATTACTCAAACCCAAATGGAAAGTCATTTACATGTGCATAAATAGAAAAGTATCCAAAAACCTAACTTTAATCAATCAAACCAAAATAAGGCACCACCAAAAATTAACTAAGTATATAATATAGGTGTGAAACATGTTCTAGGAATTAAATACTAAAATGTAAGCATCACATGGAATGAAATTGGAAGAAAGGGGCATGAAGACACCTACCTCAGGGAATCTCCAAGCCAAAACTTTCTAACTCAAGCAACAACATGCTTGCATGGATGCACTTCCATATATATATATATATATATATATACCCACCTTTAAACTGATGCACATGTTCCCCATGACATTAGGGAACACACACTCATAAGATATATATATATATATATATATATATCCATACCTAGGAAAATGCATGTACACACTTGGAATTGATCTCAACACCCTGCAATAATTCCTGGCACCCAAAATTAGTGCGGTCAAGACCAACACACATCAAATTAAATACCAGGGACTCACTTATCAAAATAAACCCAAAAATAGATGGTGAAAAACCAAATAGAGGGTTTAGACTCTTACCCGAAGCAATGGAGGCAGAGAAATTTGAGTCCATACACCTCTCCATTGGTATCAGATGTCGAAACGTGGACCAATGGGTCCTGAGACATCAATCGCATACCTTATTGAAGGAAGAACATAACAAATAGATATTATCCCAACATTAGGGTTTTGGCTGAATTCTTACCGGGTGCTGAAAGAGAAAGAAACTACCAAAGAGATGAAGGAGTACGTGGGAGAAACCATTCCATGGAGGATAATAGATTAATAGTGAAGAAATCAGAAGAAAAACAATGTGGAAGGAGGAACCACAAGGGGAGGTCACACACCACTAGGTCTCGTCCAGGGGCTCATGCGCACCTGCTGTAAGTTGTGGTCAAGAGGAGGTTGCGGCCTTGATGTTCTCCAACCATGTAAGGTGGATCTTGCGCTAAGGAGGTGGTTTGGAGGGGGTGAATTCACACCTAGGGTTGCAGGGGGGTCACACCTCACAAAATGGGGGGAGTAGAGGTGTTCCTCCCTCTTCCTTTTTTCCTAAAAAAATAAATTTAAACCTTACTAAAACCCATAATTAATTATAATAATAATAATAATAATAATTTAAATTATAATAATAAAAACAAAAACAAATATTATGATAATAATAATAATAATAGATTAATTGTAAATATAACTCTTAATAATAATAATAATAATAATAATAATTTTAGGCATTTAATTTTAAATCATTATGATATTAATAACTCTTTAATAATAATTATATTCATAGAAATTTTAATGAAAATAATATGATTAACATTTCTCTTAATAATATATATATATATATATATGTACACAATGATATTATTACTATGATTTAAACATTTAACTTATTTTATTTACATAAAATTTTATTTTTTTAAACTTTAGACATATGCACAGCGCCTAATCTGACCACGTGGCTACCGCTGATTGTGCGGTGCCTATGTACTGGTTTGAAACCCACCAAAACTATTAAACGTAAAAAAAAAATTGGCCAGTGCTCAACCCACACCTTGGAGAGGCTAACCAAATCCAAGAGATAATAAAATAAATAACTTAAAAACATAAGGGTGTGACAATTCTCCCCACCACAAAACATTATGCCCCTAGAAAGTCACCAAGCCAGCAGTTAACACAACTGAAGTCCATGCCCATACAAAGCCAACAGAAATTGAGAACCTCAGGGTGACCATTTCTAACACACATCACACCCAACCAATTTAAGAAAAACCACTGCTTGAGATTTATGGGAGAACATGAGAGGGTTCTCCCCACCACAATAATTCCACTAAAACGGAAACCCTAAAACCCAAACACACCACCCCCGAGGGGGGCCAATATGGGAACTCCCAAACCAAACTCATTCAATTTCCCCACATGGACCAAAAAACACCCTAGATACTTAAATGGAAAGCTTGCTATGAGACAGACCAGTAACCTGGGGATGAGAATTTAACTCAACACCTCCTATACAGATCGAATAAAATCTTCACCGCGACTAGAGAAGAGGGAATTACTAGCCCAAACTCAACCCACTTTCTCAATGTTAAGGGAACAACTCCACCACTAGTATTAAAACAATTATAAGTAAAACTAGCACACTGGGACACTAGGACTGAGGAATCCCATAAAAACCGAAACACACTTGAGGAAAACCCATGGAGAGGCGCCCAAACTAAGAAAGGGCCCTGAAACACCACCACAACAAGGATGATCTTACAAAGATGATAAGAATAGAACAAAGAAACTTTTTATATTTACATATCAAGGATAAAAACATGATCTATATTGAGGTTCCACACTCCCTTGGTAACTCCTAACTATGCGCGAGCTTCGGCCTAAGACCTATGGCTAGGGACTTGATGGTTGAAGTATCTCCCGCTTCACAGTCATGCATTTTCATACTCTGATCCCTAACTCCTTCTTCATCTTGATGATTAAAATGACCATAATAGTGGTACATTTTAAAAGGGATGCAACATGATGGTTTAGAATGCCTGAACTAGCCATACTAGTGGCACACAAGAGAGCAGCCCGACAAACTAGGAGTCAGTACCAATGAAGATATATTCTTGGAGATAGGTTCCTCTATTATGCACTCCTTTCTATATGGGAAACCTTCCTGAGAGCCGAACACCACCAACTGCACCCTAAACTTCAATGATGGTGGGACATCCCATATTTACTAGTCCATAATTGTACCCTCAAATAAACTTGAGACGGTATGAACCTTAACACCCTCAGGAGTTCCCCACAAACCAAAGACATGCTCTGTCTCCCTGAACCACACAGTTACCTCTAACAGACTTCAATTACCTCGATAAATGGGGAAAATAACCGGGAACTAGACATTTCTCATTAACAACTTTTAGAGAATTTCTATGTGGCGTATTTAGAACAACGCGAAAAACACAATAAAAATCAACATCAAGCCAAAAATCAATCAAAAAAATAACCTGAGCTCAAAACAACCAGCTCGGAAGCCAAATAAGATCAAGCACAACCAAAAACATCCTTTCAAAAATCCCATTTCATAAAAATTTTCAAAATGGGAACATTTTCTAGTGACTTTTTTTAAACCAAATTCAATTCCCAAAATTTTGTTTCCCTTTTATAACCATCATTCCCCTTTAAACTTTAAACCTCGCATATCATATCTTATGAACCGTCATATGTGTGTTCATCGAATCCCACTTATATCATCCATGGACAAGTTCTCCCATGCACTCTCTATACATACCCACGCACATGGGACACTCTAAAAATAATACCAAGTTCTAAACATCTCTTGTCCTTATCAAATCCAAACACATACCAAATTTTTCAAACGGAAACACTTTCTCTTTAAAACCCCACCACTTTACCAATTTCAAAAACAATTTGAAAGAAACGTTTTTTCATTTCAAAACCACTTTCATTTTTAACACACACTAAAATTAATGGAAATAAAAATGAAACACAACCAACAAAAAACCATTGGAATGAGGAACTAGTATCTATGCCTAACTTGGCGACATGGTGGTGGGTCATGCCCCAAGTAAGTCATAACACTAAGAGGACCTTGAACTGGTCACTTGGACTCTGCATGGGTCACCACCCCAAGTGAGGCCACAAAATAACCCAAATTCACCTCCATTGTCATCCCTTAATCCAAAATAATCCAATATAAAAGAATCAAATCTCATACTACCCCTGGCGACTCGAGGATTAGTGCGATCAAGAGTTCACGACACTCTTCCTCCACCTAACTTTTGAGTCTTGACAATCCTAATATCTATCTACCAGACACTCCAAATAGCAAGGGACTCCTCTTATACCATTTTTTCAAGAACCAGCCCAGTTCGACCCTAAACCGGTCGCCCAAGCCAATCTACAACATGTCCTGAGAAGAGTTAACCCACCCCCCAGTATGGAAACTAGTGTCGTGAATCAAAACATATAATAGGGAATTATTAGGACCATAAATATAATAAAATTAAATAAATAAATACTAAAAATAAAAATAAAAACTAGTAGCGTAAAAAACTAAATCGCACATACCTTCGTGTGGCCTCCTAGGTCACCACCCAACACAGAACCAAGCTCGTCCCGAGATCAATCTAGCATTAATGGAACTTGAAACAAAAATTATATAGTAGGAGTGAGAACTAAAATTCTCAGTAGGAAAACATCACAAAGTCCATGACATTATTTTCCCAAAAACATTCCATTGATACTAGTTTGAAAAAAATTTACAAAAATATATTTCTATACATACCTTGAATTTTAAAAACAAACAAGCAACAAGATCCATTGCTCTCATATTTTAAAACAATGAATAAGAAGAAAAATGAGGAATTGTGCTTTATTTTTAAAAAATCCACTTAGAAATATTTTTAAACCAACCAAACATTCACATTTTACCAAATAAAAACCAAAACTATGTACAATGAATAGGATTCTACATGACGAGGGAAACAACACTAGTAATACTCATAATGGGAAAACGCGATAAAGATTGGGAACTCAGAGGAAGACCAGAACATACTAATATATGTGACTCATCCCAAATTCATGCCCTCCTCGATGATGTCATAATTCCCAAATGCTCAGCCACCCTAACCCAAGACAGACTAAGGGCCCCAATCCCATAACAATAAACCCAAGTATCCACCTATTGTGGGCCACTAGCAGTGTGCAATCTAAATAGTGCAGCAATCATTCTTGGAAAACCTCTTTGTTATGATAAGTTCTCATGTATATTTCATAAGGGGTGTGACATGAAATTCAAACAACAAGACACATATATATAATCAAACAAACAACACAGTCCTTCACCACCCCATCCTCCTCAAGGGTTTGTCCCTTTCCCCAAAATAATTACCACTAAAAGAAGTCCCATACCAAGGACCCTTCCGTATCACAATCAAACAATGAGGAAAAAGACCTAACTCAATAGGGGTTTTCAAAAAACAATTTCAAAAATTCCAAACGGGCCTCATACAGTTTTCACACATCAAAATCTTTCCAAGTAACGATAACAAAAGTTCCAATCAGTATTTTATCTTTAACAATTCAAGGTACATTTACCAAAACATTTTAAGAGAAAAATTTCCAAAAAATAGAGAACCCATTTTCACTAAGACTTTTCCAAACAATCTTTTAATTTCAAACCCACACTCAAACATGACACTACAGGCTAACGGTCACTTATGTCAAATCAACATTACCTTTAAACCATTTTTAAATCAAACACAATGCATTTTAAAGGTTTCAAATGGGTGTTCAACCATTTAATGAAACAATATCTATTTTAATCAACACCAAGAATGTCATAACTCTCCACAATTTTTGAACCACCTTAATTCATTTTGAAAACAATGGGAAAACTTATCAAAAGAAGAAATAAAAGGGTGAGTAAGAAATTATTTTTAGAAAACCAAGCTTCGAGGAAGGGACCTCTCTAGATTTCATCGCCATTTGAAGTCTCATCCATGGGTGCACTCTGTGCATCCATGGATGCGCCACATCCAATGTCATAACAAGAGACTATTTCACATTCATTTTTAAGAAACTATACATGCACACATCATCCAATAACACATTAAAACGTTTCATCAAGTGAAAAGTCTCATAAATCCACCCAACACAAAACAAACACTTTCCATAAAAAAGTTTCTATCAACAAAAAACACCCAAAATATCCAAAAATACCATTTAGAAGAACCAGATAATTACTCAAACCTGATTGGAAATTAATTTACATGTGTATAAATAGAAAATTATCCAAAAACCTAACTTTAATCAATCTAACCAACAAGAAAGCACTACCAAAAATTAACTAAGCATGTAATATATGATTGAAACATGTTTTAGAAATTAAATACTAAAACACAAGCATCACATGGAATGAAATTGGAAGAAAGGGGCATGGAGACACCTACCTCAAGGAATGGCCAAGCCAAAACTTTATAACTCAAGTAATAGTCAGCTCGCATGCACACACTATCATATATATATATATATATATACCTTTAAACTGGTGCACGTGTTCCCCGCACCATGAGGGAAAATTCACTCAGAAGATATATATATATATATATATATATATATATCCATACCTAGGAAAATGTGTGTGCACACTTGGAATCGATCTCAACACCCTGTAAAAATTCCTGACACCCAAAATTAGTGTGGTGAATACCAACACACATTTAATTAAATACCATGTACTCGCTTATCAAAATAGACCCAAAAATAGATGGTGCAAACCCAAATAGTGGGTTTAGACTCTTACCTAAAACAATGGTGGTAGACTAATTCAAGTCCATCCGTATCGCCCTTGGAAACAAATACTGTAACATAGACTAATGGGTCCCAAGACATTAATTGCATACCCCATTGAAGAAAGAAAATAAAAAACAGATATTATACCAACATTAGGGTTTTGTCTAAATTCTTATCGAGTGTCAAAAGAGAAATAAAATACCAAAAAGATGAAGGAGGACGTGGGAGAAATCCTTACCATGGTGGATCAAAGATTAATGTAGAATAAACTGGAAGAAAAACAACGTGGAAGGAGGAACCATGAGGGGGGTTGTGCACTACTGGGTCTCAGCCAGGGGCCCGTGCAAGCTTGCTGTAGATCACGGTCAAGATGAGGTTGAGCCCTTAATGTGCTCCAACCATGTAAGGTGGAACTTATTCCAAGGAGTTAGCCTAGAGGGGGGAATACATGACTAGGGTTGCAGGGGGTTCACACCTCATGAAAGGGGGGGAGAAGAGGTGAGCCTCCCTCTTCCTTTTTCCCTAAAAAATAATTTAAAACCCTATAAAACCCATTATTAATTATAATAATAATAATTATAATTATAATTATAATAATAGTTTCAATTATAATAATAAAAATAATAACAACAATTATGATAGTAATAATAATAAATTAATTCTAAAGATAACTCTTAATAATAATAATACTAATACTTTTATACATTTCATTTTAAATCATGATGGTATTAATAACCCTTTGATAATAATTACATTAATAACAATTTTAATGAAACTAATATGGTTGATAATTCTATTAATAATAAAATATATATATATATATATACACACAATAATATTATTACTAAAATTTAAACATTTAAATTATTTTATTTACATAAAATTTTAATTCTTTTAAATATGAGACATTTTCACGGCACCTGGGCTGACTACGCAGTTACTGTCAACCGTGCGGTGCGTGCATACTGGTCTGAAACCCACAAAAATTATTAAATATCAATTTTGTTGACCAGTGCTCAACTAACACCTTATTGAGGCTAACCGATGCCAAGAGATAATAAAATAAATAATTTAAAAAGATTAGGGTGTGACATAAAAACATCAAAAATTGTTATTTTTATCAAAAAGGGTTATTTTTATCAAAAATGGTTCATAAGGAAAACATTAAGTTATTTTCCTTAAAAATATTTGAAAATAATATCAAGGTAGTTGAAAATTACCTTTTTCAATTTTTTAAATAGATATAGGTATGTTCCAAAAAAATGTGTAGTTTAGTATAAAAGGGATTTCCCTTTTAAAAACCCACTTTTTTTAAAACTACATCACTTTAAAATATTATAAAACCTCCAGTATAAAACAAGATAAAAATAATACAAAACTCTCCAAGGATAACAATAGTATAATTAAATTATTGTGATATTATAATTAAATACTATAAAAATTCCTCATATGTGTTATTATATTTGAGAGATCTCAATTTTATAATGTGGTTTAAAATAAAAACCTTACGACTTGAGTTACATTAAAATAAAAAACATTTAAGTAAAGATAACTTGAAATTGAAGTTAAAATACCATGATAAATATAATTCATGATATTATATAACAAATATATGGTATGCACACCATTTAAATAAAATTAGGTGTATAACATAAAGTGTGTCTCAAATAAAGAAATTTTTAGGCGAAACCCTTACCTATGTTTGAAAGTGTTTTGAACATGAACTTAACTTCTTGAATAATTTGATTAAGTTCGTTATATATATACCAAATAACCTTATTCATCTATATTTAATTTAATAAGGTCCATTTGTTATCTTTCGTTATTTATTTTTATTATAGTTTCTGCTTACAACAGTCACTCGAGGTTGTTCGATCAATTTATTTGTAATACATTCAATTTGTTAACCCTGGTAAAAGATATTGTAAAATAGTTTCATAATTTCCAAAATTTAATATTATTATATCATTTAATATTCTATTATCACATAATTTATAAAGTTAAATAGGTTCTCCATGAATGGCCTCAATTTAGAAAAGTTACATTATTATGTCCTTTTTAGTGGTTAAATTTACAATAATCATTTTTTAATAATATTACTTATTTAATGCATACTATTATCATTAAATAATGTTAATATTTTATAAAATAACCCTTTTATTTATTAAATACATGTTTAATTCCATTCATGTTAGTTGATATGGAAAACAAAAGAGAAATGTGTAACACCCTGAGAGTTTAATAGAGGAGGATACACTTTGAAAGTGTATATGAAATACAAAAACAATATTAGAAGAGAATATAACACCTTGAAAATTTATGATATATTTATTTTTAAATAAATTCAATCTCTTTGATATATTGTGTAACATGCAACTTCAAGTCTGAATTAACAGTAATATAGTATAACGTTATAACATAACTGTTAAATTGGAGAGTGTAAATAGTACTAACTAAATTATAAAAATTATATGATTTAAAAATATATAAAAAAAATTATCATTTTATTATAAATTAAAATAAAAATCATTTGAAAGAAAAAAAAAAGAAATGTTTTCTGAAAAACTATATTTTCTAAGAGGCGGTTTTGTCGCGCTTTGCGCGTATATTTTAAAATTAATTTTTAGAAATTCTATAAAAAAACTGAAAAAATAATCTTCATTTTTTTTAATTCTGAATATGAAAATTATCTTTGGGTGAATTCTTGATAAATTTCTGAAAAGATTACTTTTTTGATGAATAGTGAAAAATACTGATTTTTGTTGAAAACATCATTTTTTTAAATTATTTAAAAATTTAAAATATATTTTAAATTTAATTTAGAGTAAAATTAATTTAATTATATTATAATATAAATAATTTATGTCATTTTAATAAATTTTATATTGAATTATTATTTAAAAACATTTTAAACTTTTGTAAGTTTTTCTTTGGAACAACCGTTTTTTCAATGCATTTATGGGTTTAATTTTAAATTGAATTATAACACTTATTTAAATTGAATTTATAAAAAATAGATTTTATATTTTAAATCATAATAATTTATATTATCTAATAATTTCAACTTAATTTTTGACCATAATGAATAGTGAAAACAGTAAAAATCAATTACCGCAGTTAAAGTGAAAATGGGTTTACCAGGGGGTTGAACTAAGATGATAAGGGTTAATATGACATAGAAAATTTTAAAATTCAAATTTTATGGACATATTTAGACCTTATCACATATAATTATCAATAATTACCCATTTTGGATGCTTTTTCATGTTAAAACATGGTCATCATTGATTTTTTTTCAAAAATTCTAAGTGTGTCTTCTCCCCCACTTATAAAAGGCCACCCACTCTCCCCTGCTATTCACACTCCCAAATAACTTTGTTTTGGCCAATAAATTTAAAAATATATTCCTTAATTACATTCCCATATCCTATATGACTTTTTTAGATCAAAAATCTAATCTAGGAAGGATTTAGGTTAAACCTAAAGAGGTTTCCTGAAGAAGAGGTAAAGTTTTTAACTTTGCGTTTTCATTTTACTTATTATTATAACTCCTTATAACATTATTCATATATGATAATATAATAACACTATTATATACCATATAATAATATGTTATTATGTTTATTTAATAACCTATTTCCATCTCCTCTTCTATCAAATAGGAAATGAAATCGTTGATCATGTGTACGGCAGACTACCGCCTTGCGAACCGATGTAATTCATTTTCCATCACCACCTTTCAGGAATGGATATAATAATATAATTAACATATTTAAGTTATATTTATGACATTATTATACTTATTTATTTATTATATCACATATACCTTCTTACTTTCCATTCCGTAGGGGATATGATAATGTCGCTAGCGTGTACAACAGACTACCGCCCCACGAAGCGATGTGATTCATTTTTTTCTTATGCATTACATGGAAGGTAATAAGGATAAATTTAATGAATATATGTGATATTTATGAAATAAAAATACTTCTATAAATTTAATATCATATCAAACTTCTTAACTTCCAATCCTTTAGGAAAATAATTACATCGCTCGTGCATACGTATGGATTACCGCCTCCATGTAGCGATGTGAAATGTTTTTCATTTTATTTTTACATGGATGGTAATAAGTGTGAATTTTATTAATATAAATTATATATATAACATAATAATTATTATTGATAGTTTATTTAATATTTATTTTTCTTTCATTCCATCTATCGAGAAAATGGAAACAACGTTCATGCATACGTACAACCTACTGTCTCCATGAACAGTGTAATCCATTTTCTATCTCTATATTTTTTAGATTACTCTAAATACATATATAATAAATATTTATGATATTTATATCATGTTTTATATTATTTATATTATGGTACATTGATCAAAGTAATATGACTGAAATTACCAAACCAAAAGATACATGAAAAATAAAGGAATTATCACCTGAAATAGTGATTTTATCAAAGAATTGCTAATAAATGTCTGATAAAAGACTATAAGTAAATCATATATGGTATAAGATATATGATTATGGTTATTTAATAGTTTTATAGTAAACATATATTTATTATAAATCATGTTCGAAAATTTATTAAGGAATTCGGACCTAAGGTAAGGTATTTTTGTCTCAATTTTCCTTCTTTGAGACATATGTAATTTTATACACCTATATTATTTTATGAGGAGTATATACATACACTTTGAAATTTAATTTCATGAATTTATTTATTCTCATGATATTTTATGTTTCATTTAGTTTTATTATTTAATGGGGCTTACTATATAATGTTACTATAGTGGTAATGGTTTTATGGTATAATCTCATCATTTATCAGGATTGTTTATGTTTATGCTTCCAATGATGAAATATTATGATTCATATCTCAATAAACTCATTAATTTTCTTCTTATATGGTTGTTTCATGAGAATACATGCTATCCCTTCATTTTCATCTCTTCATGCACTCAAAAGTTCAAAAAAGTGTTTTTAATAAAAAAAATATCTTTATTTCTCTTTTCAGTTGAAAACTTGTTTTCTTACATATCCATGTTTTCAAAAAATATTTTAAAAAATGTTTTAAAAATACCCAAAGGATTTATTAAATAAACCTTTATTAATGTTTGACTTTTTTTAAAGGGTTTAAAAGGAATCTTATTTTCATTTTCTAAATGAGGTAATTATTTAATTTTTAACAAAGTGTGACAGGAATGTTATCTTTTAACTTGTATGGCATGAACATAATTTCCCTTCATCATGTCCATTATTTTATTTTAAAATTACTTTATATGTTTACAAGGTGATTTTCAAAGAAAATCATTTTGAGATTATTTTATGAATTTTCTAGTTTTAAAAAATTAATTTTCAAAGAAAGGTTATTTTCTTCAAGAAATGTTCCAAATGATCTTTCAAAATAATTTTCCATATAAGATGACAGACATTAATGTCACTTAATATTTACAATGGATATAATACAATTATACCATCCTTATTATTTCTTTATATTTTTTATGGTCAGTTTGAATTGGGATGTACAATTTTGATACAATTCACCATATTACTCCGAATAGTTTATGATTATGTTTATTTATTAGTGAAAGTGTTGGAATTTTATATGATAGTTTTAATAATATGATTTTTTATGTTGATTATGTTTCACACCTTTATATGAGCAATAAATTGGACTTATTAAGTGATGTTTAGGGCTTTCTATAGCTCTTCGATGCATTGGTAGGTCTCATAAGACAAACTAGCTTGGGTTTTTGGTTGAGACCTTACCCTTTTATATAATATATATTAGCATGAGGCCTTTAAAGTATGGTTATTATTCCTGACATTATTCATTCCCTCATTATAAGATTATTTATTTATTTTCATGTGATTATTTTATTATTTAGAATATTCATGGATAAGTTTCAAGATCATGTGAATATTTATATGGCATTATTTGGTCATTATTTTTTCATACCATATTATACTCAAGTAATTTATTTAATTCCATGTGTTTCATACATTTATCTTTCCATATTGATTATTCCTTACTTATTCATGATATCTTCCACTATAAGCATACCCTTACTCGGCATTAGAGCTCACCCATTTCTTTTATTTCCTTTCCCCAGGATTCTAGGAAGTGTCTTATGATTGATATATAGGGATATACTGAGGGGAATAATGGTGTTCTCAAAGAAAATACTATGTTATATTTTATGTTTTCAATTATAATATGAGATTCAAGTATGTATCCAGTTTACCAATACTACTAAACTATTCGGTCCTTCAAAATGTAATTCCTTATATCTTATGCCAATGTAATAAAGTAACCACCGAATATGGTCTAGTAGGATAGGGGTATTTACAGTTTGTATCAAAGAAAGTTTAGTATAAAACTTGGGAACTAGATTTAGTAAAACATAGATTATATAATATAACCCTATGAATTACTTTAAGGATAAGTCTAATTATAAGATAACATCCTAAAGTTTTGGTAATATAGATATTTTTTGGTCTTCTTAGAAATAAATCCTTCTCTAGATACTATAAGTAGATGTGGTTCTGGTATATATGTACCTCTAAAAAAGGAATGTTAGGCTTGAATTAAGAACTACCTGCTACATGAAAACGACCCTTACCGTGCACCTTGTTTGACACTCCCGAGGGATATTTTTTGGGTTAATTAATATTTTATTTATAAATCATTCTGAATGGTTTGAAAATATTTTTATGATTTGAAAACTATCCCAAAGAAACCATGTTAATTATTGTGAGATTATACATGAATTATGTTTTCAAATTATGTTAAGTGTTTCACTAGTTTTGAGATTGTAAATTATATTTCATAATATTATGATCTAATATAATATATTCCAATTTTTTTAAATGGAACCTGGTAGAAGGAATAGAAACTGTATCAATTCATGTACCCCATGTATGAATTTCCCTCTTGTGAAAGATAATGAATTTGTAGATTGAATTTTAGCTGTAACTAGTCAAATTATAACCATATTAGAGAAACTGACTCAAGTTATGAGAAATAACCCTTCCTGGATGGAGAATCTTGTTGATCCACCATGCGGTGTAACAATGTTAGAATGATTTATGTGTCATCAAAATTAATCATTCAATGGAAATAAAAATCCTTTTATAGTTGGTAAATATATTAGTTCCTTATAGAAGATATTTATCACTTTGGGAAGAAATGAAATGGATAAAGTTTTCATGTAATTTTATCATCTCTTAGGGGGTGTGGATCAATGGTGTTCATTGATTCAAAAAACTAAGGATGAAGAATAAAAAATTAGCATTGAGTGGACGGATTTTAAGTTACTATTCTTATAAAAGTATTTTCTTCACAAGTAACTAGAGTAAATTGAGAGAAAAATCCTGAATCAAAGACAAAAGGAAGAGGAAAATATTACAAAGTATGAAGCCAACTTTACAAGGTTATAAAATCATGTTTTGGACTATGTGCATATTCCAAAGAGAAATATTGAACATTTTTTTATGGGATTGAGAAAATCCTTCTAAGGGGGATAGCCTCCCAAACTTTCCCATCATATAAGGGAATAATATCATGTGCTATCAAGACAGAGAATGAATTCTCCAAGTCTTATGAACTTTTAGGGAATTAAGAGAAGTAGAATATGAAATAGAAAAATATAGATAATAAGAAAAGGGAAAAGAATTATTTTACCACATGAGATAATTATAAAAAGAAACACCCTAGTACTTGCTTGAAGGGAATGGGATTTTTCTATAAGTATGGAGAGAAAAGACACAATGAACATGATTTCAAGGGAAAGAAAGGATCTTCAAATGTGAAATGATTCAAATATAAGGATATATGACACTAAACAAATTAATTCCCCAAGTGTTAAGGGAATATGCCTCAAAAGAAGATAATGTATAAAGGTCAAGCTTATGATATTACTAAAAATGAAGTGGAATGATTAATTTTCTTGTGTTTAGATTTAATAATTATGTTATATGATTATTATATCAATAGTATTATGGTTATAATAATTATGATATGTATAATAATTTTATTACTACACTTATTATTTAAGTATTTGAGATCTTATGTTGAATGGTACTGATGACTAGGAAAAGTGATTTAGTGGTGAGTTTAACATTTTTCGAAAACAAAGGATTGAGGGATTATAACACTTAATATGGTCTCGATGTTGAGATAATAATGATAAAGTGGTTTTTATAAGGGTATTGGAAACCTATAAGGTTTATATTACCTTTTATATTTAAGTAATTATGGTTTATTAAAATTTAGTTTCATTATAGTAACTATATTAAAAAAAATTATAAAGGAAAACCCACATTCCAGGTGACAACCCATCACATCTATCAATTTCGTGGGTCTTGAACCTATAACTGAAGGGTGAAAAAGCTGTTTCACCTACCACTAGCCTATGTGATTTTTTGTTTGATCCAGTATTGTTACTATATTGGTTTAGAGATTAATGTATTATATTGGATAACAGGTACCAACCATACTATTTTTTAAAAATATTTAGAGATATATGAAAATACTTTTCACTCTTTTATGTATCTTATAATCCATTAAAAGTTAATTTTATTTCTTCAAGAATAAAAAAATCATTTTCGAATATTATTTTTTTGGAGTAAGTGATAAATTATAAATTGATAGAAGTGCAATAAAATGATGAAATTGTTCTTGTAAAATATAAATATATCAAGTAAGTATATTTCCTTGTATTTTTATATAGTAAAATAATTCTTCAACTTTAAGAAAATGATATTTAAACAAAAATGTAATCATATTACCTTCATATTTGATGAATCAAATAGTATTTTAAATCATAAAAAAATTTATGGTTTTGAGCTACTTAACTTTACATTGATCATTAAATTTATCATGATCAATGATCATTATCCCTCTATAATTATTTACTCTTTTATTCCATATCTGTATCTTCACTTCCCATTTATGTTCTCCTACTTGGAAACTCAGTAATGTGTTATTCTATATGACCTTTGTACTTATATTTACCTCTTTTAAGAGGGATTTTTTAACCATTTTTATGATGTGGGTATCCAAAAAATTTATTTCCAAATCTCAAACCCTTGATTAATGAAATCAATATTAAATTATGAGGATACAATTTATTTCAGGGGTAGAATGTAACACCTTAAGATTTTAAAAGAGAAAAATCATGGTAGATAGAGTTTGTGAAATTATTCAAAAATATTATAAGAGAATATAACACCCTAATACCTTAATATATATTTTTATTTTTAAATAAATTCAATATCTTCAATAGCTTGCGGAATACAAAACCTCAAGTCTAAATTAACCATAATATTGTATATTTTTATAACCTAAACATTAAATTAGAGCATATAAATATTAAAAACTAAATTATGAAAATTATATGTTTTAAACATATATAAAATAGACACATTGGTTATTAATTTATAAAAAATTCAAATAAATATTTTTTGAAATAAAGAGAAATGATTGCAGAAAAAATTGTATTTTTCTAAAAGGCGGTTTCGTAGCACTTTCCGCACGTATTTTAAAATTAATTTTCACCAATTTTATAAAATTTATTTCAAAAAAATTAAAATAATTTTTTTAATTCTACAAGGTAAAATTATATTTTGGTTATTTTTTAATAGTTTTTTGAAAAGATGAATTTTTTTATGAAAAGTAAAAAAAACATATTTTTATTGAAAATTTCCTTTTCATTTAAATTATTTACAAAGATAAATTATATTTTAAATTGGTTTCAAAGTAAAATTAGTTCAATTATATTAAAATTTAACTAATTTAGTTTATTTTAATTAATTTAATATTTAATTCTATTAATTTTTTTTAAAAGTTTTGAAAAATTTTCTTTGGAAAAACAGTTTTTTCAACGCATCTGTGGGTTTAATTTTAAATTTAATTCCTCCGATTATGTTAATTTAATTTGAAAAAATGTATTAAATATTTTTAATTATAATAATTTATATTATATAATAAGTTCAACTTAATTTTTTCCCATAATGAATATTGAGAGTAGTAAAAATTAATTATCAAGGTTAAGGTGAAAATGTGTTTATTAGGGGGTTAAACTAAGAATATAAGAGTTAAAATGACCTATAAACTTGTCCAATTCCAATTTTTAGACCTATTTAGACCTTATAACCTATTATGTATGATAATGATCCATTTTTAAGGATTTTTTATGATAAAAATTTGGTCATAATTGATTTTGTTTTAGAAATTCCAAGTGTATCCTCTCTCCCACTTATAAAAGGCCGCCCACTGTACCCTCATATTTACACTCCCAAACACATTTTTTTAAGACAATACCTAAAAAATATCTTAATTAATCATATCCAAACATACTATAGTCCTTTTTTAGGTCATAAATATAATCTAGGAAGGCTTTAGTGTAAACTTAAAGCAGATTCCTAAAGAAGATGTAAAGTTTTTAACTATGTGTTTTCATTTTAATTCTTATTCTAAATCCTTCTAGTATTATTAAAATATGATAGTATAATTAAAATAGTATATAAAATATAATTATATTTTATTATGTTAATTTAATGACCAATATCCATCTTATATTCTATTTAATGGGAAACAAAATCGTCGATCGTGTGTACGACGTATTACCGCCTCGCGAACCGATGTAATTCGTTTTTCATCACCACCTTTCAAGGTTGGATATAATGATGGATTTAGAATATTTAAATTATATTTATGAAATTATTATACTTATGTAATTATTATATCACATATACCTTCTTACTTTCTATTCTTTGGGGGATACGATAACGTCACCCATGTGTACGATAGACTACTGCCTCGCGAAGCAATGTGATTAATTTTTTCCTTACGATTTATATGGAAGGTAATAAAGATAAATTTAATAAATATATGTGATATTTATTACCTAACCATACTTTTGGAAATATAATATCACATCTAACTTTTTATCTTACAATCCTTTGGGAAAACAATAATGTCGCTCGTACATATGTGTGGACTACCTCCTCCATGTAGCGATGTGAAGTGTTTTTCATTTTATTTTTAAATGGATGGTAATAAGGGTGAATTTTATTAATATAAATACTATATATAACATAATAATGATTCTGTAAAGTTTAATTAATATTTATTTTCCTTTCATTACATATGTCTAGAAAATGGAAACAGCATTTATACATACGTACGACCTACCATCTTCATAAACGGTGTAATCCATTTATGGTCTCTTACTTTTATAGATTACTCTAAATAAATATATAATGAATATATATTATATTTATATCATGTTATAAATTCTATATATTATGGAACCATTATCAAAGTAAAATGACAGATATTACCAAACCAAAACATACACGAAAAACAAATCAATTATCTTCCAAAAGAATGATTTTAACAAAGAATTGTCAATAAATGGGTGATAAAAGTATATAAGTAAATAATATATGCTATGATATATACTATTATGGTTATTTAATTAATTTATAATAAAACTATATTTATTATATAGGAGTTTTGAACACATGCGAAGGAATTTAGACATAATGTAATGGATTTCTATCTCAATTTTCCTTCTTTGAGTCATATGTCAGGTTATGTACCAATATTATTTTATAAGGAGTATATAAATCCCATTTGAAATGTAATATCATGATTTTTTTATTATTATTATATTTTATGTTTTATGTAATTTTATTATTTCATTGGGATTATGATCCAATGTTACCAAAGTGGTAATGGTTTTATAGTACAATCTCATCGTTTATCGAGATTGTTTATGTTTATGATTCCAATGATGAAATATTATGATGTATCTATTAATAAACTCATTAGATTTATTATAATATGGTTATTTCGTGATAATATATGTTTCCCTTTATTTTACTCTCTTTATGTACTCAAGAGTTCAATAGAATTTTTCTAAGAAAAAAATGCCATTATTTTTGTCTTCAGTCGAAAAATAATTTTCTTCCATATCCGTGTTTTATAAAAATGTTTTAAAATTACCCACAATATTTATTAAATAAAATTTTACCCGTTTTTTTAATTTTTATAAAGGTTTTATAAAGTAATTTTCTTACTGTTTTCCAAATAAGGTAATTCTTAACTTTTTACCAAAGTGTGAAAGGAATTTTTTCTTTTAACTTGTGTGGCATGAACAAAATTTTATATCATCACGAGAATTATTTGTTTGGAATATTCCTTTATAATTTTACAATGTGATTTTAAAATAAATTTATTTTGAAAATATTTTATGAATTTTCAAGTTTTAAAAAAATTACTTTCAAAGAAATGTTATTTTCCTCAAGAAATATTCCAAGTGATATTTCAAAATCATTTTCCATATAAGATGACATACACAATGTTACTTAAGATTTAATAGGGATATAATACAATGATACTATCCTTATTATTACAATGGATTTTTTATGATCAGTTTGACTGAGGATGTACTATTTTGATACCATTTTCTATATTAATTTGAATGGATTATGATTATGTTTATTTATTGGGGAAAGTGTTAAAATTTTGTATGATACTTTTTACAATAAGAATATTTATTTTGATTATGTTTCACCCTTTATATGAGGAATTCATTAGACTTATTAAGTGAATGTTGGGACCCTCTATAGCCCCTTAATGCATCGATAGGTCTTGTGAGACAAACTGTATTGGGTTTTTTATCGTGCCCTTACCCATATATATAATATGTCTTGGAATAAGGACTTAACAGTATAGTTATGATATCCGGAATTATACATTCCATAATTATGAGATTTTTTATTGATGTATATGTGATTATTCAATTATTTAGAATATCCATGGATAAGTTTCAAGTTCATGTGATTATTTATATTGAATTATTTTATTATCATTTATTCTTTTCATAATATGATCAAGTAATTGATTGAATGATGCTTTTTTTAGTTATTTACCTTATCATATTGATTATACCTTATTTATTCATGATATATTATGTTATACTCATACCCTTAATAAGAATTTTATCTCACCCCTTTCTTATGTTTTCTTTACCTAAGATGTTAGGAAGTCTCTTATTATTCATATTCAAGGATATTCTAAGGGGAATAATAGCATTCTTGAAGAAAATACTATGTTGTATTTTATGTTTTCAATTATAATATGAGATTAAAGTATGTATCTATTTTACCAAGACTAATAAAATATTCAGTACTATAGGATGTGATTCCTTATATCTTATTCCATTATAATAAAGTAACATCCGACTATGGACTACTAGGGTCGAAGTCTTTACAAAATGTCATCTCATGTTGTTTTTAATCTACATATACACACGGATGACACTCCTATTTCCATAAAATGTAAATAAAGTATAAAATAAAGTATATTTTAATTTAATAATCATTAAAATGTTATAAATATTATATCATCGTATTAAATAACCTTTTTGAAACATCCATGAAATGTGTCGGTAAAAAACCGAAAGTGTCTCTTTGTGGAGGTAGAAATCTGTGCACATGCACAAACGATGATCATTATTTTTATTAATAGATGAAAATGAATAAATAATGGTTTTAATATTATTATTATACTATGGTTATGGTTGTTTTAGAAATTAAATAATAAGAAAGAAACATTAATAATGGTTTGTTTCCTACATTGAGACTGTGAACTTCCTCTTGATGAAGGCCTTAGATTTGAGGGACTTAGGTTATTTTGTGGTGACTAGGGGAATTAGAAAATATAAAGAAATTCAAGTGGAGGAAATTTGGTAAGGGTTTCAAGATTATTTTTAAATATTATTGGATTATTGAAAGGGTGTAAGTGACCCCCTTTAATAATTGAATATGAGGGACTTTTCTATGGAAAATAATGTTAAGCAAGGGGTAATAATGGAATGGAATGAAAGTTAGGTGAGTTAGGAAAATTAAGGTTGGTAATAAATGTATTTAAGAATTTAAAACATAAAAAATTATTTCTAAAAGTTGTAATGGTCAGGTTAG
The DNA here is from genome assembly GCA_963277665.1 of Viscum album. Classification (NCBI taxonomy): domain Eukaryota; kingdom Viridiplantae; phylum Streptophyta; class Magnoliopsida; order Santalales; family Viscaceae; genus Viscum; species Viscum album. Next base: position 863,026,611 of record OY728140.1, read on the forward strand.
TTTAGTAAAATTAGAGCCACACTAGATTTTTCATTTAAACACTTATTACTCGTAATTAAATATTAATCATGTTAATTATTTTTTTCCTAAAAATATTAGTAGACTCGTATTACAAAATTTCAACATAGTTATTATGAATTTAATATATATTTAACCTAATTCATTTAAAAAATATGAAAAAATATTATTTTTAATTAAATTAACATAACATATAAAAAAATTAAATAAAAAGTGTTTTTAAACATTAAACTTATGTAGAAGATAAATTTTAAGGGTTGATAATTTACATGATAGTAATTTATTTATTATAAAATAATAAAATTAATATATACTTAAAATTAATAAAAAAACTAATTTCACCATAAAAATTTTTAATTAAAAGAAACAAATGAAAAAAGTTTTAAATTCAAATAAAATGGTTCTTAAGCCCAAAAATATTAAAAAACAATTATGCTCAAAATAATATTTTAGATTTAATATTTATATCATTAAAATATATATTTTATCAATTAGAATATTTTATAAACTTTTAAGCCTTGAATATATACTGATAATGTGATAAAATCCACATTTTTGGTAAAAAACTATATTTTCACTATTCACCTAAAAATTAATTATTTTATAAAAAACTCAAAAATCAATCATAAGATAATTTTATTTTGAGGAATTCAAAAAAAAATTTTACTTTATCATATTTAAATTCAAAAATTTATAAACTTGTTTTTTTAAAAGAAAATATATAATATTAATTAAATGTATTTTATTGAAAATAACATTTTCAATATTAACTCATATTAATTATTTACCTTATAATAGTAATAGTTGTCAATGGTTTATCCTATTAGTGTTTATTATAGATTTATTAATAATATATTCTTAATATGTTATGGTTTTTATACATTGGGTGTAGCATATAACACAAGTTATAAAATATATTATGTATTTTAAAGGATCCAAAATCTTTGGTCATTTCACCTTGGTTACTATAAAGTGACCCAGGATCCCCTTTTCCAATGGATCTTTTAATATAAGATTTAAACTCTAAAGAGTATCACCCACTCCATAACTTTCTCTTATCTATTTTTCTCATCCAACCTTCTCTAAACTTATTCTAAAAATTATAATGTAATGAAATCATTGTCATTATTATACTTAAATTTTATTATATTAATGGAAAAAAATTATCTTTATTCCACTCATCCATTCAAAAAATGAAAATTCTGCATATGTTATGTGTGGACTACCACCTCTATGAACGATGTATTTTATTTTTCATCACCACCTTTAATGGATGGTTTTAAAAATTGATTTAAGGATTAAATATGATATTTATGACATGATTTAGATTCTTGAAAATAAATTAGTAATTATAATAGGTATATTAACAACAATTCGACATTGTAAATTTAACCATCCAAAATGAGAATACCAAGAGGGAAAAAGATTTCTTCATTATAAGTAATAGATTTTCATCCTCACAAATTGTAATTTAAAATCTCATGAAATGAAATTAGAACTTTATAAATAATTTTTGAACTTATATTAAAGTATCTTTAATAATTTAGGAATGATGAAGTTAGTATCAAAGAATGAGGATCAAAATCAATATTATAAAACTTTTATGAAATGATTAAAGTTACTAACATTTGATGATGAAAATAAACAATAATTAACTAAACAAGTATGATGAATAATTATAATTTAAGATTAGAAAAGGTAATAAATATGAATAAGGCTCTAATATAAGCTATTAATATGGTTATTTTTATTATACAGGTGGTTAAAACACCGTTGTGTAATTTGAAAGTTAATGAAAGGGTTCCTCATCTCAATTTTCTTTTCATGAGATATATGCCATATTCACCACTTGTTTTTTTATAGTGTAAATATTTCCCTATGGATCTATTTTATCATAAATATATTGAAATTAAAGGTATTTACAGATACATATCAATTTCTCACTTTCAAGGTATTTCTATTTAAAAATCACTAAATTTTTAAGGGTTTTCATCTCAATTCCCTTTCATTGTGGAATGTTTTCATATTATTCACATATTCATCTTTTATATGGTGTACGTACTATACCATTGTATTCTATTCTTATTATAAAATTTTCTTCAATAGGATTTACAAGTATTTTCATAAATCCCTTCTTCGTATTCTTTTGATTTAATGATTACGAAATTCATAAGGATTCTTAACCTTTTCTCTTTCATTATTTTTGAAATATTTTCCATTAATTTTTATTTACAATAGGAAATGTAATTTTACATCATGTTATAAATTATTTATTATGTTTTAAATGAGATACCCTCATTCCATATCATTATACTACCTCCATAAGCTATTATAATTCACAAACATTCACGTATCCATAAACATCATAAAAATTTGGTAAATAGGGTGTGGTTTCCTAGAAATTAAATCCTTTTATAGATGTAGACAAGTGGATGAAATATCTAGAATAGATAAACCTAGGAGTAATAACACTAAAAAAGTTTGGTTGGGGATGTTCAATTGGTGGAAAACTGGTGGACCTAACTATTCAACTTGTTTCATGCTCTTGGGGGATATTCTTTGGATGACACACAAGCTATTTAAAAATCATAATGAAGGATTATTTCCTATTTATATCCTAACACAATAAAATTACTCTTAACTAATTCCTTTTTATCATTACTTTGATAAGGGTTCTTTCCATTACGTTGTGAAAATAATATTTTAAAAAAAATTAATTGTGGGAAATTCACCAAGATAGCCTCATTATTCCATTGAATGGGAAAAGTATTAACATATTGTATATTTTTTATTAAAATATAGATGTTTATTAATTACTAATGTAAGTAAATTATATATTGTATTGTTATTAATTTCTTTCATATTATGAATAAAATGGACTTATTAAGTGATGGGTGGGGCATACAATTTTATATTCCCTCAATGCATCGGTAGTTATCATGAGAAAAACTAGCATGGGTATTTGGTGTATGCCTACCCATTTATTAATAATGTCTTGGTTTAGGTCTTGATGGTAAGTAGGACATATTTGTTTATGCCTTAATGGTAAGTAGAATTTCTTGACATGAGGCCTTAATGGTATGTTTAAGATTTCCAACATTATGAATTCTATCACTATGAGATTAGTTATTTATATCCATGTATTTATTTATTGAAATTTTTTATATGAATATATTGTGCTCATGGTTTCTTTTTTGTTTCACTATTCAATTTATTTATTCCTTTCATGATTATTAAATTATTATACTATGATAGATTCCACTGTACTCTACCCCTTAATTAGAATTTTATACCACACCTTTATATTGTTTCCCATTTCCCCAGGAAGCCATGGAGGTTACTACTTGTGATAGATAGATTTTTGAGGAGAATAATAAATCTTTATTTATTTATTTTTTATATCTTAATCTTTCAATATAATGTAATTTTCATTTATGTATCTAATTCCAAGGACTATTAAACTACTAGATCTTATGAATTTTTATATATGTATTTTTTACCATTGTACTAAAACAACCTCCAATATATAGGTATTAGAGTTAGTGTGTCACATTATGTGTTTCATTTCATTAAAACCACATAGGATATAGTCATTAAACTCTCTATTTCCCCTTGAATTGATCCTTATTATCATTAAAAATCATAATGGGAATATATTATATTACATTCTTAGAAATAAAGTTCTTATGAAATTAATATGGGTAAATTAATGTTTGTTTGGGGGTCTTATTTTTTTTTGGTTCAATCCATCAATAAAACATCATGTTATTTTCCTTCTCCATTCAAGTTTCTTTGAAAATACGAATGACTAAAATGAGGTAAATAAAATTATAATTATCAAGAGATAATTTTTCACATACCCATACCAAAAAATGAAAAACTATAGACCTATTAGTAAATATTTTATGAAAAATTAACATATAGATAAATTTATATCAAATAAATATTATTTTCTAATTACTATAATCCAATACATATCATAAATGATATGTATTGAAACTATAGCATCCCATACACACCCATGAGGGGATGAATTGGGGTGTGAGATTTTCTTCATCACTCTCAATGGATTTTTTCCTCATATTAGAATTAACATGATGAACTTGACACAAACTTCAATGACATGTATAAAAAATCAAGTATGGAAAATAAATGCAAGGACATGATAATTTTATTTAGTTTACTCCTAAAGGATACTCTGGGGAGTATAAATTGATTATGTTTTGATGAATATGATAAATAAATATGAAATATTAGGATTTCAAGTGTTTAGAAAATTTTTACTACCGATCCAAGGGTGATTCCCTCATCTTATTTATCTAACCACTACTTTAAGATAAGGAAAATAAATAACATCAACACATAGGTCACTCAAAAAGTATATTCATAAGATGATAAAACACTAAATTTGTATGGGGGTTTTATTTATGATTTATCCTCCTAGATCAGTGATAAATCATCAACGATGTTCAACATAATAAATTTTCTCTATAAAAATTCTAGATTCAAAAATTACTTCTCCTTTTTTTATGAAAACCAATATCATGTGAAATTATCTAATATTATTTTAATATCAACAATTAATCTTCCAAATTCTTCCCCCTTTAAATTCCACATGTAATCAAATAATTAAACCTTAAATTTTTACATCAAAAGTGAATTAAAGTATCCAATAAAATCTACATATCATCTATAATTCAAATCTTCACAAATATTAAAATTTCTACATATTTATTCACCATGATGTGCCCATGTTCTCATTATGGTGTGTTATTCCATTTGATTATACCCCAACTCTATAATCCATGGAATATGAATCCAAAACATTTATATATTTAATTAATTTAAATTTTTTAAAATTATATGTATCATAAAACATTATGGTTTTTTGTACTCTACACTATGGCACAATCTTGATCTCATCCCTATAAACTTTAACCTAAAAAATTATTTTCTCTAGGTTTATTAAAACTGAATATTGTACATTTTTCATTAAAAGCATCTTATATCACACCCATAAGCATCCAACCAATTTTGGTCAATGATATTTCAAGAAAACATGATATATGTTATGGCATAGTTCATGCTAGCTCCAAATTTTCCCATTTCAACCACGAACCATGACTACAAGCTCTCCAGCTACCATAATCAACCACCATGAGGAATATAATGGCCCATACTTTTCATAAATAGATATTTCATCTAAATAGAATAATATTCATTACATAACATAAAAAACCATGTTATAACCATATAGTTTTAGTGTATTTGGAAAATGGGAAATATAAACAACTAATTCATAAAACATCTACATCATCTCCCATTTATTCCTTCATAACTATATACCTTTTTGACACATCTTACATAAAACCTTTCTTCATATGCTGGGGAAAATAACCATAATAAAGGGTGATCTTATATAATCGTTAAGGTTAAACAAGGAAGATATAAATCATATAATAATCATAATACATAATAACATAAATAAAACATTTTAAAATTATATCCTACATATCAAATATCATGATATCAATTCATGGGATAAAACATAGAAGTTTATAAAAATCAAAGAATATATTCCATGAGATCATAACATAAGACATGTAATTATGTCATACAAATAATCATATTAAATAATTTTATATTTTTCAAGGCTCATTTCCAAGACCATTATAGTGGAAAAATTCCTTTAATAAATCAGGTTCACTTCCCATTCCAGTCCTATATTTCTGAACTGAGTTCAATCTTCATTCTAGTCCTATCTATATCATAAGATATAAATATTTACCCAGTACATTAGAGGTATATATAAGTCTCACCCATCAGATAATTAAAACCATACATATGTGTTCCACAAGAACATAATTCATTCATTATATCAGAACCCATAAAAATAAATGAGTTTCATAAACATCATTTCATCGTAACATAACCCATGTAAAATAAATGGGTTTCATCAATATAATTCCATCATAAACAAACCATATAAATACTAGGAACAGTATCCTTGAAAAATATCCCTAATAAAAATAAGAAACAAAAAATAATGTTATCATGAATGGAAAATAATTTCGATAGATCACTTGAAAATAATTCTTGAGAAAAATATCCTTTCTTATTTAAAAACTATTTCTTTTATTAAAATGTCCTGTAATTTTAAAAAGAAAACATTTTTGTTTGAAAATAACTTTGTAATATTGTAAGGAAATTTTCATGTAATTAATTCATCATGAAATTTTTTCAATCCGTATAAGTTAAAAATTTAATTTTTTCATACTTTTGACGAAAAATTCACAAAGTACCTCATTTGGAAAATGAAAAAATGATTCCCTTCAAACCGTTTAGTAAAAATTCACACATGTGTAAAAATGAATTTAAAAAATTTTAGAATAATGATAAAAATATTTTGGAAAATATTTTTAGGAAATATAGACATGGTAGATAAATATTCCCCAATAGATACTAACGTATAAACAAACCTGAAAAATAATGAGATTATGAAATTAAACCTTACCTTTGGTATGATTTCATTTATATATATATAAACCTCATATTTAATGGTTTATATAATGTTATTAATTTATACCATAACCATATTCATATTTATGATAATATATATAATCTTATTATATCATCTTATTACCCGTTTGTTAATAATATTTCATTATTACACTTCTCTCGGGTGTTAACTGCTTCATTTTCCTATGCATATTTTGTCATATAAGTCTCATTTATTTTTAATAGGATATATTTTTTCATATGAATAATGATATTAAGGTAATATATATGATATTTAATCATTATATACATTTATATAATCATTCTTTAATGGTGAACATGGAAAATGAATCGCATCATGTCGTGGAGATGATAGGTCGTACAAACGCACGAGTGATGGTATCATTCTCTTAATAGTGAAATAGTAAGGAATATAATGGTATATTAATTTCAAGAATAAATATAATGTTATAATTATTATATATATATATTATTTTTTATCATTATACCCATCCAAATAAAGAGGTTATGAAAAACATATTACGTCACGATGTGGAGATGATAAGTTGTACATATGCATGTGCGGTAATTTTGTTTTTTGTAGGATGGATAAATGGTAGAATATGGTTGTTACATAATCATAATAAAATCTAGTAATATATTTTATACTATATTTATTAATTTATAATGAAAAGAACATATGAAGAGGAATTAGAAGAAGAAATAATCTTGAAAGAGTCGGTAAAGACGATTGCCTCTTCTTTAGAAAACTTCTATTAGATCTCCTCTTAGGGACACTAGGTTTGGTCTTTTGAGAAGAAGAAAACCACTAGAATTTTTATAAGGATTTTAAAATATAATTTTTCAGGTTATGGTCTATCTCTAAGGATCAAAGTGGTGTGTAGAAGTGAGGGAGGAGGTTCCCTTTTATAATTGACGTGAGGGGTGCTTTTGATATTTTCTCAAAATTCTAAGTTATAATAAATTCAATCTCAATAAAAATATCTCTAAAAGGACATTTATTCTAAGATAATATTATATAAGTTTTTAATATCATCAATAAATATATTTTAGAAAATTTTTGGTATTATTTTAAACTTTATCATTTTGATTAACCCTTAGTTAACCTATTTTAATTTTAACTAAGGTAAAAAAAAATTCAATATTAAAAGGTTATAAATTTTACTTATGTGATTTAAATTAGATGATAAATGAAAATTTTATATCATTTTATACCATATTATAATTATTTTTAATTTTTAAATATTTTTTATGATTTTTAAATAATTTAATAAAATATCATTAGTGTTAATTTTGACACTATTCATTACAAAGACTTTTAAAAATATCAAGATAACAAGTTAAATTCAAAAAAAATATTTTATTATAACCCTAATAGGTTAAGGTAATCTATAAAATTATTTTATCACATTAATTATTTTAAATTATATTTATTTTAATATTTTTAGTAACATTTATTTGATATTCCCATTAATAAAATAATTATTGCATTTGTTTTTAATTATTTAATATACTTATTTGTTCAGAAAAATTTTAAAAAAATACCTTGATGAATTTAAATATTCTATATTTATTAATAATATTTATAGTCTAATATATATTTTGGTTAACCCTATATTAAAAATTATACAGTATTTAAAACATGAATATGACATCTTTAAATTTTTATTAAATAAAATATTATAAATAATAATCTCGTCTAAGTGGACCAAAAATAAAAAAAGTAAATTTTTATCATGAAAATAATTTTATCAAGTTAAAATGTTAAATTTATATTCGTTCATAACATACCTTTATCCCCATGTGGACACATAAGGGATATTTAAGACAAAGAAAGTGACATTTTGTGACTTTCTTTGATTTAAATATTATATAAGTCATTTTCATGAAAAAATTTCCATTAAAAAAGTTAATTTAAATAATTATGTGTTAAGGTTTGAATTATTTTCATCCAGTAAAATTTGGTCATGTATTAGGTTCATTTTATAGTCTTTATCATTTTATTTTTAACCTAAATTACTCTATTTACCCTTTACCATGGTAACAAAATTTTCCAAGGTTTCTATTTATATTGGTGCAAAATAAAATAGATCTATTCATTAAATAGAGACCTTATAAATATAAATTTTATGTCCATTTTTTAAAATTAAAAACACATAATTTTCTAAATTTAATTTAAAATAAAATTTGTATAATTCCATGAAAAATAGTTTTTCAAAAAAATGCCCTTTTAAAACATAAAATATTTTTATAAAAAATTCATGTATAAAATGATTTTAAAAAACCATAATTTTTTTATTTTTAACTAATTAAAATTTAAAACTAATCTAAAACATTATTTTACATTGTAAAGACTTTAAAAGAAAATACATTTTTCAATAAGAATCAATATTTTCACTGTTCCTTAAAAAAATAAATGTTTTCAGTAAAAATAATTTTAAGATACTTTTTACATGTTAAATTCAAAAATAAAATTCATTTTTTCAAATAAATTTTCATTAAATTTTAAAAATTAATATTAACTCAAAAAAATAAACTCATTTTTGAAAAAAAAATGTATTTTTTAAGAATAAAGTGATTTTACTAAAATTGTGTAATTATTTTATAAGAACTTACCAATTCATTAATATTGTGTTAGACCTATTTTTTATTTCATAAATTATTAATTCATATTTATTCCATCCAATTTAATGTCTAGTTTTTAATATTCATTTTATACTAATAGTGTCTCACATTTCGTTTAAACTCATGGTTGCGTGAAACACAAACTATTGAATAATTAAAATTATTTAAAGGGAAATGTTTATTAAAATATCAGGGTATTACATTATACCCCCCTTAAAATTATTTTTTCTCATGAAATTCATCACTTTGATACAGATAGATTAAGATAACACTGCCTCATCCCATCCTCAGGTTCCTACATAACTTCCTCAAATTGGTGTGGTTCCGCCATAAAACTTTAACCAAGTGAGTTGTCTTATTTTGTAGAACTTTTTATCTATGATATAGAATCACTATTGGTTGTTCTAAATAATAAATGTATTTCTTCAAAGGTATGAATTCTAATTTTAGTACATGTTAAGGATGAGGTATATACTTTCTTAGGAGAGATATATAGAACACATCATGAACTTGAGAGAGATTCAGTGTAATTTCCAATCGATAAGTTGCCTTCCTAACACGGTCCAGAATTTCAAAAGAAAGGATATAACTAGGGATTAGATTTACCTTATTTCCAAATATCATCAGTCTATTCTAGAGAGATATTTTTATAAATACATTTTCACCCACTTCAAACTCTAAACCTTTTCATCAATTTTCATCATAACATTTTTGCAACTATGGGATTCTCTTATGTCCTGTTGTATATATTTGACCTTCTCTACCATTTCATCAACTATATCAGGCCCCAATAGATTTATTTCCCTAAATTCATTTCAAAATGTTATATTTATTCACTTCTTACCATAGATGGATTCATAAGGATCCCTATGAATACTAGAGTGAAATATATTTTTGAAAGAAAATTATACCAAAGGTAGGTGTTGATCCCAACCACCTTTGAAATACATAGATAAATCTCTCAAAATTTCTTCTAGAGTTTGAATTTTCCTCTCAGATTGACCATCTTTCTGAGGATGATAATCAGTGCTGAAACTCATCTCTATATCTAGATACTACTGAAGACTTCTCAAGAAATTCAAGGTAAACCTCAGATCCTGGTCTCATATAATGGAAAGTGGTACTCTATGAAATCTCACCACTTCATTAATATATATTGTGGAAATTTTATCAAGAGATAAGTCTTCTATAATAGAAATGAAGTGTTCCAACTTTATAAGGCTATCAATTATAACCCATATAGCATTATGGACTTTATATTTTTTATGAAGTCTGATGAAAAAATACATGGTGATGTTTTCCCATTTCCATTCTAGTATGGGTAATTGTTGTAATATCTCTTTATACTTATATCTCTTAACCTTAACTTACTGAAAAACCAAGCACCAAGAAACATACTCTACAATATATCTCTTTATTCCATCCCACCAAAAATTCTCTTTCATGTCTCTATAAATCTTGATGCTTCCAGGATGAATAGATTATAATGAAGCCTTATCCAATAGATCCTTCTTTAAATCTAGTATGGGAGGGAAAAAACATAGTTCTTAAAACTTATTGTTCCACTATAATCTAGGTTTAACTCAGGAAAATTTATCACCTTATTTTTTAGATATACATCTTGATTTTGTATCTCCTTAATCATCACTTGTATAAATGGTAGAACATTAATTTGAGAAAGATAATGTTTATCCCCTTACATTATGATTTCCATATACATCCTTTGAAAATCCATAAATATTGTATATTTTGTGATCCTCACCATAGATATGCTAGCATGGTCCTTTCAACTTAAAGCATCTTTCACCAAATTCTCTTTCCCATAGTGGTAATGTATTGAGAAGTCATAATATTTAATCAACTCCAACTATATTCTTTGGTGCATATTCAGCTCCATTTGAGTGAAAATATACTTTAAACTTTCATGATTAGTATATATGCCACACCTTTATCCATAAATATAATGCCTCTATATATTTAATTCAAAAATTAATGTATCTAACTCCAAATAATGAGTTTGGTAATTTTTCTCAAGGATTTTCAATTGTTGTGAGGCATAAGCTATCACCATATCATTTCTCAAGAGAACACATGCCATACCCTTCTTGGATTCATCACTATAGATCACAAACCTTTATCCACTATAGGGAAGTATAAGTACTTCTTCACTGACTAACCTTCTTTTCAACTCCTTAAAATTCTCTTCACATTCTTCCTTCCATATGAACTTAACTCCTTTCTGACTCTACTTAGTGAGTGGATTAAATAATTGTGAGAAATCATTCAAAAACATCAATAATATCCATCCAAACCAAGATAACTTCATATCTAAGTTACCATTTTTTCTCTAGGATAATATTCAATAACTTATGTCTTTGTTGGATCCAAAGATATCCCCTCTCTTGAGATTATGTGACAAAAAATGAAACATTATGAAGCCAAAATTTACACTTGGTAAATTTTTCATAATGATTCTCCTTTCTCAGGGTCTTTAGTACAATCCTTAAGTGTTCTTCATGTTATTTTTTGATATTTGAATATATAAGAATATTTTCTATAAAGATTGCCACAAATAGATCAAGATAGTCTCTAAAGACTCTATTCATTAAATCCATGAATATAGCATGGGAATTAGTAAGACCAAAAGGAGTCACTATAAAATTCATAGTGTTCATACCTTGTACAGAATTCCATATTAGGTATAGCCTCCTTCTTAACCCTCAATTTATGATATCCTGAATGAAGATAAATCTTAGAAAAGTATTGATCTCTGCATAATTGATCAAATAAGTCAACAATATGGGGGGGTATTTGTTCTTTATATTGATCATTTTAACTTCTTAACAATCAATAAAGAGTCTCATTGATCCATCTTTATTATTAACAAAATGAATAGGTGCACCCCAAGGTCACTCTCTAGGGTATATGAAAACATTTTTAATATTCTCTTGGAGTTTCTTATTTAATTTATACAACTCAATTGAGTCCATTATATAAGGATTATTTGAAATAGTTATAGCACCCAGTATGAGTTCTATTGAAAACTCAACTTCACAATTTTATGGAAGACTTGGAAATTATTCTAGAAAAGCATCATCAAAATCCCATATAATAGGTGTATATTTTAAGGTGAGTTTCTCCCTGACCCATTGAGATAGATAAACTTCATTTATATGAATTAATACCCACAAGATGGAAGTAATTTAAACTAGAAGTTCATATTCATCCTTTCATTTATAGATGATCATGGATTCATTTGGAATAATAAATTTGTCTTCCCTTCCTTATAAATTAATATGAACCCCATATAGTGAGATCCAGTCCATGCTAAGAATCATATAGAACTTAACTAAAGTAATGATCCCAATATTTGTATAAAGAACTTCCCCGCAAACTTCAACTGGAGAAGAATTATAAAATTGAAATGAAACTATTGTTCCATTAGTATTTTTTATATCTAATTATATATATAATTGTTAAGGTAATGATAATATACCCTTAGAAAATTATTTAGAAATAAAAAGTTGGTGGATCCATAATCAAATAAAACATTATTTGTTTTAGAGTGGTTGGTAAGTGTACCTTTCACCACTTAATTTTTATACTCCAGATCTATAGTAGTGATTATATGTGATTTTCCTTTTTATTTATCCTTAAAAGGTTTCTAATGTCGATCATCATCGATAACCCTAAAATTTGGACATTGGTTAGCATAATTCCCATTTTCCTTTCACATGAATCATTGAAGTGAGATAGGTGAATTATGTGTAGCCTTTTCTATATTTTTATCATTAGTTATCTTTTTCCCATCACTTTGGAAGTCAATTGCCTGATGTCCTTCTTTACTACACTTAAAACATTTACTTGTCCCATTAATACAGTTTTCTCCATGTTTCTTTCCACACTTTTTGAATAAATAAAAAACATCTTTTTCACTATGGTTTTTAGATTTTCCCTTTAATTACATTTTTCTCTTCTTATTGAACACATAAGATTTATGGGTAAATCCAATCTCCATATCAACCTTGAGATCACATTGAATGATATCCTCATAGCTAATAAAGTCTCTTATGACTAACTCCCTTCGGAGACTTGTTTTTAATCCATTAAAGAATTGATCAACCTTACTCTCAAGTTGGATGATAATTCCAAAATCATACCTTGAAAGTCTTGTAAAATTTGTTTCGTAGGTATCAAAAGATTCATCATCCTTTTTCTTAAGATCAAGGAACTCCTCCATATTCATTCGAAGAATACAAGGAAAGTACTTATTGAAAAATAATTTCTTGAACTCAACCCATTCAATATATTCAATTTCATATCATTACCACATATTCTTGATAAGATTCCACCATTGATCTACTTCACCTTCTAAAATATAGACTTACAAAATGACTTTCTTGTGTTTTAAACATTGAAGAACTGAAAATATATTTTTAGTGGTACTGATCCATTGTTCAGCCACTAGTGAATTAGAAGACCCATTGAATAAGGTGGTCACTACCTGATGGAGGACTCAACAGAATGGTGTTCTCTCCTTTTCTTGTTTGGAATTCATGCATGATTCATAGCTTGAGAAAGTTAAGTGAGCATAAAAACAATATGTTTCATTCTAGATACCATAATATTCAGTTTCTCAGGGGGAAATTTTTTTCATTCTCCATAACATTCAGCATTAATGTGGTTCCTTTGGGTTCAATCCATTGAATAAAACCAAAAATATAGCATGAGTAACACTAATCGTGGTGGTAAAACCACATAATTAAGGGAAATTACTTATAAAATTTCAATTCAGGACACCTTAGGTTTTATTCTAGGTTATTTATGACTGATACCAAAACTCTAGGATTTTATCATATACTAAGACATATCCTTATGGTTCTTACTAATGTTTTCTCATCCAAGTTTCCAAAGGTTAACTAAATCGTGATCTAATACCAACTATAACAACCCATACTTTTTGTAAATAAATATTACATATAAATAGAATAATATTTATTACATAACATAAAAAACCCATACTATAACTATATAGGTTTAGTGTCTTTGGAAATTGGGAAACATAAACAACTAATTTATAAAACATCTACATTATCTCTCGCTTATTCCTACATACCTAGAACCATTTTTGACACATATTACTTAAAACCTTTCTTCATATATTGGGGAAAATAAACATAAGAAAGGGTGATCTCAGAAGCTCATTAAGGGTAAATAAGGTATATATCAATCATATAATAATCATAAGACATAATAACATAAACAAAACATTTGAAAATTATATTCTACATATCAAATATCAGGATATCATGTCATGGAATAAATCATAGAAGTTCATAGAAATAGAAGAATATATTCCATGATATCATAACATAAGACATGGAATTTTGGAATACACATAAGCATATAAAATCATTTCCATATTAGTCAAGGATCATTTTCAATACCATTATAGTAAATAAAGTCCTTTACTGAACAGGGTTCAATTTCCATTCCAACCCTGTATTTCTGAACTGATTTCACTCCTCATTCCAATCTTGTATATCTCATAAGGTATAAATATTTACCCAAGTAATTGGAGGGAGATACAGGTACCACCTATCACATAATGAAAACCATACATATGTGTTCCATAAGAACATAATCCACTCATCATATCAAAACCCATAAAAAGAAATGGGTTTCATAAATATAATTTCATCATAATCCAACCATAGAAAGAATAGGTATAGTTTACTTGAAAACTGTCCCCAATAAAGAATAAGTACTATATAATAATGCTATCATAAATGAAAAATAATTTTTAGAGATCACTTTAAAATAATTCTTGAGGAAAATATCATTTCTTCTTTGAAAAAAATTATTTTCTTAAAATGTCATGCAATTATAAAATAAAACATTTTATTTAAAAATAAACTTATAAAATTTTAATTTAATCTTTAAGACATTAATTCATGATGAAACTATAAAAAAAATTATATGTTAAACAAACATTCATTTCATACTTTTTCCAGAAAATTCACAAAGTACCTCGTTTAGAAAACGAAAAAAATATTCCTTTCAAAACATTTAGTAAAAATTCACACATGGGTAAAAATAACTTTAAAAATTTATAAAATAATAATAATAATATTTTTTAAAAAAATTAAGAAACATGGACAAGAAATATAAATATTCCTTAGTATATACTAACATATAAACAATCCCAAATAATAATGAGATTGTGAAATTAAACCTTGTCATATGTCTGATTTCATTCATACATATCTGAACCTTTTGTATAGTGGTTTAAATAATGTAATTAATTTATATCAGATCCATATTCATATTTATGATATTATATTTTATCCTATTATATCATCTTATCACTCATTTGTTAATAATATTTCATTATTACCCTTCTCTTGGGTGTTAACTGTTTCATTTTCATATGCATGTTTTGTCATATAAATCTCTATTCTTGTGCATATGATATAGTTTTGTCATCTCCAGAATGATATTAAGGTAATATATATCATATTTAATAATTATATATATTTATGTTTCCCTCGGAATTCAGGGATGACCTCCTGGATGGGAGATTCAAACGTTCCGATCGGTTTCTAGCGGATTTGTTCGTAGAACCAGAAACATCCAATGATTCCACATCCATTTGGACCTACTTTCCAAAGGTAGGCGCTCATTAGCTTGTGGACTGATGAGGCTTAGGAATTTTCATTGGTCGAGAGGATGGGAGGTTGGACTCATCACACCTTTTTGAGGGGAATTATTGTCTATTCCGGGACTCTCTTTATAGATTTAAGTTATGTTCGTGAATCCTTATTACTTTACCAAGTATAAAATGAGCTTTCCTTCAGTTTTAACAATCAATGATTAAATATGTAAGAAATTTAGAGAATCTTTTATGTGTATTCGAGGTTCTTCATAAATAGAGAATCATCTATATTTATTTAGAGATTCTTGGTCAATGGTATCCTTAAAAACATTTATATAAAAGTCTCTTCGTCATTATGATGACTAGGCTCGTTTTAAAGCCACTCAGTGGGGCACTTGAAGTTTATTATCATTCAGAAGGACATGAATTATTTCAGAGTTGGGATCGAACCCATAGATGGGCTACCTACGTATCCTTTGTTTTGGAAAAGGAATCAGAACCCACGTAGTTCGAGTAAAGGAGTATGATGTTTATGATTGATGGATCAAAGAAGGATGTCACAATTACTTTTACACTCTAAGCTCACATGATTCATTCTCGGTGTGAGAAACAAGAGGTATTGGTAAAAATTAGACAATTGTGCCATGAAAGATGCAATCATAAGAAATGGTTTGGGACTTATGTATATATGACTGCCCAGATAAATGAAGGTTAGGATTTACTTTAGGGGAAAAATCTAGGAACAGGGTCCATAAAGGTATATGTGCTTCATGGAGATTTGAATACTCTAACTTGGGACTTATTCCTGAAAAGGAAACCCAAATCAGGAGAGGATTGATAACTGGGTTTTACTCCTGAGAAGGAATCCCAGATCAAACGTAAATTAGAACTGGTTAAAGAGAATTTAAGGGACTTGGGGCTTATTCCTGAAAAGGAAACCCAAGATTATGACTGGGAATTATTCTTAAAAAGGAGGCCCAGGTTAAGGGATTTAATACTGGGAATTATTCCTGAAAGGGAAGCCCAGGTTAAGGTTATGACTGGGACTTATTCCTGAAAGGGAAGCCCAGGTTAAGGATTAAGGTTTGGGGCTTACTCCTGAGGAGGATGCCCATATTTGAGACTAGGGATTACTCCTGAAAAGGAATCCCAAATTAGAGGATCTGGGGTTTACTCCTAAGAAGGATGCCCAAAAATTAAGGTACTTGGGACTTATTCCTGAAAGGGAATCCCAGGTTAAGGATTAAGGTTTGGGGCTTACTCCTGAGGAGGATGCCCATATTTGAGACTGGGGCTTACTCCTGAAAAGAAATCCCAAATTAGAGGATCTGGGGTTTACTCCTAAGAAGGATGCCCAAAAATTAAGGGACTTGGGGCTTATTCCTAAAGATGATGCCCATAATTATGACTGGGACTTATTCCTGAAAAGGAGGCCTAGGTTAGGGGACTTGGGGCTTACTCCTAAAAAGGAAGCCCAAGATTATGACTGGGACTTATTCCTGAAAAGGAGACCCAGGTTTAAGGATTATCTCATCTTAAAGGATGAGGTTGAATGAATGAACTCTCCATATTTGGTGACATAAAGATATTTAAATCACTAGGTTTTGAGAGATATTCCACAGAATTCCTTTCAGATAAGGAAGTAAAATCAATAAATCATGCCATGAAATGGCTTTGAAGAGTGTCTTGAAGGCTGAATCTTGAATAGGAAAGGTGTAATGGCTTAAGAGGGGTAAAATAGGCAAGATGGGCACCAAAAATAAAGGGGCGTGCAAGTCTTGGAAGGCGCGCAAGTAATGCGGTGGCGCGCAAGTATTGGTCGTGCAGGTATACCTGCGCGACATGGTGGGTACTTGCACAATATTCAACTAACATTTGAAATACTTGAGCGACTCTTCATTAAATCCTTTAGAATCCTCTTGAGGTTCTTCCAGAAAAAGGACGCGCAAGTTCTATCAAAGAAAAGAAGGTGGCGCGCAAGTGTGGCCACTTCCCTTAAGGGCTGGCCACTCAGGCGCGCAAGTGTTGATGAGTTTCAACACTTAGGCATTTCTCCCTCTCTTTAGATCTTCCGTTCTAGGTAATAAATTACCTTAGAAGTGTTCCGGAATATTTGAGAAGAGACTTGGGCATCGGGAGCTTCAATCTGAGTTTCTGGAAAAAGATCTTCAGAATGGGGGGCCCACAGGGTCTATTTATAGGCAGGAGAAGACCTCGGGCGGTTACCGGGCGGTTATCACTTAGGTCGCGCAAGTCACATGGGCGACCATGAGGCGGCGCGCAAGTATACTTGCACGACCACTAGGCAGCGTGCAAGTACTTTCACGACCACTAGGCGGCGCGCAAGTGTACTTGCGCGACCATGAGGGAACTTGCGCGACCTATGGGCAATGTTCTCCTTGTTCATCCCTTTGTCGATTTTTGATGTTTCTTCAAAGGATGAATCACTTTGGACTAAGTTATTTCCTTCTTTCAGTCATTAGACTCTGTGACAGAAAGGAGCGTCAACAAAAGTCCCCCCTCAGAGTTGGATCCGGAGAGAAAAGAGGATTTGACTCTGAGGTGAAAAGAAAAACAAGAAATCTGGAAGTTTAAAGTCATGCATTTCGGACATAAAGGGGATAATGTTTAAGGTCGAAATAGCTTTGACCAAAATGGATTAATATTGACACAATTCCTTGAAAATTCATCTGAAAACATATTACCATACTCAAGTATGAGGGAAAATATGTAAGCTATGACTTAAGAATATTTGAATCTGATGAATGATATGAAAGAGAGATAAAAGGCATTAGAAGAAGTAGTTTCCAATAATGAAGTTACTATTATTTAAAAAAACCTGTTAAGTGGTTGAATTATGCAGGTCCACCTAAGGGCATTGGCTGCATGGTCAAATAAATAGCATCTTTCGGCTGACAAGTCTGTTATGTAGACTGTTTATGCAAGGCCACCTATGGGCACGTGCTGCATAGTCAGGAAAAAAGAACTCTCATAAATTTACTTTCCTAGTGCTAAAAGCCAGTGAAAGTTTATGGAGATTCAAATTTTCTAAAGTATAGAGTTTGTTGTATGGAAAGAGGTACTTGAATATGGAGAAAATATTTCCGAACAAGAATATCGAAGAATTGAATAAATATCACTCCTATGAAGGTCTGACCCAAATGTAGGGAAAGAGAATATGGAGAGTATAAACCATAGACTTGAATACTTTCAGATCATGAAAAATGACATGGGACAAATATGTTAAGGATGGCTATTTTTTGCAGATCCCTACACACCATCATTTAAGACAAATAAGGACAAAAGAGGCATTCTTCCCAAGAATGAAGTTACTATTATCCAACAAACCCGTTAGGGGGTTGAATTATGCAGGGCCACCTAAGGGCATTGGCTGCATAGTTAAATAAAATAGTATCTTTTGGCTAACAAGTCTATTATGTAGACTGTTTATGCAAGGCCACCTATGGGCACATGCTGCATAGTCAGGCAAAAGAATTCTCAGAAGTTTGACATTTTTGTGACTAAAAGTCATGAAAAGGGTTATGAAGATCTGAAAATATTTAAGGTTAGGATTATAACACATAAATATGGGTATTTTCCAATGTATATAGAGATACATAGGTCAATTATAACCATAATCATGTTGTGGCTGGGTCCTGAATTGAAATTTTGGACTTCACTACGTATCTCATAAGAATGGGAATCAAGCCATACGTAGTTCTTGAAATGCAGTTTAACATCATGCAGGACGAAAGTATGGGAGATCTTAGTTTAGGGTCATAGAGTTCGGACCATAATAATGAATACACAGTGTGTGTTTTCATGAGGACTTTTCATCCAAGGGACTGAAAGTGAAATTTGGGGTTAGGCCCAAAAGTCTTGGGGCGTGATTCGAGGGATACTCGAACATTCCTACGTATCCCATAAGGATGGGAATCAAGCCCACGTAGTTCTAGAACTACCCTTTGTACAAATTTGGTTCGTACATGTGAAGGGTGAAAGGGGACTTTAGTGCAATGATGGTTTAACCTGAGATAAAAAGTTTAGTTATTACCATGTATGCACGTAGTCTTTTGAAATGAAACATGATTGAAAAATCAATGTCAATAATAGTTCTCTCTCAAATGAGGAAATCAAAGAGTATTGTAGTTTATTGTCATACCGGACAAAAGTGTTGCATAGTTTAACGTCATATAACAAGGACGAAAGTGAATCAATGTAAAGATATTGATTCTATGGGCGGTTTCACGAATCAACATCATATGAGATGGTGGTGAACCGATGTGAAGAGATTGTTTTTGGGCTTGAACCCTGGGAGGTTGCCTACATACCCAGCCTGGAGGGCAAGGATCAAAGTCCGTGTAGTTCAATTAAAGAATGAATTAATGATCAAGTTGTTCTTGGGGAAAACGATCTAAATAAAATAAAAAAAATGTTGTTGGGACTTATACATGGTTAGCGGCCCAAAGAGAGTGTTACGGTTGAGGTTTTCTCTAATCTCACGTGAGTCATGCTCGGTGTGAGAAACAAGAGGTAACAACAACCTTAACAATGCATAGTTTAATGTCATGTAGGACATATAAAGGGACTATGCAGTTTAAATTCTTGCAGTTAGGACTATTGGCGCTGCGTAGTTTAGTGTCATGTAGCAGGGACAAAATACAGTTTAATGTCATGTAGGACGTATTATGAACTTTCTGTACAGTTTAGCGTCATGTAGTTAGGACGATGGGGACAATAGAGTTTAACGTCATGTTGGACGAAAGGGGGACTGCGCAGTTTAATGTCATGCAGTAAGGACAAAATAACACACCATTTACATCATGTTGAATGCATTGGGGATTTTTTTCCACAGTTTAACATCATGTTGGACGAAAGTGCGAATAGTTTAAGGTCATATGCATGGACCGTGGATGGTGCAGTTTAATGTCATGCTGGACGGTGGTGTAGTTTAAGGTCATACAGGACCTTTGATGATTATATAGTTTAACGTCTTTCCAGACGTAAGGGACTTTTATACAGTTTAGAATCATGTAGTTAGGACGTCACAGTTTAACGTCTTGCTGGACGTAAGGGACTTGCAAATAGTTTAGGGTCATATGCATGGACCGTTGATGATGCAGTTTAAGGTCATACTGGACCATTTAGGGAACTTTTTCACAGTTTAACGTCGTGTAGGACGAAGTTTCAGTTTAAGGTCATACTGGACCATTGCTGTATAGTTTAACGTCATATAGCAAGGAAGAACTGGTGCTGCACAGTTTAGTGTCATGTTGCGGGGACATTGAAGGTGACACAGTTTAACGTCATGTTGGACGTATGTGCAAATAGTTTAGGGTCATATGCTTAGACCGTTGTTGTATAGTTTAACTTCATATAGCAAGGACGAACTGGTGCTGCACAGTTTAGTGTCATGTTGCGGGGACATTGAAGGTGACACAGTTTAACGTCATGTTGGACGTATGTGCAAATAGTTTAGGGTCATATGCTTAGACCGTTGCTGTATAGTTTAACGTCATATAGAAAGGACGAACTGGTGCTGCATAGTTTAGTGTCATGTTGCGGGGACATTGAAGGTGACACAGTTTAACGTCATGTTGGACGTATGTGAAAATAGTTTAGGGTCATATGCTTAGACCGTTGCTGTATATTTTAGCGTCATATAGCAAGGACGAACTGGTGCTGCACAGTTTAGTGTCATGTTGCAGGGACATTGAAGGTGACACAGTTTAACGTCATGTTGGACGTATGTGCAAATAGTTTAGGGTCATATGCTTAGACCGTTGCTGTATAGTTTAACGTCATATAGCAAGGATGAGCTGGTGCTGCACAGTTTAGTGTCATGTTGCGGGGACATTTAAGGTGACACAGTTTAACGTCATGTTGGACGTATGTGCAAATAGTTTAGGGTCATATGCTTAGACCGTTGCTGTATAGTTTAACATCATATAGCAAGGACGAACTGGTGCTGCACAGTTTAGTGTCATGTTGCGGGGACATTGAAGGTGACACAGTTTAACGTCATGTTAGACGTATGTGCAAATAGTTTAGGGTCATATGCTTAGACTGTTGCTGTATAGTTTAACGTCATATAGCAAGGACGAACTGGTGATGCATAGTTTAGTGTCATGTTGCGGGGACATTGTGAATACTTTGTATTTTATACAAAATATTTCTTCAAAAATCTGGCATTAGTTGGAGTAGTAATGATTTCTCCATCCATCGAGATTAATGAATAAGCTCCATTGGAGTAGACCCTATGTATTGAATAAGGTCCTTCCCATTTTGGCTCAAGCTTGGGAGGTTTCTTTCCTGGTATCATTGGAGTTCTGAGAACTAATACCAATTCTCCCTGAATGAATGAACGAAGACGAATTTTTTTGTTAAAAGCTCGTGCTATTTGATTCTGATAGATTTCCAAGTGGTGCAAAGTGCACAATCTTTTCTCATCTAACCATTCCAATTCATTCAATCGCTTTTGGGATTTCTCATCTGTAGATAACTGATCACAAATGGATACTCTGAGTGAGGGAAATTGAACTTCAATTGGAAAGACTGCTTCTGTTCCATATACCAACGAATATGGAGTTGACCGCGTTGCATTGCGGGTGGTAGTCCGATAAGCCCATAAAGCATGAAAAAGTTTATCAATCCATGACCTCTTATCTTTATCCACCATCTTTTGCATTATATTTGAAAGAGTCTTGTTAAAGGCTTCTATTTGGCCATTGGCTGCCGCATGATACCAAGATGAATGGTTGGATTTAATGTTGTATTCTTGATACAATTTCTTCACCTCAGAAGAACAGAAGTTGGTGCCGTTTTCCGTCAATATGGTATGAGGGACACCAAATCTAGTAATGATGTTAGACTTGATGAAGCTAAAAATGCATTTAGAACTGACTTCTTTGAGAGGTACTACCTCTACCCATTTGGAAAATAAATCAGTAGTAGTAAGAATTTACTTAAACTACTTGGTCGTAGCTGAAGGGTAAGGTCCCACCACATCCATTCCCCATGTGGAAAATGGCCATGAGTATTTAGCTTTATGAAGCAACTCTGGAGGTTGATGAATGAAGTTGTCATGTACTTGACATGAATGACATTTCTTTGTGAAATCAACACAATCTTGTATCATTGAAGGCCAAAAGTATCCAAGCCTTCGAATTTGATCAAACAATCTATGTCCAAACTGGTGGGCACCACAGACTCCTGCATGTACTTCTTTCATGACAGCCATTGTCTCTTCACCATCAATGCATCTGAAGAGAACTCCATCAAAACCACATTTGTAGAGAATTGTCTCTAGGTGTTTTGGGCCATCATAAAGAGTAAAATTGACCACACGTCGCCGGATTTGTTCTTTCTAGGCTCTATCAGGTGGAAGTGTTCCATTTTGAAGGTATTCCCTGATAGGTGATATCCATCCTATAGTATGACCATATGGTTCAGGAATGGGACTAATTTCATTAATTTCCTCTGTTCTGGCTTGAACATAAGGTGAAATTGCACGACGGTGGGCAATACTGATGGTTGTCTCGTCCTGATTTGGATCTTCTAGAGCTGTGGCTATATTAGCCAGTGCATCAGCTTGAGCATTCTGTGATCTTGGGACATAAGAAAATGTCGGTTCTGAAGGGAATTCCGCCATTAACTTTCTGACGTAATCATACAAAGGGATTAACTCTTCTTTTCTGATGGCATAATCCCCATTGACTTGTTTGATTACCAAGTCTGAATCACCTTTCACCTTTAAGTGATTCACTTGTGCTTGAAGCACTAACTCCAAGCCTGTGATAAGAGCTTGGTATTCAGCTTCATTATTGGTACCACCTTCCCACAATAAAAAGGAATAAGGTAACAATGCCTTATCTGGAGAAATGAGTACAGTTCCTAAACCTACTTTGTTGAATTTAGGATTTTCCAATTTCTTCCCTGTTGGACTTCTGGAAACACCATCAAAATACATTTCCCATGTTTGAGGACACTCTTGAATAGAAAAAACTTCCTCATCAGGGAGTTCAATATCTGAAGATGTGTCTTCTACTGAAGGATGTTCAGCCAGGAAATCAGCCAGAGCTTGGCCCTTTATTGCCTTTTGAGATACATATTGAATGTCGAACTGTTGCAAAATAACTGCCCACCTTGCTAGACGTCCTGTAAGCATTGGACGACTAAGGATGAATTTGAGCGGATTATTGCGAGATACCAATTGGACCTCGTGATGTTGCAGGTAGTGTCTTAGTTTCTGAACTACAAAGATGAATTCCAGGCAGCACTTCTAAATACTTGAATATCGGGTTTCTGCTTCAAGCATAGTTCTACTGAGATAGTAAAGGCTATTTTCATTCATAGCATCATTCTTTTGAGAGAGAAAGGCACCCAATGATTGCTCTAAATCTGTCACATAGAGGATAAGTGGTCTACCTTCAACAGGTGGCATGAGTACTGGTGGACTCAAGAGGTATTTCTTGAGAACATCAAATGCTTCTTGACATTCTTCAGTCCACTGGTAAGTGACTCCTTTTTTCAATAATTTGGTAAAGGGTAAACTTTTGCCTTCCAAATTGGCGATGAAACGCCGAATATAGGCTAAGTGTCCTTGAAGTCCTCTTAATTATTTCAAATTCTGAGGAGGTGACATACCAAGGATTGATTTGGTCTTCTCGGGATCGACTTCAATACCACGATGGCGTACAACAAAGCCGAGGAATTTTCCTGAGGTTACCCCAAAAGCACATTTTAAGGGGTTCATCTACAAATTATGTTGTCGAAGCTTTTGGAATATGACTTCCAAATCAGCCAAGTGATTAGAACGTTGTTTGGATTTAACCACCAAATCGTCAACATAGCATTCAACAAACTTCCCTAAGAAAGGTTTGAAGATACGATGCATGGCATGTTGATATGTTGCACCTGCATTCTTTAAACCAAAGGGCATCATCCGGTAACAAAACACACCTTGAGGGGATCTGAAGGCTGTAGATTCCTCATCTTCTATGGCCATTCGGGTCTGATTATATCTGGAATATCCATCCATGAAGGAAAGTACTTCATAGCCAGTCGTCGCATCAATTATGAGTTCTGTAATCGGAACTGGGAAATCATCTTTAGGAAAATACCGATTAAGATCTCTGAAATCGATGCAAACCCTAATTTGTCCGTTCTTCTTCTTTACAGGGACAATATTAGCCAACCACTTGGGATATTGAACTTCTCTGACGAAGTTATCTTTGATCATCTTATCCACTTCAGCTTCAATTTTTGAAGCATAAGTTGGGTGTGTTCTTCTCGCGGCTTGCTTAAATCCTCGATGTTCTTTTGGTAAACCCAAATGATGAGTAGCAATATCAGGATCAAGCCCAGTAATTTCTGTATAGTTCCAAGAAAAAATATCTTTATTTTGCTTTAGAAAAGAAATATACATATCTTGCTCTTCAAGGGTCATGGCCGCACTAATTAAAGTGGGGCGTGGATCTTTCTCTGTACCCAGATTTATTTCTCTGAGTTTATCCACAGTGGTAGAGATACCCTCTTCAAATGCTGGAGGAGCATCTCTAAGATCTTCCTATTCCTCTTTATCATGTGCTATTTCTTCCGTTTCTACTTGCATATTAGATGACAAAACGAAATTTTCATGATCAGAATAGATGTCAAAATTTGCACATTTTGAAGAAGAAGATTCTATTTCCGACCCTATTGATGATAAAGGGCCTTCTTTGGGAAATAAAGAGGAGATGATGGATTGAGAATTGACATCATTATTCACCTCTGATGTTGTTATAACTTCTTCTGGCCTGATTGGCGAAGTATAGACCTGTTGGATTTCAGCAGATGAAATGAAGACTTCACCACTTGTGCTTTCATCACTGTTTGGTAGGTTACCAATTTCTCCCATGTTGTCTGGCTCAACTGCCGTCATTGACATTATGGATCTTTCCATAAGAGTATTTTGATTTGGGACTATTTTGTCAATTTGACTGATAGGTAACACATAATCTGTACTCACATGTGTAAATGGATTTATTGGAATTTTCTCCAAACCATATGGAGCATTAACTTTGGTAATTTCCTTCATTGTAGATTTTTCTATTCCCTTCATGTGATAAAATTCTGCCTCAATGTATTGAGACTCACATGTCTTGAACGGGGCCTTATCACCATACAATGTTCCAACTTGACCATTGAAACAGTATTTGAGACATTGATGGTATGATGAAGGGATAGCTGCATGCTGATGTAGCCAGGGTCTTCCAAGCAAGACGTTGAAAGCTGAGTCTTGATAAACAATCATGAAATACGAATTGGATACAAGATCTCAAAACTGAGTTCTGAGTGTAACTTCGCCCAATGGTTCTTGTTCATTTTTATCATATCCTTGTAACATCATGGTAGAAGGAGATAAATCAGATTCTGTGAGGCCCAATCGATGAAGTGTACGAATGGGCATGAGGTTGACTCCTGAACCATTGTCAATGAAAGCTCTTTGGATATCTACACCATTGACTTTTCCAAATAAGTACAGAGGTTTTATGTGCCCATGAACAACATCATCTTCGTCTTTGTCAGTAAAAGATATCACTGCATGGCATTCTGCAGGATTATTCTCTATGTGATAGACTTCAGCTGCAGCAATTTCAGCTTCAAACTCCTGAGGACTTGACAAAGCTTCGATGAGTGCTTCCCGAAGATCTTTTGACAGATTCAAAGCATCCAAAATTGATAACTTGTCTGGTACTTGGGCTAAGTGTTTCAATATATCATACTTTTGATCTAAAGGTCTGCGTTTCCCAACAGGAATATGCGGTTTAGCAGGTACCTTGGAAGCAGATGCTTTGGAAGCTGATGCATCTTGTATTGGGATAGAAGTTGGCAAAATCCTTGGTTTTGGAAGATTAGACTGATTAGATCCATTTACTTGCTGAGATAAAGAAGATGGAATTTTCAATCGGTCTTCCAAAATAACTGTGCCAAGACTGAGTTGACTATTGGAAGAAGAACTTGCTTGTTCTTTTTGAGCTCACTGAAGGGCTCTACCACGAGTTTCTGCTGCATACACAGTGCTAGTAGGGGTAGAATTGGAGTAGTGGCTTCAGAAAGATCCACGTCTTCCCCTGTATCCTGAACTTCTGGAACTTCCTCGGATTCCCTTATTTGATACAGGGAATTCAGACTCATCAAAATTGAAATTACGACTGGAATACAGATCTGTTAATTGAATCATATTAACAGAACCGAAGATTAACTCTTCATCTAATAAAGACTCTGCCTGACTAGCCTGTTTAGGCTGTTCCATTTGATGGGGCGGTGCCCGTTGTTTTGAAGTAGATGGCATAAAGTCTGCCAGAGTCAAATACAATTTAGGCTTTGACACATACTCATCTTCTTCTGATTCTTTTTTCTTCTTTGAATCAAACCGTTTCTTTGAGGACTTTCCCTCTGACGAAGAGGGTTTTACTGCAATATTCATGGCAGAAGACACAATTGGTTTCTTTAATTGTGTTCACAAAATGGAATGAGTCCGATTGATTGTCTTTCTGACCATTCAATCATCATACTTCTATGCATTTCTGCTTTTGACTTCTTGCCATTCACCTTCCTCCTCTAGAACTGTAGCAGTAACACATGCTACCTGAGTCGAAGAACCTTTCAACTTGACTTGTCCCAAGTCGACCATCTTTTGCAGGAGGTCTTTGAATACAAAACACTCCTTGATGGGATGCCCTAACATTTGATGAAAGGGACAATAATTGGGACGGTCTTCATCTCCTTCCTTGTTTGGCCTCTTGGGCACTGGTAATTGAACCAAATTATTTTCCAGAGCTGAAATGAAGTAACCAGGAACTTGCTCATTTCGGAAGGAGTATGTTTTACTCTTCAAATCCTCAAATTGTTTTCGTCGTTGATCTCTTTGATCATTTGGATGAAACGGCTTTTGTTGTTGGCGTTCAGGAAGTGGATCCCTTCGAGAAGATGAAGGTTTTGAAGTAGAAATAGGTACAGGTGCTTGTTTAAGCATAACTGTAGCAGTGTCTGCTTTACCCATTCTCCTTCCTGAAGCTGATGGAATTACATGAGATTTAACCTTAGCCTGTATAAGGGAATCTTCAATCTGCTGAGAGATTGAAGTAAGGTCTCGAAACCCTCCTGTGTATTTCACAGGGATCAATGGCGTGCGTAATTCGTCACGCAAATTTTCCACGCAGATTGGCAACAGCTCCTCCTGAGGGACTGCTAAACTCAGGGAATATGTTAATCCCTTCCAGCGAGAAATGAAATCAGAGACTCTTTCATTCTCCCTTTTCTTGCAGTTTGTAAGATCAAAAACTGTCGTTTTTTGCAAAGTTGAGCTGAACTGAAGAAGGAATTTTTGACGAAGATCCTCCCATCCGATGATTGACCGGGATTGCAAGCTTGTATACCAGACAAAAGCTGTTCCTTGCAAGGTTCGCACGAAGAATCTGAGTTTCACTGCTTCTTGCTGCTCTGAAGTTCCCATCATAGGATCACAACAAGACACGTAATGCGTCAAATGTTGTTTAGGGTCTCCTGATCCATTGAAAGTAGGGAAAACAGGGTTTTTAAAACTAGATGGAGGAGAAATTGAATCTACCCATTCAGGGTAAAATTTCTTTTCTGGTTGAACTTGCGCCTGTTTACCTTCCATAGTTTCTAACCGAGTTGTTAATGACTCAATAGTAGTTATTAACTTTTGAGAAACATCAGGTTGAATTTGGTCTTGGGTAGGTGCAATGAATGGAGCTTGGACAAACGTGGTGATTGGTGCTGCAACTGATGGTAGCACTGCCAACCGTTGTTGTGTTTGACCTGTAGGATTAGACCTCTGAGGGTGTACTGATAAAGGAGGATATTCCTGATCCATCTCAGTAACTGCAACAAATTCCTTCGGCTGTCGAACTTTAGCATTCTTAAGAAGAAGACTACTCTGAAGTAGTTCTGCATTCAACCTTCTTAATTCTTTCATTTCTTCCTCCTGTTGTGAAAACCTTTTCTCTAATGAGAGTGATTGACCTTCTCCAGAGGAAGGATATGTAACCTGATTCTTTACCCTCCCTTTGTTGGATACTTTTTGGAGAGAGGGAAGTGGATTACCTAGGTTCTGAGTAATCCTTTGACTTCGTGTACACACACCTTCTTCATTTGTATCAGTGCGTACATTTTCTTGAGCAGGACGCTCTTCATCTGAGTCCCCTGAGTGAGTCTCCTCTGGTGGATTAGCAACAACGGCATTGATGACATTGATTGATGCATAATGCATCACATCCCTTCTATCAACATTTCTGTGATATTGTCTTCTTTCATGTCTTTGATGAGACATTGCCTTTTGTTGATTTAATCTTTTAGGAACTTCTAGACGAGCTATAACTTGGAGGGAATCTCCTGATAATTTGTCTCTTCGTTCCTCTTGGGGTTTCTTCCCCAATCGATAAAAGATTGATATTCTCTGAGAAGGGGATTGATGATTTGAAAGAGTCCCCAGTCTGACAAGCTGGGGTGGATCTTGACCTGCTATGTCTGAGATCTTCTTAAAAGATCTCTTGATCTTGTGAATCTTAGTTCGGAAATTAGCTGGATGCATTAACCTGTATCCACTTTTATCACCTGGTTCAACAGACCGTTGGATGATTTCCGAGACTTCTGTCATTTGATGATGTGTTTTCTCTATACGAGAGGCTTGTGCAATATTCTCGCCTGCTTGATGTAGGAGCAATTCAACAACTTGTTCTCTATATGCTTGATTTTTAGAGGAACTAGTTGAAGCCTGTTCTTGATCAATCTTTTGATTATGAACAAAGCCCATTGACTGTGGCCGGCCATGGGAAATAACATTGCATGAGACCATTTTCGGCGGGCTTTGCTGACTGGAAAGCACTGTGAAATGTAGTGCTCCGTTAACACCCCATCCTCTGATATGAACACCAGATGGAGCATTGGTAATTAACTGACGCAATTTTCTTAGTGCGCCAAGGCATGAACATTGAAGGTTTCTCTACTGCTTTTCAGCCTTCGGATACCGAGAGACTGATAGAGATGCCAAATCAATCTGACGTTGTAGCCCTTCTATTATCTTAAGATGATTTTCATATTCATCATAAGATAATACCTTCGTCTTCAATTTACAAAGAGTTTTCCATATGTTGAGACGAATATCATGGACTCCATCTTCCGTCAACATCTTTGGAATGTCATACTGGGAGTCAGCCAAAGGCCAAAACATGACTGGTACCTCACTTTTTGCCAGTTTTTTCCTCATGTTCAGCATTTATTCTTTATCATTAAATGAAGATTCTTCTACCTATTTTGACCAGAGTTGGTGTTTCCTTATTGCTTCATCGGATTCAACAAGATTGGTAGAGAGATCATTGATCAAACTACAAGATGCATGACTTAGGGGTGGTTCGGAGAATGACCTACACCCTGGGCTATCTTCTGATTGAGAAAGTATTTCACTTGCTAGCGATAAAGCATCAGACATGACTGGTTTCGAATTTGCAAGTGCCTCAAGATAAGAGGGCTTTCTCGGCACTACATTGTCCACTGTAGTATTTTCCAGGAAATGTGAATCACTACTGCGGAGAGGACTTTCGCAGCGAAATTCATCATCATGGGGAGGACCACCATAATGGGTTACAGCAAAAGATGAGATCTCTTGCTCCTTGGTCTTCTGACCACACAGAGGGTTCTTGTGGATCTCATATGAAGAAGAAACTTCAAGATTGACCGAATTTTCATGAAGCAAGCCTTCATGAGGAAGTGTATGTTGAAGACCTTCAGAATTAATGTTCCCGTTATTGGGAACTTAGGGAGTAGAATCTTTAATTCCAACAGATAAATGTATGAGGGCTTCAAGAACTCCAGCATCGAGCAAGGCCTTGTTACAGATTGGCCTTTGATCTCTTGACTGTGCTGGGTGGATCTTTTTCTTAGATGTCTTCTTACTCGCTTTGGAAACCACTTGTTGAAGAAAGTGGTTACTCTGAGTAGGTGTATGTGCCTGATCAGGAAAGATGGTCAGGTTAGGCTGACGATCTTCACTCAAATCAGGTGTATGTGCCTGACTTGGATGTCCGTATGATATGGGGGAGTATGCCCCATAACCCTCTTGGACTGGAACAGATGTGTGTGTCTGTTCCGGAGTGAATCGTTGATGTGTCACTCCACTGCTAGGGATAGATCTATGTGTCTTTCCCTGAGATGATGCTGAAGCTGTTATGATATCCTGGCAAGCATCCAGAATATGAGCAGGAATTTTCTTCTGCTCTTTCAACATTGACAAAATATGCTTGGTGACTTCTGCCGCCGAAACGAGAATATACGTCCATTCTGGGTTTGGAGTAGGTGTATGTGCCTGCTCATGTCCTCCTTTTCTTGTCAGTGAATCCTGACAGTACTCAAGTGTGGAGGCAGAGAGTTGATTCTGCCTCCTGTTTGTCGTCGGATCTTTCCGACTGACTTCTCCATGCGCTACCAAGCGAGACTATTGGTAGGATTGATTAGTACTAGCAGGTGTATGTGCCTGCTGATTACACTTCACCAAATGTTGTTGACGAGATCCATCATATGTAGTCAGGCGAGCCTACTTACTAACTGATGATGTATAAGTAGGTGTATGTTCCTGCCTATGGTACTCCGCCGGAATTGCCTGGCGGGATTGGCTTGATGCTTCCAGATGAGTCTGCTGGACAGCGGAATTAAAACGGACAGGTGTGTATTCTTGTTCGTTGTTTGCCACCAAGTTAGGTTGGTGGACTTCTCCAGAGATGGCAGGGATGAAAACCTTCCCATTGTTAACCGGATTCCGTCTCTGGCGGCTCGTCTTGCCTTATTGGGTTCGAGGAACCTGAGCCGAATGCCTGGAGTCAGTACCCTCATCATGTTGA
Source organism: Viscum album (assembly GCA_963277665.1). Taxonomy (NCBI): domain Eukaryota; kingdom Viridiplantae; phylum Streptophyta; class Magnoliopsida; order Santalales; family Viscaceae; genus Viscum; species Viscum album. The sequence goes on from OY728140.1 coordinate 863,058,330, forward strand.
GGGCGCACTGCCGCACGAGTCTGGCGGCGATTGTTGATGGGAGCCCTCAGGAAGGACTCTTGTCTTTTTGAATTAAGGCCCTGAGGGACCTGCTCATTCACTTCCTCAGAGTAAGGGATTGAATGGAAATTGCGTTCCGGGGATAACGACCCGAAACGGTTGGAGATGGTAGTCAGCACCGCCTGCCTCTTGATCACTGGTCGTCGTTGTCCGGACGACCTGTGTGAGTTGTTCACTTGGAAGGCATGTCGGGCAGCCTCCAGAGTTGGGATGGTACCGTGTTGGCGGTACTCCTTAACCAGCGCATTTGATACCCAGTGTTGAAGACGCTGAGTAGGTGATGTCATCCTCAGAGCGGATGACGATCCAGTAGGAATAGCAGCAGTGGTATTTGCAGCAGCAGTATTCACATATGTGAATTTGAGAGCAGCCATTATGGAAATACAGAAGATCTTGGAAAAGAGTGTCTGTTTGATATAACAGACGTAATCAAGATAAGATTCAGCCACTTCATCCTTTGGATGAGCACATATTTCAATGATTGTTTTTGTTAGCCCTCTTATTGAGTTTTAAATAGGGGCTTAACAAATAGGTAAAACATCATTTTAACTTGGTTAAGGATTCACGTCGGGTTCACCATTTTTTGTTTCCCTCGGAATTCGGGGATGACCTCCTGGATGGAAGATTCAAACGTTCCGATCGGTTTCTAGCGGGTTTGTTCGTAGAAATAGAAACATCCAATGATTCCACATCCATTTGGACCTACTTTCCAAAGGTAGGCGCTCATTAGCTTGTGGACTGATGAGGCTTAGGAATTTGCATTGGTCGAGAGGATGGGAGGTCGGACTCATCACACCTTTTTGAGGGGAATTATTGTCTATTACGGGACTCTCTTTATAGATTTAAGTTATGTTCGTGAATCCTTATTACATTACCAAGTATAAAATGAGCTTTTCCTTCAGTTTTGACAATCAATGATTAAATATGTAAGAAATTTAGAGAATCTTTTATATGTATTCGAGGTTCTTCATCAATAGAGAATCATCTATATCTATTTAGAGATTCTTAGTCAATGGTAACCTTCAAAACATTCATATAAAAGTCTCTTGGTCATTATGATGACCAGGCTGGTTTTAAAGCCACTCATGCTCGATGTGAGAAACAAGAGGTATTGGTAAAAATTAGACAATTGTGCCATGAAATATGCAATCATAAGAAATGGTTTGGGGCTTATGTATATATGACTGCCCAGATAAATTAAGGTTAGGATTTACTTTAGGGAAAAAATCCAGGAACAGGGTCCATAAAGGTATATGTGATTCATGGAGATTTGAATACTCTAACTTGGGACTTATTCCTGAAAAGGAAACCCAAATCAGGAGAGGATTGATAACTGGGTTTTACTCCTGAGAAGGAATCCCAGATCAAACGTAAATTAGGACTGGTTAAAGAGAATTTAAGGGACTTGGGGCTTATTCCTGAAAAAGAAACCCAAGATTATGACTGGGACTTATTCTTAAAAAGGAGGCCTAGGTTAAGGGATTTAAGACTGGGACTTATTCCTGAAAGGGAAGCCCAGGTTAAGGTTATGACTGGGACTTATTCCTGAAAGGGAAGCCCAGGTTAAGGATTAAGGTTTGGGGCTTACTCCTGAGGAGGATGCCCATATTTGAGACTGGGGCTTACTCCTGAAAAGGAAGCCCAAATTAGAGGATCTGGGGTTTACTCCTAAGAAGGATGCCCAAAAATTAAGGGACTTGGGACTTATTCCTTAAAGGGAAGCCCAGGTTAAGGATTAAGGTTTGGGGATTACTCCTGAGGAGGATGCCCATATTTGAGACTGGGGCTTACTCATGAAAAGGAAGCCCAAATTAGAGGATCTGGGGTTTACTCCTAAGAAGGATGCCCAAAAAATAAGGGACTTGGGGCTTATTCCTAAAGAGGATGCCCATAATTATGACTGGGGCTTATTCCTGAAAAGGAGGCCTAGGTTAGGGGACTTGGGGCTTACTCCTAAAAAGGAAGCCCAAGATTATGACTGGGACTTATTCCTGAAAAGGAGACCCAGGTTTAAGGATTCTCTCATCTTAAAGGATGAGGTTGAATGAATGAACTCTCCATATTTGGTGACATAAAGATATTTAAATCACTAGGTTTTGAGAGATATTCCACAGAATTCCTTTCAGATAAGGAAGTCAAATCAAGAAATCATGCCATGAAATGGCTTTGAAGAGTGTCTTGAAGACTGAATCTTGAATAGGAAAGGTGTAATGGCTTAAGAGGGGTAAAATAGGAAAGATGGGCACCAAAAAGAAAGGGGCGCGCAAGTCTTGGAAGGCGCGCAAGTACTGCGGCGGCGCGCAAGTATTGGTCGCGCAGGTATACCTGCGCGACATGGTGGGTACTTGCGCGATATTCAACTAGCATTTGAAATACTTGAGCGACTCTTCATTAAAGCCTTTAGAATCATCTTGAGATTCTTCTAGAAAAAGGACGTGCAAGTTCTATCAAAGAAAAGAAGGTGGTGCGCAAGTGTGGCCACTTCCCTTAAGGGCTGGCCACTCAGGCGCGCAAGTGTTGATAAGTTTCAACACTTAGGCCTTTCTCCCTCTCTTTAGATATTCCGTTCTAGGTAAGAAATTACCTTAGAAGTGTTCCGGAAGCTTTGAGAAGAGACTTGTGCATTGGGAGCTTCAATCCGAGTTTCTGGAAAAAGATCTTCTCCTTGAATGGGGGGCCCACAGGGTCTATTTATAGGCATAAGAAGACCCCGGGCGGTTACCGGGCGGTTATCACTTAGGTCGCGCAAGTCACTTGAACGACCATAAGGCGTCGCGCAAGTAGCCTTGCACGACCACTAGGCAGCACGCAAGTGTACTTGCGCGACCATGAGGGAACTTGCGCGACCTATGGGCAATGTTCTCCTTGTTCATCCCTTTGTCGATTTTTGATGTTTCTTCAAAGGATGAATCACATTGGACTAAAGTATTTCCCTTTTTTCAGTTGTTAGACTCTTTGACGGAAAGGAGCATCAACAGTTTATATAATCATTATTTAATGGTGAACATGGAAAATTAATCACATCGCGTCATGGAGATGATAGAACGTACATACACATGAGCGATGGTATCATTCCCTTAATGGTGAAATCGTAAGGAATAGGATGGGATATTAATTTCCAGAATTAATATAATTTCATAATTATCATATATATATATATATATTATTTCTATCATTATACCCATCCAAATAAAGTGGTGATGAAAAATAGATTGCACCATGGTATGGAGAAGGTAAATCGTATGTATGCATGCGCGGTGATTTTTTTTATAGGATGGATAAAAGGTGGAATATGGTTGTTCCATAATAGTAATAACATAAAAAAAATATTTTATATTTTATTTATTAATTAATTAATTTATAATGGAAACAACACATAAAGAGGAAGTATAATAAAAAATAATCTTGAAAAAGTCAGTAAAGATGATTACCTCTTCATAGGCGAACTTCCTTTAAATCTCCTCTTAGGGATACTAGGGTTGGTATTTTGAGAATACCAGAAACTCTAGAATTTTTTTATGGAGTTTAAAAGATAAATTTATAGTTTACAGTCTATATTTAAGGCTCAAAGTGATGTGTATAAGTGAGGTAGGATGAGCCCTTTTATAAATGAGGTGAGGGGCACTTTGGAAATTTTCTCAAAATATTAATTTATAATAAATTCAATCTCAATAAAAATACCTCAAAAAGGAAATTTATTTGAAAATAATATTATATAAGGTTGTAATCTCATTAACCAACATATTTTAGGAAATGTTTTTGATTATTTGAAACTATATCATTTTGATTAACCCTTAGTTATCCTATTTTAATTTTAACAAAGGTAATAGCTTTTTCAATATTAAAAGGTTGTAATTTTTACTTATGTGATGTGAATTAGACCATAAATTAACAATATATAAGACCATATTATATTTATTTTTTATTTTAAAATATATTTTATGATTTTCATATAATTTTATAAAATACTATTTTAATAAAATATTATTATTGTCAATTTTGACACTATTCATTACAAGAACTTTTAAAAATATCAATATAACCAGTTAACTTAGAAAAAAATATTTTATTATATCCCTAAGTAGTCAAGGTCATCTATAAAATTATTTTACCACATTAATTAATTCAAATTATATTTATTTTGAAAAAATTAATAACATTTATTTGATATTAACATTAATAAAATAATTACTGCATATGTGTTGTGTAATTATTTTATATACTTATTTGTACACTAAAATTTAAAAATAAAATACCATGATGAAGATAAATATTATATATTTCATAATAATATTTATATTTGAATATAACTTCTGGGAAACCCTATATTGAAAATTATATAGTATTTAAAACATGAATGTGACATAATTAAATTTTAATTAAATAAAATATTATAAACAACATAATCTCATCTAAGTGGACCAAAAATCCAAAAATAAATTTTTATCATGAAAATATGTTTATTAAGTTAAAAAATTACATTTATATTTGTTCATAACATAACTTTGTTCTAATGTGGACACGTAAGAGATATATAAGATAAAGAAAGTGATATTTTGTGACTTTCTTTAATTTAGATATTATATAAGTCATTTTCATAGAAAAATGTAAATTAAACAACTTAATTTCGATACTTATATCTTAAGGGTTGAATTATTTCCATACAAAAAAATTGCATGTGTTGGGGTCATTTTATAGTCTTTATCAGTTTATATTTAAACTAAATTACCTAATTTAGCATTTACTGTCGTAATAAAATTTACCAAGGTTTATATACATATGTTCCAAACATAAAAGGGACCTATTCACTAAATTTGTTCCTTATTAGTCTAAATTTGGTATCTATTTTTCAAAATTCAAAACATAGAAGTTTCAGAATTTAATTTAAAATAAAACTAGAAAAATTCTATGAAAAACAGTTTTTCAGAAAAATACCCTTTTAAAACATAAAATGTTTTTATAATAAATCCATGCATAAAATGCTATTCAAACCCCATAATTTTGTTATTTTGAACTAATTAAAATCTAAAACTAATCTAAAACATAATTTTACCTTGTATGGAACTTAAAATAAAATACAGTTTTGAATAAGAATCAGTATTTTCACTACTCCTTAAAAAATAAATATTTTAAAAAAATAATAATTTTTAGATAATTTTGACATTATGAATTCAAAAATTAAATTAATTTTTTCAAATAAATTTTCTATAACTTCTAAAAACAATATTCACTCATAAAAATAAACTCATTTTTGAAGGAAACATATTTTTGAAGAATAAAGTGATTTTACTAAAATTGTGTAACTATTTTATAAGAACTTACCAATAAATTAATATTGATAAGGACCTTTGTTTTTATTTCATAAATTATTTATTCATATTTATTCCTTCCAATTTAAAGGATAGCTTATAATGATCATTTTAAAATAATATTATCTCGCAGTTCATTTAAACACAGGGTTGCGTGCAACACAAACTATTAAATAATTAAATTTATTTAAAGAGAAATATTTATTAAAATATAATGGTGTTATATATAATTCTATATTATTTATCAAAGTGGAGATTCCATTATGGAATAATCAAGTATCACGTGTCCAAAACAGATTTTCCTAAACAAAATGGCTTCCACCATATTCACAAACCCCATCCTTCATCATGGTCTTATCCACTATGATGTGTTCTATACCATTTTGGTGTGTCATGTTCATATTTCAATAAAATTATTTATTTAAAATATTTATAAAACTCTTTTATTCACCTCCAAACTTCATGATATGACAAACATCACCCAAAATACCCAATATCTATCCTTGAATTAAAAGTAAACACATCACCATTCCAATCTAAAGTTATGGGTTCCAAAATTCTACTCAAATGAATATATGTTATAAAAAATCTAACATGAATAACTTTAGTTCCAATATCCCCCCTGGATTTTTTTGTAAATCCAAAGTTTTATAAGAAACATTAATAAAATTCATCACAATTAAAATTTTATTGAAACCAAATAGCAATAAAATAACTCAAATCTATATATAATTCTATGTAACATCCTCGATTTGATTTAATATACAAGATATTAAGTTTATAGATCTTTTATTCCTATTTTTATTCTTCACTTATATGGGTTATTAAGAGGTCGATGTTTAGTGACAATGATATGAGAACTAAATGATGGAAATTTGGAGTGATTCTTGAACTTGGGGTGGCTGAAAAATAGACATTGTCTCACCAGTGGAACACACTAGCTATCAAGTGGGGTTCCAATAGGTTTCTAGAGTTCTATAGACCCCATCGGATTTCCGGTGAGGCCCATAAAGTATTTGATGTTCCTAATCTATGGGTACATTAAATGAACCCTACGAATTCTAATTCTACTTAGTTTTCCACCTAAATTAATTTCAAATTCTAACCCTCATGGATCTATTCTAAATTTTAGACCTCCTATCATGAATCTTGGATTTCCCATTATTCTCTCATTTCCTCTCTAATGTTTGGATAATTCGATGATGCTATAATAGAAGGTTATTATTATATTTATACCAAATACTTCTTTTTTATTGATATATGAATGTGGATATTTTTTGGATATATTGTTTCTAAGAATATACATTGACATCTCATTCCTTTATTCTTAGATCAGTGGAAGTTCTAGTGAGTCGATATCATTCCTTAATCAAATCAAGATCTGCCATCGAATAAGAACATTCTACAATTAAGTGTTTATGGATCATCTTGTTAGAACTCTTCTTAATAATGGATTGATGATAAAACCTTGATTCATTGATTATTATTTGGTAGATAAGTGGAGGTATCAATGAGTCAATCACAACCCCCTTGAGCGAAGATAGGACAATCAATAATGGTATATGTTTTTAGGTAATTCATCTTTATAATCTCTTCTACTTGATTCTAATCTTGAATATCTTTTCCATTGATGCATTAATGATGGATTGATGTTTTTTGTCAATAACTAAGGTTCTATTCTATAATTGATGAGGAATTTATAATATATTCCTTAATCGATAATAGATCTGGTAAATTGTAGACCTATCCTTTGACATACCTCGGAATTGGTTTCATTAGATGAATCCTTAAGGTATATGATTCTAGAACCAATATTATTGACTTTTATTCCTCTTGAGTCTCTATTCTAAACCTCTTTATTGACAAACCAGAACCCAAAATATAAAACCTTGATGTGTGAGCCTGTTATACATGGTTGTTTGAAATTGTTCAGCCTTCGATCCTTTGAAAAACATTGGATTAATTCATCAAAAATATTAAATTGGTAAGTTCCTTACCATTCTGAGCTCTTTTATGGACATGTTTCCTTTGTATGGTTATTATTTTAGCATAATTTGATGATTATTCTTGATTATGATCGCATGTGGGTGTGTGCATAGCCCGTGATACCTGTTTATGATACTTGTTTCCATGAGTATACTTGTAGCTTGTTTGTTCATGTTTGATATTGATCACATGTATTGTGTGTTGCTACTATTTTTCTTATTATGATATATTATGATTTATTTGTAAGCTTTACCATGTTATGTGTGTTATCATTCCCTTGAAGGTTTTTTTCTTGTTACTTGAAATAGTTGGTCCGTTGTGACATGGTTATCCCTTAGAGGGGGAGTATGTACGACTTGTGAAGATGGACCTGAGTGCATGGTAGGGATATGAACATTCCTTATAGATGCCTTGTGATTAAATTGATGCCTAGTAGATTAAAAGTAGCATGTTTACATGAGGCCTAGTGGATTTTGAGTAGCACAATCACTCGATTCCTAGTGGATGTCAAGAACATGAATCACTTGATGCTTAGTGGATATCGAGTATCTTGTTCACCTGATGAAAAGTGGTATGTTTACTATCCTTATGGATATCTCTTTATTTCTTCCAATATTCTGATATTTCTTCTAGCATGGAGTCGAAGTAGGTATGTTCAGGGATCATGGTGTATTTTTAGAATATGCATACTCAGTGTATGATTTTTTATTCTTTTATACACATTTATTATTATCATGGAATTCACGTATTATACATGTGCATGTTATTTAAGGACACATTGGAAATTTCCTACAAGGTTTTATTACTCACACCGTATACAGGAATTTCGATGCATGTGTAGACTTCATTTATAGGGATCCAGATAAGGGAAAGGGTCCCATATAAGATATTTGAGCCAAGGATGATGGAGTTGGTAGTGTAACCAGGATTGAATCCATAGTATTTCCAAAGTTTTTATTTATTTATCTTCCTATACTTATACTCTAGTTTGGATTTCCCCTTTGGGGGGCTATTTATTTTATTATATGACATGTGTTTCATATGACATTATAATATTACACTTTGATTACTATGATTTGTTTATTATTTATTTATATTATTGGTGCAAGGATATGATATTGAGGGTATATTCTCCCCAATGATGTGATTCAGACCCTCACAGCTAGTTGGAAGTCTCTTGCATATGAGGTGGCATGCATAATGTTATGTGGAACTCTAGATTAAACTTGAGGGTTTGGGTCATGGTGTTACAAAATGGTATCATAGAATAGTTTTCTTATTTTATTTTAACTAACCTAAGATATCGTAGGAAGGAGATATGCTTTGTGGGACTTAGGTAGGAGAGTTTCTATGTGTTTGTCTAGCTCATGTGTAACAGACCTATGATTTATTTTTTATGGGATTTTTGTTACTATTTTATGGGATTTAAGTGTATTCATGAATCATGACTAGGCATATAGGATCACATTACATATATATTCTTGTTTTATGATATATATTATCTATTTAATTTAATGCCTTGATTTTTCTATCTATTCAGGATAAACTTGTATTATTTTACTGTGTGATATATCTATTGTCATACTTTTGTGATATATATGTTTCCATTAATTAGTTGAACTTGAAAATGCTATTATATTTTGTATATATATGTGACTATGAATAACGTGCAGGGATGGTGACCTTGGTTAGTGTTAGGATGAATATACCTTGGGTTATGAGTAAACTCTTAGGAGAACCTTTGTGTGATCCCATAGACTGATTAGGATCTATTCTAACAACTTTGGTTTTTTCTAATGTTTCCTTCGTGTTTTAGAAAATAATTCCATGAATGAGACTAATGGTACCACCGGCTAACATAGTCTAAAATAATCTTACTTGGGAGAATACCCATGTTCCATCACTTACTATATAGGAGGGTGTATCAGAGCATGCTCCTGTACCTTTATAGGTAGTGGTACCACCTTAGCTGTAAGTCCTTTCATTTATTCATTCCCAAAGTGGAGGTGCACTGAGGTCTATGGTTGATTATTATAGAGACTTCCATCTCTAGTATCCACCATCCTTTTAGGGCCCTAGAGGTCCACTATATATAGAGTAATGGATAGAAATCATTGAGGGTGTCTTTGACCTCATTAAGACACATGAAGATATAAAGGTAAATCTAGAAGTGTTCATGCTAAAATCACCCATCAGGAGGAGGGGTGTGATGAGATAGGCTGGAAGCATGATGGACTCACCTAGGAGGCCTTCAAGGACCTATTTTTTTGGGAATTATGTCCTAATATAATGAATCTTGACTAATTTCATGAGTTCATGGAGCTATAGTAGGGGTCCATAATGGTATCTTCATACTCCAATAATTTCACTAAGCTACTTCTCTTTGTACCTATCTTAGCTAGAAATGATGTACAGAAGTCCATGAATTTTGATATTATTCTTTATCACAACATCAAGAGTTGGTTTAATACCTTCAAACCAGTGTTACACCCAAAGATTTTGTGTGTGGCCTTGGATATTAAGAAAGTGATAGAGGAGGATCAAGCAGTTGGTCTTCTTTCACCCTCAGTACTCAGGTAGGTGGACCTCTTACTACTATAATGAGTACCTCTTATGTTAACAAGAATATGAAGACCATGGATTGTAATAGGGTAGTGATATGTTGGTGGAGAAGATTTTGTATTCTTTAATTACCTCATGGGGAGTACCACAATACTTTAATTATATGAAGGTTGTTCATTATTATAGGGTCTACACAGCACCTAAGATCCAGTTTTGGAAATGCAGTATGATGGGGCATATCCAGTAGTTTTTATTCAAAACTATGAGGTCAAGTTTTCATAGAGGGTCTAGGAAGATGTGTTCAGGGAACTATGGATGTTTTTTGGGTCCTCACTAGTATACTAAGATGATGATGACTCTGGTAGGTTTTTCATCTTAGGTATAAGGTCGTGGAGTTGATGCGGGGTGAGTTTATATGGTGGTTTAGACTTCAGAAAATAGAGGTAAGGGACCATATACTATTCAAGGTTTGGTGTTGATCACTTCTATGTTGTCTACCACAATTTTTGATATTGGTGTTTCCTATTCCTTTATCTCTACAAAAGTTATTACTATACTTGACATACCGATCAAGTTATCTTCTGAGTTACTTTCCCATGACACACTATTAGGCATGAAATTGTACCATATTTATATATTCATAGAGTATCCTATTAATTGTTTGTTATGGAAATTTTTGGGGCTTTATTATTCTAGAGATGATGAGATTTGACGTAATTCTTATCATGGATTGATTAACTGGATTCCAAGCTCGCATTGATTACTAATGGAGACAAGTATCATTTACATCACCCAAGGGAGAGAAGTATTTTATGATCGAGTAATGGGAACTAGGAGTAGGTAGAGTCTGTCCATACCTGAGTCATCTTGGGATTATTTTGGTGTATATTTAAAGCTTGGCTCTTTTATCAAGATCAGTGACAACCCAATCAACATTTCCAATAGTTTTGGATATCTATCAGGACACCTTCTTAGAATATTTCACTATACTTCCCCTAATAGAAGATTTTAATTTTAGATACATATTATTACAGGTGTGCATTCCATTTGGAGACCTTCTTATCATATTTCACTAAATGAGTTGAAGGAGATCAAGGTGAAGTTTGAGGACTTGGAATAAAAGGGCTTTATCAGGCTATATAATTCATTGTGGGGTGGTCATGTCTTATTTTATAATAAGGAAAATGTTATTCCTTAACTCTATATAGATTAAAAAAATATAAATTAGGTAGAAATGAATAATATATATCCTTTTCCTAGGATCGATGATCACTTTTATTAGTTGCAGAGATTATGGTGGTTCTCCAAGATTTATCTTCAATCGATCTATCACTAGTTGCATGTTAGAGATGAGGACATCCTGAAGATAGTGTTTAGGATTAGGTGTGGTATATATGAGTACTTAGTGATGCTTTTTGGACTAATGAATGAGATTATAGTGTTTTTTTCTCATTAACATTATCTTCCACTCGTATCATGACTCATTCTTCATGGTGTTAATTGAATACATCCTCATATACTCATTGACCCCATAGCAGTATACTAGACATCTCAAGAAATTTTTTAGTACACTTTGAACACATCATATTTATGTCAAGATGTTGAAGTGTAAATTTTGGATTAATGAGGTGAAATTATTGGGGAATGTGGTTTATGATATCATTATATCCATGGAACAAGAGAAAGTTGATTCTATAATGTCTTGGACACATCACTGAAACAAGTTTGGGATTAGGATATTTCTAGGTTTACCACGATACTACTGATGTTGTATCCTTGACTTATCCTATTTATCAACAATTATGGATGCATTGACAAAGAAGGGAGTGGAGTTCCAATGTTAAACAAATGTGAAGAGAATTTTTTTGAGATGGAGAAGAGTTTTAATATAGCTCAAATATTGATAATTCCTAATCAAGGTATTTGATATACTATTTACTGTGATTCATTAGGCATCAGTTTAGGAGCAATACTGATGTAGAGGGTATGGATGGAAACTTATGGGTTGCATCGCCTTCAACCCCATGAGTGGAACTATCCTACCCATGACTTGAATTTGTAATTTGTGGTATATTATTTTATGTATTGGTGATACTACCACTATGAAGAGAGGTTTATTATCTATAGAGACCACAATATCCTCCATTATTTCTTCACACAGTATGGCCTAAACTTGAGGTAGAGGTTTCGAGAAGAGTATCTATAGATGTTTGACTTTGAGATGGCCTATTCACCAGGTAAGGGTAGAATCATTACAGATGATCTTAGTCATAAGACACGAGTAGCTCAAGATCTTGGTGAATGGCCTTAAAAGGAAAAATGTTTCATGATGAGTTTACTGAATAATTTTAGGATTAATTATTTTAAGGATCAGAGATTTATGGCATGTTCTCCACTAGAGGTCACATATTCTTTATTAGACTATGTAAAAATTTGATATGAGACTATACTTAAGTGTATTGTGATGAAGGAACATTTAGTAGGTGTTGACCCAATACCTGAGTGGTCATTAGATGATGATGATGTGATCCCTATAAATTGGAGACTTATAGTCCCTACATCCCTCAGGGAAGAGCTGATGAGATAATTCTATACCTATAAGTGGAAAGTTCATCCTAAGAATACAAATAAGTACTAAAAAATTAGGAATTTATTCTATTGTCTGGGATTAAGAGAAACATTGGTCGATTTTTTTTCTTGATGCCTTACCTTCTAAAGGATAAAGGCTAATCACCAGCATCTTGGAGGTCTACTCCAGCTAATTATTGTTCCTTTATATAAGTGAGTAGATGTTATGATAGAATTTTTGACAGGGTTACCCAAGACCTCGAGGATCCTGGATGATATTTAGGTGATTGTTGATCAGCTAATGAAAGTTTCTCATTTCTTACTGATTCATGATACTCACTCAGTAAACGATATGGAAAATTTATATATCTATGAGATAGTATACATGTATGGAGTTCCCTTGAGTATTGCATCTAATAGAGATTAATATTTTATTCCATGGTATTAGAAGGGATTATAGAAGGCCTTAGGGACAAAGATGAGATTCATCATAGCACATCACCCCCAAATAGATGGACAGTTGGAGTAAACGATTCTCATGTTGGAGGATATGCTTTGGTCTTTCACCCTAGACTCCTATAGATCATGGTATGATCACCTAGCCTTGGTTGAGTTCATGTACAAAAATAGTTACTATGATTTAATTCAGATGGATCCTTATGAGTCTCTCTATGGTAGGAAATTTCATTCACCACTTTATTAGCATGAGGCTAGTGAGGCGGAAGTTATGGGACCCAATATGGTATAGTAGACCTCTAAGAGAGTGCAGTTGATTCAAAATATTTTGATCACAGCTCAAAGTAGGTAGAATTGTTATTCCAACCATAGGAGAAGACCTTTTGAGTTCACTATTGGTGATTGGATTTTTTTGAGAGTGAATCCTTGGTTAGTTTATCATCATTTAAGGGAAAAAGGGAAGCTAGTGTAGAGCTATGTTGGACCCTTTGAGAAAATAGAGTGGGTTCAAGAAATGGAATACCATCAAGCTCTTCCTTCTCAATACTGAGGTATCCATGGCGTGTTTCATGTGTCTCATCTCTAGAGGTACATTCCCAATCCCATCCATTTCTTCGACTATGAGGATATTGAGTTGGATCTTGATGAATCATACATGGATTAACTAGTGTGGATTATAGATAAAAGTGAGAAAGTCCTTTGAGGGAAGAAGGTACCACTAGTATTGATTCTAGGGTGTCATAGATGGATCCAATAGGATACATGGGAGTGAGATGATAATATTCATGTTCAATAGCCTGAGATGTTTGAGAATAAACTTCTAAGGTACTTCTTGAGGATGAGAATTCATTATATGGGGATAATTATAACATCCTCACTTTGATTCAATGTATGAGATGTTAATTTTATAAATACTTCATTCCTATTTTTATGCTTCTATGATATAGCTTATTAAGAGGTCAATTTTTAGTAACAAGGGTATGGGAGCTGATTTTTAAAAAGTAGGTGAGAGGATCATCCTTTGGTGTGGCTATAAAACATCCACTAGTGTGATGGTGGAACCCACCAGCTATGTGGTGGAGTTCTAGTAGGTCTATAGAGTTATACAGACCCCACCATCCAGTAAGTGGTGCTGGCAGAACCTAGGTGGTTCTAGAAGGCACACTGGGAAGCTGGGGCACCCAATTTGGGGGTGGATTAAATATACCCCATATATTCTAATTTCACTTGTTTTTTTCCTAAATTAATACTTAATTTTAACCCCCATATCCCTATTTAAAATTTTAGACCTCCTCTCATGAATCATGGATCTCCCATTCTTCTCCCCTTGCATCTCCAACATTTGGACCATTTGGTGATGCCAGAATGGTGAGTTCTTCTTAGATCTAAATAAAATCATTTTTCATTCCTAATATATGAGTGTTGATATATGGTGGATATATATTTTACATGAATATACAATGATTTTTCCTTCCATTATTATCAGATCAGTGGTGGTTCTTGCGATTTGAAATCTTTCCTTGATCAAATAAAGATCTAACATCGAATAAGGATGTTTTATGGGTAAGTGTTTATGGTAAACCTATTCTTGATGGAATATTGATGATAGAACCTTAATATTTTGATTATTAATTGGTATATTGGTGGAGTTATCAACATGTAAATGAAAAAACCCTTGATCGAAGATAGAATTATTAAGAATGGTGGATGTTTCTAGGTAATTCATCTTAAATTGATTATCTTGAGACTCTCTTCTCCTTATTTCTCGTATTTAATCTCTTTTCTATTGGAATATTCGTGATGGATTTATGTTTATTGGAAATACTTGAGGTTATCTTCAATAATTGATGATTAATTCATGATATGTTCCTAAATAAAAAACAAATCCAATTAATTGGATAAATCTATATCAGCATACCTCAAAATTAGTTATGTTGGTTGAATACTTAAGGTATGTGATTATAGAACCACTCTTATTGAATTTGATTCCTCTTTAGTCTCCATTATAAACCTCTTTATTGAAAAATTGGAACTTGAAATATAAATCCTTGAAATGTGATCCCATTTTCCATGTGTGTGTGGCATGGTTCAATCTTTGATCCTTTAAAGAACCTTAGAGTGCTTCGCCAATAAACTTGAGGTTGGATATTACTTTCCATTTGGGGATCTTGTATGCACAATTTTTTCTTAGTATGATTCTTATAATATCATAATTTTATGATCATGCTTGATTGTGACAACCTGTGGGTGTGTGCATAGCCCATGAGACCTATTTATGATACTTGTTTCCATGAGTATACTTGTAGTTTTTTTATTCATGTATGATGTTTATTACCTTCATTGTATGTTTCTAATATCTTGATCATTATGATATGATATTCTTTCTTTGAATGATCTACCCTATTATATGTGTTATCATTCCTTTGTAGGTATTGTTCTTAGTGCTCAAAATATGTGGACTATAATGACATGGTTATCTCTTAGAGGGGGAGTGTGCACGATTTTAAATGATGGTAATGATAAACCTGAGCATAGGGTAGGGATAAAATGATACCTCATAGATGTCATGTGATTGAATTGATTCCTATTGGATTCTAAGTATCATGTTTACTCGAGGCCTAGTGGATGTGAAGTATAAAAATCACTCAATGCCTAGTGGATTCCAAGAACATGACTCACTTGATGCCTAGTTAATGTTGGTATCTTATTCACATGAATCTAAGTAGTATTTTTACTAGCCTTATTTCTATAACTTGATTACTTTTAATATATTTATATTCCTTCTATAATAGATCCAAAGTAGGTGTCTTAAGTACTTGTGGTGGCTTGGAGAGCACATGGGTGCTCAGTGTATGATTGTTTATTCTTTCTTGTACATTTATTATTATCATGGAATACACCTATTATAAATACGAACATTTTTTAAGGATGAATTAGTGGTGTCCTACTGGGTTTTAGTACTCACACCCTATATAGGAATTTCGATGCACATGAAGATTTCATATATAAGGATATAGGAAAGGGAAAGGGGCCCATGGTAGATGGTTGAGCTGAGGAGCATAGAGTTGGTAATAGAACTAGGATAGAGTCCATAGGATTTTCATAGTGTTACTTTATTTATTTATCTTCCCCCAATTATACTGTGGTTTGTCTTTCCCCTTTGGGAGACCATTTATTTAATTGTATGACATGCGCTCCATCTAACGTTATAATATTATACTTTATTACTCTAGGTTGTTTATTATTTATTTATATTATTGGTGCAACGATATGATATTGAGGGTATAGTCTCCCCATTGACATTGTTCAGACCCATACTACTAGATAGAAGCCTCTTTCATATAGGGAGGCATGAAAGAGGTTATTTGGAACTTTGGATTAGATATGGTGGTTTGATTCAGGTTATTACATCTACATGATCAATGCTCAGTGCAGAAAACAAGTGATCAAGTGAGATTTCTATGCTTCAATACATACCTATGAACTTAGGATTTACGAAACCACTTTTTTAACATTAATATATCATTGAATTTAAAGATATCACCCTACCTTTACACACTCTTTGATGGTATTTTTTAAATTTTAACTTTTCATGGATCATATCTCCACATAACTCTTGTCTCATGTACTATGTGCTCCCCCTAAAGGGTAGATTGGTCTACCTTGATATGAGAATTATACTCTAACTATGATTTTTAATGTAATCATACTTTGATACCACTTAATTTTAGTTCTAAATAGTATCACCAATTTCTACCCCTTTTTTAATAAACCTATATGTTAAGACCTTATAAGAATTGAATATAATGACCCATGTTTTTACAGATTAGAAATTTGAGTGGAAATTCAAATTTTTACTCTCAGATACTTATAAGGGGTAAAATGATAATTTTATCCTATTATATGATCTCATATAATTTTCTTGGCCACTTTGTTGGTCTCAAAATAGGGTTTTTACCTTAGGAGAGAAGTTTGGTGGAATTCTAAACCATTAGAATTTTCATGGAATAATTAATATTTAATATTTAATATTTAATTAATTAAAAATTAATTTATTCACACACATTATTTCAGATATATATTTTGAATGAATAATATTATTGAGATTATATCTCCACCTTTGAGTCCAAAATAAAGGGGTTTTCTTAGGCAAGGCATAAAATCGGTTCGGGTATCGGGGCTAGTCTCAAGTCCCTTTTTCTATTCTTTTCTTCCTTTTATTTTATTTTATTTTCCTTTTTTTCCTTCCCTCAATTCTCACGAATTCCCCTATGTACTTACTCATTTGTTTGACTATGATATAAAGGTATATATAGATAGATATATGGTGGGAGTGGTAATAAGTTTAGTACCATTGTGGAGCTCAGGAGGTGTTGAATCGTTGTGCGGTAGCTATTAATCACGAAAATGGTCAAAGCTTTGGTGGATTCTACTCAAAGGTATTTTGTTTTTAAATTTTTTCATAAATCATAATATTTTTTACTTTTTATAGTTTCAAACCCATATTATCACGACTTAGGACCTCTTGAGGGTCGATCTATACCTTTTGAGGTGAAAAAAGGGTTTCAGGCCGATTCAAAGGGTTTCCCATTTGAAAAGCTTGATCACACGGAGTGTGGATCAGGAGAAAACACCATGTATTTTTTTATTAAATTAATATTAAATTTTAAAATTAAATTATATGTATAGGGTATACACACCATGTATTGGGACTCATCCATGTAGCTAAGTACCCATCTAGATAGCTCGTGTAGGGGAATATGGCCATGTAGAGTACACGAACAAACCCTATGTAGTTCACACACCGTGTAGAGGTACAGGGTCAGGAAAAATACATGGAAAAACTATGTGAGGTACATGAGAAGGTACCACATGTAGGGTACAAGCCGTATACATGACTGACATTCCATGTACTTGGGTTTTACATGCCAATTCTGGTTGTAGTATATTCCCATGTGAGACTTCGAGGGTACATATCATGTACTTGGGTATATAAGCCATGTATACCTCCCTTTATAACCTTTGAGGTTTTTTTATATCTTCACACCCTATAGTAATAATTGAATGCGTTAGTAGAAAATTTTGATCATTTTCCCATTTAGATTATGATGGTGCTACCATTGAGGTTATTTGAGGACTCCTATGAGGTGTTTTGAGTGTTTTCTTAAATAGAGAGGTTCTTCCTCTGGTAATCGAATCCAACTATCTTTTGAGTGTGATACACTTGATCCTAGATATTCTATGATCTATATCTCTAGTATTATATTCAATAAAATTTTCTTTTAGTTTTAGAGACCATATTATCTTTTGACTTATAGGACTTTGTGTAGGATACCTTTATCTTTTTACTGTTGTCGAGGGTCCCCTGTGGTACGCCTTCACTTACATACAAACCTAGGTAATCCCTTATAGGATCTATTCACCTATTTAATCTTTATAAGTATCTCATGTAGGATTAATCTACCGAATAACTCTATTATTAAAGGTCCCAAGTAGGAATCCTCTTCCTATGTACTATTCTGAGGATCTCGTGTAGGATTCCTCTATTTACTTACAATCAAGTATCCCATGTCGGATTCCTCCTTATACCATAATAGATAACGATTTTGGGTAGGATGAATTTGTTTATATTACACCCCATAGGATCCAAATAGGGATTTATTCATTTATCTATGGACCTCGAGTATCAAAAGTAGGATTCCTCTATAGTGTTTTGACCTGAGGGACCCAATGGGTGCCCTAGGGTTTGACTGACCCTAAACTAGTACGTCAAGTTTTAGGTAAAGATGGTATTGGGTGTCACCTTAAAAACCATACCGAACTTGTGATCCATGATTATATGACATTAGTGGTGGTTTTAGACATTATTCCACCCTCACTCTTTATTTATGAATTCACCAATTTACTAATAATGTGGTGAATGTTATCATTTTTGTCTTAACTAGGATGAGAATATTTCATGAGCATGTACTTATGAAAGTAGATTTATAGGATCATCATTGGGGTGGTATACTGAGATTATTTCTAACCCCTATATGTGCACCTCAGTGTGCATTCAGACCTTTTGTATGCTTTTCAAGTTGAGCACAGATATGTGATAGATAGGGTTGAGGCCCAAGGTTGCATGATTGAACAGAGGTGCTCATGTGGTTTCTTATGATTAAGATGGATCGGATCGATGGTGTCTTAGATATTGGTTATGTGTTCTAGCTCAGAGTTAGTAGTAGATACCTATACTTTTTTTAGTTTCTTTTATATACTCATGTGTGTATGTGATCGAACCAATGGTTGATCAATGTTGTATGTATTATGTGGCATATTTCACTTTAATAGCATTTCATTTATTATTACAGCATAAACTATTTTAGTTTATTTACTAATTACTCACTCGTTTTAGTTACTTCTTCTGATGATATCTAGTTATTTTCATTTTTTTTAATTTGATGTGAGGGTATAGTCTCTCCATGTACACACCTTAGGCTCTCACTGCTAGTCGGAAGTCTTTGGTGTATGGAGAGGCGTACTTGAGGCCTTATGGTGAACTAGCTCGGAGTACCTGTTTAGTGGAATCTAGGTCGGGATGTTACATTGAACAACCAAGTTAAGTGATAAAAATACTATGGAGATAGGGGATATCCAATCCACCTCAAGTATAGGTATATAGTAGAACATTGAGATTCAACTAATGCTTCTCAAATTTAGGGGTGGCTAATGGTGTTTTAATGGTATCATCCACTTTTTTATTCATACCAATATGTTCCATATTGATAATTCATTTCTCCACAATCTATTTAATTAAATGGTACTATATCTCCATATAATTCATGCATGTGGGCTATACTAAATTATTCATCAATTTAATTACATTCATGTCATCATAATAAATTACCATAAAAAGATATAATAATTCACCAATATCTTCCAATTATTTCTTCATCCAAATCAACTAGACACACATTTTAATTATTGAAATATATTTTTCTTCATCTTTTCTAAGATATATTCTCCCTTACTTCTTACTAATCCAACCAATTCATTTTTTTCAATTAATGGATTTTCTATCCACAATATGTCCCACCTAATCCATATCTATATATACAATCAAATCTCAATCATTTCCTATATCAAACATTAAACCATAATAGAGGGTACCTTAGATAAACCTCATGATTCTTTTCACAGTATTAAGATATTCTTCCATTGTATTACTCTTAACCCAATACACAAAACAAGTAGCATGAACAATATATGGTAATATTGTTTTTAAGTACTACAAGATTCCAATCATTCTCTGATAAATTGTGGGAACTATATTTATTCCATCCTCATGCTTCCCGAGTTTGGTTCCAACCATTATTAGAGTTGAAATGGATTTAAAACCATTTATATTTAACTTATTCATCAAATACAATACATATTTTTCTTTAGAAATAAAATTTTATTCCTCTTTTCATTCAACTATATCATGATAAAATAAGTGAGCTCACTAATCATTGACATCTCAAACTCTAAGATCATCAATTTTAAAAATTCCTTTACTGATTTCAAATTTCTTCCTCTAAAGATGATATCATTAACATAGATGTATTATATGAAATTAACTTCCTTTAATGTTTTTTATATATGTTTTTATCAATACCGCCTCTCGTAAAATCCAACTTCCTAAAATAAGAGTTTAATCAATCATACCAATCCTGAGGTGATTTTTTCGAGTTGTATAATTATTTATTTAGTTGTAAAACTTTTAATTCATCACCACTGATATAAAAACCCACTATTTGTTCAATATAATATTCCTCCTTTATCAATCCATTTAATAATACTTTCTTCACATCCACTTGATAAACTTTGAAAATTCTTTGAATCGTTATCACCAAAAAAAGTATTATCAGTTCTAGTATTTCCAATAGTATAAATGATTCTTCCACATCTATACCTTTAATTTTTTTAATAACCCTTAAACTATAGCCTTGCTTTGTTTTATATCACATTTCTATTCTCTTCATGTTTTTCTTGAACACTCCTTTGGTTCTAATGATATTGTGATCATTCGACCACTTTATATGCTCTCAAGTTTGTTTTTTATCAATTTGAACTAACTCCTCATTTATAATATTGACCCATGATTCATACTTTGTCACTTCTTTAAATGATTATATCTCAATTTTTATGAGTAAATCAGTGTGATATACACATCTTATCTTATGAGTTTGAGTTGGTGCAGGCTTTTCACCAATGACATTAGATTCATCTATCTCTTCTCTTCTTATTATCCTTTTATTCAATAACTAGTTTTATTTCACAACTACTTATTCCTATAATTTAACCTAAAAATCATCATCATGTGTTGGGTATTTAAATCCTACAGGATTTTTATTAATACCATATTCTTTATCACAAATTGTACTCACATTTGAATTGATAGATTTATTTCAATATTTATATTCAATATCTTTAATATCATTACTTTCCATAATTTTATTCAATCACATTTTATATAATTTATATACTTTACTTTTGGTTTTTTATCCCAATAATACTCTTATATTGGTCACATCACAACATTTTCCTTGATTTTTATCATTTTTTAATATAACAATTACTCTTAAGCACCCTAAAGTGTTTCAGCTTTGGATTTCTTCCATGATGCATTTCATAAGGATTCTTATCCCCTTTGGGATTTAGAAAATTCCAATATTTTTTATGCACTTCTACTTTTATCACTTATTTATCATAATTTCATGAAATTAAACTCTCAATAAGAAATGTAATTTTCATATTATTCACCTTCTAGTAACACTGTTCAATGAATCCATTTTTTATAGAGTCCTTATCGGTGATACTTTATGTTTGATTTCTTGTTTCTATAAATTATTTTCCACCTGAAAAAAAGTATAATTATTAATATTATCAAATAAAATAATTTTGATATAAATTTTGGTTTCATTTTTATATCATCTATAAAACCTATTAATATAATTTGTCACCTCCATTTTAGTATTCATAAATATAATACAATCAATCATGTTATAATAATTAAAAAATAATATGAAATACCATATTCCTTGCATTCGAAGGTGTGTTATTATTACTCACACATCATTATGAACCAATTAAATTGTATTTTTTATCCTTTTATTATTTTTCTTATAAGTATTCCTTACTATAATTATTAGTAAATTTTGATATACCCATGATCCATGATAATGGCTATTGTAACACCTCGAGATTTTGTGAAATATTTTTTACAAATAAAATTAACGTATTAAATATTTTTCATTATACTCAACAATAAGTATAGGATTCATTAAATTCAAGACTTATTTTATCTTGTGTTACACACAACATGAGTTGTAGCTTGCATTACACACAACACCTAGTTTAAAATAAATGTAACATGCTATTAAAATATTAATATTGTTGAATCCTTTGGGAATTGAGTTGCTTTATTATATTTTGATAATCCCAACTATATTTTATTTATATCTTAATTATGTTTGATACATCTCAAATATGCTTTATTATATGTTGTTACTTTCAATTATGCTTAATATAAGTCTTTTGGATATATGTACTCTGACCTAGCACATTCTTCCAATAGAATGCTTAAACAGTTTATAACTACCGATACAGAACAGTAGCTACCGTTATGACTTAGAGCTACCGATATCGAATAGAGCTACCGATACGGAGTTCATCGATACATCAAGTCCACCGGTACTCAAAGATCACCGCTACATCAAAGTCTACCGATACGGTACAACAAGTATACCGACAGAGTTATAGTTACAAGCTCACCAGTACTCAAGCTTACCGCTACATCGAAGTCAACAGCTACCGATACAGAGCTACCGATATGATGAAGTCCACCGATATGCAAAGTCTACCTATACATCAAGGAAGCTACCGATAGGGACTTACCACTACCGATACAAGGCAGAGCCATAGCTACCGTTACAAGTCCACCGCTACTGATGTGATCAAGTCTACAGTTACATCTACCGATACAAAGTCTACCGTTACAAATGAAGTCTACCGATACAGACACCTACCGTAACACAAGTCTACCGATATCAAGAGCTATCGTTCCAGAGATAGAACCCGACACTGTTTTAATTTCTTTATCTTTATTTAATCTAACCAACGGTCATATTAGGAATATTTTAATGCTCTGTCATTTATTTAATGAAGTTTGTTGGATGTCAGGGAACCGTACCTCGTACCTGCAAAAAGTAAATCATCTTTTGTCGGAGCTCGTGCTTTAAATAAAGGAAGGATGTGCTACTACAAAGAAGATACGAATAGACGAATACATAGAGACATACATTCCACGAGGTGTGCTAGAAGAACAACTAAGTGTGAATGCAAATAGACGACTGAACTTACACAAAGAACTCATTCATTACTGCATACCAGTGAAGAGCTGAGAACGAGAACATAACACAAGAGCTTCATCGACTGTCTCTACACTTGGAAGTCAAGGAAACAGACGATACTCTATTTTCCAGACAAAAACTAGAAGAGGACTCAGAGCGAATTTTGATAAATCAAAGGAGTCCAGAACTGCACGACAATCACTAGATCCATTTCTAAACTCTAAATATTTGCTCTGTGATTTATTTTTTTACATATTGAGCAGTGTGTGTTATATGATGTATTTTACACACACACTATCTCCTATACTCTAAATGGAGGATTTGTAAATCCTCACTCAACTCTCTTATATTTTGTATTTCCCACTGGGATAGTGGTAGAGGTCATGTGTGACCTAGATAGCTGGTGTTGTTGTTTTTTTTTTCACAGATAACAGTGGTAGAGGTCGTGTGACCTGGACAGTTTTATACTGTTGTTTATCCCCGATCCAGGGTGTGGATCACTTTTATATAAAGTTTTGAGAGGACTAAGTCTCAGCTTGAGACTGAACCTCTTGGTTAAATCTGATGTGCTTATTTATATTCAAATTTTTCTTTATTCCGCTGCTAATTACTTTAAAACCAAAACTGTTTTAAAATTCACTTTGATAATTAAACTCGAAAGTGTTTATATTAGTTGTAAATCAGTAAGTTAGTTTCAAAATTTAATCAATTCTTCTGATTTGATTAACTGGGAAATAATCAATCCCTTGAGAACCTAATAGAACCTTTATGCTGATATAAATTTACTATAGTTTAATTCTGTGTTTTAATTGGGGGTTTTAAGACAAATTTTTAAACATAAATTTTAATTGGAACTCAATTCACCCCCCCTCTTGAGTGTCCACTCCGACTAACATTTGGTATCAGAGGAGATTTAAATATTTTTCTAAAGTACTCTATTTTTCAACTGTGATTTTAGTTGTATTTTAAAGTTCTTAAAATTTCTGTTATTTCTAAATTTTTATCTCTTTAAAATCTTTGATTTAAGTTAGTTATCATGGATAATAGACTTGAATGTGTTTCTACCAATAGAGCACCATTTTTCAATGGCACTAACTATGCTCAGTGGAAAATCAAGATGAAAATTCATTTAGAGAGCATGGGTTTTGATATTTGGACTGCTATAGAATCGGAATATAAAATTCCTACTACTATTAGATCTACTTGGAATGAAGCTACTAAGATAGCCTACAATAAGTAAAGCTATGAATGCTCTGTACTGTGCTTTAGGAGATGAGGAATTTAATAGAATATCTGCTTGTAAAACTGCTTATGAAATTTGGGATACCTTAGCTGTTTCTCATGAAGGAACAACTAATGTTAAGGAAATGAGATTGAACACTTATACTATTAAGTATGATAATTTTAAGATGAAGCCTGATGAACCCATTTCTGATATGTATCTCAAGTTTAATGAAATTGTCAACACTATGACTTCTCTGAGAAAGGATGTTCCATCAAGGGAACAAATTATGAGAATTCTGAGATGTCTACCTGAAAGATGGAGAGGAACTTCTGTCTCAATTAGAGAGTCGTGTGATATTGGTGAACTGCCAGTCAAGGAATTAATTGGCAAGTTGATGATGTATAAAGAATAACTTAAGGTGAACAAATAAGAACATGATGAACCAAGAAGGAAGTCTGTTGCGTTCAAGACTTCAACTTCAAAGAATAAAGATAAGGAGAAGCTTCAAGCTATAAACGAGAGTTCAAGCTGTGAAGATAGTGAGAGTGCTTCTGATAGTGATGCTGAGATGGCTCACATTTCCAGAAGGTTTAAGAAGTTTTATAGGAAGAAAAAGTTTTTCAGAAAATCAAACTACAAAGGAAAGTATGACAACAAGGGACATTGGAAAAAGGATTGGAAGAAACCTGACAAATCAGATGAAGTTGTCTGCTATGAGTGCAAAAGGAAAGGACACATAAAAGCAGACTGTCCAAAGTTTAAGTACAAGAAGAAATATGAATACAAGGACAATAAGTACAAGAAATCCATGAAGGCTACTTGGAGTGATTCTGAGGATAGCTCCAGTGAATCTGAAATTTCTAAAACTGAACTCAAAAATAAGGCAAATATGTGTTTTATGACAAACACACCTGAGGTAACAGCTGAAACTCCTACTTTAAATTCTTATTATTCTGAAGATTATTCTGACTTAGAAAACATGTCAAAATCTGAACTGTTTGAATATTGTGATATGTTAGAAGAAACCTGTAATGAGCTGAAAGAAAAATACAAAGGTTTAAAGAAACATTATTCTTTAACTGTTAAACAAAAATCTAATCTTGATATTGAAATAGAAAAGAATGCTCAGTTTCTTAAAGAAAACACTGAACTAAAATTATCTAATGAGAAACTTAATAAAGACTTAGAAAAGTTTACAAATGGTAAAGATACTCTTACTCAGATTCTAGGTAAACAAATATCACCTAGATACACTACTAGTATAGGATACTAACCAGGACAGAGAAAATTTACCCAAACTAAATTCATTCCTAAATCTGGACAGAATACTACTAAGTCTAGTTCTGGACATTTATATGCCTCAACTAGTTATATTTATAGTTATAGATCTAATAAGGTTTACCTTTAAAAATACGTTGATTCTACAAATTTTATGATACCCATAAGACAAATTTGGGTACCTAAAGTTTTGTTGGATAACCTTTCCGGACCCAAGAAAATCTGGGTACCAAAATCATTTCCTGTCTAAATCTATTTTGTAGGGAACCTAATTAAGGAGATCCTGTAGAAAGACTTGGTATTTGGATAGTGGATGTTCAAGACATATGTCAGGAGACTTCTCATGCTTTAAAATCTTAGTCAGATTTGATGGAGGGTTTGTCACTTTTGGTGATAACTCAAAAGGAAAAATCATCGGCTTAGGCCAAATTGGTAACACTGACTCAGTATTGATTTCCAAAGTTTTATTTGTTGATGGACTGAAATATAATTTGTTAAGTATTTCTCAGTTATGTGATGATGGTTTTTATGTTAAATTTGAAAATGATTCTTGCAATGTTTTTAATTCTAAAAATGTTTTAGTATTTTATGCCTTAAGAAATGAAAATGTTTATGTTGTTGATCTGAATTATTTAGCAAAGAAAAATATTACTTGTTTAAATGCTTTCCGTAAAGAGTCTTGGCTTTGGCACAGAAGATTAGGACACTGCAATGTACACTCACTTAGAAAACTTTCTAGGAAGAACTTAGTTAGAGACCTACCCAAACTTGAATTTCCAGCAGACAAAGTTTGTAATCCCTGTCAAAAGGGAAAGCAACATAAATTTTCTTTTAAACCAAAGAAAGAAGTTTCAACTTCTCAACCTCTCGAGTTGGTTCACATGGATTTATTTGGACCATCTAGAGTTTCTAGTTTAAATGGGAAGCACTATGTCTATGTCTTAGTAGATGACTTTTATAGATATACTTGGGTATATTTTCTAGATCACAAAAGTGAAGCTTGTTCTTACTTTGTTAAATACTCCAAATCTGTAGAGAACCTTAGTGGACTTAAGATTAGAACCCTGAGAAGTGATCATGGTCATGAGTTTGAAAATCATGAGTTTGAATCCTACTGCTCACACAGTGGCTATAGTCACAATTTCTCTGCCCCTAGGACACCTCAGCAGAATAGTGTAGTAGAAAGGAGAAATAGAACCCTTCAGGAAATTTCTAGGACTATGCTTAATGAGTATGACCTACCTATTTACTT
Organism: Viscum album; assembly: GCA_963277665.1. Lineage (NCBI taxonomy): Eukaryota > Viridiplantae > Streptophyta > Magnoliopsida > Santalales > Viscaceae > Viscum > Viscum album. Next base: position 863,085,402 of record OY728140.1, read on the forward strand.
TTGGGCTGAAGCTGTAAATACAGCTTGTTATGTTATCAATAGAGTCTTGATCAGACCTATTCTTAAAAGGACCCCTTATGAGTTGTGGAACCGTAGGAAACCCAAGGTTAACTACTTCAGAGTTTTTGGTTGCAAAGTCTTTATTATTAATACTAAAGATAATCTTGACAAGTTTTCACTAAAGAGTGATGAAGGAATTTTCCTAGGATACTCTATAACTAGTAAAGCCTATAGAGTTTTCAATAAGAGAACCAAATGTGTGGAAGAATATGTTCACATCAAATTTGATGAAACTAATCCACATGAGCCTAAGACTTCTCTTGAAAATCTTGAATATGATCTATCTATTTTGAACCTTAATGATAAGGACAGTGGACCTGTAGTAAAAACGTCCAGTTTTGGAAATTTTCCATAACCTGCTTCTGCTGATTCCCAACCTATTGATGAACCTGAAATTTCTAGTCCTACCTTTACTAGATCAACTAGAATTCTAAAGAATCATCCTTTAGATGTTGTTATAGGAAATCTTGATAGAGGGACACAGACTAGATCTTCTCTAAGAAATCGGGTTGAACATCAAGCTTTTCTTTCACAGTTAGAACCTAAAAATATCAATGATGCTATCAATAATGAATTTTGGGTAATGGCCATGCAAGAAGAACTAAATCAATTTGAAAGAAACAAAGTCTGGAAATTAGTAGAAAGACCTAAGGACACTATAACCATAGGCACAAAATGGGTGTTTAGAAACAAAGTTGATGAATCTGGAAACATCATTAGAAACAAAGCTAGGCTAGTTGCACAAGGTTATAATCAAGAAGAAGGAATTGACTATGAGGAAACCTTTTCACCTGTAGCTAGATTAGAGGCTATTAGGATCTTACTTGCCTATGCATCACATCTGAATTTCAAGTTATATCAAATGGATGTGAAAAGTGATTTTTTAAATGGTTTTATTATTGAAGATGTTTTTTTATAAAAACCACCTGGTTTCTCAAATCCTCATTTTCAAAATCATGTTTTTAAACTTTCTAAAGATTTGTATGGTTTAAAACAAGCTCCGAGAGCTTGGTATGAAAGACTTTCAAACTTTCTTATTTCAAAAGGATTTACAAAAGGAATAGATGATCCCACTCTTTTTATAAAAAGGATTTCAAAAGATGTTTTAATAGTACAAATCTATGTTGATGATATTATTTTTGGATCTTCGAAAAATTCTTTATGTACTGATTTTTCAAATATTATGCAAAATGAGTTTGAAATGAGCTTAATGGGAGAGCTTAAGTACTTTCTTGGATTTCAAATCTTTCAAACTAAAGATGGTATTATATTGAATCAAAGTAAATATACTAAGGATTTATTAAAACGATTTGTCTTGGATAGTATTAAGGAAAGTGATATACCTATGAGTACCACCTGTAAATTGGATATTGATGAATCTGAGAAACCTGTTGATCAAACTAATTATAGAGGTATGATTGGGAGTTTACTTTACCTTACTACTAGTCGACCAGATATTATGTTTAGTGTATGTATGTGTGCTAGATTTCAAGCTAATCCTAAATAATCACACTTACTTGCTGTTAAAAGGATTTTTAAATATCTTAAGTATACTGAAAATTTGGGTTTGTTTTATCCAAAAGGACAATCATTTGACTTAATAAGTTATTCAGATGCTGATTTTTATGGTTGTAAGTTAGATAGGAAGAGCACATCTGGAACATGTCATTTACTTGGAAAGTTCCTAGTATCATGGTGTAGTAAGAAACAGAACTCAGTTGCATTATCTACTGCTGAAGCAGAATATATAGCTGCTGGTAGTTGTTGTGCACAGATTCTGTGGATGAAACACACTTTATTGGACTATGGATTTGTTTTTAAACATGTTTCAATTAATTGTGATAACACTAGTACGATCAACATCTCCAAGAACCCTGTGTCTCACTCTAGAACTAAACACGTTGATGTTAGACACCACTTTTTAAGAGATCATTATCAAAGAGGTGATATAACTCTTGAATTTATAGGCACTAAACTTCAATTAGCTGATATTTTCACTAAGCCTTTATGTTAAGTAATATTAAGTTTCATTAGACATGAATTAGGAATGATAACTTACCCTTGAAACCATTATAAAATTCTCACCGTTAGAAAATTCTCACCGTTAGAAAATTCTCACCGTTAGGAGACCTGACCGTTAGGACATCCTCACCGTTAGAAGACTTTACCAGTACATCTCGCGCTGTTTTAACTTCTGTAAAGCCAAGACATCGAAATTTTTTATATATATAATTTATTTTATTTTTGGATCCTAAATGATATTAAACCGAGTCTAGATTTCACTCAACCTCACCGCGAACTCGTCTGTTCGAATCCCTCCAACCTAACCCTCTCAAGCCGCAAAACCCTAAACCTAGAATCTGTAATGGCCCGCATCAAGAGACCTCAGGTTACAGATGGGAGTGATGAGCCGCAAGCGAAAAGACAGAAAGTATTGAATGCTAGTACCAGTGGAAGTGGTAGTGGAAGTGCAACTCGAAGGAATCCAATAAACCTGCATCTCTCAAAGCGAGAAATTGTCGTTGAGAAAGAGGTGTGTGTGGAATGGCTCATGGAGAGAAAGTCCTTGGTTCTTAAAGTTTTAGAAGAACAAGGTTGGACTGATTTCTTCGTGAACAACAACGGACCTTACTATCCTGAGCTGGTGAATCAGTTCTATGATTTTGTCCGCTTTGAAAAGACTGAGGAGGAAAGCAGAATGATATCTTTGGTAAATGGTCAGGAAGTATCTTTTACTTCAGTGTAATGGTCTAGGAACTTAAGAGTTCCCCATGAAGGAGATTATGCATTCTACTCAAAGTCTGTACCTTCGACCAGTGATGTGTTTCAATATGAGGATTCTTTGCTAGAGCTTACAGGGAATGGGACCCCTATAAAGGTGATTGCTATAGAGATGGCAGGAGAAGATAAGCTGTTGTTTAAATTTATTCAGCATGTTGTTAGTCTGAGAAGAGGAGACTTTGACACTTTGAGATTCCAAGACATATATCTGTTATATTTGATGAAGCACAGTGTGAGAATCAATCTATGTAGATTGATTATGGTTCAAGTGGAAGAGATGACTAGACCGAAGTCCAAATCAAATGCACTGTTTTTCTCAAAGCTGATTTCTGTGATGCTAAAAGTGAAAGAGGTTTCTGGACCTCAGGATGAGCTGGTAGTGGTTAAGGAAAACTTCTGTATTACAAGAACTATCTGTAAATACATGAAAGTTAGTTGGAATCCTTGGAAGAAATCATGGGTGAATGATGATGGAAAAATCTATGAAAAGTATACTTCTGTGGATCATCCTTCTGGACCAAAGGATGTGAGGGATCCTGGTCTTGGACCAGATGAGCCAAAACTGGTCTACAGTGATGATGAAGCTGAGGAGGAAGAGATATCAGTTGAGGAAGGAGGAGACCCATACTTACCCTCTAGTCCTGTGCATCAAGTTATTTCTTATGGAGCATCTAGCCCTCTAAAAGAACTACCAAAGAGAGAAACTGTCTTGAAGGACAATGATACAGAGACTACAGAAGAAGAAGAAGATGCATGCCAGTATGTTGTCAAGGAAACCTCTGAGGATGATGAGGCAACCGAATCTGATCATGATGTTAATGGAGAAAAGGAGGCTGATGGTGAAGCAGATGATGAGGAAAATGTTGAAAAAGAGCTCAGTTTGAGTCCTCTAATAGTCAGTACAGTCAGGACAGTGCCTGATCAGGAAGAAGTAGTAGCAACACCTATTGATGAGAGAGTCATTAATGACTCAGAAAAAATGACTATTGAATCTGCTGCAATTGTAGAGGAAATTGAAGAATTACCTCAAGAAGGATAGTTGGAAGAGATACCTCAGGAGAATGTTCCAAGTGAGGGGGAGAATCTTGGTTCAGTATCAGTGCTATATGACATTGAAGGTTGGACATCAGATCCCGGATATATGATTCTTGGACTTTCTTATGGTGATTCGGATGAGGAAGACTAACCTCAAAAGGAATCAGTTACCTTACCCACTATGGCTGAAAATGTGGCAACCAAGGAGGATCTTGAGTCCTTCAAAGTTGAATTGAAAGAAGCAATAAGGGAATCAGTGGCAGAAATGAAGAGAAGTATGGCTGAAGAGATGAAAAGCGTGGAGCAATCCCTTGAGTTATCCATTGGATGTGGTGTGTCCAGTCCTGTAAAATAAATGATGGATGAACTTAAAGTGTTCCACACTCATATTGAGAGTTGGACAGGAGCTGTAGTTGCTTTGAGACAATCGATTGCTTCTCTGACTACCATGCATAGCTCTCAAAATCAAGTAAACTCCGACATTCGATATATCAAAGAAGTGGTTAAACAGTTTTTGGAAGTTTTTTAGGCCTTTAAAAAGTCAGTTAAAGAACATCTAAACAGCCAGGATGAACTTGTTCAGAAGGTCATTAGTATTCTGACTCAATCCTTCAAGGAGACAGTGGCTTTTTCAATGAAACCTCTTCCCTCATCCAGCTCCAGTGTGAACCTTGACCAGATCCGAACTGTTATTCAGAAAGAATTGGCTAAGGCCAGTCCCAGTGGTGCATCAGATACTCAGATTCTTTCTACCACTAGGTAAGTTAGTAGTTTTGTTCATGATCACCTGCGGGCAGCTACTACTTCTCAAGAGGAAATCAAGAATAAGGTGGATAATTATTTTGAAAAGGTTTATACCAATCACCAAATAACAAACCATTTCAAACTCTTGATTGAGAATATTAAGTTACCTCCAGCTACCCAAGACTTCAGAGAATAGGTTAGTAAGATCATGGAGCTTACTCCTGCTTTGGACAAATTCATTGAAAATAGGGATGATTTTGTGTCTGCAATGGAGAGAGGAGGAAAAATTATAATGGATTTCAGAAACCTGTTGCTTCCCTTCCTCAATGTGGATGCCAGACCAGTGATTGTACCTTCTGCCCTTCCTGCTTCTGCCTCTGGGAGTACTCCTCAATTGTCTCCAGTTCAAGCCATCAGGAGCTTGACACCGATGATCACTCAGAGGAGATCAGATTTCAGATCCGGTACAGTTTCTGTAGCTGAACCACCAGTTGTGCCTTCAGCTATTCTAAAACCCTATGCTAACCCTACACCTGAAACCTCTACTGATCCTAAGGGAAAGACACATGTTCCTGAGGAGGATTGAGTGTTTCTGGATCTTGTTTGATAGGATTCATTTTTTTTTTGTTTTATTCTGATTCTATCAGTGTACCTTTTGTCTATTAATGAAATTCCTCTTCATTCTCTCCTTTACTATGTTTCTATTACTTTTTCATTTATTCTCTGCTAATCTTTCTATTTTCTCTGCTACCATTCTTTTTGTTAATCACAAAGGGGGAGAAAATGCGAACATGAGAAAATGAGATCAAATAAGCAATGATACCTAAGAGTTAACAAAGGGGGAGAAACACACAAAGGGGGAATGAGAAACTGCGACTTGAGGAACTAAGACTTGAAAAGGGGAGGAATATGGAATTTTTGTTCAAAAGAACCTTTTCCTCTGATGCAACTTTCTTTTCCACCTTTTCCTCTGATACTATTTCAATTTTCTTGGCATAAGTTGTGATTATCAAAAAGGGGGAGATTGTTGAACCCTCTGGGAATTGAGTTGCTTTATTATATTTTGATAATCCCAACTATATTTTATTTATATCTTAATTATGTTTGATACAACTCAAATATGCTTTATTATATGTTGTTACTTTCAATTATGCTTAATATAAGTCTTTTGGATATATGTACTCTGACCTAACACATTCTGCCAATAGAATGCTTAAACAGTTTATAGCTACCGATACAAAACAGTAGCTACCGTTATGACTTAGAGCTACCGATATCGAATAGAGCTACCGATACGGAGTTCACCGATACATCAAGTCCACCGGTACTCAAAGATCACCGCTACATCAAAGTCTACCGATACGGTACAACAAGTCTACCGACAGAGTTACAGTTACAAGCTCACCGGTACTCAAGCTTACCGCTACATCGAAGTCGACAGCTACCGATACAGAGCTATCGATATGCTGAAGTCCACTGATATGAAAAGTCTACCGATACATCAAGGAAGCTACCGATAGGGACTTACCGCTACCGATACAAGGCATAGCCACAGCTACCGTTACAAGTCCACCGCTACTGATGTGATCAAGTCTACAGTTACAGCTACCGATACAAAGTCTACCATTACAAATGAAGTCTACCGATACAGACACCTACCGTAACACAAGTCTACCGATATCAAGAGCTATCGTTCCAGAGACAGAACTCGACACTGTTTTAATTTCTTTATCTTTATTTAATCTAACCAACGATCATATTGGGAATATTTTAATGCTCTATCATTTATTTAATGAAGTTTGTTGGATGTCAGGGAACCGTACCTCGTACCTGCAAAAAGTAAAACATCTTTTGCCGGAGCTCGTGCTTTAAATAAAGGAAAGATGTGATACTACAAAGAAGAGATGAATAGACGAATACATAGAGACATACATTCCACGAGGTGTGCTGGAAGAACAACTAATCATGAATGCAAAGAGACGACTAAACTTACACAAAGAACTCATTCATTACTGCATACCAGTGAAGAGCTGAGAATGAGAACATAACACAAGAGCTTCATCGACTGTCTCTACACCTGGGAGTCAAGGAAACAGACGATACTCTGTTTTCCAGAAAAAAACCATAAGAGGACTCAGAGCGAATTCTGATCAATCAAAGGAGTCCAGAACTGCACGACAATCACTAGAGCCATTTCTAAACTCTAAATATTTGCTCTGTGATTTATCTTTTTACATATTGAGCAGTGTGTGTTATATGTTGTATTTTACACACACAATGTCTCCTATACTCTAACTAGAGGATTTGTAAATCCTCACTCAACTCTCTTACATTTTGTATTTCCCACTGGGATAGTGGTAGAGGTCATGTGTGACCTGGACAACTGGTGTTGTTGTTTTTGTTCCCATGGATAACAGTGGTAGAGGTCGTGTGACCTGGACAGTTGTATATTGTTGTTTATCCCCGATCCAGGTTGTGGATCACTTTTATATAAAGTTTTGAGAGGACTAAGTATCAGCTTGAGACTGAACCTCTTGGTTAAATCTTCTGTGCTTATTTATATTCAAAGTTTTCTTTATTCTGCTGCTAATTACTTTAAAACCAAAACTGTTTTAAAAGTCACTTTGATAATTAAACTCGCAAGTGTTTATATTAGTTGTAAATCAGTAAGTTAGTTTCAAAAGTTAATCAATTATTCTGATTTGATTAACTGGGAAATAATCAATCCCTTGAGAACCTAACAGAACCTTTATGCTGATATAAATTCACTATAGTTTAATTCTGTGTTTTAATTGGGGGTTTTTAAGACAAAGTTTTAAACAGAAATTTTAATTGGAACTCAATTCACCCCCCTATTGAGTGTCCACTCCGACCAACAAATATAGTTATCACCTAGCTTTTGAAATGGAGGTTATGAATAGTATTAACTAAATTATAAAAATATATGGTTTAAAAATGTATATATAATGAATTATTTAGTAGATAATTAATTATAAATAAAAATAAAAACTATTTAACAATAAAGGAAATATTTTTTTGGAAAACTATTTTTATGCACCCAAATGTGTTTTACATCAATAAATTAAACAAATAAATTTGGGTGAATGATTTTAATGAAATTTTTATATTATAAATTTAATAAAAAAATATGATTTATCATATGTGTTTCATAGATAATAGATAAGAATAAAAACAATTTTACACTTAAAACTATATTTTTTCTAAAAAGAAGTTTTGTCACCTTTTGAAAACTTATTTTTAAAATTAATTTTTTACACTTTTAGAAAATTAATTTCATAAAATAAGATTCATTTTTTAAATAAAAAATTCAATTTATCTTAGGAATGATTTTTTATTTTTTCTGAAAATATTAATTTTTTGATGAATAATAAGCATTACTAGTTTTTATTAAGAATTTTAATTTATCTCAAATATTTTAAAAAAATAAGATGATTTTAAAAGAAAAATTATCTCAATTTTATATCTATTAAGTGAATTTATTTCATTCGAATCATTTTCATATTGAATTTTTAGATTAAAACTTTTAAAACTTTTGAACATTTTTTCTTTGAAAACTCACTTTCTCGACGCGTCTGTGGGATTAATTTTAAATTAAATTTTTCTAATTTTTGACAAGAATTTAGAAAAATGTATTCCATATTCATAATCAAGATAATTTATATTATCTAATAAGTTCAAATTAATTTCTGACCATAATTAATAGTAAAAATAGTAAAAAGTATTTACTGTAGTTAAGGTAAAAATGGGATTACCATGGGGTTAAACTAAAAAGATAAGGGTTAATAAATGACCCAAAACTTATCAAAATTTCATTTTATGGAAATATTTCGACCTTAAATCTTATATTTTTTATAATTTCTCATTTTTTAGCCTTTTTCATAGGGAAAACATGGGTAAAATATTTTCTTTTCAAAATTTACAAGTGTTCCACTCACCTCACTTATAAAAGGTCACCCCCTCTCCTCTCCTCTTCACACTTACAAAACCATTTATATAATCCAATACCTAACTAAATCACTTCATTAATTCCCTCCCCTCATCCTATAATCCTTATTTTGGTCATAAATCTAACCTAAGAGGCTTTTTGGTGAAAACCAAAAGAAGTATTCTAAAGAAGAGGTAAGGTCCCTAATCAAGTGTTTTATTTATTTATTTCTATACCTCATTAAATTATTATTAAAACATGATAATATAATAACCTCGGTATCATACATATACTGATATGTTTTTAAGTTAATATAATTATCTAAAACTATCTTCTATTCTACCAAATGGGTTATGAAATCATCATTCTTATGTACAACGGACTACTGCCAAACGAACCGATGTCATTGATTTTTATATTAACACCTATAAAGGATGGATATAATGATGTATTTATTTTTTATATAATATATTTATGATATTATTATGCTTCTATAATAATTATACCACATGTGACTACTTACTTTCCATTTCATGAGAATATGATAACATCGTTCGTGTCTACGGTGGATTACTGCCTCGTGAAGCGATGTGATTCATTCATGCTTTAAATTGAAGGTAATAAGGATGGTTTTAATGAAAATATTATATATTTATGACATAAAAATTATTCTATAATTGCAATATATTACGTAACTTTCTTTATTTAAATCCGTCAAAAAATGGAAAAAACATTCATGCGTATGAAAATATATAATATTAAATGATTATATAAGTAATTTGGTAATTTTTTGTGAGGATGAATCATTAGATAAGATGTTAGTGATAATCGTTTAGATTATTTTGGCGGTTTTTCGATCATCACAAACTAGTTTTGTTTTGTTAATTAATTTTATGTATATAAAATAGTTCCATAACATTAAATTGGTTTTAATACATATATTATAATATTATTTAATCATAAAAATGGTTTTATGACCATCCTTAAAGGTGGTAATGGAAATTGAAAACTTGTCATCCTTGAATGCGATAAATTAACACATCACGAATGATGTTTTCATTTTTAGAACAAAAAGGGGTGGGGAAAGAAGTGATGGTGGATTGTTCCATTATCATAATAAAATTATAGTATATGTAAGGTAATAGAGTTATCATATCATTTGTATGAGGGTAGAGGAGGATAGATTATGAAAATAAAATAACTTGAAAAGAAATTAAAAGAAAAGAAATAGGATTTTACCTCTTGAATCCTTCTTTTTGAAAACCTCTTTAGGGGATTGGTTTTGGTATTTTGTTGATACCAAAGGCTCATGGACGTGGTTAAGGGGTATGGGAAGATATTTAAGCATCATTTGTACAATTATAAAATATTTATAGGTGTAAGGAGAAGATGTGGTGAGGGGTGGTATTTATCGAGGAGGAGAGGGGTGTTTTCTTGTTATTTTATTCATTAGTTCACTATTTTGGATCAATACTATGAATATTTTGATAATTATCAACAAATATGTTAAAATAATTAATTATAGTTTGATATTATGGGCTTACATCATCCTTACATCATCTATGACTCAATAATTCATTTATTTAGCTTTTATCGTAAATTATTGTATTTTAGAAAAATCCAAAAAATTAACCCTAACCATTTTTAAACATGTATAATTCAGAAATTAAATAAATTTTATGAAAATAACTTTCTAAATATGATAAATTTATATTTTAAATAAAATCATCATTTATTTTAAAAATACCAATTTTAAAATTATAATTGATTTTAAAACACTTTGAAAATTTAATTAAGGTTTCATAAAATTATCTTATAATAATAAGAAAAAAATACTAATTCATGAATGTATTTTATGAAAATAAATTTACTTTTAAATCATTATAATAATGATAAAATTTTAAATAAAAAATTTTGTTTCACAAAAATATCAATACTTAATTTAATATTTTTAAAACATTTATTTACTTATACTGTGATATAATTATATCATATTTTCATTTATAAGATGGATAAGTTTTATATATAAAATCATTGGTGAGGTTACTATTATATGGGTAAGATTACTATTACTAAGGTTCACATTACTAGTCCAAAGTTCAAGTTACTATTACATCGGTATAGGTTCCTTAATTTCAAAAAATTCCACTTATTTCATTCATTCTTCATTTATAATGTTTGTATTGCGTTCTCTATGTGGTTTTATGTGATTAATACCATATGAAATAATTATAAGAAGGTAAATTTAATAGATAGAAATTTGGGTTGTTATATTTTGAACTTATATCTTCTAGGTTCCATAATGGGGAATTTTAGAGCCTTTTGTCATGTGAAAAACAAGGGTAATCATTTTTCTTTTCAAAAATTACAAGTGTGCCACTCAACTCACTTATAAAAGGCCACCCCCTATCCTCTTCTCTCCAAACTTACAAAAACTATTTGTTTCATCCAATACCAACCCAAATCAATTAATTAATTATATACCATCTTCTTATAAGCCTTATTTTGGTCATAAATTCAACCTACGAATCCTTTTGGTGCAAACCAAAAGAAGTTGTCTGAAGAAGAGGTAACGTCCCTAATCAAGCATTTTATTTTATTTATTTCTCTACCCCATTAATTTATTATTAAAACATGATGATATAATAACCACTTTATCTTATAGATACTTATAATTTTTTAGGTTAAGGTAATTACCTATAACCATCTAATTTTCCTTCAAATGGGTTACAAATTCATCATTTGTGTGTACAGCAGACTACCACCTCGTGAACCGATGTCATTTATTTTTCCATTAAAACCTCTCATGGATGGATATAATTATGTATTTATTGTTTATATATGATATTTGTGATATTATTATTCTTTTATAATCATGATATCATCTGTTCCTTCTTACATTTCATTCTGTAGGAATGCGTTAATGTCGTTCATGTATACGGCGGACTACCGTCTCACGAAGCGATGTGATTCATTCACGATTTACATATAAGGTAATAATGATGTTTATAATGAAAATATTTTATATATATGAAATAAAAATTATTATTTAATTTTAATATATCACTTAAATTTCTTTCTTTTAATCCATCAATAAAATGGAAATAGTGTTCATGCGTACGTACGACCTACCGTCTCCATAAATGATGCATTTTATTTTATATATCTTAAATTTATGGATCAATATAAATAAATATATAGAGAATATTTATGATATTTATATAATGGTTAAAATTATAAATAATATTGAACCATTGTAAAATTAAGAGTACCAAAAAATAACAAATCAAAACATACACGAAAAACAAAGCAGTTATTGCCCAAAAGATGACTTTAACATTGAATTGTTAATAAACAGGTAATAAATGGTCATAATAAAATAATATGTAGTATGATATATATAATTATATTTATTTAATAGATTTATAATAAAATTCTATATATTATATAGGTTTTTTAAATGTTTATGAAAGAAGTCGAGACTTAAGGTATGGGATTTCTAGTCTCTCTTTTATTTTTGGGAGACATATGAAAATCCACCACTTGTTTCTTTTGTGTGGTGTATATACTTACCCTTAGAAATTTTATATCACTAATGTCCTTATTTTAATTATATTTAAAGTTAAATTTTATGTTATTATTTATTGGCTATTATAATTCAAAATATTACTAAAGCGGAAAGGGATTTTCATCTCTCTTTTATTTTCTATGAGACACATGCTATATTCACCATGTTTTTCTTTTATATTGTGCATATAATTTACATGAATTTATTTTATGATTATTATAATTAATATTATAGGTACCTACACATCCATTTTATGATCTCTCATTTATGTGGTTTATGGTTCAAAATTTACCCAAGCAGTAAGGTATTTTTATCACAATTTATCTTCTTTGAGACAAATGTTATGTTGTGCACCTATCTTATTTTATGAGGTGCATATACACACCATTTAACATATAATATCATGAATTTATTTATTCTAATTATATTATATGTTTCATTTAAATTTATTCTTTCATGGGTCTTATGATTCAATGTTACCAAAGTGGTGAAAGTTTTATGTTACAATCTCATTTTTTTATCGGGAATTTTTATGATTATGCTTCCAATGATGAAATATTATGATATATCTCTCAAAAAACTCATTTATTTTATTATTATATGGCTATTTAATGAGAACAAATGTTTTTCCTTCATTTTACTCTCTTTATGTACTCAATATTTGAAAATAATATTTTAATAAAAGTCATATTTTTAGTCAAAACCCCTTTTTCTTCCAAAACCATGTTTCTAAAACAAATAACATTATTCAAATGATTTTTTAAATACATTTTATCCATGTTTTAAATTTTAAAAAAAAATTAAAAGGAATATTCATGTCATTTTCCAAACAATTCCCATTTTTCATTTACTGAAAATTTGAAAGGAATTGTTGTTTTAATGTGTATGACGTGAATGGAATTTCCCCCCATCATCACCATTATTTTATTTAAATATTTCTTTATAAGTTTTCAAGGTTATTTTAAAATAAAATTTATTTTCCTTAAGAAATGTTCCAAGTGTATTTTAAAAATCATTTTCCATCTAATATGACATCATTTTATGTTACTTATGCCTTACTAGGGTTATGATCTAAGGATAACAATATTATTATTTTTCTGAATGGTTTATTTTTATGATGACAATAAGTTTATAAAACTTGTTTCTTTTCCATGGGTTATAACATTATTAAATACTTATGAAACCCACTTCTTTTTCCATGGGTTATGCTATGATGAAATGATGAAATGATTATGAAACCTATCTCTTTTCCACGTGTTATGATATGATGAAATTTTTATGAAACCCATTTCATTTTATGGGTTATGAAATGATGAATGTTTTTTATCTTGTGTCACACATATGTATTATTTTCATTATGTGATTGTTGGTACCTATATCTCTCTCCAATTCATTGGATAAATATTTATATCTCATGAGATATACAAGATTGGAATGAGGAGTAAACCTAGTTCAGTAAGGGACTTTGTCCGCTATGATGGTCTTGGGAGTGAACCATGACTACTATGATGGTTTTTGGAGTGAACCCATACCACTATAATATCCATATAAATGATAGTTGAAAACTATAGAAATGATTCTCTATGCTTATGTGTATTCCATAATTCAATGTCTTATGGTAATTTTATGATCTCATGGATCATGTTCTTTAATTCTTTTATGATTCATGTCTTATGAACTAACAATCCATATTCCATGTCTCATGATTATTATCATTGATATGCATGGTATGGTTTTCAAACTTTAAGCTCATATTAACATAAACTTATGCTCATTTCATTCTTATATGATCATTTATATCACACTTTATTTCCCTTATTGAGCATCTGGTCTCACTATTTCTTATGTTTCTTTTCCTCATATTATGAAAAAAGTTTTTAAGTAGGGTATATTTATGAAGTGTAATAAAGGGAAAGATATTTATGGGATATATTGAATATCATTCACCAAATTAGAATATTGTGTACCTAATATCTAAATACACTAAACTGTTATGGTCCTCAGGTGTGTGTTTTTGTAATGTATTGAATATTCATCTTAAAAGATGAAATATCTATGTATAAAAATCCTAGGTCACAATAGTTATATCCTACCAAACCATGGTCATATATTTTAGCTATATTCTTATGGACTATGGACCTTATTTCCATGAAAATAAGGGCACTTCCATGTAAATTCATATATATGGAAGTAGGTGTACATATATAGGTGAGTCTAGTAGCTTTAGGCCTATATCCATAATCCTAATCCATGGATCTATTGGTATTTCTATGGGTAGAGCCTATGGATATAGGGATAAATTCAAGGTTTGTTCTTATGACTATATGTTAACTATATTTTGAAACTAGTTTTGAATGTGTGTGTGTGTGTTTAACACTTCAATAAAACAAAGTCACAAATATAATAAAACATTATCAACATACATAATAAATTAATTTCAAATCACCATAGATTAGAAATATTATATATATATATATATAAATTGATGCTCAAAATTAGTGTTAGTACTATTTGAACCTTCCATACAACCATAACCAACCTACTTATCATAAATTTCACCATGATCCAAAAAAAATAGCATCATTTCCACAACCAACACCACCAAGATATCCAACACTGCAACCATATGCATCTTTATGATCATCATCATCATCATCATCCAAATATAAATCAGTAGTTGGAGAAAAGGAATTCTCAAAAACAAAAAATGTAATCATTAAAATAGAATAAATTTTTATATCAATATTTGGTGGAATTGAAGAAGAAACAACAGACTTCGATTTCATAATTTGTTCATTTATCATCTTTTAGTGTTGCTAAGAGTGTTCATACACTATTTTTGTTGCTTTTTTGCTGAAATTATTCATTTTTTCTTCTATAATTTTAGTATATTTGGTTATTAAAGAAGTAATTCTTTAAGACCAATATATAGATGGTTAAATATTCTTCCCATGTTGATAGTTAACCCT
This sequence comes from Viscum album, assembly GCA_963277665.1. Lineage (NCBI taxonomy): Eukaryota > Viridiplantae > Streptophyta > Magnoliopsida > Santalales > Viscaceae > Viscum > Viscum album. The sequence goes on from OY728140.1 coordinate 863,100,505, forward strand.
ACCTCAATTCTCATCTCTTAATACTTGATACAGATGATCCTTTAAACCCAAAATTTCTGGTTCTTTTTCTATCTATTCTTTAAAATCATTCTGTTGAAAAATATATTTCAATAATTAAAATTATAAAATAATATTATGAATGAAATTTAATTAAAATAATAAAAATGAAAATATACTTACAATTTTTTCTTACATCTCTCTGTTTACTATGCTTCCCTATTTCTTTTTCCTACCTGAAAAAACAAGCAATATAAAAGAATATGAAAATCAATATACAATTTATTTTTATAATAAAATAAAGAAATAAAATGATATCAAATAGTTTAACCTGATAAAAAAACAAGTATGTTACCTATCAAAATTTTCTTTTTAATTCCAAACTTACATGTTCTTCATCTAAAACACCATATTATAATAAGCTAATAGAGATTTAACACAAATAATTTTTTTGGTTTTTAAAGGGATCTAACAACACTTGTTAAACCATTAGAAAAAATAAAAAGACAATCCAAGATCAAACCATGCTAGAAATATGAAACCATGTGTACTAGAAATGAAGAAACTATAAATATGTGTACCTTACACTATTTTTATCATTGAATAGTTATTTATTTATTATTGATGAAGAATATAGTAGTGTCATAAAAAATAAATCCCACCTATAGAGGTATCTATATATTTTTTATATCACCTGACATTTGGGTGGGATTCCTCTTATCAACAAGGTGTAATAGTACCTTATAGTGAAAAATTGGAAGGATAAATAGAGATTCAAGTTTGAGGGAGTTTCAGACAATAATGAACAAGTTAGAATAATCATACCATCACATAGCCATATTATTTATAAATCCCTTGAGGATACTCCTTGGGTGGTCTTGTATTTACTCATGTGTTATAATGTATGAGTAAATACCACATGAACAATTAATTCATTCATCACATGAATGCATATCATGTCATATGTTTTATCCTATTAAATAGTTCTTAAATTATAGATTATGTGGAATAATTACAAATTATCAAATACAGTGTCATTGTATATGCCTTGTGGCATGGTCAGTCATACTCTATGACTTGTGTATGCAAACATCTTATGAAATCCATTCAATTTTACCATACAATTGAAAGAGGTTGTGACTAAAAATCATCTATTATGATATATATCTTTATATCATAGGACAAGAAAAAACCATATTACATCATATGTAATCAGGATTTAGGTTATATCTCCTTCAATCTCCCACTTACACTAAAGCCTAGAATAATTTGTGTCATTTCACCTTATATGATATCATATATAATAACTTGTGAAACCATATCTAAAACTCCTTTTGGACATCTGTTTCCCTCGGAATTTGGGGATGACCTCCTTGATTGAAGGTTCAAACATTCCAATCGGTTTCTAACGGGTTTGTTCGTAGAACCGGAAACATCCAATGATTCCACATCCATTTGGACCAACTTTCCAAAGGTAGGCGCTCATTAGTTTGTGGACTGATAAGGCTTAGGAATTTTCATTGGTCGAGAGGATGGGAGGTCAGAATCATCACACCTTTTTTAGGGGAATTATTTTCTACTCTAGGACTCTCTTTATAGATTTAAGTTATGTTCATGAATCCTTATTAAATTACCAAGTATAAAATGAGATTTCCTTCAGATCTGACAATCAATGATTAAATATGTAGGAAATTTAGAGAATATTTTATATGTATTCGAGGTTCTCCATCTATAGAGAATCATCTGTATTTATTAGAGATTCATGTTCAATGGTATCCTTGGACACATTTATATAGAAGTCTCTCGGTCATTATGATGACCATGCTGGTTTTAAAGCCACTCAGTGGGGCACTTGAAGTTTATTGTCATTCAGAAGGACATGGATTATTTCAGAGTTGGGATCGAACCCACAGATGGACTACCTATGTATCCTTTGTTTAGAAAAGGAATAAGAACCCACGTAGTTTGAGTAAGGGAGTATGATGTTTATGATTGATGGCTCAAAGAAGGATGTCATAATTACTTTTACACTCTAATATTACATGAGTCATGCTCGGTGTAAGAAACAAGAAGTATTGGTAAAAACCATAAAATTGTGCCATGAAAGATGCAATCATAAGAAATAATGTGGGGCATATGTATGTATGACTACCCAGATAAATGAAGATTAGTATTTACTTCAGGGAAGAAATCCAGGAACATGGTCCATAAAGGTATATGTGCTTCATGGAGATTTGAATACTCTAACTTGGGGCTTACTCCTAAAAAAGAGGCCCAAATTAGGAGAGGACTTATGATTGGTTTTTACTCCTGAGAAGGAATCCCATATCAAAGGTAAATTAGGACTTGTTAAGAGAAATTAAGACTGGGGATTACTTCTGAGAAGGAAGCCCAGGTTAAGGGATTTGAAAAATTAAGAGAAATGGGGCTTACACCTAATGAGGATTCCCATATTTGAGAATTATTACTGGGGATTATTCCTGAAAAGGAGGCCCGGGTTAAGAGAATTATGGTTGGGGCTTACTCCTAAGGAGGATGCCCATATTTGAGACTGGGGCTTACTTATAAAAAGGAGACCCAGGTTAAGAGAATTATGGTTGGGGCATACTCCTAAGGAGGATTCCCATATTTGATACTGGGGCTTACTCCTGAAAAGGAGGCCCATGTTAAGAGAATTATGGTTGGGGATTAGTCCTAAGGAGGATGCCTATATTTGAGACTGGGGCTTACTCCTGAAAAGGGGGCCCAGGTTAAGAGAATTATGGTTGGAGCTTACTCCTAAAGAGGATGCCCATAGTTGAGATTGGGGCTTACTCGTGAAAAGGAGGCCCAAGTTAAGAGAATTATGGTTGGGGATTACTCCTAAGGAGGATGCCCATATTTGAGGCTGGGGCTTAATCCTGAAAAGGAGGCCCATATTAAGAGAATTATGGTTGGGGCTTACTCCTAAGGAGGATGACCATATTTGAGATTGGGGATTACTCCTAAAAAGGAGGCCCAGGTTAAGAGAATTATGGTTGGGGCTTACTCCTAAGGAGGATGCTCATATTTGAGACTGGGGCTTACTCCTGAAAAGGAGGCCCATATTTGAGAGAATTATGGATGGGGATTACTCCTAAGGAGGATGACCGTATTTGAGACTAGGGCTTACTCCTGAAAAGGAGGCCCATATTTGAGATAATTATGGTTGGGGATTTCTCCTAAGGAGGATGCCCATACCATAATTCTCTTAACCTGGGCCTCCTTTTAAGGAGTAAGCCCCAATATCAAATATGGGCATCCTCCTTAGGAGTAATCCCCAACCATAATTCTCTTAATATGGGCCTCCTTTTCATGATTAAGCCCCAGTCTCAAATATGGGCATCCTCCTTAGGAGTAAGCCCCAACCATAATTCTCTTAACCTGGGCCTCCTTTTCAGGAGTAAGACCCAATCTCAAATATGGGCATCCTCCTTAGGAGTAAGCCCCAACCATAATTCTCTTAACCTGGGCCTCCTTTTCAGGAGTAATCCCCAGTCTCAAATATGGGCATCCTCAATAGGAGTAAGCCCCAACCATAATTCTCTTAACCTGGGCCTCCTTTTCAGGAGTAGGCCCCAGTCTCAAATATGGTCATCCTCCTTAAGAGTAAGCCCCAACCATAATTCTCTTAACCTGGGCCTCCTTTTCAAGAGTAATCCCTAGTCTCAAATATGGGCATCCTCCTTAGGAGTAAGCCCCAACTATAATTCTCTTAACCTGGGCCTCCTTTTTAGGAATAATCCCCAGTCATAATTCTTAAATATGGGCATCCTCCTTTGGAGTAAGCCCTAAGTCCCTTAATTTTTCAAATCCCTTAACCTGGGTCTCCTTCTTAGGAGTAATCCCCAGTCTTAATTTCTCTTAACAAGTCCTAATTTACCTTTGATCTGGGATTCCTTCTCAGGATTAAAACCCAATCATAAGTCCTCTCCTAATTTAGGCCTCCTTTTTTGGAGTAATCCCCAAGTTAGAGTATTCAAATCTCTATGAAGCACATATACCTTTATGGACCCTATTCCTGGATTTCTTCTCTGAAGTAAATCCTAATCTTCATTTATCTGGGCAGTCATACATACATAAGCCCGACATTATTTCTTATGATTGCATCTTTCATGGCACAATTGTCTGGTTTTTACTAATAACTCTTGTTTCTTACACCGAGCATGACTCACGTAAGCTTAGAGTGTAAAAGTAATTATGACATCCTTGTTTAAGCCATCAATCATAAACATCATACTCCCTTACTTGAACTACGTGGTTTCTGATTCCTTTTCTAAACAAATGATACGTAGGTAGCCCATCTGCAGGTTCAATCCCAACTCTGAAATAATCCATTTCCTTCAGAATGACAATAAACTTCAAGTGCCCAACTGAGTGGATTTAAAACCAGCATGGTCATCATAATGACCGAGATACTTCTATATAAATGTGTCGAAGGATACCATTGACCAAGAATCTCTAATAAATACAAATGATTCTCTATCTATGAAGAACCTCAAATACATATAAAATATTCTCTAAATTTTCTACATATTTAATCATTGATTGTCAGATCTGAACGAAATCTCATTTTATACTTGGTAATGTAATAAGGATTCATGAACATAACTTAAATCTATAAAGAGAGTCCTGGAATAGACAATAATTCCCCTCAAAAAGGTGTGATGGTGTCTGACCTCCCATCCTATCGACCAATGAAAATTCCTAAGCCTCATCAGTACACAAACTAATGAGTGCCTACCTTTTGAAAGTAGGTCCAAATGGATTTGGAATCATTGGATGTTTCCGGTTCTACGAAAAAACCCTTTAGAAACCGATTGGAATGTTTGAACCTTCAATCAAGGAGGTCATCCCCAAATTCTAAGGGAAACAAAAAATGGTGAACCCAACGTGAAGAGATTGGTTTTGGGCTTGAACCTTGGGAGGTTGCCTATGTACCCAGCCTGGAAGGCAAGGATCAAAGTCCGCGTAGTTCAATTAAAGAATGATTTAATGATCAAGTCATTCTTGGGGACAACAACCTAAAAAAATGATGTTGGGACTTACGCATTGTTAGCGGCCCAGAGAGGGTGTTATGGTTGAAGTTTTCTCTAAGCTCACGTGATTCATACTCAGTGTGAGAAACAAGAGGTAGAAACAACCCTAACGATACACAGTTTAATGTCATGTAGGACATATGAAGGGACTATGCAGTTTTAAGGTCTTGCAGTTAGGACTATTGGTGCTGCACAGTTTAATGTCATGTAGCAGGTACAAAGTACAGTTTAATGTCATGTAGGACGTATTAAAGGATTTTCTATACATTTTAGCGTCATGTAGTTAGTACGATAGGGACAATACAGTTTAACGTCATGTTGGACAAAAGGGACTTCTATATAGTTTAATGTCATATAGAAGGGACGATGAAGGGGGGAACAGTTTAACATCATGTTGGACGTATTAGGGACTTTTTCATAGTTTAATGTCATGTTGGACGAAAGTGAGAATAGTTTAAAGTCATATGCATGGACCGTGGATGGTGCAGTTTAACGTCATGCTGGACGGAAGGGGGATTGTGAAGTTTAATGTCATGCAGTGAGGACAAATTAGGGGAAAAAATTCCCCATAGTTTAACATCGTGTGGGACAAAATTAATACAAATAGTTTAAGGTCATATGTATGGACCCTAGATGATGCAGTTTAACATCTTTCTGGACGTAAGGGACTTGCAAATAGTTTAGGCTCATATGCATGGACCGTTGATGATGCAGTTTAACGTCTTGTTGGACGGTGGTGCAGTTTAAGGTCATACCAGACCATGATAATATATTTTGTGTTTATACAAAATACTTCTTCAAAAATCTGGCATTGTTTGGAGTAGTGATGAGTTCTCCATCCATTGAGATTAAAGAATAAGCTCCATTAGAGTAGACCCTATGTATTGAGAAAGGTCCTTCCCATTTTAGCTCAATATTGGGAGGTTTCTTTCCTGGTATCATTGGAGTTATGAGAACTAATACCAATTCTCCCTGAGTGAATGAATGAAGATGAACTTTTTTGTTAAAATCTTATGCTATTCGATTCTGATAGACTTCAAAGTGGTGTAAAGTACACAATATTTTCTCATCTAACTGTTCCAATTCATTCAATCGCTTTTGAGATTGTTCATCTGTAGATGATTGATCACAAATGGAAACTCTGAGCGAGGGTAGTTGAACTTCAATTGGAAAGACTGCTTCCGTTCCATATACCAATGAATATGGAGTTAACCGCGTTGTAGTGCGGATGGTAGTCCGATAATCCCATAAAGCATGAAAGAGTTTATCAGGCCATGACTTCTTATCTTTATCCACCATCTTTTGCAGTATATTTGAAAGAGTCTTGTTGAAGGCTTCTATCTGGCCATTGTCCGCTGCATGATACTGAGTTGAATGGTTGGATTTGATGTTGTATTCTTGATACAACTTCTTCACCTCGGATGAACAGAAGTTGGTGCCATTGTTCTTAAATATGGTATGAGGGACACCAAATCTGTTAATGATGTTAGACTTGATAATGCTAACAACGCATTTAGAACTGACTTCCTTGAGAGGTATTGCCTCTGCCCATTTGGAAAAGAAGTCAGTAGCAGTAAGAATGTACTTAAACTGCTTAGCCATAGCCGAAGGGTAAGGTCCCACCACATCCATTCCCCATGTGGAAAATTTCCATGAGTATTTAGCTGTATGAAGAAACTCTGGAGGTTGATGAATGAAGTTGGCATGTACTTGGCATGAATGACACTTCTTTGTGAAATCAACACAATCTTGTATCATTGAAGGCCAAAAGTATCCAAGTCTTCGAATCTGATCAGACAGTCTATGTCTAGACTGGTGGGCACCACAGACTCCTGCATGCACTTCTTTCATGACATCCATTGGCTCCTCACCATCAATGCATCTGAATAGAACTCCATAAAAACCATGTTTGTAGATAATTTTCTCTAGGTGATTTGGGCTATCATAAAGAGTAAAATTGACCACATGTCACCGGATTTGTTCTTTCTTGGCTCTATTAGGTGGAAGTGTTCCATTTTGAAGGTATTCCCTGATAGGTGACATCCATCCTGTAGTATGACCATACGGTTTAGGAATGGGACTAATTTTATTAATTTCCTCTGTTCTGATTTGAACATAAGGTGAAATTTCACGACGGTGGGCAATACTGATGGTTGTCTCGTCCCGATTTGGATCTGCCAGAGCTGTGGCTATATTAGCCAGTGCATCAGCTTGAGCATTTTGTGATCTTGGGACATAAGAAAATGTCAGTTCCGAAGGGAATTCCTCCATTAACTCTCTGATGTAATCATACAAAGGGATTGTTTCTTCTTTTCTGATGGCATAATCCCCATTGATTTGTTTGATTACCAGGTCTGAATCACCTTTCACCTTTAAGTGATTCACTTGTGCTTGAAGCGCTAATTCCAAGACTGCGATGAGAGCTTGGTATTCTACTTCATTATTGGTAACACCTTCCCATAATAAGAAGGAATAAGGTAACATTGCCTTTTCTGGATAAATGAGCACAATTACTAAGCCAACTTTGTTGAATTTGGGATTTTCTATTTTCCTCTCTGTTGGACTTCTGGAAGCACCATCAAAATACATTTCCCATTCCTGAGGACTTTATTGAATAGAGAAGACTTCCTCATTAGGGAGTTCAATATCTGAAGATGTGTCTTCCACTGAAGGGTGTTCATCCAGGAAATCAGCCAGAGCTTGGCCCTTTATCGCTTTTTGAGACACATACTGAATGTCGAATTGCTGCAAAATAATTTCCCACCTTGCCAGACATCCTGTAAGCATTGGACGACTAAGGATAAATTTTAGCGGGTTATTGCAAGATACCAATTTGACCTCGTGATGTTGTAGGTAGTGTCTCAACTTCTGAACTGAAAAGATTAATGCTAGGCAGCACTTCTCAATACTTGAATACCGGGTTTCTACTTCAAGCATAGTTTGACTGAGATAGTATAGGCTGTTTTCATTCCCAGTATCATTCTTTTAAGCAAGAAAGACACCCAATGATCACTCTAGAGCTGTCACATAGAGGATAAGTGGTCTTCCTTCAATAGGTGTCATGAGTACCAGTGGACTCAAGAGGTATTTCTTGAGAATATCAAATGATTCTTGACATTCTTCAGTCCACTGGTAAGTGACTCCCTTCTTCATCAATTTAGTGATGGGTAAACTTTTGCCTGCCAAATTGGAGATGAAACGCCGAATATAGGCTAAGTGTCCTTGAATTCCTCTTAATTATTTCAAATTTTGATGAGGTGACATACCAAGGATTGACTTGGTCTTCTCAGGATCGACTTCAATGCCACGATGGCGTACAACAAAGCCGAGAAATTTTCCTGAGGTTACCCCAAAAGCACATTTTAAGGGGTTCATCTTCAAATTATGTTGTCGAAGCTTGCGGAATATGACTTCCAAATCATCCAAGTGATTAGAACGTTGTTTGGATTTAACCACCAAATCGTCTACATAGCATTCAACAAACTTCCCTAAGAAGGGTTTGAAGATACGATGCATGGCACGCTGATATGTTGCACCTTTATTCTTTAAGCCAAAGGGAATTACCCGGTAGCAAAACACACCCTGAGGGGCTCTGAAGGCTGTGGATTCCTTTTCTTCTGGGGCCATTCGGATCTGATTATATCCATAATATCCATCCATGAAGGAAAGTGCTTCATAGCTAGCTATTGCATCAATTAAAAGTTATGTAATCGGAACTGGGAAATCATCCTTAGGACAATGCCGATTAAGATCTCTGAAATCGATGCAAACTCTAATTTGTATGTTATTCTTCTTTACAGGGACAATAATATCCAACCACTTGGGATATTGAACTTCTCTGATGAAGTTAGATTTGATAAGCTTATCCACTTCACCCTCAATTTTGGAAGCATAAGTTGGGTGTGTTCTTTTCGCGGCTTTCTTAAATCCTCGATGTTCTTCTGGTAAACCCAAATGATGAGTAGCAATGTTAGGATCAAGATCAGGAATTTCTGTATAGTTTCAAGAAAATATATCTCTATTTCTCTTTAGAAAAGAAATATACATCTCTTTCTCTTCAAGATTCATGGCTGCACTGATTAAAGTGGGTCGTGGATCTTCTTTTGTACCCAGATTTATTTCTCTGAGTTCATCCAAAGTGGTAGAGATACCCTCTTCAAATGCTAGAGGAGCATCTCTGAGATCTTACTCTTCTTCTTCATCATGTGTTATTTCTTCTGTTTCCACTTGCATAGTAGCTCATAACGCAGAATTTTCATGATCAGAAGAGATGTCAAAATTTTCACATCTTGAAGAGAGCTTCCATTTCTGACCTGATTGATGATGAAGGGTCTTCTTTGGGTAATAAAGAGGAGATGGTGGATTGAGAATCGACATCATTTTTCACCTCTGATGTTTCTGTAACTTCTTCTAGCCTAATTGGCGAAGTATAGACTTGTTGGATTTCAACAGATGAAATGAAGACGTCGCCATTTTTGCTTTCATCACTACTTGGTGGGTTACCAATTTCTCCCATGTTGTCTGGATCGATTGTAGTAATTGACATTATGGATCTTTCCATAAGAGTATTTTGATTTGGGTCTATCTTGTCAATTTTAATGATAGGAAACACATAATCTGTACTCACATGTGTAAATGGATTTACTAGAATCTTCTCCAAACCATATGGAGTATTAACTTTGGTAATCTCTTTTGTTGTGGATTTCTCCCTTCCCTTCATGTGATAGAATTCTGCCTCAATGTATTGAGACTCACATGTCTTGAATGGGGCCTTATCACCATACAATGTCCCAACTTGAACATCGAAACAATATTTGAGACATTGATGGTATGATAAAGGCATAGCCGCATGTTGATGTAGCCAGGTTCTTCCAAGAAAGATGTTGAAAGCTGAGTCTTTATCAACAACCATGAAATCTGAATTGGATACAAGATCTCTAAACTAAGTTCTGAGTGTAACTTCGCCTAGTGGTTCTTGTTCATTTTTATCATATCCTTGTAACGTCATGGTAGAAGGAGATAAATCAAATTCCGTGAGGCCCAATCGACGAAGTGTATGAATGGGCATGAGGTTGACTCCTGAACCATTGTCAATGAAAGATCTCTAGAAGTCTACGCCATTGACCTTGCCAGATAAGTACAAAGGTCTAATATTCTCATGCACAACATAATCTTCATCTTCATTAGTAAAAGATATTATTGCATGGAATTCTGCAGGATTATTCTCTATGTGATAAAATTCAGCCGCAGAAATTTCAGTTTCAAACTCCTGAGGTCTTGACAAAGCCTCGATGAGTGCTTCCCGAAGATCTTTTGACTGATTTAAAGCATCCAGAATTGATAACTTGGCTGGTAATTGGGCCAAGTGTTTCAATACATCATACTTTTGATCCAGAGGTCTGCGTTTCCCAACAGGAATATGTGGTTTAGCAGGTACCTTGGAAGCAGATGCTTTGGAAGTTGATGCATCTTGTATTTGGATAGGAGTTGGAAATATTTATGGTTTTGGAAGATTAGACCGATTAGATCCATTTACTTTCTGAGGGGAAGAAGATGGAACCTTCAACCGGTCTTCCAAAATAACTGTTCTAGGACTGAATTTTCTATTGGTAGAAGAACTTGCTTGTTCTTGCTGAGCTCGCTGAAGGGATCTACCACGAGTTTCTGCTGCGTACACAGTTCTATCAGGGGTAGAATTGGAATAGTGGATTCTAAAAGATCCACATCTTCCCCTGTATCCTGAGCCTCTGGAACTTCCTCTGATTCCCCTGTTTGATACAGGGAATTTAGGCTCATCAAAATCGAAACTGCGACTGGCATATGGATCTGTTAATTGAATCATATTAACAGAACTGAAGATTAACTCTTCTTCTGATGAAGACTCTGTCTGATTAGCCTGTTTAGGTTGTTCCGTTTAGTGGGGCGGTGCCTGTGGATTTGAAGTAGATGTCATGAAGTCTACCAAATTCAAAGACAAATTAGGCTTTGACACATACTCATCTTCTTCTGATTCTTTTTCTTTCTTTTAATCATGTCGTTTCTTTGAGGACTTTCCCTTTGATGAAGAGGGTTTTTCCGCAACATTCATGGCATAAGACACAATTGGTTTCTTTAATTGTGTTCGAAAAATAGCATGAGTTCGGTTGATTGTCTTTATGACCATCCAATCATCATACTTTTGTGAATTTTTCCTTTTGACTTCTTGCCATTCGTCTTCCTCCTCTAGAACTGTAGCAGTAACACATGCCACTTGAGCTGAAGAACCTTTCAGTTTGACTTGTCCCGAGTCGACCATCTTTTGCAGGAGGTATTTGAAGGCAAAACAATCCTGGATGGGATGCCCCAACATTTGATGAAAATGGAAATAATTGGGACGGCCTTCATCTCCTTACTTGTTTGACCTCTTAGGCCTTGGAAATTGAACCAGATTATTTTCCAGAGCCGAAATGAAGTAACCAGGAACTTGTTCATTTCAGAAAGAGTATGTTTTGCTCTTCAGATCCTCAAATTGTTTTCGTCTTTGATCTCTTTCATCATCTGGACGAAACGGCCTTTTTTGTTGGCACTCAAGAGGTGGAGCCCTTCGAGAAGATGAAGGTTTTGAAGTAGAAACATGTACAGGTTCTTGTTTAAGAATAACTGTAGTAGTTTCTGCTTTACCCATTCTCCTTCCTAGAGCTGATGGAATTACACGAGATTTGGCCTTATCCTGTATAAGGGAATCTTCAATCTTCTGAGCGATTTAAGTAAGGTCTCGAAACCCTCCTGTGTATTTCACAGGGATCAATGATGTGCGTAATTCGTCATGCAGATTTTCCACACAGATTGGAAATAATTCCTCTTGAGGGAGTGCTAAGCTTAGGGAATATGTTAATCCCTTCCAGCGAGCAATGAAATCTAAGACCCTTTAATTCTCTCTTTGCTTATAGTTTGTAAGATCAAAAAATGTTGTCTTTGGAAAAGTTGAGCTGAACTGAAGAAGGAATTTTTGGCGAAGATCCTCCCATCCGGTAATTTACCGGGATTGCAAGCTTGTATACCAGACAAAGGCTGGTCCTTGCAAGGTCCGTATGAAGCATATGAGTTTTATTTCTTCTTGCTGCTCTAGAGTTCCCATCATAGGATCACAACAAGACACGTAATGCGTCAAATTCTGTTCAAGGTCGCCTGATCCATTGAAAATCGGGAATACAGGGTTTCCAAAACTGGATGGAGGAGAGATTGAATCTACCCATTGAGGGTAAATTTCTTTTCTGGTTGAACCTGCACCCGTTTCCCTTCCATAGTTTCTAACCGAGTTGTTAATGAATCAATGGTAGTTATTAACTTTTGAGAAACATCCAGTTGAACTTGGACTTGGGTAGGTGCAATGATTGGAGCTTGGAAAGATGTGGTGGTTGGTGCTGCAACTGATGGTAGCACTGCCAACTGTTGTTGCACTTGACCCATAGGATTAGACCTGTGAGGGTGTACTTATAGAGGAGGATATTCTTGATCCATCTCAGTAGTTGTAACAAATTCCCTTGGCTGACTGACTCCAGCACGCTTAAGAAGAATACTACCCTGAAGTAGTTCTGCATTCAACCTTCTTAATTCCTTCATTTCTTCCTCCTGTTGTGAAAACCTTTGCTCTAGTGAGAGCAATTGGCCTTCTCCAGAGGAAGGATATGTAACCTGATTCTTTTCCCTCCCTTTGTTGGATCCTTTTCGGAGAGGGGGAAGTGGGTTACTTGAAGGATTACCTAGGTTCTGAGTAATCCTTTGATTTATTGTACGCACACCTTCTTCATTTGTGTCGGTGCGTACATCTTCTTGAGCAGGAACCTCTTCATATAAGTCCCCTGAGTGAGCCTCATTTGTTGGATCAACAATAACGGAATTGATGACATTGATTGATGCATAACGCATTGCATCCCTTCTATCAGCATTTCTATGATATTGTCTTCTTCCGTGTATTTGATGAGACATTGCCTTTTGTTGATTCGATCCCTCGTGAACTTCTTGACGAACCATAATTTGGAGGGAATCTCCTAATAATTTGGCTCTTCATTCCTCTTGAGGCTTCTTTCCCAATCGAGAAAAGACCGACTTTCTCTGAGGAGGGGATTGATGATTTGAAAAATTCCCCATTCCGGTGGACTAGGGCTGTTCCTGTTGTTCCCGCTCAACTCCTAGAATCCTATTTGTTGATTCCAAGGGTTGGTTTAAAAGAGTCCCCAGTCTGGCAAGCTGGGGTGGCTCTTGACATGCTATGTCTGAGACTTTCTTAAAATCTCTCCTGATCTTGCGAACCTTAGTTCGGAAATTAGCTGGATGCATTAACCTGTATCCACTTTTATCACCCAGTTCAAAAGACCGTTGGATGATTTTGACACTTCTGTCACTTGATGATGGGCTTTATCTATACGAGAGGCATGTTCAATATTCTTGTTTGCTTGATGCAGGATTAATTCAACAACTTGTTCTCTGTATGCTTGATTTTGAGAGGAACTAGTTGAAGCCTGTTATTGGGCAAGCTTTTGATTACAAACAAAGCCCATTGACTTTGGCCAACCATGGGCAATAACATTGCATGAGACCATTTTCGGTGGGCTTTTCTGACTGGAGAGCATAGTAAAATGTAGTTCTCCATGAACACCTCATCCTCTGACATGAATACTAGATGGGGCATTGGAAATTAACTGACATAATCTTCTTAGTGCGCCAAGGCATGAACATTGAAGGGCTCTATGCTACTTTTCAGCCTTCAGATATCAAGAGACTAATAGAGATTCCAAATCAATCTGACGTTGTAACCCTTCAATTATCTTAAGATGATTTTCATATTCATCATAAGATAATACTTTCTTCTTCAACTGATAAAGATTTTTCTATATGTTGAGACAAATATCATGAATTCCATATTCTGTCAACATCTTTGGAATGTCATACTGAGAGTCAGCCAGAGGCCAAAACATGACTGGTACTTCACCTTTTGCCAGTTGTTTTCTCATGTTCACCATTTCCTCTTTATCATTAAATGAAGATTCTTCTACCTGATTTGACCAGATATGGTGCTTCCTTGTTACGTCATCAGATTCAACAAGATTGGTAGAGAGATCATTGAATAAACTAAAAGATGCATGACTTAAGGGTGGTTCGGAGAATGACCTACACCCTGGGCTATATTCTGATTAAGAAAGTATTTCACCTACTAGCGATGAAGCATCAGACATGATTGGTTTCACATTTGCAAGTGCCTCAAGATAAGAGGGCTTTCTCGGCACTACATTGTCCACTGGAGCATTTTCCGGGCAATGTGCATCACTACTGCGGAGAGGAATTTCGCAGCGAAATTCATCATCATGGGGAGGACCACCATGGTGGGTTACAGCAAAATATGAGATCTCTTGATCCTTGGTCTTCTGTCCAAATAGAGGGTTATTGTAGCTCTCATCTGAAGATAAAACTTTGAGATCGACTGAATTTTCATGAAGCAAGACTTCATGAGGAAGTTTCTGTTGAAGACCTTCAGAATTAATGTTCCCACTATTGGGAAATGAGGGAGTAGAATCTTGGATTCCATAGATAATTGTATGAGGTATTCAAGAACTCCAGCATCGAGAAAGGCCTTGTTATAGATTGGCTCTTGATCTTTTGACTGTGCTGGGAGGGTCTTCTTCTTAGACGCCTTCTTACTCACCTTGGAAACCACTTGTTGAAGAAAGTGGCTGCTCTGAGCAGGTGTATGTGCCTGATCAGGAGAGATGGCCAGGTTAGGCTGACGATCTCCAATCAAATCAGGTGTTTGTACCTGACTTGGTTGTCCGTATAATATGGGGGAGTATGACCCACAACCCTCTTGGACTGGAACAGATGTGTGTATCTGTTCTGGAGTGAACTGTTGATGTGTTACTCCACTGTTAGGGATAGATTTATGTGTCTTTCCCTGAGATTCCACTGAAGTTGTTATAATATTCTGGCAGGCATCCAGAATATGAGCAGGGATTTGCTTCTACTCTTTCACCATTGATAGAATATGATTGGTGACTTCAGCTTTCGGAATGGGGATATATGTCAATTATGTGATTGGAGTAGGTGTATGTGCTTGCTCCTATCCACATTTTCCTATTAGTGAATCCTGACAGTACTCAAGTGTGGGTGCATAAAGTTGAGTCTGCCTCCTGTTTGTTGCCTGGGCTTTTCGACTAACTTCTCTGAATGCTACCAAGCGAGACTGTTGGTAGGCTTGATTAATACTAGTAGGTGTATGTGCCTGCTGATTGCACTTCGCTGAACGTGGTTGACGAGCTCCATCATATGTAGTCAGATGAGCCTGCTGACTAGCTGATGATGTATAAAGAGGTGTATGTTCCTTCCTATAGTACTCCGCCGGAATTGCCTGACGGGATTGGAGTGATGCTGCCAGATGAGTCTGCTGGACAGTGGAATTAAAAAGGGCAGGTGTGTGTGCCCGCTCGTTGCTTGCCACCAATTTAGGTTGGTGGACTTCTCCGGAGATGGTAGAGATGATAATCTGCTCACTGTTAACCAGATTTCGCCTCTGGCAATTCGTCTTGCCTGCTCGGGTTCGAGGAACCTGAGCTGAACGCCTGGAGTTGACACCCTCATCATGTTGAGGGTGCACTGTCACACGATTCTGGCGGCGATTGTTGATGGGATCCCTCAGGAAGGACTCCTTCTTCCTTGAATTAAGGCCCTGAGGGACCTGCTCATTCACCTCCCCAGAATATGGGAGTGAATAGTGATTGCGTTCCAGGGATAACGACCCAAAACGGTTGGAGATGGTGGTTATCACCGCCTGCTTCTTGATCACTGGTCATCGTTGTTCAGACGACCGGTGTGAGTTTTTCACTTGGAGGGCTTGTCGGGAAGACTCCAGAGTTGGGATGGTACCGTGTTGACGGGACTCCTTAACCAACACATTTGATACCCAGCGTTGAAGACGCTGAGTAGGTGATGTCATCCTTAGAGCGGATGACGATCTAGCAGGAGTAGCAATAGTGGCATTTGCAGCAGCAGTATTCATAGGTGTGAAATTGAGAGCAGCCATTCTGTAAATGCAGAAGATCTTGGAAAAGAGTTCCTGTTTGATATAACAGACGTAATCAAGATAAATTCAGCCACTACATATTTTGGATGAGCACATATGTCAATGATTTTTTTTGTTGTCCCTCTCATTTAGTTTTAAATAGGGGCCTAACAAATAGGTAAAACATCATTTTAACTTGGTTCAGTATTCACATCGGGTTTACCATTTTTTGTTTCCCTCGGAATTTGGGGATGACCTCCTTGATTGAAGATTCAAACATTCCAATCGGTTTCTAATGGGTTTTTTCGTAGAACCGGAAACATCCAATGATTCCACATCCATTTGGACCTACTTTCCAAAGGTAGGCGCTCATTAGTTTGTGGACTGATGAGGCTTAGGAATTTTCATTGGTCAAGAGGATGGGAGGTCGGACTCATCACACCTTTTTGAGGGTAATTATTGTCTACTCCGGGACTCTTTTTATAGATTTAAGTTATGTTCGTGAATCCTTATTACATTACCAAGTATAAAATGATCTTTCCTACATATTTAATCATTGATTGTAAGATCTGAAGGAAAGCTCATTTTATACTTGGTAATGTAATAATGATTCACGAACATAACTTAAATCTATAAAGAGAGTCCCGGAGTAGACAATAATTCCCCTCAAAAAGGTGTGATGAGTCTGACCTCCCATCCTCTTGACCAATGAAAATTCCTAAGCCTCATCAGTCCACAAACTAATGAGCACCTACCTTTGGAAAGTAGGTCCAAATGGATGTGGAATCATTGGATGTTTCTGGTTCTATGAACAAAACCGTTAGAAACCGATTGGAATGTTTGAACCTTAAATCAAGGAGGTCATCCCCAAATTCCAAGGGAAATAACATCTTCCAAAAAAATTGGAAATATATCATCAACTTCACCATTTATCAAATTATATGAAATACCTTGTTAATTCCCATCCAAAACTCTTTTGGAAATAATTTAAATTTTTTTTGGGGAAGTTCTTCAAGTCAAAATCAATCCCTATTCAGTCAACCACAATGTGTGATCCCATGAGCCTTTGTAGCATTGAAAAAAAAAATCTAGATCTATAAATGTAAGTAAATAGTATCTTTTAGAAAATAATTAATTCTACTAAAGATATAAATGGATCTAGCATGATCTATATCAAACAAATGTATCTCTATACCCATGTCTGCTTGTCAAATCACATGTTGGAGAGCATTCTCATATGTTCCATTTTTTCAAGACATCAAGTAACCGTGGGACATGTATCATTTAAATACCATATATATTACTCATATATTCTCAACTCTCTAATTATAAACTGACTAGGTCATTGGATACATCACATGTCATTTAACTTTATGGATGATCACATCATATGCCCCTCTCCTAAATAGATAATCACATCATATTTAATATCTTGGTGTGACCACACACTCCCCAATATATCACAATAGAGGTCCTAGATGTCATACTCATCATATAAGAAGAAAATCCCATCTTAGTTTATCTCAAACTAACGACATGATCAGCAACATACCCAACCACCCCCTAATTAGCTAAGACTCAAGGATTTTTAATGAAAGGTATCAAAGTATAGAGGTTTTTATACTAGGTATCTCACCAACCTTAGGTAGTGGGGACTCCAAATAAGATACATTCAACCATGGTATACCAAATACAAAGTGTATGAAACTCCATGTGGTATACTTAGTGGGTAATCCAATGCATACAAACACTTTTTGCGCCTCATAAGAATATTTTATATCTCCATTAAAGAATCATAATCATAATAAGCTTAACATTTTATCATTACCTGTAATACTCCATGATGAAACATATATTATGAATAACTCAAAGTAATACTTTGAGAGGTCAATTATCAATAAATTTCATGAAATGTATATTGATATATACATATATATAGAAAAAATGAATGAATGATAAAGTAAATATTACCTTTTAAATGATACATTTTATATTATTAAAAATATTTCAATAATACGTAACAAAATTCTATATAAGAATCTATATATCATATTACATATTATAAACTGTCAGTTCAACCTTATGTTTGATGCACTTTCTAGGGTTTTGTTGCCCCATTACATCTATATGTAATTCCTACTGCATATCTTTATGACCATATGATAAAACCCTCCCATTAAATTCTTTGGTAAAAAATATATATAGAGAAATTAAGCTAGAATAATGAGGATATTAAGGAATTACATTTCTAATGTTAAACTCCTTGAATATATTAAAACTACTTAACTCCAAAATATAAAATGTTACAATGTTCATAACGTATATTGTCTACATAGAACTCTTCTAAGTATATCGTCATAATTATTGGAACCCATTCCATCAAACTTTTCCCTTGAAATATTATGGTAATTAATGTAACTATTTACATTATTAATTACTATAACATCCTAAAATCCTTTAGGATAAATTGACATTCACCATGTTATGGTAACTAAATCTAACTATTTATATTTTTATTTACTATCATACCCTAAAACTCTTTTAGGATATTAAGTGAAATTTATTTTTTATTTTTACTAGCATAATCCTATAGGAAATAGTGATATTCACTTTTCATGGTAACTAATTATTACTATTTACATTTTTCTTTACCATCACATATCATAAAATATTTTTAATATTAAGTGAAAATCACTTTAATTTTTTACTTGTATAATCCTTTATTTGTTAACTTTGAACTTATCTAAATTAAAACATATGACCACTAAACTCTTGTACACTGTATTACCTTCATAATATCATGATAATATACAAAAAATCCTTTATGTTTAGGAAATAACTCTTATTTTTTTTAATAATATTATTTAACAAATAAACTACCATTTCCATAACATATATGGTATTCTATGGGTTTGGATCATTTGTCTCTAAAAATAAGACTTTATTATTTAAAATATACTACTAATGGGTGGTAGGAAAACCTTCCCACATATTTTAACAAATATATATAAAAAAAATTATCCTAGATAAAACATTTTTATCCTTGTATCCTTTTCAAAACATGTTATAAAATCAAATGAATCATAAATCATGTGTATTATCTCACATTGTTTGTAAAAATAATTTGTTAACAAATAACTCTTATTATTATATAATATAAATTATAAAACTAGAAAAAATATTTATTTAGATCCATATGAGATTAAAAACTCCTTTACATTCAAATATATGATGTAGCAATGTTTTTATTCACCATTTGAATGTAAAATACAATATCTATCAATTTTTTCTTTGATTCTAAACTCATTTATGTTTACAAAACTTGTAAAATATACATTGGTATCATATTTCCTTCATAAGGAAATAATTTATTTCTATAACACTGATACCTGACATGGGAAATTCC
The DNA here is from genome assembly GCA_963277665.1 of Viscum album. Taxonomy (NCBI): domain Eukaryota; kingdom Viridiplantae; phylum Streptophyta; class Magnoliopsida; order Santalales; family Viscaceae; genus Viscum; species Viscum album. The sequence goes on from OY728140.1 coordinate 863,119,997, forward strand.
ATGGAGTTTCCAAAACCCCTTTTAAGTATCTCAAATAATTACTTCATATGAAATCATTAATTCTTCTTCTTGATGACACATTCAAGTTTCAATGAACTTGATTGGATACTTGAAGAAACATTTTTGGACTCTCCAACTAACTTTTCTTATTTCGGTTTAAAATTTTACCTGCTTATACTATCAATAAAGAAGCATAGACTTTACATTATATAACCAGTTCATCTAACCTCAACACTTTGAGAATAATAGGGTAAATATTTCTTGAACTCATTCACGTTGTTGGAACATTTATATTAATAAAAATGGAATGAATTTCTTAACCAAAATGAGAATAAAGGGAATAATTAGTCTATCTAATTCATTTTTATACTCAATTAGGTATAGAGGATTGGAAACCAAAAATAAGAAACACACCCAAAAACCCCAGTGGGTCAAGCCTCATCACTCTCCATAAGGAAAAGAAATCGCACACTCAACCTATTTTTATTACATATTTATGGCCGAAGGCCGAAGATGTTTATGGTAATAAGGCCCATTTGAATGTGTCCCAAATAGCTTTTAGAGGAGATAACTTTAAGTCTTTAAAGAGAATATTTCATCACTCTATGAATCTAGTCTTCTACCCCCACCCCCACCTCCCCACTAACCTGTTAGTAGTGATCACATTGTATCTCTAGTTTGGAATTTGTGTCACCTCTTCCAATAAGGAAGGTCACCCATATATCCTACATCTAGAGTATGTTTTATAATCAGGATAGTTGATATATTTCAATAAACCTATTAATCTTTTAATCCACCTACCTAACGGTGCATGTGTAGTTCCCTACTATACCTCCTTCCAAGTCACTCCACATCATCTAACAGGTTCCACTATGTTTATCATCATGTGGTAGATCACCCCTCTACCCCACATAAAAAATATGGGTGGGTAGAAGGTTGTTTAATAATTTCTATTGCACCCATATATCTTTTTATCCACCCACCAAAACAACGCATACATGTTTCTATGCTACACCACCTGTCTATTGCATCGCGTTGTTCGTCTGGTCCTTTCCATGTTGCCTACTACCTGCATTAATGCATGCCCATAGTGTTGAACCTAGATTTTTTCATAAATGGAATAATTAATTAATTTATAAACATTTATAAATTAATATATATACCAAAAATATCTCTTATAATTATTTATAAAAAAATTATAAATAATATCACTCAATATATAATTGAATTTAAAGAAAAATAATTTTTTTAAACTAATCTATTTTACGATCAAGGATCAATCATAGATTAAGAATAATATGCATATGAAGCTTAAATGATTAACACTGTTAGTCATATTTTATGATTGATATCCATATAATCGCCTATGGTATATCTATCATATTTAATAATGTGCATCAATATCACGAAGGAAATTTGATGCTCTTTTTTTGAAACCCATGGAAACACTATAATAGAATAAAATATATGGGATTCATATGATACGAATAATAAAAATATATGGGATTTAAACTAAGACTCTTCTTGAGATATCTCATATAAAAATTAATCAATCAACTGGTCAGAACAAATATCTAAATCATATTTTATGTTAGAAAATATGATATGAAATATGACTTGAAAACCCGTTTTTTCTCATCTTAATTTCATGAATAAAATTCATGGTAAGGATCTAATATTATTGTTGGGTTTCAAATAAATCTATTAAAATTTTTTAAACTGCAATAAGAAAATAGAAACTCAATCTAAGATCAAACCATGATATAAAGATGAATACATGCGTACTGGAAATGAAGAAACTGTAAATATATGTACCTTAAACAGTTGTTGTTGTATCATTATTCATCCATGCTTTATGACTATCATAGTAGTGTTAGAAAAAATATGCACCACATCTATAGGTATCTATGGGTTTCTGAATCAATCAAAATTTAGGTAGTATTCCTCTTATCACAATGGAATGTAAACACCTCATAGTGAAAAGGTGGAAGAATAAAGAGATCTTTAGGTTTGAGGGAGCTTCATCAAAGAATGAACAAGAGAGCACACTCCTACCATGGCATAAAAGTAGGCTTTATAAATACCTTTAGGATGGTCCTTGGGTGATCTTGAATTTACTGATGTGTTATAACACATGTGTGAATTACACTCATCCAATTCATCCATTCATCGCATGAATGAATATCCTATAATACATTTCAACCTATTCAATGGTCCTTAAATGATATATTGCAAGGAAAAATTTATGAGTATCAAAGATAGTGTCATTTTAAATTCCTTATGACATATTAATTCATACACTATAATTTTTCCATGCTTCCATATTATGATATTCATCCAATAGTGCCTTATGATTTAAAGAGGCGGTGGAAAACCCCGTATATTATGATATTCCTATAGCCTAGGATGTGATATATCAACATTAAATCATACATAATTGGGGTTTAGGAAAAATATTATTCACAATAATATTAACTAAATAAAATTATTAAAAAAAATATTAAACTCAAAATAATCATAGTATCATTTAAACAAAAACTACATTGAAAATAAAGCATCAAATTATCAAAATTTAAAAAAAAAATGAACCCCCTTCCAGATTAATTACATTTTTGTACCAATTCATTAGAATCACATAAAATAACTACATTTGGTCTTCATTACTACCCAATATACTAAAATAATTCATATTAATTTATTGGTAATCAAATTATTAACATAAGGTTATTTTAATGTGAATGTTTTTTATGTATGTACACCCCATTTTAGTCATTATAATTAATTATATAACTTATCAGATATTCCACTAAGTTTAGAGATAGTATAATCAAATTAATAATTAACATGATTAATTTTCAACTAAATTAACTAAGTTGAAAAAAAAATAATTCTTTATAATTTATCAAATAAAATAAATCTTTCATTATATATATCTTACTTTTTTATCTAATGCATGACCATTAATATAATCAAATAAAACCTTTTTAAGACACATTAATTTTAATAGTTGTCTATGTAGTAATAAAATAATTATTCTTAGTTATAAAATAATAAAGTTCACACTTTTCGATACAAAAAAATTAAAATCAAACAAATACTGGTACAAGTTGGTTTTAAAAATTATAAAATAGTTTTTAATCATTTCAATCAATGAAATTCAATATACTTAAGTATATTTAAATCAAATTTACATTCCCAATATAAAAATATTCAAATTCAATGAATTTAAAACTTTTTTAAAACCATTTTAGTCTACCCAACCACTAGTAAACCAAGATCTTGATGGGAAAAAATGTTGTGAAATATAAAATATTAAGAAAACACAATTTTGAAAATAGGAATTCTCTTTCCCAAAAGAAATATGGATTAATTAATTTTTAAGGTATTTATATAATAAGTTTATTATTTTATTTTTATTTTTCTAAAAAAATAATTTCATCCCCTTTTAATTCATCATTTGTAAGAACCTGGGTTTTAGAACGGGTCAAAATCCCAACCCTGTTTGAATTTTTGGCTTGTTCTGAGAAAAACTGGGTAAATATGGGAAGTTTTGAAAATTTACAGGCTAAACGTTGTGTACTCTAAAGTACATTCCTTGTATGGGTTAGGTTAGTATTGGTTGTGTGCTCACCGAATACATGTCGTGTGATGACCGTGTAGGAATTTCTTACTACACGGCGTGTAGTTATAGACACATCATATACCCTTGACCGTGTGGAGGCTATACATGGTGTGTAGGCATGTTGGTTGGGTAGAATATTTTTATCATGTACATGTCGTGTACTATTAGTACATGTCATGTTGTTTATTTGACCTATGGGATGCCCTTGGGTATTCCCTTTTACCATTTTTCTTGAGCGACGTCGGGCGAGGGGTCGTTTCTCATTGGGGCATTTTGGTCGGGGGATGCCAAAATGGTTATAATTGTTTTTTATTATTTTAAATTGTTGAGTTTAGTGTATTAAACCTTGATATGAATTGTTGGAGACCTTAAAGACCCCAGTGCTGGTATGGGATAACACTTGGTTAGCACATACAACTGTTTAGATTGTTTTTCATGTTTATGTGTTTTGTTTAAATGTAATTGTTGAATTGCATGTGATGGGACCTTTGGGTTGTGTTGGGCATGGACTATATATTCTTGAGTGATGCTGATCATAGGTTGGGCTTGGCCCGTGTTACTTTGGGTGGTTTTGACCACAGGATTGGGTGTCATGGGCATTGTCTTGAGGTAGGATGACTGTCAGGTCGGGCATGGCCCGGGTTACTGGGATGGAGAGGCCATTATACTTGAGTGGCATGGTCGTAGGGACATGAGGTGTCAGAGGTGTTGTGGCTTGGGTACTATTTTGGTGATTACCGCTCACCCAGAACTATAAGTAGTGTGCACTCAGAGAGACTCCTTGATAAGGTGGTTTTGACCACTCATGTGGGTAGAGGCCCCCGTTAGTTGCGGTTTAGGTACTATTGGTTTAGAGGTTCTTACCGTAGGAAGACACGTGGAAGGTGATGAGCCTTTAGGGGATAGCAGTGAGGCTATCAGGTTGGGGGAAGAGGCTCACTGGGATTTGAGGGAAGACATCATTGTCTCTCCGGTTACTTTATTTTGAGGGCAGACATCGTTGTCCCTCTGGTTACTTATTTTGAGGGCAGACATCACTGTCCCTCCGGTTACTTATTGAGGATAGACATCACTATTCTTTCGGGTTAGTATTTCTCAGGCGTGCCTTCGGGACGTCGGTATTTGAGACATGCGGTGTCAGGGGGAACATGGTGTCGGGTCACAGGACAGAGATTTCATCATTGGCTAAAGCAGGTGACACTCTATGGTGGATACTGAGCACTAGTGGAGTTTGTGTTTATTTGTACATCATACTGTTTACTTTTTTCCTTATAAATGAAAGCTTTCTTAAACACTTATATTAGGTACGCATCGTTGGGTGGTATCCTACTGATATTCGTCTCACACCCTGCACGGGCCCTTCGGGACGGGCACAGACTTTATGGATTTACGTGCAAGAAAGAGGCCAGCTTCAAGAGTTAGGATGCATTAGCTATTGCATGGAGATGTTATGGACCTTGAGGTCTTGCCTAGCTAGAGTTTACTTGCTTTTCTTAACTCCTGTATCAATATGCTTAATTATTCTATAGCTACATTTGGTTATCCATTAGGGCCTTTACATATGGATATGTATTACCTGATTTGGATGCATGTTTGTTGTTCAGTGGTAGTAACAAGTGATCGGCATGATTTTGTGTTTACTTTTCGCTGTTTTTGTGTATATTTATTGTTTCCACTATTTATCGATGTTGAATGTTCTTCCTCTCTACTGGTCTGGTTCGAGTATGCTGATTCGTTTATTCCATTTCATATTTATTATTATACTCAGACTAGTACCATCATTATTCTTCGAGAGGGTATAGCCTCCCCACTATACCTAAAAAGACCCTCACTGCTAGTCGGTAGCCTTTGGTGTTCGGGGAGGTGCACCTAAGGTAGTAAAACTTGACCCGTTTAGCACTGTTCGGGTGGATGTTCAGGTCCGGGTCATTACAAAGTGGTATTAGAGGAGTTATTGATAGGGATTTAGGAGAAGTTTTTTGATGGATACTAATGATATTGAGGATTCTCTTTTATTTCTGTTGGTTTTACTATTTGGGATATGGTGGACTGGAGATAGGTTGTTACTGGAACTGTGTTTCTAGATTGTTCTTGGGTGCCTGTAGCCCCAGGTACGAGGGATGTACCAAGTTTCCATGGGTGGGAATTGCTATTTTATTTTTTCTCAGATTATAGTTTATATGATTTCTAACTCGGTGGCTCACTTGGTGTGTGATGTTGATGATTTTGATATGTAAACCTTGACCTAGTGCGGTAAGGGAGAATTGTACCTTGGCCCAGTATGGAAAGGCTTGTTTGATTGGATTTTGATAGGCACATTTTTAGGGTATTTCAATTTCATAACTGCACATATTCTTTGTGAAGTGATAATTCCATGTGAATAATATCAATTTCCATGCTTTATATGCTTTGAAATGTGAGAAGGTGAAATTCTTGATAGAATTTCTTGTTTGTTGCAATGTGTTTTTCCATGATTTATATATTGTAGAATTACATGTGGTAGGGTATTTGAGTCTGGATTTTGTATGATCATGTAGGTACTATGGTTGAGGTGATTTTGATCATCAGGATTGGGTGACTCGGTCATCGGTTTGAGGCAACGTTGGCTGTCAAGACGGACATGGCCCAAGATAATTTTGATACTTGGCTCCATTGGGGGCCGGTAAGGAGGCCATGGGGTCGGGATGTCGTGGGGCATGGTTGTAGTGGGGGAGAGTAAGGGTGGTAGTTGTCTGCTGCCTTTTACTGCTTTCTTTATCTGCATTGAATATATATTGTTATATATATATATATATATGGGTTGTATGACCATTTATGGTATTCAGCGGGTTCCTTTTATACGTCTTGATGGAGCGTCAGGCGGGTGATGATATAGTGTCACACGTGTAGGATTAGGTTTAAGATCTAATGTAGGCAGAGTAGGAGCTGCAAGTACAGGCTCAGGAACAGGATCAGGTTTAGGATTCAGTGCAGGTAGGAAAATAACTAGGTTTGGAAGTGTTCGGACCATGGCTCGACGAGCAGCTCCAAGCTATCCTGGTATGTGTCTTGCAGGGGATTGACATAGGTGTGAAGGGTACAGAGCCATTTATGGAATATTTGACGTGGGAGTTCCAGTCGCAGCACCCACCGCTTTTTCAAGGTGAGGGTGGTCCACTAGCGGCTAATAACTAAATAGATAGAATTCAGATGATCTTCGAGTAGCTCAAGATGCCTCTAGGGCCGAGGGTCAAGCTGGCGACATACATGCTGCAGGGACCGGCGAAGTGTTGGTGGGATGTGCAAGTTCAGGCTCGCAGGCACGAGGGACTAGCAAGGAAAGACTTCAAGGACAGGTTTTTCGAGCACTTTTACCTAGAGACACTGAGTAAAAAGAGGGATCGGGATTTATTGATCCTTCAGCAGGGAGACATGTCCGTCATGGATGTTACTTTCACTAAGTTGTCTTGATTTTCACTCGGTATGGTAAGAGATGACGTGACTAGGGTGAGGTGCTTTGAGGATGGATTATGACACGCCATTCGGATCCAGGTGAATATCTTCAGGCTCGGTTTTTTCAGAGGTGGTGAATTAGGCACTCATAGTAGAGGGAAACTAGAGTGATAGGCCACAGGTTGGTCGGGCGATGGCTTCAGGTGATGGTTAGGACAACAGGAAGTGAGGAAGGGATGAGTTCTGATATGCCAGTCAATCCAAAGACTCATCTAGACCACCTTGTAGCAGTTATTCAGTGGTTTCATTTTAGTGTGTACGACCAGTAAATATTCAGACTCAGTGCGATAGGCCTCCAAAGGAGTGTTGGGCATGTGGAAAGGTAAGGCATCTTGAGAGGTTTTGCAGGCAGCCTTCTCAGACAGTTGGCAAGAAGGGACTAGGACAGACGATGGAATCTGGAGTTGGTTTAGGTTCGGTACCAGGAGAGGGTAGTCGAGGTTCATCTGTACATGGGGGATGTGACAAAGACAGTGGGATCCATCTAAGGAGTCATTGGCTGATGAATGGATCAACACCGTAGGGAGTTCAGGCATCAGGCAGTCATACTCCAGTCCAGGTGCACACCGTGGAGCTTCCAGAGACAGAGAAGGTTGTTGAACCGACAATGGCTAGAGGTACACCATGAGTGTGTCCATGATTTCCATGTTTTCTTTTTGGCATTACTAGTAGAGGCATGTCTGTTTTGAGTGCATGTGATGCACAGGATCTATGTGGACTAACTAGATGTTGGTCAGTGGGATTGGAACCATATAAGGTGCATGATATATTTATATATATGTAGGAAATGAGTAGTATCAAGGGCATCGAGGATACATGTTACTTGAGGTGTCGTGTGCATCGTGGAATCGAGGATGTGGGTTACCTGAGGTTTTGTGGGCATCGGGGCATCGAGGATGCAAATTACTTGAGGTGACTTGGGCATCAGGGCATCGAGGATGCGTGTTACTTAAGGTGCATGACATCAGGTTTTATTTTGAGCATCCATGGGATGCAGGACCTCTTAGAGGCAGACACCGATGCAGTGTGGGATACGTTTGGGTTTTGAAAATGACGCGGGAGCACCAATGAGGCATAGGGGTGATGATGCATCATGAGAGAACCATGCATCTGGAAAATAGGTTAGTGAACCTTTACTTGTTCGAGTTTTATCGGGTTGAGACCGAGTTAGAAAAATCCTAAGGTGGAGAACCCCTTGAGGAATTTAGCCAGAACGTTTAAGATTGGGGTAGTCTGGGTTATTTTGATCAGGGTGGTATGTTCGGTGTCATATTCAGGTTTTGTTTGATAGCTCTGGGATGAGCTATGTTAATGTGGGGAGATTTTAAGAACCCGGGTTTTTAAAACGGGTCAAAATCCCGACCCTGTTTGAATTTTCACCTTGTTTTGAGAAAAACTGGGAAAATCTGGGAAGTTATGGAAATTTCCAGACTACACACCATGTACTCTAAAGTATACTCTATGTATGGGTTAGGCGAGTATTGGTCGTGTGCTCGCCGAGTACATGTCGTGTGATGACTGTGTAGGAATGTCTTACTACACGGTGTGTAGTTATAGACAAATCATGTACCCTTGACCGTGTGGAGGCCAAACATGGCGTGTAGGCCTGTTGGCTGGGTAGAATGTTTTTAGCATGTAAATTTCGTGTACTATTAGTACACACTGTGTAGAGGGGTCGTGTATGAGTATATATATGGCGTGTTGGGGATGTCGGCAGGGTAAAGAGGTACATGTCATGTACCAGAGGTACACGCCATGTAGTCAGTCGGCAAGTCCTCGGTAAAATATCATCTGCCTTATGAACATTAAAATGATACATGGCATGTAGTCCTGGAGTAAATTTTTTTCATTTTCTTTTTTTCGCTAAAATGGTAAGTAGCCTCATTTTGAGGCAGAACCCAAACCCTTGACGGGTTTGAATGGGGAGAGCCGGTCGGGACTTCAAATCCTTCTCATTTCTTCGTCTAAAGTTGGATTCAAACATCTTTTGATACATTGGAACCCCCTCGGTAAGGCCTTGATTTCTCTTGAGTCGTTCTTTTTTATTTCTATTCTAGAACGAGTTATAGGGGTTTGAGCGATTTTGATTATTTTTTAGATCTACCGTGTTTTAGACCTAATTGGAGGCTGTTATCGGAGGAGTAGCATCGTATGAGTCTTAGGTAGGTGGTGCATACCTCTTTTTCTACACCTATGGAACATTTTCGGGTATTTTGAGTGAGACCCTAATTTACTTGTTGTTGCCTATTTAATTGTTTATTTGACCTATGGGATTCCCTTGGGTATGTACTTTTATCATTTTTCTTGAGATAGGTCGGGCGAGGGGTCGTTGCTCATCACGGAATTTTGGATGGGGGATTCCAAAATGGTTATAATTGTTTTGTATTGTTTTAAACTATTGAGTTTAGTGTATTGAACCTTGATATGAATTGTTGGACACCTTAAACACCCCATTGCTGGTATGGGACAAAACTTGGTTAGCACATACAACTGTTTAGATTGTTTTTCCTGTTTATGTGTTTTGTTTAAATGTAATTGTTGAATTGAATATGTTTTAACATTTGGGTTATGTTGGGCATGGCCTGGATATTCTTGAGTGATGTTGATCACAGGTTGGGCTTGGCCTAGCTTACTTTGGGTGGTTTTGACCACGAGATTGGGCATCATGGGCATCGGCTTAAGGTATGATAACTGTCAGGTTGGGCATGGCCCAGGTTAATAGGATGGTGAGGCCATCAAACTTAAGCGGCATGGTTGCAGGGACATGAGGTGTCATAGGTGTTGTGGCTTGGGTACTATTTTGGTGATTATCGCTCACCCAGAACTATGAGTAGTGTTCACACAAAGAGACTCTATGATGAGGTGGTTTTGACCACTTGTGTGGGTATAGGCTCCCGTTATTTATGGTTTAGGTAATATTGGTTTGGGGGTGCTTACCGTAGGAAGGCACGTGGAAGGTGAGGAGCCTTCAGGGGATAGCAGTGAGGCTATGAGGTTAGGGGAAAAGGCTCTCCATGATTTGAGGGAAAACATTGTTGTCCCTCCGGTTACTTTATTTTTAGGGCAGACATCATTGTCCCTCCGGTTACTTATTTTTAGGGCAGACATTGTTATCCCTCTGGTTACTTATTAGGGATAGGCATCGTTGTTCCTCCAAGTTACTATTTCCCAGGCGTTCCTTCGGGACGTCGGTATTTGAGACACGCGGTGTCAGGGGGCACATGGTGTTGGGTTACATGATAGAGATTCTGGCATTGGCTGAAGCAGGTGACACTCCATGGTGGCTGGTGAGCACCAGTGGAGTTTGTGTTTATTTGTGCATCGTACTATTTACTATTTTCCTTGTAAATGCATGCCTACTTAAACACTTACATTAGGTACGCACCGTTGGGTGGTATCCAACTGAGATTCATCTCACACCCTACACGGTCCCTTTAGGATGCGTGCAGACTTTATGGATTTACGTGCAGGAAAGAGGCCAACTTCATGAGCTGGGCTGCATTAGCTATTGCATGGAGATGGTATGAACCTTGAGGTCTTTCCTAGCTAGAGTTTAATTTTCTTTGCTTACTTCATGTATCATCATGATTACTTGTTCTGTAGCTATAGTTGGTTATCCATTGTCACCTTTACATATGGATATGTATGACCTTCTTTGGATGCATGGTTGTTGTTCAGTGGTAGTTACAAGTGATCAGCATGATGTTGTGTTTACTTTCCGCTGTTGTTGTGTATATTTATTGTTTCCTCTATTTATCGATATTGAATGTGCTTCCGCTCTCCGGGTCTGGTTTGAGTCTTCTAAGTCATTTATTCCGCTGCATATTTATTATTATACTCAAACCAGTACCATCATTATCCTATGAGAGGGTATATCCTCCTCATTATACCTAAAAATACCCTCGCTGCTAGTCGGCAGCCTTTGGTGTTCGGGGAGGTGCTCCTAAGGTAGTAACACTCAACCCGTTTAGCACTGTTTGGGTGGTTTTTTGGGTCTGGTTCATTACATCATTACTAAAATATTATTACATTTATTATAAAAAATTGTAATATTACTATAACGGGTTCTAATTATCTCAAAACTTCTCTGAAATCACCCTTTTTTAAAACCTATATACAAAATTTTCATGAATTAGAAAACTTATAAATGATATACATGTTCATTAACATAGGAATGAGGAATACATGAATTAAAAACTTATTTAAAGAATTATAATATGGTGGAGTATCATAAAATTATACATATATTTAGTATGTAAATAGGGAAGACATGAATAGAAAACTTATAAATGATATAAGGTCAATATTTTACATGTTTAACCCAAGGCATTACACATTAGTATAAACATCCAAAATAGTTTTAGAAAACAAAATCTTTAATTTAAATATAACCACTAAAAATTTTAATTTAAACCATAATAAATATTTTAATTTCTAAAAATATGATAAAGATACCATTACCAAAAAAATATTTCCCATAGTGTATGATGTAAATTAAATTAAAAATAATAATTGAATACTAATTTTAATTGAATATGCCAAAAAATAATTGTTTATCAAAGTAATTTCTTGCATATTTAATTCCCAGTATCATCATACTATTTCTAAATAACTTATTATATGTTTTAATTGAAAAATTAATTTTTACCAATAAATATAAGAAAAAAATACATGATCTTAAATTCCTCATTTTTTCTCATGATATGAAAGAGATGTGAACTTGAGGGTATAAACCCATTTCATGGAACTTTTATTTCTCTTATTTCTTTAAGATTTATCCCATAAACAAAAAATAATATAATTACTAATTGTTTATAATATTAGTAACATAAGTTATTCATGCTTTAAAACCCATTTTCAAATAAAAATGACTATAAATAAAATTAATTAATACCATAAAACCTATACTATTATAATAACTAATCATATCACTACATTAAGAAAGTGGAAAATCATCAAGAATTAGTATACCCCCAAGCCTGTTACCAATTCTAATTTTCCAACCAATATACAGTTAATACTTGTATGACCTCTATATTTCTCCCAACTCTATAAACATCACAATATTGGATAGCCATCCATTAAGGAAGTTATATTGAAGATGATTTAGAAAATATATTTGTTAACATAATTTTAAAAATTAATATATTTATATGATAATAAATATTAGTTACCCATATCTCAACCCATGCATTGTTCTTTATTTACTTTCTAAATTATTTCCTTGGTATTCCTTGAATGGTAAAAATGTTGTTATGTTTAGAAAGTATCCTAATAAAACTCTTACATTATCTCCTATTCTTCAAAATTATAGTGATGTCCATATTATAATCAACCAAAATATAGGTGTTCTATTCCAAACATCTCACCTATTTTTGAAAACTTGTCTTCAATTATAACATCTAGAACTCATGAAAAAATATAATTATTTAATAATATATTTATATATATCAATTTATCAAAGATTTATTTTAATGAAATTCAAACACATACCAAAATAAGGGTCATTTGAATTCCCCTAAACTGTTGTGTTGGAAGTATGAGTAGTGGAAGTATCTTGTATTGTAGTTGGTGGGATATGGATTCAATGGTGGAATGTACGGAGGAGTAGTTCCATATATAAAGGATAGTGGTTATGAATAATAAAGAGGTATATGAGGATGATTACTACCATCCTATGTGGTTATTGGTGTAAAAGGATAAGGGAAAAAATTGGTCATTATTGAGTACTGAAAAAAAGTGAGGGAATCACCGGTGGATGATTTAATAGTGACTAAAGTGGTGAAGTAAGAGGATGGATTATATAAGTAGGAGTACTTATAGGCATATAATAAATCTGATGTCTTATCTTATACCCTAGAGTACCCTTTGTATCCTCAATAATATTGATTTTTTCCTAAATTAAGCACCCCCAACATAATATGAACAACAAAATAAGATTTATATTTGTAACAATATTGAATAAATAGATTATATACACACCTTCTCATACTCAAACATATTAGCCTCTTTTAACTCACTGAGGTGATCACTGAATAAGGAGGTTTATACTCATAGCGGTGATCAATAGATTCAATCCTAAATCTTTTATGTATTTCTCATTCCTCTATATCATTTTTATATACACTTCTTCACATGAAAAAATAGTGACCTAAAAATACAAATTAGTTATATGAGACAATTATAAATATTAAAAATATTGAATAAATTGAATATATAATATATTAAAAATATTGAATAAATTGAATATATAATTGAATTTTATTTACAAAGTATTTTATAAAAAATATTTAAGGGGTAAATATTACCATAGGGTTGACTTACAATAAAAAATATATATAATTCTATAATTAAAATAAAACCATATGAATATTATTATAAAAATCAATATTGATCACCAATATGTTTATATAAAATTCAAAATATTTTTAGGCTAATAATAGATAAAAGAGAAATCTAAAAGCATGAAAATGGTCAAATAACACATTAATATAACATAGAGGATTTAATAATCCTTACTAGGGTAAGGGGTTTTCTCTCTATCTCTTTATAATTATATTAATCTATTGATCACTCTTATGTTTTATGTATGTGATTTATTGGTCTATTGATTAAGTTAATTGATATTATTTAATTTTTATTACATGGAAGTGTTGATTAAAAGTGATAGGAAATTATAAACTGTTATTTTTTATTCATGAATGTATGCAGTTATTTTTTATACATGTTTAATTAGTAATATGAATTATTTTAGTATTTATATATTTTTATTTAATTTTTTATTTTTTTAAGAGATATAAAGGGAATTTCACTAATGATAAAATGGTTTTTTGTATATTTAGTTAAATTTTTACCATAGATTTAAGTAAATAATTAACTATTAGGAAATATGATTAATCTGATAATGGGTTAAATTCCCTTGATTGTCTCTAGTTTTATGATATTATGAGAGTAAATTTTTAGGAAGGGTGCTATTTGAGAGTATTCAATTCTAGCATGCATAGTAAAATAGTTTTTAGTAAATTTATAGTTAAATACAAGATCAAATCATTTACATAAACTTTTTCCATTACTGGTGCATTTTATAAATCATTTTAACATTTAATATCTCATAAAAGAAACATGAAATCACTATTTGAAATCCACTTAGTTTAAAATTTTCACGACCCATCCCCTAGAGCCCGTGTCGTGATGACCCCAAGCCCGCCTCCCAAAGGCCAGAGGATGGTGACAATCATAGAAGGCATCAACCTGCAAGTGGGAGGCATTTTCCGAGGACTTGTACACATGAAAACTCACAACCCCAACCCACAATACTGAAAAGGAAAAAGAGTATTCCACTAATACAACCACAGAGAGTGTAACAATACAAGATGAAAGTAAAGGTGGGAAGAATACAAGCCCGAAAAAAGTAAGATAAAACAAGAAACTATAAAGGTCTCTAAGTCGTCCATCTATAGGAATCCCCACCTAAAGGGTAGGTGTAGAGTAGATGTAAAAATCCATAAAAGTACCCCCCCCCCCATGTCTGATCTCACTAGGCACTGTCTGTTCCTAGACCACCAAGGTCTCTGTCAAAGCGTTGGTCGTCTGCACAAGACATAACACGTGTAGGTGAAGACCATATAGGGGTGAGTAACACAATACTCAGTAGGAACCCCAAACCACAAAGAAATACCATAAGGTAAAAATTACACACGAAGAAAAGGATAGCTCACACAGGTATAATCTAAAATAAGAGAAGTAAGACTAATAGTCGTAATGTTTAACACCTAGTACTGCTGAGTCACTCATCCCTTATGAGTGCTTGGGGCTGCTGGATCACCTAGACCCGCTCTTCACATGGGCTAGCTGGATAACTTACACCCACTCATCTCTTGGGCCAGCTGGATCACTTAAAACTACTCCTCTCTTGGGCCATATGGATCACTTAGACCCACTCATCTGTAAAGACCCATAAATTTCAAGGAAATTTTTTTTCTTAATTTTCTTTGGAATTTTACAAGAGCACAGTTTCTAACGGCACCTGATTCTGAGGCCCGGTGTGCCCGGAATCATTTTCCAAAGTTTGGCTCGGGTACGTTCAGTGAACGGACGAGCGGGTTTTTCTAACTTTTGAACCGGTGCTTGGAATCGAATTCTGAGGGCACCGATGGAATCGCAGCACCGGTACTTGCTTAGAAACGCCTCTTTCGGAGTTGCGTTTGCTCGGGTGTGGTTTTTAATTTTCGGGCTTAAAGTTAAGAAATAAAATAATTGTACGACAAACTTTATTTTATTTCACTTAAGCCACTTGGAAGCCACTTGAAGCCACTTAAAGAGGCTTAAGCTGAGTTGACGCGGATAGGGTGCTATTCAAAAATATCCTACCCTCTTGGTAGGATATTTGTGAGGTGGGACCCGCACGAGCCCCACCGTTTCTTTTCCGCTAAGTAACGCACCCGCGAAAACCTGTCATTATGAAAGTCAACTGACGCGTTTTCTTAATTTCTTAACACACCAATTAATTGGGCAGTTTTCTTCGTTGAATTAAATGGGCGGTTAATTCATTGAAATTAATTCTATGAATTAATTTCATTAGTTTCTTAACCTGTTTGAAATCCATTGGCGTGATAATAAAATAAGACCAACGCACGACATCTGGAAAAATGCTCGTTGAGAATTTTTGACAAGTTTTGTGCCTTCACCCACCTTCGTGAAGAACGCTAAGAACGCGAAGAATGCCGTCACCCTTGTAGATTGACGACGCTTCATCCGAGACGTTCTTCCCCGCCCCGATCTCCGATCACCTACTGCTGGAGGTAAGAGATTTCGGGTTTCTTTTAAATCTCCTTTGTGGTTTTTAACAAAACACGGATTTAATTATTTATAATTAAATCTGTTGTTTCTTGGTCCTAGGAGTTCGTCGACGCAACGCCAGATACCGCGACGACGTGACAGTCCCCTCCTTCCGCGACGATCAATTTCCGTGAAGAACGCGCGTGCGACGACTTGACGAGGTAGGGATTTTATTTTGGAAATACCTTTTTATATCCCTGTGATTGTTTCTTTTAAAACAAGAACCTGGATCAAGTGCAATTTTAAATTATTAAAATTGTTTTGATACGTTTGTCATGTGTTGATTTATCCTCCCGATTGATACCGTCTAACGCGGAGGGTGCGGGCCAAACAAACACGGCCTGACAACCCTCTGCCGTTCTTCGTTGTTGTGCGGATTTGGCGGGCGACGACAAAACGTGCCGCAAAGGCAATTTGATGATCCCGCAGTGAAGAACGGAACCCGGGAGGAGCAACGGCGCAGACGGGAATGGAATCGGACCACCGGAGCGACTTTGGTGGCCCGCGGAAGCCACCGGCGGCGCGGGTCGCCAGCGCGGCGGCGCTGGCGGCCGGAGGCAGCGGCGCCAGCGGACCCGCGGCCGCGCGGGTCCGTTGACCAGGGCAGCCCCCCGCGGGGGCCACGGTGCTGTCACGCGGGGGCAGCGAGCCCCCCGCGCTGCTCGGCCGCTCGGCCGAGCCGAGCCGGACCGGCCGGCCGAGCCGGGCCGCGCCCTGGCCTGGCCGGACCGGGTCCCGCCGGGTTGGATCGGGTCGGGTCGACCCGGTTCGACCGACCCAAGGGGGGGTCGGGCCTGGTCGGCCCGGGCCCAGACCCCCGTCTTCAGACCGTTTTCGTTCTTTTACCCGTATCTTGAGTTACGGGCCTCCGAACGACGCGCCTTCAGCGGCGATGCAATCCTTGGATCGAGATGGTCGTTTCGGTATATTACACTCAAGGTTTTGGGATACTTTGGGTTCGGCCGGGTTGGTTCGAACACGAAACCAACCGGGCCCTCAAAGCGGAAACGCTCATATCTTGAGCTTCGGACGTCCGAATGATGTGCCGTCGACTTTGTTGAATTCCTCTAAGTGAGACGGATCTTTTGGCTCACTCTGCCCGAGGTTTGGATGCAGGTGGAGTAAGGTCGGGTTGGTTTTGCCTTAAAAACCAATCGGGCCCCTGGAACGAAAAAGCCAATAACTCACAGACCGGGCGTCCGATTGACGCGCCGACTGTCTCATTGAATTCCTCTTGAAGAGACGGAACTTTTGGCATACTTCGCCCGAGTTTTGGTTGCTGTTGGATAGTGGCCGGGTTGGATTTTACCCGAAATCCAACCGGGCCCCTGGAACAGAAAAGCTGATATCTTTCAGACCGGACGTCCGTTTGACGAACCGTCAGCGACATTGGTGATCACGTTGAGAAACGGTCCCTTTGAGTATACCCTATGGGAGTTCGGGGTACAGTTGAGATACGGCCGGGTTGGTTCGCACATGAAACCAACCGGGCCCCTGGGACGAAAAGGCTAGTAACTCACAGATCGGGCGTCCGATTGACGCACCGTCTGTTGTGTTGAGACCCCTGTGACGAGGTGGTCCCTTGAGATACTTCTTCATGGAACCCTGTGATACTTGTAGTATCGACCAACAGCTCATGGAGAGAACCCTCCCGGAGACGAGCGTGTGGAATACGGAGACCGTGTAGCCGGCTGAAACTTGACGACTACTGATCGAACGACTCGGTGTATTACGGATAGCCTAGTGAGGAGCGCTTGGTTGTAGCGGCAGACCCACGACAGAGGTGCGCTTGGTTTTAGCGGCACAGGGGAGCGCTTGGTTGTAGCGGAAGACCCACGACGGAGGTGCGCTTGGTTGTAGGGGCACAGGGGAGCGCTTGGTTGTAGCGGCAGACCCACGATGGAGGTGCGCTTGGTTGTAGCAGCACAGGGGAGCGCTTGGTTGTAGCGGCAGACCCACGACGGAGGTGCGCTTGGTTGTAGTAGCACGAGGAAGCGCTTGGTTGTAGCAGCAGGCCCATAGTACTCGACAGGAGGAGTACCTCGGCAGTCCTAGGTTGGTAAGCAGTACCTCGGAGTCGTGACAGGACCACTGTACACTCCAGAGACGGGGCTCTTCAGCAGTTGCGGTTTCGATAATGAAAATCCTGGTTTGAGCTGAGACTTTTGACCTTGATAACTTAGGTATATGTATGGGCATATACCTGGGTAGTGGTTATCCGTTGTTTCTAAATCCTTGTGTTTCCTCAGGATTGAGATGGGTTACTTGATAACTTAGGTATATGTATGGGCATATACCTAAGTAGAGGTTATCTGTTGAGATCTTATTTGTGGTTATCCTTGTTGGTTTTATTGAGACCTTGAGGGTCTCGGGGTCCCTACTGAGTATCGTTATACTCACCCCTGCACGGGCTATGCCCGCACCTCGTTGTGTTGGTTGCAGACGACGGGCAGTGCTGACAGAGGCCGAGTGTTCGAGGACTGGACGGTAACCATAGGTTGACTACACGACGAGTCAGTACCCAGAGGTGGACTACATGACGAGTCAGTACCCGGAGGTGGACTACACGACGAGTCAGTACCCGGAGGTGGACTACACGACGAGACGACACACGGAGGAGGTTGACGGGCGAGAGCGTTGAGGAGGCCATATGTACCTACCCTTCAGGTAGGATCCGACGAGGACGACCCAGGAGATGCTTCCTTTCTCCCAGCTGTTGTCTTTTTCTGTTGTACTTTGTTCAGTTATAGTTTTAATTTCATTTGGGTTTGTATTCTGACCCATTTACTTTTCAGAACTTTCTTTTATACTTAGTGTTTTTATTCTGCTTGTACTCTGTGGTGTTTTGTTTACTTTTATAAAGGAAATGCCTTCCCATTTATCGGAATTTACGCCTTTGGTGCTAGTTGCCAGCCCCTGGCCTATGGAAGGCGGGCTTGGGGTAGTCACAGCACGGGCCCCGAGGATGGGTCGTGACAAATTGGTATCAGAGGAGTTCGTTTCTACCGCAGAACTTGGGACTCTGATCTTTTTTTCCCTTTCTATGAAGCAATAGTGTTAAGAGTACCGAGTGTGGTTTTCAGTTCAGGGAGTCCTGTGTTGGTGCGGGCGGCTGACGTATCCATACACCAGGACCCTGATAACCTATTTCCGACTCTGTGCACGAAAACACTGATTGCGTGTGTGTTTCCAGAAGTTTTTAAATATCAGCTCAAACCAGGTCAGCTCGCCAGGTATAATCATTTGACCGTGTCACGTTGTTTCTTTCAGGATGCCTTTTCACGGACGACCAGCTAGATCCCAGAGGGACGTGCGTACTGACAGCTTGCCGGGCGGCGAGGCTTCGGTACAGGTCCCTCTTGCAGTTGAGGAACCAGCGGAGGCACTAGTGGTACTACCATATGTTGGGCCACTGATGCCACCAGCCCCAGTAGTAGGCGATGCACGCCACTTGAGCGCACTGCACGAGTTCCAGCGCCAGAGACCACCCAGGTTCCGGAGAGAGACGGACCCGCAGGCGGCTGAGGATTGGCTGGAGGCTGTGGTGAGAGTCTTCAGGCTAGTGGGGACGCCGACAGACCTCATGGTGATATTTGCTGCCAGCCTTCTTCAGGCAGCAGCAGGCAGGTGGTGGAGCCACCTATTCCAGTTTTGCGACGGGATGGCCTTCATATGGGAAGACTTCGAGACCTTCTTCAGGGTAGAGTTTGTGCCAGTGGCTCTACACCCCAAGCGTGTTCAAGAGCTGCTGCCTTTGCCGCGTGTTTTTCGATCAGTACCCGAGTCATATGTGGGCAGTAGACAGATGATTCAGAGGTCCAAGAGGGCTAGAGCCATCCGTACGAGGAGTAGGAAGTGTTATGAATATGGCGGAAAGGGTCACCTGGCACGTGACTGTCTGACTCCTCGTGTAGTTGATCCGCAGGCTTTGGAGGAGCCACTGAGGCAGAAGCAGCGGCGGGTTCTTGAGCAACAGCCGAGCAGTGGACAAGGCAGTAGAGCTCCGGGAGCAGGTGGACAGGATCAGAACTAGTGGATACGTCCCTTGTACTCTAGTTCCATTTTGCTGTTGTATTCGTGTCTTTGTACTATGAGCTTCAATAATAAAAAGACACTTATCTTTGTTTTCTTTCCTGTCCTTTTATTGGGTTGATACTGAGTGGTCCCGGTTAAACTGTTGACTTGACCCTCACTTTCGAGATTTCTACTGGAGGAGACCCAGTGACCTCACACTGATGCCGACAGTGTGAGTCGACCCTTGTAGGCGAGAGTGACAGTTGTATCTCTTAGTAGTTACGTCGAGGCCTTACGACGTCATCCATGGTATGAATGCATCATTCATGTCAGGATTGACTGTATTAGGCAATGGGCGTGGTTCATCCAGGGGATGAGACCGAGTTTCTCTTTTTGGAAAAGGAGAAATTTTAGCAGCTCTTCCAGATCTTAGGCAAAGGAGGTGCAGATCATCCAGGAGCGGATGAAGACTGCACAGTGCAATAAGAAACAGGAAACTGGCACCAGTCTTGGAGACTCGGGCATGTTAAATGTTTCCATAAGAGGAAGCTTAAAGGAAATATGAGTCTGCGAAACGGAAAACGTGGAGGAAGAGATAGGAGAGCAGCATGAGGTGGTGTACATATTAACATGCTACAACCACCCTCCTTAGTTATCCCCGCCAGGCTCAGGGAGCTGGAGGTCGGAGGAAGAGTGCGGCTGCATGCGGTCAAGGAGTGTGACCCAATGGCTCTAAAAAATGATTCAAGGGACATTCTGTGTCCACTAATAGCTGTTGTAGTAACAGACGTCGATATGAATCATTCCTCGCTTTCACAAATATTGTCCCAAACCTAGAGTTCCCGGTAAGTCGTGGACTTGACCCTCACATCTGGAGATACCTTGGGAGGAGACTCAATAATCACACTTACGCCGACAGTGTGGTCAGACCCTCGAGGCGAGAGTTTCAGTTGGAATCTCTTGGTGGCAGCGTCGAGGCCTTATAACGTTGGTTTGAGTATGGACTGGGCAATCACAGTTCATACACAAATTGACAGTATTAGGAAAAAAGGTTGTGGTTTAACTACAACGTCGGGATGGGTTTTCCTTGGTCGGCGAAAAGGAAACCCCGGCAGCATAGGATAAACTCTTGCATAGGAGGGTGTGACCGATCACTCTTGAGTCGGTCAACCTTACCCTCGTGGCAGCAGTCGTTTTGAGTTTCAGTTCTAACAGGAATTGGAAACCTATGGAGTTCGAGGATGACGATCATGTCCTTATACGGGTCTCACCACGACGAGGTTTACGGAGATGTGGCCAATGCGGCAAGTTATCCCAGAGGTTCAACGGACCTTTTCTAGGTCCTCAGCTAGGTAGGCGGGGTGGTTTACCGCTGACCCATCCACCTCAGTTGCACCAGGTGCACGACAACATCCACGTATCTCAACTGAGGAGATACGTGCTCGATCCTTCGCATTTCATCGACCATGAGGAGCTGGACGATGGCGATGAGGTGACTTCTACGGAGGTTCATGTGGGGATCGAGGATCGACAGGAGCGGATCCTAGGAGGACGGTCGATTCCTCTTGTGCACTTTCTTTGGCAGTACGGGAACCTCCAGGTTAGCACATGGGAGCGGAAGGCTCAGATGCGTGCTCAGTACCACTTTGTAACCCTAGTTTGTGTTAAATCTTTACAAGGACGTAAATCCCTGAGGTGGGAGTGATGTAAAGACCCATAAATTTCAAGGAAATTTTTTTTTCTTAATTTTCTTTGGAATTTTACAAGAGCATAGTTTATGACGGCACCTGATTCTGAGGCCCGGTGTGCCCGGAATCATTTTCTGAAGTTTGGCTCGGGTACGTTCAGTGAACGGACGAGCGGGTTTTTCTAACTTTTGAACCGGTGCTCAGAATCTAATTCTGAGGGCACCGATGGAATCGCAGTGCCGGTAATTGCTTAGAAACGCCTCTTCCGGAGTTGTGTTTTCTCGGGTGTGTTTTTTAATTTTCGGGCTTAAAGTTAAGAAATAAAATAATTGTACGACAAACTTTATTTTATTTCACTTAAGCCACTTAAAGCCACTTAAAGCGGCTTAAGCTGAGTTTATGCGGATAGGGTGCTATTCAAAAATATCCTACCCTCTTGGTAGGATATTTGTGAGGTGGGACCCGCATGAGCCCCACCGTTTCTTTTACGCTAAGTAACGCACCCGCGAAAACCCATCATTATGAAAGTCAACTGACGCGTTTTCTTAATTTCTTAACGCACCAATTAATTGGGCGGTTTTCTTCGTTGAATTAAATGGGTGGTTAATTCGTTGAAATTAATTTTATGAATTAATTTCATTCATTTCTAAACCTGTTTGAAATCCGTTGGCGTAATAATAAAATAAGACCAACGCACGACATCTGGAAAAATGATCGTTGAGAAGTTTTGACAAGTTTTGTGCCTTCACCCACCTTCGCGAAGAACGCGAAGAACGCTGTCACCCTCAGAGATTGACGATGCTTCATCCGAGACGTTCTTCCCCGCCCCGATCTCCGATCACCTACTGCTGGAGGTAAGATATTTCGGGATTCTTTTAAATCTCCTTTGTGGTTTTTAACGAAACACGGATTTAATTATTTATAATTAAATATGTTGTTTCTTGGTCCTCGGAGTTCGTCGACGCAACGCCGGATACCGCGACGAAGCGACGGTCCCCTCCTTCTGTGACGATCAATTTCTGCGAAGAATGCGCGTGCGACGACTTGACGAGGTAGGGATTTTATTTTGGAAATACCTTTTTATATCCCTGTGATTGTTTCTTTTAAATTAAGAACCTGGATCAAGTGCAATTTTAAATTATTAAAATTGTTTTGATACGTTTGTCATGTGTTGATTTATCCTCCCGATTGATACTGTCTAACGCGGAGGGTGCGGGCCAAACAAACACGGCCCGACAACCCTCAGTCATTCTTCGTTGTTGTGCGGATTTGGCGGGCGACGACAAAACGTGCCGCAAAGGCAATTTGATGATCCCGCAGTGAAGAACGGAACCCGGGAGGAGCAGCGGCGCAGACGGGAACGGAATCGGACCACCGGAGCGACTCCGGTGGCCCGCGGAAGCCACCGGCGGCGCCGGCGCCGGCAGCGTCGCCAGCGGACCCACAGCCGCGTGGGTCCGGCGCACACAGGACGCGGCGAAGCCGCGTCCGTTGACCAGGGCATCCCCCCGCGGGGGCCGCGGTGCTGTCACGCGGGGGCAGTGAGCCCCCCGCGCTGCTCGACCGAGCCGAGCCGGACCGGCCGGCCAAGCCGGGCCGCGCCCTGGCCTGGCCGGACGGGGTCCAGCCGGGTTGGACCGGGTCGGGTCGACCCGGTTCGGCCGACCCAAGGGGGGGTCGGGCCGGGTCGGCCCGGGCCTAGACCCCCGTCTTCGGACCGTTTTCGGTCTTTTGCCCGTATCTTGAGCTACGGGACTCCGAACGATGCGTCGTCAGCGGCGATGCGATCCTTGGATCGAGACGGTCGTTTCGGTATATTATACTCAAGGTTTCGGGATACTTTGGGTTCGGCCGGGTTGGTTCGAACACGAAACCAACCGGGCCCTCGGAGCGGAAACGCTCATATCTTGAGGTTCGGACGTCCGAATGACATGTCGTCGACTTTGTTGAATGCCTCTAAGTGAGACGGATCTTTTGGCTCACTCCGCCCGAGGTTTGAACGTAGGTGGAGTAAGGTTGGGTTGGTTTTGCCTTAAAAACCAATCGGGCCCCTGGAACGAAAAAGGCAATAACTCATAGACCGGGCGTCCGATTGATGCGTCGACTGTCTCGTTGAATTCCTCTTGAAGAGACGGAACTTTTGGCATACTTCACCCGAGTTTTGGTTGTTGTTGGATAGTGGCCGGGTTGGATTGTACCTGAAATCCAACCGGTCCCCTGGAACAGAAAAGCTGATATCTTTCAGACCGGACGTCCGTTTGACGAACCGTCAGCGGAATTGGTGATCACGTTGAGAAACGGTCCCTTTCAGTATACCCTATGGGAGTTCAGGGTACAGTTGAGATACGGCCGGGTTGGTTCGCACATGAAACCAACCGGGCCCCTGGGACGAAAAGGCTAGTAACTCACAGACCGGGCGTCCGATTGACGCGTCGTCTGTTGTGTTGAGACCCCTGTGACGAAGAGGTCCCTTGAGATACTTCTTCATGGAACCCTGTGATACTTGTAGTATCGACCAGCAGCTCATGGAGCGGACCCTCCTGGAGACGAGCGTGCGGAATACGGAGATCGTGTAGCCGGCTGAGACTTGACGACTGCTGATCGAACGACTCAGTGTATTGCGGATAGCCTAGTGAGGAGCGCTTGGTTGTAGCGGCAGACCCACGACGGAGGTGCGCTTGGTTGTAGTGGCACATGGGAGCGGTTGGTTGTAGCGGCAGACCCACGACGGAGGTGCGCTTGGTTGTAGCGGCACAGGGGAGCGCTTGGTTGTAGCGGCAGACCCACGACGGAGGTGTGCTTGGTTGTAGCGGCACAGGGGAGCGCTTGGTTGTAGCGGAAGACCCACGACGGAGGTGCGCTTGGTTGTAGCAGCACAGGGGAGCGCTTGGTTATAGCGGCAGACCCACGACGGAGGTGCGCTTGGTTGTAGCGGCACGGGGAAGCGCTTGGTTGTAGCAGCAGGCCCACAGTACTCGACAGGAGGAGTACCTCATGAGTCCTAGGTTGGTGAGCAGTACCTTGGAGTCGTGACAGTACCACTGTACACTCCAGAGACGGGGCTATTCAGTAGTTGTGGTTTTGATAATGAAAATCCTGGTTTGAGCTATGACTTTTGACCTTGATAACTTAGGTATATGTATGGGCATATACTTGGGTAGTGGTTATCCGTTGTTTTTAAATCCTTGTGTTTCCTCAGGATTGATATGGGTTACTTGATAACTTAGGTATATGTATGGGCATATACCTAAGTAGAGGTTATCTGTTGAGATCTTCTTTGTGGTTATCCTTGTTGGTTTTAGTGAGACCTTGAGGGTCTCGGGGTCCCTAATAAGTATCGTTATACTCACCCCTGCACTGGCTATGCCCGCACCTCGTTGTGTTGGTTGCAGATGACGGGCAGTGCTGACGGAGACCGAGTGTTCGAGGACTGGACGGTACCCGGAGGTGGACTACACGATGAGTCAGTACCCGGAGGTGGACTACACGATGAGTCAGTACCCGGAGGTGGACTACACGACGAGACGACATACGGAGGAGGTTGACGAGCGAGAGTGTTGAGGAGGCCATCTGTACCTACCCTTCAGGTAGGATCCGACGAGGACGACCCAGGAGCTGCTTCCGTTCTCCCAGCTGTTGTCTTTTTTTGTTGTACTTTGTTCAGTTGTAGTTGTACTTTCATTTGGGTTTGTATTCTGGCCCATTTACTTTTCAGCACTTTCTTTTATACTTAGTGTTTTGCTTCTGCTTGTGCTCTGTGGTGTTTTGTTTACTTTTATAAAGTCAATGCCTTCCCAGTTATCGGAATTTACGCCTTTGGTGCTAGTCACCAGCCCCTGGCCTATGGAAGGCGAGCTTGGGGTAGTCACAGCACGGGCCCCGAGGATGGGTCGTGACATCATCTCTTGGTCCAACTAGATCACTTATACCTGATCACCTTAGTCTTCTCGATACATCTAGTCATAGGATTCCCGCTCATAGCACGCTTGATTCCAGGAGAGTCTACTCCTCAATCCATCAGTCATATCTAAACTTCCATGAAAGTCCAGTTAGTTCATATCAAAAGCACTTCCTCATCTCAAGGGTCCCAATGCTGCAAATGGACCATCAATCAGATTTATTGTTTGGAATTTATGCATGTTTTACTAAAAAGGGACATGTTGGGTCTCGGTTCAGCCTGACCTGGTCGGCCCGACCCGACCCGACCCGACCTGGGTCTCACTTGACCTGTTCCAGGTCCGGCTCGGACCGACTAGGCTGTGGGTCCAGCCCGTTGGGGCTCAGTGCGTCAATTTCACTACGTGACCACCACGTGGTTCTCCATAGGGCCCTCCTTCCATGGTCTCATTGTAATGAGGCCCTCTGACTGTGAGATGCAGCTCGGTGCCGCTTCCACCAAAGCCCCACCGCCAGTAGTTTTCAGCAGCCCTTTTCGTCACCCCGTGGCGGTTTCTATGGGGTTATGTACTCCTGTTGGTGCGCCACCTTCCACACCACAATGGCCTACTGGATCCGGCCTTCTTAACTCAACACGGCACCCTGCCAATTCTGAGATCACGTACTAATGTGGCCTCCTCCGCTGCGGTGCACTGTCGGCGTGCACCGCCTTCCGCATGCGCCATTGTTGCATGTCGTCGCTAGCCTTCCATCTGGTGGCCCCATGTCACCACAGATGTCCCATTCCTTAATCTTCGCACCACTCTAGTGTCTTCACGGGGTCAGATCTTCTGTCCCAGGTCATTTCACCATAGATCGAGGGCGCAACAACTTCTAGTTTATAATACATAAAAACGTGAAGAAAAATAGTTGGGGAGAAGAAAGTGTAAGAAAAGAATAAAGGATGGATCATAGTCATTGTTCATGTAAATATAGAATCATCCTTGTTAGATGGTTTAATGAGGAAGAACAAACCACATGAATCCCACTCCCTTCAATTTCTGCAAGTCAAATCTCATCCCGCAAGAACAAATGACCCACTGGTCAACCTATTAGTGGGTTCATCCGCATTTGTTGTTTAGAAATAAAGAACGGGGAAACCAAATAATAAAAAACAAAACCCCTACCTAGAGAATAGGTTCAATTAAAGTAAGTATTCGACTTTGTAGGTGATATGTCTGTGAAAGTCCTCGATATGTTGTTGAGGTTGAGATCTCTCAAAGAAGATGGGAGTGCTTGGAGTTGTTGGCAATCATCGTTCATCGTTCTCTGTTTTTCAACGGTGATCCTCTAGAGATTCAGAGTTATTTGCAAGATCCAAAATTGATCTCTAATTCCTATTATCCCATTAAATGTGGAAAATGCATCACAGTATTTCTGTTAAACAGAGTCCCCATAATTACATTGTATGATTTAGGAAACAGTGTTTTTGTTACTTTTCATTTCATCGTCGTTACATGGTTTCATTTATGGAATGAAATAGTCAACTCTTCACTGCGTTGCGGCGAAACAATTTTGAATAAAATAAACGTTTTAATTTTATTTTATTTTTCATTAAAATGTCCAAAAATTAACTTTTTACCTTGACCCACGCCAGTCGATGTTAGGCCCATTCGTAGGTAATTTCGTCATACTGGATGCAACGGTGCCCTCAAATTTTTAATCTGGGCATCCGTTTAGAGTTTTCCAAAACTGTGCATGTGTGCCATTTTAATTAACTAAAAAAATTTCAAATCTTTATTTCGGTCTCACCATTCCTCAGAATCAAGTTTCGTCATAGTTTCTAGTCTCAAAATAATCCCATATAATTTAAAACAATTTCATGTAATTCTAGGAAATTACATTACCCCCATCTTTAGGGCTTCACGTCCCTGTAAGCCAAAACAAGGGCTAAACAAAAAATGGGGGTACTAAGCACGAATATGAGACTCCCACTCCCAAGTAATCTCCTAGAGATTCCCATGCTACCATCAAATTCACACCAAGGTAATCGAACTTCCATAAAGGATCTGCTCCTATCGATCCTCAATCTCTATCGAGAACTCCGTAAAAGTCGCCCCATCAGCGATGTCCAGCTCGCCCCAATCAATGATGTGCGATGGATCATGCATGTACCTCATCAACTGTGTCACATGGAAGAAATCATGAACCCAATGAATCTATGGTGGAATATCTAGGTGGTACACCACCTCTCCAACTCTACTCATAATCTGAAAAGGGTCGATGAATCTTGGAGACAACTTGCTGCCCCATCCAAATCTTCGCAATCCCTATCGAGGTGAGACCCAAAGGAATACATGGTCTCCCTCCTCAAACTCCAATGGACTCTGTATCCTATCAGCATAAGATTTTTTTCTTCTCTATGCAGTCCTCATCCGCTCCTGGATGACCTATACTTTCTTGGTGGTAGCCCATACCAACTCTAGACCCATGAGTGCTAACTCCCCTAGGTCTCTCTAGTATAAAGGTGATATGAATGGTCACTCATAAAGTGCCACGGATAGTTACATACCAATGGTGGATTGGTAGTTGTTGTTGTACATGAACTCCACCAGTGGTAGGTGGTCCTCCCAACTGCGCTCTAAGTCCAAGATACAAGTATGAAGGATGTCCTCTAAAACCTGGATGGTCCTCTTTGTCTGACCATCTATCTGAGGGTGGAAATATGTGCTCAAGCGAAGATGAGTCATGAATGTCTCCTTCAATCCCTTCCACAACAGGGATGTAAAGCATGGGTCTCGATCTGGGACTATCATCGATGGGACCCCATGGATTCGAACTATCTCCTATATATAGAGGCGTCCCAAGCCCTCTACCAATCCCTACTCCTGGATGGATAAGAAATGGGTCGATTTGGTGAGTCAGTCAATGATCACCTAGATAGTATTGTGGCCCCTATATGTGCATGGTAATATTGTCACAAAGTCCAACAAGATACCATCCCACTTCCACTCTGGTACCTCAAGTGGTTGGGTCAAGCCTATTGGAACCTCGTGCTCTGCCTTCACTTGTTGAAAAGTGAGTCACTATGAAACAAACTTTGTCACTGCTTTCTTCATCCCCAACCACCGGTACTAATATTTTAGATCCTGGTGCATCTTTCCCACTCCTAGATTCACCAAAAAATGGGAGGTTTGGAACTCCCTCAAAACCTCCTCACGTGATTCCATTGGCACAATGGTGCGCCCTCTGAAAAGGGCGGCGTGCTCCCCACCTATCGAAAATCCATCAGGATCATATCCCGAGGATAACTGAGTACATCAAGTCTCATAGTCAACATACAAATTTTTTGCCTCCCTAACTTGATGAAAGAGTTGGGGTTGATAGTCATCAAATGAAGGTAAGCTACTCCATCATCATCCATGAAGGATGTCTTCATCATGGCTAACTACTCTGATGCCTCACTCAGTAAATGAAACTCGAATCTCCTACTGAGTGTGTTTGCTACCGCATTACCTTTCCTAAAAGTATAGAATATATCAAATTCATAGTCCTAAAAGAACTCTATCCATCACTGATACCTAAAGTTTAGGTCCTTCTATGAGAAGATATACATGAGACTTTTGTGATTGGAGTAGATGGTAAATCGCTCACCCATCAAGTAGTGCCTCCACATCTTCAAAGAAAAGACCACTACTGCTAGCTCCAGGTCATGGGTTGTGTAGTTCTGTTCATTTTGTCTCAAATATATTGAACCATAGGTTATCACTGCTTTCTCCTACATTAGAAAACAACCCATTCCGGTTTCTGATGCGTCGTAGAAGACTACATACCCAACTCCCTCCACTGGTAGTCTCAAGATAGGGGCACTCATCAGTCTCTGCCTTAGCTCATAGAAACTATTTTGGAACCTCTCCATCCACATGAATGGATTTCCCTTCTATGTCAAGGATAATAAGGGTGATGCTACCCTGTAAAATTCAAGCATGAACCTCTGATAGTATCTAGGAAAACCCAAGAAACTTTGTAGCTTAGTCACACTTCTGGGTGGCTCCCAAGAAAGTACCACCTCTATCTTTGATGGATCCACTGTAAATCCATCCTCCGATATAATGTATCCCATAAAGTGGACCTCCTAAATCCAAAACTGACACTTTGAGAGCTTCCCATAAATCTGGTGCTCTCAAAGTGTATTCGGGACTATCCGTAGGTGTGTAGCGTGCTCCTCCTTAGACACCAAGTACACCAGGATGCCATCAATGAAGACCATGATGAAACGGTCTAGGTAAGGCTTAAAGATCCTATTCATGAGTCCCATGAACACTTCTAGAGCATTGATCATGCTGAAAGGCATCACCAAGAACTCATAGTGGCCATACCAACATCTGAAGATTGTCTTCGGTACATCCTCATCTCGTACACAAAGCTGATGATATACTGATCTAAGGTCTATCTTCTAGAACCATCTCACTCCCTTTATCTTATCAAAGAGTTCATCAATCCTCAATAATGGATACTTGTTCTTCACGCTCACCTGGTTCAGGTGTTGGAAGTCCACGCACAACCTCAAACTCTCATCTGCCTTCTTGGCAAACAAAATTGGGGCTACCTAGAGTGAAATGCTAGGTCTCACAAAGCCCTTATTCTAAAAATCCTCCAGTTGTGCCCTAAACTCATGAAGCTTCAAGGGAACCATCTGATATGATGGTTTAGATATCGTTTCCATCCTGGGGTACAGATCAATGCAGAATTCTACCTCCCTGGAAGGAGGTAATCCCGAAGCATCTTGAGGAAATACCTCTTTGTAATCTTCCATCACTACAGGAAAGTGAGGACTCCTCTCGTATATCACACTAAGGGTGATGCTAAAAAATTTGTGAGTGATCGGTTAAACCCTCCTCTGAGAAAGTCCATCCTACACTGAAAAATATCCCTTCTCATCGATGAAGGAAAACCTGGTCTCATCCTCATGGACACACCGTACTTTACGCCTAATATAATCGATCTAAATATGAATTGTGGATAACTAGTTCATACCCAGGATGACATCTTAAGGTTTTGACATCACTACTAGGATATCCCATCTAAATCTCTCACCTCCAATAGTAAGCTGACACTACCGACACCAATGTGTAATCATCAAATCCCCTCTCATAGATGTATCTAATCATAAGGATCGATCCAACGGCTCCACCGGAATCTTTGAGCTCCGAACAAGGTTTGTGACAAGGAAAGAGTGACTAGAACCTATGTCTATAAGAACTGAAGCTAAGGTGGAGAAGACATAGATCATACCTCTAATCATCTCTAGAGCACCATGGTCATAGGATTCCATCACCTGAAGTCGGCCTCTCCCCTATCCACTAGATCCCAGAGCCCATAGTGAACCACGTGGGGGTGGTGGTGGTAGCACCTCGAACCTCCACCCATCGCCTGCCACTATGCTCACTCCCCGGTCATGTCTGCCTCCCTAAGGACCACCCTACTTGACCCTCTACCTCTGCCTCAGCGGTCCCTCAACCATTTTCTGATCATCTGCACGGTGAGTTAGGCAGTCACAAGCCATGTGTCCCTGCCCACCACACGAGTAGCACACCCTTCTCCTATGTTTACTCCCTCTACCCTACTAGCCTTGTACCACTGACCCTATGTCTTGGGGTCATCCCCTGAAAGGATTGACCCATTTGGGTCTCTATGTTAGTTGTCTACTACCCACTACTGAAGACTCCACCACCTGGTGTCTACTAGTATCTCATGTTATTGGTGCCTACTTGGCAAGGAAGCTCTCAATAAAAAGGGCTCGCTCTAGCACCCTAGCCTGAGTAGAGATGGTAAGTGATACCATAGACTCCCTGATATCTCAGCATAGTCCCCTCTCAAAATCCAGAGCCTGGAATAATGGGTCTCATACGATATCTATAGAGTATCAAGAAATCTCGGTGAATTTCATTGAGTAATCCTCCACTATCATGCCACCCTATTATAGATGCAATAGCTCCTATATGCGCACTGAGTGCAATGTAATTGGAAAGAACCCCTCCCTGAAGAGGTTATCAAATTCTATTCATGTGAGGATTGCCTCATTGTGTGTTTGGATCATTAAACTCCACCATCTTCTTGCCAAGCCCTGAAGAAGGCTCACGGTTAAGATTTCCATCTGGTCGAGGGGTGTCCTCACCAGATGGAGGACTCACACAACTGCCTTAATCCAATCCTCAGTCACCAAGGGGTCAGTCTCACCACTAAACATGGGAGTTCTATGCCTCTGAAACTCATTTAAGGCACTGAACCTATGTACATCCTATACTAGTAATGCTAGTAGGAACTGCTGATCAACAGGTGGTGGGAACACCGGTGCACCACCCAATGGAGCCATCTCCAGCACTGGTCCCTGAACAGACGCATCATCACTGGGTGTACCATCCTCGTGATCACGTACCAGAATCCAGGATGGATGTATGCATGGAGGCATCCTGAAATAGATCAAGATGAAAAACAGTAAAAGATTATACCTGGTGAGCTAACTCTTACTAAAAAGTACATGAGAACACTTTCAATTCCTATATGATGCATGCAACCAATGTTTTTATGTATCGAGTCCAAAAGCAGAATTCATGGACCTGGTGTATGGATACGTTGGTCGTCGCACCAACACTAGACTCCCTGAGTCTAAAAGTAAAACTCAAAACATTCAACATTGTTTCCCTAAAACAAAACAACAGACTCTTGGTCTTTAAGGTAGAACTGACCACCCTCTGATACAAATTTGTCACAACCTGTCCCCAGGGGCCCATTCTGCAACTACCCCAAGCCCACCTCCCAAAGGCCTGGGGCTGGTGACTGGCACCGAAGGTATCAACCAGCAAGTGGGAGGCATTTTTTGAGTACTTGTACACACGCACACTCACAATCTCATCCCATAATACTGAAAAGGAAAAAAATTATGCCACTAAGACAATCACAGAGAGTGTAACAGTACAAGATGAAAGAAAAAGGGGATAGAATACAAGCCCGAAAAAAAACTAAAAACAAGAAAGTACAAAGGTCTCTGAGTCATCCTTCTGTGGGAATACCCACTTTAAGGGTAGGTGTAGAGTAGCTACTGAAATACATATAACTACTCCACACCTGTCTGATCTCACTGGGAACTACCTAGTCCTGGACCACCAAGTTCTCCATCAAAGCATCGGTCATCTGCACAATACATGACATGTTTGGCTGAAGCCCGTGAAGGGGTGAGTAACACAATACTCATTAGGGACCCCAAACCACATAGAAATACCACAAGTGAAAAAGTACATACAAATCAAAGGATATCTCACGCAGGTATAATCTAAAGGAAGAAAAGAAAGACTAATAGTTTTAATGCATAACACCTTGTACTGCTGAAGTACTCATCCCTGATGAGTTCTTGGGGCTGCTAGATCACATATACCCGCTCTTCACAAGGGCCAGCTGGATCACTTAGACCCGCTCATCTATTAGTCCAACTGGATCACTTAGACCCACTCGTCTCTTGGGTCAACTGGATCACTTAGACCTGCTCATATATTGGGCAAGATATATCACTTATACCCATTCATCTCTTGGACCAGCTAGATCACTTAGACCCACTCATCATAGTATTCTCGATACAGCCAACCACAGGATTCCCGCTCGTGGCGCACTTGATTCCAGGAGATTCTATTCCTAAAGCCATTTGTTTCATCTAAACTTCCATGATAGTTAACTTAGTGTATATAAAAAGTACCACCATTTCACGAGGGTCCCAACGCAGCAAACGGATCATCAATCAAGCGTACGGTTTGGAAGTTATGCTCTTTTTACTGAAAATGGACTAGTTGGGTCTGGGTCTGGTCCTACCTAGTTGGACTGACCTGACCTGAACCGGCATGGGGGCCCACTGACCCATCCCGGTTCTAAATCAACCCGGTCTGGGTCCAACCCAAACTGACTGGGCCACAGGTTCGTCTCGCTGGAGAGGCCCGACCCGCTGTGAGCGGGCTGACTCGGCTCACTGGGACATTGTGGTGGTCGCCACATACACCCCTGGTCAAGGCGGTAGTTTTTCTATGTGACTGCCCAATGGTTTGCCTTGGGGCCCTCCTACCGTGGTCTTGTTGGACCACAACCCTCTGACCGTGAGATGTGGCTCAGTGTTGCGTCTGCCGAAGCCCCACCACCGGTAGTTTTCGGTGGCCCTTGTCACTGCCTCGTGGCGGTTGCTGTAGGATTCTACACTGCCACAGCACGCCGCTGGTGCGGCTCCCTCTACACCTCTATGGACTTCTTCGCCAGATAGGGCACCTCACCGACATCAGGATATCATACCTTCATGGCCTCCTCTGCTACGGTGCACCGCCAGCGCGCACCACATGTCGCCATTGCCTTCATCGCCAGCCTTCAAGCTAGTGTCCCCATGTTGCAACGGATGTCCCATTCCTTCATCGTCGCACCACTCTGATGTTGTCACAAGGTTATATACTCGGTCTCAGGTCATTACACCATGGATTGAAGGTGCAATGAATTCTCATTCATAAGCCACGAAGACACAAAGAAAAATAGATGGGGAGAAGAATTCATAGGAAAAGCATAAAGGCCGGGTCATAGTTGTTGTTTGTGTCGGCATAGATTCGTCCTTGTTAGATGGTATAACGAGGAAGAACAAACCACATGAATCTCACTCCCTTAAATTTCCATAAGTCAAATCCCATCCCATAAGAACAAACGACCCACGAATCAACCTATTATTGGGATGATCCGCATTATTTGTCTATAAATAATGAACGGGGAAACCAAATCATAATGAACAAAACCCCTACCTATAGAACAAGATTGATCGGAGGAAGGATTCTTCATTTTAGGTGATCCGTCCGTGAAATTCCTTGATCTGTCATCGAGGGAGATATCTCTTGAAGAGGAGGGGAAGTGCTCTAAGTTATTGGTGATTGTTGTTCGTTATTCGTCGTTTGTCAACGGTGATCCTCCAGAGATTTATAGTGGTTTTCAAGATCCAGATTTGATCTCTAATTCTTGTTATCCCATTAAATGGGGAAAAAGCATCGCAGTATTTTTGTTACGCTGTGTCGTTGTCGTTACACTGTTTCATTTAGAAAATAGAATTTCTATTACTTTGTGTTGTAGCATCATTATGTGGTTTTATTTATGGAATTAAATAGTTATCTCATCATTACGTTGTAGCGAAACAATTTTTAATAAAGTAAACTTTTGAATTTTATTTTATTTTTCCTTAAAACGTCTAAAAATTAAATTTTTCTCTCAACCCGCACGGTTCTAGGTTAGGACCATTCTTAAGTAATGTTTTTGTTATGAACAAAATGGTGCCCTCATATTTTTAATTCAGGCACCCATTTAGAAGTTTACAAAATTGCACTTGTGCGCCATTTTAATTAGCTAAAAAAATTCAAACCTTTATTTTGGGATCACTGGGTCTCAGAATCAAGTGTCATCTGAGAATATGGTCTCGAAATAATCCCATATAATTTAAAAAAAATACATGGAATTCTGAGACATTACAAAAATAACTATCGCAATATTCATCACTTTAAACCAAATTTTTAAAAATAAAATTTATATCAGGCACTTCATAATTCAATTTTACTTGTGAGGATGAATAGTAACAAATATAATAATCTTGAAATATAATTTCATCAAAAACCAAATCCACTAAGGTGTTTATTTGGAATAACATATATTAACTCACACAACACATTATAAAAAATCATAAATAACAATGATTAATGCATAGAGATGGTTTGAGGTTACCTTTCTAGCTCTAAATTCATAAAGGATTGATCATAGGAGGGGAAAATACTAGAGGTTTGACTAGATGCATATCCAAAAACCTGAAGAGACTTCAATGATTACCAGGAGGGTGGA
Source organism: Viscum album (assembly GCA_963277665.1). Taxonomy (NCBI): domain Eukaryota; kingdom Viridiplantae; phylum Streptophyta; class Magnoliopsida; order Santalales; family Viscaceae; genus Viscum; species Viscum album. The sequence goes on from OY728140.1 coordinate 863,155,427, forward strand.
TCGGATAGTAAAAATCATGGATGAATTAAAATACTTAGGGCTATTGTAGAATAGGGGGATAGGAAGAAGGTATTGCTTAATGAAATTTTGGAAACCCTATTACCATGGTTTATTAAAACTATAGAAATAGGGAACCTATAAACATGAGTTAGTATGTTAATGGTTTTAGGTATCCACTAGGATGGGATATATCCATGATCATAGTGGATCATGGACATGGTAGTTATGGGAAGAGGTTATATCCATGGACACAGTGGCATGTGGCTATTGATTTCCACCAGAAGGGCTATATCCATGATCTATAGTTGAGCTTGGATATAAACCCCTATATAGCCACAAACATGTTAACCCATGGTTATAGGTATCTGTATATTGAGGTAATTTATAGTGTTGTGTCTTTATTCTCATACAATCATCAAAATTCTTCTCCCAAACATGTTTCAAATTAGGAATATATATCATCACTTTAAGCTTTAATAGATTTTATATACTTTTATAATGAATGTGGCTAAGCCTTTAATTCCACAAAATATTCTTCTTTTATATCATGAGGAGACACGTTCTCTTCTTTCTTTTCACTAGGTATAAGTTTCCATTTGTTCTCTATAATTTTTTCAAAGTATTTCTAATGTTTTCTTTGATTAAGTATCATTATAAATTAAATGTAAATTCGAATCCCGAGTCACATAATTGACTTATACTTAGGAGATTATGTCGAATTCCATACAAATAAATCACTTATTTTTTTATCATTCATCTCCTATAAGCCTCACTTTTCCACTTCTTTTAATCTTCAATGCTCTATTACTTATAAAATGAAATTTTTTGTCAATATGACCTTTCATGTTCTTCAATAAATTCATGTTTTAGTTCATGGGAGATAAAAATCCACTATCATGAATACATTTGGTGTTGTTCTTTTTCAACTTAGAAAAATCAATACTAAAATGGATTTCTCTGTATTTTTTTCATTATATGAAACTTCTTTTTGAGTTGAGACAAGTTTCAATATCTCCTCATTTGCTTCAGTATGAGTAATGTAATATTCTTCTTCTTCTTCCAAAGGGTAATATTTTTTTCCTATAGAATAATTTTCTTCATTATAGCATCCATACATAGAATTCCATGGGAATTATTTTGAATCCTTTTCTTATAGTTAAAAAATTTATGAACAAAGTTAGAGTAATAAAAAATATTAGTAGAAAGAGCTTCTTTCTTGGGATAAAATATATTTCCTCATTTTACTTTGTTAGCTTTTGGGTGATTCTCCATTCAAATAATTTTAATATTTCTTTCAATAGTTCATGGTGTGCTCTAAATAGCCACAAAATTGGAAATTCATTAGGGGGTATATATTTTCCTCATTTAACCACATGTTTCCAGCCGCGAAATAGCTTATTGGTTTTTAGTAAACCAATGATATTTGTGAGTTATCTTTAACCTTTTTATTTCATTTCAACTTAACTCTAGTTATCCTAGTTATTTATGATTATCTATCAAGTCCAATTCCAAATTTACCCATGGTTTTTGGTGTTTGATCATTCAAAACCTTCTCAATGCTCCACATTCCACTTCTAGACCTTTCTTTCAACTCTTCATCAGATAATTTTTAAAAATAAATATTCTTATTTGAACTACTTGATTTCATTTCAATTCCAATAATCTTTCTTAATGTAACCACTTATTGTTCAAGAGTTTCAATATTATTTTATTTATCTTTGATTCAAGCATTAAGGTCATTTATTATCTTAAATTGTTCATCAATTTTCATCTTGAAATCTATAAATTCTCTCAGATATTCTTATTTAGTGAATTGATATTTCCTACCCTCTATAATTGATTAATTTCACCTTCGAGCTAATCAACATACTTTAAATACTCCTTCAGAAGTACACCCTCCAATTTATTTATTTTCCTTAGTTTTTTATTTATTTTCCTCAATCATAGAAATCATAGAATCCCATAAAAAAATTAAACACCATCTCACCTTCATAAAATCAACCATCATCATTATCCTCTTTTCACACTAATCACTTTTTTTGAACCTTCTTTCCATATGTATTTACATATTTAAAGTTTAATTTAGGGGGAAAATTTATTTATATTTTTTGTGGGTATTAAACCTTAATATATTAATTGAACCTACATAGAAATCCTAGTGCAATATTCTCAACCTTTATACATTTGAAACAAGAAACTGATAGTTTACTTTTAAACCTTTATTTTTCTTATTTGAATTTTCTTACCACAATTAATAAAAATTCATCACTTACATCATATTATCTATATATTATTTCATTAATATCAAGTTTATCCACAACCTTAAATTCCATATCCTTTTATTTGTGGATCGATGAAACTTCCAACTTCATATGCTTTTCATAATTCACCATCTTGCTATATAAATCATCAAGTGATAGATTTTTATGATTTTATTATTCAATAATTAACACTTTTGGGTAGAAAAAATGTAGAAATATTCTTAGAGTTTTATTCACAATGTCTATATCCTTCATCTCATCACCAATCCCATGAATGGATCCAACTATCCATCCAATTAATTTATTATTTTTAGATAAAAACACTTTAATATTTATTGGTAACTATATAAACCAATACTAGAAGCAAAAAAAAGATTAAAACCATAATATCCATAAATCCACTAATGTAAAACATGATTAAAACTCAAAATAAAAATAGAACAACAAGAATACACCTAAGAAAATAGTAGTAGGCTCCATAAGATGCACAGACTTGTACCAAGAGAAGTTTAAGCACCAACCTTTAACAATAATCTCTAAAAAAATACCCTATGTACATACATAATTTATTTATCCTTCCCTTATTATTGTTCACTGGTGATAGTGGTTCCACTAACTTAGTTTATAGTTCATTAATGAAAATTAAATCTTTATTAATTTTGAATAAAACCACTTTAAGGAAAATTGATAAACCAATCAGTATGAGATTATCCCAAAATAGAAAATATGTTTCCTTCCCAACACAATATTAAGGTGTTAGAATATTTTAATTGGAGGAGACTCCAGATGATGGGGAATTTTTCCCAGTTAGGATTCCCATATAAAAACTCTTCAAATAAGGAATACATAATTTCCTAGATCTTAATGAACTCCTCTATATTGATCTTCATTTTTTAAAATCCTAGAAGTAAAATTTTTTCTTGAGTATTAATCCATGTCATTTGTTCCTTGTAGAAAAAAATTACAACTCTATCCTTCATCTGTATTTGGTATTCTATGGATACTTTGATAGTGAATTAAAATTCCACTATTTTTTCATATAGTGCATAAAAATTATCATAACAAGAGATTTGTAAGTCACTTGTTCTTTTAAAGGTTCAAGTAGCTCTTCACTCTTAGATTTTTCAAAAAAAATCCTTTCTCCTTAATATTTCCTTCTTGGTTAAAACCATTCATTTCTTCTAGTAGTGTGTTTTCCATGGAAGCCTCCTGTGATGGGGGAAGATCCTAATATTTGGGAATCTAATTGTAACTTATACAATTCACAAGACCTTTAGTAGAAAACTAAATATGTTCCTAATCAAAAACACCCTTACATGTAGATAAAATTACCATAGTTTTTGGAATATATGAGTAGTCTTTACAAGACATAGTTTTCTTCCCATTATAAACTAGATTATCACCAACTTTGGTGTCCATTTTCTTTACTTTCCTCCTTACATTATGGCATAAAATTGATGGATACTCATCCACTTCATATTCTAAAGGAGTATGAGAAGTATGAGAAGGCTCAATTTTACCTTCCTAATACTCTAAATATTATCCTCTTTATAATACCTAGCCTTCTTAGATTTCCTTTTACCAATCCTTTTCTATCCCACAAAAACATCATCATTTGATTCCCCATAACTTAAATTTAAGAACCTATTTTAAAGCGTAGGGGAGGAAATACCCTACATCATAATAGTGGAATCACCTTTAACATGTTAGTTAGGTGCTGGAAGATGGATGGTGTACAGAACCTCATGTAGACCTAACCCCTTCTTGGTTTCCGTTTCCTATAAGACAAGGTTAGAGATTTAATCAACCTCACCAAAAACATCCCTCAACCCATTAAAATCATATACCAGGGAGGGATGAATTCCATTCTATGGTGGGATTGATATTTCATATATTCTTCCATTATATGAGCTCCAATTTTGAACCTCACATAATACATGTTCATCTAGGCTTACTAAGTTATAAGCCATAACATTTGTGTAGGATTTATTCCAATATGAAGAGTGACCCAAATAGGAAACATTAGTCTGAAAATTGTTCATTTACAAGAACCTTTTTGTTATGTATATTGATTTTATTAATATTTTCATAATTTTTATATACTCCCTTTACTGATTTTATATGAAATTTTCATAATTTGAGTGAAATATTAATGTATAAATATTAAATATAATTTTTGAGCACTATTTGAATTCATACAGATTCAAGTCTGTTTAATGTTTTAATAATAACTATCACCCTACTGATACAAATTGTGTTATTATGGTTTTTTAGGATTACTTATTCAATTTCCAATATATCATTATAAAAAATTAGTGTCCAATTCTTCCATTTGAAGGGTCATATGATCCTCACAAGAAGGCCCAAATAATTTGTGATAAAACAGGACCAACTATGAAGATTGAATTACTGGGCTCAATCTAGAATTCCAAATCCTTTAATCCTCCTCCAAAGGTCGTGGTACAATTTAATTAATCTTGGATAAAAATTTCAAATCCCAAATCCAAAGAAAAGGGGCCCAACTGATGAATTTAAACCCAACCCACCATTCTGGCTGGGAATTAAAATCCAGAAACTATTCATGACATTTCTCATGATCTAGTCATCCAATGAAGATGAGATTTTGTAGTGTGAAAGTGGAGATATAGGAGGCTGACTTTTTTTAATAAATAATTCGGATTTGAAGGAATATTCCTATTCAAAAACCCATTCACATTTCGACCTTCTGAAAATTATGGATTGAAATGGACAGATTAAAATTGTTTACTTCAACCACCATAACTTTGGATCTAAAAGTCCAAATTCCTCTAAATTTTTAGATTAGTCGGAAAAAATTATTCTATACAACTTTTAAGAATAAGATATCTCTATATTAGCCTGTCTGTATGGCCCAATTGTCGATGAAAGTGGAGGGTAAGTTTTGGAATGAAAACAGTCCAACCCTTGGGATATAAATACATTCCCCTCCTCTCCATCAAAAGGGTTGGAATTTCAGAAGAGAGGATCATATATTGGCATGACCAAAGCCTTTAAAAAGGCTTGGGAGGACCTTCCATACTCAAATTTTCACTTGATATACCTTTCCTCCTCTCTTTGTTTTCATTTACTTTTGTGTTGTTCTTTGTTTGTAATCGTGTAAGTGTTCATTTTTGTAATTATATTTTAATGCAAGTTTATTCTTATTAATCTATTATTCTCATAAACCTTTTGTTAAACAATATTAATGGTCTTAAAATAGTTTAAATATAGTTGAATCACCTTCCCTTATTTTTCTTTCTCATTCAATCTAAAGTCAGTACTTAATTCCCTTCACTGTTTGTGTGTGTGTGTTCAGCGCACAACTCTTTTCTTATCCCTTTATTTTTCTTCACTTATTAATTTATCATCATAATAATTATAACCATATTAATAATAATTTTAATGGGTGATTCAATCTCTCATTGGGGTGAGTTATAATTTAGGTATGTTAAGCGATTGAGATCTTTTTCCCGATGATTATTCTTTGAATTAACATTGTGTATGTTGGACTTAACATGTCATGGATTAATGACTTGTTTTGTTTAACGAGTGGTTTCCATGGATTATTGGAATAATAAATACACTACCATAAATAATATATTATTAATATTAAAACCCTAAGTTAAGTTAAGGCTTGGATTAAATACTTAACACTTAGGAATTCCAATCGACGTCAACTTGTGACATGGGTGTTAATTTAATGCAATATAAAGCAAAGCTAAAGGATATCACAAACTTAACTAGCTAATGATGAAATCACCCCAATATTTATCAAATTATTAAATCAATATTATCCAATCAACCATTTCAATTAATCTATGTAAACAACCCCCCCCCCCAATCAAAATACAATCAACTAAAAACAACCGACTATTAAAAAGTATCATCGCTGAGGATTTGACCCAAGTGTTGCTATACACATTAGTAGAGCATCAGAACCTTGAATGGTCGATAGGCAACAATTGGTCGTTCTTTAAAATGGTGTCGTTTCTGGGGATGGTTCATTAAGTAGTCATTTGTTTTTGGTTATTGTAAAAAAACCAAAAAAAACTAAATTTAAAAAAAAATTAAAAAAACACAAAGAAAAACCCACCTTCTCCTAAAAATCATAAATGGAAAAAAAACACAAAGAAAAATCCATCTTCCTCTTTCTTACAAAATATCTTTGAATTCCCTTTAGCCTCCCAAACAATCCCTCAAATTTTTTTGACCCTGAAATTGAGTGAACACTTTTCCAACTTAGAAGGAACCTTAGGGATAATAAAATAATTCAAGAACCATTCATTGTCTAACCAGTTGAATTAGAAATGGAGAATCCTGGGAAACAAACCCTTAAATAACTTGCTACCCCTGATATGAATTACCAACCACTTGGTATTAAATATCCAAACATATAGGATGAATTAGAACTCAAATCATGTTTGATTCATATTCTCCCTTATTTCCACGGGCTAGCCAGTGAAGATCCGCATCTTCATCTTAAAGAGTTCCAAGTGGTGTGCTCTACCATGAAGCTTCAAGGGGTTTCTAAGGAACAAATGAAACTCTGAACATTCACCGTCTCCCTAGATGACACTGCTAAGTCATGGCTTTACTACCTCCCTCCTGATTCCATAACCACATAGAATGACATGAAGCGACTCTTCTTAGAGAAATTCTTTCCTACTTCTCATACTGCTTATATCCAAAAGGAAATAAGCGGTATCTATAAATTCCAAAATGAATCACTCCATGAGTATTGGGAGAGGTTCAAAAATCTTATGGAAACCTGTCTGCATCACCAAATCCCTGACCAAATCTTGATTTAATACTTCTATGAGGGGTTATTGGCTATGGAGAGAACTCTCATTGATGCCTCAAGTGGCGGTGTTCTTGTTGATAAAACTTCTGCAACTGTAAGAGATCTCATAAGTAACATGGATGCAAACACACAAAAATTCCATACTCGACCACATTCTCAAGTCAAACAAGCCCAAGATAGTCAATTTATAGATCTGAACAAGATGACAGAGTGGATGAGTGAACTTACAGGTCTTGTGCGACAACTAGTTGTGGATTCCAAATCCCCAAACTCATCTTCTCCACAATCTATGTTCCCTGGACCTATCAAGAACTATGGAATTTTTACCTCCTCATCTCATCCAACTGACACATGTCCACAACTTCAAGTGGATCCCTCTAATTCATCCAGACCAATGGAGATTAATGCAACATATGATCAGTGGAACCCCAACCCTCAATAATCAATTCAGTTTGTTAAAAACTTCAACCAACCTCATTCTAAGCCCTTATCTTCTACATATAACCCTAACTTGAGATATAGAAATCCCATTTCTTGTCCCCCTCAATTCCATCCTCAAAACCCAAACCAGTTTCAATATGGTCAAGGTGTTGGTAAATTCCAACAACCTTACCCTTTTTTTCATCAACCTCAAAGGAACAATCCTCCTCATGGATTCCACTATCCTAGTTTTAACACCCCAAGCTTTCACAATACGCTTCTCTTTCAATAATGCAATAGCTTGCATTGTACGCAAGTTCGAGATTCTAACACACCGCGACCAATCAAAATAGTTGTTATGAATAGTAATACCCACTTTTTGAAATTATATATATTTTATATTTCAAAATGGACTTCATTTTTGGATTCAAAATATTGAAATTAGCCTATGTTGAATTTTTGGTATTTTTCTGAGAACTTCTAATTTTTTATGAATAGTGAAAAATACTTAAAAACAAATTTTTTAATCAAAATAATTTATAGTGATAAATTATACTATTGAGTGGTTTTAAATTATAATTAGAATATATTTTTACCATTTTATCCAACGGTGGTCATTAGAATTAATTTCACTTTGAAATTGGACATAAACAATTGTCAATCTTTTGATATATATTGTTTCTTAAAAACACGCTATTTGTTGTGACAGCGGGAATTAATTATAAAATTAATTAATGAAACTTATGTGTTTAGAATTTTGTAAAATATGCATCATTTTTGAATTCGTAATATCAATTATAGCTTAGGGTGAAATTTTGGCATTGTTCTGAAAAACTTCAATTTTTTGATAAATAGTGAAACCACTAAGTGGTAGTTAAAAAACTGATTTTTCGTTTAAATGAAACATTAACACTTCTGTGATTTGATTTTCAAAACTCTGACATACATGGTTGTCATTATGAAGTAAAATGTGGTTCAATGGGATTAAAATAATTTTTTTGGTGAATAGTAACTTTTAAGTTTTATTAATCGCGATTAAAGGTAATTAGTGAAATTTAAGGTAAAAATAATATTATAAAAATATGAAAATATCCTTACACTTGTCCTACCCTTATTGGATGATTCATGGTAGACCAATAAAATCCATGGGTCAACTTGGGGACCCCCATGGAGCCACTTGGGTAAGAAAATGACATTAATAACTTTTTATTTAAAGTAAAAATAAAATCGTCACAGACATGTGTTGTTTTACTAAAACAATTATTACATGGGGTTATATAAGTTAAATTTTCAACTATAAATATTAATTTTAAATCTAAAAAGATTTCCTACATCATGATATTTTTTTTATAATTTTTAGACATTAAATAAATTAAATTTTCTATGACACCATGATGATGCAGCGATTACCTCATTAATTAACGATTTAAATAAAATGAAAAGATAATGTAAAATCTAAGACTAAAAATTGTCAAAAACCTATTGGATGAGAATATTTAGAACCCTTATCATCTTATCCTAGAAATATATAAGTTTGGGACCTTTAAAATCCGAAACTCATTATATAATAAAGTAACATTTCATGACTTTCCAAGAGTGCCCCTCCTCTCCTCTTATAAAAGGCCCCCACCTCTACCACCTTATTCACACCATAAAATCCATTTTGCTCTGACAACCTCTACCAAAATACTCTATCAAATTCCCTCTATTACTACTAGAAGCCTCACTTTGGGCAGAAGTCTTCCCAAGGAAGCCTTTGGCTCAAATCAAAAAGAGTTACCAGATTTTAAGGTAATGTCTTCTCTTATGTTCTTTTGTTTTATTTTGCTTCTCCAACCCCTTAAACTCTTTTTATTACTTTATTTTGTAACAACACCGGTATCTTAAATATACTAGGATGTTTTTATGATATGGATTCGAGATACACTTACACATACCTTCGTCTAATGGTTAAAGAACATACTGTTTCTGTGGGTGGCAAATTACTGCCTCACGAAACGATGATTGTTCAATCTTCTTTTAACACCTCTCATGGTGGCCATTATGATGACACTATTTCTATATATGATATATATTATTTTTATGTTTTCCTTATGCTTATGTATTTTTTATTTATTCAATACCTTTATGATTTCCATTATGGGTAAACACGATAATTTCATTTTAGGAAGTGCGGACTACCGCCCCCTCAAAGTGATTTGAATCGTTAATTACATATGTGGGATGTATAAAGTATGGAGTAAATGATATTATATATAATATTATACTGGAATTATAATATACCTTTATATAATTATGATTTCATTCCATTAAATATGAAATAGAAATGAAAGTAGCATTCATGCGTACGTACGGCTTACCGTCTTCATGAACGGTGCATTTCATTTCTTACCTCTAAATGTTATATAATGTTATAAATGCATGTATATACTGGATATATATGATATATATGATATATACATCATGAATATAATATTGAAGATAATGGATATTCTACCACATAAATAACTTGTAATTATAAGAAGTTTATTGTTGACTCAAGTACCAAAGATCGAAAAAACGACCGTTATTAACATAAATAATTACATAATGTTCATAACATGGTAATAAGTGATATAAAAGTAATAATGAAATTAAAAAAGGTTTTTAAGCAAGTAGAAATTAACTCTAGTTTATTATTCAGGAGATTAAAGAATGATCGAGTCAAGTCGGACACGAGGTAAGGGAACTTCTTAACCCAATTTCCGTTCTTTGAGTTAATCTCATACTTTCAAATTATGTCATGATATTATTATGTCTTATCTTGTATTTGTACTTTATTTATGTGTACTTATAGTGGATACACATAATAGATCTATTTTATTTAAAAAAAATGATCTTTGCAAGGTACTTCATCTCAATATCCTTTCATTGAGGCATATTTTGTTTTATACACAACTTTCCTTTATACGGTGTATAAACCCCTTTGACTTTTACTTTTATTCAAAAGGAATATTTTTATACGAAGTGTTTTTACTAAACGAAAAAAGGAATGTTTTGTCTTACGTATGCGGCGACAACGACTTCTCCACCGTCGTGACCATTATGTGAGTTTCGGCTTCCTCTACAAGTCACAACTTTTTTTAAATAAAAAATAAATACAAAGTTTTAATTTTCTTTTATTTTGGTATTGAAAATGGTTTTTAAAGTGTTTTCTTATTATATCAATGTTTTGTATTGATATATTGTGATTGAAATGTGGAAATTTTATGTTTCCTTTATGCATGTTTTATGTGATATGATTATGTTATGGTTTATGATATGATTAAACCTGTTCATATGCGGAATACATTGGACTTAATAAGTGACGGTTGGAGCCCGCTATAGCTCCTCGATGCATCGGTAGGTATCATGAGACAAACTAGTGTCTTGGAACGAGGCCTTGACAAAATCTTATTTGTAGTCTTGGCACGAGGCCTTGGCTATGTGGTTATGATAGTCTGGCATTAAGCATTCCATAATTATGAAAGTGGTTATTGATATTGCATGTGATTATTCGACTAGTAGAATATCCATGTGAATAAGTAAATGGAATTATTTCATTTTATTTTTTCCATATTATGCTGAAGTTCAAGTTTAAAAGGCTTTTGTTTTAGTTATACATTGCCTTAAATGTTTATGTTTATTTATGAAAGTTTCCGCTGTATTGTTATCCTTACTGAGCATCTGAGCTCACCCCTTTCAATGTTTTAATTTTTCCAGGATGTGATGAAGTATATTATGAATGACCTTCAGGGATAGTATGAGGGGATATGAAGACATGATTTTTTTTTTAGTTTTGTTTTACTTTATGATGTAATGTAAGACTTATGAATGCATCTAGTGTTTCCCAGACTACTAAACTAATCGGTCTTTCGAGACTTGATCTTTTGTGATCATGTCAATGTTACACAATAATGCATCGACTCTAGGTAACTGGGGTTGGGGCGTTTACACTAGTGAGACTTCCCAATTCCCAAAACAATACAATCACTTTCCCAAGAACCAAAATCAAGGTAATCCCAATCCGGGAAAAGTATCTTCTTCCAAGAAACCATGGGAAAGTGCAGTGGATGATCTTTCATCTAACACCCATTCCAACCTCAAAAACATTAAAACATAAATTGTTCAACTTGTATCCCAACTAATCCAACAACAACAATCAAATTCTTCCCAAATCCCAGCTCAACCATTACCTAAACCCAATGGTAATGTAAGTGAAATTGCACTTAGATCGGGGAAGCAAATTTCTATGCCTCAAGATAAGTCCTCCAACTCCCCTTTAAATGTTGAACTAGAAAATGAAAAGAAAAAGAACCTTGAAAAGGAATTTGAATCCATTACCTTACCTCATTTCATTCCACTTAGGAACCCAATTCATTTTCCTCAAGATGTTTCTAAGCCAAATAAGTCCTTTGAACCCGATTCTGAAATGCTCTACATGTTTAGATGTGTTTAAGTCAACATTCCCCTCTTAGATTCCATAAAACAAATCCCTAAGTATGACAAGTTTCTTAAGGAACTATGCACCCACAAGAAGAAACTTAGTACCTTATAAAATGTTTCCACCCAATATTTTATTCCCATAAAGTGAAAAGATCCAAGGACCTTTATGGTTCCATGCCAAATTGGAAGTTCCAACTTTAATGTTACACTCATATACTTAGGGGCCTCAATTAATGTAATGCCCAAATCCATATTATCCAACCTTGGTCTTGGTCCCTTACAATCAATTGGTGTTGTTATTAAATTGTCCAATTGAAACACTGATAGTCTTGAGGGTATAATCGAGGATGACCTTGTTCGTGTGAATGATCTTATCTTCCCTGCTGATTTCTATGTCCTTGACATGGAAGGTGAGACGAACTCTTCTCGATATCCCCTAATTCTAAGAATACCATTCCTAATGATAGAAAGAACCAAGATTGATGTTTTTTCAGGCATCTTATCCATGGAATTTGGTGACCAACTGGTCAAGTTCAACATTTTCCAAGTCATGAGATACCCATCTAAGGATCACTCTGTATTCCCAATCCATGCTTCTGAGGACACTTTTGAGATTCAATTGAACCACATTCCATCATGTTCATCATTTTATAATGATAAAGGATCTTGTCAAATATGCACCATGATTAAAAAAGTCATAAATGGTGAATTTGATATGGACCTATCATTAATAAACTCTATCAATCTAGAGGATCTTGAAAACTCTCTTGAATCCCACATCAACTCTGATCTCTACTGCTCCACCTTGGACAGTATTAAGGATAATGAATTTGAAGCAATTGAAAGCCCTTCCTCTATTCCCGAGTTGTCTAACCCATAAATTAAAGATGAGACTGATCTGAAACCTATTTTTGAACACCTAAAATAGGCATTCATTTTCCATGATCACTCTTATCCTATCATTATCTTCACTTCACTTACCAAAACTGAGGAGTCCAAACTTGTTCATGTGTTAGAGGAAAACAAAAAGGCCTTAGGCTGGACCCTAGATGACATACCAGGAATCAACCCTGCCCTTTTCATGCATCACATCCATCTTGAGGAATCATCCAAACCAATTATAAAACCACAAAGAAGACTCAATCCACTCATACTTGAGGTAGTTAGGGAAGACATCACCAAGCTTCTTCAAGCTGGTATTATCTACCCAATTTTCGATAGTGAATGGGTTAGTCCAATTCAAGTTGTACCTGATAAAGGAGGGATAATTGTTGTCACAAATTAACATGGAGAGGTAGTCACAACTCGAGTAAAGAAAAAATGGCATGTTTGCATTGATTACTGAAAATTGAATGTTTAAACATGAAAATATCTCTACCCACTTCCATTAATTGATCAAATTATTGAATGATTAGCCATAAATTCACACTATTGCTTTCTTGATGGATACATAGGCTACTTCCAAATCCCAATAACACCTCAGGACTAATAAAATACTTCTTTCACTTTCCCATTTTGAACATATGCATATAGAAGAATGCATTTTGTCCTTTCCAATGCTCCTGCAACATTCTAGAGGTGTATAATGAGTATCTTTTCTAAATTCATTGAACACTGCATGGAATTCTTCATGTATGACTTCACCATTTATGGTGATTCATTTGAATATTGTTTGAATTCACTCTCTCTAGTCCTCTAAAAGTGTGTCAAGTGTAACCTTGTGTTAAATTTTGAAAAATGTCACTTCATGGTTGAAAATGGGATTGTTCTAGGGCATATAGTTTCAAAAGAGGGTATTGAAGTTGATCCTACCAAAATTGAAGTGATCTGATCACTTCCTGAACCCACTTCTATTTGAGACATCCGTTTATTTCTAAGTCATGTCGGTTTCTATCATCGATTCATCCATAAATTCAGTAGGATTTCCCTCCCACTCACTTGGTTGCTCCAAAATGATTTCACTTTACATTTTGATTAGGTTTTCAAGAGATCCTTCATTGAACTCAAAAATACTCTTACATATTCCCCAATAATCCAACCCCCATATTGGTTCTTACCCTTTGAGTTTATGTGTGATGCTTCTGATAGATCCATTGGGGTTGTTCTAGTTCAAAGAAGAGAAAAAATTCCTCATGTCATCTATTATGCCTCAAAACATTGGATGAAACTCAATCTCACTACAATTTCACTAAAAAGAATCTTTTAGCAGTTGTTTTTTCCATAGATAAATTTTTTCCCTATCTCTTAGGTTCCAAAATCATCATCTTTACAGATCATTCTGCTATAAAGTTCTTACTCAAGAATAGTGATTCCAAACCGAAGCTAATAAGATGGATCCTAATACTCCAAGAGTTTGACCATGAAATCAAAGATGGACCAGGAAAAGAAAACCATGTGGCTAATCATATGAGTAGAATTTCTAATTCTTCTCATTTTAAAATCATTTATCCTGAATTCCCCACTGAGAACCTTTCATCTCTCACTCCAAAAATACCATGGTATGCCCCAATTGTAAATTACTTAGTTTCTGGTATTTTCCTGAAATTTTTTTAAAAGAACAAAAAATGAAGTTGAAAAGTGATTCAAAATACTATTTTCGGGAAGAAAATAAACTTTGTAAAACTGGGCCAGACATGGTAATTAGGAGATGTGTTGATGAAAATGAACATTCTTCCATCTTATACTTTTTTCACTCACTTCCTAGAGGTGGACACTTTGGACCACAAAGGACCTACAAAAAGGTCATAGACTCTGGATTCTGCTGGCCTTCACTCTTCAAGGACTCACATGAGTTCTTTCAATCATGCCCACTTGCCAAAGGTTTATCATAATTTCAATGAGAAATGAAATACCCCAAAATCCTTTAATTTTCTGTGAGATCTTCGATGTTTGGGGCATTAATTTCACTGGACCATTCCTCCCCTTCCAATCGATTATCATAGATTCTTCTTGTGATTGATTATGTTTCTAGGTGGTACAAGGCCAAACCCACTAGAAAGGATGATCCACATACTGTTAGTGATTTCCTAAAGACTCACATATTCCATCTATTTAGAACACCACATGCCATGATAAGTGACTTAGGAACCCATTTTTGTAATAGAAACATGGAATCTCTTTTGAAAAATAATGGTGTTGTACATAAAAATTCAACTTCATATCACCCCTAAACAAATGGAATGGCTGAACATTCTAATAGAGAAGTAAAAAAGAGTAATTGAGATAATTGTTAAGCCTACTAGAAAATATTGGCCTGAAAGACTTGGTGAAGCACTTTGGGCTTATCAAACTTCCTATAAAACACCCATTAGGATGTCTCCTTTTAGGCTAGATTTTGGTAAATCATGTCATTTTCTAGCTGAAATCCAACATAAGTCATTTTGGGCTGTGAAAACCTATAATTTTGATTGTGAAAAATCTGGTGAAGAAATATTGTTGCAATTGGATGAACTGGAGGAGCTTTGAATTGAATCCTATGAGAATTCCAATATGTACAAAGAAAAGGATAAGGCACTCCATGACAAACACATCCTGAGAAAGGTATTTCATGAAGGTGAAAAGGTAATGATATTCAATTCTCAATTTCAAATTCACCCAGGTAAGCTTAATTCTCGTTGGGAAGGTCCTTTTGTTATTACTAATGTTTACACATTTGGTGCAGTGCAATTCCAAGACCCCTCTTCAAAAAAAACATTCACAGTTAATGGACATCAGTTAAAGTATCACCATGAGAGGACACACAATCCTGTAACAACATCAACTTCCATCGGATAACCAACTTATGCCGCAGACCCACAACTGGATGGGGATGGCAACCCACCAAATCCAAAATAGGGGCACCTATTTCCCTTTAACTCCTCTTCTCTCTCTCTCTCTCTCTCTATCTATCTATCTCTCTTTCTTCTTCTTCCTCCCTTCTTCTCATTTTTTTACCACTTTCCTGATCACACTTTTTTTTATTTACTCTTCCTCTTTTGTGTGGGTGTGTCTTTATAAAAAATTAAAAAAACCTAAAAAACTAAAATAAAAAAAAATTAAAAAAATATAAAAAATAAAGAGTTATACTTACTCACCTTCCAATTTTCAAATTTTTTCCCACAATTTTGGGTAGTCAAAAGACATGGTTTCATCTCAAAAATTTTGTGGTTTCTTCGTAAATTTGGATAAATAATATTGTGTCAAAACCAATAAATTTTTAATGATCAATTTTTTGATTTGGAAAATGATTATCCCAACCTATGAGGAACAATTTTTTCTTTCATGCCAAGGCCACCTATGGTAATATTTTCAAAATGTGTGTTTTTCACCCCCATTTGTGAATATTTAGTTTGTGGACCTTAGATCTGAATTTCCTACTTTAGTGTGCATTAATATGATAGAGGCATTTTCTGAACCTCATGAGAATCAAAAAAAAACAAATAGTCTCTCATTAACCATACATTAATCCTCCTTTTGAAAGCCCCTTAAATACTATGAAAACCTTTTCCTTTTTATCCACATTACAAGCTTAATACCTTATCCCACCCAATATCAACATGGATTTTCATTGCATAATTTTTTGAAATTTAAGTGTGGGGGGAATGGATTTCATTTTTGGTTCCCTTTTATTTGTTTTCAACATGTTATCATATGATTAAGGTCCATCATCAATTTTAGTGCGTGGGAGAGGTTTTTTATTCAGTGGGAATGTATATATTTTTATCTTGTTCAAATAGTATTGAAAAGTGTTCAAAAAAATAAAAAAAATAAAAAAAATGAAAATAAGAATGGATTGTGTCTTGGGTGGGTCAAAAATAAATCTTCCTCAACCTTTGATATTGTTGTAACTATTACAATTAGTATCATGAGGAGATCAAACATGGGTTGGGAGATGATTTTGAGATCTGTTTCAAGTTCAACTTTTGAAAAAAATACAAAACAAAAAGAAAAAAAAGAACACTTATGTCATTGGGAGAAGTTTCATGGTCTGTAAATATTTCATCTTCTCATCCACTTCAATTTTCCTTCCTATTTTGTATATTATTTTACATTTTCATTCCCTTTTAAATATGTGTTTCCATCTCCTTTCATGTCTCTTTTCAAAAAAAAATTACATTGGTTTTTCCATGTTGGTGTTTTACCCTCTTTTTCCTATCTTTTGGATATCATCTTCCTACCATCCTATAGCCACAGAAAAACTCCTAAAAAGACCTCTTGATTTTTGATCACTTTAGTATAGGTAATGGAAGATGAGATATCTTTAAAACTCTAAGATTTTCAATTTTGGTTGGTGAATGAGTGAACCTTCGGAAATAAATTTTTATCATCTTGAGAGGAGTAAGTTTTGTGTGCCACCATTTTCCATTTATAAATTTGAGCATGAAAAAAAGAGTTGTTTTTGGAACATTTTTTCTATAAAAAATTGAGGTGGAATTCAATATGTATGAATTAAATAGTATAGACCTCCCCTGAGTGGGAAAATAAAATTTTAATATTTGTTGGTGGGTGAAAATGATTTTGTCGTGTTTTTATATTTGTTGCACGTGAGGAAATGAACAATACTAAGTGTGGGTGAGTTTATGTTATTAATATTTTCATAACTTTTTATATACTCCATTTACTTATTTTATATGAAATGTTCATAATTTTTGTGAAATTTTAACGTATAAATATTAAATATAATTTTTGAGCACTATTTGAATTCATCCAGATTCAAGTTTGTTTAATGTTTTAATAATAAATATCACCCTACTAATCCAAATTGTGTGATTATTGTTTTTTATAATTCCTTATTCAATTTAAAATATATCATTAGAAGGAATTAGTGTCCAATTATTTCATTTGGAGGGTTATATGGTCATCACAAGAAGTCCCAAATAATTTGTGATAAAATTGGACTAGCTATGAATATTAAATTATTGGGCTCAATACAAAATTAAAAATCCTTTAATTCTTATCCAAAGGTCTGGGGATAATTAAATTCATCTTGGATAAAAATTTCAAATCCCAAATCTAAAGAAAAGGGGCCCAACTTATGAATTTAAACTCAGCCCACTATTCTGGCTGGGAATTAAAATCAGGACATTATTCATGACATTTCTCATGATATAGTAATCCAATAAAGATGAGATTTTGTGGTGTGAAAGAGGAGATTTATGTGGCCTAATTTTTGGAAGAAATTATTAAGATTTTAAGGCATATTCCTATTCAAAAACCCATCCACATTTCAACCTTATGAAAATTATGGATTGAAATGGACAGATTATAATTGTTTACTCCAACCACCATAACTTTTGATCCATAAGTACGAATGCCTCCAAATTTTGAGAGTAGTAGAAAAACATTATTCTATAAAACTTTTAAGAATAGGATATATTGAGATTTGGCTTTCTTTATGGCCCAATTGGCAATGTAAGTGGAGGGTCAGTTTTGGAATGAAAATAGTCCAACTCCTAGGGCTATAAATACATCCCCCACCTCTCCATAAAAAGGGTTGTCATTTAAGAAGATAGGAGCATATATTGGAATGAAAAAAGCCTTTAAAAATTATTGGTAGGATCTTCCATACTCAACTTTTCACATGATATACCTTTCCTCCTCTCTTTGTTTTCATTTACTTTTGTGTTGTTCTTCATTTGTAATCGTGTAAGTGTTTGTTTTTGTAATTCTATTTTAATGAAAGTTTATTCTTCTTCATCTATTATTCTCATCCATATTTTGTTAAACAGTATTAATGGTCTTAAAATAGTTTAAATATAGTTGAATACCCATCCATTATTTTTCTTTCCCATTTAATCTAAAGTCAGTATTTAATTCCCTTCATTGTTTGTGTGTTTGTTCAGCGCACAACTCTTTTCTTATCCCTTTATTTTTCTTCTCTTATTAATTTATCATCATAATAATTATAACCAGATTAATAATCATTTTAATTTCTGATTCAGTCTCTCATTGGGGTGAGTTGTAATTTAGGGATGTTAACCGATTGAGAGCTTTTTCTCGATGAGTATTCTTTGAATTAACATTGTGTTTGTTGGACTTAACATGTCATGAATTAATGACTTGTTTTGTTTAAAGAGTGGTTTACATGGATTATTGGAACCATAAATACACTACCATAAACAAGATATGATTAATATTATAACCCTAAGTTAATTTAAGGCTTGTATTAAAGCCTTAACACTTGGGAATTCCAATCAACGTCAACTTGTGACATGGGTGTTAATTTAATGCAATATAAATAAAAGCTAAAGGATATCACAAGATTAACTACCTAATGATGAACTCATCCCAATATTTATCAAATTATTAAATTGATATTAATCAATCAATCATTTCAATTAATCTCTACAAACAAACCCCCCCAATCAAAATACGATCAACTAAAAACAACTGACTATTAAAAAGTATCATCGCCGAGGATTCGACCTGAGTGCTGCTATACACATTGGCAGAGCACTAGAACCTTGAATGGTCGATAGGAGACAATCAGTTGAGATTTCTGATCTATCAACATCTCCCTCCTTTTAGGCCTCCACTTCATTCATGTTCATAAATTATGTGTGAGATTCATCTTTTTTCCTAAGATCCAAGAAAGAGTTAACATTGTCACAAGTTGGAGACAAAGGACTAGATTGAACGACTGATAGAAATCTATAGTAATGTTAAATTTAAACAAAATTATTACAAATAGAGAATAAGTATAACCAATTTTCAAAGACCACCGCTTTCTTGAACTAATACTCATTTTCAATCTCAATCCACACAAAACTCACCATAGGTTTCAAAATATCTATTTCAATGAAAATGTGGAGAGAAATTGGATAGTAGAGGGACTAGGATCTATCATCAAAAAAAATCTACTTTCTAAACTACTAATAATCTTGATTATTGAAGGGTTTTGAAATTTTAGACGAAGCTCAGAAAAACTAACCCAAAGCGGAGCTGGTGGAGAATCATGATTCCAAAGAAAATCATAGGATCACCAAAAATGGGAGAACAGGAAGTCATTAAAGGAATGATTTCAATAGTACTATCCAAGGATCAGATCTTCCTCTGACTATAAGTGAATGTGGATATCTTAGGGATTAAATATTATGATGACTAATTTTTCCTTAAAATCCCATGAATCAATTATGGACTGATTGAATGAATCAACTTAATGGTGATTCCAACAAAAATGTGCTACTAGAGAGAAGCTGGGATAGACTAAGGCCTATATGAACTGTCAAATGGAAATAAGGAGTGAAGGAAAAAACTTAGTTGAATAAAGGGACCTTTGGGTAGAGTTTTATAATAGGGAAGTGTGGAAGAGAGTACGGGACTATAAAATCATAGAAATGGTGAGGTTCATAGAATCCCTACCCACTCTCTAGAGGGGGAGGGATAGTGGTGATAACTATCATCATGATGACATGGGAAACCTAGGTGAGAGGAAAAATGGTAGTGTTCCTTCCTTATAATTGTCCCATGAATGGATCCAACAATCTTAGTGATTCGGTTTAAAAATCCATCATTGTTTTCATTGGAACACATCTTTAAATCATCAAACTTATTCTAAATAACCTATAATTTTTCAACATCACTCTGTTTTCACCTTTGTAAATATTGGTCAATTTATCTTGTATAGATTTATTAGATTTTTAACTTATCACTTTCATATATATTTAATTTTATAATTCTCTAGATAAATTGTTTTGTACCTTTGAATAAACTTTGAGAAATTTTCTTTCTACTTCAATCACAAGTAACTCTGTATCATCACCCACATATATTTCATGAATAAAATTTAGAAAAGAATTAAGTCTAATAGATTTTAGATGTGCCTCATTTTATTTTTATAAATATTATTATTTCACCCATAGAAGAACGAAACACCTTTAATGTTGAATAAATTCTCTGTATCAAAGATCTTTCTTTTATAGATTCATCAATATAGGATTTGTGTCACTTATACCACTTATTATAACCATGGTTTCCCAAAAAATCCCTAAGATATACTAAATTAGGGTGTGATATTTTCTTCATGATACCCAATAGATATTTTCCTCATGTGGGAAAGAACATGTTTATCTTATCACAAACTTCAAGTGCACACCCATACAACCAAATATTGAAAATAAATACATAAAAATGATGATTTTACTTGGTTTACCTATAAATTATAGTCCAATGAGAATAAATCGATGGTTTTTTATGTACCAGATAAATCAAAATGCACCATTGTGATTACAAGTGTTTAGGAAAGGCTTTTTGTTATCCAATTTTCACTCCCTCAACTCATCACTCTACACACAACTTCAAGACAAGGAACATAAAAAACATTGATACATAGGTTTCTCATAATGAATATTTAGAATATGTTTAAACACAAAATCAAAAAGAGTATTTTTTTGTGCTTCATATTCCTTGAACAAGTTCGGATCATCAATGATGATCAACATAATAACTCCTCACTCTAAAAAATATATAGATTTAGCAATGATCTAAATTTTTTATCAAAAAACCCATATCACATAAAAATATTTAAATTTATTATAATATTAATAATTTATATTTAAAATCCATCCTTCTTATAATTCTATATATAATCCTCAAATTTCCCCTTAAATTAATTCATTAAAGACAAATTAAAGTATCTAATAAAATCCATATCACATCCATAATTCCAATTAGTCTGAATATTTAAAATTTACACATCTCCATTCACTATGGATTGTACATGTTCTCATCATCACATGGTCTTTAACTATCTTGCACCCTAATTCCTCAAACCACGAGATATGAATTCAAAAGTTTGGAATATTTAGGCCATGTAAACTTTTGAAAAATATCTGTATCACTAGCCATTATGGCATGTTTTCCTTTATACCATGACATAATATATATGATCTCAAACCCAGAAATTCCTTGCTTCATATTCATCAAAATGACATATTTTATATTTTTCACTAAAAATGGATTGTACCATGCCTATAAGCATTCAACCCATTTTAGTTGGGGATCTTTCCAACAGCTGCGATATAGTTTGATCCAGTTCCTTATTTTATCATCTCATACATGAACCATGACTACAAGATCCCCATTCGGTATATTCAACCACCACAAGGACATCCCCATTTTTTAACCAATAATGTATTTAACCATGAAATAATCAAGCATCTTGTGGCTAACATATATTTTTTTAGAAAAAATGACTTTTACCATGGTTGTAGGCTCCATCCTTCATTATGTTATTCTCTATAAATAAACTTGTGTTACAAAAAACTAAAACATGAATAAATTTGGTTCCAATAATTATATATATATATATATAAGTTGGGGTGTATTCGAACTTTTTTGTACATGAATAATAAATGAATAGATTTTAGAAACCCAATTAATATTCAGTGTTGACCCATATTATGTGATGATGATATAATATAATATTACTTTCAAAAAAATATTATATATTTAATATTATAAAACAGTGATTATTATATATATATATATTATTTTAAATAATTATATTTTAAAACCTCATTAATAAACATGTTGGGTTTCAAGTAGAGATAATTTAAATAGACTCAGTAAAATAATTTTTTTAAAATAAATAAACAGGTATAGTCAAGTTATGGGCCATAATATATTTCATGTTCTTATTAAAAATACCCACCCAAACCTACTAGACCTATTTGAGTATACCAAAAATGATAATCCAACCATATCTTGATTTAACACAACCCACTGTGTAAAATCAATAAATACATATAATTATGAACCAAAATCAATCATGTGTTTTGGTGTAATTAAAGTTGATTCGTGTTTATAAAATATATTATTCAAACTAAAAATACATATAAAAATTAAATTTCAACAATTTAATCAAACATGAAAGAATATTTTTTTCAAACTTGATCTCAACTCAAATTTTAAATCCAAATAATTTATGTTGATAAATTAAACTCTATTTTTAAAATAAGAAAATAAAATATTAAAAATATTAAAAATTTAACAAATTTTAAAATAATAAATATAACTCCAATCCAAATGAAAAAATCATGGTATTTTAGTGATCCAATATATAAGAAAAAATAATCTATTTAATTAAATTTTTTTTATAAATGATATTAATTAATGATGTGATAGAGAAAATGTTATATAGTAAAGGTAAAATCATAACTTTTTTTAGAATATTGTGATTATTTTGAATCTAATATATCTAATTATTTATGGGATACTAGATGTTAAATAATTTTAAATATCAAATTTCCCTATTTCAAATATATTTGAAACCTCAGTGATCAAAATACAAGGCTCTAATACCAACAATGAATATAGAGTCCATGATTTAAAAACTCTAGGAAGAACAAAATATAAATGATGTACATGTTTCGATATTTTCCACTAAGAAGAGAAATAAAAGAATGAAGAGAAAAAAATACCACATATGAAAACCTATAATTAGTAACATTAAAATCCAATACAAAAAAACAAATTTAATACTCAATACAAATATAAAACAAAAGAAGAAGAAAATTATCCATAAATTGATAACAATGATGGGGAAATCGATAGTGGTGTACATGGGGAAGATGGTCTAGAGGGTGAGGGGCCTATGCCTAGGGTTCATAGTGAAGATCATGAAGATATAGGTAGCCCATGATATCCACTCTAGGATCACGCACACCACTACCACCTTTTATATCATGTTATACTTCACTATGCATATGTGTATAGAATAAATAAAATATAACAATCAATAAAAAAGAATTTACCCAAGCATCATCCTTCCAACCGCTTCATTTACATACCTTGTTCTCATATCATATTATAGACCACACCACATTATTCATCACATATCACCACAGAATCACCACCATAACACAACCAAAACCCAGGCAGTTTTCCACCTGTAGGGACCTCATTATAGCGTCACCACTCCCACTGGGTGGTTATACCGCTATAGGGAACTCACTAACATCTCTTTATCAACAAGTAGTTATCCACCAATAGAAAAATTTATATCACATATATATCACCATATATTTATCCAACCACAAGGAACTCGCTATCACATCTAGACCACCAAGTAGTTATCCACCTGCAAGGAACTCATTATCACATCTATACCACCTAGAATATATCCACCCATATATAAATTTCTATCACATTTCTATTAATTGTTTAAGAATTTTTCAACCCTTAAGGACTCTCCCCACCATAAACAATATCAATTAATAATCTTAACAAACTTGGGGACTCTCATTGTATTACTTGGTGTCCTCCCTTAAGGTCTCTTTCCTCCTCAACTTGCATCATCACCACCACACTTCACATAGCCACTATGGTTATCCATATAATAAAAACTTTCACACACCAAAATTTTATCTCTTTTATTGTTTTATTCGTTTAAAATTTATTTTGGGTTATTTTTAGTTTCAGTAAATTTTTATCCTTTAGATCTTCAAATTTTAAAAGTTATAAGGGTAATACAATTATCCAGCGCAATTTGGAAAACCATGTGGTGACCGTTCATATCGGGTTTGTATCAGGATAGTGATATTTGTAATGTTTATTTCATTTTTAGTTAAACTATGTGGCGTTCTAGTAGTAACCATTAAATAATATTTTTTCTAGGAAGTGTGGGAAACATGGTTGTCACACGGCTTGGTAAACTATGTAGGTTAACCTTGCGTGATACAGTCTTTAATTTTTATAAATTTATGGTTTTTTCCATTTTTTTTAAAAACCATAAACCATTTTACTCATCCCCTATACCTTGAGGATCACGTGACCCCCCACCCCTAGTCAAGCCCCAATGTGTGCAACCTCCTCTCTTAGGTTCTCCTCTCCTTTAGTGATTTCACTCGGTTTCGTTGTGATTCAGGTTGAATACCCAAGCTAAGAACTCATCTTCCTTATCTTATCACACTATTTTCTTTTTTTTTATCCCTTACATTTCATTAGGCCCCTATTTGGTCAAACCCTAGGTAGTGTTTCCATTTTGATTTGGTTTTGGTTGTTTATTTTAGGGAATGTTATTAGTTCTTCAAGGTCCATTCAACCCGTATTTAACATTCCAAGCCATCTGACATCGATTCCATGTATGTTTCCCCAATTTTAAAAATTTTAATTTTAGGACCATGGACTTATTGGGTTTTTAATTCATGTATTAATTTTATAATGATAAAATTAATTATTTTTAATAA
Source organism: Viscum album (assembly GCA_963277665.1). Taxonomy (NCBI): domain Eukaryota; kingdom Viridiplantae; phylum Streptophyta; class Magnoliopsida; order Santalales; family Viscaceae; genus Viscum; species Viscum album. The sequence goes on from OY728140.1 coordinate 863,180,557, forward strand.
TTAATTAAAAGTAAGATCAAGTTTTACTTGATTTTTATTTTGATGTAAAGGGTTTCTAAACTTCAAAACATGTTAAAAATATTGATAGAGATGATATTTTAGATATATTTTATTTTAATTTCAATTATTTAAACCACAAAAATTTGTAATTTTATGGGAAATTGCATCATTTTTAGAATTTTTAAGAGTTTTGAGCTAAATTATGAAAATTCCCTAATTTTAGAATTTTAGTAGTTTTTTATCAGTTAATTGTTTTAGGCATAAAATTTTCTACACTAAACCAATTTTAGATATTATTTTTTTAGGAACCCTAAACGCATGGAATGAAACTTATCTAACTATTCCAAGTGATGAATAGGCTATTTGGAGGCCCAAAAAAATCACTCAATATGGAAACTCATTTTTCAGACAGAATGGACCCTACCACAATGAATGGGGTATAACTCGGGATAAATGTGTCCAAATTAAATGATTCAAAATTGATATTTAATAGGACTCAACTTTGTACGTTCATAATGGTTTTAAAGGATAAATTCACTCGTTAAGGCATTCTTTTATTGAGTCAACAAGTGGGAGATGAAGGGTCTCCTAGAGTAGAAACAATTTTCTTTAGTAATAATTTCATATCACTTTCAAAACATGTCAAAATATTATGAAACTTTTAGGGTCGATGAATAATTTTATTTTTAAAAAATCATTAAGATAATCAAGTCATGAAGTTATAGACTTCACATGGTGGTTGGAAGTGGAGATCTGAGGACATATCTCCATTTGAGTTTGTGTTTTTATTTGTTTTCCTTTGTATTTCTATAGAAACTGTTTTTCTTGAATGGAGAGGGTACTTTTATTTCTGTAATTAAATTTATTATAATATATTTCTATACAAATTATTAATCTAAATTGGTTATTATATTTGTTTAAATTTATTTGGTTAAGGTCTCCCCATTGAGCATAATGAGTGTAATCTGATTTGGTTACTCAGAGGTCTTCAGGTAATTAGATCACATTCATAAGAGGATCAATACCCATGATTGAGGTATAAATATGGTGTATAGTTAATTTATGTGTATCCCTTGAGTTATTTAGGTATACATTGAGAAATTAAATTGGATAATTAATTTATATAATGATAAAGGTAGTGTCCGAAGATCAAATATTTTCCATCACTGCCTTCTTTAGCATGTTCTTTTTTGTTCGATTTTCTTATGATTTCTAATATCTAACTATAACATAAATTGTAATATATTTTACATTAATTTAAATTATTTTAAATCATTTAAAATCCCAAATTTTATTTTTAACTCTAACAAAAATAAATTAAGAAAGTGACAGTTTGATAACTTAGCCTACAACCTCTTCGTGAGATAACCCTATGGTCTCCACTGTAATACATTTTTAAGGGGAAATTATTTACTAGAGTTTCACAAAAAAAACCCTAGTATCAAATATTATTTTACTAAATTGTTCTCTCTAATTATTTATTAATTTTTCCAAATTTTTATTTGAAAATTTTATTAGAATTTATAAAGATGTTTTGGGCTCTTAAATTAATTTTTCAAAGGTTTTACTTAGAATTTAAAGTGATACATGAAATTATGAGTATTGTTAAATTGTTCAAGGATATTTTTTAATTAAAATATGTGGTTAAAAAATGATTTGGACCCATTTGGATCATAGGGTGAGTTTAAAATTTTGATTTTTATCATTTGGTGGGTTTTCAATGAAAAAGGTGAGTTGGCTATTTGATGGTATTTTAAATGTTTTGATAAATAATTTTAGAAAAATGTTTTGGAAATCATATTTAAATATTTTTTATTTTAAAGATTCATTGAATAAAATAATTTATCCATCCTAATATCATTTCAGTGAAGGCTTGTTTGGAACTTTGAACAATTTTAGAAATGGTGTTTGTGTGTGAGATACCCTCTTTATCCCCATTGGATTTTGGATTATGTGGATTGTGTCTCATGTTGAATTCTTTATATTTTTTATGATTTTTTGGATATATGATCAGGGTTTTTTTTTCTTAATAGGGAGTTAGAGACATGGGTTTTATTATTTTTTATACTTTCTATTGGTTGTATTGATGTCTTTTTTTATCACCCTCACTTTATATTGGTCATGGAAACCTGAGGCTAGGTGGAAAGTCCAAATTTAATTTTCTCTAGGTAGTCACACACTACTAGTTCCTCCCCTAGTTATGTTATGTGTCAGGGCTATTAAGAAAGTGGCCCTCGATGAGGCTTGGTGCAGGATAGTCGGATTGGTTGTGTTAGGATTCACCATAGGTTGGAAGTTTGGTATGTGTTTAGTAAAGTATAGATAATTCTAACATTATGACTTAGGGTATATCCCATGACACCTATTACTTGGTTGGTGGTTTAAATTAGGGGATTTCTTTGACACTTTGTTGTATCCCCAGATTGAATAACTTTCTTATCACCCATATTTGATCACTTTTACTTATTGTATTTGTTTCGTTTGATTATATGGTTCCTTATTATTATTATTTATTTATGTTGTGTGAGTCAGTTTTTATAAATAATTGTGGAAAATTTTTGAAAAGGGGGGTTTTTTATTGAAAAGGGTGTTTCAAATGAAAATATGTTACCCAATACTTTATGTGTGATCTTCAAAATGTTTTCATAAGTAATTGTTTTCATTTAATAAAATTTAAGAGGAAATGTTATAAAACCTTTTTAAAATGTTATTGGTTATGAAATTAAATAATAATGAAAATCCTTATTTTCTTTTTATATATCAATCTAGCTAAAAAAACTAATTTGAAACCAAAGGTTGGGATTGTGTCAAGAAGGTTGGTGTCCTAGTGATATTGTTTATGCTCACTCCTTTTTAAATTTCAGTTTCAATATTGGATTTATCTCTTAACTTCTATTATATAATTGATGGATTTGGGGATTTTAGGTTAGTGTTTATTCCGTTTTATTTATCACATTGGTCAGTTGTGCCTATTACTTGATTTGGTAAGATGTCCAGTTAGTCATTTCATTTTCTTTAATAGAATATCCATCCAATTTTTCCCTTTAAATGAGTTATTTGATTCTTTCAATTATAGTTATTAGTGGATTACACTGTATATATAGATATCATTTGATATTGGTGGTGGGTATTTATATGGAGGGGGTTAGGGGTGAGCTGAGGGAATGATTTGTATTATATTTCATTTACTTTAAATTGTCTAAATTATTTATACCTAATGTTTATCTTGTTTTTTTATCTAATTATATGTGAACATATGACTTATAGACAAGATATGCTGGATTTTTGAGAGAGGATGCTTTGTGATTTAACTCCAATTCAAGGGATAAATCCTTCCTAATGTTTTTTTCTAAATTCTTGGTACTTTTCTCTAGCCCATAGGGATCAAGAACACCCCTCAGGTATATCATGGGTTGGTTTGAGCATCTTTCAGATGGAAAACTCATGTTGGTTCATGAAAAAATTGTATCAGAACCTAGTTTATTCAATGGGATCCCAGGTTCTTGAAATCCATTTTATTATTTGGGGTGTTGTGGTAGTATGATGACAGGATGGTCATCAAGACTTAGGATATTAGTTGTGAATGGGTTCTTAATCACCACCTATCATGATGAAACTTGATTCATCATGGATAGTTGGGATTTGAACTTCAAAAATGATTTTTTTATTACCATTGATGATATATTGATCTCTATTAGTATGGTGTGAGTTTACTTGGGGGTTGGATTGGATTTTTGGATAAAAATATAAATGGTATTAATAGAATGAGGTTGGTTTTCATTTCCTAATAAATTGGGAAGTGACCAAATTATTGATATTAGAGATGTCTTAAGAGTCATTTCATGAATATCTGTGGATCGTCAAATCATGTGATTGAGTCAAGAATGATTTTTTACCCCATTTTTTTAATACTTAGACTACCCTTAAGTGGCACCCAGTGATGCGGGTTAAATCATAGGAGTCTTATGATATGTTAATGGTAAAAGGACTCGGCCTTAAAACGTTACTTAATCTTGAATTTTAGACAAGAACATACATTATTAAACATTGAGGATATTTTTGAGTTTAGAGTTTTAGAGAATTAGGATACCTTACATACATAACATACCACAATCATACAAGAGAATACTACTAAAAACAGTTTCCATTTTTTTCAAAATATAAAATATTAAAACATAAAGCCTGATTTCTTTGAGAAAACTCTATATCAAACATCAAGAATCCATTATTTCTCTTACCCATCCTTATATCCTGTGAAAAACATTTTAAGAACATGGGATGAGTATAAAACTCAGTAAGGGATATAAAGATAGAAAGCGTTAGTCAAGTGATAACATAAAAACCAATAAAACCCATATCATAAAAACTCAAATGCATATAATACTCATGTAGTTTCTTTGAGAAATATTTACCATATAAATCTTACATTCACCCTTACACATGGAATAACCTTTTGGTCAACTTCCATCTCTGGAGTACCCAATGCATTGGAGAGCTATAATGGGGCTCACCCATCATATCTTGAGATATAATGGGCTCAAACAAACATATATTGAGCTATAATGGGATCAACCCAACATAAATAATGTGCAAGGAACATATCATGGTAATAAAGTATCTTGAAATTAGAAAAAACCACTCATTCCATATACATATAAAAAAACAATCCTTTTCAAATTTATTAAAGAGAGTTTTAAAAGGATTTTTAAAGGAAAGTCCCTTAAAATATAATCGGGGTGATAATTAATATAATATAATGGATATGTGTATACACACTGTAAATACACATAATTCAATATAATATAAAAAAATTCATCACCCCAAAAATCTTAATACCATATAAATGAATAAAGAAGAATGTTAACCCAAATAATGGAAATTGGGTTAAGAATTCTCTTACCTCGGGTTTGTCTTACTTCAAACTTGTTTAAACATCCTATATAATGGTTAAAATAGTGTTATTAATATCTTAAAAAAAATCATGTTTATAACACCTTATATTATCATTTCATAACATCATTTCACCCTTTAATTATTAGTATTTTGTTTCTTCCATTGTTTTTGGGTGCTTTCTTTACATGTTTTCCATGATCGGTTCATGATGGATGTTCTTGTCAATTGGAAGTGAAACTCCAGAATTGGAATGAAAAGGTATTTACATATTTCTAGTACCGTAAATTATACCATTTATCATTTTGATTTTTTATATGAGTATTATTCATAAGTTGGAACGTTAATGATGTTCGTTTAGATCATTTTAGTGGTTCTTTGATAATAACGACCTCATTTTGTTTTATAAATTAAAACCATGTGTAAAAAAGAATTACAGAACCATGGATGAGACATAATAAATATATTATAACCTATTTCAACCATAAAAATTGTTTCATGACTAGACATGAAATAATTAATGTAAATTGAAATCACATCGTCCCTGATGTCGGTAATTCGACACATCACAGATGATGTTTTTATCCCTTGAATAAGTTGGAGAGGAGAACAAGAATGATGATGAATTTTCCATGAACATGAGAAAATCCAGAATATACATTATTTCTGGATATTTCATGCCTCTTGGGTAAGAGGAGATGAGGAAATAATAATAAAATAAAGGAACTCAAAATAAAAGAATAGTTGAGAAATCCCTTATAAAAATTCGGCAGCCTAACAGCTATGCAACATGGTTTTAGAAAACATTAAAAAGAGAGATGACAAGGGTCACACATCTATAAATGAATCATAAAATATAATAGAGAAATAATAAGATGAAAATAAGAACATGTTATGGATTCTTGAATTCTATACCACATAAAAGAGAACTTGAATGGAAAAAGAAAGAAGTTAATAATTTTCTTACCTTGTAGTGTAACTCCTATAACTTGAAGGTTGGGACCTTGGGGGATTGAAGAAACCTTGGGAGGAATACTAGGGAGGTAAGGAGGATATATATTCATTGATTAGGAATTTGGAATGAATTTAAATAAGGAATGGGTTGGTATTTATAGCAAAAGTGAGGGGATATTTTAATAATTTCCAAGGGACATCTCATTAGTGGTATTTGCAAAACCATGGGCTTTCCCATGGTATTTTCCCAAGTTATTAGACACTTGGGACACATAACATCTTATTTTACTGTAAAAAATTCAACCATAATTATTAAATCATTATTACATCATTGATTATGTCATTAACACACCGAAACTCAAAACTGTATTTTTACTATTCACTGAAAAATCAACTATTTTAGAAAAATCCCAAAAAATCACCCTAACAATTTTTCTAAATGTAGAATTAAAAAATGAACTTAATTTTTTGAAAATAATTTTCTAAATATTATTGATTTAATTTTTAAATAAAATCATACTTAATTCAAAAATTAACAATTTTAAAATTATAACTGCTTTTATATCACATTGAAAAATTAAACAAGATGTCATTATCTTAAAGACTTAAGAAAATAAAATAATAATACAATTTACTATTCATTGTTCATATTATTATTCATATTACTATTCATAAAGGTATTTTTCTATTCACCAAAAAAACAAGTTGGTTTCATCAAACTCCAAATAACTTACTGAACACAATTGTAGATGACCACTTTTAGAAATTAAAAACATAGAAGCAGCAAGGTTGTGTTTATAGGTTAGTTATAAATATATACTTAAAACAAAGTTTCATGCATTTCATTTTTTTTAAACCTTGAGGTGTTACATTATCCCCACCTTCTAGAAATTGCATCCTCTCAATTTTATTTACTCATTAAACAAGTGAGGGTAACTTTCCCTAGTAGCATTTTCAGATTCTCATGTTGCTTATTCAACCATGTGGTTTATCCAAAAAAACCTTTACCTAGTGGATTGCCTTATTCCATAATACTTGTTCCCTTCGATCAAGAATCTGAACTGGTTTCTCTTCATAAGAAAGGTTTTTTCCAACTGAACTGCTTTTAGACTCAAGACATGTGATGAATATGGCACATACTTTCTCAACATCAAAACATGAAAAACATTATGTACCTAAGATAAACTCAAAGTAAAAGTTACTCAATATGAAACTTGTACAACGTTATATAGGATTTCAAAAGGACCAATGAATCACGGATATATCTTTCCTTTCTTACCAAAATGCATCACACTTTTCCGAGGATAGATTTTAAGAAAAACATGGTCACCTATCTTGAAGGATAAGTCTTTACTTCTGTTATCTGCATAGATTTTCTACCAGCTTTGAGCTATCCTCATGTGTTGCTGGATCATCTTAACTTTCTCAGCCACTTCCTTTACTAATTCTAGTCCCATCAACTTCCTTTCCTCAACTTCATCCCAAAAAGCTAGAGTTCGACACCGCTTCCCATACAATGACTCAAAAGGTTCCATCTGTATACTGGAATGAAAACTATTATTATAAGAAAACTCAAATAAGTAAAGATGTTGATCCCAAATTCCCTAGTAGTCTATTGAACAATCTCTAAGCATATCCTCTAAAGTCCAAATCATTCATTCTGACTGCCCATCTGATTGAGGATGAAAAGTTGTACTGAAATTTAATTTTATGCCCAAAGACTTCTGAAGCCCCTTCCAAAAGTTAGAAGAGAACCTAGGATCCAGATCAGATACAATGGAAAGAGTAAATCCATGTAACCTGACAATCCCTTTGAGGTATAGTCAAGAAAGATGATCCAATGATGTTGTATCTCGAATAGAAAGGAAATGTTCAGATTTTGTCAATTGATCAACAATAACCCAAATCACATTGTTACCTTGAGAATTATTAGGTAGTCCCACCATGAAGTCCATGGATACATTCTCCCATTTCCACTATGGAACTGGAAAATGCTGAAGTAACCCCTTCGGTAAATGCTGCTCTACTTTAACCTGTTGACATGTCAAACATTTCATAGTAAATTATGCAATATACCTTTTCATTCCATCCCACCAGTAATATTCCTGAAGGTCTATGTACATCTTATTACTTCCAGGATAAACTAAAATGGAGAACTATGAGCTTCATACAACAAGTATTTATTTAACTAAGAATCACAAGGCATATACAACCTTTTTTCAAATCTTAAAACACAATCCTTCTCAAGGTTAAATTCTGGAAACATACCCATTTTAACCAATTTTACCTTTTCTATAGCTCACGGTCTTCCTTCTGCGCTTTCTTAATTCTGTCTTATAACGATGACTACACTGAAACCATAAACAAAATAGATTTATTCCTTTCACCAACAACTTCCAATCCAAAATTCATCAAATCATTAATCAAGGGATCATGTTCCAAACGTAACATGGTTAATGATGCATGATGTTTTTGACTCACGGCATCTGCCACTTTGTTTTATTTTCCTGGATGATAATTGATCATGAAATCAAAATCCTTTATTATCTCAATACATCTTCTCTGTCTCATTTTTAATTTTTTATGAGTGAATATATAATTCATACTTTTATAGTTAGTATATATTTTACATTTGGATCCGTATAAATGGTGCCTCCAAATTTTCAAAGAAAAAAACCACAGCTGCCAATTCCAAATCATGTGTGAGATAATTTAACTCATGAGTTTTTAGTTTTCTTGAATCATAATAAATTATCTGATCATTCTGCATCATAACACAACTAAGTCCCTTCAATGAAGCATCAATATATATGACAAATTCACCATTTTGGGAAAAAAAGTCCAAGCTCAGAGCATTCACCAATATCTTCTTCAGTTCCTGAAAACAAACATCACATTATTCTATCCAAACAAATTTAACCACTTTTCATGTTAACTTAGTTATCGGTATAGATAACCATGAAATTTTTTTAACAAACTGTCGGTAATAACCTGCTAATCCAAGAAAACTACAAATCTCTGTAACATTTTTAGGTCTTGTCCATTCATCAACCACTTGTGTTTTGGTAGGATCAACTGTTATTCCATCCTTATTTACAATGTTCCCAAGAAAAGAAATTTGTTTCAACCAAAAATCACACTTTCTGAATTTTCCATATGGTTTCTTCTCTTTTAAGGTTTGAAAAACAACCCATAGATGTTTTTCATGCTTCTATTTACTTATAGAATATACCAGAATGTCATTAATAAATACAACCACAAACTTATCCAAGAACTCATGAAATATTCTATTCATAAGATCCATGAATAAAATAGGTTTGTTATTTAACCCAAAATGCATAACTAAAAATTCATAATGGATATATCTAGTAAATAATGCAATATTAAAGATGTCTTCATCCTTTACTTTCAACTGATGGTACCCTGACCTCAGGTCGGCCTTCGAAAAATACTGTGCTCCCTAGAGCTAATAAAAAAAACATAGATATGAGTAAAAGGATACTTGTTTTTAATAGTAATGTTATTCAAGGCTCTATAATTGATGCAAAGTCTCATTGAACCATATTTTTTCTTAACAAACAAGATAGGAGTGCCCCATGGTGAAGTGATGGGTCGGATAAATCCTTTATCTAATAATTTCTGCAACTGCTTTTTTAATTACATAAGTTCCATTTGGTCCATTTGATAAAGAGGTTTTGAAATTGGCTTAGCATCAGAAACTAAGTCAATAGTAAACTCAACCTCTCGATTAAGAATAACATCAGGAAAATCATTGGTAAAAACATCTAGGTATTCATTTACCATCAGTACATAATTAATCCTTATAGTTCTCTTATCATCAAAAATATGATCAAGATAACTTTCATTTCCATCCTTTATCAGTTTCTTAGCTTCCTGATATGTTATTAATGGCATGGGTTCATTCTTGTATAAAAACTGAAATTCTTTCTGAAAAACAATTTCTTTTCCTCTTCAATCTATCTTAGCATGATAAAAATAAAGTTAGTTCATACCCAAAATAACATTAAACTCTACTAGAGGAAAAAAAATAAGGTTTGCAGGTAAACTCTTTCCACAGACAAGGATAGGAAGATTCTTATAATTTCTTTTTTCCACAATATTTACTCCAGTTGTTTTTACCATGAGATCCGGTTTCATTTCATGAGGTTGAATTCCCAATTTTTTCTAAAATTTCTCAGAAATAAAGTAATGTGTAGACGCTGAATCAAACAAAACATTTGAAAAATCTGAAAAAATAAGAAATGTACCTGATACCACCTCATTTTATGGCTCAACATCTACTGAAGTGGTTGAAAAATATTTTACCAAACCCTTCTGCTTCAAATCTTTCTGATTCCCTGCTTGAGTAACTAGGTTTGGACAAACATTAGAAAAATGACCCAATTCCTTATAGTTAAAGCATCTCACCATCATATTCTTGTTAATTTTAGGATTATTTTCCTTGCACTCATGAGACATGTTTCCAAACATTCCACATTGGTATCATTTCCCATAATTTAAAAGGCATTCACCAGGATTCCTTTTACCACACTTTTCACAATAAGGGAAATTCATTTTCTTACCTCCAGACTTCTTTGACGAGTTATTATCCATTTCCTACCAACCTGACCGCTTCTTATTCTTGTCATCCCGAGGAACATATGTGTTAGAAAACTCCATCTCAACTTTTTCATCACAACGAACAAGCTTCTCATAGATTTTAGACTCTCGTGAATCCAAAACTCTTCGCAAAAATCATTTCAAACTAGAGTAGAATCTATTAATTTTACTTTCAAAATCCCGAGTAAAATCTGGTACATACCTGGCCATTCTTGTAAAATTGGCTTTATATGATGCCACAGAATCATCATATTTCTACTTCAGTTCCAAGAATTGTTTCTCCATTCTGAGTCGATCAGTTTTGGGAAAATATTTTTCCAGAAAAAAGACTCTTAAAATCATCTCATTCCAGACTATCAAGATGATCTCTTTCTCTCGTATTATTAACCAGAGACAACCATTGATCAGATTCACCTTCCAAACTATAGATGGAAAGTATTACCTTTTGATGTTCCAAACATCTCATGACATCAAATATCTTTTCTAGAGCATTGATCCATCCTTCAGTTATCACTGGATCTACGGTTCCACTGAATGCTAGAGGATGTTGCCTCATAAAATGCTCCAAAAAATACATGTTTATTCATGGTAGATCATGTTCCTCTCTAGCACTGATACCACTCCCATTTATTTTTTGGTTCAACTGAGACATTTCCATTATAAACTTCTCGGTTTCAATTCCCACCATTTTTGGGTGCAGATTCAGACAGACATTAGCCTCTTGATGCCTTCCTACTTCAGCTTCCCTGTTTCTTCTGTGGAAAACCATTCTATAAAAACATGACATATATGAAGAAACATGGTAACCCTTAAATTATATAAGATTTAAAATTACCATAGTGTAAAAATTAGTGTTGGTATTATTTAAATATCATCACAACTCCTAAAGTTATATAAACCATCATCTGATACCAACTATAAGGACCTGGTCTTAAAAAGTTACTTAATCTTGAATTTTAGACAAGAACATACATTATTACACATTGAGTATATTTTTGATTTTATAGTTTTAGATAATTATGATACCTTACATATATAACATACCACAATCATACAAGAGGATTCTACTAAAAACTGTTTCCATTTTTTTCAAAATATAAAACATTAAAACATAAAGCATGATTTTTTTACCAACACTCTATATAAAACATAATGAATCCATTATTTCTATTACCCATCCTTATATCCTGCGAAAAAACATTTTAAGTACATGGGATGAGTATAAAACTCAGTAAGGGATATAAATATAGAAAGCATTAGTCAAGTGATAACATAAAAACCAATAAAATCCATATCATAAAAACTTGAATGCATAGAATACTCATGTTGTTGACTTGGGACATATTTACCATACAAATATTACATTTACCCTTACACATGGAATAAATTTTTTTTCAGATTCCATATTTGAAGTACTCAATGTATTGGAGAGCTATAATGGGGCTCACCCGTCATATCTTGACCTATAATAGGCTCAACCCAACATATCTTGAGCTATAATGGGCTCAAACCAACATATCTTGAGCTATAATGAGCTCAACCCAACATAAATAATGTCCAAGGAACATATCATGGTAATAAATTATCTTGAAATTAGAATAAACCACTCATTCCATATACATATAAAAAAACAATCATTTTGAAATTTATTAAAGAGAGTTTTAAAAGGATTTTTAAAGGAAAGTCCCTTAAAATATAATTGGGGTGATAATTAATAGAATGTAATGGATATGTGTATAGACACTGTAAATACACATAATTCAACATAATATAAATAAAAAATCATCACACCAACAATCTTAATACCACATAATGAATAAAGAAAAATGTTAACCCAAAGAATGGAAATTGGGTTAAGAATTCCCTTACCTCGGGTTTGTCTTACTTAAAACCTATTTAAAACTCATGTATAATGGTTAAAAGAGTGTTATTAATATCTTATAGAAACACATTAATGTTTATAAAACCTTATATTATCATTTTATAACATCATTTCACCCTTTAATTGTTATTATTTTTTTTTATTCTATTGTTTTTGGGTGCTTTCTTTACATGTTTTCCATGATCGGTTCATGATGGATGTTCTTGTCGATTAGAAGTGAAACTACAGAATTAGAATGGAAATTTATTTACATGTTTAAAGTACCATAAATTATACCATTTATCATTTTGATGTTTTATATGAGGATGATTCATAAGTTAAAACATTAATGATGTTCGTTTAGATCATTTTAGTGGTTCTTTGATAATAACGACCTCATTTTGTTTTATAAATTAAAACCATGTGTAAAAAATAATTCCAAAACCATGGATGAGAAATAATACATATATTATAACCTAGTTCAACTATAAAAATTGTTTCATGACCAGACATTAAATAATTAATGTAAATTGAAATCACATCATCCACGATGTCGGTAATTCGACACATCATAGACAATGTTTTTATTCCTTGAATAAGTGGGAGAGGAGAAGAAGAATGATGATTAATTTTCCATGAACATGAGAAAATCCATAATATAAATTATTTATATATATTTCATTCCTATTGGGTAAGAGGATATGATTAAAGAATAAGAAAATAAAGTAACTCAAAATAAAAGAATAGTTGAGAAATCCCTTACAAAAATTCGGCAGCCTAACAGCTATGAAGCATGGTTTTAGAAAACATTAAAAAGAGAGGGGACAAGGGTAACCCTTCCAAAAATGAATCATAAAATAGAATAGAGAAATAATAATATTAAAATAATAACATGTTATGTATTCTTTAATTCTATACCATATAAAATAGAACTTGAGTGGAAAAAAGAAAGAAGTTGAGAATTTCCTTACCTTGTAGAGTAACTCCTAGAACTTGAAGGTTGGGACCTTAGGGCTTGAGAAAACCTTGGTAAGACTACCAAGGAGGTAAGAAGGCCAGAGATTCATTGATGAGGAATTTGGAATGAATTTAATGAAGGAATGGGTTGGTATTTATAGCAAAAGTGAGGGAATATTTTAATAATTTCTAAGGGACACCTCATTAGTGGTATTTGAAAAACCATGGGTTTTCCCATGGTATTTGCCCAAGGTATTAGCCATCTGGGACACCTCACATCTTATTTTACTCTACACAAGTCTACCAGAATTATTACATCATTATTACATCATTAATGATGTCATTAACACACTGAAACTCAAAACTATATTTTTACTATTCACCAAAAAATCAATTGTTTTATAAAAATCCCAAAAAATCACTCTAACCATTTTTCGACGTTTAGAATTCAAAAATGAACTCCATTTTTTAAAAATAATTTTCTAAATATTATTAATTTAATCTTTAAATAAAATCATACTTAATTCAAAAATTAAGAATTTTAAAACTATAATTGCTTTTATATCACATTGAAAAATTAACCAAGATGTCATTATATTAAAGCCTTAAGAAAATAAAATAATATTACAATTTACTATTCATTTGGATCATATTACTATTCATAAAGGTATGTTACTATTCACCAAAAAAACAAGTTGGTTCCATCAGACTCCAAATAACTTACTGAACACAATTGTAGATGACCATTTTTCGAAATTCAAAACATAGAAGTAGCAAGGTTATGTTTAAAGGTTGGTTATAAATATATAATTAAAACAAAGTTTCATGCATATCATTTCTTTTAAACCTTGGGGTGTTATAAATGGTGTGGTTGGGATTTGTGTTGTTTTTTTCCTTGTGTTCATTTTTCAAAAAAAAGGATGAAATGGGGTATTTTTAAAAAAAATGAAAATGGGGGTTGGTTATGTGAATTTTGGGTATTTGTTTTTGAAATGAAATAGGGGTGTTTTATTAGAAGTTTATTTCAATGTATTTTGGGTGAAATTTATTCATATATTTTAATGGGGATTGTTATTTTGGTTTTTTCAAATATTAAGAGATAATTTTAAGGGTTTGTGGTGCTTTCAAAAAGGATGTGTGTCGGTATAAAATTAGTTTTTGAAAATATCTTTATCGAATAATTGGACGTAAAATTTTAAACAAAATGTTAAGTGATTTTATTTAGTTTTCAAACTGACATAGGGGTTTAATTTTAAGTAAATGGGGTTTTTTTATGTGTAATTGATATTCCATGTTTTATTGGGTTTATTATTTTGTAATTATCCCTTGTTATGGTGGGACTATTTGATTTTGTGTGTGATATATGAACTAATTGATTTCATATCTCATGTTTTTTAAATTATACCTCTCAGAAAATTCTAGGTTAGGGTGGATAATTTGTTTTTAATAATGAAACTTAGGGTGATTTTATTTGTAACTTGAGTTTAGTTCCTTTAGTTGATGGCCCTGCCTAGTATTAGGATCGATTGGTAGAGCCTAGAGTTTCCTTATCTTTAGAATCTAGATCAAGGTTTCTTGAATTGTTACCCTCCTTTTTGTGTGTTGATCTAGGTTTTCCATAGGTTTCTTGGAAAAACCTAATTGGGTGTTGTTAGATATTATAAGGTATCTTTAATTTGGTTTTGACTTGGTTGATCCTATGTGGATGATTATGAGATATTGGTGGTTTTTTTGGTGCTTATGCCTTGGTGAAAGTTGGTTTCTTGTTGGGTTTAACATGGGAGACCTAAGAATCTATGATCGGGTAACAAAGACCAATGTTACTTTTGGTTAGAACTATAGAGTATAGATTAATTTACATGTTTATATAATATGGTTATCATGTGGTTGAGGTCCTAGTTATTTGTGTGTATCATAGTGACCAGGGTCTAAGACCCATGTTATCTTTGGTAAGATTTTCTTCTATGTCACTTTTCTTTTGAGATTAGTTTCTGGTCTAAGTATTTTCTGGGGCATTTATTTTTGATTATTTTATGGATGTTTAACTTTATGGTGGTTTGGGATTTCTTATAATTACTCCTATTTGGTTAGGCTTTTTATCTTTCCTTTTTGGATAGTGGATAGAGTAATTTTGATCCCCATTGGGTGTTTTAGGGAAGTGATTATTTCTTAGTGTTGTTTTTTTCTAGAGAGTGTGGGTAGCATTAATCCACCATTTTAGATGAATTTTAAATGGTGGGAAGAACTTGATAGGTCTTGGTGTGCGTTAGACCTTATATCCTTTCTTAGTTGGTTAGATTCCACTTGAAGATATTGGGATTATTTGAGTGTATACTCTATTGGTCATGAGGTGTGGTTTCAGTTGGGGATTCCTCTAGCTTAGGACCTAGCCTAGTTTCTTTATATCTCCCACATCTTTCTCAACATGTGATATTTTTAAGTTCTTTGTTGTCTTCCATACTTCATCAATGTAATTTTGGGGTAAGAAAGTATTATGGTGGGGAGTGATTTCACAACCTGAAATTTTATCTCTTTTATTATTTTATTAATTTGAATATTATTTTAGGTTATTTTAAGTTTCAGTAAATTTTTGCCTTTAGATTTTAAAATTTTAAAAGTTTTAAGGGTCACACAGTTAGCCAACATGGTTTGGAAAACCATGAAGTTACCATGAGTATTGGGTCTATATCAGGATAGTTATGTTTGATATGGACAGTTCATAGATAGTTAAACTATGTGGTTCATAGGAGTAACCATGTGGACCATTTTTTCTAGGAAGTGCAAGCCGCATAGTTGCCACATAATTTGGTAAACCGTACAGGTTAACTATGCATGATACCCATTCTTTAATTTTTAAGAATTTATGGTTTTCCCTTTTTTAAACCCTTAAACCCTTTTCCTCAACCCCCTCTCCCTCATAGCTCATGTGACCCCCCCCCCCATCCACCCACCCTAGTCGAGCCCTTATGCATGTGACCACCCCTCTCTAGGCCTCCTCTCCTTTGAAAATTTCACCTAGTCACTTTGTAATATGAGGTCGGATCCCATTAGTAATTCTCAATTTTCCTTTACTTCACCTTCCTTTCTTGTTTCCCCCATCCCCATCATTGTTCCCTTATTTAGACGAACCCTATATAGGGTAATGGTTTTTATTTGGTTTTAGTTGTTGATTCTATGGAATTTGATTAGTTATTCAATCTTCTTTAAACCTGTATTTGATGTTCCAAGCCATTTATCATTACTTCTAGGTAGGTTTTCCCCATGTTCTAGCTTTTAATTTCAAAAAAATGGATTTATTGGGTTTTTAATTCATGTATTAATTTTCTAATGATAGTATTAATTATTTTTAACCATTGATTGAAAGGAAAATCAAGATTTACTTGATTTTAATTTTGATTTATAGGTTTTTTAAACTTCAAAACATGTTAAAAATATTATTTTACTAAACTATGATCACTAATTATTTATTAAATTTTTTTAATGACTCTTTGAAAATTTTATTGGAATTTATAAATATGGTTTGGGCTTTAAAATTAATTTTTTAGAGGTTTTATTTTTCATTTCAAGTATCACTTGAAATTATAAGTATTGTTAATTTTTTCAAGGATTTTTTAAATTAAAATCCATGGTTTAAAAATTATTTGGTCATGTTTGGGTCATAGGGTGAGTTGGAAAATCAGGTCTTGACCCTTTGGGGGTTTTCAATGAAAAAGATGAGTTGGTTCTTTGATGGTATTTTAAATGGTTTGGTAAATAATTTTAGAAAACCAAATTAGAAATAAGATTTCAATGTGATGATTTTAAAGAGTTTTTTGAAATGGAATTTCAAATGAATAAAAAAGGATTGGCATCCTGATCCCATTTTAATAAAGGGCCATTTAGCACTTTGAATGCTTTTAGAAATGGTGTGTGTGAGAGAGAGTCCCTCTTGAGCCCCATTATATTTTGGTTGATGTGGATTGTGGACTATGGTGCATGCTTTATATTTTTAAATGATTTTTTGGAAATGTTATCTGGGATATTTCTTAAGAGGGAGATGGAGGTGAGGGTGAGATTATTATTTATGCTTTTTATTAGTTGTGTCGATTTCTTGTTTTCTCACCCTTTCTTTATATTGTTCATGGGAACCCAGTGCTAGGTGGAAAGTCTAGATTTATGCCACACTAGGTAGTCACACACTATTAGTTTCTCCCCCTAGTTCTGTTATGTGTTAGGGATACTAAGGAAGTGGAACCTAATGAGGTAGGGTAAAATATAGTCATATGGGTTGTATTAGGATGCATTTTATGCCAACATGTTGGTCTTTTTTTTGGTGAATTATAGCACTTTCTCACTTTAGGATTAGGGTAAAGTCAATGACACCTATTCCTTGGTTGGTGGGTTGATGTAAGGGAATTCTTTGTCTCTAATGTATTCCCTAATTTACTGACTAATGTGGAATCCTTGTTCAATCATTTTTACTTATTGTATTTGTTTTATTTGATAACATAATGCCATGTGATTTTTCTTTATTTATTCCATTTGAGTGGGGTTTTCTAAATAATTTGGAAATGTTTTTAAAAAAATGGGTTTTAATTGAAAATGATGTTTTAAATAGAAATGGTTTACCCAGTATGGAATTTGTGATCTTTGAAACATTTTTATAACTGATTGTTTTCATTTAATAAAAATTAAGAGGAATGTTTATAAAACCTTTTTTATGTGTTATTGGTTTTAAAAGTAAATAAGAATGAAAAATATTTGTTTTATATTTTATATAAAAATAGTTTGAAGATATATTTAAAACTAAATTTTGGAATTATGGAAAGGTCGATGGTATCTTACAAAGATTTTTTATGCTCACTCTTATCTTAAAGTTTAGTTTTAGGATTGAATTTAGATCTTGGTCACTCTTAGAGTATTTATGGATTTGGGAATTTGAGGTTAGTTTTTATTTAGTTTTATTTATCGCATCGTCTAGTTGTTCCTGTTACTTGATTTGGTAAGATTTTTAGCAAGTTATGTCATTTACTTTCATAGAATTTTTTCCCATTTATTCCCTTTAAATGAGTTATTTACTACTTTTGGTTATGATTATTGGTGGATTGTACTATATATGTGGATACTCGGTGATATTGGTGATAGTTGTTTCTATGGAAGGAGTTAGAGGTGAGTCAGGGGATTGATTTGTTTTATATTTTATTTGTTTTAAGTTGTTTAAATTTTTTATACCTATTTTTTTCTTATTTTTATTTATTTGATTTGACATGGATGTCCGACTAATGGATGGGTCATTCCATATTTTCAAGAGAAAATCTATTGTGATTTAACTTTGATTCATGGGAGAAATCATTCCCAATGTCTATTTTTGATGCCCTAGTACTTTTCTCCATCCCATGGGGATTGTAAGTGCCCCTAGAGTATGTTACAAGCCAGTTCAAGAGTTCGTTAGATGGATGAATTGGGCTAGTTCATGACACAAACTATCATCACTGTCATCATCATCATCACCACATATTACAAAACACTACCACATCACTATCACATGTTATAAATGGATTTAGACCCCCATTATCCATTTATTCTTCCACATAAGCCATCACACATACAAAGCTCATAAAGAATATATTCACACCACATAGATTTATTGAATTCCCACCTAGTTCTACCACAATTTAGATCTTATGGAGTAATTTATCTCTAAAATTCCTCATATATTAGGAATACACAGGTTTTTCAACCTCATCACATGGTCAACACATATCAAAACACCATTTCAATAAAGTCACATCATCCACTACATCATTTCACATTTTTACATCTATTTATTCACACTAGGGTAGTTATATAGAGTTTTATATTATATTTGAGTGTCACTGCTAATATCAACACATTTCATAATCAATATTCCCTATAATAATCGTGTTTTATGACCCCAATAGATTTGTAATGGCCCCATTCCAAGGGGGTATATCCCATGTAGAATCCAAAAAAAACCCATGTAAATAACATACAAAAGGTATCCAAATCAATATTATAGAATATTCTCATGCTTATATGTCATAACCCCATGTAACTCACTCCCACTTCACCCCTTATCCCTCACTACAACACACGTTCTCAATAAGTGGTATGGCATGTGATATAGTTTTTAAATTTCATCCCTCTCACATTAAAAGTATTTTATATAGTTTTTAATCATTCTAGAATTAAAACTCAACACGGGGGGCTTAGAAAATATTTTATAAATATTCATAAATAATTATCCACACCAATTTTTCACTATAAAAAAATTATCAAATAATTAATATATGGATGATAAACAATAATTCAACAATTTCATGATCAAATGAACCATTAGTCATATTTCTATTTTTCATTTACCTCTAATTCTAGAAATTCAAATTATATTATCATATAATTATATTTTCCCATTTATAATTATATCTCAATTCCACTATTCAACAATTTTAATAATAATCTTCCAAATGAAAATTCAACCCATTTTAGTTATTCAACTAGAATAATAATTTCATCAATTTCATATTAATCAACCCTCTCTAATTTCAATTTATTGAATATTTAAAATTTAAAATTATTATGAATTATATACCTATCATATAACATCATAAGTATAGTACATTTACAAGGATTATAAAAGAGATGAGAATTTTGAGTCCCCTTGTAACGAACCAACCCACTATAACCCATATCAATACCTGATTTGACCCACTACAAAGCTTGAGGTGTATTATTGATCACCTTGGGCTAAAAATTAGTGTCATGGCATCAATATTACTCTATTTGGGAATATTTATCTAGATAAAGAACCAAATTAAATCAACTGATTCATAAAATAACTACATCATATCCCACTAACTTCATCATAACTAGAACCCTTGATAGACATATCATACTTCATAACTAAGGGAAAGGAAAAAATAAGAAAGGGTGGTCTCAGATGCTCAATAAGGGTAAAAATGGATATATCAACAATCACTTGAGCATAACATGAACATAAGGGTATGATAATATGAGAATAACATTTTAAAATCATACCCTACATATTATAAATCATAATCTTGATTCATGGAATAAATCATATCAGTTCATAAGACATGAATCATAAAGGAATCAAATAAAATAAGACATAGAAGCATAACATTATCATAATAAATGGAATTTTTACATACTCATGTATAGAAAATCATTTCCTTAGTAGTAAAAGATCATTTCCAAGACTATCATAGTGGATTGGGTCACTCTTTAAACCATTATAGAAGTCAAGGTTCACTACCATGACTATCATAACATAAAAATTCCCTTACTAAACTGGGTTTACTCCCCATTCCAATCTTTTTAAACTTATGAGATATCAAATTTTGACTAATGCATTGGAGAAATATATAGGTCCCACTCATCACATAATGAAAATAATATATATGTGTGCCATGAGAAAATAAAACATTAATCATATCATAACCTAATAAAATAAATGGGTTTCATAAACATCTCATCATAGAATATCCTATAGAAAAGAATAGGTTTTATAAATATTTCATCATTTCATTATAGCATAACCTGTGGAAAAGGAACCATCTTCGTAAACATATTGTCATCATAAACAGAAACCATCCAAAGAAAGAATAAGGATGGTATCCTTTAAACATATCCCAATTATATTATAAGTTAAATCAAGGGTTATAGACTTTTATTAATATAAATACCATTAAAATATCATTAAAACATTCTTGAGTAAAATATACTTTTAATTTTAAAATCACTCCTTTAAAATACCAAAATTTTGAAAAAATTATAGAAACAGTTTCTTTAAAGATAACCATGGAAATTTGTAAAGTAATTTTCAAATAATTTATCAATTTTGATGTTGGAAAGTTACATTCATTCCATAAAAGTTAAAAAATATTCCATTATTACTTTTATAAAAAAATCCAAAAAAAAGTACCTCGTTTGAAAAATGATGAGAAGATTCTTTTTAAAATGATTTTGTAAAAAATATAAACATGGGTAAAAATGAATTTAAAAAATAAAAGTATAATATTAAAAACATTATTTAAAACATTTTTAGAAAATATGTATATTCAATAAAAAGGAATTTCAACTGAAGAAGGAAATAAATCTTATTTTTCTTAACAACATGTTTTCAAAATTTTGAGTATGTAAGGTGAGGAAAATGAAATTAAAACATTTAATATTATGAAATAAAAATATGAGAATAAAATTACTGAGTTTTTAAATTTTTAGATCATTATATTTAATCATATTATAATTAACCATAAATAATCCCTATAAACAATGAGATTGTAATATAAAACCCTTACCACTTTGGTAATTTTTTAATCTTAAGCCCCGTGAAAGAAAGAACCATATATGGATATGTAAATAATCATAAATTTCATAAAATTAATCATAAAATACATTCATGGGTATTATATTATTAGTGAAATCAAGTTTTATTTTCTTTGATGAATAGAAATTCCATTAAAATATCATTAAAACATTATTGAGGAAAATATCCTTTCCATTTTGAAACCAGTCTTTTAAATCCAAAAATTTTGAAAATATTATGGAAAAAAGGTTATATGAAAATAACCATGTAAACTTTTAAAGGAAGTTTAAAATCATTAATTTTTCATGATGGTGGAAAATTTTGTTCATGTCGTATCATTTAAAAAAACATTCATTTCATACTTTTGTAAAAAATGTCAAAAAAAGGCACCTCATTTGGAAAAAAAAGAATATTCATTTCAAAAATATTTAATAAAAAATTAAAACATGGGTAAAAATGAATTTAAAAAATCATATGATAATATTAAAAACATTATTTAAATTTTTTTCAGAAAACATGGATGTGAAAGAAAAAAACTTTTCACCTGAAGAGAGAAATGAAGTAAATTTTTCTTAAAAAATATTTTCAGTATTTTGAGTACTTAAGATGAGGAAAATGAAATAAAAACATGTATTACTATAAAATAAATATATAATAAGAAAATTCATGAGTTTATTGAGATATATATCATAGTATTTTATCATTATAGACTTAATTATAAACAATCCTTATAAACAATGAGATTGTAAGATAAAACCCTTAACACTTTGGAAACTTTTGAATCATAAACCCCATGAAAGAAATAAACTTAGATAGATAATTAAATCCACATAAATTTTATAATTTTAATCATAAAATAAATTCATGTTAAGTATATACACCACATAAAAGAAACAAGTTGTGAATATGGCATGTCTCTCATAGAAATAAAAGTGAGAAAAAAATACCTTACCTTAGGTAAGACTTCCTTAATATGTGTCGGAACCTCATTTATAATAAATATATATTTATTATAAATATATTATAAAACCATAATAATATATATAATACCATATATTATTTACTTATAACCTTTTATCACCCATTTATTAACAATTATTTATTAAAATTACTGTTCTGAGTGATATCTGCTTCGTTTTTCATGTATGTTTTGGTTTAGTAGTTTTGGTCCTTGTATTTTGATCATGGTTATATAATATCTATAATTTTAATAATGATATAAATATCATATATATTAAATATTTACATGTTTATATTCATTCATAAAAATTAGATATAGAAAAATGAATTACACTATTCCTGAAGACGTTAGGTCGTACGTATGCATGAATGTTGTTTCCATTTTTCAATTGATGGAATGAAAGAAAGGTAAATAATAAATCACATTTATAGAATTATTATTATATAATATTATATATATATATATTTATATTAAATATATCCTAACTTCCATCCAAATAAAATAGAAAAGAAAAACGAATCACATCTCTTCTTGGAGGTGGTAGTCCACGCGTATGTAAGATCGATGTTATCATTTTCCAACAGTTTGGAAGGTAAAATGGTAAATATGATATTATCATTAAATAATTATAATTATTTCATAATTATCATTTATAAACATTAAAACCATCATAATAATCATCCATAAAATATGATGATGAGAAATGGATTGTATCACTATGTGGCAATGGTGAGTCGTATGTACGCACGATCGATATTTTTACTTCCCATTTGATGGAATGAGTGTGAATAATGGTGGTTTCATAATAATAATAATAAATTATTATATATAGGATGCTTAATATATTATTTTATGAATAATATAACATATTTAGATGAGGTAAAATAATAATTAAAAAAGAAAGTGATTGATTAAGGTGATTACCTCTTCTTTAAAATAACTCCTTTAGATAACCTCTTAAGGGCTATAGGGTTGGTATTTTAGGAAAAACCATATATAATGTGTATATATTATTTGAGAATATAAATTTTTATATTTTTTTCAATCTAGAAGCCTCAAAGTGGTGTGAAGAAGATAAATGATGGGTGCCCTTTTATAACTGAGGGGAGGGACACCCTTGGAATTTCTTAAAAGATTAAAATATATTAAATTAATTATCAAAAAAATGGTACCAAATGGCCCATAAATGGGAAATGGATGAAATTATCAAGAATATATTATCCCATTCTCCTATTTTAATATTTTCTTGATTTTTAAGTAATTTAATAAAATATTATTTTCATAAAATATCATTATTTCCAATTTAGATACTATTCATTTAATTTGACTTAAAAGACATAAATACAAAGTTGGACTTAAAATATAATTATTTAAAACAATAGTTATATTTTATAATCATATAAAAAATTCATGTCACACCATAACTCACTCAAATTATATTACTTTTAATATTTTTAAAATCATTTATTATATTTTTTTATTAATTTGAGAAATACAGCATCAGTGTTTCATAAGAATTTAAGGTCATTATATAATTACTAAAAATTATAAATAAATTTATATCATGAATATAATTTCGTTAATCTTAAAATATACACTTATATTTGTTCATAAATTTATTTTTTCCCTATGTAGACACATAAAAGATATTTAAAACTAAGAGAGTGACATTTTGTAACTTTCTTTGATTTAAATATTATTTAAGTCATTTTCATTGAAAAGTGTCCATTATAAAACTCAATTTAAAGAATAATTTGATAATAATATAATTATATTCATATAATAATAATTGGGATGAAAAATTATGGCCTTATCACTTATTTTTAACCTAGATTTACCCAATTTACCCTTTATCGAGGTGATAAATTTTATCAAAGTTACTATTCATATTGATAAAAAATAAAAGGCACCTATTTACCAAATATAAACCTATTAATTATAAATATGGAATAAATTTTATAAAATTCAATTTCTATAAGTTTCAGAAATTAATTTTAAAATAAGCATGCAGCACAAGATGAAAATTACTTTTTAGAAAAATACATTTTTAAGCATAAAACTTGGTTTATTCTTATCCCATGACTAGAAAAATATTAAATGAATGTTAAATTTTTTTATTA
The DNA here is from genome assembly GCA_963277665.1 of Viscum album. Taxonomy (NCBI): domain Eukaryota; kingdom Viridiplantae; phylum Streptophyta; class Magnoliopsida; order Santalales; family Viscaceae; genus Viscum; species Viscum album. Next base: position 863,205,249 of record OY728140.1, read on the forward strand.
AATATAATATATATATATATATATTTCATTAAAATAATTCAATAATAATGAATAATTTAATTTATTAAATATCTCTTTTACTTTCAAATGATTTTTATTTTCATTTCTAATTAATCAATAACCAATGAATTAATTTTAGTCATATATAAATCATAATTTTTTTATAATTTAGTTATTATTATTCATACCAACCAATCCAATGGCTAGGCGATAGCTGTAAATTTAAATAAAAATATTTTAATAGTATATCGTGGTTAGTTTAAACTCTGTGTTTCATGTAATGCAAGCCATTGAAGAAATTAAATTTATTTGAAAAACTATTTCATAAAATCTCAGGGTGTTATAATTTTCAAGGATGAAACATTATTTTTTCTATCTTTAGTGTGATTTGGGAAAAATAAAATAAAAAGAAACTTTAAAAAAATAGTCACTAGTGATTTTTTACAGTGAAAATACATATGAATTGATCAACTCATAAGTGTTTGAGAATATTTATGAGTGCATGGGGAAAATTCAATGGAAAAAATGAAGATTAAGGGGGAAAATTATTATTTACATACTTTAATTAATAAGATCAAATAATAAATTTCAAATTAATTCACTCTACTTCATAAGCTACAAGTACAAAGGGAGGATAAATAGCAGCAGCAACCTGAGTGTGAAGAGCACACTATTATTCCACCTATATTTTATATTTAGGAACCACTAGAGGTTAAAGATGAACACATTAAATACCTATTATCATACCTCACACCACTTCAGAGAACTATATATAAAAAAATAATATGAATTTAAACCCATACAATGTGAGAGTTGTATTTTAAATTAACTTTATTTTAATATTTTTTAAGATGAACTGAGAACTCGTTTCACCTTTGAAATTAATATAGATATGGTTAATGATTTGATGCCTCTATAGGATTTTAAAGTATAAGAAAATACACCTATTAAGGAAAATTTTAAATTCATGGATTGTATTGAATAAATTATAGTGGGAGAAGAAGAAAAAGAATGGATGGTGGAGGCACCCACAAAGATTTCCCCACCATTCCTGTATTGCATGGGGAATTCCATCAAGGTTAAGGATATATTATATGTAATTTAAGGGGATATAATAATATAAATTAATAATTTTATACCATTGTAATTATTTACCTTTTTCTTAAAATCCACTGGGAAGAATAATATGTGGTAGTTTCCATTAAAGAAACCTCATCTCGTATAGATTGGGGATGACTTGTTAGAACTGTTTAGCTAGACAGTAAAAATGAAGACCCTATTGGGAGGGTTTAGCCCAATCCATTTCTCCCTTCTCTTTCACTTTTATTTTTTATTTAAGTCTCAATTTAGTTTTTTTTTTCTTTTTAGGTCTTTCGTGAAGGGAAACAACAAATGAACATTTAAAATCAATTATAGGAGTTTCCTACCAAAATGGCCATCATGTTGTATTATTCATTATCATTAATTTTTTTATTTTTGAACTGATTAACTATATACACATTTCTATAATCATGTTTAAACTATAATAGAGGGTGGTAAATAAATAAGTGTAAGGGTGATGTGGTCTTTATTAGGAATTTCTTGCTTTGTTTTTGTTTTTGTTTTTTTGGTGTGTTTTTTTAGAGTCTTTTAAAAAATTTAAATACTTTTTTCATTTTTATACTATTTAGTTATTGTGGTATTATTCTTGAATTTAAAATCTAAAACTCACGTGACTTCTGATATATTTTTTATCCCTAATTATTTTTTATCATTTAATGAATTTTGGGTTCATTGAGAAGTCTATGTATGTAAAATACCATACAATTATAAACTTTTACAATGTTATAGGTTTTAAACCTTTTTTATATATTCTTAAATCTATATACTTCTTAAGATCTAGATACTTGAATCATAATCTAAAACTCCCAAAATTATCTGAGTTTTGGGTATGTTTGAAATAATAAAGGAAATTTTTGAAATTCAAATCCCCTTTGTAATACTCTTTTCAATCCTAAATTACATCCAACCATTATTTTTATAATCTTTATAGACTATTAGTGACTTTATAGGAGCTAAATTATAAGCTAAATCCCTTCCTACCCATATCTTGGTGTTTAAATGTATGATTTACAATTTATGACAAGTGTGGGGGAGGTTGTTCATGGAAATAATTTTTGAATTATTTTCATGTTTGAGAATATGTTAAAGTTTTTTTTCTATTTATAAGGGGAAAATAAATTACATTAACCTTGAAATTCATTTTTTCCATATTTATCTTTGAAAAAATGAGAAAAATTAATAATTGTATATAAAAATTGAGAGAGATAGGGAATGAAAATAAATATGGGATTTAATCATTCATTTTGCCTTATTTAATTACCCATGAATATAATCACGATTAAAAAATGGAATGAGTTTTCATTCATCATTTATTTCATCCACTTTTTATCTCATTATCCTTGAAAAAAAATTAATGAATGATATAAGAGGATGAATCAATCATTTTTTTAGTGATCATTTGTGTCTCGCTATTAAAAGTGTATAGTGATATTTTTTGGTGATGCATTTGAGGAAGGAAGAGGAGTTATTTTCATATTTTATTTTATTTTAATTTCATTCATTGATATTTAAGAGATCAAACCTCTATTTGAAGCTTCTATTTTTTAACATCAAACCACCAACCATTAGGCTCAATACAACCTAATAAAAATTTATTTTGATTAAAAATAACCATTCTCTTTGAGTAGATATGTAGTCATATTTTAAGCATATAGAAAGTGTTCGTGGTCTCAATAAGAGTAAAATATTGAAAAAAAATCATTAAGAGTGAGAGATTCATTTCTAGGTGAGGTAGGTATACATGTGTATAGATGGATCAATGGACTTGAATTAAATTTCATGAGCATAATGAAAAGGGAATTAAAATCATAAAGGAAACAAGATGGGAATAGAATATAAAATGAGGGTTCACTAACACTTTTGATTTGATTTGTTTGAGATTTAATTAAGTGTTTATCTTTCCTAGGAGTTTAATGGAATGATATTGGGAGAGTCAAAAATGAAAAATTTATGAATTTTTAATTGATTTTCATTTCCAATATTCACCCATATTTTCATTATTTAAGGAAAATTTTTACATTTTAATATATTGGGTTAATTTTTAATTAATTGTAAAATTAGCTTAATAATTTGATTTTAATATTTTAAATTAATTTTTTAATTTTAATGAATAATTGAAACACTGATTTTGGATTTTTATTTTTTATTTTTTTTAAAGTAAAAGAAGTAATTGTGTGAGGATAAATAGAATTTTTTATCTTATGTGTTATTAAATTATCTTTTAAGTTATTTCATGGGAGTATATTGGTTGAAATTATCACAATATGAGATTAAAATGGTGGATATATTAGTTGCATGTGATTAAACTAGATTTATGGGAATCCATGGGTGAATAACCTAGCCAAAAATGGAATTTGTGTAACATTAATTCATTAGGGGAGGTATTATATCATATTAACCCCCATATTACCTGATCCATGTAACAATAAGTTTTTAAATATGATTAAAGTATACCTTATGATTTCTTTATATTGAAAAAAATCTATGAATCTTTTTTTTAGTCTGAAGCATAAATCCATGCATAATATTCATACCAACCATTATGCACATACATAAGATGCATTTAGAAGTTAGAAGAATGTTTTAGAAGAATTAATTGTGGTTTTTGATGAAAATACCTTTAAAATACTTTCTTTTCATACAACTCCTGAAATCTAAAGAATATTACCATACTATTGTTTTAAAAATAAAGAAAGGTTGAAGATGAATCTCCATGTTCCATGAATCCAAGAAAAATGCATCTCAGGAGATCATAGGATTCAATGGAACTAAAAATGATGTTTAATGTAATTTAGGAGAAGAATCGAAATCTGAACATGCGTGATCATCCAAATAAAATAAATTCTGCATGGAAACCATCAGAATAAAGAGGAATAGTCTTGAGTGATTTCTATATTGGGTATAAAAAGGGAACTCAACCACTATTTTAGGGGTTCCAAATCCTAGGATTAGTATATCATTTTAGTTTATATCATGCACAAATTTTTTTATAATATAGTGTTTGTGTTATTATTTCTCACTTTTGTTTTATTTTTATTTTCATAATCATGATCTGCACCTCCATGAATATATAGAAATAACCTGAGGGTTGCTTCAAGATATGTTTTTTTTATTCCTAGGTCCTTAAGATTTCATTTATTCTATTAAAATCTAATCTCCAAGGATCCAAGAGGTTATAGGACTGAAGGTTGGTGACAATTCTTCCATTCTTTCATCCTTTTTGTTTTCTTCTCCCACTAGATCACCACTTTTCCCTTCCTTCAATCGGCTAAATTGGAATAAAATGGATCCAAGGTGTTTGATTGATGAATGCATGTGGTTTCATCCTTGGTAGTCCAGTAGGTTGATCTCTCAATCAAGGATTATTCCACTCGTTTCCCATAAAGGAGGTGGGTGTGTAGTTTTCTCAAGGGATCTTGAGTGATTTGTGCATTAAAATTTATAAAGGTTCAGTGAGAGATATTCATGTATACATTAGAGTGTAAATATTGAGTGAGGGTGATATTAATTTGAGTGTGACAATGAAGGAATTCATTATCAATAATTCAGGTGTAACATCATTCTTTAAAATATATTTTTGTGTTGAGTCTTCATTTTCATATTTAAATTATGTCTTATGTTTTACCACACATTTCTCCCCCCTTATTTTTGAGTTTTCAAATTCTTTATGTAAATAATAATAAGTTTCATAAGGATAGTAGGAAATTATGGCCCTCCTAGTGAGATACTTTTTTGTTATCTCCCTAGAAACACTCATAGGAAATAAATTTTAAATTGGCATTGTACCCTTCAATAAGGTTTGGTGTGTCAGCAGGATTTAAATGCAACCATATAATTCATTATGAGGATAATATAAAATAACTCTATTAAAGTAACCAATAAATATCATTTCATCCCTACTTCAAATATGGATATGAGTCAGTAAGTACAATGGAATACATGATCTTTCTTCTTTCCAAGAGGAGTGGATAATTTTGTTACATATGGAATAGGCTTAGACAAGATATTTAATAGATCTGTGATACAAGAAGATATAAATGAGTCAAAGGCACCTATATCGAATAAAGAAATAACTATAGATGATACAATGAGTAAAGAATGTTACACCATTGTAGGACCCACTTTGGATTTTTTGGGGGCTTCATTTACATCATGTAATTGTCTTGCTTCAGGATGATTCTGAAGCCTCCCGCTAGTTTGAGGCTCTATACTTGACTATATATTCCTATGTGATGAGAAACCTCTACCTCCATGTCCTTGAGTTCAAGACCCTCTTATATTAGAGGAATCTAATTTCACTTGAGATCCCTTAGGATATGAGGATCCAACACCACTTTTAAGAGGAATATTAACCCTGTAAAATCTTCAAAGGTGGCCCATTCAGACACATGCAAGGAATGACTTGGTGGGATCTTGACATGAAAGTTTGGTGTTCCTTGTCTTTCCACACTGATGAAATTAGAGGAACTTTCCCCCATATGTGTTTTTGAGGCTGACTAATATGGAAATCTTAAGATATCACAACTGCCCCATCTGTATTCTTCTTATTTCCTCTTCTTCTTGAGGAATGATCCTTCACTTACACTTGGAATAATAAGAGAATTGAACATCCCAAACATTTTTTCCTGATCTACCTATACCATCAAGGAACTATACACCACCTCAACATAAGTGATTATATTATACTATAATAATTGGGTCCATATACTCAGGAGAAGGACCATTTCAAATCAATAAGCCCTTAATTTATCATTCAAGACTATATCAATTGCAAAATAAGTGATCTCATAGAATAGGTTTGCATACTCCATGTAAAATACTAGCCCTATCCCCTAATCTTTGATAATATCATAATTCCATTAACCTTAGGTGCATCCACCAAACACCAAAGGTTGGAAATAAATTCCTAGGGTTGAGAACATTTGTGGGGGTGATTTACTCTTAAAAGGAATAACCAGCAATAGAAGAACTATAATGAAAAATATATATATGATTCATGATAAAAACTATACTAAACTCTAGTACATAACATAACAATAATAATATATGAATCATCCAATAATATCTATAAATAATTATACAAGACCAAAAGACTCAAAATGGAAAATAGGGTTCCAAATATTGTGCTACACCAAGATCCACACCACAGCTATTTCCAAGATCCCACTTCCATTTCCAGTAACCACAACATCAAGTTGATCCACTATATTAGTAATAGGCCTACCCCTTACCTATATCGCATCGAACAAAATATATAGACACACTAAGATGCATATATAGGGGGTGAGTATATAAATCCGTTAGGAAATCCCCCAAAGAATTCCCACATGCTACTAGAACAAAAAAGTTAAACATTAAATTTATATAAAATAAAATAAAATCATAAAAACCAGTGAACAAGATATATATAACCAGTGTAAACAACTCACACCACAATCCCCCATCCAAGAAAGATGAACTAAATGGCCCAAAATAAAGAGTGGAAACTCACCCCCCTGACCTAAGTTATCACTTGGTGGTACAATCCAGGTTCCCACCTAAATGTAATTGGTATCCAAGTTAGAACCAACAAGGACCTATCTATATGAATCATGAAACCATGATAACCCATTTAAATACTAATTTTACACACCAAAATTTTTTCTTTTTAAAACCAAAACACCGCTTATTCATTTTACCAAACACGTTGTGGGTGTCACCCATAACCTTTATTCCAAAAACCAATTAACAAGAGGATAGAATGCTCAAAAAATAATATATCAATGAGTTTCACAAATAAATACAAGAATTTTATTTTAAAAATTATGAACCTTAAATTTCTTGGAAAAAGTAAAGTGAGCGAGAAGCTACCAGCCTCAAACAAGATTTCCCAGATGAAACTGCACCACAAACTCATATATCTTACTCTCAAAGTCTTAATTTATTACCTAGTATAAATGCTCCAAGATTAAAATATAGGGATCTATGGAATGAATAGGATAACTAAAAGAACCCAAGGAGGCCTCTAGGTTTGATATCCTTATCCAAGAGGGAAGAAATGAGTGTTTCAGGGGGAATGTCTAGTTGAAATCTAGTTTTCAAGGATTTTAAAATCATGTGTAGTTTGGTAAACTGTGTGGAAACCATACATAACTCACTTCCAAAAAAATTATAGGGTTTCATGGTTGGTCACATGTTTTACCCAAATCGTGAATCCAACCATGTCTGTTCCCACTTGAAAAATCCAAGGTTTCACAGCTTTTTATACGGTTTACCCAAACCATGCACCCATTAATTTGCATACCTAAAGAACCCCATTTCTTCTTTCATGATTTTATAAGGATTTCACATAGTTTTATCTAACTATGAACCAACCATGAACCTTTAAAAATCCCTATAAAACATCCAAAAATCATTTGGAACTTCTTGCAACCAACCCCAACCTATTCAGACCTAAATAATAATAATAAAACATGTAAAAATATCAAACTAATGGTGTAAAATTATCCCAACTGGACTTGGGTGCATCCCCCAGACACCAAAGGTTGGAAATAAATTCCTAAGGTTAAGAACATCATTGGGTGATGATTTACCCTTAAAAGACCTAACCTGGAGTAGAAGAATGCTAATGAAAAAAATATAAATATGATGCATGATAAATACTAGAAAATAAATATAGTACATATCATACCAATAATTAGATATGCAACATCCAACAATATATACAAATAAATCTACAAGACCAAAAGATACAAAAATGAAAAATAGGGTGCCAAACGTGGCACTGCACTAATCTCTACACCACAACTACCTCTAATTTCCCACCTATGTTTCCAATTACTATAGCACCAAAGTTCCCTACTAGAGAAGTAAGGGGTCTTCCTCTTACCTGCATAACATCAAACAATGTTTTTATATGCACTAAGATTCATATTCAAGGGATGGGTATATAAAACTAGTATTAAATCCCCCAAATACTTCCATACATGATACTAGAATGAAAACAAGTTAGATCACATTTTATATATAACTAAAGAGAAGCATAAAACCTGATGAATAGGATATATATATATATAACCATTATAAATAACTCACACTATAACACGCACCTGAACTATGAAATCACACACCCATTCAATACACCAAAACCTCCCCTCTATAATCCATTTCACCAACCCAATGCATACCCTGTCTAAGTGGGACTAACTGAACGGACTAAACGCATGAGATGAAATTCATCCCCCCTGACCAAATTCATCATTGGGCGGTACAATCCATGTGCCCACCTAAACTAAACTGGTGTCCAAGTCCAAACCAACAAAGATCCATCCATATGTATCATTAACCCACACTAAACCATGTAAATTCTAAGTTTATACACACCAAAATTAATTTTTTTTAAACCAAAACATCACTTATGCATTTTACCAAACATGATGTGGGAACCACCCACAACCTTTGTTACAAAAAACAATTAAAAATAGGAGAGAATACTCAAAAATGAATTTAACAAGGACTTTAACTAATAAACATGAGAATTTAATTTTAAAAAACAATGATAATTAAGTTTATTGAAAAAATTAGAGTAAGAGAGAAGCTACCAACCTCAAAAAAGCCTGCCCATATAAAACCGCAACAAAAGATCATATATCCATCTCTCACAACCCTCCATGAATACCTTGGAAAATTAATCCAAGATTCAAAGAGAGGGGATTTGGAATTAATAGGATCACCAAAATCACCCAAGTAATCCTCTAAGTTCGAGTGCCATATCCAAGAGGGAAAAATGAGTATTTTGAGGGGGAAAGGCCAGGCTAAAATCTAATTTTTGAGGCTCTTTAAAATCTAAAATCGTTTGGTTACATGGTTTGGTAAACCATATGGAAATCATGTGAATCCCACTACCCAAAAATTTTTAGGGTTGCATGGTTTTCCCAAACCATGCAACCAATCATGCACCTTCCCACTCAAAAAAACAGGGATGCATGTCTTGGAACATGATTTACCCAAATTGTGTGCCTGACCAGAGACCCAAATTTCTTCTTTAATAGTTTCCTAGGGATTATGCATGGTTTAACCTAACCATTCACCAACCATGAGCCCTTAAAAATCCCTCCAAAAACTCTATAACTTTTTGAAACTAACCCTAACCTATTCATACCTAAAAAACAAGTAAATAACTCAAATCATGGGTGTTACACTCCATAACCATTTGATTTCCTTGATAGATGTAGAAAAACTCCCTTGACTTCTCCAAATCCATAATATCAGGATAGAACCGCTAAGTGAATATAAATTTATATTCCTTCCATTATAAGTTCTCATGAAATTTTTCCTGAGTCATAAACTTCTAAAACTTCTAGTTGGGGCCCTCGAGCATGAATATCACACACTTAACCATTATAGCCTCATGATTCTCTAGAAATTTGAAGATCCTTTAAATATTCTCTAGATAACCCTCGACCTCTCGAGTATTATTAATTCCTTGAAAGGAAAAAAATTATTGTAGAGAATGAATTCTTGGGACCAATATTTATCTTGGGTTAGGGACTAGGACCCACTTACTTAGCCTAAACTGGACCTTGTCCAGATCCGTGGTCTATATCCCAAACCATACATACCACTATCTTGATTAAATTTTGATAATCTAGAGGATTATCTTGTAGAAAATTGTTCACATATCCCTCTGTGGGATTCATCAAAACTCTTCTAGGAGGCACGACACTATATAAAAATAAACAAAAAATAAAATTTATCAGATACATTGAAATCTAATCAAATTCACATAAAAACTCACTTTACAATCATAAACATATTATAAGAAATAAAAGAATCTATTAAAACCCATCAAGGATAAACTTACACAAAACAACATATATTTACCACTATGCATAGTTAGTTCACACAATTAGCCTAACATTGAATCTAACTATCTATGACTACTACCCCTAAAATGGATCCACATGGTTTGATCGTGCAGTCTATATCTAGTTCATCTTAACCATGCGTTGTTGGATCTCCTTTAAATTTTTATTCTCAAATTGAAATTTTTCAAAATAATTAATAATAAGTCTCCTAAAACCAATAATACAAAAATCCCAAACATCCCATGAAAACTCAAGTATCTCCCTAATAGGTGTTGGCCAAACACATACTCAAAACATATCTCTTGATCCCTAAAATTATTATATTCTATCTACCATGACTTCCAAGATATCATAAATCAAAATTGGGCTCTGATACCATTTTGTAACAAACCAACCTAGGATAATCTGTCTCAGCACCCAATCTAGCATGCTATAAGGCCTGAGGTGCATTCTTGATCACCACAGGCTGGAAACTAGTGCTAGGGAGTGAATTTTACTTTATTGGGAATTATTTTACCCAATAAAGAACCAAATTAAATAAAAGTGATTCTTTCTAAAAACCCAGCATGACCTTACCATACATTGATAAGTCATGCATCCAAATAAATGGTTTCAAAATAAATCATTACCCAAACATGGAATAGCATAAATTAATAACTCCCAAAAATCCATAAAACATAAAATTAGATAAAATAGGAATAATATTCACCAATCAAGGTTTGTATATGTATACATATAAAATATCCAAACTAGTATAATCCAAAATAATGAAAATAGGGTATGGGAATCTAATTAGGTGTGATACACAACAAACTAACATACACATGACCAAAAATGAAAAGACCAAAATGTAATGGGATAACTATATCCTCAAGAAAAGTGCACATCTATCACCTATCACCTTTTTCAACCCAAACTAAAATAAAGGTTATAAGATTTTTTCATCTCATAGTAAGATTTTACCTTTTCTAATATTAGATAAAACAAATTCTACATACACTAGAAGGGTGTGTATAGAGTGTAATCATAAAAATCCTAGTAGGGTCCCACCAAGTGATCCATATAAAACCTTTTTAAATTAAACCAATGCATGCAAGTTTTGAAATATATTTAATGAAAATACTATTTTATCTTCTTAAAAAAAGTAACAAGGATTACATTTGTTTATCTTAAAATAATCGAGTAAGCAAGTGAAGAGAAATGCATCTAACTGATGTGTGGAATAAAGAAAACCATGAATGATAAGGTTATAAATCATACATCATGGGTAATAACATGAGGTTCCAAGGTGGGTAACCTAAGAATCCCCCTTTAGAGCATCATGTCCTTGGGGTGTCTTCCATGGGAGCTTCATGTCTACATGGTTGATTAACTAGAGGTAGAACCATATACCCAAGTTTAAAGATCTTAAGGGGAACCATGTCACATGGTAGTCATAACATTAAGAGTAAACACCTATATTAGAATTCTCCTTAGGTTCCCAAATGGATTTCCCATAAAACCTTCTAATGTTCAAGAATTTGAGTCAAGCAAATAAAACATGTAAATTAACCCCCTTTGCACAATAGTCATAAACTCAAAATTAATAACAAGTAATACAGACACACTTTATTTATATAAAGGTCATGTTTTTCAGAGGTTAATGCAAACAATAGATACATCAAAATGGTTTAGGTTCCATTATCTCTTTGAATAATTTCCTATAAAAGAAACAAGGTAATTCTTTATGAAATATAATAATTCATTTCCTAAAAAATTACCATTATATTATTTGGAAGTCTCTCTTAGTTGTTTTTACAAAAAATATTTGGGGGATAATTTTTTTTAATTATAGTGTACACCCATTAGATAATATATTTTCCAATTTAAATGTAAAAAAAATAAGAATGCTAATATAATCAATATTATTAAATAAAAAATGATAATAATTGATTCATTATTATTCAAGGAAACCATTATGAAAACAACCAAGAACTTATAGTTCATTAAACAAAATATTTAAAAGAGACACTTAACTTTTATTAGTAAATTCATTGTCATATGGTGTTAATCCATTGAAGAATAAGATAATAAGTCTTTATGAAATGATTAGAATCTATGCACATGGAAACCCACAATTGAAAAATAGACACAGAAACCCTAAGCTTCTATAGAATTTATAGGGTAAAATAATGGAGGGAAAGGGTTAAAGATAAGTAAAAAAGGATATTTGAGATCACTTACCTTGAGAAATCAAGTTGAGGAAGAAATATTCATGGGTGAAGCCTGATAGATAGAGGAACTCTAAGAGGAGGTTCATCCAAACCTCCTGGAACGAATGGGGAAGTAATGAAGTGGTCCTCCTTTAAAATTGAAATCCAAAAAGTTAAAATATTGAAAAATATATAGGTATTCATGGTTAGGACACACAGTTTAAATAATCATGCATCATTATTGGTTTGGAAGTGGTATGACACGTGGTTAACTTGTACGGTTAGGGTAACCATGTAACCTGAAATTTTCCACACACAAAAATCAAAATTTAACTCCAAATCCCAAGATAAATGATAGATTAAATTAATAATAAAATAAATAACTTAAAATTACATTTAAGGTGTTATACATATACATCTATTACACAACAAACACAAATCCTCAATCTTTAGATGATCAACACCAATCATCCGTCTAGAATATTTTTTTCACCTTCATCTTTCTTTAATAATTACCACACACCATTCTCACAAAGACTTTATTGAGAAAATTGAACAAGGAGAACCTCCAATGAATGATCATTGTGGAAAATGAATTTTCCCTAGGTTAATTTCCTATAACACCGCACATAAATCCATCACTGACTCCTTTTATCTCTTTCAATAATATCCATTCAAAACACTCTTTTTAATTTCTTTAACTTTTCATGACATCTTCATAAAATATCTTATTTCACCACATATAAAATTTCCACATCAATTCCTCCATATGAAACATCGCATGTCCCACATTATTTATTTTATAAAATATTCCATAAAATATGAATTAATTAAATGAATTAAAAATTTATTAAATTTCACTATCACCATACACTTATGGGAAAAACCAACCTCATAAAAATATTACCAAATCACCAATTAAGGGTAAACTTTTCCTACTAAATCCAATGAAATTATCAAAATTTCATTCTGGGAATAAAAAAATTACCATTTCACCATTCTTAACCAAAAACCTGTTAAAATTCATAAACTACAAAATTCAAATTTTTGGGTCTCTTCATTTTGTGTTCAGAGATAAATGTTTTGTGTTGGTTATTTAAATATTCTATATTTTTTGCTATATGTCTTTTGTATAAAATATATAAAATAGTAAATAATTTTGATGAATGAATGAATTCATTATGACATGATTCAAGAATGCTTGATGTGTGAGGAAATATTTTCCATGTCAAAAGAGGAATGTTCTATGAATAAAGGTGAATGTTATATGACTGAATATAAATATCATAAGGCTAAATATAAATGTTTTATGGGTAAATTAAAATTATTTTATATCTTATTATATCATCTATTGATAATAAATAACTTTGAAAGACAATATGTTCAATGAAAATATTATGTTATGCATAGAAAAATATTATAGTATATGAAGATATTAGAGAAATCATATATATAAAGATATTTTGTTTTGTAATTTTAAGGTTTCAGATTTTCTTGATCCCTTCCTTTGTGTCTTCAGGTGGTTGAAGGTGTTGGTGAAGGGATCAAAGGATATAAGTGTTTCTAGAGATATAAATTTAAGTTTTAGGAAGGTGTTTGGAGTGTGGTAGGTTGGTTTATGGCATGGTGTAGTCTCGGGTGGATAGACTTTGTGTCTTGGTCTTGTCTTTACATCGTGGAGCCATTTATGGAAGGTTTTGGTGGATATTTTATTTTAGAGGTTACTGTGACGTGTTGCTTGGGGTTTTGTCATGTAGCTTGGAGGACAGTCTTCTTATCTTTATTATTTTGGGGGTAGTTAGGGCATGGTAATTTGGGCTACGTTTTGGAGTCTTGAGGATTGAATTTTATGGCCCTATCGATTTGGGGACTGTTGTAACATTGTGTATCAATTACATCATGACACTTTATCTACTTTATCATATTGGTAATTTTCTAAGAATTTCAAGGGGAGAAATGGGGAGATTTTTGTCATTGTTTTTAGAGGGTGATTTTGACTAGGACCAGCGGTGTTTCCATTCCTTCTGTGACGTGGTTTGGGTGAAAAACCTACACATTTCGGTGTGGTCAGGGTTATTGCATCATGATCTTATATTTTATCTATCCTATATAAATTTGAAATCCACTTTGATTTCCTTTTATTTCCTTCCACTTCCTCCAAATCCCAGGTGACCAGAGGATCTCTTTCAGAGGATCCTGAGCCCCTATTCTTGGCTTTAGCCCTTGACTTCGAGAGATTTATTCATGTATCATTTGAGTTGAGTTTCCTTCTTCCTATTGATTCTTGTTCTCTCATGCTCTATCATACTCTCTCCCGCTATGCTATGGAAGCCTTATTTTCTTTAGTTCTTTTAACTTTTTATTAATGATTGATGGAGGATTCTTTGTGGGATTAAATTTATAGGAATCATGGTTTCATTGTAGGAGGGGTGATTGGAGATTTATGCTTGTTCTTCTATTCTCATTCAGGTAACATTGAAGGATTTCCATTGAGGTAGGGGATTTGTTACCTCTCTTTACTTACATGTTAATGTGGGATTAACATGCTTTAGATTCTATGAGAAAAAAATGAATTTGACCTAATAAATATGATAATTCAGGAATTATAAATGGGAAGATATTAAAAAAAATTTGATTCGCATGCGTTTATACTTTAACCATAATAGTTATCTCTTGTGATTTTCTAGATGTTGTGATTTAGCATATCTATTGTCATTGTTTTTTTCTATCCTATTGAAGTGAATAATGAATGAGGTGTATGAATTGAGTTACCATTCTTCCTTAAAATGGTTAAACATGGAAATGTTTCTTGAGCATGTTATTGGTTATTACAGCCATTGATAGATGTTCAATATTAGGTTTCCTATTTCTAAAACCTTCTCATAATGAATCAGCTAATTCAATATGGTCACATAAAATGATTATTTTTGAAATTAAAGTGTTTGTGGTTATTGTGAGTCTGGCCTTTCTATTATTCTCTATTTTCTAAGCTTGTTTGCATGTTGTGATGGATCGATTTGGCCCCTAAGTTTTTTGTGCCAAAAATATGTTATGTCACCATTTTTATTCCATAGTATGGTATATCCCTTGTATTTTTTGTTATAAACCTGGTATGGTTAAGATATTGGAGAGTGATGGGTTGGTTTCCATGGTTGTGGCAGTGGTTCGATGTGGATGGTCCTTAGATGGATGGAACAGGTTGAGAGCTAGTCTTGCCTATTGTTGGATGGTTATGTTAGGTTTTTGATTGGTTGGTTGGTATGGGTTGAGATATAGTCTTTCCCATTTTTCTTGATTTTTGTTTCTGGGAGGCTGGTTTTCTTGAAGATTAATTATTGTGATTTCCAACTGCCTATTACAGTTGGCCTATGCACTACAAGCATATCTTCCTTATAGTATTTCAGGTCAATTCCTAGAATACCCAAATTATAGGATGGTAAATGAACTATAAATAACTCATGTAATGGGTGTATGAAATGATTATATCTTAAATGGAAATTGGTAATTAGTGGTAGTGAATGCTCTATGAGCATGAGATGAAATCTGGAATTAAAATGATAAATTATAAAATCACTTTGGCTTTGATGATGTGAAATGATTAAACTAGAATTGATGGTGGGATAAATAAATGATTGTTAATTTTCTAAATTAATAAATCAGATTGGTTAATGTTGGACCTTGATGTTTGTATGCCTATAGAAAATTTAATTTTCTAAACCTTAGTGGTGGTAGTTGGGTTTTCATGTGGGACTATAACTACAATTCGAGTCTAAGCCTAGGGAGTTCCCCCAAATTTGGTTATTTGATATGATATTCATTATGTTTTATGATTTCATACACTCTACCACTTGAGTCGGGTGGGCGGCCAATGCCCAAATGTGTTGGGCTCTAGGTGTTTTCCCCATTATTTAGGTTGGTGAGGGAACATATGGTTGACTACTCTCTCTTCCCCACTCTCTCTTCATACATAGCATAGTATGTAGGCATATCTGGGCTGTAATAGATTCAGGCATATGGTATGTGCTCATACAGGCTATAATGGCTCTCGATTTTACCATACATGTGTGTGTGGGATACAGCGGCTTGTGGTTATAAAGCATGCATGTATCCTGGTTGTAGTAACTGTCGTTACTATGGGTGTACTTGCATGGGTTGTGGTGAGTTGAGGTATAATGCATGATACATGGGATGAAATGGATTTCAAACTACTTATTGGTTATATATGTGATGATATGTGGCTAGGATATTTGTGCATGGGGTGTAGGATGAGATGATGATATAGTTGTGATTTGGTAGCCTAGATGGGCAGGATGACTTATGGAAGGGATTAAAGCACGGGATGTTTGGCATTGGGGAATGAGATCAACAACCAGTGGTGAAGTGGATGCGGGGTACCTTTCTTATATATATGATTTTAATATAGAATTTTTCAATTTCATATGAAATTTGGTGAGAGAGCCTTAATTAGGATATATGTTTTAATATAGAATTTTTTAATTTTATAATAAACTTGGTGAGAGAGCCTTAATGAGGATATATGTAACAATTGGGGCCCACTGACAACACAGAAACCCTGCCTTAACATGGTCATTGGGTTCTGGCCCGCCAAGTACCACCATTTGCCCTGCAGACATGTGGTCCCCACCCTGGGACCCACCCTGGGCCCCACCCATGTGCCTGAATGGTTTATCTGACTAATGACTATCCCCACAAGATAACACATGTCCTTTCCAGTGTGTTTTTTCCTCACTCACACACACCCTAGAAAAATTCCCAGAAGGTCACCCATCCTGACCACTAATCCAGGCCAAACATGCTTAACTATAGAGTTCTAATCTGGTGGGCTCCCAAAAAGGAAGGTGAACCTTGTTGACATGAGTCATATAATTTAATAATTTAACCCTTTATATTTCTGGGGTGTTACATTCACCCCCCCCCCCCCTTAGAGCACAACATCCTTGTTGTGGGCCCTAAATCTCAACCCAAGCAGTGCGCTGCACTTAAGGATGGGTACCACCTATGATACCAAATGTAACAACTAGGCCCTATTAACAACATAGACACCCCGCCTTAACATGGTCGTCAAATCCTGGCCCACCAGGTACCACCAGTTGCCCCGCAGACACGTGGTCCCCACCCTGGGGCCCACCCACATGCCCGAACGGGTCATCTAACTAATGATTGTCCCCACGGGCCAATACATGTCCTTTTTAGTGTGTTTTTTCCTCACTCACACACACCCTAAGAAACTTCCTAGAAGCTCACCCATCCTGACCACTACTCCAGATCAAGGACGCTTAACTGTGGAGTTCTAATCAGGAAGGTTCCCGAAAAAGAAGGTGTACCTTTTTGACATGATTGATATCATTTAGTAATTTAACCCTTTATATTTATAGGGTGTTACAATATAGTTTTACCTTCTTAGGTAACAGACTGGTTTCCCCTATTTATCCATTGGGATTTAGTATACTTCTTTCACATTTTCATGAGAGGTTTTAAGTAGGATCCTATTGAGTATACTTGTATGATCACCCCATATATATATAAACTTTATTTAGGTATGCAAGAGAAATTTAGCTATCAATCTAAGAGTTACTAGCTCATAGTTTTGTTCAGGAGATGTTAGATTTTGTGGTCACTACCTAGGATTTATTATTAGTATTTTTGGTTGTTTTCTCTTGTATGATGTTGCATTCATTTATTTGGATGGTTTATCTGTTATTTATGATATTAAGTAGATTGATAGATCATATATCTCGTCCAGATTATATATTGAGGGTAGTGTCCCCATTTTTTATGCATTATATACCATTGGTGCTAATCACCAACATGTGGCCTATTAGAGGAGGGATTCATGGTTCATCCTTGTCTTCATTGTTGGTCTAGGAGGGTTACTAGTGGGGGCTCATGAAAAAATGGTATTAGACTTGATGGTTGATAGATATGATGGATCTTAGGGATGGGAACTAGTGAGTATTTCATGTATTGTTAGGGAAACAAGATTAGTTAGATTTGATAGGTTCTGTAAGCAAGGGAGACCTGTTAAGATACAAGATTTTAGGGGCCCTGTAATCTGATGTAAGAAATTTACTGAACATGCTAAGTAAAGTGATACTACTTTTAGGGTGGAGACCTAGGTAAGGATCATGCATCATGATTTTCTATTCCCATGTTTTAATTCTATATATAATTTAAACTAGATTGAATGTGAATTAATTAACCTTAAATATTCCATATTTTTGGTTCAAAAGTCCCAAAAATGTGTTCTTTTGTAGGTATGGATCTCGGTCGATGTCCCCATCAAGTTTGTGCTGATGATATTTAGTAATATATTCCAGTAGATTACTGTATATTTGAGGACAACGACAAAAAAACTTAGAGGAATACACATAAAAGAGTTTTAGTGCCAAATTCTATAGAAGTATGAGGGATTTGTTTTAGATTAAGATTTTGAGGATTGGTTAGAGGAGTTAGAGATTTCCTTCAATTTGATCTATTCTCGGAGGGAGCACTAGGTTCTGTTGGTTATTAGTATGTTGTGTGGGGTTTCTCAACAGTAGTATATTTTGTTTCTTAGGATTATAAGGAGTCGTACATTTCATGGGAGAAGTTTTATGATCAGTTTCAGGCCAAGTTTCTTTCATCAACTGTGAAGGCATATTTTCAGCAAGAGATTCTTACTCTTTGTCAGGAGAGTTCCAATGTTTGGGGGTTTTTTATTCATTTAAAGAACCTTTTTCAATATTCTTTGTACCTTCTACTAGATTTATAGTCTATGTTGATGTATTTTGAGAAGTCTTTTCATCTATAGAACCATTATCAGGTCACCTTATTCATGTTGTTAATGTATCTTGAGGTGCTAGTGAAGGAAAAGGTCATAGGGAGGATGTTAGATGGAAATGAACAATCATGGTAGGGGGTCTTTAGGACTCTTCTAGGAGAATATATATGGCCATAAGTTCTCAATTTCTTTTTTTTATGGAGATTTAGAGATAAGGGAGTCAATTTTGGCCTTCTTCATCCCATTTCACTAGGGCTAGCAGTTCTCGGACCCCTATCAATAGATTGAGTGTGGTTTTTTTCATACAGAGGTCGTTGTCATCAGAAACCTGACTTCTTGACCTTCCTCAGTGGTCAGTGTATAGGTGGAGGTCCAATTCAGGCTTAGTCATTGAATTCGTATCCTATGAGGTAGTAGCAACATCAGGGTTATTCAACTTTTGATTAGCTGAGAGAAGACAAGGCATGCATAGGACAACCTCATGATGCCCCTTATCCTCTAATATAAAGATCATATCACAACTATGGATGTGGTATCCATTAGGGAAAGAGAGGTTTTGGAGTTGATCATGGTCAGATGCATGTCTTAGAGTTGTCAGCACCAAGAGATCCAAGCATTGTGCAATTATCAGTTTATATTATACCTGGGTGTATGCTTTGTTTGATTCAATATCTACGCAATCCTTCATTGCACTCACTCCAATACATGCTTTATAACTTTGTGTGGTGAGTATTTTAGTTCCTTTGATGTTGACTACACCAACTGTATATCAAGATATCTTGTGTGATGTGTGTATAGATTTTGAGTTAATTTTGTAGTAGCATCTCTCTTGGGGAGATTTCCTGTGTTTTTGGATACATCCATATGACATTATCCTTAGAATAGACTGGTTGTATTAAATGATAGATATTTTTTATCGCTTTAGGAGGTAAGTTATATTTTATGATTTTTACGGAGTTCATGTCATGTTTATTTGTCTAGCATGATCCTCATATGGTTCGGAGGCATTTTGAGTCCTTATATTCCTTGATATCCAAGTTAATGTTGAATTTAGTGGAGGATCAATTGATGGTTCTTACCAAAGTTGTAAAAGAGTACTTTGATATCTTCCCTGAAGAGGTTGTGATGTTACCCCTTGACATGAGATCAAGTTTTCAATAGAGTTACGGTCGGGTGGCACAATGATATTGATGCCTCCATATATGATGATGCCTTTTAAGTTGTTGAAGCTATATATTTAGATTAAAAAACTTATTAAATGTGGTTTTATTCTTCCTAGTGTGTTACCTTGGTGTGCTCTAGTTTTTTTTGGAGGATGGAAGTATGCAACTGTGTATCAATTATCATCCCTTGAACCAGGTGGTGTTGAAGAACCATTATCCTCTTATGCGGATGGATGAATTATTTGATCAAATTAAGGGAGCTAGCTAGTTCTTAAATATTGGTTTATGGTTAAGATATCATCATATACAGGTGAAGGATGAGGAGATTCTGAAGAATACTTTTATATATCATTATAGGCATTATGAGTTTGTTGTAATGTTATTCAGTGTCGTGAACGCTCCATCTGTGTTCATGGGACTGATGAATTCTGTGTTTCATGAAATTCTAAATTAGTTCATGGTGGTGTTCAATGATGGAATCCTTATGTATTCTAAGTCATAGGAGGAGCACTCGAGAATCTGTGAGCTATTTTGAGAGTTCTTAGACATCAACAACTATTTGGGAAGTTGTCAAAGTGTAAGTTCTAGGACCATGAGGTCCATTTCTTGGGACATGTTGTGTATCAAAAAGGAGTAGTTATATATCCTTTAAAGATTGAGGTAGTTATTTCTTGGGTAGAACCCACGAATATTATGAAGGAGAAAATTTTTCTTGGTCTTACTAGTTATTACAGGAGGTACGTGTCCAACATATCTTATATTGAAACTCCTCTAATAGATTTTACCAGAAAGTATCAAGTTTTTTATGGACTATCTAGTTATAGGTTTCTTCTGAGTGTTTAAAGGAGAAACTGGTCATTATTCATGTTCTTCATTTTTTTAAGAAGGGTTTTTTTTAGGTTTATTATGACGCTTCGCATATTGGATTAAGTGGTGCTTTGGTGCAATAGAGAGAGATTGTCTCCTATAAGTATTGTAAATTCAGACACATGAGAATAACTATTTCATACATGATCTTGATCTCATTATAATTGCGTTCTCTCTAAATTTTTTTCAGTATTACTCCATTAGTGAACACATTTTGGTATTCATAGATCACAAGATCTTGAAATATATCTTCTTTTAGTGCAATTTGAACCTTTGACAGTGATGGTGGATGAAATTATTAAAGGATTATATCTTTGATATTTCCAATACATCGAGGAAAGGGAATGTATTTATTGATTATTTGAGCAGGAATTCATGGGGAGATGTTGTGTGTGAATCAGGTGATTCTTGGAGGGTGATGGAGGATCTTTTGGTGATGTGTCTTGATATGAGAGCAGTTGATGATAAATGGTGTATTTATCATATGATGATGCAGTCTTCTTTGGTGCATCAGGTGGAGGAATCTTAGCTAGGGTACTCCAAATTCGAGGTTTGGAGAGATCAAGTTATTTATGGTGATTCTCCTAATGGATGGTCTAAGGATGGTCGACATCGGGTTTTTATTCTAGGGGTATTTTCATTCCTTTGGTGATGCATGATGTGGTTCTCTATCAGTTCCACAGTTCACCCTTAACGGTGCATCCTAGTGTGGATAAGATGTATCACACCATGAGACTTCAATTTTGGTGACCTGGAATGAATCGAATAGTTTTAGATTTTTTGTCTTGGTGTTTGGTTTTCCAAAGGGTGAAGGGTGAGCATCGTGTTCCTGGTGGATTGCTTCAGCCACTTAATGTTCACTGGTGTAAGTGGGAGGATATCTCGATGGGCTTTGGTTTTCCTCAAACTCAAGTTTGATGTGATTCCATTTGAGTGATTGTGGGATTCTTGATGAAATTAGATCACTTCTTAGTGATTAATAATTCGAGCATAATGAATGTTTTTTTGAGGTAGTATGTGGAGGAGATCATGAGGCTTCATTGGGTTCTGAATATTATCATATCTGGTCATGATTTCCATCATTCTTTTGACTCTCAAATGTGACTTATCACCATTTTCCATCTAAAGATGGATGATCAGATAGAGCGGACTATCCATGCTTTGAAATATATTTTTTTCACAAGTGTTTTTTATTTTGGAGGTTCATGGGTGAGTCACTTACTCTTGGTGGAGTTTTCTTATAATAAAAATTACCAATCCATCATTTTTATGGCCCTATTTGAATCATTGTGTGGTTAACCATTTCAATCTTCGTTGTGTTGGACCATGGTTGGAGAGAAAACTATTCTCATATCAAAATTGGTGAAGAGAATGACAGAGAAAGTGCGGGTGATTCACAAGTAGATGAAAGAAACTCGAGATCATTAGAATTCCTATGTTGACTATAAAAGGAGGATTTGGAGTTTTACATTAGAGATTATATGTTCTTGAATATGTATTTACATTGTGGGAAGAGAAGGTTTGTTCATGGGAGTAATATTTCTCCTCGATTTGTTGGGTTTTTCATGGTATTGGTGTGTGTTGGAGTTGTTGTGTATTGGTTAGAACTTTACCCATAGATGAGTCGGATATATGTTGTCTTTCATGTGTTACATCTTCACCTGTATCTTCATGATCATTACCATGTCATTGACTGGGGCGGTCTGGAACTAGAAAATGATGGGACTATTAGAATTGGTGCCCTAAAACCAACTTTTGTGTACTTTATTATAACCTTTATTCACAATTTTTAATATTAATAAACTTAGTATCACACCATTATTATTCTTATGTGTAACATAGTATGTGATAATATCCTAAGAGTAGTTGTCGCACTGAAATATCAAAGTAGTTTCCTGCTATGATGATAACCCAGAAGTGCCACAAAATTATTCTTAAATATATATATATATATATGTTCTATAGCCAGATGAAATCATTTGAGGGACACAAATTATTCAGGCTATTGGGGGTGGAGACTCATAGGACATTTAGGCACCTTCTCATGGTGTACACCCTTGGTAATATCCAGTGTAGGATATTATGAGAATGAGACCCACCAATAGGAAATCCACATTTATATGTGTCATTGAATATTCCTATATGTGGACATTCGTATTGATCCTTATACTTTAAGATTATTATTAATGAGTATTATAAGTGGTGTACTTTGATGTATTGATGAAAACCATGATGATATATGTTCACGATGAGGTAGGATATATTGGGTGCATCACGAGTAATGTTTCATTAATGAATAATGTGAGAAAGTATTTATCCCTTCTATTCTTTAATGAAAGTTGATATCTCATGCCATTTTATAGAAATGATATTGCTTAAATAAATCCATGGCCATAGTTTTCTATAGGCAAGTTCAATTTCTGAAAATTCCAAGAAAGTGACATCGAGCACATAGGTTGATGGCACCAGCACGCAACCTACTTGATTAGAGATATCATGATAAAGGGATTATATTACATAGTAAGCATCCATATGAGGCATTATTTTATGGTGGCATTAACTTATTTTTTATGGGTGCATTGGCATGTTGTTAAACACTGAACTTTAACTTTAGGTTGTTTTGCCTAAAGCTATTGAGAAAGTGGCCTAGAGGGTCACACACTAAGTGTATCCAGAATCTCAGTTAAATAATATATTATTATTTATTATTTAAAAAGTTGAATAAATATTATTCTCACATGTTTTTTAATAATTATTCTTGTTTACTTGATCACATATATTTTTTCACCAGTTATTCGACAGTATATTATATGAGTGGAATATTTGATAAATATTTATTTTCTATTGAGTGAATATAATATTTATTTATTTATTTAAAAATAATGCATTGATATTTATTTATTAAATAAATAGTCATTATTCAAGACTCAATAAATATAGTTGAGGAATGAAGGACCGAGTTTAATGGACCAGTGAGAAATAATATATATTAAATATTATTTGATTAAATAATATTTAATTTAATTTGTGAGTTTAGTTCATGTCAAGAAATAATATTATTATTACTATTATAAACATGGGGTTTCGTAGGGATTAAATAAATAATAAATGAAATTTTCACAATTATTTATTTCTAACCCTAGCGGTATATAAACTTAATTATATTATTTATTAAGAGAGCTAATTCATTTATTTTGTTTTTCACAATGAAATCCATAGAATTCTCTCGAAGCCCTAGAGAGCTCCCTTCTCTAAGAACACTCCCAAGAACAGAGAGTGATCTTCCTCCACCTTTCACTCTCTAGTCAAGAGAGATCAAATAGAATCCTTTAGAAGTGATTCTCAGGGAGATCAAAGGAGAACGATGCAAGTGATAGGATCTGTCATGCTAGCACCCAAATATTCATATGACGATGTTCATAGATTTATAGAACACGTGTGGATCACCGCTAGAGGGAATATATTCTTGATTTCTACAACACAATTATGGTACGAAGTAGATCCATTATCAGATCCATCAACAAAGAAAGAATTTCTCACAAGGTAATTCTTTAATTGGTTAAAAGAATTATAAATAATAGGTAACAATCCTGCAGTTTGGTTCTATAATTTTATCCATTGTCTGTATTCTTTGATTCAATTTTGTTGATCATGGAATTTATTATCATGTAAATATCATATTGATTATTGATCATGACAGAAGAAAAGTTGGGAACAACCCTGCACACACTTCCACTATTCCCTGAACCTACAAGTGGTATCAAAGGGGCTCACATAATTATTTATAATTATTTAAAGATCGTTGATTGATTTACTCATTTTTTATTTAGTTTTTAATTCCAATTTAATCATTCTTAAATCTAAATTATGATATCTACTTATTCCTCTTCATTTCTCATTAATATAATCAAATCAATTAATTTTATGAATGAAATAAATTTGAAGATCTCATCTGGAGGGGTTGAGGAATATGGCCGGATAACACAAGAGTACACGCCATGTAACCCGGAGGAACACACCATGTACTAGTGTTTAATACACCAAGAATTAATTTATAATTAATTCAAGGGGTGTGTATTTATTACATGCATTGAATTTAATTATACATCATGTGTTGATCGGGTCAGCCTGGCGTACAATTAGCCGAAGTACATGTCATGTAACTTTCATACACAACGTGTAGTCCTTAGTCACATAAGGGTTGTGCATCTTCTTACATGGCCTACCTGAGTGGTGACCATGTAACTCGAAGACTACACACCATGTAGCCCATGTACACGCCATGTACTCCAATATTTTCCATGGCACAGTTACATGTTGATTCCCTAAGCGTGTGCCTCGGATAGATGGTGAGAATAGCACATGCCCTGTAAATGGATTATGCACGTTGTGTACTTATACCAAATTATGTAGAATTAAAAAATAATTTATTATGTTGTGTAAAAATTATCAACATGTTCTTTTATGTGGTCATTAAGTTGATAGGACACGTCATGTGACAGGTTTTTATATATATAAATTCCTAATTAATTTCTGTGTAATATTCGAATCTACATATCATGTATAAGTCGTATTATAGTTATTACTCTACGCATTGAAGCATTACATGCTACGTTTAAAAAAATTAATCATGTGAACCATGTGATTATTAAGTTGATAGTACACATCATGATATCATGTGATAATTCATGTATGCCACATGTTGTAAGAGTAAATAGTATATGAGTATAATACATATTGGGTAGTTTGGAAGGGTGCTCACTGTGTTGCCTCCAAGGTGCATTTTTATTATACACATTTAATTTTAAATAAATTTATTTAATTTGTTTAAAATTATTATGGATGAGAATCTTAATAAAATTCAGATGAGAATTAAGATTAAAAAAAAGAATTGATTAATTAAAGAAGGTAATTAATTTATTCGAATGTGATTCATCTTAAATAAGAATGATTAAGAATTGAATGATAATTTTATTAATTATGTAATTTTTTTCATGAATATGGATGATCATGAGCTTAGACTAGACATTCTTATGTGATTGGTTTCTTTTAATTTATTATTAAATTAAATTATTAGCTCGCATGTCATCTCTCCTCTTATTATGTAAGGGTCTGTGTGCCCATGGTTTCTTTTATGTAAACCTCTTCCCCTTGCCTGCATGTGAGTAAAAACATATATAATGGATAGAGCTCCCAAGTTAGTGGAGGCGATTCAAGTTTTTAGCTGAGGCAAAACCAATCCAAGATAGATACATAGATGGACATGTGGAAAGCTACAACACAAACCTTAATTGGTTCAAGGTATTTTCCCCCTAGGTCTATGGTTCATTTATCATCTTCTAGATAAACTAACCATTAGTAAAATCTCATGATCGTACCACTATTATATTATTTATTCCAGGTTTCATGGTTATTTCATTATGGATGTTTTATCATGATCACCTGAATTAATGAATTAACAAGCATTTGATATATAACTAAAATAAATTGGATTATGCGTAAATATTATCTAAGGCATAGTTAATCACTTAAGTAAATACAATTAATATTAACAAGCATGTAATAAAGATAATAATTGGAAATTTATGCATAAAGGATAAAATCCCTCAATTATAAATATTAAGTTGGTATAGCCTTCCACTACTTCAGTTAAAATTGAATCATAGTTCAAAGTGCTTGACCAGCCAAAGTTGGGGTGATTTCAATTATTGGGGAATTCTAACTTGAAGTTTTGGGTTGAATTAACTTATTTCACATCAAGAGTTGATTTCTAAAGCAGGTTTTGTTGTAAATAAGGGGTGAGAGTTAAGGAAAACTGATTTAAAGATTTCAGGATTGTGGAGTCCACTCAATAGATCAAGAAACTGTGAGTTAATGTATTTTTCATTTGAAATGTCTACCTAAAACCCTTCAAATTTCTTGACCAGACAAATTTGGGGTGATGGGAAAGTAAATATGAATCATTTTCACTATAATGTACAAGCAACAGGTTATTCCAAAGCCAGTGGTGAGGGCTATTGGGTTTCGATAAAATGGTGGGAGATTAATAAATTTAATATTTATTTATTTGTCTAAATTTTATCAAATAAAGTACTAAAACTCTGATCATATTATTTATAAAAACAAAAATAAAATGATTTCAAACATATAATTGTGATCCATACTTGATAAGGATATCCTTCTCACCGGTAGAAATTTCCAATAGTTTCAAAGGCACTTAAGTGTTGTCCTGTGCTATGAAAGGAAATTGTATATGCTAGAAGTACTTATTCCTAATGCACCTGGTAATGAGTCTAGTGATGAAGATTCAACTCTCTTGAGAAACATTTGAATGATTCCATAGATGTTCAGTGTTTTATGCTGTCATCCATGACCAATGAGCTTTTGAAGCAACATGAGGACATGGATGTGTATAGAATGATGTATCACCTTAGAGATCTCTATCAAGAGAAGGAAATAAAAGAGATATGTGAGATCTCCAATGATCTATTTGCAAATAATATTGGATAGTCGGTGTCAGTTGGGTCTCATGTAGTCAATCTTATTAGCTACATTGAATGCTTATACATCTTAGGGATTAAATTCCTGAATGATTTGCACACATATCTCATACTTTCCTCACTACCTAAGACCTTATCCTATTTTATTGTTAATTATAACATGAGAAATAATGAGAATATTCTTTCATAAATTCTTACTCTGATTTTCCAAGTGGATAAGGATATGGTGCGTGACAAACTCATAGTCCTTATGGTGAATAAGAAAAGAAAGAATAAGGAAATGGGGCCCAAGGCTCATAAAAATTCTAAATCTCCAAAGCATCTTCCTTCCAAGAAGAGAAAGATCTAGAGGCAGTGAAAGGAAAAGGAGGTGGTATGTTTTTCATATGGCAAGCAAGGCCACTAGAAGAAGAACTACACCCAGAAGTAAGGGGAAGCTAAAGGTGCATTCATTATTGAGTGTAATATTACAATATCTACACATTGGGTATTAGATGCAGCTTGTGGTGCTCACATCCATATCTAAATGCAGGAACCAAGTAGATTTCGAAATATTTCTAGAGGATAGGTGTATTTGTGAGCTTCCAATGGTGCGAGGATGGCTGCTCTATCCATTGGAGACTACCACCTTTCATTTCCAACAGGAATGAAATTGGTTTTATGAGATTGTTATTATGTACCAATTGTTACCAAGAACATAATTTCTATATCATACCTAGATGTATATGGTTTTATTTTCAAGTTTTTTAAAAAAAGTTATTTCTTTTATAAAGACAACATATTTTATGGTATGGTGCATTTAAATAATGATCTTTATATATTAAATTATGAAAACCAGGTATTAGAAATAGATAGTGAATCATGTTCACATGAATTATATAATACCTAGCTATGTAATCACAGTATTAGTCATGTAAAGGAGAATCATTTGAAAAATATCTATTAAGATGGTTATTTAGTCTCTTCTGAGCTAAAACCACTTGAAAGATGTCATGCTTGTTTATAAGGAAAAATGACCAAACTTGCATTCGATGGACATGGTGAAGGGGACATAGAGCTTCTAGGATTGGTACACACTAATGTGTGTGGACCATTTCTAGTATAAGCTATAAGTGGATATTCTTACTTCATAACTTTTATTGATGACTTGAGTAGATAAGGCTATGTCTACTTAATGAGGTATAAGTCTGAGTCCTTTGAGAAATTCAGAGAATTTGAGAATGAAGTATAAAATCAATTTGGAAATAAGATAAAGAAGATTCGATTGAATTGAGGTTGTGAATATCTTAACCAAGAGTTTATTAACTTTATACAGTAGTTTGGGATTCTATCTAAATTCACTTCACCTTACACACCATGGTTGAATGGTGTTAATTAAAGGAGGAACCATACCTTGTTAGATATGCTAAGTTCAATGATGAGTCACGCAAATATTCCATTTTCCTTTTGAGGATATGCATTACAAACTGTAGCATATACATTAAACTGAGTACTGAATAAAGCAGAAAATGGAATTTCTTTCGATTTATGGAGTGTAAATAAACAAGTTTTGTCGCATACATGTGTATAGGGTTGCGGGGTGTTTGTTAAGGCCCTCTCAAGTAACAAATTAGAACCTCGAGGAACAAAGTGTATCTTTATAGGGTATCCTAAGGAAGGGAATGGATACTACCTATACAACCCCTTAGATAAGAAAGATATTATCACCAAACAATTTGTCTTGAGAGGGATCATGTCCTCAAAAAGGATAGTGGGAGCAAGATTGAATTTGATAAAATTGATGCTCAAGATACACAAGAGTTGGTAGAGGAACAGTTTCTATAGGTCCCCATGGAAGAAGTATTTCCTAAAACAAAAGTACTACATAGGATCACAAGAGAGATAAGAGAACCAAAGATATATAGTTTTCTAGTCACTGAATATGGTGACTCATTATTGGTTGACAATGATAAACCTCTCTCCTACAGAGGTAGAAGAGATATCAAAAGCTGCAAGATGTAAAGAAACCATGAATTATGAAATGGATTTCATGTATCAGAACCAAATTTAGGTTCTGGTTGATGTTCTAACTGATATAAATCCTATAGGTTGAAAATGGGTATTCAAGAGAAAACTGTACATGGAAGGTAAAGTAAATACCTATAAAGTAAGGCTAGTGGGAAAAGGATTTAAACAACATCAAGGAATTGACTATGATTAAACCTTTTCACTAATTTCCATGTTTAAATCCATCAGAATTCTACTCGTTATAGCAGCTTACCATAACTATGAAATTTGGAAAATAGATTTCAAAACATCTTTCTTTAATGAGAACCATCAGGAAGATGTCTATATGACACAACCATAATGGTTTGTGACTCCAGGTAATTACAAAAGGATTTTAAAGTTGTATAGATCCATTTATGGATTAAAGAAAGCATCTAGGTCATGGAACATTCAATTCGATAAAGCTATAAAAGAATTTGGTCTCATTAAGAATGAATGTGATCCATGTGTTTACAACAGGTTTAGTGGTAATGTAGTCATTATCCTAGTAGTATATATTGATGAGATATTACTTATTGCAAATGGAATATCAACCTTACAATATGTTAAGGATTGATTGAACAAGTGTTTCTCCATAAAGAACTTAGGTGAAGTGGCTTATATTCTAGGAATCAAGATCATTCATGATAGGTCCAAGAGGTTGTTTGGAATAATTCAAAGTATAGACATTGACCATATACTAAAGAGATTTAGTATGGAAAAATCCAAGTGGGTATTGGTTCTAGCGTCACATGGTATACATCTTTCTAAGAAAATGTGTCCTCAGACACAATAGGAGAAAGAGAGAATGGATAAGATCTCATATGCTTTAGTGATAGGATTGATCATGTATGTCATGTTATATACTAGACTTGATGTTACCTATGCATTGAGCATGGTAGGTAGATATTGAGAAGATCTAGGAGAAAAGCATTGGTATTTTGTTAAGGTTATCCTCAAGTATCTAATAAGAACTAAGGATATGTTCTTGGTGTATGGAGGGGATGAGGAGATGGTCATCAGGGGTTATACTGATGCTAGTTTTCAAATAGTTTAGAATAATCTAAATTCATAATCGGAATATGTTTTTTGTATCAATGGAGGAGCTATGAGATGAAAGAGTTCAAAGCATCCATTTGTCACTGATTCTACAATAGAGTCTAAGTATATAGTGGATTATGATGTAGACAAGGAATCTATTTAGATATAAAACTTTTTCTAGTAGCTTGATGTGGTACCTAGTAGTAAATATCCTATCACATTATATTGTGATAATACTACAGCGATGGATCTTACAAAAGATCCAAGGTTACACCAATGGAAAAAACATATACTCTGAAAGTATCACCTCTTGAAAGATTTTTATTAAAGGGGTGAAGTTGTAGTAAGTAGAGTTACCACAAAAGAAAACATGGTGGACCCCTTGACTAAAGGCCTATCTTGACAGAAGCATGAGTATCATGTGAGAGCTAGCGGACAGAAGGTTGTTAGCAGTTGGCTCTAGTGCAAGTGGGAGTCTATTGGAGTTGGTGCCTTAAAACCAAATTTTGTGTACTTTATGATAACTTGTATTCAAAGTTTTGAATATTAATAAACTTCTTATCACATCATGATTGTTCTTCTACGTAACATAGTATGTGATAATATCCTAAGAGTAGTTGTCGCACTGAAAGGTCATAGCAGTTCTCCGCTATGATGAGAACCCAAAAGTGTCATGATAGTATTCTTATGTGTAAATAATTTTAGGGACACAAATGATTCAGGATATCAGGAGTGGAGATTCATAGGACTTTGAGGCACCTCCTCATGGTGTATACCCTTGGTAATATCCAGTGTAGAATATTATGAGAACAAGACACGCCAGTAGGAAATCCACATTTATATATGTCATTGGATGTTCCTATCTATAGACATGTGTATTGATCCTTAGACTTTAATATTATTATTAATGAGCATTATAAGTCGCATACTTTGATGTATTGATGAAAACTGTGATGACATATGTTTGTGGCGTGGTAGGATACATTGGGTGCATCATGAGTAGTATTTCATTAATGAATAATTAGAGAAATGATTTGTCTCTTCTGTTCTTTAACGGAAGTTTATATCTCAGGACCTTTGATGGAAATGATATACCCTAAATAAATCTATGGACATGGTGTTTTATAGGCAAGTTCAACTTTCAGAAAGTCAAAGAAAGATGCATCGAGCACATAGGATGATGGCATCCGCATACAACCTGTTTGATTATAGATATTGCAATAAAGGGATTATATTACATAGTAAGCATTTGTATGAGGTATTATGTCATTACAGAATTAACTTCTTTCTTTATGGGTGTCTTAGTGTATTGCTAAACGCTAACCTTGGACTTTATGTTTCTTCGCCTAATGTCACACACTAAGTGTATCCAAAATCTCAGTTAAATAATATATTATTATTTACTATTTAACAAGTTGAATAAATTTTATTCTCATATGTGGTTTAATGATTATCCATGTTTACTTGATCGCATATCTTCCATCATCAGTTATTCGAGAGTATATTATGTGAGTAGAATATTTAATAAATATTTATTTTCTATTTAGTTAATATAATATTTATTTATTTATTAGTGAATAATGTAGTGATATTTATTTATTAAATAAATAGTCATTATTCAAGGCCCAATAAATATTGTGGAGGAATGGTGAACCGATTTTAATGGTCTGGTGAGAAATAATATATATTGAATATTATTTAATTAAATAATATTTAATTTAATTCGTGAGTTTAGCGCATATCAAGAATTATTATTATTATTATTATTATTATTATTATTATTATTATTATTATTATTATTATTATATATGGGTTTCCGTAGGGATTCAATAAATAATAAAGGGCATTTGTGTAATTATTTATTTCTAATCCTAGAGGTATATAAACTCAATTATATTATTTTTCAAGAGGCAATTCATTTTTTTTTTGCGCAATGAAATCTAGAGAATCCTCTCAAATCCCTAGAGAGCTCCCTTCTCCAAGAACGCTCCCAGGAATGGAGAGTGATCTTCTTCCACCTTCCACTCTCGAGTCAAGAGAGATCAAAGAGAATCCTTTGGAAGAAATTCTCAGAGCCATCAAAGGCGAACGATGCAAGCGATAGGATTTGTTGTGATAACACCCAGAGATTCCTACGGCGATGTTCGGTGATTTGTGGAACACGTGTGGATCACTGATAGAGGGGATCTATTCTTGATTCCTACAATGTAATGATGGTATGACGTAGATCCATTGTCAGATCCATCAATAAAGAAAGAATTTCTCACAAGGTAATTCTTTAATTTCTTAAATTAATTATAAATAATATATGATGATCCTACGGTTTGGTTCTGACATTTTATCCATTGTCTTTATTCTTTGATTCAATTCTGTTGATCGTAGAATTCATCATCCTGTAAATATCAGATTTATCATCGATCGTGACAAAAAAAAGTTGGGCATGACCCAACACACGCTTTTGTTGCACCCATAACCTATAGGGACCTTCAAGGAATGATTAATTGAGATCTAGGACTGTCAGGAGAAGGTGTTGTGAAAGCATGTTATTCTCTTGGTTTGTATCTTGTGGTGACATGGTATCTTGGAGGAGAGTACTGGGGAACATGAATCGTAGATGTACACTCAATATCCTGAGTTGTTTGAGCCGTGGGTGATTTTTTTTATATAATTAAATGGGATTAGGTTTTTATTATTTTGGGAAATAGGTGTCTAAAGCATCAGTTCATCTGAAGTTTTTCAGATAAATGGTTAAAGTACCGCATAGGAAAAGGGAAAAGTGTCAAATAAATTAACTCTTTTCATTTAAAGGGTTTGTGTAAGATCTCGGGTTTTTTTTGAGGTACGGATCTTTTCTTTTTGGGTTAAATGTGTTTATTTTCCTTTTTGGCTTAGACCCTAAGTCGGTCCATGGGCCGATTGGGTTGATTTTGGGAAAGAAGAGGGGAAAAGGCTGAAGGCTAGATGCAGGCCAGCTACACGTTGTGTACTGGCAGTACACGTCGTGTACTCCCAATTCACAACATGTAGTGGCAGTTCACGATGTGTATGGGTTTTTCTTCGGAAAAAGAAATTGAGAAGTACACATCATGTACTAAAGGTACACGTCGTGTACTTGCCCACTGGGTATTTTAAAAATAGAGGCAATAGCCTCTTATTTTTTACAGACAGAAGCTTTCTCTCATTTTTGAAGCCTAAACCCCTCTAATATGGTTTTTCACATCTAGAAGTCGTCTGGACTCCAATTCGAGCGTGGTTTGTCTCGTTGGAACCGCATCGGTAAGTACTTTATTCCTTTTTAGTCGTTCTTGATTCTTTGGAACAACGACTGTGCTATTTGGATTGAGGCTCATATGCCCTAATATCTCGTTCTTCATCCGTTCTTCAGATTTCTTCCAAACCAGGACGAATTAGGACTTGATACTGGACGAGCTCTCTACTAACGAGGTGAGGTAGGTGGTGTTGGGTCGGAGAAAAAACGGGAAGGAGGGCAAGAGGGGGGGTGAATTGCCTTTTAAAAAAAGATTAACAAATTAAAATCAAAGTTAAAGGTGCAGCGGAAAATAAAAGAGGCAATCACACAAGAAATTGTTAACGGAGTTCGGCCAAAACCCGGCCTACGTCTCCGCTCCCAACTCAACCGTTGAGAGATTCCTACCGCTTGCTTTTCAATGGTTTTAGCAAGAAACCCACTAGGCTTTGAGGTAGCACTGGGACCTATTACAGCTTGCTTTTGATGGTTGAGCAAGAACCCACTTGCTTTTAATGGTTTAGCAAGAACCCACTATCCTTCTTACAGGTGAAGGATAGCTCACCTATGTCTCAAGCTATTTAAAGGAAAGATTGACAACCTTTTCACACCTTAATGGTGATGTGAAACCCAAAAGAAAGTGGGGATGAGAAAAGTTTGGGGTTTGTAGGCACAAACCCAATTTTAAGCTCAAAATATAAATAAAATAAGAAAAACCGTATTTGAGGAAGTCTTGGGCGCCTTTGATTGATTGGAGATGTTGAAGGCCGCTTCCAAGCTTCTTTGAAGGAGCTCCTTGGATGTGGAAGTTGTTGGAGCAAGGTGGGTTCCTTGAAGGAAGTCCGCCGGAGGTACGCCAAATGATGAAAAATGTGTCCGTTGGCTTGGTATATGATCCGGTTGGTGTCCGGGGCTTCCTTGGCCTTTATTTATAGGCATGGAACCCTTGGGGAGTCTTCGGAGCCGTTGTAAAGGCTTAAAGAGCCGTTGGAGGCCAAATGGGAGTTGACTGGTCAAAGCCAACGGCTAGTTTGACTGGGCTACCGGCTGGCCGGTGCAGGGCCACCGGCTGGCCGGTGCCTTGGATGTTGAGAAGGTCTTCTGCCCAGGCAGCACCGGCTGACCGGTGCCAGAGCCACCGGCTGGCCGGTGGGAAGACAGTAGCTACCACTGTTTCATCAGGTTGCCACCGGCTGGCCGGTGACAGAGCCACCGGCTGACCGGTGGAACCTGGCAGTGGGCAATGCCTCTGTCAGGTCCACCGGCTGGCCGGTGCTATCACACCGGTTGGCCGGTGGACTGAATTTCAGTCCACTTCTTGTCCATTCTTGGGCCATTTTCTTGGCAACCTTGTGCCTATCATTCAAAAACACTTCAAACAATATTAGACAAATAATAAGGTGATTGTGATCATGAAAATCAAACAACGAGGGGAACGAGAGGTACAACAATCTCCCCCTATTTTGATGATCACAATCACCAAAACAATTAAAGTAAAAACAAAAATTAAAGGCATGCTTTTAATGAATAAATTGAAAATAAATGCTAAGCATGATCAAAAGGTTTCTCCCCCAATCAATCAAGAAATTCTCCCCCTTTGTGATTATCAAAATAGAATGGGGCATAAAACTTAATTGAGGGAAGCAGTTGAAAAACAAGATACAGTTTTTTGAACCAATTGAAATTTTTGAAATTTGAATTGAAAGTTTTGAATCAAAGTTTTGAATTGAGAGTTTGAAATGAGAAATTGAATAACAGTTTGAATTGAAAGTTTTGAAGTGAAAAATTCGATACCAAGAGTTGAAAATTTTGAAATGAAAATTTAAATAACAGTTTGAATTGAAAGTTTGAAAACAAATAAAGAAACTTTCTCCCCCTAAATAAAACAAGAGATCATTGGGGAAACGAAACAAATTTTGGCCCGGAGAGACTCGCCAAAAGGGATTTTTCAATCCAAATTTGTTTCATGGCGGGTCTTCTACTATAAAACTCGTCCGAATAAAAAAAAGATTTGGGTTGACCGTATCGGGCATTTTTGCAATCACACTCATAAATGAGGTGCCCGGGTTTTTTGCAATAGTTACAAAATTTAAAACTAGAGCTCCCCCTTACAAAAACAGTGGGTGCATGGGAGGAGGAAGCTTGCTTGGAATAGCCAAGCCCTTGGGTGGTTCTTGAAATTCGTTGGGAACCAAGCAATTTTGAAAGATTTTGTTCCCCTTGGGTGAATTTGGCTAGGGATTCTCTAAGGTCCTTGATGGTTGATTCCAAAGAATCAACATTTGGGAAATTTTGGATTTTTAGGGAGAGTTCCTCCTTCTCTTTGAGAAGTTGGTCTTTTTCGGAGGAAAGCTTTTTGAAATTCTTTTTTAAAGAAACAAATTTTGAAGAAAGTTCATGAAAACCATTTTCAAGTTGATCTCTAACATGTTGGAGTTCCTCATAAGACAAATGATTGAAAGAATTTGAAGAACTAGAAGACGAGGAAGAAGAGTCGGAAGATGATACCTCATGATTTGCCATTAGGCATTTTTTACCTTGGTCGCTCGAGGAGAAGGAGGAGAAGGAGGAGCTATCACTCCAAGATGCCTTTGAAGACTTCTTCTTTTTCTTCTTCTTGGCCCTTTTCTTGTGAAGTGGGAAAGCGGGTACGGATTTTGCATCGGGTTCTTGCTTTTGAGCGGGTTCTTGCTTTTGAGCGGGTTCTTGCTTTTGAGCCATGCTAGTACCTTCATGGGTTAGCTCTAAATATTTCCAAATATCATAAGAGGAAGTGCAAGAAGAAATACAATTAAATATATTACGGTCTAAGCCACAATGAAGAGCATTCATGGCTTTGCCATCAAGCTCGAAATTTGCAATGTCGGCGGGGGTCCATTTAGACTCATCGGGAGAAGAGAGCGTAAAACCATGCATAACAATTCTAAAAATAGGATAGCTAATGCTTTTAAGAAAAGTTGACATGCGGGTTTTCCAAAAAGTATAATCGGCTCCATCAAAGAATGGAGCACGATCCAAAGAATGTCCTTCGGGGGATTGAGAGGAAGAAGCGGTAGAATCCATCAAAAAATAGGATCTTTAATTTGAAACCGGTTAAGGAATTATTCAAAATACCCCTCTGATACCAATTGTTGGGTCGGAGAAAAAACGGGAAGGAGGGCAAGAGGGGGGGTGAATTGCCTTTTAAAAAAAGATTAACAAATTAAAATCAAAGTTAAAGGTGCAGCGGAAAATAAAAGAGGCAATCACACAAGAAATTGTTAACGGAGTTCGGCCAAAACCCGGCCTACGTCTCCGCTCCCAACTCAACCGTTGAGAGATTCCTACCGCTTGCTTTTCAATGGTTTTAGCAAGAAACCCACTAGGCTTTGAGGTAGCACTAGGACCTATTACAGCTTGCTTTTGATGGTTGAGCAAGAACCCACTTGCTTTTAATGGTTTAGCAAGAACCCACTATCCTTCTTACAGGTGAAGGATAGCTCACCTATGTCTCAAGCTATTTAAAGGAAAGCTTGACAACCTTTTCACACCTTAATGGTGATGTGAAACCCAAAAGAAAGAGGGGATGAGAAAAGTTTGGGGTTTGTAGGCACAAACCCAATTTTAAGCTCAAAATATAAATAAAACAAGAAAAACCGTATTTGAGGAAGTCTTGGGCGCCTTTGATTGATTGGAGATGTTGAAGGCCGCTTCCAAGCTTCTTTGAAGGAGCTCCTTGGATGTGGAAGTTGTTGGAGCAAGGTGGGTTCCTTGAAGGAAGTCCGCCGGAGGTACGCCAAATGATGAAAAATGTGTCTGTTGGCTTGGTATATGATCCGGTTGGTGTCTGGGGCTTCCTTGGCCTTTATTTATAGGCATGGAACCCTTGGGGAGTCTTCGGAGCCGTTGTAAAGGCTTAAAGAGCCGTTGGAGGCCAAATGGGAGTTGACTGGTCAAAGCCAACGGCTAGTTTGACTGGGCTACTGGCTGGCCGGTGCAGGGCCACCGGCTGGCCGGTGCCTTGGATGTTGAGAAGGCCTTCTGCCCAGGCAGCACTGGCTGACCGGTGCCAGAGCCACCGGCTGGCCGGTGGGCAGACAGTAGCTACCACTGTTTCATCAGGTTGCCACCGGCTGGCCGGTGACAGAGCCACCGGCTGACCGGTGGAACCTGGCAGTGGGCAATGCCTCTGCCAGGTCCACCGGCTGGCCGGTGCTATCACACCGGTTGGCCGGTGGACTGAATTTCAGTCCACTTCTTGTCCATTCTTGGGCCATTTTCTTGGCAATCTTGTGCCTATCATTCAAAAACACTTCAAACAATATTAGACAAATAATAAGGTGATTGTGATCATGAAAATCAAACAACGAGGGGAACGAGAGGTACAACAGGCGGTCTATACTTTCTTTCGGATTTTTAGGTGCTTTTAGGGAATTCATCCTTTTCTCCATCCGTCGGACTTTCCGGCAAGGCCTCGTTTTTGAGCGAGTTGCTTATAATAGTTGTAGTCAAACCTAGTGAGGATGCCCATAGGTTCCGTTTAGGTGTGTTGGCACCTGTTGCTCGATTCAAGGTCATCTGAGGAGTGTGCAAGGAAATACTCTATTTATGCCTGTTAAAACCACTCAAGGGGTGTGTGCTTGTAATTGCCTAGTTAGAGGAAGCCCTTGAGATACCTGAATGGTTTGATTTATCTGCTTAGGAGATGTACTGTCTCCTTGTTTAGTGATATCTGGTTATGCCATGCTTGTTTAATTTAACTGGGATTGTTAAATGGATAATATGGGTGGGTATACCTATATAAATGATTAATGAAATGTTAAATGGATTATATGGGAGGGTAGGCCCAATGCTTTGTAGTTGAAAAGTGGATTGCATTAGTGGGTATACTCATGGCTTGTGCATGTTGATGTGAGTGGGTATACACACATGGAATGAATGCTTTAAAATGAATGTTTAAATTGAATGCTTTGATTGAATGGTTTGATAAATGTCATGGACTGCTCTCCATTGATCTGGAACGCGGTAGTGGATGCCTTGGGTTGACTCTGCCCCTTGGGTCTTGATTCCGTGGGATGTCTTGGGCCTTGCTACCCCGTGGATCTGGCTTGCTTCTTCTATGGGATTCGATGTGGATGCCTTGGATGTGCTCCTTGGATCCAGCCCTTCATGGTCTAGAATCATTACATAGATGTTATGGTACGTGACACCTTGGATTCGGCCCTTGGGGTCTACCTTTCACTATACAGCATGGTCGTAGGATTCTATTTTTCACTATACAGCGTGGTCATGGGACTCTTGACTTCTTTATACAGTGTGGTTGTGGCTTGCTTGGTATTGATGGATGTACGGCGCGACCGTGTGACTTGTTTACTTTGTTATAGTTACCTTGTTAGGAGCTGACTCTTTTGTAGGTAGCCTTGAGGGGTTGTTCAGTATTACTTATGACAATATACTTATGTCATGGGCATACGCACTTACTTTACTGTTTTCTTTACACTTTCTAGCACTTTGTATATTGCTATTAGAATTGATAGACCCGGGTGGTTGCCTATTGGGATGTTTATCACACCCTGTTTGGGTCTCCTCGGGGACCCAAACAGATTATATGGTTGTAAGTGACGATAGGGGCAAGCGCCCTGGTGCAGGTTGTTGACTCACTTAGGCTCTCGCTGCTAGTCGGCAGCCTCTGACGTTTGGAGAGATATGTTATAGCTCATGTGGTCAACCGGGCTCGGGGCACCGTTGGGTGGCATCCGGATCCGAGACATTACAGTTTGGGTGTGAGCGCCACTTCATTTGGCACTCATGCCCATTATAAATACATATATATAATTTGATATATATATATATATATATATATAATATGTTTATAATTATAAATATTTATTTATATAGTTATATATATATTCATAAATATATATTTTATAAATTTATAAATATATATTTATAATTATAGATATATATTTTGAATAATAAATATATTTATTATTTTTTATATATATTAAATTATATATATATATATTTATAATTTTATAATTTTATAATTATTCAAATATATTTATATATTTATATATATATATATATTTTTTATATTTGTATAATTATAAATATATTTATTTTCTTTATATAAATAATTATTTATACATATTTATTTATAATAAATATATTTATTTTTTAAAAATTATATTTATATAATTTTATATTTATTTAGTTTTAAAAGTAATTTTGTTATATATATATATATATATATATATATATTAGTTGGGTCTTCAGGTCGTTAATGGGTGGGTTATCCCTTGGGAAGGGCTATGACCTGCCCATCAGGGTTGAAGCGGGTGTGTGTGTGTGTGTTTCGTTGTAATTGTACCCCTAAGTACCTAATATATATAAATAAATATAATTATATAAATATAAATATATAACATGTATGGGGAAGTCCCCCCCCCCTTTATTGAAACCAAAGCACCCTCTTGTGCATTAAATCCCATTATAAGAATCTCATTAACCCCTGAACCATTTTTAGGTAATGACACGTGTGCACAACATCTGCAAACCAGACCCACCGTCGCGTGCGTGGCCTCGTTGACTACCTCCACTGCCTGCCAACGGCCCCATCGTCGCCTTCTTTGCATCCTGATCGAGCAAGCCTTGACTGCTTCCAACGCCACCCTGTGAACAGCCGCCATGGCCCCGCTCGTCTGAGTCGCACATTTGCCATCTCCAATACCCGCTAATGGCCATGTCGCCTTCGATCGAGCCCTTCCGAGCATTGTCGCCACATCCCAAGTGAACCAAACTGCCTTCGTTCGTCGTCGCCCTGGGATAAACAACTGTCGCCACACATCATACTGCGTCACCGTCGTCCGACATCCATCATCGACCGACGTCGTCAGCAGCCATGACCGTCGTCACCTAGCATTGCACTAGCCACATCATCCTCCTCCTGCGCATTTTGTTCCCAGTGACACACTGCCCCAACCATGCGTTATGCACCCATAATCACGCTGCCCTATTTTATCTCCATAAATGGGGACCAGCAAGAATTGAATCCTTCTTTTGATGCAATATTACGGGGTTGCCTAACCACTAGGCCAATACCCCAACTACAAACGTGTTATTGGGTAACGAGGTATAAGCGGGCGTCACACCACGTATGTCCTAGACCAAACCCAACACCTACGCGTTGCACGCCCCCAACTAAATTCAACTGTGGCAGGACTCGAACATGCGTTAAAACCGTTGTCAGAGAGTGGTCGTCTTACATGATATCACTTAACCAACCCCCGATCGGCAGTTAGAAATAAATATATTTATATAATTATAAATAAATATAAATATATATAATTATAAATAATCATTTATATAGTTATAAATATATTTAAAGAATTGTCGTGGGCCACTGGGCCATCAAGGGGGCGTTGACGCAGGCATGACGTACAGGTGGTGACATAGGCATGATGCATGAAGGGTCGTCAGGCCATCCAATGGTGGGCCTACGAGTCATGTAATAGATTTCATGCCCACTAGGCCTTAGGGCCAAAATATATAATGTAATAAAGCGGTCGGGTGAGTGGGTTATATCTTGGGGGGCTATGACCTGTCTTTCAAGACTGTGTGTGTGTGATGTGTGTGTTTGAATGTAACTGTACCTCCAAACACCTAATATAATATAATATAAAAATATATATTTTTAAATATATTTATGAATATATTTATATAATTATAAATATATAAATATTTTGAATTATAAATATATATTTATAAATATAATAAATATTTTTACTTTTTATAATTTTATATTTACTTATTTATATTTATAAATTTATAATTATTTAAATAAATATAAAATTATGTAAATATAGTTTTAAAAAAATAAATATATTTATTTTAAATAAATATGTATAAATAATTATTTATATAAAAAATTAAAATATTTATAATTATATAAATATAAATAAATTTTTATATATAAATATATGAATATAATTATAAATAAATTAAAATATGTATAATTATAAAAAAAATATGAATAAATAATTATTTATATAATTATAAATATATTTAAAGAATTGTAAATATGTATTTATAAATATAATTATAAATATATATTTAAAATTATAACTATAAATAAATATATTTATGAATATATTTATATAATTATAATTATATATTTATAATTATATTTATTTAAATAATAAATATATTTATAAATATATGAATATACATAATTACAAATATATATTTATAAATATAATAAATATATTTATTTTTAAATATATTTATTATAATTTTATTTTTATGTGTTTATATTTATAAAATTATAATTTTTTAAATAAATATAAAATTATATAAATAAACCTTTAAAAATATATTTATTATAAATAAATAAGTATAAATAATTATTTATATAAAAAAATAAATATATTTATAATTAAATCAATATAAATAAATTTTTATATATAAATATATAAATATATTTTAAAAGAATAAAATTATAAATATATATATATATAAAATTATATATAAATATATAAATATATTTTAAAAGAATAAAATTATAAATATATATATAAAACAATAAATATATTTATAATTATAAATATTTATTTATATATATATATATATAACTATATAAATAAATATTTATCCCCCGCACGCGGATGAGGTGGCAAGGAGGGGAGATTTTGGGGCGCCAGTCGCAGGGTCGAGTCCCCGAGCCGTTTATTTGCAGGTTTTCTTATAGCGTGTGTGAACCGTCTTTTGACGGTTGCAACCCAACCTTTTAAATAAATATTTATAATTATACAATTATTTATTATTTATATATATATATATATATATATATTAAATTATATATATCTATTTTACAATTATACATATATTAATTTAAAGATTAATTTTTTTAAAATCTTGGGGTGTGAGCGCCAAATGAAGTGGCACTCACACCCAAACCTTTTAAATTAAAAGAGCCAATTCATTTAACTCTTTTTTAATTTTCCCTATAAAATCACCACTTCATGTGGTGCTTTTACCATTTATTTGAAAAGCGATCAGAGATGTCGAGGAAGGGATGGAAGGGTAGAAGTGTTGTTTGAGCTGGAAATTCCAGCTGGAAGGGGGTGGATGCGGCATGGTAGGTTGGGTTG
Organism: Viscum album; assembly: GCA_963277665.1. Classification (NCBI taxonomy): domain Eukaryota; kingdom Viridiplantae; phylum Streptophyta; class Magnoliopsida; order Santalales; family Viscaceae; genus Viscum; species Viscum album. Next base: position 863,248,140 of record OY728140.1, read on the forward strand.
TGGCATGGTCTAGTCCCGAGTGGATGGCCTTTGTGGTGTGGTCTTGTCTTTACACCATGGAGCCATGGCTGGATGGTTTTGGTGGCTTTGTTGTTTTATGGGTAGTTGTGGCATGGTGCTTGGAGTTGCATCGTGGAGCTTGGGGGTCGGGCTCCTTGTCTTTGATGTTTTGGTGGTCGTTGCAGTGTAATGTTATCCTTTCTCTTTTTTCGAACCTTAGGCGACCAAAGGAGATGTTTTATAGGCTCTTAATCCCCTTTGTTTGGCTTTAGCCCCCGACTTCTAGAGATCGATTGGTGAGTGATCTGAGGTGAGTTCGCTTCTTCTTGTTGGTTCTTGTTCTCTCTCGTTCTCTCTCGTTCTCTCTCGTTCTCTCTCGTTCTCTCTCGTTCTCTCTCGTTCTCTCTCGTTCTCTCTCGTCATGGTATGAAACCCTTCTTTTCTTCGGTTATTGTGTCTTCTTATCAATGATTGATGGAGGATTCTTTGTGGGATGAAATCCATAGGAATCATGGGTTCATTGCGAGAGGAGAGATCAAAGATCGACGCTAGTTCTTCCGTTCTTGTTCAGGGAATGTTGAAGGCTTCGTATCAAGGTAGGAGATTCGTTACCTCTATTTAAAGGTTGATGTGGGATTAGCATATTTTAGCTTCTTTGGGTAATAGTTGAAGTTAACCTAATAAATATAATAATCCAGAAATTCTGATTGTGGAGATATTGAAAGGGTGTTGTGATTCGCATGTGTTAATGCTTTAACCGTGATGGTTGCCTCTTGTGATTTGCAAGGTAGTGTGATTTAGCATCTTTGTGATCATTGTCGTTTTCTAGCCTATTGACAGGCTGAAATTAGTTACATAAAGCTGGTAAGATGAAGTGAATAATGAATGAGGCATATGGACCGTGTTACCTTTCTTCCTTAAAATGGTTGACCATGGAATGGTTGATTGAGCATGTTATTGGTTGTTGTAGCCATCGATAGTGGCTGAATATTAGGTTTCTTGTTGCTGAAACTTACTCGTAATGAATCGGTTAATTCAAGATAGTCACGCAAAAGGATTGATGGATTGGTGTTGCCCGATCCGGTTGGGCCGAATGCTTGTGGCCCGCAACTGTTGTTGGTTGAGCTCCGCGGTGAGCTCGTTGGGGGTTGCAGGGGGCAACATGCCCCTGCTCCAGGGGTACGAGGGTCGAAGGCCCCCGACCCAATTTTTTTCGGCATTGTAGCATCTCTTGACTACTGTAGCGGAGCTGACCGACCGACACCGACAGACACTGTAGCAGTGCGGACTTCGGAGCAACTTTACTGTAGCGCTTTTAACTTCCAGCCGGCACCCACTGTAACGCTTTTGACTTCCAGCCGGCACCCACTATAGCGCTTTTGACTTTCAGCCGGCACCCACTGTAGCGATTTTGACTTCCAGCCGGCAGCCACTGTAGCGCTTTTGACAAAGCTGACCGCCGTTCACTATAGCGACGCGGACTCACTTTTCGAACAGTGATCGTCTTCTCCATTGTTTTATAGCTCATTTTCAGGTTAGGGTTACCACTGAAAAACCTCTGTATTTTTTGTGCTCCCGATATAGTGAAATTTTGCCTCTCCCGTGGACGTAGGGATTTTTCCCGAACCACGTAAATCGTTGTGTCCTTATTGCTTTCTTTCTTTCGTTTTCTCGTTTCTATCGTTGTGTCTCCCGACGATTCCGCAACAAGGATGATTGCTGAAATTAAAGTCTTTGGGGTTGTTGTGAGACCGGCCTTGTTGTTATGTCATGTTTGCTAAGCTTATTTGCGTATTGTGATGGCTTGAGTTGCCTCTTGAGTTGGCTGTGTTTTTTGTGAACCTAGTATGTTTGGGATATTGGTGAGGGATGAGCTCGTTTTCCATGGTTGTGGCAGTGGTTTGATGGGGATGGTGCTGAGATGGATGACATGGGTTGAGAGTTGGGCTTGCCAGATAGTTGTGTTGGGTTGTTAATTGGTTGGTTGATATGAGTTAAGAGCCGAGCTTGCCCATTTTGTTTGATGATTGTTGCTTCGAGGCTGGTTTGCTTGACGATTGATTGTTGTGATTTTCAACCGCCCATTAGTTGGCCAATGCACCGACTGCATCTTCCTTGTGGTACTTCAAATCGAGTTCTAGAATACCCAGATTATGGGATGGTAAATGAACTATAAAGAACTCATGGGATGCGTGTTAATGACGATAATGATATCTTAAATGGAAATCGGAAATTGGTTGTGATGAATGCTTTAAGAGCATGGAATGAAATCTGGAATTTAAATGATGAATCATGAAAACACTTTAGCTTTGATGATATGTAATAATTAAACCAGAATTGATGATGGGGTAAATAAATCATTGGTAATTTACTGAAATGCTAAATGGAATTGGTTAACATTGGACCTTGATGCTTGTATGCTTATAGGAGATCTAGATTTCTAGACCTCAGTGGTGGCAGTCGGGTTGTCATGTGGGATGATAGCTGCAATTCGAGTCTAAGGTCTGATAGTTGCCCCTAGTTCGATTGTGTGATATACTATTCATTATGTTTTGTGATTTCATACGCTTCACCACCTGAGTCGGGCAGGACGACATCCAAATGTTTTAGATTAAGGATGTTTTCCTCAACATCTAGGTTGGTGAAGGAACGGATGATTGATTACTCCCTCTTCCCTGCTCTCCCTTTAGACATACCATAATATGTAGGCATGTAATTTATGTTCTATCTAAACCTTTATATTATGTGAACTTATAAAATGTTCTATGGCAATATATGCCATAAAATTGATATGTTTTGTTCAAAGGCATTACATTCTGTAATGGTAGAGTATGTTATAAATGAAGATATTATATCCTGAAATCCTATGAAATGTTCTATGAATAATATGTTTGTGGCAAATGCAAATGTTCAGTCCCGTTCTACATATTTTGTGAGATGTGTAAATGTTCCTGGTTATATCTGAATGTTTTGTCAGCTTTAGAAGAATGGAACACGGAACATATAAAAATATGCAGGGTGCAAAACAAAAACAAAAACAAAACATTTCTAGTACTATAAAATATTTAGATTTTTGTATATAAGATTTAGATATATGGACACATAACATAAAATGTTGTTATGAAAAATAAAAATAATACACAAAACATGTTTTGTAAACATATATGAAAACATATATCAAATGATATGTAATGTATATATGAAGTCATGTGAACTAGTATCAAATGCTCTATTAATATATATCAAATTTTATGTGAACATATATTGAATGTTCTCCAATACATGTGTGAAAATATATAAAATCTTTTGTGATAAATATGTACATATATCAAATGTTCTGTAATATATGTGCATATATTAAATATTGTGTGAACATTTATCAAATGTGGTATGCATATAATGCTCTATGGGTTGGGTTTCCTGCCTAAAAACACACAGCCATATTTATCTAAAAGAAGCGCACTGGATTACTCAAATTCAAACCCAATACAAGATGCTCGGCGCGAATCCGAAACAAAAGAAGCGCAAACCCATCGATCAATCAATGGCAATGATGAGGAAACCAACGGAGACGTACATGAGGAAGACGGGGTAGAGGGCGAGGGCCTTGCGCCTGGGATTCACAGCGGAGCTCATGAAGGGGTAAGCGGCCCAGGAGCTCCACGCCAAGCTCACGCACACCACCACCACCTTCAATATCACGCTGTCCTTCACCATGCACACCAGCGCTCCCGTCACCAGTGGGAACAGGCAGTACCCCAGCAGGCTCAGGCTCTGAAAGAATATTATCTGCCCCCCCTGCCACCATTCAACCATAAAACTCAATAAAAAACACAAAACAAATGCAGTGTCCTTATTTTAAATGAAATTTACAATATGTAATGTAAAAACATGTTGTGCGGTAGAAAATTAATTAAAAATAATAAAAAACATGTGCTTTGATGTTAAAAATTAACAAAATATTGAAATAATAAATGAAATAACCAACGGGTTGTTATTCTTTACCAATTTCATTCAGTTTCCCGATGATACGATGAACCAAATAGGCCGTAAGAACGAACCTATTATGAATATGTGTGCTAATGGACACCCAAAGACACAGGGAGAGGGCGAGGGAGAGGGAGAGGGAGAGGGAGAGAGCTAATACCAACAATAGCACATTCAATGTAAGAATGACTGCACCAGCTGCCAGTAGAGCAAATGCAACAGCAAAAACCTGAGACTGGAAGTAAAAAATGAAAATGTTAGTGAAATTCCCATTCACAAAGTTCTGAATAACAAATGAATTATACTGGAAAGAGGTGTGAAAAAATCTTAAAGCAACCCCACTTGATATAAAATAAAGATTTCCCTCTGATGAATTTTGATGCAAGTAATTTTCTTACTAATGCATAAAAAATGCCACAAAACCAACAAAATTTCCCATTCTATCAACTCAGGTCAATTGGCTTTAGAGACCTGAATTACATTTAGAAGATTCACTGAGGCAGATTGCAGCCATCAAAATCAGCATCAAGGGTTGCCCCAACAAGTAGAAAAAGTTGCACAAATGATAAGAGTCCATGGAGATATCATTTATGCCAATTCCCTCTAAATAAAAGAGATAAGAAAGAACACATGTGACACTCAGGCTATGTTTTCATTTGGAAATATCTATTGAAAAAGTGCTTATAACACTTACACTTATGACAAACAGTTAAAAAACAAAATGGCGTTTGTTCTTTTAGAACAAAAAGAATCAGAAAGACTCAAGTGAAGTTGAGTCCAGTTATTTATAGATCATGATAAAACATACATGACTCAAGATAGTCAAAAGATTCGAAATTTAAGCACACGGGATAAGGAAATAGGATGGATCTAGTCAAATTGAGTGAACCAGAATATACCCATGCACTAGGTACACAACTCCTCTAAGACTCCTCCTGAAACTGAAACATGCATATTTAACATGCTAAGTTTGTTGCACAAGAGTTTTACCTGTGACACGAAACCCTTTTAGTGAATGCATCGATAAGCTACCTGGTCATTTGAATGTAGTTAAATGTGAGAATTTTCTTCCCGTGCCTCGAGAAGTGACAACCCACCTCAATGTGCCTGGTCTGTTCATGAAAAACCATGTTAATGGCAATCATGATGGTCATTTGATTGCCGCACCAAATGTGTGTGGGCTTCCCAATTGAATAGTCAATCCCCTGCAGATGTTGCTGTGCCCATAAAATCTCTACGGTCATATGAGACACGGCCCTCAGCACCCAAACATGATACTATAGTATGTTTTTTTGCTTTGTCGAAAGATCAAATTACCACAAACAAAGACAGCATACCCGGATGTGGATCTCCAAGAGGATAAACATCCTACATAATCAGCATCTCTAAGTGTTTTGATATCGGTGAGTCCATCATCAAAATATAGCAGACCCAAGCCCAGTTCCCTCTTCACATATCTAATTATATGAAGTGCTGCATCTTAGTGGAGTTTTGTCAGATATTCCATGAATTGACACACTACTCATTGCACATGCAGTATCAAACCGGGTCATAGTAAAATAATTCAAGTTCACAACTAGTGTAATAACTATTTGGTAAGGGGAACGTCTCACTCTCAGCATGAAAAGATCTCTCACCTGGCCCGACAGAGGTATCAACAGTGCTAACACGAGACATCCCTATCTCTTACAGTTAATCCAGAATATACTTTGTAGAAGGAAGATATCTCCCGCACATCAAGAGAACCCAATACCTAAGAAGTATATCAGAGAACTCCAGTCCTTAGTATCAAAGTGTAATTTGGATAATGGAGTTTAGTAGATTAATTATCGCAGAGTTGCTTCAAGTGATCATTATACCATCCATACAAATGATCAGAAGAATAACTCTAGCGACCGACTACTAAAGAGCAATGGATCTTTCAAGCTCTAAAAAACCCCAAAGTCAGTCACCACAGCATTAGATCGGTCAAACCAAGCTCGCAGGGCCTGCTCGAGTCAATATAAAGATCGTCGAAGGCGGCAAATCTTTGACTGTTCCCCTTAAGCAACAAATCCAAGAGGTCGCTTGCTCCATATAAACTCTTCATTTAAATAGTCATGCATAAAAACATTTTTGGTATCTTGCTAATGTAAGGGTCACTGAGTAAAGAGTCGCATTAAGGTCATTTTGCAGACTGAAGAGAATGTGTAATGTCAACCGATTGAGGAAACCATTTGCATTGACACTAATAGAATAAATCCATTTACAACCAGTTGACAGCTTACACGAAGAGAGAATCCCAAGTATGGCTATCCTCAAGAGCTTATAACTCGACACGCATCGCCTGTAGCCAACCAAGGTGGGTTTTGGCTTCGACAAAAAAGTGGAAGCTAGAGTACTGACAAAAGCAATAATGCAGGCAAAGAGACTTTAATACGAGTGAGCAAATACAGAAGCCTGCTGGCAAGTACAGGTACATTTTAGCAATGCAATAGATAGATCCGCAATGGCAGGCAACAAATCAATCATCAAATCAGTGGCAACGACATTAGCAGGCATTGCAAGAGGTGCATCATGTGTGTGACTGGTATAGATACAGCCAAAATGAGACCCACCAGGGTCTCAGGAAAATCTAACAGGGATGGACAAATGGTAGGAAGATTGTCATAGCAGAGTTGGCAAGACTTGGGAGTGTGGGGTCCCCAGAGTGTATGGAGTATGTACTCTGGGTACGACAGTAACACCCCGAGATTTTAGTTTATACTATGAACAATATCTTGTGATACATGCAACACCGAGCTTAAACGAATCCCGATATACTATAGAAATATTATTAAAACATGACTGTCATAACCTAACCGTTGGATTGACGAATATGAATGGGAGTAACATCATTATAAAATATATGTAGAAAAGTTTTCTTAATACAAAGTTATTGATTAGTGCCTAGTAAATAAGTACTCAATTTTGAATGATAAGAATGAAATCATATAAGGTTAAGAACAGTTACAGTTTAAAAGAATCATTTTTCTATAAAAACGGTTTTGGGGTCTATTTTGTATGTTCATTTAAAAACTAAATTTATAAATTTTTAGAAATTGAATTTGATAAAAAAAGATATCATTTTTTATTTCAGTATATCAAAATTAGCTTAAGGTGAATTTTTGAGATTTTTCAGAAATAATTGATTTTTGAATGAATAGTGAAAAATGTCAATTTGAATGAATAGTGAAAAATGCCAATTTTTTACGACTGTTAATTTATTTCTTTAAATCAAGCAATTTAAAAGTATCATTCTAATATGGATTTGGTTTTAAAATTACATAAGTTTCATTTTATTAAACACAATTCAACTAACATTATAATTGATTTTGTTATAAAATTATTTTTATGCTTAAAAATGTATTTTTCTAAAAATTGTTTTCCATTACGTTTTGTGCACTTATATTAAAATTAATTTTACCACTTCTGAAATTCAATCTTGTAAAATGAGTTTCATATATGGAAATTTGATGTCATTTGACTTTGCTTATGACCTTTATATTATTTTAATTAAAGGATAATTACAAAATGCCACTCTTTCTTTTAATATCACTAATATATTGTCATAGGGATAAAAATAAGTTGTGAACGGTTCTAAATAGTTATTTTGAAGATGAATAAATTATTTTTATGATAATAATTTATATTTAATTTTTAGTAATGGTATAATTACCAACGATTACACAACGTCGACGGAGCACTTGTGCAAGCAGTAAAAAAATCAAATAAATTATTTTAAAAACATTAAAAGTAATATGATTTGGATGAATTATGATGTTTCATGAATTTCATAGATAATTATAAAGTATAAGTGACGGTGAAAGTGTTTGGATTCAAATTTCATTGTTGCCTTAATATGTTTAAAGTCAAATTTTGTGAATGACCCTGAAAATAAACTTAAATGGTATTTAATGTTTAAAAAATATTTTAAAATCATTAGAAAATCATAAAAATCCTATCTTGACTCAAGTGGATGGAAAATTGTCGAACCTATCATGCATATTCATGTATGTGTCACTAGCCGTGTTTAATATTACTTTCATGGCCCTTAAAACATTGAAAAATTGCAAAAATGTCATTGATTTTTTATTATAAAAAGGGACTCAATCTATACTTTTCAAAAGTGCATATGAGTTCGGTTTTCTCTCAAACCTATGCCCAAATTCCTCTCCAAATTTCTCTTACCATGTCCCCATGCCCGTGGAGTGACCATAAACCACTCCTTCAGAGACCTTAAGCTCAATCGAAAGGAGAGTATCAAAATGGGAGGTATAAGTCTTAACCGATTTCGTTTAAGTTTATTTCTTTTTCTACCTCCTTCAAATATGTTGTATTCATCAATATACTGAAATGTTATTATGTTGATGGAACAACTATTATCCACCTCCTTTCAATCCAATGGGAAATGAAAGCATCATTCGTGCGTATATATGGACTACCGTCTTCACGAAGCGATGTGTATCATTTTTCATCACCGGCTCACATGATTGGTTATAAAATGGATTTAATAGATATATATGATGTTTATGACATAATTACGATCTTGTAAAGATAAAATATTATCTACCTTCTTAACCACTCATCTGTTGAAATGATAACGTCGTTCGTGCGTACGTGTGGACTACCACCTCCATAAAGAGATATGATTCGTTTTTCATTTCTGCTTTACATGGTTGATCATAAGGATATATTTAATGAATATATATGATATTTATGATATAAATATGATACTGAAAAGATTAATCATTATATGCCTTCTTTCCTTTCCAGCCATTAGGAAAACAAAAACATTTTCATGCGTACGTATGGATTACCGCCTCCATGAACAAAGTATTTCGTTTTTTTATTACTGTCATGGTTGGTTATAAAATTGTATATAATGAATAAAAATTATATTCATGACATTATTAAAATTTTGGAGATGATGGAACCATTTCATAACATCTTTAACCATGGTCAATATACCGAAGTAATTTTGGGGAAATTGACCAAACAACCTTAAGTGGTTGACGTAAGCAAGAACTGCACAATGAATGGAAGTCAAATGATTATAAAAAGACCTTGACAAATAAAATATAGATGAAAAATGTTCTTAAGCAAGTATTCAATAAATTTAAATTGATTATTTAGGGGGGGATATATTGCGTCCAACCAAGTAAGAATCCAAGGTAAGGATTTTTCGTCTCAATTCCACTCTATTAAGACATATTTTATATTATGTACATACTGCCCCTATGACATATTATATCATAAATTTCTCTTTAATCATAGTATTTAATGTTTAAATTCAAGTTTCCTCTTTTAAAGGGTTTTGATACAAAAGTTATTAAATCCGTAAAGGTTTATTTTATAATTTCACTCTTATTTAGGATTGTTCATGTCTAAATTTATTTCTTACATAAAGCGCAGAAAATGAGATTTGGTAGGACAAGAAACAAAAGATATGAAAGAAATTTGGGATAACCAATTTCTACTCCCCTATTTATATATATATAAGCAAGTTCTTATCCCCAGAACTCGGCAGAAGGATCTTATAACCAGATCCGATACAACAACACTAAATACAAGCGGTGTCCACTTAACTAATAAATGGTAGGTCAAGTCAAAAGACTTCTCCGTTCATAAACCCAAACAGTAGGTTTGTACGACAAATCCCTATCCTTGAGATTTCTTCGTTCACAAAGAACAGTAAGTGAAATAAGGATAGGTTACAGAAAGTGTCGTTTTGAAATAAGGACTGAGATACAATGGTAAGACACAAAGAAGTTGAAGAATACGTTACAATAAGTACAGATCAAAAGTGTTTATTCTTTAGTAGAATAAATCAAATCAACAAAGAAAAGTATCCTAGTGCACGTGAATTATAGCTCTCAAAGCAATGCAACTCCAATCTGTTCGTTCATACAAATGATATGCAGTCCTTTATATAAGCGTTGGAATACGACAATTAGAACATTACTTTCACTATAAAAAACCGATTATTGGAAATATAATTGTTGATGTTGACATGTTGTCCGTTTCTAACTTCAGTGTCAATTTTTTACTTCTCAATACTGATGAATATGTCCATTGGACAAAGTTGAGTTGGACAAATGTAGTCGCTGCACATTGGATGTTTTATTCTTCATGTGTCGTAAATCTGAGTGCAGACTTCAAATATATCAAAAGGTCCAATTGTCAGTCTATAAATAGTCTGATCTTTGATACGTCGATGTGTAACATTGGATGATTCATTATTCCAACTTTTTCAATACTTCAAACTTCATTTTTCTTTAAATGCCCTGAGTTTCTTCTCAATCCTGATATCCAATAGACTTATGTTACTGTATTCAACACTCCAAAAGATGCTAAACTTCTTTACTTCAGTATACTGATCATGATGCACATTCAGTGAATCTGATAAGAGGCAGTCGAATGTAAGTCATAATTTGTTAGATACAACTTTCTTGGCTTCATACTTATCATAATGAATCCAGGAGGTTCATGTATGTATCTTTCAGTCTTTGGTAGATTCAGGCTTCAGTAGTTTTTTTGCAGTAGTTTCGTCTTCATCTCTCAATCCCTTTGTCATCTCATTTCGGTATATGTAGTCCAGATAAAAGTGAAAATGATAGGATGAAGTGGAGACTGTATGTTACCATACCACTCCCTTCGGGAGAGCTCATTCTTTCTTCCTTCTCTTAAAGTCCGGTATGCCATATCTATATCTTTGGTAAGTTCATGATGTACTGTTTCTATTAAAGCTTCTTAGATATTCCAGACGAAAAAGAAAAACATTCATATCAATGATGGTAGAAAAAAAGACACAAACAGTGAACGCGTGGGGACTCAACATTCATATCAATGATGAGAATTGAGGAATTAGAAGGATGGCCCAATAAATAGGAGGTTGTGGAGAAGGAACCGGGAGTAACCGTAAAAGAAAAACATTCATATCAATGATGATAGGAAAATGTGAGATCACTGGGGACTCAAACAGTGATGACTAGAAAAAAAGACACAACAGTGGACACTGCATCTGGGGAGTAACGCTAATGGGAACATGCACCAAACTTTAAACAGAATGAACGCGTGTCACAGACGTAATGTTAGGGCGAGGGATGCCCAGGTACCTTGGTGGGTGTATTATAGGCGAGGCAATGTGGTCCCAGGAGACAATTAGCTGGTGGTCCCAGCTGGTGGTCCCAGCTGGTGGTCCCAGCTGGTGGTCCCGCAGGCTGTTAGCAGGCTGTTAGAAGGATGTTAGCAGATTCCCTGTATCAGTAAGTACAGGTGGCAGGGGAATCGGAGGAGAGAGTATTCTGGCAGAATCGGCCTAGGGCATGGGACGGGTGGAGAGGGTTAGCTCTCCCGTGGTGTTTTTCTTCCTCTGTTTTCTCCTACTTTCACCCTGTAATTCCCTCTAATTCTCTGATACACCAGAGTGTCTTCCCTCGGTTATGTTGGATTGGTGTAGCCCGATCCGGTTTTGGATGATGTTTGGGCCGAATGCTTGTGGCCCGCAACTGTTGCGGGTCGAGCTCCGCGGTGAGCTCGTTAGGGGTTGCAGGGGCAACACGCCCCTGCTCCGGGGGCCGAAGGTCCCCAGCCCAATTTATTCGGACTGTAGCATCTCTGACCACTATAGCAAAGCTGACCGACCGACACCGACAGACACTATAACGGTGCGAACTTTGAAGTCAACTTTACTGTAGCCTTTTGAACTTCCAACCAATAGTCATTGTAGCACTTTTGACTTGGCCGCCTTTTCACTGTAGCGACGCGGACTTCATGTACGGTTGGTGGAATAGTGATCGTCTTCCTCTCCATTTGTAGCTCATTTCAGGCTAGGGTTACTTACCCGAAAAACTTTGTAATTGTGCTCCCGATTATAGTGAATATTTTGTCTCTCCATGGACGTAGAGATTATTCCCGAACAACGTAAATCTTTGTGTTCTTGTTCTTTCTTTTTCCCTTTTACTCTTCTGTGTTTCACCGTTTTTGTCGCTACAACTCCCGACGTTTCCGCAACAGGTTATGTCTCTACCAAATTGGTCCTACCTGCCACTTCTCCTCCCCTTGCATGGAGACGCACCAACAGTCTCACCAGGATGGCCTCAACCAACGAGTGGGGCTCCTCGAAACCACCCTTTCCAACTTGGAAATGACGATGGAGTTGGAACGCAGGGAGCAGGCCGAATTCCGGAATACTCAAGCCAGGGAGTTGGCGGAACTCCACCACTTCATGACAAGCCTCGCTCGACGTTTGGAGAAGGCACCACTCCTCGATATGGAGCGTTCGTCCACCGCATCGGAGCTCTTAGCGTTCGTCGCCTCTAACGCCGCTGGCAAATTCGCCCCTGGGAGCCAGGACCTGTCGCGCACAGAATCAATTAATTAAACGAAGAATTCAAAGGGAAACTAAAATTTCAAATAATCAATTTGGTTTTATGCATTAACGTTCAACCACAGAATCAATTTATTTAATTAGAGATCTAATGAAGTATTATCAACAAAAAGCCTAAGATTTGCATATTGTTTTCATTGATTTGGAAAAGGCAAATAATAAAGTTCCTAAATAGATTTTATGGAAAGCTCTTGAAAGAAAAGGGGTGCGGGTGGCGTATATCAAACTCATCCAAGACATGTATGAAGAAAGTTTGGCTCGAGTTAGAACATCGATAAGTGATACTACAGACTTCCCTGTCTCAATAGGACTGCACCGAGGTTCGATTTTGAGCTCAAACCTTTTTGCTTTGGTTTTAGATGAACATACAAAGAATGTTCAAGATGGGATACCTAATTGCATGTTCTGTGCAGATGATATAGTTCTAGTTGCATAATACAAAGAGACCATCAATTTAAAGTTACAGTTAACGAGAGAGAGACTTTTAAATTGAACGGTTTCCATCTTAGTAGGGATAAGACATAATATATAGAGTGTCGTTTTAGCAAAGGATCGTATAATAATGTTATAGATGTGAGATTGGGAGCCCACATTATTTCAAAAGTTGAACGTTTTTTATATTTAGGCTCATTTCAACAATTTGATGAAGATATCAACGCAAATTTTACTCCATAGGATTCAAACTGGATGGATAAAATAAATAAAGGCTTTTAGTGTAATCGTAAAATTCATTTGAAATTGAAGGATATATTTTATTGGATTGTTATCAAACCAGCTATTCTATATGGTAGTGGGTGTTGGCCTTTGACGGGACACCTTGAACAAAAAATAAGGGTGTCAGAAATGAAAATGTTAAGATGGACATGTAAGCATACAAAGATGGATAAGATTATAAATGAATGTGTTCGAGAGAAAATTGAAGTGGCTCTAATTGACAAGGAGATGATTGAGATTAGATTAAGATGGTTTGGACATGTTAGAAGAAGACCTAGGGATGCGTCTGTTAATACGGTAAGCTTAATGACAAATCCACTTATTAAAAGTAAAGGTAAACCTAAAAGAATCCTTAAACAAATCATTCAATATTATCTTGTTCTAAATGGTTTCAATGAAAATATGGTCTTCAATGAAGCTAATTGGCAACATTTGATCCATGTAAATCCACCACATTTAAATGAGTTTAAGGCTTGTTTGATGTTTGTTGTTGTTTTTGTCAATATTTTATGGACAGTCACCATGAATACTAAAATACGAAAAACTTTCATGGGTGTTCACCTTCAAGAAAGAAAGATTGGAAGGCAAAACAAATGAGCTTGATTTTTTCCTAATAAGGCTTGATAAGCATAAGCCAAATCAGATTAAGTGATCATGTCCAAGAAATACTCCAATATCCTACAAGCTAGAGCACATTTCAAATGAATTTATCCAAATATTTGTGGAATGTGTTTCTTATAGAAATGAAGAGAAACCGATGGTTGTTGTGAGTAACTCAGAGAAAAGCAATGTGGCACCAATGGCAATTCTCTTGCAGTTGAAGAACGGTTCCACTTCATAGAAATATTTAACCCCTTTGAACAAGACAATCCCATAACATTTAGCAAAACAAACTTTTTGAAGCCAAATGCAATGACGATATTCTCACGCTATAAGACATGACTATGCTACAAACCAAAGGTTGTGTCTGATTTTAGAGAACATAATTTGCTTTCAATTTTTAAATATGCATTAAGATAAGTGAAACAAAAACAAGTATAAGATTTACATGTCAATGCGTTTTTATTGACTTCAAAACATGAAAAAAAGATTGCGATTAGTTCATTAAGATGGGTTTTGTTTTCATTTTCCGAAAATTCTCAAAACAATGCGTCGAGTATATTTGAGTAATAGAAAAATAAGAAAGCGAGTAGCTTATCTAAATGTTTTCATTTTCTAGGAAACATTAAAATAAGTTCTTTTTGTTTTCCAAAAATCTCTCATTTTCATTTTAAATTTCTAAAAAATGTTGATCATGTACAAATCCAATACAATTTATAATACAATTTTAGAAAATGCAAACATAAAATGTTTTCCAAAACCAAACACGGACTAAATGTTCATGCATAGTTGTGAATGGCGCGCCACGGCGCATGGCGCAGCACTAGGGACTGTCACGCTATGCCATGCCCTTGACGCGGTGCATATGAGATAGCGCACACCATCTGTGTGAAGCGTGCGGTTTTTTTTTAAAATTGCTCTTTTTTTAACCTTACACACCCTGTGACACCTCAACATCCCCCCACCCCCCACCCCCACGCACGCTACCTCACACATGCAGCAGCCCCTTGAACGACAAAAGGCTACCGCAGCAAAACATAGCCATAGTTATTTACGGCGCATGGCGTACAACGGCGACAAGGGCCCCCAGCGCAAAAGCGCACAGCACGTGGCAATATTAACTTGCGGTGCACAAAAGAGGTGTATACATATATCAACAATAACAAATAATAAATTATACAATATATATATAAAAAACAAAGATTTATGTCAATAATTCTTATTCCATACATCAAAAAACAAATGAAGTCAGCAATGATACCAACAATTAAATATTAAAAACCATAGGTATTTCATTGCATTGCCTTAGACATTTTGAAATAAATCACAATTCTGGGTCGCAGTGGTTGAGGGAGCTCAGCTGGGTCGTGGTCGAATGGGTCACGGGGGTCGAGGGATCTCGGTTTGATCGTGGTAGACAATGTGGTCCAACACCGGCTGGGTCGCTGCGCTCACGGGAAGAGTGTTGCATAGAGTCGAAAGGGGAGGTCGTTGTTTGACCTCAAAAGAGGTATTTTCAATCGGGGCGTAAGAGTTGGCAGGTTAAAAAAATACAAAAAAAAAATCAAAAAGGCGCAATGGCACGCGCCATTGCGCAATATGGCGCACGCCACAGTGAGCCATCTTGGATGAGCCATGGCGAAGCCGTGGGGCGGTGCACCACTCCCTGGCGCAATGGCGCGCCATGGCACGCGCCATTAATAACTATGAACATAGCAACAACTCGATCTCTCTCTCTTTCACTTCTGAATCTCTTCTCTTCTAAACTTTTCTAGCCTGTCCTTAGAGGTGTGATTCCCTCTTCCGTTGACTGCACTGCTAGAGCAGCTGCAGCGATGCACCCCCTGATTTGTTTTCTATTTTATTTTGTTTGTGTTATTATGTGTTTTATCTATTTTTGTTTTCTGTGTTTATATTTCAATTGTTTTTTATTACAAATTAAATGGAAGCTAGCAATTTTGGCAAAGATCCGACTTGGGCATATTTTTCATTCAGTGATCCAAAAAATAAAAAATGCATACCATGCAAATTTTGCGGCAAGGTTACAAATTGTGGTATCACATGAGCCAAGCAACATTTGGCATGAGGTTTTCGAAATACCACAGCTTGCCAAAGTTGTCTAGCACATGTCAGAGAATAAATTAGAAAGGATGCTGAAGAAAAAAAATCATTGAAGGATCAAATAAATTTGGCTGCCCAATATAAGGATATTGATTTGATAGAAGATGATAGGGAGGAAGATCCTTCTCTAATACCAACTCTAGGGGGAGGAGTCAAAATGAAGACAAGAAAGTAATTCAAGCAACTCTGTTACAAGAAGTATAAAGGTCTGTCATTCAAAATCAAAAGTTATTGATCGCTTCTTCACTCCAAGCCCGGAAGAGGTTTAAGACAAAGAAAAGAAGCAACTTCAAAACATACAACAATTAGTGATGCATACAAAAAGGAAAAAAAAGAGGAAGTTTGTCAGTTATTTGCAAGGTGGATGTATGATAGTGGAATTCCATTTAATGTTGTTAACTAAGCTCATTTTGTTGCTTTCATTGATGAAGTTGGGCAATATGGCTCTGGCATGAAACTGCCATCATGTCATGAGGTACGAGTTCCCTTACTCAAGAAAGAATTGGAACACACAAATCTTTTGATAAAGAATTATTGTGAAGAATGGGAAAAAAAGGGATGCTCGATTATGGCTGATGGTTGGACGGATAGAAGAGGAAGAACACTTATCACTTTCTTCTGTATTCATTGAATAAGTTGATGCTTGGTCCTATGTGAAAAGTGGTGCAAAAATGTTTATGCCAGTAAGAATTATATTGTTTTATTGTTTTCCATTATAATTAAAATTTTAAATTTCTTTATAGTGATAATTTATTCTTATTTGTCATTGGCATGATCACTCTCTCTAGCATGCAAAACCAACAAAGAAATTTAAAAAAGATGTTCGGCTCGGAGGAATGGAACTCTAGCAAATGGGCAAAGGAGCAAGGAGGTAAGAGGAGATGACAAAATATAGAGATGCTTCAGGCACTATTGGAACTAATTTGGCTATTCAAAACAGAAAATTGAGAGCATCGGCTGATTGGTGGACATCTGATGGCACTTCAACTCCTCACTTGCGATAGTTCGCAATAAAAGTTCTTAGTCTTACATGCAGTGCCTCTGTTTGTGAACGGAACTGGAGAGCATTTGAAAATCTCCACACAAAGAGACGAAATAGGCTTGCTAAATCAAAATTGAATGACTTGGTTTATGGAAAATATAACAGGGCTTTGATGAGAAGATTTTATGAACATGATACCATTCATCCCATCTCATTGAAGGACATTGATGATTGCAATGAATAGATGCTTGAGCAAGTAGAAGAAGAACTTGATGCGGGAATCGATCTTGTTTTTTAGGATGATGATTTAACTTGGGGAGGCGTGGCTTTAGCATTTGGAGCTGAAGAACCTAATCGTATTACTAGAGTATCCACTTCCATGGCAATGACAGGCAAAAGGGCACTTCATCATATTGAAGAAGAGGAGGAAGATCATGAGTCTAAAGAAATGAGTGGAGATTGAAGGGCTTCTTGAAGATCCTATCGGTAGCAGCGATGGTGTTTCCATGGATGAGAATGAAGAGCTATTTTTTTAGACATTTTATGTTAATTTGTCTCTGCGTATTTTGTAATATTTAGACTTATTTTGATTCCATATTCGTTTTTTTTTTTTTTTGAACAAAATTTTCATGAGATAATCTATTTATTCTTTTTTTCATTTTCCTAATTTAATTTTTTATATGTGATATTTGCACTGTAAATGAAATTTATATGCGCAGTGCAGTGCGCCATGACACCAAGGGCCCTCGTCTCCATTTTGCACAGTGCGCCGTAAACTATGTGTTCATGCATCAACTTCCCCATCACAAAACCTCAAAAGCCAGATCAAGAATAAAGGACTTTAAAAACTCGATTGCGCCATTGAAGTGTCCCAACATCCCAAAATGGCTCAATTCCAAGAATGATTTTCATCATTGCATGACATCTAGATATCCAACATGGCCCAAATTGATGATTGGCAATCACGGAACATACAATGGAGAAAGAAAATACGCAAACAAATAAAAAAACAATGGCAATAAATTATTTTAAAATTTATTGTGGGGCCCAAGCATGTCACGGAGATAAGAAGGGGTTAACAGCCTTCATATAGATATCTGATAATATAATTTTCCTACATTCATATCCTCTATTGTTTTTATGTCAGCAAACAAATTGAGCTTACATTCCTTCACCACAATCCAACAAAAATTCATATTATCCATTTTACAGGCGGACGTTTCGGTAATTTGAAAAATCACTGAACAAGATCTGGGTAAATACAGTACAGGGCCCACTCCTTTTGAAAATTATGCTTACCTCGAAACAGAAAAGCGTGGTTTCTACCAAAAGAACTCTGTAACCAAAGCACTCTCAAAGATATTAAAACAAAAAAAAAATCAAATTTTAAACCATCAGACTACCTTAGTTTGTCCAGATAATTCAACAACATTCCATCTAAACACTGCTGTAGCATACAGTATCTTCTTTTTATTCTGAATTTTACTTTGAAGATGTATTTAGATATTAATATATCCAGGAAGGAATGTTGCCCATGACAATAGAAAAGTCCTTGCACCAAACAAAAAAAGAATGATTTCATAATACTTTTAAATCAAACATCACTAGTTTATTGCTGTAAATAAAAAGATACCCCGCCAAATTAGTATAATTTTGCAATGTGGCCAATGTTGAGGTCATAGAAGATTAAAAAATGAAGAAAATATATCAATCAAGAACGATATCAATCATGAAAGAAAATTACTCCAAAGTCCTGACCATTATGACTAATGCAAAAAACTGGAAAGAAAATGTGGCGCGCTAACCAGCATTGGAAAAGTGACAAAAAGAACAAAACACCGTTAATTTAGCCATAACACCGAAGTAATAGTCAAAAGGTGTGTTTGAGGCCGGGATACCATTCTTTGTAGCCTAAAAATAATGGATTCTAACCACAGAAACAGCATCCTTGCAATTAGGCTAGGGAAGGCCATGGATAATAATAAATCATCCTTTTTCACAGGGTCTGCTCAGTGGCTAGTCAAAAAATACTCATTTTAATCACTGATTCTCCTCAGTGAGGGACAAAAACATAAGACAAGACACAAACAAGAAAAACTGTCTACAAGAAAAACTGTCTACAGCAAAAGAAATTAGCATGCTGAATAACTCAAATTAAAAGATTTTAGATGGCACTTTAAACCCATCTGTAACAATCAATCACGAGGGAAAACAAGCAACAAAATGCAGTAGATTTGTGACTGAAATACAGGATTGTGATTCATGCAGAGAGACAGAGAGATCACCCATACAAAGCAGACAAGGAGATAATCACTGTTTCTTGAACTGCTAGAAGAAATTCAGCTTCCAGTTTTATCATATCTACTCTATCACAACCAGCGGCAAAAAACACAACTCAGAACTAAACAAGCATTTAACGATCCGCAAGATTGCAAATGATGCTTCAAATCATCCAACCCAATTATCAATCGGAAGCAAAGGATACAAAACCAAAGGGGAAAAGGTAGATTAAGCGAAGCATAATCAGAGTTCACATACCTTCTTGATGGAAGCCGACCACGATAGCGCTAATCCAAGAAAGACAATGAAGAAGAAAGGACCCCAAAGATCCCAATCCCTCAAAGCTCTGCCAGGATCCTCGCGGTAGGGGTTCGGGAATACCACCAGCTTCAAGTTGCTAACAATTCTTGACAGATCTCGCTTGATTGTATCCCAGACAGGCTCCGTCAAGGTGTTGGGAGGGGGACCAAACCCTGAAGGAGAGTGATTAATGGAGGAAGGTGGCAAGGGAGGCGGCACTGGGACGGAACCTGATATAGGCGCCTTCAAAGACGATGTCGGCGGGGGGATGTTGGAGGGCAGGAAGGGAGAGGAGGAGACGGGAATAGAAGCCCTGGGAGGACTGGGGGGCCTCGCTGATGCAACTGTGGCGGGGCTTGATTGGACGCTGGCATTGATGAGATTCTCGATCTCGTCGATGTCTGACTGAGACGACGGATGGAGGGGCGCGGTGTCGCTCTCGGACATTTTGATAGGATTTTCCCAGGAAAATGTATAGAAAGAGAGCTGGAATCAGATCAGAAAATGAGGATGAAAGATAAAGGAGCTATGAATCGATGATACTGGGTAACACCGAGGGGATGAAGATCCAAATAAATCACAGTAGAAAGAGAAAGGACTCCGGAACAGAGACGAAGACCATCGCCTCCCCTCTCTCGCGCGCGACCTGGGCT
This sequence comes from Viscum album, assembly GCA_963277665.1. Classification (NCBI taxonomy): domain Eukaryota; kingdom Viridiplantae; phylum Streptophyta; class Magnoliopsida; order Santalales; family Viscaceae; genus Viscum; species Viscum album. The sequence goes on from OY728140.1 coordinate 863,268,187, forward strand.
TATGATTACCAGCTGCAAACACATGTAATTGTTTAGGCCTAGCGAGGGTAAATTTGGAACGACAATTTGTGTCCGAGCAAGCGGGGACGCCATGGCTGGGATAATTTTTTTTAAAGGGTTTTTAGACGCTGCTTTGCAAAAAATAAAACTTCGTTGACGCTTCTATTCTCGGCAGGAAGCTGAATGGGTTCACAAGAAAGGTTGAACCTATTCATTTCTACATATTCATTTTAATAAATAAATATTATATATATATATATAAATATTTATAAAAAAATCAAATATTAATAACACTAATTAAATATAAATTAAAAATTCATCAGTATTAAAAAAAATCAATAAAATATTAATTAAATATTTATAAATATTAAAAAAATATTCATAAATATTCATAACACAAATAAATATTATTAAATATAGATTAAATATTAAATAAATATTCCTAAATTTTAATTAAATATTAATAAATACTAATGGATATAAACAAATGTAAATAAATATTCACAAATATAAATAAGTAATAATAAAATAGTAAAAAATATTAATTAAATATTCACAAATATTGATAATCATTAATAATTATTCTTAAATACTAAAAATATTAATAAATATTAATAAATATTAGTATTTCTTAACAAATATTAATAAATATTAAATAAGTGTTCATAAATATTAATTAAATTTTAATAAATATTGTTAATATTAATCAAATATTCACAAAAAGCAATAAAATTTAATTAAATATTCATAAATATTAATAAATATTAATTAATTATCAATAAATTCCAATAAATATCAATAAATATAAATAAATACTAATACCTATTAATTAAATATTCTTAAATATAAATAAAATGCTAACAAACATTAATAAATAGTATTTAAATAATTTTCAATATTTATAAATATTAATAAATATTAATTAAATTTTCATAAATATTAATTAAATATTAATGAATATAAATTATTATTATTAAATATTAACTAAATATTAAAAAATAATAACTAAATATCAATAATTTTTAATAAATATTAATAAATAATAGATAAATATTAAAGAAATATTAATAAATATTGAATAAATATTATTAAGTATTACTAAATATCAATTAAATATTCATAAAAATCATAAATATTAATAAATGCTAATAAATAATAATAAATATTAATATTTACTAAAATTTAGTAATGTTTAGTAATATTTATGAATATTTATTAAATGGTTATCTATTTTTTGTTAATATTTATGAATATTTATTAACATTTATTAATATTTATTTGATATTTATTAATATTTAATTTATATTTATTAGTATTTATGATTATTTATGAGTATTTATTAATATTTATTTAATGTTTATTAATGTTAATTAATTTTTAATAAATATTGAAAAATATTTATAAATGTTGAAAAATATTTCGTTGTTATTTATTAATATTCATTGGTATTTTATTTATATTTTTAAATATTTAATTATTATGAATTAATATTTTTGTATATTTATTGGCATTTATTGATATTTATTGGTATTTATGAGTATTTGTGAATTTTTATTTATTATTTTTTATTTTTTATGAATATTTAATTAATATTTATGAATATTTAGTTAATATTTAGTAAGATTTGTTAATATTTACAAGTATTTAATTAATATTTAATTAATATTTATGAATATTTATTTAATATGTATTAATATTTATTTATATTTATTGGAATTTATTGATATTTAATTAATATTTATTAGTATTTATGAATATTTAATTAAATTTTATTACTTTTTGTTAATATTTGATTAATATTTATTAATAGTAACAATATTTATTAAAATTTAATTAGTATTTCTAAATATTTATTTAATATTTATTAAGATTTGTTAATAAATACTAATATTTATTAATATTTTTATAATTTATGAATAATTATTAATAATAGTCAATATTTATTAATATTTTTGAATATTTAATTAATATTTATTAATATTTTATTATTACTTATTTATATTTATTATTATTTATTTATATTTGTTTATATCCATTAGTATTTATTAATATCTAATTAATATTTAGGAATATTTATTTAATATTTAATCTATATTATTAATATTTATTTGCATTATGAATATTTATTAAACATTTATTAATATTTTTTAATATTTTTTTTAATATTTATAAATATATAATTAAGATTTTATTGATATTTTTTTATATTGATGATTTTTTAATTAATATTTAATTAGTATTTAATTAGTATTTATTAATATTTGAATTTTTTTATTAATATTTATTTATTAAAAAAATATGTAGGAAGAGTGAACGAGATTCACTCTTCCTTCAGAAATTTTGTTCACGCTTCCTGTCGAGGGTAGAAAGGTCAATGGGGTTGACGCTTCTCCAGACCTGTTTTTTTAAATATCCACAACCCTATCCCCTTTTTCGATTTTTTAAAATCTTGAAACCTTTTTAAAAAAGTTGTCCCCGTGGCTGCCAACTGATAAAAGTCCATGAATCGAAACTTTTGTCAAAAAAAGTCCATGAATCGAAATATACACAAGACAAAGACGGTTAGTTTCACTTTTCCGCAAAACGGCAAATCTGGGCGACTCGATTGTCAACCCAACCCTACTTTGTTTTTGTAAAATGGGGTCATGGGGCGGGGCAGGCTAAACCCATGCAAGGTTTAACCCCACCAGGTTTCCTGTAAAATCCAACAAGTAATGTATTTTTTTTTACAACAAGAGATTAATCATTAATTACAATGATTCAAATCATCAGATACAAATGACAATGTCACATGAGGCACATCAAAATAGTTCAAAACAAACCAACATGTGAGAAGAGTTCTTACATTTTGCTATGCGATGAGCAACCATATTTCCTTCTTTTTTCACAAAATAAAATCAACAATTGTCAAATTCCGAAGAAACACACCAAATCTAGTCAAAAAAGAACCCTAAAGCGATTGAAACAGTTAAACTAGCACTGACCGTAGAGATCAAATAGATACAATCTGATTCCAAATTAATATTACTCTAACCTTGGTCGTGTGCAAACTTCAGGCCAACACAAACTGCAATAGCTTCATTGACCCGCAGACACCATTTAAAAGTGAAAGTTTGTTGCAATGAAGTTAAAACAACACCTTAAGAACTGCAACCCGCTACGCTAACCCCAACCCAAGCAGTGTTAGGAAACGTCACATCCACATTGATCTTAACCACACCTGTATGAGGGAAAGACCGTGATGTCGCATGCACCATTGTGTGACCACACTAATCATCGGTCCCATGATTATTCCATACCTCAAGCAAACTACATGACTGGTGAATCAAAATCCCATTAGGGACTTTAAAAGATCATTTCACAGCATCCAAATGAATAAATGTTTATAATTAATTCTCTCAAGTTTTTATTAATTAATTTAGTAATTTTTTATAATTTAAATATTATTTTTCTTCAAAATACAATTTAAAAAGTATTTCATTTAGTAAATTTTAAGTTTATAGTTCATCGTGATTTTATACATTTAATTTAATTTAATATTGTATTGTATTGCAAATTTAACTTGATTTTTTTTATTTATGATTTTGAGTTGGATAATGAATAATATATAACTTTTAATTAAATAATATTATTATCTTCGTGATGTAAAATGTAGTTGCATATAATTTAGTACAATTGTAATTGGCCTGTCATTTTTATAAATCAATTAACATTCTTCGATTTTTAATGTCAAATGGAATATCAGTACATGGATCCATAAACATCAGTCGAGACTCATAGTATTGTTATATACATCCGACCATCATTGACATGTTAAAAGCAAAATGTAATGCTTGTACTGGAGTATTCGTCATTGCATCGTTTAGTGATACTAACCACATGAGGAAACATTACCAAGGACATCTTAAGACTCAACAACAAACCAACATCACAACATAAATGCAATTAGGATTTTCCTTTAGTGGAAACATAACTAATTTTTCATACGATCTCATGAATGCACAACATGCTGGTTAATTTTGTAATTAAAAACGAACAATTTTTTACGTTATCTGAGCCCGATTAATTTACATAATAATTTTGATTTGCATGCACATCACAATTTCGACCATTTTATGTGGAATACAACTAAAAAACAAATTTAGATCATTTTTTTAAGATTAAAGGTGAGTTTAGTGTTATCCTGAAAGATTTATCGGGTAGGGTATGCTTGACTTTTAACATTTAAAAGTCAAACTAATCCCATGAATATCAATGCATTGGAATATATTTCATTGATAAAAATAAATGATAAATAAAAGAATTATTTCATTTAAAAATATTGAACTTCCTTACATTGAAAATTCATTTGTAATTAAATCTTATGAAATTTTATATGAAGGAACTCAAGCGCAACAGAGGCATCCAATGTCAGTATTTTCAAAATTTTCCAACTAGATCTTCTTCTTAGCACTAGATCTGATCCAATAACACTCAGTTTTCCCCATGAATATCGTAAAACAAAATCATGCACAAGGAAAAATAAACAGAATTACACCTCAATCGTTCACGGTGATCCAATCCGGGACACCCTCCAGGTCACAGATATGCTTAATTTCGAGTTTGGTTTATCTCTTGTGAGGTTATAGATGCTTTCGAGAGTCAAAGGTTGAAAATTTGAAGTTTTAGGCAAAACGGGTCAGGCTCATGGTTAGTGCTAACCGTGCGGTAAGTGTTCAATATGGCTCTATGAGTTCCAGTGGCATTTTGCACAGTTTGAGGACGGTTTATCTAACCATGCGAGTTACCAAACAAACAATGAAGATGTTTGGGTTTGGGTTCATAGGTTGTCACATAACTTAAACACAGTTTTTCAAACCATGTGACTATTCCCAGGAAACCATGCAAATTGGTTTTCAAGGGACAATGACTACCACACAATTAACACACAGTTTGTCTAACCGTGCAATGTGATCCAAACTTCTTAAAATGGAAAATTACTATGACTCCCTTGGTCGTTTTTAACTCCAATCCATTTCCAATTCTCATTAACTCAAACCAGCCCCTCCACGACTCTCTAGATTACCCTCCCCTGATTCCTTAGTGATCCTTTATCATTTTGGATGGATCTCATCAAGGCACGTTCAGGTTTTCTCTCGATTTCTCCATTTTCTCTCGATTTCTCCTCTTTCCCCTAAATTTATCCTTGATCTCCCTTCCCCTTGATCTTTTCGAACCCAATTAGGTTGTAATTGTCAGATATAATGTTGTGCATAGAGAATTGATGATGTTCTTTGTATATCTAGGCTCGTGAGGACCAGATCTCTTCGTTTACCATCACCAGCTCCGAAGGCAATGAGGTGTTCATCGTTCTTGAGGTAGGTGTCTCTATCCCATGGTTTATTCTTTATCATACCTTGTGTTCTTACACTTTTCCTTTGGTTTTGATTTAATAAATTGAATATTGTCATGGGATTTGATCTTTAGTGGTAAAGAAAATTGTTTTAAAATGGGGTTTTCTTTGAAAGCTAGATTTTATGCACATGATATGTTTTATGAATTGCCTCAAAGATTGTTTTAAAATGGAAATGGGTTTTCAAGCATGAAAGTGGTGTGGATCGCTATAGAAAAATATTTTTATGAAAATATGGACATGGAAACGAAATGGATTTTCCTTGGAAAATGTTTATTAAATATGGAATTGATTCCTTGAATGTAATGATGATGTAATAACACATTGGGAAGACCTTGGGGTATGGGGGGAAACTAGACATACACGAGCCCTAGTGGAGTTAGTTATCACTAGGGGAGGTTCTCATGATGCCTTGGTTTCTAGTGGGTAGCATTTTTGGGAAACTGAGATTCCTAGACTTTCAAGTTCACTTATGTCAGCTAGTGTTTATTGTTTGCCTTAGTTGTGTACACCCTTGTGTTGTGATTGTCCCTTTAGTGCTTTGTGGATACATTACATGCATATATATATATATATATATATATATCGACATGCTTATTTTCCCACTCGATATGGATATTGATTCTTGAAACCTTTTTTACTCATCTACTTGTGCATCATAGATAAATGTTATGTCATATTGCTTTGTGTAACAGCCCAAGATTTTATAAAAAAATATTCTTTTTAATTTTATTAAAGTCTTGTGTTGTACGCTACACCAAAATGATCTTGCACAACACGCATCCTTGACTTGCCTTGCATTACACGCAATCACGACCTTCCTCGATAGCGTGTGTAATACGCAATACCGAGTTTCACTAAACAACGATATGCTATTAAAATATTATTAAAACTAGCCGTTATGAATAGTAATAACCACTTTTTAAAACTCTGTAAATATTATTTTTCAAAATGAACTTCATTTTTGGATTCGGAGTATCGAATTTAGCCTAAGGTGAAATTTTGGTACTTTTCGGATAACTTTCATATTCTGATGAATAGTGAAAATTACTAAATTATAATTAAAAACAACTTTTTTAATCGAAATAATTAATAGTGATAAATTATTAATTTGAGTGGTTTTAAAGTATATTTAGAATATATTTTTACAATTTAATACAATGTTGGTCATTGGATGTAATTTCACATTTAAACCAGACATAATCAAGTGTCAATCTTTTGATAGATATTGTTTCTTAAAAACACGCTATTTGTTTTAACAGCGAGATTTAATTATAAAATTAATTAATGCAAATTCTATGATATGAATTTGGTAAAATAGACTTCATTTTTGAATTCGGAATATGAAATATAGCTTAGGATGAAATTTTGGCATTGTTCTGAAAAACATCAATTTTTGATGAATAGTGAAACTACTAAGTGGTAGTTAAAAAAATTAATTTCTTCATAAATCTTAATTTTACCGCTTCTGTGAATGAAATTTCAAAAATCCGAGAGACACGGTTGATGTCAGTAAGTAAAATGTGGTTCAATGAGATGAAAATAATTTTTGGTGAATAGTAACTTTTTACTTTTTTTTACCACGGTTAATAGTAAATAGGGTAACTAAGGGTAAATATGATATTACTATTACCCTAACGCATGTCCTAATTCTATTGGATAAGTGTAATTCGACCAAAAACAACCTTATGAATATAATATGACCATTTAGGTCCACTTGGATTAGATTATGACATTTAATATTATATTATTTAATGAATAGTTAAAATAGTTAAAATCAAAGTTTAATAACTAAAACATTTTTAATATGGGGTTATACATAAGATAAATTCGACTATAAATATTCATTAGAAAGATAAAAAGATTTCCTACATAATTATATTTTATTTATAATTTTTAGACTTTAAATAAATTAATTTATTTATGACACAACGATGATGCAGTAATTACCCTTTTAAGGAAATATTAACATAATTGATGTTATAAATGCTCAAATGAATGTAATTTGAGACTTTTTATGAATTACACTAATTTTCTAGGTTACTATGATATATTAATGTTGATTTAATCAACTTTGTTCGAACATATAATTCTGTTATGACTTTCACAAAAATCATATATCAAATAGTGTCAAAATTGACACAAAATAGTTTTTAAATCAAATATTATATTATTAATTGTTATTGTATTCCTAAAAATCTAAGGTCCGGCCAAATGACTTAGATAAGAATATATATATTAATAATAAACAATTTGGGGTTCGTTTGGCATGTTATAGTAAGTGTATTAACCATATAGTGAAAGAAAACAAAAAGACACGGTAAAAGTTAAATTAATTAACTTAGAGTTAAATCTAATTGATAAGGTTAAAATAATACCCTAAACTTGTCTAAATCCTATTGGTTGATAGGATTTCGACCCATCCCCACTTTATCTTCGAAATAATACCCTTTGGAACCATTATAAACCGATTTTGACTTTAATATAAAATAATATTTTGAGATATTCCTAAGGTGCCCCTCTCCTCCCTTATAAAAGGACACCTCCTCCCCCTCCTCCTCACACCAATTTGAGCACTCAAGCTCGGCCAACCCCTGCCATTTTCTCCTCTCCACTTCCCTAGAATAATCCTAGAGGTCCTGGTCTTCTCCAAAGACCAATCTTAGTTCCTTAAGTGGAGGATTCAAAGAGGCGTTCCAAAGAAGAGGTAATATCCATTACCGATCTTTTCAATTTATTTCTTCTTCAACTTCTTCTTCTTTAGTTGTTTCATGATAAAGTAATAACATAAGTATTACTTACATACTGATATGTTATTATAAATATGAAACAACCCTAATTCACCTTTTATCCATCCTACGGAAAAATGAAATCACCGCGCGTGCGTACGTACGGAATACCGTCTCCACGCCGTGGTGTAATCTATTTTTCCACCATCACCTTACAAGGATGGGTATAATGGTGTAATGAGTAACTATATATGATTATTATGAAGTAATATTGATACTTAAATAATATATATATATACTCCAATACAATTCCACGATCATAGGAACGATATCATCACTCGTGCGTACGTACGGAATACCGTCTCCACGATGTGATGCGACTCGTTCTACATGATCTTCATTTCATAATGATTATATAAATGAATTGAATGAATGAATATGGTATATACTACACTAATACCATTCTGTAAATGAATTATCTATAACCTAAAGATAAGAATAAGAATTTATTCGACAAAACACGCATAAGAACAAAAAGTTATAAAGACCCGAGTAACAAGTAACAATGAAATATTACTAACAAGAAGCTAATAATATGACCATATATGATATCATATCAATATGTATGATTCTGGAATAAGTCAATAACATTATTTAAACCATTATACAGGAGCTTCGGACACGAACAAAGCAAATCAGACCTAAGGTAAGGGAAATATCACAATCTCATTTTTATCCGAGATTGTTTATTCGCAAGTATTTACTAGGGTGTATTTTATCATCCACATCCATGTTTCATCAATATGTAATATTATTTCCATCCACCTACAATTGTTTAAATCCATTTTTACCCTTTGGTGAGTTTTTAGTAATATGTATGAAAGGAATCTTTTGTCGTTTTTCGTACGAGGTACTTTTTGACTTTTCCGACAAAAGTACGAATAATGTTTTTTTAACGTATACGGCATGAATGGATTTTTAAAACATTATTTCCAAGAATCTTACTTTACAAGTTTTCAAGTTTATTTTTAATCAACTTCTTTTAATTTAAAGTTTTATGACATGTTAAGAAAGGAAAAATGTTTTTAAAGAAGAAAGGATATTTTCCTCAAGAATTCATTTCAAGTGTTTTTTTTAAAACTATTTTTCCATCTAAGATGACGTTATTTGATATGTATGTTTCAAGTAAAATGTCTCTATGATTTAAATGGTTTCAGTTTTCTTATGATGAAATGATATCAATTGTTTATGGATTATGATGGCATGATGTTTAAGAATCCCATTTTATTACATGGGTTATGAAATGATGTATGATTTATGATTTTGTGGCACACATAAGAATGGTATCATTATGAGATGGGTGGGACCTATATCTCCCTCCAATGCATTGGGTAATGATTTTATATCTCATGAGATAGACATGGCTGGAATGGTAGGTTATACCGGTTCAGTGAAACAGGACTGAAACGAGGGTTACTCGATTCAGAAAGGGACTTTGTCCACTAAGATAGTCTTGGCAATGAGTCTTGACTAACAAGAAATGATTCTCTATGATTATGTGTGAATGCCACAAAGTTTCATGTTTTATGTTATGATTATTGTGATTACATTTCACTGCCATGATTTACCCCATGTTATGAAATTATGATCTCTTTTGCAGGTTAAGATTTCCAAAAGTTATGTGCTTATGTATATGATGTGATTGATATTTCTTTTGTTTACCCTTACTGAGAATTTGAGCTCACCCTTTTATGTTTTCTTTTCCCCAGGATATAAAGAAAGGTTTTAGGTATAAAAAAAAAGAAGATCTTTATGGGAGATGTTGAAGATCTTTCATCACGATTAGAAGATTATATTCCGAGTTTCCAAAGACACTAAACTATTACGGTCCTTGTGTGTGTGTTTTTGTTATGTACTAAGTATTCCGCAAATGTAATGTAATGTCCATGTACGTCAAGATATGGGTCTCTACAGTTGGTATGAGAGGAAAGGTTTAGTCAACCTTTGGAAACTAGGATGCGAAAACGTTAGTGATATCCCTAGAGGTATTTCTAAGGTATGTCTAGGGATGTCTCTAAGGTTAAGTATACGTATAGGTTATAGTCCTAGAATTGCGCTAACGATCTTCGAATTTAACCTAAGATGTTAGATATTGAGGGTACTACCCCTTTATTATGTTGTTTTCCCTAGCATGATTTTTGCCTCTCATACTATTCTTTTGGGGTTTTAGACGATGGCTGGAACCCGAAGGAACCGTGTTAATGAGGAATGTGATGGGCAATGCAATGATTGTCCCCCTGAGTAACCAAACGATATGGGAGCCGGAATGCAAAATCTTGTAGCCATGCTCACACAACTTTCTCAAGCTATGAATCATGCAGGACTTCCAAACGAGCAAAGGAAGGAGCAACATTCTGTTGAATCCTTCATGAGGCAGCGTCCACCTTCTTTCAGTGGGTCTACTGATCCATTAGTTGCTGAACAATGGATTAGTACTACTGAAAAGATATTTTCAGTTCTTCAATGTTCTGAACATGATAAAGTCATCCTAGCAGTGTATCGTTTGGAAGGAGATGCTGATCAATGGTGGAATCTTATTAAGAATACGAGGCAAAGGGATGAAATTGAGTCTATGGAATGGGACGAGTTCAAGAACTTATTTTTCAATAAGTACTTCCCTCGTATTCTCCGAACAAAGATGGAGAAAGAGTTTCTTGAACTGAAGCAAAGGGATGATGAATCTGTTGGTACCTATGAAGCGAATTTTACAAGACTTGCAAGGTACGCTTCTGGTATTATCATCCAACCTGAAAGTAAAGTTGATCGATTTTTCAGTGGCTTAAAACCAAGTCTTCGAAGGGCATTAGCTACAAGAGACTTCAGTAGCTATGAAGAAATTGTGCGTTGTGCTATCAAGGTAGAAATAGAAGTTGGTGTTACATATCCATCTCATGGGTTTGACAAGAAACAAAAGATGGAGTTCAAGGAGAAAACTCAGAATAATGGTGAAAAGAAGATGAATGTTTCCTTATGCACAAAGTGTGGAAAGAAGCATGGTGGAGATTGTCTTAAAGGGACTAGAAAATGTTTTAAGTGTGGAAAAGAAGGTCATCGAGCAGCTGAGTGTCGAAGTAATGGAAAATGGGATTCTAATGAAGTGAATAAAGCAAACACTGCAGAGAACATACAACCAACACTTCAATGCTTCAAGTGCAAGGAAATGGGGCATTATGCTAATAAATGCCCTAATCCAAGGGTTAGTGATGATCGACATGAGCAACCGCTTAAGGCAAAGGACAAAGGGAAGTCACATGCGATCACTATTGGCAATGTTGAATATGACAACGATGTGGTGGAATGATTAAGTGTTTATGTAATGGGATTCCAAAATAATGTTGTATCTTGGAATATTGGAATATTTATGTATTGGTCTAATGTGGTATTCAAAGTGATTGAGATATTATGCGCATAATGAAGGGAAAACGAGAAAATGAAATGTTTAACAGTATTCATGTGCTCATGATTGATATAAGGACTAAGTGATATCATGGTTTGAGTATATAGAATTTTGAGGATTTTAGTATGTGGAAGGTGTTAACTTTTAACTGCATTCATGTTTTCACTAAGGTATTCAAGAGAATACACGATTAAGGACTTTGAATGTTTGGAATGTGACCAACAAAACATATCTTATGATATATGGGGATCGATGATGGTGTTAAATCTCTGGTAATCATTTTCACTATATTATGAGAGTCGACTGCAGTATTATGGATAAGCCTAAAAGATTGGAATGGATTATGTTGGACATAAGTTAGTATTGTTTGTTTTTTCGATATTATTGATGGGATGTTATATAGTTTTGGAAAAAGGACAACATGCAGGACGGGCGACAGCCCATCGCTTCGGACAAGGCTGTGGGAATCGAACCCACAACCGAAGTGCGACTGGCCTTTATCGCCTACCACTGGCCCACAGGAAGTCCCTGTTTAGTAGAAACTAGTTTTATTATATTAAGCAGTATGATATATGAAGTATAAGTCCATTTTAGGAACCATATATGATTAATCTCACTATAGATCGACTTATGCATATAATTTTTTCTAACCTTTTGTTTGAGACAGATGGAATGACCCGTCATTCAATCACATGATCTGCTAACACTTCATGAATAACAAATTCAACTTCATTTATTTAAGAGATGAAGTGGAAATTGTTCAAGGCACGAACAACAGTGAGATTGTACCAAAATAAAGTAAGTATTTATTCTAATTCAAATTTTCAACTTTAGGGAAATGATCTTGAAAACCAAAAATGTTGTCCTAGTGATATTATACCTGATGAATCAGATGGTACCTTATATCATCACAAATCTATGGATTTGTGATTACTGGCTTTTCCATAGCCATGTTCTCTACCACTCTCCATCAGAACATGATGGTTAGATTTCTCTTCCATATCCATATTTTCACCTATGTGGAAACCCAATGATTAGTTTATTTGGGTAACCGTTACGTTTCATACTTTTGTTTTTAAAGATTGGTTTTGATATTCCTTTTTACGATGTGGGTTTCTATTAAAGAAACTTTCGAATAGTAAACCATTTATAACCCCGACGAATTTCGAGGGTGAAATTCATTTTAAGGGGGGTAGAATGTAATAGCCCAAGATTTTATAAAAAAATATTCTTTTTAATTTTATTAAAGTCTTGTGTTGTACGCTACACCAAAAGGAGCTTGCACAACACGCATCCTTGACTTGCCTTGCATTACACGCAATCACGACCTTCCTCGATAGCGTGTGTAATACGCAATACCGAGTTTCACTAAACAACGATATGCTATTAAAATATTATTAAAACTAATCGTTATGAATAGTAATAACCACTTTTTAAAACTCTGTAAATCTTATTTTTCAAAATGAACTTCATTTTTGGATTCGGAGTATCGAATTTAGCCTAAGGTGAAATTTTGGTACTTTTCGGATAACTTTCATATTCTGATGAATAGTGAAAATTACTAAATTATAATTAAAAACAACTTTTTTAATCGAAATAATTAATAGTGATAAATTATTAATTTGAGTGGTTTTAAATTATATTTAGAATATATTTTTACAATTTAATACAATGTTGGTCATTGGATGTAATTTCACATTTAAACCAGACATAATCAAGTGTCAATCTTTTGATAGATATTGTTTCTTAAAAACACGCTATTTGTTTTAACAGCGGGATTTAATTATAAAATTAATTAATGAAAATTATATGATATGAATTTGGTAAAATAGACTTCATTTTTGAATTCGGAATATGAAATATAGCTTAGGATGAAATTTTGGCATTGTTCTGAAAAACATCAATTTTTGATGAATAGTGAAACTACTAAGTGGTAGTTAAAAAAATTAATTTCTTCATAAATCTTAATTTTACCGCTTCTGTGAATGAAATTTCAAAAATCCGAGAGACACGGTTGATGTCAGTAAGTAAAATGTGGTTCAATGAGATGAAAATAATTTTTGGTGAATAGTAACTTTTTACTTTTTTTACCACGGTTAATAGTAAATAGGGTAACTAAGGGTAAATATGATATTACTATTACCCTAACGCATGTCCTAATTCTATTGGATAAGTGTAATTCGACCAAAAACAACCTTATGAATATAATATGACCATTTAGGTCCACTTGGATTAGATTATGACATTTAATATTATATTATTTAATGAATAGTTAAAATAGTTAAAATCAAAGTTTAATAACTAAAACATTTTTAATATGGGGTTATACATAAGATAAATTCGACTATAAATATTCATTAGAAAGATAAAAAGATTTACTACATAATGATATTTTATTTATAATTTTTAGACTTTAAATAAATTAATTTATTTATGACACAACGATGATGCAGTAATTACCCTTTTAAGGAAATATTAACATAATTGATGTTATAAATGCTCAAATGAATGTAATTTGAGACTTTTTATGAATTCCAATAATTTTCTAGGTTACTATGATATATTAATGTTGATTTAATCAACTTGGTTCGAACATATAATTCTGTTATGACTTTCACAAAAATCATATATCAAATAGTGTCAAAATTGACACAAAATAGTTTTTAAATCAAATATTATATTATTAATTGTTATTGTATTCCTAAAAATCTAAGGTCCGGCCAAATGACTTAGATAAGGATATATATATTAATAATAAACAATTTGGGGTTCGTTTGGCATGTTATAGTAAGTGTATTAACCATATAGTGAAAGGAAGCAAAAAGACACGGTAAAAGTTAAATTAATTAACTTAGAGTTAAATCTAATTGATAAGGTTAAAATAATACCCTAAACTTATCTAAATCCTATTGGTTGATAGGATTTCGACCCATACCCACTTTAGCTTCGAAATAAGACCCTTTGGAACCATTATAAACCGATTTTGACTTTAATATAAAATAATATTTTGAGATATTCCTAAGGTGCCCCTCTCCTCCCTTATAAAAGGACACCTCCTCCCCCTCCTCCTCACACCAATTTGAGCACTCAAGCTCGGCCAACCCCTGCCATTTTCTCCTATCCACTTCCCTAGAATAATCCTAGAGGTCCTGGTCTTCTCCAAAGACCAATCTTAGTTCCTTAAGTGGAGGATTCAAAGAGGCGTTCCAAAGAAGAGGTAATATCCATTACCGATCTTTTCAATTTCTTTCTTCTTCAACTTCTTCTTCTTTAGTTGTTTCATGATAAAGTAATAACATCAGTATTACTTACATACTGATATGTTATTATAAATATGAAAAACCCTAATTCACCTTCTATCCATCCTACGGAAAAATGAAATCACCGCGCGTGCGTACGTACGGAATACCGTCTCCACGCCGTGGTGTAATCTATTTTTCCACCATCACCTTACAAGGATGGGTATAATGGTGTAATGAGTAACTATATATGATTATTATGAAGTAATATTGATACTGAAATAATATATATATATACTCCAATACAATTCCACGATCATAGGAACGATATCATCACTCGTGCGTACGTACGGAATACCGTCTCCACGATGTGATGCGACTCGTTCTACATGATCTTCATTTCATAATGATTATATAAATGAATTGAATGAATGAATATGGTATATAATACACTAATACCATTCTGTAAATGAATTATCTATAACCTAAAGATAAGAATAAGAATTTATTCGACAAAACACGCATAAGAACAAAAAGTTATAAAGACCCGAGTAACAAGTAACAATGAAATATTACTAACAAGAAGCTAATAATATGACCATATATGATATCATATCAATATGTATGATTTTGGAATAAGTCAATAACATTATTTAAACCATTATACAGGAGCTTCGGACACGAACAAAGCAAATCGGACCTAAGGTAAGGGAAATATCACAATCTCATTTTTATCCGAGATTGTTTATTCGCAAGTATTTACTCGGGTGTATTTTATCATCCACATCCATGTTTCATCAATATGTAATATTATTTCCATCCACCTACAATTGTTTAAATCCATTTTTACCCTTCGGTGAGTTTTTAGTAATATGTATGAAAGGAATCTTTTGTCGTTTTTCGTACGAGGTACTTTTTGACTTTTCCGACAAAAGTACGAAGAATGTTTTTTTAACGTATACGGCATGAATGGATTTTTAAAACATTATTTCCAAGAATCTTACTTTACAAGTTTTCAAGTTTATTTTTAATCAACTTCTTTTAATTTAAAGTTTTATGACATGTTAAGAAAGGAAAAATGTTTTTAAAGAAGAAAGGATATTTTCCTCAAGAATTCATTTCAAGTGTTTTTTTAAAACTATTTTTCCATCTAAGATGACGTTATTTGATATGTATGTTTCAAGTAAAATGTCTCTATGATTTAAATGGTTTCAGTTTTCTTATGATGAAATGATATCAATTGTTTATGGATTATGATGGCATGATGTTTAAGAATCCCATTTTATTACATGGGTTATGAAATGATGTATGATTTATGATTTTGTGGCACACATAAGAATGGTATCATTATGAGATGGGTGGGACCTATATCTCCCTCCAATGCATTGGGTAATGATTTTATATCTCATGAGATAGACATGGCTGGAATGGTAGGTTATACCGGTTCAGTGAAACAGGACTGAAACGAGGGTTACTCGATTCAGAAAGGGACTTTGTCCACTAAGATAGTCTTGGCAATGAGTCTTGACTAACAAGAAATGATTCTCTATGATTATGTGTGAATGCCACAAAGTTTCATTTTTTATGTTATGATTATTGTGATTACATTTCACTGCCATGATTTACCCCATGTTATGAAATTATGATCTCTTTTGCAGGTTAAGATTTCCAAAAGTTATGTGCTTATGTATATGATGTGATTGATATTTCTTTTGTTTACCCTTACTGAGCATTTGAGCTCACCCTTTTATGTTTTCTTTTCCCCAGGATATAAAGAAAGGTTTTAGGTATAAAAAAA
Organism: Viscum album; assembly: GCA_963277665.1. Classification (NCBI taxonomy): domain Eukaryota; kingdom Viridiplantae; phylum Streptophyta; class Magnoliopsida; order Santalales; family Viscaceae; genus Viscum; species Viscum album. Next base: position 863,284,802 of record OY728140.1, read on the forward strand.
AAGAAGATCTTTATGGGAGATGTTGAAGATCTTTCACCACGATTAGAAGATTATATTCCGAGTTTCCAAAGACACTAAACTATTACGGTCCTTGTGTGTGTGTTTTTGTTATGTACTAAGTATTCCGCAAATGTAATGTAATGTCCATGTACGTCAAGATACGGGTCTCTACACTTTGTTTTGTGAATATGGAATGTTTTTTAAAAGAAAATACAAGGATGATTTTATATGGAAAATGATTTATTCTGGAAATGTTTTAGAAATCTATTTTATAAACAAACTAATAGATGCGTGTGGATATAAATTGTATAGATTATTGGTGGTATATTATCGAGCTTTAGTGATCACACCCTACTTTTTCCTGTGGGTGTTTGTAGCCTTAGTTTTGCAGGATACAGGTAAAGGGTAGATCATCATGTAGAGAATGACTATCCTGGACCATGTTTACTTTCTGATGGGTTAGAATGGTGGTGACATATGGTCCCATAGAGATGGACCAATGGGTTTCTTTGGATTCGATGTTGATGGTATTCAGTTTGTTCTTTTAGACCTTGTTATCCAGTTGCTGGATGTTACCCTTTATGGTTTGGTTGTCCTTAACATGTGATATTTTATGAAATCTGTTGTGATACTCTACTTGTTTCCATCTTATCACATGTCTGTTGGGGTTGAAATCATTCCCATGTTTCTTTGTATGATACATTGGTGCTTATCATAAGTCCTTGGTGATTGAGAAAGTTCTACGGGCCTTGTGGTGGGTCAATTCGAGTGACATTATTGGCTGTCCTAGTTTGGTCTATTACAAATTGGTATCAAAGGGTTAGGTTATCGTAAAGGCCTACACTCATGCTTGTGTATCACCGCACTATGTCTGGGGTTTGTTAATATACTAGAGATAGGACTTTCAAAACTTGATAGGTAGTGTGAGAGTTTCCCTAGCCAGCTCACTTTCATGATAAGCCTCAAGTTGTCATGGGAAGTCTGGGGTTTTCCAACACCCTTGTTTTTAGTTTTAGACATTTTGGATTTTGTTCTCAAAAAATTGGCTTATGATAATAGAATAGAATTTTATTCTTGATGGTTTTATGTCCTCATTGTTTTATAGAATATGACTCCTTCAAGAAGAATATGCTTGGATACAAGAGAGGAAGTCGTAGAGCAATACATGTAGGTGAATCATTTGATTGACTCAATTTTAGTGTAAACTATAGTATGAATGATCCAATCCATGGGTTAAGTCGCCAACATTGAACCATATTGGAGGGTGGACTATCCTTTAGAATTAACTAAGCAGCATCCACTGATCTTTCACGATGATAAGGGATTCCAGGAATTAGAAGAGTGTATTGAGAGGAATGAGAGAATTTTCCACTTTTGGAAAACTTCGAAAGACTCCAAGGTTATTTTTTCACTTACATGCTTGAAGGATAAGGAATGAAGTGGTGATAATATATAAGCCAAGTTTCATGAAGATCTCACCTAAACCACTTTCATGAAATCCTTAAATCAAAAATTCTATCCCAAGACACTCAGAGTGGTGGAGGCATGGGAGTTCATTTCATTGAAGTAGAGAGATCATTCTATCATGGAGTATGCTACTCATTTTTCTAATTTGGTGAAAATGTATCTGCATCTTGTTTATATGACTATCTCAAATCATTAAGGTTCAATATGGGTTTGAGGCCCAACATTCGATCTATGTTGATTCTTATGTGTCTATACTCCTTCACAAAGGTTGTGGATAAAGAAACTATGGCTAAAGCATATATATCTAGGAATAAAGGACTCTTTATAGCATTAGTGATAATAGGATATAACCAAAATTCATTTTCTGGTCAAAAGAGGAATTAAGGTGACCAATGTCGAGGTAGTGTTAAGAGTTTGAAACAGACATCAGGGAAGATTCAGGTGGTCTCTTACCAATGTCAAAGAAAGGTACACCTCAAATATGATTGTAAGGCAATGGCTAGGGTGTGTCACACATGTGGGCAATCTGTTAATCTTCAACATTTCTATGAGAGATAATCCTGAGGCAGTAGAGTTGAATCCACCTTCACCAAGGGCTCTTACTTTAGATCTGACAAAAAAAAGGGGTGGGATCTCAACCTCATTCCAAGGGTGATGCTCAGGTTATGAAGAAAGGGTAGGATGAGGATGGATGTATCTATGCAGTGGAGTGTGCACCAAATAAGTTAGAGGCTGGACCGATTACCACCAGAGGTATAATGTTTATTGCATCTTCTATGGTTATTGCCTTATTTGAAACTGGAAAAACTCATTCCTTTATTTCATCCAAGATTATTGATGTGTTAGGCTTACGATCAAAGCTTATACCTTTCACGTTGAGTCTTTCAAATACTTTAGGAAAGAAGATAGAGAAAGGTTTTAGGTGTCCTGAGTGTCGAATGTTTATTGTTGATCACAAAACTATATGATACTTTTTAGTTCTTGATATTGAAATCTTTGATCTTATCATTGACATGGATTGAATGCTTAGATATAAAGCCCAAATCTATTGTTACCATCATTAGGTTTAGTTTCTATTTTCTTATGGATTCACTCAAATATTTCAGGAAATGTGGGATCCTAGATTGGGGAGAGCAGGTCTCATCATCCCTAGTACTAATTTGATCTCATGCCAATTGTCAAATATGTTTCTTGATGATATTGATTCACATATTAACAGCCCTCTTCCAATATTGGTGAGTGAGCATCCCAAAGTTTTTTCTAGATGATTTATTAGGGTTGTCACCCTAGAGTGAAGTCAAGTTCTCTATAGATTTTCTTTAGGGGATGAGGCCCATTTTCTTACCTTCATACCATATGAAACTAGTTGAATTGAAATAATTAAAGGTTCATCTTGAGGATCTCCAATATAAGGAATTTATTTTTCCTAGCATTTCACCTTGGTAATCACCAATGCTCTTTGGAAATAAGAAGGATAAGAGTCTCTAAATTTGTATTGATTACCAAAAACTCAACCAGGTGAAAATTAAGAGTAAATATATTTTTATTAGGATTGGTGACCTTTTTTATTAACTTAAGTGAGCCTGGTGGTTTTTGAAAATTGATATGGGATCAGGGTACCGTCAACTAAAGGTCTAAGAGGAATATATTTCTAAGACAATGTTTAGGAGAATGCATGGGAAATATGAGTATCTGGTCATGCTGTTTATCCTTACTAACACTCATGCAGTGTTTATAGATTTAATGAATCAAATATTCCATTGGTTTTTAGATTATTTCATAGTTATTTTTTTGGATGATATCCTTGTTTATTCTAGATTGGAACAAGATCATGCTGATCATTTTAATACCACCCTTGTGATCTTGAATGGGCATTTTATTTATAAAAATTTATCCAAATGTTAGTTATGGATTCAAGAGATGAAATTTTCGGGCCATGTGATTTATGAGAAGGGTGTCTCAGTGGACCCCAAGAAGATTTGAGCAATGATGACTTGGGATCAGTCCATAAATGTGTTTTAGATCCATAGTTTTTTTGGTATTGACTGTTTATTACATGTTCTTTGTTCAAGACTTCTCCTAGATTTCATCCCCTATAAAAGAGTTAACCTATAAGGGTGTGAAGTTTGTTTGGAGTGATTAGTGTCATAGTTCTTTTAAGAATTTGAAAGTGAGATTTGTAGGTTTCGAGCGCAATGGAAGCGTGTTGGTGGGTGTACCCAACTTTAATTTTTGCTGTTAACAATGATCAATCTGAGATACGTTACGATAATAAAACACTGGATATTCAGAATAGAAATAAGAATGAAAGAAAAGAGAGGATTCCCAAAACCATATAGAGGATCATCATATATTGGTTATAATTAATTTAATTAAAAGAGAATAATTACCTTGATGAAATTATCTCTCTGTTGATGTTTCCGGTCACAATACGATGTGATCCATTGTTGCGTCATAGAATCCAAGTGTAGGATTCCTCTAGAAGTGATCCACACGTACTCTTGTATCTCTGGACATCGCTGAAGGGATCTCTGGGTGCTAGCGTGGAAGAGCATTCACTTGCAATGTCTGTCTTTGATTGCCTTGATCCGGTGGAGGAGGATCTCTTTCTTGTAGCTTGAGAGCATTCTTGGAAGAAAATAATTCTCTCTTGGCTTGAGATCTTTCTCTAGATCCATTGTGCACAACCCCCAAAAAATTTCTAGGCTAATTAGAATTATATAATTGTGATTTTAATTACTTAGAATAATAAAATGAATAAATTACCCAAAAGAATTTATTCATTTCATTTAATTCTTAGTAAGACCCCATGTCTAATAATAACAGTTGACTATTATTATTACTTGACATGTGCCCATAGAATTATACATAATATTATTTAATTATATAAATAATATTATTTCTCACAAATTCCCAAAAAACTACATGGCGTGTATGTTAATATACACGGCGTGTACTTCTGTTTTTCCATTTTTCTTTATTTCCTCCACCACATTTATTAGACCTTGAATAATGGATATTTATTTCTCAAATAAATATCACTGCATTACTCGCTAATAAATATATTATTTCACCTACAATATATTCTCTCGAATAACTAGTGTCGAAATAAATGCGATCAAACATCCTTTAATAATTATTAAACCACAATCGAGAATAATCTCTATTCAACTTGTTAAATTAATATTTAACTAAGATACTTGGTCACACTTAGTGTGTGACCCTCTAGGCCTCTTTCTCAGTGGCATTAGGCAGAGCCTGCCTAAATTCCAAGGTTAACGTATAGCAACACACCAAAGCACCCATAGAGAAATAAGTTAACGTCACAATGATGTGTCACCTCCTACGAATGCTTACCATGTAATGTAATCCCTTTGTTTCGATATCTCGAATCAAGTAGGCTGCATGCTGGTGCCATCAACCCATATGCTCGATTATTCTTTCTTTGACTTTCCAGAATTGAACTTACCCATTTCTCACCATGTCCATGGATTTATTTAGGCTATATCAATTCCATCAAAGGGCATGAGATAGCTAATTCCATTATGGAACAGAAGGGACATATCCTTTTTTGCATTATCTATTAATGCAGTATTACTCATGATACACCCAACATATCCTACCTCACTATGAACAGTGTGTCGTCATAGTTTTCATCAATACATCTAAGTGCGCGAGTTGTAATACACATTAATAATAATCTTAAAGTATAAGGATCAATACACACGTCCGCAGATAGGAACATCCAATGACACTATGAAATGTGGATTCCCTACTGGCGGGTCTTGTTCTCATAATATCCTCCTAGATATTACCAAGGGCACACATCATGAGAAGATGACTCAAAGTTTTATGAGTCCTCACCCCTAATGGCCTATGTTATTTGTGTCCCTCAAATAACATCATCCAGCCATAAAACATATATTCAATAACAGTGTTAGGACACTTTCAGGTTCTCATCATAGCAGGGATCCATTATGACCCTTTAATGCAACAACTGTCCTTAGGACATTATCACATGCATTATGTGATAAGATATTTATTAATTAATAAAGTAAAAATTAGTTGGTTCTAGGCCACTAACTCCAACATACTCCCATTTGGACTAGAGCCAACTACTAACAACCTTTAACCCGTTAGCTCCCACATGATATTCATGCTTCTACTGAGATAGGTATTTGGTCATGGGGTCCACCACATTCTCTTCCATGGATACTCTGCTCACTGCAACTTAAACCCTTTGATAGAAATCCCTCAAGAGGTGATACTTTCAGATTATGTGATTTGTCCATTAATGTGACCTTGGTTCTTTTGCAAGAGTCACCGCTGTAGTATTATCACAATAAAATGTGATAGGATCTTTACTGCTAGGAACCACATCAAGATCCTGGACAAAGTTCAAAATCTAGATGGCTTCCTTGGCTGTATCATAAGTTTCTATATATTTGGACTCCGCTATAGAATCGGCGAAAAATGGTTGCTTTGAACTCTTCCAGCTCACAACTCCTCCATTGAGACAGAAAACATATCCAGATTGTGACTTCAAATCGTTTTGATCTGTCTGAAAACTAGCATCAACATACTATCTGATGACAAGCTCCTCGTCTCCTCCATACACCAGGAAAATATCCTTAGTTCTTCTCAGATACTTAAGGATAGTCTTAACAGTAGTCCAATGTTGTTCTCCTTGATCTACTTGATATCTTCCTACCATGCTCAGTGCATAGGAAACATCAAGTCTGGTACATAACATGGAATACATGATGGATCCTATAGCCAAAACGTATGAGATCTTACTCATTTTATATTTTTCCTGTTGTGTCTGAGGATACATTTTCTTAGAAAGATGTAGGCCATGTGATACTGAAACCAATCCCCTCTTGGATTGTTCCACACTAAATCTCTTTAGTATCTGATCAATGTATGTACCCTGACTTAGTCCAAACAGCCTATTGGATCTATCATGAATGATCTTGATCCCTAGAATGTAGGCTGATTCGCCTAAGTCCTTCATGGAGAAACACTTGTTCAACCATTCCTTAACTGATTGTAAGATACTACTACAAATATGGTCTTTATCAATGCTAGAAAAGGGGATTAAAAACGCTAAAAAAGTGATGTTAATCAAGGAAAAGATAGGGGTCCCTTCTATCAGTGCTCAAAAAAGCGCTGATAAAGGCCTCTTTTATCAGTGCTAAAAAACACTGATAAAAGGAGTCTTTTATCAGCGCTAAAAAAGCGCTGATAAAATAGTCTTTAATCAGCACTTTTTTAGCGTTGGTAAAATACACCTTTTATCAACGCTTTTTTTAAGCACTGATAAAAGTAAAAAAATTAAAAAAAAGTTAAAAAGAATATATAATGCGTGGGGGGGGGGGCTTTTAACAACGCTTGACCCCCCTTATCAGCACTAGGCGGGACCCCCTCTCACTCTCCCACGTGCTACCCTTACTCGCACATCCCCCACATGCCCGTGCACCCCTCCTTGCTTCCACTTGAACTTAAACCCGCGACCTCCCCCCTTGCACTCCTGCACCTTTACCACTAAGCCATTTCGTTTTTTTCTCAATTTATTTATATATATATACATATAGTTATATTTATTTGTATATTAATATAGATTCATATTAATATAAATATATTTAGTTATATTAATACATATATATTTATTCATATATTAATATATATATATATATTAGTATATTAATATATATTAATATATATTTATATATATATAGTTATATTTATTTGTATATTAATATAGATTCATATTAATATAAATATATTTAGTTATATTAATACATATATATTTATTCATATATTAATATATATATATATATATTTATATTTATTTATATATATAGTTATATTTATTCGTATATTAATATAGATTTGTATTAATATAAATATATTTAGTTATATTAATACATATATATTTATTCATATATTAGCATATTAATTTGTATATATATTTATTTATATATATATATTTAGTTATAATTTTTTATCCGTATATTTATTTGTATATTAATATATATTTATAAGATTAGTTTTAAATACATTTATAAAATATATTTTTATGCGTGTTTATAAATAAATAAATAAATAAATAGATACATATATACAACACACACACACACATTTACAAATAAATACATATATATGTGTATTTGAAAAGACATAGAATGTTAAAACAACCATAAATTCTAATCCAAAAGTCCGTTTCAACTCCACAACCAGTCAAATCGAAGAAAATAAAACAATATTTGATATGATATATGGTACAGGCCTAACGGACATCCAGATCAGAAGTTATACCAGTTTGAATGTTAAAAAATCGGGGTATCCTGACTAAAAACTAAGTTTTGGAGGCCTTCTGGGCCTTTTTGGGCCTCATAAAATGTGAAAAAGGGTTCTCTTAAGTCATTATCACGTAGATATCGTCGCAAGCTTCAATTTGATATGCTTTATAGCTCAAACAGACACCCGGATCAAAAGTTATGGCCGTTTGAAGTTTGAGTTACATTTTCAACATATTTTATATCTTTTATTAATTTTTTTTTATTTTGTGTGTCTTCAAATTTTTATTAAATGATTATTAATCGATGATAATTAGAAAATTATTAATTAATAATATCTTTTAAAATATTTTAAATCCATTTTCACTAAATTTCTTATATATTAAATGTAATAGTCTATTTATAAATATCTAAAACATATTTAAAATATATATATATTATATTTATATCAATATAAATATACTTATATAACAATATATTATTTTTCATGTTTTTTTGAAATATAAACTTTATCAGTGCTAGAAAAAAGCGCTGATAAAGCCCCCCCTTTATCAGTGCTACTAAAAAAGCGTTGATAAAGGGGTCCCCTTTAACAGCGCTAAAAAAAGGGCTGATAAAGGGGGGGACTTTATCAGTACTAAAAAATGCTGATAAAGGCCCCCCTTTATCAGCAATTTTTTTAGCACTGTTAAAAGGTGATGCTACAGAAACCTAGTTTTGTGGTAGTGAGACTGGTACATCATTTTCAATAAGTAATATGTCATCAACATATACTACTAGGACAATGACCGCATTCCCATTAAACTACTTATAAACACATGGATCACATTCGTTCTTAATGAAACCAAATTCTTTTATGGCTTCATCAAATTGAATTTTCCATGACCTAGATGCTTTCTTTAATCCATAAATGAATTTCTGTAACTTTCAAACCCGTTTGGCTTCACCTGGGGTCACAAACCCTTCTGGTTGTGTCATATAGACATCTTCCTGAAGGTTCCTGTTAAGGAATGCTGTTTTGACATCCATATGCCAAATCTCTTAGTCATGGTAAGCTGTTATGGAAAGTATGATTCTTATGAATTTAAACATAGAAACTAGCGAGAAGGTTTCATCATAGTCAATTCTTTGACACTGTTTGAATCCTTTAACCACTAGCCTTGCTTTATAGGTGCTAAATTGACCTTCCATGTCCAACTTTCTCTTGAATACCCATTTGCTTCCATCAATTGGATCATCGACCATAACCTAGAATTGGTTATAATACATGGAATCCATCTCATAATTCATAGCTTCTAGACATCTTTCATCTTTTGGGATTTCTACTGTTTCCTTATAGGAGAAAAGTTCATTATTTTCCAACAATAATGATTCACCATCCTCAATAATTAGGAAACCAAATCTCTCTGGCTCCCTTACCTCTCTTGAGCTCCTACGCAGTACTTGTGTTTCTGGAACCTCTTCTATAGGGACCTGTGGAACTTGTTCTTGTACCAACTCCTGTGTATCTTGAGCATCAACTTCATTGAAGTTAATCTTGCTCCCACTATCCTTTTTGAGGATGTGCTCCATCTCAAGAAAGACGACTTGTCTGGAAACAATCACTTTCTTGTCTAAAGGGTTATATAGGTAATATCATTTCGTTTCCTTGGGATATCCTATAAAGATAAACTTCATACCCTTGGGTACTAGTTTATTGTCTTAGAAGGCCTTAACAAATGCCTCACATCCCCATACACGTGTGTGCGACAACATGGGTTTCTTTCCATTCTATAACTCAGAGGGAATTCCATTTGCCTCCTTATTTGGTACTCGGTTTAATGTGTATGCTGCAGTTTGTAATGCATATCCCCAAAAGGATAATGGAAGATCTACATGACTCATCATCTACCTCACCATTTCTAACAAGGTGCGGTTCCTCCTTTCACTAACACCATTCCACTGTAGTGTATAAGGAGGAATGAGCTGAGATAGAATCCCAGATTTCTGTAGAAGATCGATGAACTCTTGATTAAGATATTCTCCACCTCGATCTGATCGAAGTTTCTTTATCTTCTTACCAAACTGATTCTCTACTTCATTCTTGAATTCCTTAAATTTCTCTAAGGTTTCTGACTTATACCTCATTAAGTAGACATATCCATATCCACTTAAATCATCAGCAAAAGTAATGAAGTAAGAATATCCACCTCTAGATTCTATTGGAAATGGTCCACACACATCTGTGTGAACCAATACTAGAAGTTCCATAGCCCTTTCAACTTGTCCACCAAAAGGCAGCTTGGCCATTTTACCTTGTAAACAAGCGTGACATCTATCAAGTGGTTTTAGATCAGTAGAGTCTAAATAACCATCCTGACAAAGCTTTGTCAAACTCTTCTCATTTACATGACTAAGATAGTGATGCCACAACTGGGTGTTGTATGTGTCATGTGAATTTGTTTCGTTATCAATTGCCAACACTTGGTTTTTGTAATTTAATGCATACAAACCATTATTTAAATGCACCATACCATAACATATGTTATTCTTATAAAAGAAACAACCCTTATTTACAAATTTGAAAATAAATCCATCCATATACAAACATGATATAAAAATTATGTTCTTGGTAACACTAGATACATAATAATAGTTATGTAAAACTAAAATAATCTCAGTTAGCAATGAGAGGTGGTAATCACCAATGGATAACATAGACATCCTCGCACCATTGGCAGCTTGAATATCCACCTCTCCTTTGACAATATTTCTAAATCTACTTGGTTCCTGCATTTGAATATAGATGTGATCCCCACAAGCTGTATCTAATACCCAATGTGTAGAAATGGAAAGATTACACTTGAAAACGAATGCACCTTTAGCGTAACCACACTTTTGGGTGAAATTCCTCTTATAGTGGCCTGGATTGCCACATGAAAAACATACCGCCTCCCATTCCTTGCCCTACCTCTGGATCTTCTCCTTCTTGGAGGGATGGTGCTCAGGGGATTCAAAGTGTTTATAAGTCCTTGGCCCCTTTGCCTTGTCATTCCTTTTCTTATTCACCATAAGGACTATGAGTTTGTCATGCCCTATGTCCTTATCTACCTGGAAAATTAAGGTTAGAAGTTTTGATAGAATCTTCTCATTGTTTCTCATGTTATAGTTGACAATAAAGCTAGAGAAGGTCTTGGGCAGTGATGATAGGATGTGATCTGTACTAAACTCATCCGGGAACTTAATCCTTAAGATGTATAGGCATTCAATGTAGCCAATAAGCTTGACTACATGAGGCCTAGATAGTGTAGAATCTCCAAGTTTATTTGTAAACAAATCGTTGGTGATCTCATATCTCTCCTGTCTCACCTTCTCTTGGTAGAGATCCTTAAGGCGAGACATCATGCTATACGCATCCATGTTTTCATATTGCTTCAAGAGCTCATTAGACATGAATGATAGCATGAAACATTGGACATATATGACATCATACATATGTTTTATATAGAGAGATAGTTTCTCATCACTGGCCTCTTTTCTAAGCGCAACTGGAACAAGCTCTTCCAGCATATACAATTTCCTTTCGTGGCGAAGGATAACGCGTAAACGCCTCTATCATTCCTGGAAATTGGTGCTGGTGAGAAGATTTTCCTTCTTGAGTATGGTTTGCAATGATATGTTTGAAGTAATTTTTCTTTCCGTTTCTAAAAATTAAGATGATCAAAGGTTTAGTACTTTATTATGATAAAACTGAGACAAATAAATAAATTAATACTTATTAGTCTCCCACTATTTTATCAAAATCCAATAACCCTCACCATTGACTTCAGAATATTATGTTACCTGAATATTCTAGTGTCAAGGATATATATTTCCCTTTTCATTACTCCAACTAGGGTTGTTCAAGCAACTTTAAGGGTTTTAGGTAGGCATTCCAAATGTCAACTGCATTAAATCACAACTCCTTGATCCGCTGAGTGGACACCCCAATCCTAAAATCCTTTTATTTTGGATTTTCTCAACCTTTGTCTCTTGGTCACACAAAGTCCTGCTGTGGCGGTCAACCCTTGATGTGAACCAAGTCAAGTCAACCCAAAACCTTGAATTAGAATTCCCCAATAACTGAAATCACCCCAACTAGGGTTGGTCAAGCACTTTGAACTATGGTTCGATTCTAACCAAGATTATGGAAGGCTCTACTGACTTAATATTTTCTTTGAGGGATTTTATCCTTACACATAAATTTTCATTTTATTATCTTTGATTACATGCTTGTTAATATTAATTGGGATATACTTAAGTGATTAACCATGTCTAAGATAATATTTACGCATAATCCAGTCTTATTTTAGTCCCATCTTGTATGATTGTTTAATTAATTAATTGTGTGATTGTAAAAACACACCCACAATAAATAAACCATGAAACCAATAGAAATAAAATAAATGGTATGATTATGAGCTTGTTATATTAGTTAGTTTATCAAGCAGTTGATAAACTAACCCAATACCTAGGGGATAAACACCTTGAACCTTTTGGGTTCCTGTTTATAGCTTTCCACCTGTCCACCTTTGTATCTCCTTAGATTGGTTTCACCTTGGCTCCTAACTTGAGCCACCTCCAATATCTTGGGAGCTCTATCCATTACATATGCTTTTATCTCACATGTAGGTGAGGGGTAAAAGTTTTTTTTTATATAAAATAAACCTTGGGTGCGCAGGCCCTACATATTAATGAGGAGAAGGCTCGTAGACCAAAAAGTTTAATTTAAATAAATAAATTAAAAGAAACCATCCAAATACAAAAGTATTGGTCTATCTCATGATCATCCATACATGCAACGATATTTACACATAAATAAAACTTGCATTCAATTCCTTAATCGTTCTTGTTTAAGATAAATCATGCTTGAATCAATTAATTGTCTTTAATTAATCAATCCTTTTATCTTAAACCCTTTTCTGAATTTCCTTGATATTCTCATCCATCACAATTTAAAAAAAATAAATTCATTTAAAATTATCTTTGTACATAACTTGTAACTTGGAGGAAACCCAATGAATTCCCTTTCATAACTACCCAATGAGTAGAAACGAACATTACACATATGTTAAATTAAACACACACACACACACACATATATATATAACACCTATCACATGTTGTGCCTCAGCTTTACACCCTCACTATGGTATACGTCTCAAGGGTTTGTATAATATAATAATAATTTTTTAATAAATATGCATAATTTGGATGAGTACACGACGTGTAGTTCCGACTAGATGGCATGTACTTTTGTTCACCGTCTATCCAAAGTACACACCCGGGGACATGGCGTGTAGATGTACTTCAGAAATCTTCGGAGTACATGACATGTTCAATAGGACACACACCGTGTAGTATCCGTGTTACACGGTTTCCAGTCGGGCAAGCCATATATGGGGTACATGGTCCAACCCTAACCCAAAGGGACTACACGCCGTGTTCAATGGGCCACACGACGTGTAATCTAAAAACCATGTGCCACCTGTTCCTGCTCAACACACAGAGTCTTAAAGACTTAGATAGAATCTAATTACATAGCCTGGTTTGGCGGACCGTCCCAGTGCATGGAACCTATACTACACGATGTGTACTGCTGAATACAAGCTGTGTATTTTGGTGTTGTACGACCAGGAAGCTTTGGCACATCCGGATGAGATCCTCTATTTTATTTTAATCAAAATTAAAAGAAAAAATAATTTCTGTAAGGTGAACGAGAAACGAAAGAGGAGGAATAGATCTTGAGATTCAGATTTATAGAATGATTAACTTGAATTGAAACAAATAAATTATTAAATGTGTAAATCACCAACAAAAAACTAAATAATTATAATCAATGATATAACCTCCCTTTGATACCACTTGTAGGTTCCAGGCGTAGCGGAAGTGCGTTGTTTGGTGTACCGACTTTAATTTTTGTCGTTAACAACGATAAATCCAAGATCCGACACGATAATAAAACGCCGAATCTTCAGAATAGAATGAAGAATGAAAGAAAATAGGGGAGTCCCAGAACCATAGAGAGGATCATCATATGTTGGTTATAATTAATTTAATTAAAATAGAAGAATTACCTTGATATAATTCTCTCTCCATTGATGTTTCTGGTCTTGATTCGATGTGATCCGTCATTGTGTTGTAGAATCCAAGTGTAGTATTCCTCTAGTGGTGATCCAACGTACTCCCATATCTTTGGACGTCATCGAAGGGATCTTCAGGTGCTAGTTCAGAAGAGCCTTCGCTTGCGATGTCCACCTTCGACCACCTTAATCTGGTAGAGGAGGATCTCTCTCTCGTATCTTGAGAGCATTCTTGGAAGAAAATAATTCTCTCTTGGCTTGATAGATTTCTCTATATCCATTGTGCACAACCCCCAAAAAATGGCTATGCTAATGAGAATTATATAATTGGGATTTTAATTACATAGAATAATAAAATGAATTAATTACCTGAAATCATTTATTCATTTCATTTAATTATTAGTAAGACCCCATGTCTAATAATAACAGTTGACTATTATTATTACTTAACATGCACCCAACGAATTACACATAATATTATTTCTCACAAATCCCCAAAAAAATACACAATGTGTATATTAATATACATGGTGTGTAATTTTGTTTTTCTATTTTTCTTTATTTCCTCCACCACATTTATTAGAACTTGAATAATGGCTATTTATTTCTCAAATAAATATCAATGCATTACTCACTAATAAATATATTATTTTTCCCACAATATATTCTCTCAAATAAGTAGTGTCGAAATAAATGTGATCATTCATACTTGAATAATTATTAAACCACAATTAGGAATAATCTTTATTCAAATTGTTAAATTAATATTTAACTAAGATACTTGGACACACTTAGTGTGTGACCCTCTAGGCCTCTTTCTTAGTGGAATTAGGCAGAGCCTGGCTAAAGTCCAAGGTTAGCATCTAGAAACACGCCAAGACACCCATAGAGAAAGAAGTTAATGCTGTAATGATGTGCAACATCCTATGAACGCTTACCATGTAATGCAATCCCTTTGTCTTGATATCTCGAATCAAGCGGTCTGCACACTGGTGTCATCAACCCATGTGCTCGATTATTCTTTCTTTAACTTTCTGGAATTCAACTTTCCCATTCCTCACCATGGCCATGGATTTATTTAGGCTATATAAATTCCATCAAAGGGCCTGAGATATCTACTTCCATCATGGAACATAAGGGACAAATCCTTTCTCACATTATCTATTAATGCAATATTACTCATGACGCACCCAACATATCCTACCTCACTGCGAGCAGTGTGTCATCATAGTTTTTGTCAATACATCTAAGTGTGTGAGTTGTAATACCCATTAATAATAATCTTAATGTCCAAGGAACAATGCACACGTCCACAGATAGGAACATCCAATGAAACTATGAAATGTGGATTCCCTACTGGCGGGTCTCGTTCTCATAATATCCTCCTAGATATTACCAAGGGTGAATATCATGAAAAGATGCCTCAAAGCTTTATGATTCCTCACCCCTAATGGTCTATGTTATTTTTTCCCCTCAAATAACATCATTTTTCCATAGAACATATATTCAAGAATAGTGTTATGGCACTTTTGGGTTCTCATTATAGCATGGATCTACTATAACCCTTTAACGCAACAGCTATCCTTGGGACATTATCACATGCATTGTCACATAGAAGAACAATC
Organism: Viscum album; assembly: GCA_963277665.1. Classification (NCBI taxonomy): domain Eukaryota; kingdom Viridiplantae; phylum Streptophyta; class Magnoliopsida; order Santalales; family Viscaceae; genus Viscum; species Viscum album. Next base: position 863,300,294 of record OY728140.1, read on the forward strand.
AAAATGTGATAAGATATTTATTAATTAATAAAGTACAAAGTAGTTGGTTCTAGGCCACCAAATCCAACAAGATTGACTTTAATTCTAGTCTTTATTATCTATGAGTTATTTTTGAGATATAATGTTTGTTGCGATGCCTTAGGTATGGATTTGGGTTGTGTTCTGATATAGGGGAGATAAGTAGTATATTATGAATCTCATTAATTATTCCCTCATGAGAAGAATTACCCCATTCATGATCTTGAGTTGGTGACAATGATGCATGCTCATAAGATTCAGTGCCACTACCTCTTCAGGAAGTGATTTATAGTGTATTATGACCATAAAATTCTGAAGTATATCTTCACTAAAAGTTATTTTAACTTTAGATAGAGATTTTGGGTGGAGTACCTTTAAACCTTTGACATTTATATTATATACACCCCTGGAAAAAGAAACATGGTTATAAATTATTTGACTAGAGAATATCTATATCAGGTAGTGAAGGAATCAGTGAAAGAATGACACTTGATGAGTTTGTTTACTGAGATGCACTTGGATGAAGGGAGAACTAAAGAATAGGTATTCCAAGATTTTACTTGGACTAGATCAACTATGGATGATCATATACAACTTGGAAAGGCTGAGGATATGGAGTGTTTGTGATTTAGCATGAATATTTATGGTGTGGATACCTCGAGTGAGTGGTCTAAATCTCCTGATGGAGTATTTCACTTCTGAGGTAGGAAGGTTGTTACATAAGACAAGAATTGATGGAGGATGGACACTGATCCAATTGGTCTATGCACCCTAAAGCTTCCAAGATGTGTCATGACCTGAGGCATCATTACTGGAGGTCGAGAATGAGGTGATCTATTGTAGATTCCGTGTCTTGGTGCCTTACATGTCAAATAATCAAGGTAGAAAATCATAGTCATATTGATTTTCTACAACCTTTACCCATTCTAATGTAAAAATGGGATGAGATAACCATGAAATGTTTGATTGGGATACCTTAGGCTCTTAATATAAAAGATACAATATGGGTGATTATTGATTGACTCATGAAATCAACACATTTCTTACCTATTAAGGAGTCGATGAAGGTAGAATATATTAAACACCTATATGTGTGGGAGATTTTAAACTCCATGGTGTGCCATAGACTATCATTTTAGATAGATACCCTCACTATAAATCTTGGTTATGGAGTGGATTACAGATAGTTATGGGTTCTCAGTTGAAGTTTAGCATGGATTATCATCCCTAGATGGATGGCTAGTCCGAGTGAGCCATCTAGATTCTTGAATACATAATTTAGGCATGCGTGCTTGAATTTATTATATCTTGTGAGAAATATCTACACTTAGTGGAATTTTACTATAACAATAGATATCAAGCATCGATCAGGATGGATCCATTTGAGGTGTTTTATGGGAGGAATTTTAGATCACCTCTTTATTGGGAAGAGGTTGGAGAATGGTCCTTATTTGGACTAAGTATCATATATAAAATAATGAATATTGTACATTTGATTAGGAAAAGGTCTAAAATAACTCAAAGTTACTAGAAATCATATGTTGATCAACATCATCATCTGTTGGATTTTGAGGTAGGTGATCAGGTTTTTCTCAGAGTTTCAACTCATTCAGGATATAAACATTTGAGGAGGCAGGGTAAATTGAAACCTCATTTTGTTGGCCCATTTGAGATTGTGGAGTGACTCAAGAAGGTGGCTTATAGATTAGACTTACATACTCATTTGACTTCTATTCATGATGTGTTCCATACTTTCCCAACTAAATAAGTATCATCCAGATCCATCCCACATGATTGAGTGATAGAATGTTGAGATTGAACCTAAAACCACAGTGATTGAAAGTCATGTTCAGATAATGAACCAACAAAATAAGGCGTTTCATGGAAAGATGATCCCATTGGTTCAGGTAATATGGAAATAAGGTAGGAACAATCACGAGACATTGGATCATGGGGTCTTAATGATGCAGTAATAACCTTATATCTTTTCAATTTCATGATCTTGATCCTTTCTGGGAATAAGAAGATTTTATAGTGGGGAGAATTATGACACCCTTCAAGTCACATGTATCCTTAATTTTGAGATTTGTTTATATCTTGTGAGGTTCTAGATGATTTCAAGAGTCAGGGGTTGGAAATTTTAAGTTTTGGAGAAAACAGTCCAAGCAAATAATTAGTGATAATGGTACAATAACTGTGCGATATAGATTTGTGAGTTCTAGTGGTGATTTTCACAGTTTGAGAACAGTTTGTTTAGCTATGTGAGTCACTATACAAACCATGTAGATGTTTGGATTATGTTATATAGGTTGTCGCATGACTTGATCATGATTTTTCAATCCATGAAGATATTCCAAGGAAACTGTGCAAATTATTTTTCAGGGGACAGTGGCTACCACATGGTTAGTTCACAATTTGTCTAATCGTGCGGCCTAACTGTGCAAACCAATTTGTACTTATTAAAATGGGAAATTACTTGAATTACCTTGGACTTTTTAACTGTAATATCTTCCTAATTCCTCATTATCTTGAATTTCCCCCTCCACTATGCTCTAGAGGACTCTCCCCTTGATTCCTTCATGATCCTTTATCATTTTGGGTGGATTTCATCAAGGTACATTCAATTTTTCTCTTGATTTATCATATTTCCCCTAGATCTATCCTCAATCTACCTCCCCCTTAATCCATTGGAACCCAATTAGGCTATTATTGTCAGATATAATGTTGTGGATGGAGAGTTGAAGGTGTTTTTATAGATCTAGGATTTTAAGGAATGAATCTCTTCATTTCCCATCATCAGTTTTGATGGTAATGAGTTTTTCATCATTCTTGAGGTAGATGTCTCTATCTTATAGTCTATCCCTTGATATGCCTTGTGTTCTTATTATTTAATTTGGTTTTGATTAAATAAATTGAATATTAACATGGGATTTGATATTTGGTGGTAATGAAAAGTGTTGAAAAGGGGATTTCTTTCAAAACTAGATTTTATACACATAATGTGTTTTGTGAAATGCCTAAAAGATGCTTTTGAAATGGAAATGGGGTTTCAAGAAATAAAGCGGTGTCAATCACTATAAAAAAACATGGAAATGAAATGAATTTTCCTTGGAAAATGTTTATGAAATATGGAATTGGCTCCTTGAATGTAATGATGGCATAATAGTACATTGGGAAGACCTTGGGGTATGGGGGAAAACTAGACATATATGAGCCCGAGTGGAGTTAGATATCAATAGCGAAGGTGCTCATGATTCCTTAGTTACTGGTGGATATCCTTTCTAGGGAACTAATATTCTCATACTTTCAAGTTCACTTAGGCCGACAATTTTTTACTATTTTTCTTAGTTGTGTACACCCATATGTTGTGATTGCCCCTCTGGTTCTTTTTGGATAAACAATGTATATATATATATATAAATATTCTTATTTTCACACTAGATATTAATATTTATACTTTAATCCTATTTTAATCATCTTCTTATACCTCATGGGTAAATGTTATATCATATTGATTTGTTTTTTGAACATGGCATGTTTTTTAAAGAAAAAAAAGTATGATTTTATTTGGAAAATTATTTCTTTTGGAAATTTTTTAGAAATACATTTTATAAATTAACTAAAAAAATACATGTAGATATAAATTTTACAAATTCTTGGTGGTATATTATTGAGATTTAGTGCTCACATCACACTTTTTCCTCATTTGTAGCCTTGGTTTTTTTACAGGATACAGTTAAAGGGAAGAGTATCATGTAGAGGAAAACTCACTTGGATCATGTTACCTTCCTGGTGGGTTGGGATGGAATTTATATATGGTCTCATGGAGATGGACCCATGGGTTACTTTGAGTCCCATTTTGATAGTCTTCACTTTGTTCTTTTAGACCATGTTGTCTAGTTTTTGGATGTTACCCTCTATGGTTTGGTTGTTCTTGACATGTGATGTTTTATGAAATCCACTGTGATACTCTATTTGTTTCCATTTTATCACATTTATGTTAGGGGTTAAATCATTTCCATGCTTATTTGTATAATACCCTGGTGCTTGTCGCAAGTTCATGATGATCGGGAATACACTTCGGGCCTTGTAGTGGGTCAATCTGGGTGACATTATTGGTTGGCCTAGGTTGGTCTATTACACAATCGTTCTCCACCCATATTCATTTCATAATAGCTCAAAGAACACAATTTAGTATCCATTTATTCCCTCCACACATTCTCTATAAGCTCTCAAGAGTTTATCTTAGATCTTTATGTGTTTTCACAAAGGATCAGAGTGCTTTACGACACACATATGATCACCCGAACACTACAAACATGATCTGAGAAGGAAATGTAAATCTATTTATTCTCTCTCTATCTCTCTCCCCCTCTCCCACTCTCATTTTCTCTCTCTATACCTTGAGAGTATGGATGATAGGGCTTCTAAAACTTGCCTCAATAAGGTGTATAGAGTTTTGAGTCATAAATAAGATGTTTTACTTTGGTTAAAGTTTCTTAAATTTCACATAGGTCATTTAGAAACTTAACCTACAAAAACAACCCAAAAATAATATTAAGACTTATATAAATTGTCTTATATATCACAAATATTTAATATCACACTTATAAGACTTCCATGTTTCATGTGATAAAATATGAGTCATTGACTCGACTCGAGTTCTCCCATAATTATTTATCAAACCCTGAACATGTAAAGTTCATTCGATAAATAAATTCTTGTATTCACTTATTTAAACTTAAATAACTTTTAAATGCTTTGAGATATAAATCCAATTCTTGTCATTCAAAAATTGGATAACTTATAAATGAATTTATTTATTTACTTACAATCATTCACACCTAGATGAACACCAACCTACAGACATGGGGCCTACATCATCCTAAAATCCAATTCATATGAATTGGTGGAACTTATATATACGCATTATGTGTAGAACTCTATACCCTTAAATAGTTATCAACGAGTCTAAATCATGAACCAATAAAGATATCTAGAAATATATCATAACCCCTAAAGAAATAAGGATAAGTCATAACAATTATAACCTTCCTATGAACTTGAATCATATAATACAATCTCTTTGTTAAATAACATCTTATAAACTAGGATGTATACTTTGTGTCACCATCCTTTCATGATTTATTTTTATTTATTTGACTGTATTAGATGGAATTTCCTTCCTATACTACATCCATGGATTTAATCAAGGCATTACCATCTAAGTCAAAATAAAAAATATACCATCTTCCCATACTCAAAAGTGATAAATCCAGTCTTGATCATTTGATCAACAACATTACACCATTAATGGTATGTATTATTCAAGATACCTTAACATAAACATAAATTATCATGGTTTTCATCATGTATAAAATAATGTGATTAACGACATACATTAATAATGATCTCAATTTAAGAGACCAATACACATGTTTATAGATAGGAACATTCAATAACACCCCACACATGTGTTTACCCTATCGACATGACAATCCACATAATATTTAATACTTGAGATTACTAAGTGTGAACTTAATGAGAAGAAGGTTCAATGCTTATGAGCTCCCAGTACTTAGTAGTCACACATCACATGTGTCTGGTAAAATTGATATATTTAGACCATTAGATATAATTTAAGATTATTTTCATAGTATCGTCAAAATATCATTATAATTGGGAACTACTATAACCTTTTAATATGACATACAATCTTAGGATATTACCATATTCAGTATATTCATAAGTAATAACACTATCATATTAATATCAATACATGTATATATATCAAAATATATACATGAAATGGAAATAAAAAGGTATAAACTCGATTTGGGTCTAGGTTACCCACACCCACAACAATCTCACTTAAACTTGATATAATGACCAACTTATCTTAATCTGCTAAGTCTCACATGATAATCTTGTTTCTATTGAGATATGTCTTTAGTTAGTGGTCTTGCCACACTACTAATTTTTTTTCACCTATTTGAGTAAAATCCCTCAAAAGATGAAACTTTTGAAGTATTTACTTTGCCCACTAGTGTGACCAAGGCTCCTTAGAAGTGATACTGATATAGTATTATCACAATATAGTGTAGAAAAGTTTGCACTACTGGGTACAATACCAAGATCTAGGATAAATTTGTGTATCCATAATGATTTATTAGTTACATTAAAAGTTATAATATAATCAAACTTTATTATAGAATCAATGATTGAGATTTATTTGAGATTCTCTAGCTCATTGCACCACCATTCTGGTAAAAGAAATAAAATGACTATGATTTAAGATTATCATGATCTATTTATAAACTATCATCAGTGTATCCCCTCATTACTATCACATCATATCCTCCATAAACTAGAATATTTCCTTTTCACACCTTAATTACTTCAGGATAATCTTGACTATGACCCAATGAAAATCTCTTGGACTTGCTTGATATCTACCCACCATGTTCATGGTGTATAGAAAATCTAAGATATCACTTAACACATGATATATCCCACTACTTGAGTAACTTGTATTATTCCACACTATACCTTTTGAGTATCTTATCAATGTATGTACTTTGACTTGGTCCAATCATCCCTGTATATCTATCTCAATATGCATTAATCCTTAGAATGTAGGTTGATTCACCTAAATATTTCTTAGAGAAACATTCATTTAATAAAGTCTTAATTGACTGTAATATTTTAAACATGTTTCCTATTAATAATCTGTCATCGAAAAATAATATTAAGAAAATGATGACACCCCACCAACCTTCTTATAGACACATGGATCACTTCCATTTATAATGAAACAAAATTCCCATGTGGCTTCATTAAAATGAATATTCCATGACCATGATTCCTTCTTTAATCTAAAAATGGATCATTTCATTTATCATAAATTGTTAGAATTATTATATATCATAGAACCTTATCATTATGTTATATATAAATCTTCAACCAATTTTTTATTCAATAAATTAGCTTTGAAATTAATTTTCCAATTCTCATAATCATGTAAATCTATCATGGAAAGTAGAATTCTAATGGATTTTAGCATTGTGACTTGTGAAAAGGTTTCTATATAGTTAATGCCACGATGTTATCTAAATCCCTTTATAACCAGTCATGATTTATAATTATTTACTTTACTTTCCATGTCTAGATTATTTTTGAATATCCAATTACATCCAATGGGTTTTACATTAACTATTGGTTATACTAAAGTCCAAACTTGATTTTGGTATATGAAATCCATTTTATAATTCATAGCCCATTTCCACTTGGCACCTTCATTTCCATCCACTACTTCCTTGTAGGTAAGAGGTTCATAATACCCAAGGAATAACATGCCACATAACTTAGTGATAATAAAACCATATCTCTATGGTTATATAATGTTCCTTAGTGACCTACATAGCATTTGTGTCTTAAAAACTTCTTCTTAATTCACTAATTCTTATGGAGTTTATTCCAACACCAAATCTTATGCTTTTAGAGATTAAACTTCATCAAAGTTAATTTTTCTCCCACTATTTCCATTGGAAATGTGATCCCTTTCTAAAAATATAAAATCTCTTTCCATAATTACTTTTCTATCTAAAGAGTCACATAAGTAACATCCTTTAGTTTCTTTTGTATATTCTATAAAGATACACTTTTATGCCTTGTGATGTAAGTTTTTCATTGAGTATTGTCTTAAAAAATATTTTGCATCCCCATACACATATACATGATAGTAAAAGTTTCTTTCTATACCATAAATCATATGGGATCTCATCAGCTACTTTGATTGATAATAAAATTAGTGTATTTTTTGTTGTTTGTGTAGAATATCCCCAAAAAGAAAATTAAAGAATTGAAAGACTCATCATCAATATCACTATGTTAAGTAAGGTGTGATTAATCCTTTCACTAACACAATTACAATGAGGTATATAACTAGGAATGAGTTAGGAGACTATCCCACACTCCTTTAAATGATCGATGAAAGCTTGGTTAAGATATTATCCACCATAATTTTCATAGAGTTTCTTACTTTTATTTATAAGTTGATTATCTACCTTATTTGATATCCCTTGAACATGGTAATGGAATCTGACTTATAACTTATTAATTATACATAACCATATCTAGGAAAATGATTAGTGAAAGTAATAAAATGTGAGTTTCCACCCCTTTCTTCCACTGTAAATAGACTACACACATTGGTATGAATTAATTCTAGAAGTTCTTTAAGTCTTTATCCTCTACCACTAAAAGGTAATTTAGTCATTTTACCTTTTAAAAATGTGTGGATTACATCCAAGTGTTTTAACTCCAAAGAGTATACTTACTATTCTTGATGTAATTTATTCAAATGCTTTTCATTTACATGATCAGGCTTGAAGTTCCATGAACAAGTGAGATATGAGTCTCACTCATTGGATTTTCTATTGATTGTTAACACTGATTTTTCAAGTTTAATCATGTATAAAACATTATTTGGGTGTGTCATACTATAAAGTATATTGTTCTTATAAAATAAATGACTTTTATTTTTAAACTTTAAATAAAATCCCTTTTGGTAATAGATGGTATAATAACAATTTTCAAGTACAAAAACTAATACACTTGGTAAAGTAAGATGATATTACCTTATTGATAATTTTACCAATATTTTTCCATTATTTGCTTAGACTCACACTTCACCCTTTTGTATCTTTTTTAATATACTTTTCTCCTATGATTGAATACATATGTATGATCCATGAGTTGTATCCAATGAACAAATTTTGAATACACTTTTCTCCCATGAATCTTATCTCAAATTCACTTGGCATTAGTTTAGAAAAATCATTACATAGATAATCATTTGTTGAACCAAATATTATATCATCAACATAGATTTTTATAATCAGTATATCATTTGAAACTCTATTTATAAATAAGGTTGGATCAACCTTTCCTTTTAAAAAATAATTTTGTATTAAAAATTGAGTTAGTCTTTCATACCAAGATCAAATAGATTTCTTAAGATCATATAAAGCTTTATTAAGTTTAAAAACATGATTTTCAAATTTATCATTTTTAAATATAGGGTTTTTTTTAACATAAAATTCCTAAAAAAATTATTCCATTTAAAAAAGAACTTTTTATATCCATTTGAAATGATTTTATATTTTGAAAAAAATAAAAGTCTAATAGAATTATAATTGATTCCATACTAGAAATAGAAGACAAATAATATTCAAAGTCAATTCACTCTTCTTGGGAATAACCTCGAGCAACTAGTCTTGATTTATTTTTAACTATGTTTCTAGCTTTATCAAGCTTATGAAAAAAGATCTATTTAGTTCCTATTATAGGTTTATCTTTTAGAAAATCAACCAAATTCCACACTTTATTTATTTTAAATTGATTTAATTAATCATGCATAACATTAATCCAATTTGAATTAATTAAAGCATTATCTATTTTGACAGGAACAAATTCAATAACAAAAGCATAGTTTTCACAGTAAAGTAAAACAAATTTTCTAGGTTGTAGACTAGATTCTACATTTCTAATTAATTTTTCAATTGGATGATCTTTAAGATTTTTCCACTCTTTAGGATCAGTATGAGAAGATATATGCTCCCCATCAACTGATGTATTCTCATTTTCTTGGTCATTATCTTCAACAAAATTGAATTCTATAAATTCATCATCATCTTTGTCTAAAACAAAATCTTTCTTATTATTGTTATTTCTATTAAACTTAACATGTAAAAACTCTTAAACAATTAAATTTCTCTGATTTAAAACTCTATATGCTTTTCTATAATTGGGATATCCTAAAAATATTCCTTCATCACTTTTATAATCAAATTTTTCTAAATTATATTTTGTGTTTAAGATAAAGATTTTACAACCATACATCCTCAAATATCCAACCTTTTGTTTAAACCCTTTAAATAGTTCATAAGGGGTTTTATTTAAAAAAGGTCTAATAAATACTCTATTTAAAAAATGAAAATTTGTATTTATAGTTTCTTCCAAAAAATATCTAGGCACATTAATTTTCATAATAATTTATCTAACAATTTCTTGTATAGATATATTATTTATTTTAACCACACCATTCTATTGTGGTGTTTTAGGTGCTGAAAAATAATATTTATATCCATTTAATACAAAAAAATTATCAAATTACAAAATAAAAAAATTCACCACCTCGATCACTTTTGATATAGATGATTGAAAAATTCTTGAAGTTCTGAATAAGTTTACAGAAATCATAGAATTTAGTTAAATTTTCATTTTTATGAGATAAGAAATAAATCCATATAAATATATTGTAATCATATATAATTACAAATACATATTTATTACCACAAAAACTAATAGGTTTTATAGATTTAAACAAGTAAATATGTAATAGTTCTGAGCATCTAGTAGAACTAACATCATTTATATATTTAAACCTTTCTTTGTGCTTCTTACCCTTTAAATAGTAATCACACATAAATTACTAAATTATATGTAATTTTGGAAATTGTAGAACCTATTCACATTTTGATAGTTTGTGTAACAGTCTAAAATTTTAATTCCCAAGACTCCTATGCCATAGAATTTCATATTATTATATAAAATTTAAACACTTTAACTTTTGTTTGGTTATATTAGAGAAATCAATAGTATAAACATTCTCGTTTCTATTTGTAGAAAATAAAACAGATTTATTTTTCAAAACTTACATTTATTAATTTCAAAAATAAAATTTAATATATTATCTTGCTACTATGATATAATTATTAGATTATGTTTTAAACCACCTATAAATAATAATTTTGAAATAATAATAGTTTTAAAAAAACTAACTCCACTAATACCTTTAATTTGAACTTTAGAGTTGTCTCCAAAAGTGACAAGGACACCATCACATGAATTGAGGATAAAAATTTGGAAATATCACATGTTATGTTCCTAGAGAAACCAATATATAAATACCATGAATATTTGATACTTATAAGGTATATTTCCTAAAATTAAATAATCAAATAGACTATTTTGGTACCCATACTAACTTGGGTCCCACTTGATTAATAGAAAAAAAAATTTGGAACCCAAATTAATTTAAAGCATTTATTCGTGGGATGTTTAGAAAATAAATCTATAGTAATTAAAGTTATAGTATACTAAAATTATTTTGTAAATCTTAGTTAACATTTATTAGCATAATAATATTTCTTTCTATATTTAAAATAGGTTACACTGGAAATACTTTCTTTTGAACTTTTAATAAAATTAGTCTTATTTATCCTTAGTAATAAACTATTACAACCAAAACCTCTATTATTGGTTTTTAGTTTCATCAATGAAATAATTTTATCATATTGTTCTTTACCTTGAAAAAATGTTGATAAATTCTCTTTAATATTGAAAACTTCATTTTTTAAATTCATATTCTTATTTTGAATAGTCTCTAAATCTATATAAACTTTCACATTAGATCCATGAGTTGTGTCTCTTAATTTCTTATTTTCTATCTTAAGGTTATTGTATTTATTTTAAACTTTAGTTAAATTATCCAAAACTATATTAAATCTTCTTTCTTGATATTTCTCATTTACTTCCATAAAGTTTTTAAATCTTTCATTTTACTATTTTAGCTTTAGCATACCAGAATTATAATTCCATTTAGATTTTTCATTATGGGAAGAAAAAGTATTTAAATTATCACATTTTTTTTTTCAGTTTCTCATTTTTATAACCAATTTATTAATTTTAATCTTTATATTAGTATTTTTTTCCATTATCCTCACTCCATCATTCCTTAATTCCTCAGTTTCTTTAAGTAGTTGTTTAATTTTGGAATTAACAGAATTAGAATCAGAACATGAATCAAAATAAATTACCTTTTCATTTTCAGATATAGCATTATGATCTACATTAATAGCAGAAATTAATTGTGTCAAAAGTGAATTAGTTACCTCACACTATATACCCATCATAGTAAGTTTCTCTATCTCCTATTCACTTCCAAAACATTGCTTGAGTCAACACTGTCTGAGCAGTCCCAACCTCCAAAAAATCATGATTTTATTTTCTACTTTTCTCTTTTTATTTATATATATGATTGATTTTAGGGTATTATGTTATAATGTGACATTTTTATTACACTCATAATAGGTTAATTTTGAAACATCATTAATATTATTAGAACTACATTTCTTGTAATCCTTTTTGAACTTTCTTCTGAACTGTCTCTTACCAACTTTTTTTTCCATAAACATGATTTCCCCCTAAATTGATCCATATATTTTTCACATTCAAATAACTCAAATTTAGAATTATTAGACATTTCATTAACATTAGTATTAAAATCTATACCTTTTCTCAGTTTAGACTCCATATCAACAATGTTTTTTAACTCTAACTCATACTACAATAAAGAGCCTATTAGTTCATCTAAGGCATATTATTTAAAATTCATTATCTCATTAATGGAAACATTATTTGTATTCAATATTTTTAGAATATCTCTTATCACTCTTTCAACTTGAGCTGTGTTATCCAGTACTTCTCTAAGGGCACTCATACTATTTGCGATACTTGTAAATCGATGGAACATCTAGTTTACTAACTCTCCATCTCCCATATTTAAGTCATGGTATTCTATTTGGATCATTACTAGCTTGGTTCTATTGATATTATCAATCCCATAATGAGTCACTTGAAGTATTCTCTATATATAATGGGCTATCTTACATGTTGAAACATGAATATAAACACTTCTACTTATAGCACAATACAAAATATTTTTAACTTTATAATTCAAAACATATTTTACCATGTCATTATCTACAAGTGTTTCTAGATAAACTTTGGGTAGATCATATGGATTCTCCATGATATTCTAATGATCCACACTTCACTATTTAAATTTAGATTCTATTCTATCTTTCTAGTAGCTATAGTCACTTCCATCAAAGAATGGGGTTTTTTGTAGAACCCATCCATCATTAGAATTGACACCTTCCATATTATAAAACTAAACTATTATTACTTATATTGTTAGGTCTAGGATGATTAGGTTAGCACAAAGTTAAAAAATAAAGAACAAAACCATATCCATAAGGGTTATAATAAACAAATATGCTAACAATCAGAGCAACAAATCTATTAAGAGAATCTAACTATCCTTTAAGGAACAACCTCCTCTAATGACAATTGTTGGATCAAATGATGGAAATAAAGGCAGAGGGGGGGGGGTTGAATAGTTGTTTTAAAAATTTAAAGAAAAAAATATATTTTTATGAATAAAAGAAACTCTAATGAGTGTTGTGTTCAATATGCGAAATACAATGGAAATAAAAAGAAGGAATATAGGGAATTTTATAGTGGTTAAAATCACTAAGATCCTAGTCCATTCATAAACCTTATATACTCAGTGAGAATATTGTTACCCACTAAGAAACTCACTTTTATAGGTGTGAGAACCTGTTATAGACTTTTAATTTTACAAAATAACTAGAGGTATAACCAATACTTTTTATAGGAGTCTTTAACCTATTCTATGACCTGAATTTTGATCAGAAGTCACAAACCAGAATTAATTTCAAGTGGTAGAATAATAAAAACAAACATGACCTATTTTTGATGAGGAAAATCATAAACCATACATTAATAGATTATAGACCGATAAAGAAAATAATAACATGAAGAAAAAAATACAAATAAAACCTAACAGAAAGATCTGATGACGTGGATGATTAAATTCAATGATCTTGATCACTATAATAGTAGAGGATGGAACTTTAGAATTTTCTTCATAATCTTGGAAAGGAAACAAAATTCATAGAGCTTATTGATCGAATAAGCAACAAAAAAGTGCATCACATGAATGTTTTCTAAGTTATGATTGAATGATCTATATGTAATTATTTTATCCCTTGATCACATTTTTAATGGATTAATCCAACATCATTAAATCAAATATATCCTTGGAACATCAAGTAAACCAATCACTACATTCCACTTATTAGCACATAACAAAATATAATATTGTTGTTACCTATAATTTGGAAATACCATGTTCAATATCATTGAGTTCGCACAGTTTTTTTATATTTATAAGAAACTTATTAAAAACATTTCTAATATAATCCTTAGTATAAAAGAAAATTATTCAAGTAATTATAATGATAAAATTAATCACATGAACTTACATTAATTCAAAATTTTAAAGATGATAAACAAATAGATCATAAAAGAAATAAAATTATAATTATAATTTTCATATAATTTTTTATGATAATTTTAGATCGAAAAATTATGAAAAAGTCATTATAATATAAAATTATTTTGTAAAGGAATAATATAATTAAAATAAATTTAATAAGATTACAGTGAATCATTTAATGAAAATTATTCTTAAAATAGAGCACACTATAGAAGTATTTTTTTACAAGAATAAACAAAGTGCTGATCTGATGTGCGAGGCACAATCCTCATAGTCAGTGTGCTTATCATGTGATCACGTGCGGTCGGTATTCTTACCATGCACACACAATCAGTATAAAGATCATGAAATCATGATCACTTAAAAAATAGGCATGCAGTCAGTATAATTACCTCACGGTCACCTCTTTAGTGACTTAAAATACTTTCATGGTAGGTTATCTAGCTTTTGTGGTAACCGCACTTGGATTTATGGTAACTACACTTACCACCTCATGGTAAGGTGAATACACTCATGGTAGGTAGTCCATAGACCATATGATAGGTACCTGGGGTGCTCAACATCACACACTACCATGGGTGTAATCTAACCAGTATATGCAGTTGAAGTTTGAATCGTAGTTGGGGCCAAGAACTATGCATGGATACATTAAATTTTCTCAAAAAACCTTAAGTAGAAATCAGCTATGTGGTGTTCTTCTAAAAACCAATATGTATCACACATCTGTAAAAGGCTACATAGCACCAAACTAAAAAATAACTATGTCGTTTTCTTCTGAAAATAGATAAGAAGCAAAAAACTATTTCATTTTCTTCTGAAAAAGGATATGTGAATCCTATTTAGCATTCAACTACAATGATACTCACTTCTCACCAACAATTATATGGGTTATTCAGCATTTAGGATATGTAAATATCATTTACGAAAGTCTCATCATTCTCAAATACCCATTAATTAACTTATGTACCTTTGATTCATCCTCTATGATAAAAAATACCCTATTTATAATTGGTATAAAACATTTTTAAAAAAATAACATTAATTAATTAAAATAATAATAAAATAAATATTTAAACATTATTAAATTAATTAAATAGGAGGAAATTGTAATTTATCAAAACAAAAATATTAAAGTATTAACATACATGTTCAAACACTAAAATTTATAACAATGAAGCATAATAGCATTTCTCATTGAAAATAAAGGGAATTGGAAGAATTATAAAAATAAAGGTATAGAAGAGGTTAAGAACTCTTATCCTGTAAGGTAGCTTCTTAAAGCTTGAGAAGAGAACCTTAAAACCTTAAAAACTCATTGGATAGATTATAGATAGAGAAAGTGAGAGGAAAACTATGATTACTAATTTTGGAGTGAAGAATAATGAGATGGGTGTGTATTTATAGTAAATTGTTTATTAATTTATAAACACATGCATTGGAAATATAGGTTATGGAAAATGAAAAAATATTGGCTTAACCATGGTTTTAGTTCATAGTTTTAGGCATTTAATACATTTTTTTGATATTTTAATCTTTTAGAACTAAAATCTATTATTTTATATTACTTTTTACATGGAATTATCATTTTTCCACAAAATATTATTTTTAAAATCTTAATTTACAATTTTTATTTCGGGATGTTATTTATAGGTTTGGAAAATTATTTTAATTCATTAAAATATATTATATCAATAAAATAAATTATTTTTGTTCATATATTCATTTATATTAATTATTAAATAATTTTCACATCATAATTATGTCATAATACTTATTGCACATGCTTATCATATTTTACTATTTACCAAAAAGTTTCACTATTTCAGAAAATTAATAAAAATTCACCATTGGATAATTTCAGTGTGATAATTTAAAATTTAAATTTCCTTTTTTATGAAAATAATTATATATATATATATGAGAATTTTAATTTTTAAATAAGACTATTTTTGCATTTAAAAACCATGTGTTCAGTGCCAATTTTTTTTAAAACTCACTCTTTTAGTAAATCTTATTTTTGTTCTAAGTCATATATGTGTATTTATGTTACTATTAACTAATTAACATACATATTAATTAGATATAATTAATATAGACATGTAAGGAATTTAAGTGGTATATCCTCCCTTATTATTAGTAACTATACAAAATTGTTAAATTTATCCATAATGTCCCATATAACACCATTCTTATTAGATATATTAGTCGGTCCAGTGAAAAATTCCATTATGATGTTGTCCCACTTCTATATTGGTAAATATATAGGTTGTGTCGCATCCTTCAGGAGTTGTCTCTTAACCTTTATTTTTTTGGAATGCTAATCATCTAGACACATAGTCAACAATTCCCACTTTATATGTTCCCACTAGAAGTACTCTCTTAGATCACTATACATCATGGTACTACTTGGGTGTATAGAGAAGTTTAAGATATGAACTTCATCTATCAATTCCCTCTTTAGATCAATTACTAATGGTGTACATAGTCTCTTTCCAAACTTAAACACATAATCTTTATAGATGAAGTATGTTAATCTCCTATCTTCCTTGATATTAATATTCTTTTATAAACCCCTATTATCCTATTGATACCTTTTGATCATTTATAGTAAATATGGTTGGGAAATTATATAGAAACAAAATTATGTTTCCCCTTCCTTTGTAATTTCCATGTCCAACTTTAATATATCCATGAATATTAGATCTATTTCTATCCTCATCATGGATATAACACCATGATCCTTCTCACTCAACACATCTTCCACCTTGTTTTCCTTCCCAAGGTGGTAGTGTATTGCATAGTCATAGTCCTTAAGTAGTTTTAGTCATCTCTTTTGCCTCATATCGAGTTCTTTCTAAGTGAATATATACTTCAAACTTTTGTAATCAATATATATGTCACATATTTCCTCATAATGATAGCACCTTCATATTTTCAATGCAAATATTATAGTTTCCATCTCAGGATCATGAGTTGGATAGTTTTTTTCATGGGTCTTTAATTACCTTGATGCATATGTAACAATACTATCATTCTACATAAGGACACACCCTAGTACTTTCTTTGATGCATCACAACATATAAAAAATCCTTCCTTTCTGGATGGTAAGGACAATACTAGTTCGTTGATCAATATTTTCTTTATTTACACAAATATTTCTTCAATATCATTAAACCATGTGAATTTGACCCCTTTACATTTTTATTTGGTTAACATATTAGCTAATTTGTAAAACATTTCAACAAATTGCTGATAGTAACTATAAAATACAAGGAAAATAATTATCTCAGTTATATTTATTGGGGTGGGATATTCTTTAGCAACCTTTTTTTTAGGTTCAATAGATATTCTATACTTAGAGACAATATAACCAAGAAAAGAAACTTACTCAAGAAAAAATTCAGACTTACTAAATTTTCCATATAGCTATTTTTACCTTAGAGTATCAAGAAAAATCTATAAATATTCTTCATTCTCTTTATATTACTTATATTGTATCAAGATATAATTAGTAAATACCACCAAAAAATTATCAAGATAATCCTTGAACACTCTATTCATCAAACCCATAAACACAAAGGGTAATTTTTTTAACCCAAAGTGAATTACTGTGAACTAATAATGACCATACCTTATAAGAAAATTCATATTTGGTATATAATCCTTATTTAGTTTTAATTAATTATAACTAGAATGAAGATAAATATTTGAGAAGTATTTATCCCCTGGAATTTGATCAAATAGATTTTCAATGTGAGGTAATAGATACTTATTCTTAATAGTAATGACATTGATTTCTATATAGTCAATGAATAACCTCACAGACCCATCCTCCTTAAAAAAATAATATAGTTTCTCCCCAAGTTAAAACACTAAGTCATATAAATACCTTATCACACAACTCTTGTAGTTATTTCTTTAATTCCACCAATTCCACTGGAAACATTATACATGGAGGATTAAATATGAGATTTCCATTAGAGATAAGATCAATAGGGAATTAAACTTCATTATTATGTAATTCATCAATAAATACATCAATATAATCTCTCACAATAGATATATCCTCTATTATTAGGATATACTTATCATTAGTTGTTTCATATTCTCTAAGAATTTAATTAAGATGAGTTGTTGGAGGTGGTTTCCTATAAGAATCAAGAAATGAAGTCTCTCCTCTAAAAACAAGGGATTCTATTCCAGTCTTAAAGATTATAATCTCCCTCCCTTGATAATAAATTCTTAAATTATACTTTGAGATTGAATACATCCCAATAATTATATCAAAGTCAACTATTGGTATTATAACTAGGTTTATAACTAAAGATACTCTATTAATTTTAATAGATACAAACCAATATACTTTTGTTGTAATAATATTTCCATTAAGAATATTAATTAACAAATATTTTACTACACTATGGGATGATTAAATGTTATTAGAAAACTTGCAAGGTATAAAAGAGTTATAGATCCAAAATCAAATAATGTGTTAGCTAACTTTGAGTTTATGATCAAAGTAACTACTATAACATCATTTGGGATGTCAAATTCTGATGATATGATTTCATAATCCCAACCTTACTCCATTATCCTATTTTAAAGTATATTATCTTGAAACTTGGGATATAAATTTGAATAGTGTCCCATCTATTTGTGATTGAATCATTGGAAATTAATGAATTGTCTATTTACCTTGCACTCATGATTTTGATGGCCTCTATCTCTACACTTGAATTAAACTCCCAAGCCCTTCAAGCATGACTCAGGGTGTTTCTTTCTACAATTATTACACGTTAAAATTTCCACCCTTACCTTTTTTTCCTTTCAAAAATTATTTTCAACAAGGTTATTAGACTCCCTCTTCTTCTCTTACTCCCCTTAAAAAATATAAGACTTAGTGAACTCATTCTTAGTCTTAATGACACTTGTAACAATCTCTTCATAAGATGAAAATGTTTGAGAGATTAATTCCCCTATAAGACTTGGATTTAATCCATCAAATAAGTGATAAATTTTTCCTTTAGGATCCCATATATAATTCACAACATGCCTTATTAACCTTGTAAATTTTTTTATACTCATCCATAACTTCCTATTATTTTTGTCTTAAATTTAATAATTTTCTCTCTATGTTATATATTTTCTCATGAGGAAAATATTTATCTAGGTTTATCACTTTAAAATCATTCCACTTTATGATTTATATCTATTCCTCATTATTGGTGGTTTGAATCAAAGACTTCCATTAATCAACATCTATCCTTGGTATATATACAACCATGATAACCTTTTCCCATTCACTACATCCCAAAGAAAGGAATATATTTTCTAATGAATTGATCCATTTCTCTAACACTAATGGATTAATGGTTCCATTGAAATATGAAGGTTGATACCACTTGATGTGATCCAATATTTTCACACCATGATGAGGTGAAATAGGTTGTTCTATACGTGCAATATCATTTTTCATAATATGAGTTAACTATCCTAATATATTCATAATCTACTCAAATCTTACATCAACATCATTGATTTGATTAGGAGGTTTATCTCTACACCGATTATAGGTGTTAACATGATTTCCATTCCTCTATTAGGATTCATTTCTAGATAATGACATATACTTAGTTAGTCCATGAATAATACTATAAATTATAAATCATATTATATATTTTCTATTCATTTATTGAAAATTCATGTCAACTAATATAAAAATATTTATAGAATATCCTAAGGGTTTATTATAGAGTTATGTTCCCTAACTAAATTTTTATAAATATAGTTCTTAAGGTTTATACTAAACCTACTCTAATACCTACTATAAAAAACCCAAAAAACTAGTAATATAGATCTAGTGATTATTTTATTACATTGGAAAAAAATACATAGATCAAAATACATAAGATCAAATAATTTAGCAGTCTTAAGAAACCAGATACATAAATGAGAATTACATCACTTTGAAACTTAAAATACATCATCTAAATACAAGAAAACTAAATTATTTCTCCTTAAAAGTCTTTATATCACATTTAGTAAGCTTAATGGTTTACTAGAGAAATGAGGAACAATATAAATGGGGTGATCTAATATGCTTAGTAAGGGGTAACATACAACAAAAGAAATTATAACATAAGAATGAAATAGATAATATGGAAGTAATAAATGAATATAATAATTCCATAAAAAATGAAACCATGAGAATAATATATCTATGTATAATATAACAATAAATAAACACAAGTATAATAATAATTAATCTCATAGTGATGGAATGTATAATGCTAGACATCATAAATATACCATCAATGCCTCATGTTACAACATCATAGATAAATGGGTATGGCATACACCAAATCCCCAAGATAGTTTTTCTCATGAGACTTATAGACACATCAAGTAGATATATAATTTCGAGTCCCACCTATCACATAACAAGTCCAATGAACCTATCGTATACAGATAATGTCTAAACAATACATATCATAATGTTCCCTAAGGAACCTCCTACACAATCACTGATAAGTAATAAATATTTTTCCATATAGAAATAATAGATATATGGAATATAAATATTTCCCCATTAAATTAAAAAATATGTACATCTAGGTGAATATACCACAATCAACTTATAAACAATACGATATTTAAAATGTAATCTGTAACACCCTGAAATTCTAAAGTAAGAATATTGTATTTAATAGTGTGTATGGCACACAACACCAAGCATAGAAGAGAATATAATATCACGAGACTTTATGATATATTTAATATTAAAAATAAATTAAATATATCTTATAGATTAAATGTACAAAATACTGAGTTATCTTGTGTTTCATGCAAGAATGACTTTCTTTGATAGCTTGTGTTACACACATGACTGAGTTTTACCGAATACCAATAATATTATCATTTAAAATGAAAATTACCTCATAGATTTTAAATTAAAAGTTATATATAATATTAAATAACTTATGAAATACATGGTTTAATTAATTGGTTACTAATTAATTATAAATGAAAATAAAAACCAATTGAATATAAAGGATGTGTTTTTTTGAAAAACTATTTTTATACCCACCAAGGAATTTTATCTTAATAAATTAAATTAATCACTATTAGTGAATGATATTAATTAAATTTAAATTTTATATATTAAATATAATTTTTTTAAATTCATATAATATTTTTTATAGGGATAAAATAATAAAAAATCTAATTTTAAGCATAAAAAAAGATGTATTTTTCTAAAAGGAATTTTTTTCGCATTTTAATGGAAAACTTGTTTTAAAGATAAAATTTGAAAATTGTATAAATTTTATTTGAAAAAATAATCTTCTTTTTTTAAATTTTAATTTCAAAATTATCTTTGGGTAATTTTTTGGTATTTTTCTTAAAAGTTTTATTTTTTGATGAATAGTGAAAAATACTAAATTTTAATTGAAAACTTACTTTTCATATAAATAATTTATAATTTTAAATTATATTTTTAATTGTTTTAAAAGTTAAATTAGATAAATAATACATATATAAATCAAATTTAGGTCATTGGAACCATTTTTTATATTGAATTTAGATAAAAAACTTAGTAAAATTTTCAATATTTTCACTTTAAAAACCCGCTTTCTCATCCCGTATGCGGGATTAATTTTAAATTAATTTCTGATACTTATGTGATTTTAATTTGAAAAAATGGATTAAATATTTGTAATAATAATAATAATTTATAATTTCTATTAAGGTCAATTTATTTTTTTACCAAACATATTAGTGAGGGAAATTAAAATCAATTACAACGATTAAGGTGAAAATGAGTTTACTCAGTGGTTAAACTTTAATATTAAGGGTCCAAATGACATAGAAACTTTTATAAAACCCATTTTGTGGAAATATTTATAACATATCACATATTTTATAAAAAATAGTTCATTATTTTAGGCACATGATGTAAGGTAAACCTCCCAATAGTGTTTACTTTTTTGTATTTATAAGAATTCCACTCTTCCTCCATTATAAAAGGCCACTCACCACATCACTTATTCACACATATAAATACATTTTTCTTAAACAAAAACTATATAAATAACTTAAAAAATTAACTCTAATCATCCTATAATCCTAATTTTTTTCATAAATCCAACCAAGGAAGTCCTTTGGTGCAAACCAAAAGGAGTTACCTAAAGAAGAGGTAATGTTCTTCAACGAGCACTTTTGTTTTATTTCTTTCTCCACCCATTAAATTATTATTACATATTTATTATATAATAAATTCAGTATCCTAAATATATGAATATTTTTATCTTAATTTTATAACCTACACCCACACACACTTCCATCAAATATGATATCGATTCATCGTTCGTGTGTACGACAGACTACTAGCTTGTGAACCGATGTCGTTCATTCTTCCATTACCACCTTTCAAGGTTAGAAATAATGATTTATTTATAGTTTATATATGACATATATGATATTTATAATGATTTTATGCTTCTGAAATTATTATATAACAAATACCTTCATGCTTTCCTTTTTGTTGGAATATGATAACATCATTTGTGGACTCGTGGACTACCGCCTCTTCAAAGTTAAGTGATTTGTTCACGCTTTACATGGAATGTATTAAGGTAGAGTTTAATAAAAATATGTGACATATATAGAATAAAAATTATACTGGAATTATAATATACATATATATCATTTAATTTTATCTCTTTCAATACAATAATAAAACGGAAACAACGTTCATGTATACGTATGACCTACCTTCTCCATGAACGGTGTATTCCATTTCCTATCAAAAAATTTTATAGATTAATTTAAATACATGTATAATAAATATATATAATGTTTATATAATGTTTTTAATTTTTTATATTATTAAATCATGATCTAAGTAATAGGAACAGAAAAATAGCAAGTCAAAACATACTTGAAAAACAAGGCAATTAACACCCAAAATGATAAAAATAATGAAAGATTATTAATGAACAGGTTATAATACATTATAAAGGGATTATATTGTTGAGCAATGTATTGTTTTCAAACAATTCAAAATAATGTTTTTTTAAGGGGGAGATTATTTTAAATAATACTCTGTCTCTTTATGATGATTTTGATGCTCACAAATACCCTTAATTATTTACTAATTATTTCGTTGAGTATTTTGCAGGAATTTATTTTATTTATTTATTTCATACAACTAGATTTCATACTTCATTTATTCCGAGATCAATTTTAGCGTGTTCTGGAATCACTGTAGCGCGAGATCAATTTTAGCGCGTTCTGGAATCACTATAGCGCGAGATCAGTTTTTAGCGCGTACTGGAATCACTGTTCATACCCTACGTTGATGAACGTAACGTATGGATGAAAAGTTTACTTTTTATGTTAAAAGAAACGTATGGTTAAGGAACCTTACGTTATTTTGAAACGTATGGTTAATGAACCTTACGTTGTTGAAAAGTATGGAAGAAGAATATTACGTTTGGAAGGAACCTTACGTTTTTGTTGTTGGACAAGTATGGAAGAGAAACCGTACGTTAGTTTTCAGTGTTGAGTTTGTTTCTCAAAAGTATGGATGATCAACCCTACGTTTGAATGCTGAAGCGAAAGTATGTATGTTCAACCTTACATTCTGAACCTTACGTTTGTGAACCTTACGTTTGTGAACCCTACGTTTGGAGCCACGTCATCAACCCTACGTTTGGCGTCGGGATATTTTTGACAGACGATATTTCCTTTTGCTTTGGTCAAACAGGCGGATTATTAAGCGGATTTCGAGCCGATTCTTAAGTACGACTTTGAATGAATCAAAGACGATTTTCAACGGATTAATGATTGATTTAAACAGAGCTTTTTATGCTGATTCTTCAGGGGAGTTACAACGGCTCTGTTATTTCATTTAATATCGCGAATCTAAAGGAGATTTTCATGGATCTATTTATGCGGAAGATTTTCTCAGATTTGAATATATATGTTCTATCTTGGAAACTTCGGATATATATATACACAGGAAAGTGTATGAAACATATAGATTGATCTTTTAACGAGCAAGAAACATAGACTGTGTGAAAGCGTTCTTTTCTAGTGATCGAGAAGAAGTGTAAAACCTTTTTTACCGAAGGAAGATCTTGATAGCAGATTCACGTGTTCTACATCGACTATCTGTTGTGAATCTACTGCTGCTGAAGTTGTGAAGTTTCTTGTAATATCTATTGCAACTGGATCGACTCAGAACTGTTTTTGATTACAGATCTTTATTTTCTGAAGACGACGATCTATCTACTGTCAATTGCATTCTGTTGCAATTGTGAAGAACAACTGGAGAAGTGTTTTCTTTATCGAAACTCTTTTTATTTTTGAGTGATCAACTTCTCGTTCTAAGCTGTGTGGGTTCGTGTTTGAACCAGGAAGGCTGTGTTTGCCTGAAACTTGTAAAGGTGTCAACTGCCTGTACTCAGTTGTGAACAGGTCTGTGGAAACGAGGACCAGATAGTGAAAATCGCCAAGCTCGTGGATTTGAGCGTTGGTGGAGTGGACTAGGGGCCTTCTGTTCCCCGAACCACTATACATCCGTGTGTTCATGCTTTTACTTTTTCCGCTGCATATTTAATCGTGCTAAAAGCATAGTGGACAGAATTTGTCTAAATTGAAGAGATTGTAATAATTTTGAAAAGACACAATTCACCCCCCCTCTTGCGTGTAATCCGTAGATTCAGATCCAACAATT
Source organism: Viscum album (assembly GCA_963277665.1). NCBI lineage: Eukaryota > Viridiplantae > Streptophyta > Magnoliopsida > Santalales > Viscaceae > Viscum > Viscum album. The sequence continues at coordinate 863,325,260 of OY728140.1, forward strand.
GGTATCAGAGGAGAAGCTTCTTATTTTTAAAGTCTTATCAAGCTAGAAGTATTTAAAGATTATACATAGTGTATCATGGCTGATACGAGAGAGGGAATGTCAATGGTCAGAGCACCTTACTTTAATGGAGATAATTATGGCTGCTGGAAATCACGTATGATTATTTATCTGAAAAATCTTGGTTACAGAGTCTATTCAAAGATTCTGACTCCCTATGAAATTCCTGAAAATCCCGATACATGGAGTGCTGCTACAGAGGCTGAGTATGACATGAATTCAAAAGCTATGAATGCAATCATCTGTGGTCTAGGACCGGATGAATTTAATAGAGTATCTCAATGCCCGACTGCATATGAAATGTGGCAAACAATAGCTGTTGCTTATGAAGGAAAAGATAATGTAAGACAGATGAGATATGCAACTGCTAAATTAAAATTCGATACTTTCAGAATGATTGAAGGAGAGAGCATCACTCAGATGAATGGAAGATTGACAGAAATTGTCAATAATATAACAGCTCTAGGAGAACCAATCAAGCAGGCTGATCAAGCGTTAAAGGTACTGAGAGTACTTCCTACTCGATGGAATGGAATCTCTACAGCAATCAGACAATCAACTTCTGTTAAAGATCTAACTATGAGAGAGCTGATTGGTACATTGATGATGTACGAGGATGAAATGCAAGATGAGGTAAATGAGCATAAAGTCTACATAAAAAGGGAAAATACTGCTTTGAAAGTGACTTCTCAACAAAAGGATAGAAAGATGAAGAACAGAGAAGTAAGTGCTAAATCAGAAAGCTCTGATTCTTCAAATTCGGATGAAGAACTGGCTCAGCTAGCCAGAAAATTCAGAAAGTTCTACAGTAAGAAGAAAGACTTCAAGAAATCATTCAAGAAGGATAGCAAGGAAGTGAGATGTTATGAATGCAAAAAGATGGGACATATCAGACCGGATTTCCCAAAATTGAAAAATGCAAAGAAGAAGAAATTATTCAAAATAGATGATTATGAGCAGAAAGACAAGAAAGCTATGAAAGCTACTTGGAGTGTTTCTGAAGACTCAAGTAATTCTTCTGAATCAAGCTCAGAGAAGGAGGAAGCTAATTTAAAAGCAAATATGTGTTTCATGGCTGAAACTGATTAGGTACACTCATACTACTCATCTGACTCAAATAATGAATCAAACTCTGAAACAAGCTTCTTAAATAAAAAACTTGCAGCTTACTGCAATATGCTTGAAGAAAGGTATGACTCATTATTTAAAAAATATAAATCTATAAAGAACTTGCATAAAGCTATTTCAGATGAGAGAAATACTTTGCTAAAACAACATAAGGAATTAATTGACAAATACAACTCTGCTGACTCAAATAAAATTAATTTTGAATCAAAAATAAAAACTCTACAGGATGAAGTAGAATCTTATAAAAAGGCTTCATTAGTTTTTACAAAAGGAGAAAACGCCTTAAATGAGATACTTGGAAAAACTGTAATTAAAAAGGAAAGGTTTGGAATTGGAAGTAAAGGAGAAAAACCTAAGTTATACAAAAATTATTTTGTTCCTAGCACTAAACAGGTTATTTGTAACTTCTGTGGAACAAAAGGTCATATAGCTAAAAACTGTTTTCTAAGACAACCTCAAATATGTGGAATTAAGAAAGCTTATATTTCCAATGATCTATATGATTCAATCAATTTTAAGAAAACAAAGAAAATCTGGATACCCAGATCACTGCTTGCTAACACTCCTGGACCCAACAAAATATGGGTACCAAAGCAATTTGTTTGAATGTCTTTGCAGGTAGCAGGTCACCAAAGAAAGAAAGAAATATGGTATATGGACAGTGGCTTCTCAAGACACATGAGTGGAACTTCAGCTAATTTCTCTTCTCTTACTTGAAAGGAAGGAGGACTTGTCACCTTTGGTGACAATGCCAAAGGAAAGATTATTGGTATTGGAACAGTTGGAGATCCAAAGACAGTCTCAATCAACAAAGTACTTTATGTACAAGGGTTAAAACACAATCTGATAAGTATCTCTCAACTCTGTGATGATGGATACACTGTTGATTTTACTAACAATAGTTGTACTGTTTCTAAAGATAAACTGTTTAAGTTTAGAGCACCCAGAACTGATAATGTTTATACTTTGGATTTGTATTCCTTGTGTAAACAACAAGTAAACTGCTTAACTGCTAATATAAGTGAATCCTGGATCTGGCATAGAAGACTTGGTCATTGCAATATATATGCTTTACATAAATTATCTAAGAAACATCTAGTTTCTGATTTTCCTAGTCTCAAATTTGAAAATGACAGATTCTGTGATGCATGTCAGCTTGGCAAGTAACACAAATCATCATTCAAATCTGTTAATAAAGTTACTACAACTAAACCTCTAGAACTTATCCATATGGATTTGTTTGGACCTTCAAGAGTAGCATGTTTAGCTGGTAAATTATATGTTTATGTATTAGTTGATGATTATTCTAGATTTACTTGGATTTTCTTTTTGAAATTTAAAAGTGAAGCTTTTAGTTTATTTGAAGGTTTTTGTAAATCTATTCAAAATGAAAAAGGTTTTAATATAATCTCATTGAGAAGTGATCATGGTGGAGAATTTGAGAACCAGGAGTTTAATTCCTTTTGCTCAAACATGGGTATTAAACACACCTTCTCTGCTCCAAGAACACCTCAACAGAATGGGATTGTAGAAAGAAGAAATAGAACTATTCAAGAAATGGCTAGAACTATGTTAAATGAATATAGCCTACCTATATATTTCTGGGCAGAAGCTGTTAATACAGCTTGTTATATAATGAATAGAATTTTAATAAGACCTATTTTGAAAAAGACACCCTATGAACTATGGAATAACAGAAAACCTAAAGTAAATTACTTTAAAGTTTTTGGATGCAAGGTTTACATCTTGAATACCAAAGATAATCTTAGTAAATTTGATCCAAAATCTGATAAAGGTATTTTCTTAGGATATTCTGCAACCTCCAAAGCTTATAGAGTCTATAATAAAAAGTCAAGGATTGTTGAAGAATCAGTTCATGTGAAATTTGATGAATCTAATCCTTTTGAGAAAAGGATAGAACAAATAGATGAACCTGATTCTAATGAAAACATGAGACTTGAGAATTTAAAGAATGATTTTGAAAATGATATAAAAGAAATTCAGTCCAGTTCAGAAGAACATGACACTGAAGAACCTTTGAATGTAATGCCTAGACAGTCTAGAACCTTAAAGAATCATCCTTTAGAATCTGTGATAGGTGACTTAGAGACTGGTATTCAAACTAGAAGAAACCTTGGAAACATAGTTGAATTCTCTGCTTTCCTATCCCAACAAGAACCTAAGACCATAGAAGAAGCCTTAGATGATGAGAGATAGGTAATAGCAATGCAGGATGAATTGAACCAGTTCAAGAGAAATAAGGTTTGGGAATTAGTTGAAAGACCACATGATTATCCAGTAATAGGAACTAAATGGGTCTTTAGGAATAAACAGGATGATCAAGGGATAATAACTAGAAATAAAGCAAGATTAGTAGCTAAAGGATATAATCAAGAAGAAGGAATAGATTATGATGAGACCTTTGCACCTGTAGCCAGGTTAGAAGCCATTAGAATCCTTTTAGCCTATGTATCTTATATGAATTTTAAATTATTTCAGATGGATGTTAAATCTGCCTTTTTAAATGGTTATTTAATGGAGGAAGTTTATGTTGAGCAACCTCCTGGTTTTGAAAATTCTCAAAAACCAGATTCTGTTTTCAAACTTACTAAAGCTCTTTATGGCCTTAAACAAGCACCTAGAGCTTGGTATGAAAGACTAAGTTCTTTTCTTTTGAAAAATGATTTTACTGTTGGACTGGCAGATCCAACACTCTTTAAGAAAACTGTGAAAAATAATGTTTTGTTGGTTCAAATTTATGTTGATGATGTAATTTTTGGATCAACCAATAAAATTCTTTGTCATGAATTTTCAGAATTAATGCAAAAAGAATTTGAAATGAGTATGATGGGAGAATTAAATTTCTTTTTGGGTCTTCAAATATTTCAAAAATATTTTGGAAATGTTTTAAATCAATGCAAATACATTACTGATTTACTTAAGAAATTTGGACTTGAAAACAGCAAGCCATTTACAACTCCTATGTGTACTAATATAAAACTTGATTTGGATGAAACTGGAAAATCAGTGGACAACAAGTTATATAGAGGTATGATTGGTAGTTTGTTATATCTTACTGCTAGTAGACCAGATATAATGTATTCAGTATGTCTTTGTGCTCGATTTCAATCAAATCCCAAAGAATCCCATTTAACTGCTGTTAAAATAATTTTTAGATATTTAAAAGGTACTATTTATCAATCTCTGCTTTATCCAAAAACCTCTGATTTTAATTTAATTTCATATTCAGATGCTGACTTTGGAAGCTGTAGATTAGATAGGAAGAGTACTTCAGGAACATGTCACTTTTTAGGGAAGTCTTTAGTATCATGGTCTAGTAAGAAACAACACTCAGTTGCCCTGTTAACAGCCGAGGCAGAATATGTGTCTGCAGGTAGTTGCTGTGCACAGGTGTTGTGGATGAAAAACACTCTTATAGACTTTGGATTAAATTTCAATAATACACCTATTTTATGTGATAATACTAGTGCAATTAATATTTCAAAAAATCCTATTAGTCATTCTAGAACTAAGCACATTGATATAAGACATCACTTTTTAAGAGATCATGTATTTAAAAAGGATATATTTTTAGAATTTGTAAATACAGAAAATCAATTAGCAGATATTTTTACTAAACCACTTCCCACGGCAAGGTTTGAATTTATTAAGGGGGAGTTAGGTTTATTTAATTTTAAATAGTTTTTTTTAAATATTATTCTGTTTTCGAATTCTGCTTAATTTCTGTTTTCCGCTATAAGTAATTTTATTTTGTTTTAAATAAAAGTAATGATTAGTGATTACACGGGAATCAAGGCTGTCAGAACCGTTTCACCTTCTAAACTGCTTCACCTTTTTTTTTTCAGAAACCCTTTCGAAAACCTAAAACCGCACATCTGCTCCAAAACCCTTTTCTGAATCTTCAAACCCTAAACTTACGAACCTTCAGAAATCGTTGTTGGAATGGCAAAGACTAAGCGTCCAGATGGAGCCGAGAGCAGTGCTGCAAAGAAACCTAAGGTAGTAGGTCGGAAAATACTGCAAGGTAAAGTCATAGATTTAGAGTGGCTGTTTGAAACTAATTTACTGTTGAAGCAAGCGTTGTCGTTTCAAAGCCTTGAGCAAGCTTTTAATAGTGCAAATTCTGAGTTTCTATATGAGGCAGAAATGAGACATTTCTTTAGAACTGTTCAGTTTAGCCTTGGAGATACAGAGGATAGTTTATTGGCTCAAATAGAGGATAAGGACTTTTCAATATCATCTGTAGAGATAAGTCAAATTCTTAACTGCCCTCATGAAGGAGTTTTTCATTTCGATTTACAGAATATTGGAGATTCTGTACATAAGTCTGAAGACATTATGTCTTTTCTGTTTGGAACCAGAGTGATAAAGAAGATGTTTATTAAGGATTTGGAGCCCAATCAGAAAATTTTGGTAAAATTTGTTCAGACTGGTTTAGCACCAAGAATGGCTGAGATGGAGAAAATCCTATACCCTGACATGTACATAATGTATCTTCTGATGTGTGATATTAAGTTTAATTTTCCTCGGTTTATGATAAGATATCTGAGTTACTGCTGTCAGAGTGAAGCAAGAATGACCTTTTTCCCTTATGGAAGGTTCATTTCTTTGTTTTTGTTTAAAAGAGGAATGATCAGATTGGTAGATGCTGGGGTGAAATGTCACCACAGTAATGTTTTCAATGCTGGAACTTTAAGGAAAGTAGGATACTTCTGGAGCACAATTAAAAGAAAACTCTTACCTGTTGGAGCTGAGGAAAACTCGGAGAGTGCTCAGGCTCAACCGGCTAAGTCCAAGGAGGGACAAGCAGAATCAAGAGTTAGTACAGTGGCAAGGAGAATTCGTTTTGAGATGGAGGAAGTTGAGGAAGAGAGAAGTCAAGAAGGACTTCAATCTAGAAGGAAGAGATCAATTGATGAAGAAATTATCTATCCTGCCTTGAAATCCTCTGAACCGGTATTTACTTATTCATTTTTGAGAGAAGCTATTGTGGAGCAGACTGCACCGATAGAGGAACCAGCATCTCAAACAGAAACTCAAGAAGAACCTCAATCTGCTGCTGTGGCTGTTGAAAAAGTAATTCAACAAGAACAACTTATGGAGGAAGTTCCTGGTGAAGAAGTGGCCGGACCTCAAGATTTACATGAAAATATTGTTCTTGACCAATCAGTAGAAGTCAGAGAGACTACTGTTCGTGATGAACATACTTCTGAAGCTAATACAGAGGTACTTCAGGAAGATTTTTCAGTGGAAGAGTTTCAGGCTTCAAAAGATAGTTCAGTGGATCAACCTTGTCAGGACAAGGACAAAGAACAGTCAGATGCAGATTCCTTACCACTTGCCCTGCTTCATCAACCTAATTATGGACATGAGAATCGAGCACAGGGTGCCCCTGATTCGAGAAAAGAAGAAGTTGTTGAGTTGTACAAGCGTATCTCTCAGTTAGAATCTGAGAATGTTAGTCTCAGAAATTCTCTGAACTTAGAGCAGTTGAAGTTTCAGAAGCTGAAAGAATGTACTGTTTCAAGACAGGAAGTAGATTTGTTTAAGACTGATATGCTGCATGCTGTTGATCAGTTAAAATCAGAGATGGTAAAGAAAGATGATTTGTCTGAGTTGAAGATTTACATGGAGAATAAATTTGAGTCTGTTGCAAACAGTGCTGTGAGTGGATCAGGCTATTCACCTGATTTGATTCGGAGATTTCAAGCAATTACTGGAGCAATGAGCAATATGAGTGACAGATTACACGATCTTCAGTGTAATAGTTCCCCTTTGTCAGTTTTGCTAGATAATCAGAGATTTTTAGTGGATCAGTTGACATCTGGAGAGCAACCGATTAGGATTCTTTTGAATCAGTTATCAGAAAAACTGACTCTTTTTGTTGAAAAAGAAGAAAGAATGCATGAGTTTTTCAGAGTTAATTTGATTGAAGATATTCATATGACTCAAGAGAACAGATATCTTATCATCAAATTAGGAGATGGGATGATGAAGAGGCTCAGAGAACAGTTTACAGAGATAAAGACCGCGATTCAAAGGAGATAGACACCTTTTTCCCTATCTTATCTATGAACCTTGATTCCTCTGTATATCACAATCATTTATATATAACAGCTTGTGAATGAAAATTCTTTTCTTACTTCTTTTTTGTTTTGTTGTTTATTGATTTATGATTGAGTTAGCCAGTATAACAAATTCACTTATTCATACACAGTTAATTATAGCATTTACTTATAGTTCAGTGCAATATTGAATGTGTTCAAATACGTAATTTTTCATTCTTTTTGATATCACAAAAAGGGGGAGAATTTGGATAAACACAACATTTAAATTTATTTGTTTCCTATGAAGAAATTTGGATATATGGGAGAATTTGGATATATACGACATTTATCTTTTATCTATTTTTAGCTGAAAATTTATTTTTATGGGGGAGAAATTTTATTATAATTAAATATTGTTCTAATCCTTTCAAAATTCTAAAATTTTATAAAACTAATTTTTCAATAAAGATTGCAATTAAATTAGTTCTATTATTTTATGGGTTTTGTGATCATCAAAAAGGGGGAGATTGTTGAGCAATGTATTGTTTTCAAACAATTCAAAATAATGTTTTTTTTAAGGGGGAGATTATTTTAAATAATACTCTGTCTCTTTATGATGATTTTGATGCTCACAAATACCCTTAATTATTTACTAATTATTTCGTTGAGTATTTTGCAGGAATTTATTTTATTTATTTATTTCATACAACAAGATTTCATACTTCATTTATTCCGAGATCAATTTTAGCGCGTTCTGGAATCACTGTAGCGTGAGATCAATTTTAGCGCGTTCTGGAATCACTGTAGCGCGAGATCAGTTTTTAGCGCGTACTGGAATCACTGTTCATACCCTACGTTGATGAACGTAACGTATGGATGAAAAGTTTACTTTTTATGTTAAAAGAAACGTATGGTTAAGGAACCTTACGTTATTTTGAAACGTATGGTTAATGAACCTTACGTTGTTGAAAAGTATGGAAGAAGAACATTACGTTTGGAAGGAACCTTACGTTTTTGTTGTTGGACAAGTATGGAAGAGAAACCGTACGTTAGTTTTCAGTGTTGAGTTTGTTTCTCAAAAGTATGGATGATCAACCCTACGTTTGAATGCTGAAGCGAAAGTATGTATGTTCAACCTTACGTTCTGAACCTTACGTTTGTGAACCTTACGTTTGTGAACCCTACGTTTGGAGCCACGTCATCAACCCTACGTTTGGCGTCGGGATATTTTTGACAGACGATATTTCCTTTTGCTTTGGTCAAACAGGCGGATTATTAAGCGGATTTCGAGCCGATTCTTAAGTACGACTTTGAATGAATCAAAGAAGATTTTCAACGGATTAATGATTGATTTAAACGGAGCTTTTTATGCCGATTCTTCAGGGGAGTTACAACGGCTCTGTTATTTCATTTAATATCGCGAATCTAAAGGAGATTTTCATGGATCTATTTATGCGGAAGATTTTCTCAGATTTGAATATATATGTTCTATCTTGGAAACTTCGGATATATATATACACAGGAAAGTGTATGAAACATATAGATTGATCTTTTAACGAGCAAGAAACAGAGACTGTGTGAAAGCGTTCTTTTCTGGTGATTGAGAAGAAGTGTAAAACCTTTTTTACCGAAGGAAGATCTTGATAGCAGATTCACGTGTTCTACATCGACTATCTGTTGTGAATCTACTGCTGCTGAAGTTGTGAAGTTTCTTGTAATATCTATTGCAACTGGATCGACTCAGAACTGTTTTTGATTACAGATCTTTATTTTCTGAAGACGACGATCTATCTACTGTCAATTGCATTCTGTTGCAATTGTGAAGAACAACTGGAGAAGTGTTTTCTTTATCGAAACTCTTTTTATTTTTGAGTGATCAGCTTCTCGTTCTAAGCTATGTGGGTTCGTGTTTGAACCAGGAAGGCTGTGTTTGCCTGAAACTTGTAAAGGTGTCAACTGCCTGTACTCAGTTGTGAACAGGTCTGTGGAAACGAGGACCAGATAGTGAAAATCGCCAAGCTCGTGGATTTGAGCGTTGGTGGAGTGGACTACGGGCCTTCTGTTCCCCGAACCACTATACATCCGTGTGTTCATGCTTTTAATTTTTCCGCTGCATATTTAATCGTGCTAAAAGCATAGTGGACAGAATTTGTCTAAATTGAAGAGATTGTAATAATTTTGAAAAGACACAATTCACCCCCCCTCTTGTGTGTAATCCGTAGATTCAGATCCAACATATATATGATATAATAAATATTAATATGGTTTTTTATAAGTTTATAAAATGTTTAAAACCAATATACAATAGGTTTATTCAAGTTTGACCAAAAGGAAAGCACGAGGTAAAGGATTTCATCTCAATTTACACTCCATTGAGACTTATTTATTATTACGAACCAATTCAATTTCATGTGGTGTATATAATGTCACTTTGTCATTTAATATCATGATTTACTCATATTTTATGGTATTTTAAGTTTCACTCTCAATTATCTCATCCAAGGGGTTTTGACTTAAAAATTACCAAGTGGTAAAAGTTATCTTTGCAATCCCACTTTCTTTTGTGATTGTTATTTTTTCTTGAAATAAGAATTTTTTTGTAATAATTTTTCATTAGAAATTAAATTTCTCTTAAATATCCATATTATTGTATGATTTATGTGATTATTTCCAAAACTCTCAATGCATCGGTAGGTGTCATGAGACAAATTAAGTTGGTCGAATTAAACGGGTTTCTACCTATAGTTTTAAACCATCTTATGAAAGGTCCCTAAGGTAGAGGTACCATGATGTCTGAGATCATGGTATCCAATAATTAAATAATTTACTTCATTAATTATTTAGTTATTATTATCCAAAGTATTTTTAGTATGAAAAATTATATGGATGCATTTCATTCTTAGTTTATTGATTAAATGGAATGTTTCTTCAGTTATCTACCTTGCCATGTTGTTTATGCATTATCCATTTATTTAAATGGAATGTGAATTAAGTTATTTACCTTTTCATATTGATTATTATTAATGATTCATCATATATTTCAATGTACTTAACCCTTATTAAGCATTTTATCTCACCCTTATGATATGAAGATGAATTCTTGGAATGAGTTTCAAGGATGCAATTGTTAGTCTTAACTATGTATTATGTTTTATTTTTTATTCCCAATATAAAATGGATATCATATATGTAATCTAGTTTTCTAAAACTACTAATTTTTTTGATCCTTTAGGATTTGAATATTGTATCCATGAAAATATAATAAAGTAAGGCACCGACTCCTAGCTACTCGGGTTAGGTTCATTATAGTTGGTATCAGAGCAATTTTAATAGAATCCTTATAAACTAGATTTAGAAAAACATAGATTATAGAACACTACCCTATGATATAATTTTATGGTAATTATATAAGAACATCCTAAAGAAACCATGTTTATAATTATGAGATTAGATATGTATAAATTTTTTCAGTTTATGTTAGGTATTTAACTAGTTTTTGGATTATACATTATGCTTAATAATGATATGATCTAATAAAATATATGCCATTTTTTAGAAATGACACCTGAGAGGAAGAATTGTATCTATACTCATGGAAAATGTTGAGGTTTCCCTACTGAGAAACCTAATATAGTTGGTATTGTAACTGATCAAATTATGGATATATTAGAGAAGATTAATCATGTTATGACAAATAACCTTTCCTAGATAGAGAAACATGTTCTACATCAAGATTATCTAATGCTAGATCAATTTATGTGATAGAGTCCCCCGTCATTTAGTGGAACTATTGATCCAATATACATTGAACAATGGATTAAGTCTTTAGATAATATATTTATGGAATTGGTATGTGGTGAAAAGGAAAAGGATACACTTCTAGTGTATTGTCTTAATGGTGATGCTAATCAATGGTGGTAGTTGATCCAGAATACTAGGGAGTAAAAGGAAATATAACTCATGGAATGGAAGTATTTTAAGGATACGTTCTTCTATAAATATTTCCTTCATGAGCAACAAACTGAGATGAATAGAAAATACCCTAGCATAAATAAAAAGGAAGAAGAGAGTGTTGAGGAGTATGGGGACACCTATACAAGGTTAGATAGGTATGATACATATTACATATGCAACACGGAGTGCAATATTGATCACTTATTTAAATGGATTAAGCCAAGTCTCTAAAGGTAACCAATTTCTGAAACCTTTTATTCATATAATGAAATAGTTTTATGTTTTATCAAGATTGAGAAATAATTACACAAGTTTTATGTCTTAAAAGGGAAGAAAGAGAAGAATAGGATAAAAGAGAAAATAATAGATAAAGATAATAATGGAAAGAGGTATTTTACCACATGTGATAACTGTGGAAAGATTCATGCTAGGAAATTCTTGAAAGAATTGGGAGTTTGCTATAAGTGTGAAGATAAAGGCCACCAAGATCGTGATTGAAAGGGAAAGAAAGAAATTTATAATGTTAAATTATTCAAATATAATAAGATGGGAAACTATGAAAATGAATGGCCCAAGAATCAAGGGAATATACCTCAGAATAATCCAAGAGATCAAGGCCAAGCTTATACTGTTGATACTGCCAAAGTGGAATGATTAACATGCCTATGTATTTGGATCCTTGTAATATGTTGTAAAAGTATTTTATTGATGACATTTTCATCATGAGAGTTATGAAATATATAAAAATTGTAATGTACTATTTATTAATGGATTTGAAATAATGCATTGAATAGTGTCAATAAAAGTGATTTAGTAGAAAGTTGAACATTTTTGGAAAACACATGGTTGAGTGAAAGACAAGCCTTAATATGTTCCTGATATTGAGATAATGATGTTGTAAGAGATTATTAATATGGATAAAGTAAATTGGATACTAAAAACCACTATAAAAATTATTCTAAAGTGTTGGATCATAATATTTTGGAAAGGTTAACCATTTATGAAATGGTTTAAGTTGAACATTGGATGAGGTCTTAGAGATTGATGTTTTACTTTACCATATGATGAAATCTATGATAAGAGATGAAGTATAAATAGTACAAGAAAAAACCAAAGGATAATATTTTTCTTATGAAATAGAAACTTATCAAGTAAGTATATTTCCTTATATTCTATGAGAGTGAAATAATTCTTCAACTTTAGGAAAATGGTCTTGAAACAAAAATATTGTCCTATTATCATTATTTTTGATGATATCAATGACCCTTTTCACACCTCTAGTTTATGGATTTTTGGTCATTAACTTTATATTAAAAATGACTTATATATCTCTCTATCATTATTTGGGTGTTAGTTTTCTCTTCCATTTCCATGTTTTCATTTCCCACTATGTTCTCCTCTCTGGAAACCTACTTATGTGATTATTCCAGATGACTATTATATTTAATTTTTTATTTTATTAAGAGAATGTTTTATTAACTATTTTATGATATGAGTATTTTAATAAAGTAATTTTCAAATATCAAACCATTTATTATCGAGATCATGTTTAAATTTTGAGAATGAAATTTAATTAAGATGGGGAGAATGTAACACACCAAAATTTTAAAGAACATTGTATTTGATAATGTGTATGACATGAAACATTGAGCGTATAAGGTAATATAACATCCCAAGACTTTATTATAGATTTAATATTTAAAATAAATTCAATCTATAATGTATCTTCAATTTACACAATACTGAGTTAGACTGCATTGCACGTAAAAATGACTTTCTTCGATAGCTTGCGTTACACGTAAGATCGAGTTTTTTTGAATACTATTAATATTGTTATTTAAAATGAAAATTATCACATAGAAATTAAATTATTAATTATAAATAGTATTAACTAAATTATTAAATATATAGTTAAATTTATTTTTTACCAATTAATTAGAAATGAAAATAAAAACCAATTGAATATAAAGGATGTGCTTTTATGAAAAACTATTTTTATGCCCACCAAGGCATTTTATCTTAATAAATTAAATTAATCACTATTATTTAATGATATTAATGAAATTTATATTTTATATATTAAATAAAATGTTTTTAAACTAGTCTAATAAGTTTTATAGGCATAAAATAACAACAAATCCAATTTTAAGCATAAAAAACGATATTTTTTCTAAAAGGTAGTTTTGCCGCCTTTTAATGAATGACTTGTTTTAAAGATAAATTTTGACACCTTTATAAATTTTATTTGAAAAAATAAAATTATTTTTTGAAATCATAATATCAATATTTTCTTAGGGTGATTTTTTTAAATTTTTTCTGAGAAGTTTCATTTTTTGATGAATAGTGAAAAATGTTGATTTTTAATTGAAAAATAACTTTTCATCTAAATAATTTATAATGTTAAATTATATTTTTAATTAGTTTTAAATTAAAATTAGATCAATTATAAATATATTAATCCAATTTAGGTAATTTTAATCATTTTTATATTGATTTTTTATATAAAAACTTATTAAACGTTTGAACATTTTCACTTTAAAAACCCGCTTTCTCATCCCATATGTGGGATTAATTTTAAATTAATTTATACCAATTATGTGATTTGAATTTGGAAAAATGGGTTACATATTTTTAATCATAATAATTTATAACATATATTAATGTCAACTTAATTTTTTTACCTAAAATATTAGTGAGAGAAATTAAAATTAATTACAGCGATTAAGGCGAAAATGAGTTTACTTAGTGGTTAAATTTTAATATTAAGGGACCAAATGACCTAGAAACTTGTATAAACCAATTGTATAGCCATATTTTTAAAATATAACCTCTTTTATATAAAATTTTTCATTATTTCAGGCACATTATGTAAGATATACCTATCAATAGTGTTTACCTTTTGATATTTACAAGAACATCACTCTTCCTCCACTATAAAAGGGAACTACCCACTCAATTATTCACACCTCTCAATCCATTTGTCTTGAAAAAACCCAACCAAAATAATTTAAAAACTTATATCCCCTATTCCTAGAAGCCTCAATTTAGACATAAATTCATCCAAGGAAGTCCTTTGGTGCAAACCAATAGGAGTTACCTGAAGAAGAGATAACGTTCTTCAACATGCACTTTTATTTTATTTCTTTATCCACCCATTAAATTATTATTATATACTGATTATATAATAACCTAAGTATAATTAATATACTTATATGTTGTTATATCAAGGGTATGATCTACACCCACACAAACTTCCATCAAATGGGATGCACAATCATCGTTCGTGTGTACGACGGACTACCGCCTCACAAACCAATGTCACTCGTTCTTCCATTACCACATTTAAAGGTCGGTAATAATGATTTTTATAGTTTATATATGTTATATATGATATTTATAATGTATTTATGCTTATTAAATTATTATATAACACATAAATTCATAATTTCCATTTTGTGGGACTATAATAACAACGTTTGTGGGCGTGTGGACTACCGCCTCTGCAAAGCGATGTGATTCGTTCACACTTTACATGGAATGTATTAAGGGAGAGTTTAATAAAAATATTTGACATATATGACATAAAAATTATATTTTAATTATAATATACATATATATAATTTACTTTTCTCTCTTTCAATATGATAAGAAAATGGAAACAATGTTTATGCGTACGTACGACCTACCATCTCCATGAACGGTGTATTCTATTTCCTATCACCAAATTTTACATATTATTTTAAATACATGTATAATAAATATATATAATATTTATATCATGATTTACATTATGAATATTATGAAATCATGATCTAATCAATATAAAAAAAAATAACACGTCAAAACATACTCGAAAAATAAGTTAATTAACACCCAAAATGATGAAAATAATGAAATATTATTAATGAATGGGTTATTATATGTTATAAAGGGATTATATATGATATAATAAATATTAATATGGTTATTATATAATTTAATAACATTTTTAAAACCACTATACAATATTTTAATTCAAGTACGACCATAAGGAAAGCGTGAGGTAAGAGATTTCGTCTCAATTTACATTCCATTGAGACTTATTTGTTATCATGCAGAAATGAACTTTAATGTGGTGTATATACTATAAATTTTTCATTTAATATCATGATTAAATAATATTTCATGTTATTTTAAGTTTAAATTTCAATTATATCATCCAAGGATTTTTGACTTGAAAATTACCAAGTGGTAAAAGTTATCTTTACAATCCCACTTTTTTTTTGTGATTGTTAACTTTATCTTGAAACAATCACTTTTTTTTGTAATAACTTTTCATTGGAAATTAAATTTATATTAAATATTAATATTATTGTATGATGTATGTGATTATTTCCTAAACTATATTCCTTTTTTACATATGGTGTTTACTTTGAAAGTTATTTGATTAATAGGGAAAATATTGATAAATATGTATCTTTTATTCAATATGGATATTTGATGATAAGAAATATTTATTAATTAAATTTATTATTAAATATATGAGGAATGATTTGGAGCTAAATTTATGGGTGGTTATTGGTATAATATATCCTCTCTATGCATTGGTAGGTCTCATGAGACAAATTAATTTGGCCAAATTAAACAGGTTTCTACTTGTAGTTTTAAACCGTCTTTTGAAAGGTCTATATGGTATAGGTTCCATGATTCCTAATATCATATAGAATCAAATACTTAAATAATTTCCTTCATTAATTATTTAGTTATTATTATCCATAGGTTTTTCACTATAACAAATTTTATGGATGTATTTCATTCTCAGTTTATTGATTATATGGGATGTGTCTTCAATTATCTACCTTGACATGTTTTTTATGCCTTATCCATTTATTTAAATGTAATTTGTGATCAATTATTTACCTTTCCATATTTATTATTCTTAATTATTCATCATATATTATGTTGTACTTAACCCTTACTGAGCATTTGATCTCACCCTTATTTTGTTTATTTCCCCCTAATATGAAGATGAATTATTAGAATGAGTTTCAAGGGTGAAATTTATCAATCTTTGTTATGTATTATGTTTTATTTTATATTCCCAATTTAAAATGTGTATCATGTAAATAATTTGGTTTTATAAAACTTCTAAATTGTTCGGTCATTTGGGGTTTGAATCTTGTATCTATTCCAATGTAATAAATTAAGGTAATGAATCTGAGATATTGGGGATGATGTCATTATATAATTGAAAGTAAAATTATAAAATAATGATAACATGGTATTAGTGTAGTAAGTTCATGGTTTAGTAACTTCAATAGGAAATAATCCTTCATTATGGTTCATAAATAGACTGTAAATCATCCAAAATATACCCCCTAGGAGAGTCAAACTAGGTGTATAGTTAGACCCATTAGTTATGCACTGAGTGGGGATTGAGTTAATACCCAACCAAAATTTTTCAGGGTTATTAACCCTAGGTTCATATGATCCAGATCCTTTATCCACTTGTTTTTACCAAATAGGAATTTCATTATTAGTAAACCACACACTCTTTACTTTACTAAAATTTTAGGATATTTTATAGCCATGAGAATGTTTGAGCACTATGATGGATTACAAATTTAGTATAATGAGAGGAAATAGTAATCTATCATTTATAATATAATAAGGAATTTATAAAAATGAATCATAATAATATTTATCATTAAAAAGAAAAGGAATTGGAAGGATTGTAAAAATAATGGTATAAAAGAGTTTAAAAACCATTACCTTGAAAGAAAACTTCTTAAATCTTGACAAGATCACTTTGGAACCTTTGAAACTCCTTGAAGATATTACAAAGAGGGAAAGTGAGAGGATAACCTTGCTTAATAATTCTATAGTGAAAGGGAATGGGTGGATGGGTGAGTATTTATAGTAAATGAGGGTGAATTGTTTATTAATTTCTAAACATAGGCATTAGAAATATTTGTGGAAAATGAAAAACCATTGGCTTACCCGTGGTTTTAGTTAATGGTTTTAGACATTTAAGACACTATTTTTTATATTTTAATGTTTTATAGTCAATAGAAATTATTTTATATTACTTTTTACATGGAATAATAATTTTCCACAAAATATTATATTTAAAATCTTAATTTCATTTTTAGACCTTTTAAAATTATTTATAGGTTTCAAAAATCATTTTAATTCATCAAGATACATTATATTTATAAAATAACTTTTTTTGGTCATGTGTTCACTTATATTAATTATTATATCATTTTTACATCATAATTATGTCATAATACTTACTGTACGTGCTTATCATATTTTACTATTTACCTAAAAATTTCACTATCTCATAAAATTATAAAAAATTCACCATTGGATAATTTCAGTATACTAATTTCAAATTTAATGTTTTTTTATTTAAATAATTTTCTCTATTTAATAATTTTAAATTTTAAATAATATTTTTTTTGTATTTTAAAATCATGTGTTTGGTGCCAAAAATTTAGAAACTCTTTCTTCTGGTAAATCTTATTTTTGTTATAAGTCATATGTGTCTATTTATATTACTATTAATTGATTAATATAATTTTTTTATAATTATTAATTATATAAAATGATTTTATTAATTTTATTAAACACGTTCATGAATAATCCTTATACTACTATTACAAAGGTTAGATTCCCAATGGTCAGATTCCAACGGTCATATTCCAACAATAATATTACCCATTATATACACACTATATTACAACATCCTATGATCATTAATAGTCTTCTATTTGTTATTATACCATGAATATTACATTACTTATTGTTTTTTTATAATAAAAATGCATCTTATATATTTTTGATTCATTTTGAAGTATGATTCTCTAAAGTTCAAGATTATGACAATTCCTTATATTGTAATGTGTTTTATCGCACTAGTTATGACCATTATTATGAATATAATTTTATAGTTTTATGTTATACTATGTGTTGTACTATTATAATGAAATAATAGAATGTGAATTGTGTAATGATTTTTTATAATTAAGTATTTATTTACTATAGTAAAATATCAACTCTTACACATAAGGTCATGTGGCTCTTAGGTCCAGTTACTATAGAGGGAGCCAAGTTTGGATGTTACAACATGGTATCAGAGTAGGGTGGTTACACAATGATATTAAAGTGATTCTTGTTTTTTATTTGGATTGTGGTATATAAAGGCTTAAGAAAGTGTGAAAACTTACTTTCAGAAAAGGAACTTAGGATGAATGGAATGTTGTGTGTCTAACCATCATATGTATAAAATAAAGTTCAATTTATCAGGGAAACTAGGATTATAGTTTTTGTTTTTTCCGTAATACTTGAGTTATTTTATATGGACCCATGGATATTTGATGTTATTATTTTTTTTGTTTCAGAATCTTGGATTTGGGAGGTAAAAAGTAGTACTTATACATCATTTCAGGCATGTAGGGCTCACATGACATGCATGTATTTCTTGTGATGGTCATTTTGGTTATGAAATGGAATTTTTTGGCTATTTAAAGTCTCAATAACGACCTATTTGGTGTTTTCTAATATATATTATTGGTAGAATTTTGTTAATACATATTGGGTGTGTTATTCTTGATGTGAATAAGTATGTAAATATTGTGTGTGTATGGTGTGAATGGTACCTGACCCTGACACAGGTAGTTGAGATTATTAGGCCTGATGGTATGGGACATGGGTGTAGTAGGGAAGTGTAAAATATAGTGATCTATACAACCTGTTACAAATTTCCCTACTTTTGATATCTATATTATTATATATGTTTACACATGGAATTTGTTTCTCAACGAGATTCCACCTTGACAACCACCATTATAGAATCAAGAGGGTAGATACATGGTTCCACTGAGGTGTGAACCAGATGAGTCCCCTAAGGGTAAAGGTGAGAATGTGTCACATACATAGGTCTTGATTGAAGAAGGTCAACCAAAACAACTTGATGAGCTAGCACAATGGTTGGATGAGAAGCTTAGGGAAATCATGGTGCGGGTTATCCAGAGCATTGGTTGGGGAGCTTAAGAAGATAAACCATATATGAAATATCTAACATTGGAGTTTTAGTAAAAAAACCATTCTTTATTCCAGGTAGAAGGTGTACTTCATTAAGTAGAGTACCATATGAAGATAGTACAAACTATTTTTAATCAGATCAAGCTAGCACCAGGGCAGAGAGTGGAATTTTCTATGCATGTTCTCAAAGGGATAATGAAATGATGGTGGTATGTATATGTATAGGAAGATAGACATGAGTGGATAACATGGAAGGACTTTAAGGTGATTTTCTTTGATCACTTCTTTATTATTAAATTGATGGAATATATGGACTAATAGTTCATGTACTTAGTGTAGGGAGATACACCGTTTATGAATCATGCTAAGAAGTTCAAAAATTCACTGTTTTTTATGCTAATGTTGGTGGGAGATGATATCACCAAATTGCGGTGATTAAAGGATAGTTTATGACATGCTATTAGATTAAATGTAAACATATTTAGATTAATTTCATTTTCAGATGTGGTGAACCATGTACTAATAGTAGATAATAATCTATCGGATGAGAGAATATCAAGCTAGATAGTGGTCTCAGGTGAGATAACTAGTAGAGTTCTAGGTATTTGGAAACAATGATTTAAGGAGTCTCGGTAGGGAAGTCAAAGTAGAGGTTTGATGATTCCACCACAGATTGGATCATTGATGAAGTTTTTCCAGTGTGGGTAGATAGGGAATGTTCATGCCTTGTGTGATTAACCACCAAAGGAGTTCCAAGCATGTGGCCAGATGTGACATCTGGAGTGATTCTGATAGATTTCCTTGTAGCCAGATGAAGGATGTGGATCAAGTTTAACCCAGGTATCTAAGTTAGGACTAAGAGAATTAATAGGAGTTGGTAATTGAGACATGAAAACATGTGTGTGATGAGGTGGTGGATGGGATGCCTAACAGTGGGTGAAATGGATAATAGTGGGTATGACTCTATAGGGAGGATAAGTATCGAGTAGTTGAGATTTTGGTTAGCCACATGTGATCAATCCAATGTTTCCGAAGTAGGTGGGGGAGTCATTGATAATTAGATTTACATCATTACTATGGTGGTTTTGGTTTTGTATGTCAAATACTGGTGCAAAATATGTATATGTGATAAATGGAATGACCTGACATTGGTTAAGGTATGGGCATCAGACATGATGTGTATATGATAAGTGTGGGATGGATAGGTTTTAGATAAAATGTTGTAATTAGGTATGATTCATGATAGAAATGATCATCAGTTTGATACAAGATCATGATAATTAATGACTGGTGGTTATGTATGGATAACTGATGTGTGTGGAATTTGGGATGATGGGTGGGTATGACACCATTTTTGTAATGGGTATTTTGGTTAGAATGAGACTAGGTAGGTAATTACTATGGTGGGAGTGCTCACTAAATGGGTCAATAGATTGGAATTGGGTAGTCTAGGATACTAGGGAAGAGATATATGTGTTCAGTGTCATATCATCATTTCTATAATGTGTTGAGTAGGATGCTCGAGTTTAGTAAGGGTTGGTTAGTGTGTGTATAAAGATATATCAAGAATGATCTATCACATGGTATGGAGATTTTAATGTCATGGGTATTTAGGAATGGTAATTTGAGTCAGATATTGAATTAACAATGTGAATTTAGACCCTGTTGAGGTGTAGATAGTGTCGGTATAGGTTAGGTAACGAGTCTTAGGAGTTATCCTGGGATTATGAGTTGATATATCAAGAAATTCTTTTATAACTGGTATTTGGATGAGTTTTATAGGTGGGATGTGAATTCTAGGCATGTTTTTCTATAATTTATAGTCTAGGTGATTTTGGGATGATTCTAGATGAGTTTTTAAGTTATAGTACAATTCTAAAAAAATTAGGTTTTTGATCATAGGGTATGACTAGGGTAAGTTGTATGATATGACTGATTTGAAGGGCTTTAGATGTTAAGTACTCCATAAGTTATAATTTTTGAACTGGCCGACCATGTGAAAACTATTTTTTGGTTACTTGTGGGAACTACCAAAATAATGGAATATGGTGGGTTTATTTATGATGTTTGGATGATATTGGTGGAGTAGTGCAGCCAAGGTCTAAAATTATAGAATAAGATATATGAGAAGTAGATATAATAGAAGTTAATCTATCATGAGTTGAGTTTGGTAGGAGGGGATGCGATATTGGTTAAGTGTCAAGAAACCTTATGATGTATAAGAGTAGCTTATATGATATGTAAGATTCATTCTAGAGTTTCCTTACATATGTAAGAGTAACCTTATTAGATACATAAAGGTAACTTTTAGTTTTTATGTGGTGTAAAATTCGGCTAAGTGTTAGGTGTTCCTTATGATGCATAAGAGTCATTTCTTGATATGTAAAGATCATCTAGGATCTTATGGAACTTGTGTAAGATTAGTTTTAGAAGATGAGAAGAGTTGTTATAGAAGATCATTTCTAGAAGGAATAGGGAAAAGGTTATATCATAAGGGTGGTTTCCAAAATATTAAATTGGAACTTAGAATTTAAACTAGACTTGATGATACATAAGGGTTATTAGAGGGTGATACATAAGGGTAAGGTCCATATGTAAGGTTCCAATGTTTGAACAAAAAAATATTTTGGATGATTTTTTTTACATATTTTATAAAATAATAAATAAATGATATATTATATATAAAAGTGATGGGTTAGGGACATTTTAGTGAGGTCACAAAGGATAGTCCCAAAATTACTCTCTCATTCCTCTCTTCATTACCAAGTGAGATCTTCACTGATTCTGGATAGTTCTTCAAGTAGTATATTATAGGAAGTAGATGTGGATAATGATCACAAACCTATGGTATTTATTTCTATTTTCTCTCCCCATATCTAGGTTTTACATCTTTTATATCATAAATAATAGTTCTCTTGGATTATCAGATTTCTTATGATTGAATTCAGATCGACCAGAGTTCTTTGGTAAGTGGATCCTGTTAAATATAGTTCCCTAGAACCAACTTATATGTACTTTATGATTACTTATATTCATGGTTTTTGAATAATAATAAAGTTATTATCACACCATGATTGTTCTTCCACATGAAATTGTATGTGATAATGTCCTAAGGATACCTATCATACTGAAAGGTCATAAAATTTCCCCATTATGATGAGAACTTAAAAGTATCATGATAGTATTATTAAATATATGATTTATGGTTGGGTGATATCATTTGATGAGGCACAAATTATATAAGTTATTAGAGATGGATACCCATAAAACTTTGTGACACTTTCTCATGGTTTATGCCCTTGGTAATCTCAATAAAGGAGATTATGAGAAATTGAACCACTAGTAGAAAATCCAAATTTATATGTGTCATTAGATGTTACTATTCATAGATTTTTGTAATTATCCTTAGGATTTATGATTATTATTAATTCCTATTATGAGTCATGTAATTTTATGTATTGACCAAAACCATGATGTCATATGTTCGCATGAAGTAGGGTATGTAGGGTATGTCATGAGTAATATTTATTAATGAATAACATGAGAAAGTATTTATCCCTTATATTATTTAACACAAGTTAATATCTCAGAACCTTTGATGGAAATAAAAATACATAATTAAGTCCATGTATATAGCATTATGGAAGCAAGTTCATTTTTGAAAATTTAAAGAAAGATACATCAATAACATAGGTTGATGACACCCGTATGCAACCTTCTTGATTATAGATATATAGATAAAGGGATTATAATACATAATGTGAATTTTTACATGGTTATTGTCATTTTATCATTTAAATTATTTCTCTATGGGTGTATTATCGTGTTTCTAGACACTAAACTTGTACTTTAGGCAGTATTACTTTATGCAATTGAGAAAGAGGCCTAGAGAGTCACACACTAAGTGTATTTGAAACCTCAGTTAAATTATATATGAATTTAACACGATTAATCAATATTATTCTCATACATGATTTAATAATTATTCATTTTTGGTTGATTGAAAATATTTAGTCACTAGTTATTAAAGATAATAAATTTGAGTTGAATATTTATTCTCTATTTTAGTGAATATAATATTTATCTATTTATCAACGAATAATGTAGGGATATTTATTTATTTAAATAAATAGTCATTATTCAAGGTTCAATAAATACCAAGTAAGAATGATGAGACGAGTTAATAGTCCCATGAAAATGATATACTAAATATTATTTGAATAAATGTAAATTTATTTATTTAAAAAATAATAATTTTTTATCTGCAAGTTTAGCACATGTCAATTAAATAATAATAATAATATTATTATAATTATTTAGACATGGGGTTCCTCGGTTATTGTGAGAATAATATGGGCCTATGTGCACTTATTTATTCTCTAATCCTAAGTCTATAAATACCTAGTTATGCTATTATCTAACCATATCCTAGCCATTATAATCATCACACACAAAAAATTCTAGAGAGAATCATCACAATCCCTAGAGAGATATTCTACTAGAATTCTCTCAAGAAGGGATAGTGGTCCTTCTCCTCCACCCTCTCAATTATAGAGATAATAGAAGAATCCTTCCACCTCGAAGACATTTATGCAGTGATAAACAATGAATGAAACAAGAATTAGTGTCTTCTGCACTAGCACATGTGGATTTATAAAATGACACTTAAAGGTTTGTATAACACATGTGAATCACTAGTATATGGATTCTACCCTTTAATCCTCTCACCACAACAAAAGTAAACCAAGAAGTGGTCTACCAAATCCTTAATGAAGAAACAATTCCAATTTGAGGTAATTCTTAATATACATAAATTAATTATAAATTATATATGATGATCTTATCTCTTGGATTTTGGACTTTACATTTCATTTAGTTTTGAGGATAAATTTGAAAATGTTGATGAAAAACCATTGTTGGGCATGGAACTGACCTCCTTTGTTACTCCCTAAAACATTTAGAGTCCCAATAACTCTTGGAAAGTCGTGAAAAGCTATTTTCTATGTTATATGCATGACATGTATCGTGTGATAAATATACAAGGTAAGGTTGTATATATGTGTTTGGGAACGTAACCACTCATGGTTTTCATTATTTGTAAGAGATACTTGGGGGTCATCTCATGTATAAAATGATGGGTTTGGATTGGTATGGCATGGATTTCTTGGTTGTTTTGTTCTAGGTTTTGAAGAAAATGATATTCTATGTTTTAAAGAGTAAATATATGAGATGTGATAAGTGATATAGTTTATTGGGAATAAAATGGGTAAAATATGTTTTAAAACAGGTGATGTTGATAATTAGGATTATAGAAACATAGGTGTTATGGTGCAGTGTGGATGGAATTGACCATTTCTGTAGTGGTGATATAGGTTTTCTAAGATTTGGTTTTAGGGATGGTGATATCCTCTCATCATGGGGATGAGGCTATTATTATAATGAATCAGTTCATTATAATTGGTAAAATTATGGGAGAATTTGATTTTTTTGATCCAAGTGTCAGAGTGGGAGTCTCAACCATTTTTTCATTGGTTTTTGGGACGTTTTTGGAGTATTGTTCTGGTATAAGAATACCTAGAGTGAGTCTTGAGATGTTGTATTTTTTAGTATATAGATACCAGATCTCCACTACATCTCCATAGATGCTGTGTTGTAGTTTTCTTAAGCTTGGGAGTCCCATGGCATAACAATAGCAGTTTCACCACAGAGCTTCCCCAAGGTGAAGTCCTTGTGGCATATTAGAAGCACCACATTATAGGGGAATCCATAGGGGATATTGACACCTCTTCACCTTGAGAGGTTCTAGAGTCATGGTACATAGAACAATCCATAATTCACTTGGGATGAGGTTCAATATGGACAATAGGAGACGTAGGTCATGATGCATGAGAGGAGGCCATACTGTGGCTTATGCACTGTTAATTTTTAAGGGATTTTAGGAAATTTTAGGGGGTTCCTATTTAGAACCCCTATTGAGACTCCCTTGTTCCATTAAAATGGAAGGAAGGAGGTGCACCCCCTTTGGATCTCCTATCCCTACCCATTATCATATTTCGATCCAGGTCTTTCATAGTGGTTTCATCACATCAATCCTTAGTAAGACTAACTTCTCTCCCATTCTATGTTCTTCTCATTATTTTTTATTTTGGCTGTCAGATTAGGGTTTTGGGTAGTTGATTCCACCAAGTAATGGTGGAATCGTTCCACTTCATGGGGATTTCAGATACAACTAGTAGAGGAGGTATTAGAAGTATATTTTCATGCCTCCATTCTTCATCTACCACAAATAATGTCTTATCATAAATTTATTTAGGGTTTTGGTGATTTTGGGTATAATTTTCCATCAGTTTGGGTATAATAGTTAGTTATTATCCATGGCTTAGTCCTGGGTGCATGTGGGGAGTGGAACACATCCAATTTTATTGGGTTCAACACCATTAAGTTTTCCAGTAAGTTTGACAATGATTATAACATAATGGGATTTTGGTTATGGGTGCCTAATTTATTAATTTTAAGGGTGTTTGTGATTGAGTTTAGTGATCATGGACCTATAAGAGGTTTCTATGGGATCAAGATTGTTGCGCGGGTCATCAGTTGTGGTAAGTGACTCTATATATAACTCTTTAAATTTAAATTCTTGATTTATTGCCTATTTTTAATCCATGTTTTGAACTACTTAAATAAAAATAATATAACATACATTTAATAACATTTTTTAAAATTACTTAAGGTCTATTTTCAATGTAAATTAACAATAAAAAAGTGGGTGTTTGATCCTTAATGATTTAAAGAGAGTAAACCCATGTTTTTATAAAAGGGTTTGATAAAATAAATATGGTATTGACTATTTCTAATATTTTATCATGTTTAATGATTATTGAGAGGGTTTGTTAATGTTTTCTTGATATTTGGACTTAAATGTAATTGGGTGGTGTTTATGAAGGGAGTTAATGTTTTTAAAGGCTTTTTACAAAATATTTTTTTATGGATTTGTTCTTCAAGAGATTGAATTATGAGCCAAATTTTCAAAAAGTGGCTCTAAAGGCTCAGTTTTCACTTTATAAAAAGGCCATTATTAATATAATTAGTTCCTTGAAGCAATCCCCTTCAATTTATTTGTTTAAAATTAAAACTACGTTGATTTTATGTGGACTGATGGGATTATCCTAAGAAAAGGATGTAATGTTTATTTTTTATTCTTGATGAGAAAAGGGGCTGCTTCTATGAATTGTGTTTGGAGGTGAGGGAGTGTATGATTCTTGATTATATGTTTTTATATTTCATTATGATTTTATGTGCTTGAATTCATGATTGATATTACTCACCTCCCATTAGTTGATCATGGGTACCTTATATACTTAGGCAGGGACCTAGGAAAAGTTCCATTAAGCATTGATTAAGCTCTCTCTATCCCTTGGACTACACTATAACACTAACTAAACAATACTATGATATGAATGTTATTACCATTAAGAATTGACATAGTTCTCCCTAGTGGCTCATGCATGATAAGGGATGTGACTAGTTATATCCAGATATGATGGTTAGATCACTGATATGGTATGAGGATCCTAGGTTGTCTTTACCTTAGTTCCCTAGGTCCATCCCCATATGTTTTTTACATTCGATCTCCTTTTATTATTGTCTAGATATTATTTCTATTAATATTCACTTATTTATTTACTTTATCTTAGTGATTCTATTATTGTTTATATTTAGTTCCTTGCTCTTGATCTATGAGTTATGATTTCTTCTTGTGTTTATTTATTTATTTTTTATATTTAAGGGGTGTTATTTCTATTTACATTGATTTATTATAGTACTTTTTCTTTTCACATGTAAATTTCATTTATGCTAGTGTCTCTATGCACATTAAGTTAACACTCATTATCTTCAATAATTTCCTATATTTCAAAGTATTTTTTTTTATATTTATAGTATTTTCATAGTGGAAATTAAAATGAGTTATTTAAAAGAGGGTTATTTTTAATTTTCTTTAAAAGTTTTGGTATTTTAAAATGGATTAGTTTTTTAATTTCTCTTGTTTTCTTTAAATGACTATCCCTTTTTAAAATGTTTAAAAGCTTTAATATTTATAAATGGGTGAATTATTTACTTGGTATTAAATGAAATTAAGAAATGGTTTCATATGATTTGTTTAAAATAAGATAAAATATTACTTATATAATTGTATTTTTAAACTAGTGTGAAAGAGATTTACCTTTAAAGGTTATGCATGGGGTGTGGGTAGGTTACCTACTGAGATTTTTTTCTCATACCTATATACATTATGGTTTCAGTGTAGGTTCTATTGGATAATGATTGATCTTGGTTTTTGATTTGAGTATGGGGGTTATGATTCCAAAAAAGTATTTTCTTAACACATGGATATGTGAGTATATAATATTCATTTTATTCATTTTTATTTTATTCATCTTTCATATGATTCCATGCTGATATCAAATTTCAGGTATCCCATGGTTTATGTTAGTTTTTCATTTATATTGAGATTCTTTAGTTAGGTTTTATGTTTGTTCTTTGTTTGGTTTTGGTTATTTCTTAAACAATTTATTTCATGTGAATGATCATCAAACTTATGGAATGGTCATGCTGAACTTATGGGTGGGAGTTCCTTGCTATCTTTGTTTTATTGGGAAAAATCATTCCCAATTGTGTATGTTTGATTCCTAGGAACTAGTTTCTAGCCCATTGGGATTGGTAACACCGTTCATTCCCAACCATGAACCAGCTCATGTACTCATATAAGGGGTATCTCAGGGAGTCAAGGTAGACAAGAGATAATACTGTCAAAACTCAGGAGGTAGTTCATGAGTAGGTTCCTAATCACCAAATTTTTTACCAAGTATTTAGTTTCTGGTGGAAGTAGTGAATATGTGATTCCAGTCTTGGGTTTGATCCATCTTTATTTATGGGTAAAATCACAACTTTGGAAGAAGTTAGGAGAGGAAACAATGAGTTTCATGGATAGGGTGTGTGGACTGAAAACTTTTCACATAGGCCATGCATCTTGTAAGGGTGTGGTTTTGTTGTGTTTATCCTTTTTCAATGATTAAATGATGTTTTATACTGAATTTATGGGTTTATTTTCATTTATATTGATAGTGTTTATATGATTTTAAGCTATTTTTACATGGTTTATTTGAATTTTGAGATGGATTGAGATTATTTACTTAAGGTATTATTTTTTTTTGATTATGTTGGGTATTATTTTTATGTTATTACCTTTGGTGTATCATATTTAGAGTTGAAATTTTGGGGGATTTTATTGGTAAGGTTAAAATATGAGAATAATTTGAATTGGTATGGTGGTGTTTTGGAAAACTGAATAGTTTTTAAAGTGGTGTAAAATATTTTTACTAATCTAGAAAAATTGTTTTGTTTTCTAAATGCTTATGAATTTTTGACCACTTTTATTTAAAATTAATTAATC
The DNA here is from genome assembly GCA_963277665.1 of Viscum album. Classification (NCBI taxonomy): domain Eukaryota; kingdom Viridiplantae; phylum Streptophyta; class Magnoliopsida; order Santalales; family Viscaceae; genus Viscum; species Viscum album. Next base: position 863,353,946 of record OY728140.1, read on the forward strand.
TTTATAAAGTGAAACAAAGCTTATGTAAATTTAATAATCACTAAATAAGTTGCATAGAACGAGCTAAAAAAAATATATTTTAATGGAAACCAAAATTGAAAAATGGTTAAACATTTATTTTATGGACTTGTGTGTATTAAACCATAATTGTTTATATCTTTGGATTATGTTAATTGATATGGTTAGTTTTATTTTTCTTTTTATTGAGGTTTTATTGGAATAGTTAAGAACCCCCATGTGTTAAATTATAAATTTTATCTTTTCAGGAGTTGTATTTTCTAGAAAATGGTACTGGGTTAAGTTGGTAATGAATAATTGTTTGGATTAAAATGTTTTCTTTTGGTATTTATTTTTTAATAAAATGGGTTTTTAGTAAGTATTAAGTATTTTGGTTTTGAAGTGGTGTTTTTCAAGTTTTGCCATGTTTGGTGTTAAAGTGAATAAAAACTTCTATTCTAAGGGACATGACTTTTATTATAGGGTCTTTTAACCTCACCTCTAAATCATTTTTTTATTTTCATAAAACCACTTTAGGGGTATAGTGGGAACTTGAAAATTGTCCAAATCATCACATATTTTAGCAGTCATCAAATTCAAAATTTGAAAACAAAATAAAATTGCGATCTTCATGGGGAACACATCTCACAAATCCCACGAGCTGCTTGAGAAACACCACATCAAGGTAAGACACATCGAGTCAAGTGTGCCACCCACGTCATCACCGCCATCAACACATAACCATCGTCATCGATGTGTCCCCTCCATCCAATCTGAATATATTCATCATCTCCATCACCTACCGTTGAGCTGAAGCATCCTCACTCCAACTGTCGTCTCCACTTTGCCAGTGAGGACACAATGGTCATCATCACCGTAAGAAACACATTGAACCCTCATCGACTGAACTAGATAATGTACCTTTGTATAAGATCACCAGAAAGAAACCAACCATACCACTTACACAATATCACCGAGAAACAAAGTGCCTATCGTCACCATTGATCAGCCCAGAATAACATGGTCGTCGGGAAACCAAACCAGCAGGCATCACAAAACCTCTGGGTACACCATCAAAAGCTAAACCAACACATCCCAAAACCTTGTAGTAAACTACCAGCACCACACCGACCAGGGGGAGTAGTAGAACATGAGGCATGAGCACAGATTAAATTAGAAAATGGATACCACAATGATCCATGACCTTCACCAGGATAACAATTCCTCCCTTCGAATCAGACACCAATAAAAATGGAACCACTTACAATGACTTTAATAATGAAGAACAACTGGATAAAGAAAACTGCCAAAACCCAAACCCACCATCTTCAGAATGAAACCAAGCACAATCGTACCATTATAGTTCGAGCCTCCTCACAATCCCATTTTGGCATAAGAACCCTCGCGTTAGACCATATATGGATTCTAGTGTGAAGGGAAGGACGAAAAGAGGAGAGGAAGTGAATGATGAATGCGGCTATGAAGATCAATGTCCAACAAAACCAAAAGGAAGACAAATCCAGAGCAGGAGAAAAGGGGAAATAGTGGAGTAAGGAGTGCCAGTGGAGGAAAGTAGCAAGATGAGAAGGATAGGGGGGATGATGCTGGAGAGCCATTCAATGTCCTCCCCCACTCTGAACCGCCGCCGAAGAGGAACCCTAGCACGCGAGAGAAAAGGGGAGACACCACTCAAAGGAAAATATTATTAACATCTGATTTTGATTTCATTGGTATTGGAAAAATATTTTATGTGTTTAAGGTGAAATATATTTCAAGAGTATGTTTCCTTTATGATGTATCAGTCTTAAGAGTATTTGGTTATTTGGATTGGTTTCTTTATGATTGGATTCTTTTATCGATGAGTTTCTATTAACTTAGTTCACATTTTTATGAATTTTCTATTGATGTATCGGGTTTTTTATATCATTTGAATGATATATAATTTTTGGGTGAGGTAAATTCCTTTATGGAAGGGAGAACCCCACTTGTGTGTAGAGTTTTGATGATGGTTTTATGATCGATCTTGTGCATTTGGGTGTTCACAAAATAGTTTGGGGACAAAAAGTTTTTATGATATGGAGATTGTAATGAACCAAGTCATTATACTTGGTGAAATTCTAGTAGAATTTTAGTTTTTGGATTCAGGTCTCTAAGTGGTAGTATTGACCATGTTTTCATTGGTTTTTGGGTTTTTTTGAGAGCGTTGGTCTGGAAGAAGAACACCCAAACCGAATCTTGGGGTGTTAGAGGTTGCATTCCAAAAATAGAAGGGCTCCATGGAATGACCACTGGGCACTACACCATGGTTTTATAGGTCCATGGATTCCCATATCATAGTGATAGCAGTTACACCATGGATATTTCCTATAAAGACCCGTGTTTTTCAAAATTTGAATTTATTACTTTTGAAAGCTTTTAAGGGGTTAAATGGTCTTTTTACCTTAGAAGATTATCTTGGATAATTTTCTGATCACTCCATTGGTCTTATAGTTTTTACCCTAGGATTGGAGTTTGGTGGAATTTTGAGATGTTCAAATTTTCATGGAATAATTAGTAATTAATAATTATTTTTATTAAATTAAGTATTAATTTATTTGCATGCATTCATTTGATGATATATTTTGATCAGAGTTTTGTATTTGTATTCTATATCTTACGTTGAGTCTGAAATGGGGGGTTTTACCTAAGTGAGGCATAAACTCATGTGTGGAACTAGGGTCAGGCCCATGCCCTTTTGGTTTTTTATTTATGTTTTCTTTTTCTTCTTTTCCTTTTCCATATTATTTTCTATTTTCTACCTTGGAATCTCATGCATTCCCCTAGTGTGTTTCCTTTTTCATGAATAATATAAGAGATATATATGGAGAGGGAGAGATAAAAATAGGGAGAGGGTAAGAGAGGTGTTTCCGTGAAGCTTGGGAGGAGCCGGATCGTCATGCGACAGCAGTAGAATGTGGATCGATGCGAAGCTTCAACGAATTCCACTCAAAGGTAGGAAATATTTAATCTTATGCAATAAATCCCCATATATTTACATATTTATAGATTTAAATCCCTTTTATGGTTTCTAAGGACCCCTTTAGGGTCAATTTATATCTTTTGTAAGTCATGTATATCCTGTGTGTTCTTCCCGTTCAGGGAAGATGGTTTTTAAGAAGTACATGCAGTGTATTAAGAGTAAACACTGTGTATTATTACTCAAACATGTAGTCAAGTAAATGAAAAAATAGATCATGTAGGGTCACTTGGCTATGTAGAGTACATGGATAGACCCTATGTGGGTTGAACGCTGTGTAAAAGTTCACGAGCAGACATAAATAAATGGCCAATTCATGTGAGGTACATAGCCAGGTGCCCCGTGTAGGGTACACATTGTGTGCATAAATTACACACCATGTGCTTGGGTTTTACATGCCACATATGACTGAAATACATTCCTAGGTGGGGCTTTGATAGTATACACTGTGTACCTAGGTAAACATGACATATACTTCTCCCTTGCTACTGTTTGAGGGGTTTTCATGCTTTTACACCCTAGATCTAGAATTGGATGTATGAGTTGTCTAATTTGAGTATTTTTTCAAATAAATCATGATGTTCAAACACTTGAGGTTATTTGAGGACTCCTAAAAGATGATTTTGGTTGAGAGATCTTGAATTGAGATATTCTTTCTCCAGTTAATGAATACAGTTGTCGCTATAAGTGAGACGTGGGATGAGATCCTATTGTGGAGATGGAATGGGTTCACCAAGGTCCTCATTGGTAGTATCTTAGGATAGTCCATAATTAGTTGGACTAAGTCATTTATTGATAAATACATATTGGTTGGGTGTTCGAACCAACCTAGAGTGATACCTTGATCTAAGATGGTCCATGAGCCATCTCCCTTGACTGATACTTGTGTAGATTTACCCATGAGGATTTATACCTTGTGAGATGTGTCCTTTTATCCTAATAGGTCATGATATGTGAGAGAAATGGTTGTATAATGTCTTACCCCAATAGATTACTACTTCCTAGGGTCCCATGTAAGATGCCTCCACTTACTTACTCTTTATGAGGATTCCTTATATAATGTCTCCACTTACCTATTCTTTTTGAGGATCCCATGTAGGATGCCTCCTCTTACTCTTTCAGAGGATCCCATTTAATATTCCTATGATTACTCTCTCTGAGGACCCCATGTAGGATTCCTCCACTAGATTACCTTTTCAAGGATCCCAAGAGGGGTTCCTTTTATTACATGATAACTTAGAGGATCCTAAGAGGGATTCCTTCACTTATATGTGAACTTTGAGGATCCCAAGTAAGATTCCTCTCTAATGTATTGACTTAAGGAACCTAGTGGGTGCCTCGGTAGATGACCAACCCTGAGCTAGTGCATTGGGGGTTTGGGTAGAGATGGTAGTTAGTTCCACCTTAGAACCCATACTAAACAAGTAAGCCCAAGGGACTATAGAAGTAGTGATAGGTATAAGTGTTTGTCCACCCTCACTCTTTTATTTATGATTTCACTTGGTTATTGATGATGCAGGTGTGATTCCTAAGGTGCTTCTTGATACTCAGCCCATGGGGCCTGATATGATGTGATTCCATGATGGGGATTCCCATAGGTATTTATTAGGATCCAGACTTTGAGCGATGATTAGGTTCCTAATATATAATTCCTTGGGCATGATCATAGGCTAAATGAAGTAATAAAATTCCTTGAGAAATACTTGGTTCCCTGATATAGAATTCCTTGTATGGGATCAAAGGTTAAATGAAGTTGTTCTATGCCTTGAGTGATACTTGTGCTCATGATACAGAATGCCTCAGATGTTCCCATAGGCTAAATAAAGTTATTCTATGCCTTGAGTGATACTTGGGTTCCTAATAAAAAATTCCTTAGAAAGGATTATAGTTTAAATGAATTTATATTATTCCTTGAGTGATACATAGGTTCATTATGTGCAATTCCTTGGATGTGCTTGGAGAGATATCAATTATATTATACCTTGAGTGATACATGGGTTCCTTATATGGAATGATTAAGATGATATCATATGATTATTTATTCTATTATGAAATGGGTGATACTTGGATTCCTGATACGGGATACCTTAGATAGGTTCACAGGTTAAATGAAATTATATTATACCTAGAGTGATATTTGGGTTCCTGATATGGAATGCATTTGGATGAGATGATAGGTTAAATAGAATTTTTTTATGCTTTATTATCATTATACATGGATTCCTTGGTTATGTGCCTCAGGTCTAAGTTTTATTTATATAAATTAAAAGTTCTATATTTACAAGATGTCCAGTTTTTTTCCTGGAATCCTTTATTATAGTGATTGGATGCAAGTGTGAGTGAACCTAGGGCTAGGAAATGTATCCCCCTATGGTGACTTAGCTTGATCAGAGAAATTTTAGTATTGGATGAAGTAGGTATGGTCGATCAGGATTACAAACCCAAGTATTTACTTGATTACACATGGCTTGAGTGCTATGAAATTCAACTCAATTCTTTATTTACAGGATGTCCAGTCAAACAGGTTCACAGTCCCATGAATTGATTGTGTTTTTACTCTATTTAATTTAATCTAGTCTTGTCCCAGATAGGATGAGCATATTGCATGAGCAGAAAATTATGAAAATAGATTATAGGTTTTCTATTAGGGGAATCCTACTAAGATTTATTTCTCACCCCTATATGTGCACCTTGGTGTGCATGTAGACCATATATCTACTTTTAGGTTAATCATAGATGCATTATGGTTATGGTTGAGGATCATGATTGCATGATTGAGAAGAGATGCTCGTGTGGATTCTTATGATTGATCTGGTGAAGCTCGATAGTGTCAAGAAGATCAGTTATATAGTTCATCTTAGAGTTAGCAGTAGAGACACATACTTTCATTTTAGTTTCTTTTCTTCCTGTACATGCATAATTATCTCAGTGGGATATCAGTGTTGTATGTATGACATGGATATTTGAAATTTTACTACATTTTATTCTTTATTATTGCCTAGTTATTTTTTACTACCTTTTCAATCTATTCATTTACTTCTATAGATGATTTTTGGTTATTTTTGTTGTTTTCTTACTATGATATGAGGGTATAGTCTCCACACAAACACACCCTAGGCCCTCACTACTAGTTGGAAGCTTCTGGCATATGAGGAGGAATGCTTGAGACCTATTCACCAACTGGTCCGGTTACTATTATATAGTGATCCAGGTCAAGATGTGACAAAATGATATTAGAGCAGTTAATTTCCCATTGTATTACTATTTGAGATATAGTAGATAGGATTATTAGGAATGTGTAGGAACCTGTGATGGATATCAGATTGGTGTGTCGAGAACACCTGTTTCGGTAATAAAGTCTCGATTACTAGGGATATGGGATTTCTATTCTTGATATGTGATGTTATAGTTATATATGATTTTTTCTTTGAGAAACCCACATGTGGTGTAAAATTTATGATTTAATATGTATTTATGGATCTAATACCATTGGAGAGTGACCAATGATTGATTTTTACTCTTTTCCAATGAAGGTAAGAGGTGTCTCTTGCGTCATATTTGGCATGTAGGGTCCACATGTTATAGGCATGCTAGTGTGTGATTTTCCACTGATGATAGATGTCAACTATTTAAAGTAGAAACAAAAACCTAAATGGTGTTTCCCTATGTAGGTTCTTAGTGTCATTCTACTCAGTTAAACTGACATGAATATATATATTTTCTTCTGATGGAAGGTCATCTGGATCTACGGTGAGATGTTTGACAATGAGAATGATGACTCATTCCTTGTGTATAAGAGGTGCAGTGACCCTAGTAGGTCGATAGGGAAAATGGCTCCTAGTGATGGACCCATCTTGGGGTTTTTTTCTTAGATTCTGTTATTTTAAGTGTCAGTAAAAACCTATAAAATGTTTTCCCATATAGCTTGGAATGATATTCTACTCAACCAGACTATGTGAGTAGTTTAACACAGATTGTTGATATAATGCTATGTGTATACTATTTACCCTAATTAGACAACTTTGGAAGTTTATTCCCTTTGAGTAGTACCTTTTTAGGTTTATATTTTTCAGGTGTGGTTAACTAATGGTTCATAATAACTTACATGGAGTTTTACCGTCTATCTTTCTATGATATTTTACTTAACCGATGTTCATTTTCAGTTATCTAGTCAGATCCTATAGTGCGATGTTGATTAGTATCTGACCGTTTATAGTGAATGAGGACCTCAAGGGGGAATTTACATGCTGTAAGGATAGTTGTGGGATGTCAAAAAGTGAACAAGAACAATAAATAATATAAGTATCATAATCACATATCTCAGCATTCTCAAGGCATTGAGTCGGGCCAGTCCACTAAATCGTCATTTATTGACTATATCATAGGCCACCGTACCTCTTATATGCCTTGAGTTAGGCCACCAGGTCATTATTCCCCTACCTTATTCTCAATTCCATCGTTTCCATCATTATAATCCTTGCACACACCCCCTCTAAGGGATAACCATCACATGATGGTCCACTTGTTCCAAGTACCAAGAACAACCTATAAAGGCATATTAACATGCATAACAGGGTAGAGTATACAAGGTAAGACATAACATATCATCATGAGAATATAATAGAAATATACCAATACATTTAATAAAAATACATGTATAATAAGCTATATACTAATACTAATGGAATCATGCATCATAAACGGGTCTCACAAGTTACACACACACACACTCACCCACATGTGATGATAATCAATCACGGTGCCAAATCAAGAATTATACGCAGGAAACATGTGTAAATGAGATATCTAAATGGTAAATAACTTCCCACCTCAATGTTGTTAATGAATAAATCAAAAGTTTATCAAGGAATCAAAGAATGAGCATGCCACACACCCATAGAGAATGAATCACACATAAAGGATGTATAGATCTAGTCCCAATTCATCATGAAAGAAGTTTAGAACATAGTCTCAAGAGAATTATAATTCAAGAAAATCATTATAGAATCACATACCACAAGGTTTCTATCAACATAATCAATTTTGTGGTATTCAAAGGAAACACCTATTTATCGAATCTGTCACCGATTAAAGAATAGATTATGAATTCATTTTTTATTCTAGAAGAGGGACTCAAGTATATCCAACTATCATTGGTCTATCATGAATTTGTAAATGAAAAATAGATTTAGGATGAGAATAAAGAATAAAAATATTTCATGATGATCATTATAAATAATCTTACCTGAAAATTTCACTATTCTTGAAGAATTAATCTCCAGTCAGCAATACATCATTGATATGTTGAAATCTCTAGAAATTTACTAAGATACCATCAATGAATTAAAGTTACATCATCAATATACTATAAATAAGAGGTTTAAGATGATGATTTAAGAAAACATACCTATTGAACATCCGTTGTCATTAGTAGATCTCAATCCGATCAAGAACCATTGTCAACACGTTATATCTGTCATAGATCTATTAAGAAAGGGAGAAAACATCATTGGATCTTCTTAGAAAACACATATCTTACATAGATTTATGTACACATCACAAATAAGAAGAATGATTTTGAGTATATCTAAGGATATCTTACCTTTCTATCATAATTAGATCATTACAATGATGAAGGAGAAAAGGTAGATAAATGGGAGAGTTAAATAGGCTAGAGTGGAGGTCTCATATTCGAATTAGAAGCCTTGGGTTATAATTGGGGTATTAAAAAAAGGTAAAACCATGTGGAATTAAATCCCATGTGGTGAATTTAATGCACCCTCATATTGGAAATACTGTTAGGGTAGTGCCTGGACACCGGGGGTGGTGTTTTGGGTATAATTCTAGGCATTCTGCCTCAACTATCGATGGGCTAGTGCCTAGCCACTGGTTGGCTTATGTGACTAGAAGAATGCTGGGCATTCTACCTCAGCCACCGGCTAGCCAGTGGGGTCTATAGAAAAATGTAGACCCACTGGAACCCCACTGGTTGGATGGTGGATGTTTTCCAACCACCTCAAGGGAATTCCCTCTTCAAAACACCTAGTATGTGTATTACAATATATCCAATTTAAAAATTGTGTAACCCATTGGCTACTTTAGAAGTAGACAATAGAGTTGAACCACAGAGAGTATGATATCTAGATCACTAAAATTATCTCTTTTTAAAGTATTCAAGAAAACGGTCTATTGATAAAATCCCTATTTTTTTAAATTATTTTAATAAAACTAAAAATTATGAAAGAAAATTAAAAAAAATAAAGTTGAAATTAAAATAATGATTAAGTACATTTATAAACAAAATGTTTTTGGGATGCTGACGTCATAATCAAACTACTATGCATTCGTGCAAAACATTTTTTCTATGATTAAATATTTATTCTTCCCAATTATTACCAGTTCCAAAAGTATAATCATTTTTTAGATGCTCATTTTATATCTCATAATTTATTTAAAGTCACATTCTCTAGTGTTATAAATAAATTAGGATACACATTCAAGTACTGAACAAATTAGTGAAACGACACAACCCATTTCTCATAAAGGTGTGCTACCTATTTGTGATATAATTAGTCAAAATAATTAACTTTATCAGTATCACTGAATCAACTAATTATTTAAATGTCTAGTTTTAATTTTCAAAATTATTTTAGTAAAAATATAATTTAAGTAGATAAATAACTAGCTAAAATAAATTCAACCAGAAACTAATCGCAAAAAAAAAAAATATTAACATGACATGTGCAACAATTATCCTACTCAATCAACATCCTAACATGATAAAACTACCTCAAAATCACAACTGAAAAAATACATGCAACAATAAAATAATAAAACATTAAAAATATAACCTCATTACCGAATAAATGCTTGTATCAGTCTGCACACCCATTGCACAATGAAACATGTCACTCATCAATCTCTGTAGTATGTAAGTGAACCCTCACCACTGATGCTCATCGTGCGTGATTGATGAACTACCAACTGAACACCCACTCAAAACCAAGGACGACCCTAGGGAAAGCCCCATGAGCCCCCAGGCTAGAGAAACAAGTAAGAAAAGAAAAAAAAATACAGAGGAAAGGGCAAAAATTTCACCATTTCACTGTAGCTCTTAATACATTTTAGGGAGAAATTTCATATGCAGTATTGGGAAACAAAATTTACCGGGCCGCTCTTGCTCGAAACCAAGGATGATGGAGGAGGCTTCCTAGGAGGGAATGGATGGGGACATCACCGACTGGTATGGGGGTGCTCGGGTGGTTAGGTTTGGTGTGGCTAGGTAGGGAGCATGACTACATTGGTGGTTCATAATGAAGGAGGAAGTAGGGAGGGGGCGACATGACTTAGGGTTACTGGAGGAGGAGGCACTGCGCCTAGTGTGGATGCAACGTGAGGGAGAAGGAGGGGAGGTATGGCTGTACAGGAAGGTAGGCATGCCTAATAGGGGTGGATAGGATGGTGTGCCTACTGGTTGAGGCAACATTGCGATGGTGCACAATAGAGAGAGTAGGAGAGGGTGGTTTACAGCTATGGTTGGTTGCGACGAAGATAAAGTGTGGCGACATCCTGATTTGTAGGCAGGAGGTCTGTAGTAGAGGAGGAAGGAGGGGTGTGACCTAGGGTTTGTATCCAGGGGTGAGGTCTGGCCATAACTTCCTTCTAGCCGAGAGGGAAGATTTGCTTACAAAATAATAATAATAATAATAGAATTAGAATTATATAAATAAATATTATAGTAATTAAATATAATCAAAAATAATTATAAGAAAATGTTATATAGGTGTATATATATATATATTTCAACATGTATTATTAAATACTCTAAAATATAGATAATAAAAGTATGATAATAATATTACAACTATTAAATATTAATAAAAATAATAAAATAATAATAAAAACTACTTTTATTAATAATAAAATAAAATAAAACACTATTACAAATAATTAAAATATATACTATTAAATATTAATAAACTTATAATAAAACTTATATTAGAGAAACTACTACTAATAATATAATGTTAAATATAATATATAAAATCAATATAAACTAATAAAAATACTTAATTACTAATTTTAGTGTATAAATTAACTAAAAATTATCAAAATATATAAAATAATACAAATCTAAAAAAGAACCTAAAAATGCTAAAAATGGTTAGAAAAATAAATGAAACTAAATTATAAAATTATTAAAAATGCATGTGGAATCCATGTGAATCAACACCCACCTTTGGTTCCTAGACCCTTAGTCACTAAAAACCATCCTTGAAATAAATCAAGGATGATACAATTTTCTCCCTCTAATGAAATCACATCCTTGAGAAGTACCTTCAATGGTTCTACTTGAACAACTTAGGCCATTGATCCCTAACATTATCCTCTCACTACCATGTCTCATATTATATCTATCCATGATTTCATAGAATTCAAATAAGAAGTATCATCTTCCCTCAAAGGACATTCTTGATCCAATTCATGATCTGCACTGAACGCTCCACATACAATGTGTTAGGCTCTAAATCAAAATCCTCACAACTGATGACATGCATAGGATTGGGCATGTACCTCTAGAGATGATACACATGAAACATGTTGTGAATACCTTGATAGAAAGGAGGAAAATCCATACCGTACGCCACTATCCCAACTCACTCAGTGATCTTGAATGGTCTAACATAGAATGGCACTAGCTTCCCATGTTTTCTCAAATGTTGATGGACTAACTGAGGGGTTACTCTCAGAAATTCCTGATCACCTAAAAAAAAAACCAAAGACATCCTTCTATGGATGACATACAGATTCTTCTTGTTCTGAGTTGTGATCAACCTCTTATGGATCTACTAAACTCTCTTAGAAGTATTCCATGCTATACTGGGCCCCACAACTACTGCCTCACCATCCTCATGTCAACCGAGCAGTGAACAACATAACTTCCTATAAAGATACTTATAAGGTTCTATATAAATCAAATCTTGGTAACTATTATTGTATGAAAACTCAACCAAGGATAGGTTATTATCCCAAGTTCTACCAAAGTATAGGGTATAATCCCTAAGAATATCCTCCATTATGTGAATCATCTACTTAGACCATCCATATGTCTGAGTATGGTACATTGTGCTCAATCTCAACTGAGCCCCTAAGGCCTTCTGTAAGCCTTTATAAAACTGTAATGTGAAACATGTGCCTTATTTAGATGAAATACTCAAGGGAACTTCATGAAATCATAATATCTCATAGACATATAGATTTCCTAGATCATCTATTAAGTGTGCCTCATGGATTGGTAAGAAATAATACAATTTTTTCAACCAATTGATAATCACCCAGACAACATCATAGATCCTAAGGGAATTGGAAAACCCCATTATAAAGTCCATTGGGATGTATTCCCACTTACACATGGGAATTGAAAGTGGCTAAAGAAAAACACCAGGACATTGGTGCTTGACCTTTATCCTCTGACCAGTAAGGCATGAAGAAACAAATCCATCAATGCTCCTCTTCATCCATGGACACCAGAAAAATCACCTGAAATTGTGGTACATATTTTCCACACCAGGATATACCAACCACTTAGAGGTATGGAAGTCCATCATCAGATCCTCCCTGATGGAAGTAAGGACTGCAACTCTCCCATATAAAAGGATCACATTATCATCATCCAATGACCACCTAGGTATTAGGTTACCTTCAGCTAGATTTTCCCACATCATAACAAACCATTATTTAGTATCACGTCCAGCCTTTACCTAGTTTACAAAAGAATATTTGACCACCAAATGTGTACATTTCATCAATCCCTAGTCTTAAGAATCATCCATCCTCCACTTATATAACAATATTATCAGGCACCACTGCTCCTCAGAAGGTCACTCACCAATATCATAATATACCTATGTATTAAGACTAATAACATATGTAATGAAGTTTCATTTTCTTGGTGTATAAGTCATCTCAAAGTTAAACATCTGAAGGTACTCTACCCAAAACCTCTGCCTAAATTTCGAGTCCCAGTGTGTGAAGATATATCAGAGGATCTTATAGTAAATTTAGTTAAAAAACCTTTCCTAGAAGATATAGTGTGTTCAAAACTTCAATGTTTGAACCAAAACTATAAACTCCAAGTCATGAGTAGTATAGTTTTTCTCATAGGGTTGTAGTTGATGTGACCCGTATGCTACTACTTGCTCCCTCTACATCACCACTGATCCTAAAACAACACTTGAAGAATAAAAATACACAACATAAATGATCCTTGTCTTAGGAATAATTCATACTAAAGTTGTATTCAACCTCATATTTAGCTCAAGAAACACCTCTTCACACTAGTTTGACCATTGGAACTGTTTGGTAAAAATACCTCGAGGTAACATTGAAATGTTTTTGGGTTGATTATATTTTTTGATAATGCATGTTTCTATAGACAATTGTGGAGTTCCAGATATATTGTTGATAAGGTATTTTGACAACGATATAAGAAAAATGAATGGATTCTCTAGAGGTGATGTAGAAAATTACATATACAGGGTGGCACCATCTCCCAGTTCTTGCCAAATTTTTAGGGTCCAATATTTAGAGGATGACTCAATCATCACAAAATTTGGATTTCCATGAATATATAATAAAATTATGGAAAAGTCATGAGTTTCATGAATATTGGAGTTTCACGAAGGTAAGGAACTTTAAAAAGGCATTCAGTGTCATGAAGGTTGGGTTTCACGATGGTGTGGAGCATTGCGAACATGGGATAAAAAATAGCACATATCCACAATTACCATAAGTTTATCATCGTGAAGGTGTGATGAAAAATGGTACATCTCCACAACTACAAGAAGATTCAAAAATGGTAAATTTCTACAATGATTCATGCAAATAGGGAGCTTCACAAAAGAGATGGGAGAGCTTCATAAAAAGGTGATTATGAGGATGGAAGCTTTTGGAAAGGGATGAAATGAATATAAATAGTCCTCCAACCCCCAGAAAAAAGAGAAAGTCTTAATGAAAATTCATAGGCTCTAAATTCACGGAGGGGATTCGTTAAGGTTGTTCTTGAAAAAAAATTCATGAATAAAGAAAGTTCATAAAGGCTATAAAAGCTAAGTGAAAATTGTAAGCATCACAAAAGTATTGAGGTTCGCTAAGGCTATAAATTTTTTACTAAATGTTGTGAACTTCATGAAGGATAACTGAGATTCATGAAAGTGTTTAAGATTTATGAAAGGTGGTTGCTTCGTGAAGGATGATTGAGCTTCATGAAATATGTGAGCTTCATGAAAGTTGTGGGGTTCGTAAATACAATCTTTACTTGTGAATAATTGGACAGTTTCATGAAGGTTGTGTGAGTTTCAAAAAGGTAGTAAGAATCATAAAAGTATTAAAAATTGATTGCCCAATAAATCTATGGTAAATTGATATTAATCAAGTGGGTGAAATTGAGACTTTAAAAGAGCATATATTTATAACTAAAGATATATTCATTATTTCTAATTAAGGGACCTACATGTCCATAAAATAAATTTAAATGATTTCTAGGGTAGTGAGAAAAGGAAGAGGAAAAAGGAAATCCTTTCCAAAAATAGTGATCTATATAAGGAAGATTGAGGGAGTGACCCTTAGGAAGCAGTGAATTGTCCCTAAACAATATAAAGGCAGTAATCTGGGGCATATAAGTGATATAGATTGAACCTTATTTTGGCAGTGAGCCTTATTGGATTTGGTACATCAGTACATTGTCATTGTATACTACTTGAATATAACCTAGTGAGGGAGAACCAGGTAAAATTGTTGTTTCTCATGCATGATTTCATTTCTGTTCATACATTTCTATGGGAAAGGGAGAGAAGAGTGTTTTGTTTAACAATGAAACAAGATCCAAAGGGGAAGTTGTTTTAATCTTCCACACCCTAATTCACCCCCTCTTAGGGTATTTAACCTTACTGAGACCATAATTGGTATCAAAGCTAAAGGTTGAAAGTAAATGGTTCTCTCTCAATAGAAGAAATGGAAGATGTTAATCACAAAGGGAATATGATATTTTATGGAAATAATTTTCAGATATGGAAGAATTGAATGCAACACTTATTTTTATCATTGGGTATGGATGTATTTATAGCTGAAATGCATGGTGTTTCTACCAGTATGGATAATAATGTTTTATCATAAGTAGAACATAGATAATTTGATTTTTATACCAAAGGAATCAATGCTTTAGGGGGATCATATCCAATGCAATATATACGAAGGTTCTATTATGTAAGTCATCACATGATATGTGGGAAAAGTTTCTAAATATTTATGAGGGAGACTCAAAATTCAGAGAATAAAAAATGCAGGTTTTATGGAACAAGTATGAGGATTTGAGAATGCACCCTAATGAGTATGTTGATTCATTATTAGATCAGGTGAATTTTGTTGTGTAATACATGCGTGGTCTTGGAGAAATTATTTAAGATATAAAGATTGTTAAGTTTATCTAGAGAAAAATTCCACCTCATTTCAATCAAAAATGTTATGTATCAAAAGATAAATATCTAAAGGAGTTGAAATTAGATAGCTTTCATAATACTCTTATTAGATACGATATGAGAAATGATAATAATGATGTAGTGTAAAAGGGGAAGTCCCAAGATATTCTCTTCAAGGTCATGAAGAAGCTCACTATTTAAGATAGTTAGGAGGAAAAAAATGTGGATGAGTTCATGTCATTCCTATCCTAAAATATGAAAAGTGGAAGATGATAGTTCAAAGGGAAACTTCCACTTACATGATTTTGATGCGGAATGATTGAAAATCTTGTAGTTAAGTATACTAAAAAGTTTCAAGATGATTATGAGGATGATAAAGAAATTACCAAGAAGAAGTATTCATCTAATGTGAAAGGTAGGAGGATACCAATAGAAATTTATTTAAAAAGAAGAATTTGATTTCAAAAGAAGATGATAGTTCATAAGAATATGAGGAAGAAGAGTTGGAGGACTGCAAGGATCATGCATAAAATGTTATGGTGGCAGTTATCAAAAATTCCCAAACAAGGGAAGATAATGACAATGAAAAAAAATAATTTGAAGGAATATTTGACCTCATATTGAATTAGAAGCTACACTTGAAGAAATATACATTTAGAGAGAAAAAATAAAATAAAAATAAAACAGGGTGGTTAATGATTCCAAACTCTATATAGAACAAGAAGAAGAAGAGAAGTCTGAGATAAAGGAAAAAATTGAAAGGATTAAATCTAAAAATACAGAAACATTAGAAAAAGTTATTAAATACAAGATCAAAGTTGAAAAACAGACCAAAATTATCGATAGTATGAATAAAATAGTAAAAGATAGAGTCTAATACATAGAGGAACTTGAAGAGGAGGTTGTTAATATATGAAGAATGGTAAAAGATCATGAAAAAATTTTGATTCCAGAAAAGCAGGATACAAAGGAAACAAAAAAAGTAAAATTAGAATCTAGAGTTCCTGTGAAATAGGAAAAGGAGTGTCAGGAGAAGAATATGACAGATCAGGATAATATAGCTGGTATAAGGCTTGATCACAAACAAAAAGCAGTAATAGTTGAAGTTATACTACTAGCACTGACTCTGAGGTTGAATATTGATTTGGGTATAAATAAAAACCAGAATATCCAAAGAACCCAGGAAACAACTAGTGGTGCAGTAGTGATGCATAGAAATGCACCCCACATTAGATGTTATTATTGTGAAAAATGGGACACTCACATAATATTTTTTCCGTAGATAAAAGGCACCAAAAATAATAAGAGAAAAAAATATTTCCAAACAGATATCAATATTCTAGGATATCATTCGAGAGTCATTGTTTCTGGTTTGGAGGATTTTTACTCATGTCCAGATATTATACATCAACTATACAGAGGAATGATCCAAAATAGACTTAAAGAGGTTGTAATAAACAACTCAAGGAACCCTCAAATGAGCTAAAAACTCAAAATCAATTTGCAACATTACAAGATGAAAGTGGTCTATCATACTCTGAGCATCATCAAGAACACCAATCAAATACATGGATCAAAAAGAAAAAATATGAATAGAAAGTGGTTGTAGATATTGCATTCAATCATCACATCACATCAGAATATGGATCATTGATAGTGGATTCACCTCCCATATTACAGGAAATAAGGAAATGGTGAAAGGAATCAGATATAACAAGGAAGGTATTGTGTGGTTTGGTAATGATGAAGGCCTGAAAATTATTGGATCAAGAAAATCCAAGTTTGGGGGAAAAGACATGAGACATGTAGATGTATTGGTTGCCAAAGGTCTCAGTCCAAATTACTAAGTGTCAGTCAATTATGTAACTTAGGATATAACATAATATTTTCAAATAAATTATGTGTCATCAAGGCAAAAGTCGGTGAAGTTTTTTTTGAAGGTAAAACATACTAAAGGGAATCTCTACCTTATGAGTGGAGAAGAAGATATGTGATTTTTATCCAAGGAATAAGAAAACAAGTTATGGAATAAACACATTAGTCACTTGATCTAAACTTCCTTAGAAGATCTGGTGAAATGTGATACTATTTAATACCTCCCTAGGTTATCACATGATCATACTAATACATGCAATGCTTGTCAACAAGGGAAGATCATTCTAAAGATATATAAAGAAAAAGAGAAAAGGTTAACCAAATTACTTGATTTGGTACAAATTGATGTGTGTGGGCCTATTTCACCAAGAGATTTTTATGGGAGAAGATATTATGTTCTCTTAATATATTATTTTAACATAATATCATGGGTTTTAGTCATCACCCATAAGTATGAGGTGTTCAGTTGCATAACACGTTATCGAAGGGAAGTTGAGAAAATGCTAGGTCAAAAAATATAGAACATCCAAAGAGATAATGTAATAGAGTTCACAAATATCCAAGTGGAGTATTATATTGATAAACATTGAATAATACACCAAGTTTTAATAGTAATAAATCCAAAAAATGGATTAGTTGATAGAAGAAATTAGATTACCAAAAATATGGCTATAAAAATACTCATTGAGAATGAACTTCCAAAGAAGTTTTTTAAAGAATCAGTAATAAAATCAGTTTACACATCGAATAGAGCATTGTTATTTCCAAAAGAAAAGAAGAATCCATATGAGCTATGGTATTCAAATAATCCAACTTTTAAGTACTTCCATGTCTTAGAAATTAAGTATTTCATTCTCAATAGGGAGAAACATAGGAAGTTTGAATCTCATGGAGATGAAGGGATATTTCTTGGATACTCAATAAAAATCAAAGAATATAAATATTTTAATAAGTGGATAGTAAAATTAGTTTAAAGAAATGATGTAACTATAGTAGAGAATAAACAAAATTTTTAGCAAATACATGAACAGTTTCAGGAGGATAACGATGAAGAGATAATTAGTTTAGGGTAAGTTCCAATTCATGAGGTAGATTCAGATAATGAAAGGGATTAACATAAACTAGTATCTACATAAAAACTAAATAGTTGATCCAAAATTGATAGACAGAATATAATCAGTGATCATACAATGCCTGTGAAGAAAAGAAGGATAAATAATCTATAGAAAGAATTGTTCTTATCATAGGTATAACTTAAATTCTTTGAGTAAGTAGATAGAGATGATAACTAGGTTTAGGATATTAATGATGGGATTGACCAAATTGAGAAGAATCAGACTGGGAGATTGTTTCAAGACCAATAGATAAGAATGCCATCTGAACTAAATGGGTCTTTTGTAATAATATGAATGAAGACGGTGCAATGATTTGAAATAAAGCATGACTAGTGTGCAAAGGCTACTCATAGATAGAGGGTATCGATGTTGATGAAACATTTTCACCTGTTTAAAGTCTAGAGACAGTCAGATTATTATTGTCTATAACAATACAAATAAGGTTCAATGTTTTCCAGATAGATGTAAAGTCAGAATTTTTGAATGGGGTTCTAGAAGAAGAACTTTATATTGAGTAGCCAGATGTTTTTCTCATTCATGAAGATAATAATAGAGTTTTTCATCTGATAAAGGCACTATATGGGTTGAATAAAGCAATGAGAGTGTGATATTCAAGACTCGATCAATTTTTGAAGAAGCTCAATTTTTAGCATGGTTGATTTGATTACAATATATATGTCAATAATGACAATAATAAAAGGATTATGGTGATGATATATGTCAAAAAAAATATTTGGTGGATCAGATGAATCTCAGTTTAATAAATTCATAGAATTTATGAAAAGTGAGTTTGAAATATCAATGATTGGTGAAATGAAATTTTTTCCATGGTTTAGAAGTTACATAATGGAAGAATGACACATTCATTTCTCAATCCAAATATTCCAAGGAGGTTCTGATAAGATTTAGAATAGATAATTCCAAGGAGATGATGACTCTCATGGCCAACCGAATGAAATTATCATGATATGATAAAGGAAATGTAGTTAATGTCACAAAAATACAAGAAAATCATTGAAATTTTATTATACTTTATTGTGAAAAGACCTGATATTTTTTCCACATTCCAAGTAGCAAGATATCAAATAAATACCAAGGAAACCCACTTGATTTAAGTGAAAAGAATACTTCAGTATATTAAGGGAATGGTGGATTTCAGTTTTTTGTACAATGAAAAATATCAATAAGAGTTATTGTGATATAGAGATGCAAATTGGTCCAATTAAGCTGATGATAGAAAATTAATGTTAGGTGGTGCATTATATCTTGGTAGATTTTGTATTTCATGGATAATAAATAAAAAAGATTTCATTTTATTAAGTAATAAAGAAGTTTAATATATTGAGATCACTCAAGATTGCACACAATTATTTGGTTTGAAGCAACAAATTGATAATATGGGAGTTCTAGTGAAGTCTCTGATCAGAATCCATTGCGACAATTCAAGTGCTATAAATATTAACAAAAATCTAGTCCATCAATCGAGGATGAAGTGCATTGAAATCAAGTATAATTTTATCAAAGATAAGGTGGATCAAAGACTTGTGAAGTTGTAGTATGCACCTACATAACTATAGGTTGTAGACATTATGATGATGGAATTACCCAAAGAAGCATTTGAATGGAATCAACTAGCTCTTGGAGTTTAGTAGACTCCCCACACTTGAAAAAGTACATATGTGAGCTCTCCTCTCCCTAAGGTATGGTTTGTTTTTCCCTAATGTTATGATCTATGTTATTTACCCTATGGAATACCACAAAAGAGTGAAATTTGGGTTTGTGACAAAGGGGGAGAAGTTGTGGCTATAAAAGGGGGAGAAAATGTTTTAATCAAGACAGGGGGAGAAGATTATATGGGGAGCAGTGAAGTAATGAGAGTTTTAAAACTAAATATACTAAATATTATTGATCAAAGGTTATATATCACAATAGATAGGATTCACGATGAAATAAGTTTAGTGGTTTTGGAATAGAGTGATTCATTGATGAAATTTTCATACTACTCTTGTTTCTCATGCTGAGCATGAATCATGTGGGCTTAGAGTGAGCATTGAGTAAATTTTTTATTTCTATCTTAATCACATGAATAAATGTGGGTAGAATATGGAAGAATCTTTAATGAGGTATCAAAATGTGAAGAGTTTCAAAAAAACCCAAATAGGGAGATTGTTGAGCAAAAATAACTTGAGGTAACATTGAAATGTTTTTGGGTTGATTGTGTTTGTTGAAAAATTGGGTTTCCATGGAAAATTATGGAGTTATAGTTGATAAGGTATGTCAAAAAAGATCCAATATAAAGGAATGGATGACCTGGAGGAGGTATATAAAATTGCGTATACAAGGTGGCATCGTTTCCTAGTGTCTTCCAAATTTTTGGGGTAAAAAATATAGAGGTTGGATCAATCATCGTGAAAGTTAGATTTCCATGAATGACTTATAAAATTATAGAAAATTCATGAGTTTTGTGAATAGTTGAGTTTCATAAAGGTGAGGATTTTCGCAAAGTCATTCGATGTTACGAAGTCTGGGTTTCACAATGGTGTGGAGCATCACAAACACATAATAAAAAATGGTACATCTCCGCGATTATGATAAGTGGAGCATTGTGACTGCATGATGAAAAATGGTACATCTCTGTGACTATGAGAAACTTCACAAATGGTAAATTTCCCTTGTGATTTTTGAAAATAGGGAGCTTCTCAAAGGATATGGGAGAGCTTCATGAAAGGGTGATGATGAGGATGAAAGATTCTGAGAAGGGAGGAAACACCTATAAATAGGCCTCTACACACCATCATAAGAAAAGATAAATCCTTAACAAAAATTCATAGGGTCTAAATTCATGAAGGTGATTAACGAAGGTTATTCTTGTAAAAAGTTTGCGAAGAAAGGAAGTTCTCAAAGGCTATGAAAGCTGACCAAAAGTTGTAAGCAGCATGGAAGTATTTAGGTTCATGAAGGCTATAAAAATCCAATATAAAGTTGTGAGCTTCATGAAGGATAAGTGAGATTCATGAAAGTGTTTGAGATTTGTAAAAGGGGGTTTCTTTGTAAAGCCTGGTTGAGCTTCGTGAAAGAGGTGATCTTCGTGAAAGTTGTGGGGTTTGCTAATGTAGTTTTTACT
Source organism: Viscum album (assembly GCA_963277665.1). Taxonomy (NCBI): domain Eukaryota; kingdom Viridiplantae; phylum Streptophyta; class Magnoliopsida; order Santalales; family Viscaceae; genus Viscum; species Viscum album. The sequence continues at coordinate 863,375,549 of OY728140.1, forward strand.
TGTAAATAATTGGGAAATTTCTTAAAGGTTATGTGAGATTTTCAAAGGTATTGATCATTGAAAAAGTATTAAAAATGGATTTTCTAGTAAATCCATGGTAAAGTGATATTCATCAAGTGGGCAAAAGTGGGACTTTAAAAGATCATCTATCTACAACTAAGGATGTATTAATTATTTCTAATGAAGGTGACTACATGTCTATAAAATGTGTTTGAATCCTTTCCAGAGAAGTGAGCAATGGAAGAGGAAGAAGATGATCCTTTCCATCGGTAGTGATCCATAGAAAGAAGATTGGGGGAGTGACATTTGGGAAGCAATTAACTATCTCCAAATATTGTAATGGCAGTGAGGCTGGGTATAAAAGTGATATTGTCTGAACCTTATTTTAGTAGTGAGACTTAGTGTATTTGATACATCGACATATTTCCATTGTGTGCTCCTTGGACATAGCTCAGTGATGGGGAACCAAGTGAAATTTCTATGTCTTGCACATGATTTAATTTCTGTCCATACATTTCTATGGGAAAGGGACAAAAGAGTGTTTTTTTAAGGAAAAAACAAGATTTGAATGGGTAGTTGTTTTAATCTTCCATACCCCGATTCACTCCCTTAGGGTATTTAACATTGTTGGGCTAACAATAAATTTACTCCCTTATTCATTAGTGTAGCCATGGATATTGATAAATGAGAGAATTTATGGATAAAATGATGTTAGTATCCTTATAAACCTAGAAAGATCCTGATCTTGAACATGTTCCAGGGACATATCTAGGATACCACTGCCTCCACTTTCTCTGGTTCCCCAAATATACCTATCTCATACATCACATTCCTTAAGGACTTCACCTCATGAATTAAAAAGTTACACTTTGGAAAATTTTAATAAATTTGATATGATTGAAGTGTACCCAAGACTATATTGAGATATTTGGAATGCTAATCTATGGTTAGTGATGAGATGAGGATGTCATAAATGAACACCATGATGAAAGAGTCTAGATATGGGAGATAAATATGGTTCATGAGGTCCATGAACACTACCGATTCATTCATCAATTCAAATGGTATCACCAAGTACTCATATAACCCATAAATGATCTGAAACTCCATCTTTAGGATGTACTTGTCTCATAAATAGTGATATCCTGATCAAAGATTAATCTTAGAGAATATCTGGGCTTCCCTGTAACTAATCAAAGAGATCATCAATCCTAGGAAAATGATATATATTCTTCACCATCACCTGGTTTAGATTTTGGTAATCCACATAGAGTTAAAGAATACATTCCATCTTATTGTAAAAAAATATAGGTTTAGACCATGGTGAAGTACCCGAACTAATGAATCCCATCTATTACAAGTACAAAAGTTGTACCTTGAGATCCTTCAACTCAGCCAGTTCCATATGACAAGGGAGTATTAAAATGGGTTGTTAAATTGACATGATCTCTATCTTAAAGTCAACTCCTTTATCAGGGGGAAGTCTTGTGAAGTCATCTGTAAATACATCTTGATAGATATATATATCTATAGGAAAAGATGAGGGGTATACCATTGATCCCATGGAAATAGATAATCCTATAATTTGTGTTATGATCATCCTGAGTTGACTCGATTCTGGACCAACTCATCTTGCTCCCAGTTCCCATTCTCCAGTCATCACATACTTCTCTCCCTTGGGTGATGTGAATGATTCCTGTCTCTAATAGCAATCAATGTGAGATCAGAAGTTTATCATCTAGTATATGAAAAAAATTACATCAAAGCTCTTCATATCTAGAATCATGAAGTCCCACATATGTCTATAACTGATAATGACTATAGGATTCTCTAGGAATCACTGAAGATGATCCAATTTCGTGCCCAACAGTTTATTGAGGGGAAGTAACTCAGAAGATAACTTGATCAGAAAGCTAAGTATAACGAAAAATTGTGCAAATACAAAGGAATTAGAAGCACTGACATCAAATAAGGTAGTATATAAAGTATATATTATCAAAACTATACATGAAATATTATAGGGTCTCTCACCACAATCTACTATATAAACATGACTTGCCTTAACTCCATGACCATATCCCTAAGATGCATGACTAGTCTATGTTATCTTTGTCCGAGTATGTTACTAAGGTCCCTATCCAGATCCTTGGTTCCCTAAACACATCTTCCTTGACCCCTTATAGAATCTTAACCTCATAGATCTATGGTAAAACTGCTAGATATGGACCATCTTTCCACATTTTAAACACTTTCTCTAAGGTTCCAAGAAGGCCCTACGGTAGTGTCTGATATTTCCATAATTGAAGTATTATGGGTCACCTCCCGAGGGAACATAGGAAACCAAACTCTACTCAACCTATACACCACTACCATACTACATGTCTCTGGTATTCCTTTTCATGCTACTAGAAAAAAGGATTCATCGTAGTAGTAGGAGGTCCACCTGCCTGAGCACTGAAGGGTAAAAGAAGAATAACTACTTGATCCTCCTCCAGGACCTTCTCGATGGTCAAGGACTTTCACATAACCTTTAGGTATGTTTCTAAGTCTAAACTCCACACCTACTATCCGATGTTAAAATGAATTCTGATTTCAAACTTTCTAGACTTATGTGCCTTGTTTCTGGCCAAAAGCGGAGCAAAGTAGAGAAGTTATATGAAATAAGTGGGGTATGTATATACTATCATGTATTACTATTATAGATCCATAAACTCCCACACTATATCTATATTAATCATATTGATAAAGAATTACTTAATGAATAGGTCATTAAAGGACTACCAGGTGAGACCCTAACATCTTCCAATATGCCCCATGAGGCCCCACCAACACATAGTGAGTCCCTATATCATGAACACTTCCAATTTCACCTTATGGTCTATAGGTGTTTCAATAAGTTCAAATCCACCCTCAATGATGTCTATCCAGTCCTTAATATCCTATGATCCGTTGATATCCTAAAAGGCTGGTGGATGATCAATCAGGAAGTTTTTGGCATAGTCGACCATGGAACTCAGTGCCCCTCTGCCCTAGGTTGGAACTAGAGGAAGAATTCCTAGATGAGATGGTCTCACTGATTATACCATAGGAGTAGGTTCAGGAGCTTGCACTGGTGCAACCTCTTGGGAAGTAGGTGGCGGAATAGGGGCATCTTCCCTAGTGGGAGTACCCCAACCCATGTTAGCTAGTGGTCTCATTATACTTATACAAAGATACATATTCTCTAACATGTAGGGAAAAATTTAGGATATTTAAGACATATCCTAATTAGTCTAAGGGACCACACAAAGGTTTCCCTAGGATTATACCAATAACCCAAGGTATAACTCAACCAACATTAAATAAGTCCTTATCCTAGCATGTTATTCATAAAAATATATATAAAAACAAAAAAACATACTTAAGTTATACTAATTATTAACAATATAGATATATCACAATAGAAAAGAAAATAGATATATCACAGACTTAGGGAATACAAGTCAATCCAAAACATATAACACAAATTAAGGAATTAAATTATGAACTAGTATGCGACATAATAATAGGTATATATATGGAATATGATCTTATGTGACTAGTCATGATGTATGAAAACACTCTAAATCTCATAATAATAGTAACAACAATCCTTTAAATCTTAACTTGTAGGTTTGTTACACATGATCTGGCCATGCAAATGGAAAATCTCCCACTTGAGTCCCACACAACTATCTCCTTACTACTATAACCCAAGTTAGTCCAAAAGAAAATAATAAATTATTCTCTGATACCATTTTTTAATGCCTCAACCTGAACCAATGATTCTGATCCAAAGAGTCACATAACCTCATGCAAGCCTCCTCGTATGCAAGAGGATACCTACTGTCAGTGAGGGTCTGGATACTATTAGTGGGGAGACTATAAACTCATTATCATTTCATAAACATACAAAACAAATACATAAAAATATAATAAAATGTAACAATTATAGTATCATGTGGAAAACTAAATATCAAAAGGCACACATGTCATATAGATAAATATATGGGTGCCCAAAGTGGAAATCCAAACCAGAGTATAAATACAAGTAGGTAATAAGTAAATAAAACTATGGTAATACTATGGAGTCTATCATGAACTACTACCAACTCCATGCTTCACAAATCAGTCATCTTCTACGAGCCCTTTTCCCTTTCTTAGATCCCTATACATGAAGTCTGCACACACATCAAAATTCCCATGCAGGGCATGAGTAATAAAACTCAGTAGGAAACTACCAATGAATCCTTAACAAGTGTACATAGGTATATAATTTTTATTCCATGATAATAATAAATGAAAAATAGGAATAAAAAACATACAACCATGTACCTAGCGGTCATGTGCTAACTAAGCCACCACAGACTCCTAGTCGTACCTGCTTTAGACCCATGTCATAAGGATAATCCTGGTATGTCAAAAGTGAACAAGAAAAAGACAAAAGGCTCATAATAACATCTCTTAGTGGTCTCAAGGCATAGATTTGGGTCAGTCCTCTAGAATTTCATATCCCAACTCCATCATGGATCATGCCTATAGGATTTCGTACCCCTCTATGCCTTGGTCCAGGCCTCCGAGCTGTCATGCATAAAGGATGTATAGATATAGTTCTAGTTTATCATGAAAGAATTTTAGAATAGAGACTTAAGAGAATTTCAAGTCAAGAATATTTTTCTATAATCACATAACTTAAGGTGTCCGTCAATGGAAACAATTTTGAGGTATCTCAAAGGAAGGAAACACCAATTCACTAAATCTATCTTCGATTGAAGAACAAATTATAAATTCATTATTGATTCTAGAATAGAGCCTTCATTCTAGACAATGATCATTGATTAATTATGTATCTATCAATGAAAACTAGATTTAGTATGAGAATCAAGAAGAAGATATCATGATGATAATTCTAAATATGCTTACCTAGAAATGTCACCATTCTTGAATAATTAAGCTCGTGTCAAAGAGACATCATTGACATGTCTAAATCTTCACCAATCTAATAAGTGATCATCAATGAATTAAAGTTTCATAATCAATCTACTATGAATAAGAGGTCTATAATGATTATTTAAGAACACATACCCATTAAATTTCAATTTTCATTGGTAGATATTGATCCATTCAATGATTTTTTAAGAACATTATATCTATCACCGATCTAGGAATAAAGGGAGAAAACGTCATTGGATCTTCATGGAAAGCAAAGATCTGATATAAATACTTGTATATATCACAAAGAAGAAGAATGAATTTGAGTAGATATAAGGAGATATTACCTTTCTAGTGTTACCAGATCATTACAATGATGAAAGAGTAGGGGAAGATGAATGTAAGAGTTAAAGAGGGAAGAGGTAATGTCTCAGATTCGAATTAGGTGCCTTGGGGTTAGAATTATGGTATTACATGATAGTCAAACTATGTGGAATTAAATCCCATGTGGTAAACTTAATAAACTCCCAATATAAGCACAACGGGTGGATAGTGTCACCACTGGATGGAAGGTTCTTGGTTGGTGGATTAATATAAAATATTTTATGGGTTCAATAGAAAAATTTAGACCCATTAGAACCCCATCGTCTAGCTGGTGGATGTTTTTCATCCACAATAAGGCCATGCCCTCCTCAATAGTTCCACATTTAGTTCCCAGACCCTTATTCACTAAAAATAATCCTCTTCACAACCTATATAAGAGAAGAAAAATAAGAGAAATAATAAATTTATAATCTTGAAATTTCTTATACATTGTAATAAAATGAGTTTGTTACAAAAATACCAACCCAGAAGGCTTAAGGTGTAATCCAAAGGTGGGTTTTTGAAGAAAATTTCTAACTATTAAGTAAGAATTTTAATTTTAATTCTTCTTAAAAATATTTAAAATATTATTAAAAAATGATGATATATAAAAACATAATAATATATTCTATAATTAGAAGAAATTATGATGATGTTACAACCTATTTTTAACTCCCATTCCATCAAATATGGAATGAAAACATTGTTTGTGTGTAGGTGTAGACTACCACCTCCATGAAGCGATGTGTTTTTTTACGTCACTAATTCTCATGGATATTTATAATGATTGATTTAATGTATATATATCATGACATAATTATAATTCTATAAATATAAGATATCATCTATCTTCATACCATTCCAATTTTTAAAAACAGAATCATCACATATGCATATATACATACTATCATCTCCATGTAGCGATGTACTTCATTTAAAAAAAACCCACCTCTAATGGAAGGTAATGGGGATGTATTTAATGTAGTAATTTTATGTTTATAACATTAAAATGATCCTGGAAATAATATATATATATATATATATATTATTTTATATTTAATGAAAAGTAAAAACACCACTCACGTGTACGTGTAGACTATAACCTCCCGAGTTGATGTATTTTGTTTTTCACAAATAATTTTCATGGATGACTATAAAATTGAATTATATATATAAAAACTATAATTATTTCAAGATTATTATTCTAGATATGAAGGAACACTTACCTCTTTGACCACAATCAACATACTAAATACATTTTTCAATTATGAACTGAATATGCTCAAAATATCAGACGTAGACTTAACCGATTATGTGATTAAATATGTGACTAAAATAAATTAAATAAATGAAATAAATGGTTTAATGATAAGAGAATAAACCTATAAAATGTTCTCAAACAATTAAATAATTAATATAATTTTATTATATAGGAGTTAAAGGACATACATAACAAGTCAGGACTTGAGGTAAGGGGTTTCTAAACACAATTTCCATTCATTGGGTTATATTTATACTACATTGACTATATTATGAAATGATTATGTGTTGGATTAAATATTATTATATTATTTTGTATTTAAACTTATTTTATGTGTTTTTTAAAATTGTTACACATAATCACCTCAATGGTTAATTCTCACTTCAGTGATATGATATTTGTAAGGATCATTCGACTCAATATTTTTTTGTTGAGAGATGTTTGATGTTACAAAACTATTTATGTTTATGAGGTGAATATAATAAATATTTTACATGTTATATCATAGATAATTACTAATTCATGGTATTTAAAGTTACAATTCAAATTATTTATCCAAGGGGATTTGAATTGAAAGTTACCAAGTGGTAAGGGCTTACCATCTCAAATTGTATTCTTTGGGAAATATGTTATGTTATAAACCTATATTATTTTATAAGGTGCATTCAATTACACTTTGATATATTTTATTATGAATATAATTAGGTTCATGTTATTTAATGTTTCATTTGAATTTATTTCTTTCATGTGGGTTATGATTCATAAGTTAACATAGCGGTGAGGATTTATGTTACAATATCATTTATTTTTGAGATTGTATATGTTAAATTTCCATTGATGGAAATTATATAAATCATATCATTTAAAACCCATATATTTTATTCTATTATGTTTATTCCTAGATTTTTTATGCAGTAGTACCATTTTATTTTCTTTGGTCTATGAGCTTTTTATTCATTGTTTATGATCTTCAAAATTATTTTATAGAAGTTTTTACCTATACTTGAAATTTTTTAATAAAGAAATTTTCACTACCTTTTAGTTTATTTAAAAAAGTTTAAAATGAATCTTTTTTAAAAAAATTGAAAAAATTAAATTTTTACTTTTTTAAAAAGTGTTTAAAGAATTTTTTTCATTTAATGTATATGTCATGAATGGATTTTCCAATCGTCACGACCATTCATTGATTTGAAGATTACTTTACATGTTTCCATGGTTATTTTCAAAGAAAAGGGTTTTCTCAATATTATAGGAAATTTTAGTTAAAATGTTATTAAAGGAAAAGGATATTTTATTATGTTTTCAAAGAAAATTTTGAAATATATTTAAAGGGTATTTTTCATCTACGTAAAAATCCTTTAATGATTCATATTCTTTATTAGGGATACAATCTTATGATACCATTCACTTCTTTTCACTGAATGTTTTATAATGATGTTTTAAATAGATTTTAGAGAAATCAGTTTCTTTTTCAAGGGTAAATCAAGCTATGACAGTTTTTATGAAATACAAACATCCTTGTGTTTTGTTTCATGATATAGTACATGAATATTATTTATGAAAGTGAGATTAGGTAGTAAACCCAAATACTTAAGGGACATTGTCCGATATGTGATGGGTGGGTCTATTATAGTCCTCCAATGAATTGGGTAATGAGATATAGTTATCTAAATGGAAGTTACTATTAATAGATGAAAAAGTTATGTTACTCCTAAGAGACAACAATGTTAACTAATTATAAGTTACTCCTAAGATACCATCGAGTTTACTAGTTATAGGTTTCTCCTAAGAGATTTGAGAGTTATCTAGTTAAGTGATTCCATGATGAATGTTTGATGTTCCAAGATGCCTACACAATTTTCAATGCTTGTTATGAGTTATAATGGATCCATTTCTCAAGGATTATTTTCACATGGCTCATGATTTCTATCTTATATGACTCATGTATTATATTAAAGCCTTTTTCCGTGTCACATTCTTACTGATCCAGGTTTTTATGAGTATGAATTATATTATGCAATTATCATTCACCTTAAATATGTTCTAAAAAACTTATACCAATCTTATGATCACTGAAGATATTAAATTGTTAATGCATATGTTTACCTTTACTGATCATTTGAGCTCACCCTTCTTATGTTTCTTTTCCCCATGTTATAAAGAAATATGTTAAGCAAGATATGTATAGAAGGGTTTCATGAGTGTGATGATGAAGAAATAACGTGGAATTATAAAATATAGGTATAGTGGAAAAAATTATCATCTAAAGACATGAGTAATGTTATATATGAGTTTGTCCTAATTCTCTAAAACTCTAAACCTAAAAGGTCGCTAGGTATGTAAGTTATTAAATATTTTTGTTTGATGTTGTATGTTTTGGATGGCTAAAATTGGGTCATGTATATAGGTATCAATTCCAAAAATGTAAATATTATTTTTTTACCATCATATCCAAGAGTGAAGGTTCAGGGCTGTAATATAACCTCTCACTAAACTCTTTTTCATATGTCATACTATATCAAAATATGAGTTTATTCAAAACTATGTCTTTTTTATTTTAATTATTATCTTACTATTTTCAATAACATAAGTAATATTTAAAAGTAAACCTAAAATATTAGTTTAATTATAAACCAATGTATTTATAAAACTCAAATATCTTCTAAATTTTCATTCTTTTAAAATCTTATGAAAAACATCGCTTGCTGTGGAAGTTTTACGCTACTTAAGTAAATGATGAAAATTTCATAAACTCGTATGTTTAATTTATATTATTAAAAACTAATTAAATGGTTTAATATAACATTAATATTCATGTAATTTTATTATTATGATCATGTAATGGTAAAATATCCATCATAAAAATGAAATTTAAAGTAAACAATCATAGACATTTTTAACCATAAAAAATAGGCTTATTGAGAAAGATTCTCTGAATGGTGACTATTTCATAACCTATTAAACTAATTTTATTATAGAATGATATAGACACACCAATTTGAAAAATATGAAGCTTATGTAACCATTTTACAAAGACCTTTTACCATTATAAATATACCAAATCTGTTTTTGGTGATTATAGAATAAATGTCCTCAAAACGAATGATGTGAACAATATCAAATTAACAAATGAATGAAATATGATAATAAATAAAATAAAAGGAATAATTATAAGGAAATTATAATTAAAAATATTATAAATCAAGTAAATAATTAATAAAAATTTATTATTCAGGAGGGTATAGGATGTACGAGGTGAATTAGGACTCGATGCATGAGGTTTTTCTTTAAAACCTTTACTTTAAAAGTTTTGAATTATTTTTTAAAATATTTCTATTCCATGTTCATATTATTTATTTTGTGTTATAATTTTTTTCTCTATATATCAATGATTTATTAATTTTATTTTTTTATAATCCTTTATTTTTTTTACAAAAGAATGAAAGAAATCACTTTTCATATTTTCCGCATGAGTCATTTTATATTATTTAGAAAAGTGTAGAAGGAATATCTTTTTAAATGATTTATACATGAATTAATTTTCCTAAAATGTAACATCCTCGGTAAATAAAGAATAATACAATTTTCATATTTATTAATATTTGTGAATTAAATATTAATTTTACTTTAAAGGGGTTTCTATGTTCGATAGCGTACCTGATACGCAACAACGAGTTTCCTTGAAATCTTACATTGCACACTAATAATATAATATTATTTTAAATGGTAGTTAACTCCTAGCCTTTGTATTGGCTGGAATGAACAAAACTAACTAAAATATTATTATACATGTTTTTTAAATGTATTTACATTTATCCAATAAAATTTAGAGGCTTAAAATGTGAATGAATCTAATTTTAAGCATAATTTACATTAAAAGGTCGATTTACCACCTTTTAATGGAGAAACCTATTTAAATATAGTTTTGTTCACTTTAATACATTCTACTTGACCAAATAAAATCCTTATTTCGAATGGGGACATCAAAATTTACTTTGTGTAAATTTTTGAAATTTTTCCGATAAAGTTCATTTTTTAATGAATAGTGAAAATATTGTATTTTAATTCAAAACTGCGTTTTAATATAATATATTTATATAGTTAGATTATATTTTTAATTGGTTTTAAAGTGTTATTAAAATATATTTTTAAAATTTAATCCAATTTTGGTCATTGGAATTAATTTCACTTTGAAATTGGACACAAACAAGTATCAATCTTTTGATAGTTATTGTTTCTTAAAAACACGCTATTTGTTTTGATAAAGAAAATTAATTTTAAAATTAATTAATTAGACTTCTATGTTTTTAATTTGGAAAAATAGAAATCATTTTTGAATTCAGAATATCAAATATATCTTAGGCTGAATTTTTGATATTTTTCTGAAAAACTTCAATTTTTGATGAATAGTGAAACTACTTAGTAGTAGTTAAAAAAATCGACTTTTTCATTTAAATGAAATTTTACCGCTTATGTGAATTGAATTTCGAAAATAAGACATACATGGTTGTTATCAAGAAGTAAAATATGGTTCAATAAGATGAAAATATTTTTTGGTGAATAGTAACTTTTGACTTTTATTTATCGCGGTTAAAGGTAAATATGGTAATTCAAGGTTAAAAGAATATTGTAATAATTCAAAAATTACCTTAACACATGTACTATGCTTATTGGATGATTAATGTCCGACCATGGGCATCTTTGGGTATATTTTGGGACCCCATGGAGCCACTTATGAAAGATAATGACACTTTAGATTAATTAATTTAATGTAAAGGAAAAAATGACATAAACAAAAATCTTTTAGTAAATTAATTTTTATATGGTGTTATATAAATTATATTTTTGACTATAAATATTAATTGGAAAGATAAAAATATTTCTTACATCATGGTATTTTTTTTGTAATTTTTAGACATCAAATAAATTAAATTATTTACGACACAATAATGATGCAGTGTTTACCTCATTAATAAATGATTTAAATAAATAAGATTATACTGATTAAAATATTATCCAAAACATGTCCAATTCTGATTGGATGATTTTATTTCGAATATGAGTCATCTTAGCTTTTACTTTAATTATTTTTTGACTTTTAGAAACTGAATATCATTATATAATAAAATAATATTATCACACTTTCCTAAAGAGCCCCTCCTCCCCCTTATAAAAGGAGACCATTTCTAACCAATTACTCACACCTCTAAAGCCTTTTGGCTCATCCAAAATCTTCTCAATTAAGCTCCATACATCCCTATCTTCTACCTATAAGCCTTACCTTAGGTAGAAGGCACTTCAAGGAGTCCGTTGGTTCAAACCAAAGGGAGTTACCCAAATTAAAGGTAACAATTTCTCTTAAATTGTTTTCTTTTATTTTACTTCTCCAACCCCTAAAATCTTTTTATTCCTTTCTTTTGTAACAAAACCAATATCCTCAATATACTAGGATGTTATTATGAGAATTATTCTAACTACAATTACACACACATCCATCTAATGTCTGAAGAACATAATGTTTCTGTGGATGACAAACTAACGCCTCATGAAACGATGATTGTTCAAATATCTCCAACCACCTCTCATGGTGGCCATTATGATGACACTGTATTTATATATGATATATATTATTTTTTTGTTTTCTTTATGCTTCTGTAATTTCCATTTATAGAATACCTTTATGGTTTCCATTATGGGTAAACGCGATAATTTCATTTGAGGGAGTGCGGACTGCCGCCCCCTCAAAGTGATATGACTCGTTCATACCATATGTGGTACATATAAAGGATATATTTAATGATATTATATATGATACAATACTGGAATTATAATACTACTATGTATCATTATGTTTTAATTCCATTAAATATGAAATAGAAATGGAAGTAGCGTTCATGCGTACGTACGACTTACCGTCTCCATGAACGGTGCATTTCATTTTTTACCTCTAAATGTTATGTACTATTATAAATACATGTATATACTGGATATATATGATATATATGATATCCAAATCATGAATATAATTCTGGATATAATGAACCTTTTACCACATGAACAACATGTGATTATAAGAAGTCCATTTTTGACTCAAGTACCAAATATCGACAAAACAGACATTATTAACTTAAATGATTACATAATTTTTATAACATGATAATAAGTGATATAAAAGGAATAATAAACTTGAAAAAGGTTCTTAAGCAAGTAGAAATTAACTTTAGTTTATTATTCATGAGATTAAATAATGATCGAGTCAAGTCGAACACGAGGTAAGGGACTTCGTCTCAATCTCCTTTCATTAAGGCATATTTTGTTTTAATACATGAATTTCTTTTATAGACTGTATAAACAACCTTGAATTTTCAAAAGGAATATTTTTCTACGAAGAGTTTTACTAAATGACAAAAGTAATTTTCCTTTTAACGTAAACGGTGACAACGACCTTTTCCACCGCCACGAGTATTATTTGATCTTTGGCTTCCTCAACAAGCTGTAATGTTTTTAAAAGAAAATAAATACCATATAATCTTTTACATATTTTGGTATTGAAAATGGTTTTGATAAAGGATTATTTTATGTCAATATATTTAAATGATATTTTTTGATTGAAATGTGGAAATTTTATCATTCCTTTATATTGGTTTTATGTGTTATGATTTTATAATGGTACTTGAACATTTGACGGGTGGTTACGTGATAAACTAAATGACGGGTGGTGCCGTGAATACCAGGATGGGTGGTTACGTTATAACCTCCAATGCATTGGGTATGGAAGTTTTCCGTATGGATATTCCATTTAGTGATATGTGTGGAAGTCGACCGTATGATTATTCCATTTAAGTATGTTTATGTCCCAAGTTACCTTTATATGTTATGTATATGGGTTTTATGGTAATATTTTGGTTACAAAAGGGTAAGTAATGATCTTTCATTTAGTGAAGAGTATTTACTACTTCATAAAGGTGAAAAGTATTACTTATGTTAAAGTATTCATGGTTTACTTGTTGTTTTGAAAAACTAATAGTTTTCCTTCTTTGTGTATCCCTTACTGAGCTTTTTATGCTCATCCCATGTTTTTGAAATGTTTTTTATAGGACATAATGTGGATTAGGGTCAAGGATGGGATCAAGGAAAATTCATGATGTCTTAAACATGGAAATAGACATGACTCTTTTTTTCAAGAGCTTTTATTTTACGAAAAAATGGATACTGGGTAGAAGTGTCTACTTTGTAATCTTTTGAGATGTAATAGTTATGTTCTAATTATCTAAAACTCTAAAACTGAAAAGATCCTCAATGCGAATTATTAACTTAATTCAATATTATGTATGTTTTAAGGCCGGGTCCTTATATAAAATCATCTTCAATTTTCATTACTAATATTCCTTTATAAGTTTTCATGGTTTTCAACAATAATTTTTATTCTAATTGTTTTATAAATTATTTCTTTTTAAATAATGATTATTAAAAATATAAGTGAAATAAATTCTTTCAAAATATAATGTTTTAATCTAAAAGTATTTATATTATTTTTTATATATAATAATATTATAAGAACATTCTTTTTATATGTTTTCCTTTATATAATCTTATTTTATGGGTTTGTTTAAAATTTAAAGTTTATGGATTGAAAGAAAATTTAAATGAGTTTTATGATGAAAAATGAAATATTTTAAATGTTTTGTAAAATTATAGTACTTTTTTATTAAATATTATGATGTATGATCCTGAGATATAGCACTTAAATTCATTAGGTAATGATTCAGTCTTCAAAGATGATATTTTGGAAGTAACTAAATAGGTTATTCTATTTAAAGAGTGATTTGAAAGGATGATGAATATAATGTCCCAACATGTATTCCTGGTATTTATATTATTTATTATGTTATTAAATGGTGATTTTTGGATTTCATGAAACAAGAAGTTTATTTTTTAAGAAAAGGTAAGTTTTTGATATTTTCAAAGTTAAAGGTTTGTATTTGAAGGAAAGTCATGATCTTTTAAAATCTATATAATTTTTCATTCTTTATCAAGAAAATTTCTAAATAATTTCATTTAATTATGATTGATTATGGGTTTTTATGGAATTGTTTAAGAAAATAATTCTATTTTAGGTTTAAAAGTAAGTTTATGATCTTTTACATGTTCAAAGTTATTTGTTTTAAGGTAGAATTTTTAAGGATTTTCACATGTTTCAATGGACTAATGGGTTTTCTATTTCCTTTACACCCATTACTTATTTTTATACTCATCCCATATTTCCAAATTATTTTCAAAGGGATTAAGGATGAGTAGAAAAGATTATGTGTTCTAGATTTGAATATAAGATTTTATCCTTGAATAATTCATGTGTATCATTTAAAGATTTTGTCTTAGTGGAAAAAATAATCATTTGGTAGGAAAAGTATGAGTTTTGTTATGTAAGGTATTTTTCTAATTCTATAAAACTATAAACCTAAGAATAATTGGGAATAAAAGTAATGAAATTTTTTCTATAAATAATGTAAATATATAATGGTTAAATTCAGGTCTTTACATTGAATATGTAAAGTTCATTTGATAAATAGATTCTTGTATTCACTTATTTAAACTTAAATAACTTGTGAATACCATGAGATAAAAATTCAACTCAAATTATTCTAAAATAAAATAAACCATAATTTTTTATGATCATTCACAATTATTTTTTCTCCATCCCACTAACATGGGGCCAATATCATCTGAAACTATTATTTTTTAGAATTAGTATAACTTATGAATACACATTTTGTACAACACTCCTGGCCTATATCTTGATATAAATGATTCCAAATAATAGATCAATATTTGTATCTAGAAGCACATCACGAACCTTAAATAGATAAGGATAATTTATAAAAACAACAATCTTCCTATAAACTTTCACTATTTTATATAATAACTTTATCAAATTATATCTCATGAAGAAGAATATACACTTTGTGTCACCATATGTTCATTATTTATTTATTTTTTCTTTGATTATATTGGATGAACCCATATTACTCTACCATGACTAATGATTTATTTGATTCACTTCCATACAAGTTAAAAGAAAAAATATATCTTATTCCCATACTCATAAGTGACAAATTATGTCTTGATCATTCAATCAATGGCATACCATTAATGAAACACTTGACACAAGGCACCTCACCAAAAATATAAATTATCATGGTTTTCATCATGTATTAAAGTACATATTAATTCTATACATTAATAATGATCTCATGTCAAGAGAATGATACACATGCACATAGATAGGGACATTCAATGACACCTATAACATGTGGTGTTCCTATTAACCGACCAGTCCTCATAATATATTATATTTGAGAAAACCAAGTATAAAATTCATGAGAAAAAGTCTCAATGATTACGAGTCCCCAAATTATGATAGTCATAAACCATTTGTGTCCCATCAAATTTACGTATCTAGATAATAATAATTGATTTAAGATCATTTTCATAGCATTTATAGACTCTCATTATAGTTATAGATTGATATAAACTTTTTATATGACATATAATATAATGAAATTTCCATATATATTATATTTATAAGCAATAAAACTATCATGGAAATATAAATACATGCATATATATATATATACACACACACATTAAACTTTATATGTGACATGGTAATAGAAAATTACAAGATTGTGTTGGGTCTAGGTAACCCATACTCAAAACATTATATAAGTGGAATCTATATAATTAGGATTTTTCAATTTAAATAATTCATTTTATTACAATATTTCCATTTATAATTTAAAATACATTAGATATGTCTCTCAATGGGGAATTATTTGATACCAGTTAATACACTCATGTTTTACATTTAACTATAAAAAATGGATTATCCATGTATGTTTATTTCATTAAAATAATTAAAATAATTATTGTTATTATATATTATTATTATAATCAAGCAAAATTTTATAGATATACATTTTTAAAATAAAATATTATATTCTAAAAATCAACTAATGATGTCAAAACATGATGAAATCCATTTTTTTACTAAAAAATCATCTTAAAACAAAGAAGGGTCAATTAAATTCTCAAAATAATCAGTTAATTTAAGAAACTAATTTTATAAAATATAAAAAATTATGTAAAAATAAAATCATATAAGTTCTATTTTTTTTGAAAGATCCATTAAAAAGTTTTCTCAATCTATTCACCCACCTCTCATTTTTCATCACATAAATTAATAGAGATTTTAATTTTTTTAATAAAATGTAAGATAATATGTGATTAAAATGTTGTAACCATAATAATGAAATAAAATTTTAATAAATACTTCAAAATCCCCCAACACATATGAGGTATCATTGTTATGTTTGATCCTCAAAAAAAATATGAGAGGTTACAATTTTTTTTATATTATTTATTTTGAATATGATATGATAGAAATATAAAATAGAGAAAAACTATGAAATGATGATGTTCACCACATTGTAATTTGTGCCGAAGTAAATTATGTTATAGTAGAGTCCACTAAAAGGTTCTAAAGGGAACAATTATTGTCCAATGGAAACAAAAAAAGTCACAAAAACCTATTTACTAGAAGTTATATCTATTCAATTGAATTGAAAAAAATATAAATGAAGAATATAAATTTTATCTATTATATATGGATCCTTATTTTTATTTACCATGGTTGATGAATAACATTAATCAGTTACCAAAGGAATATTTATTCATAAGGTATCCAAGGGTTTTTATGAATCTATCAACTCTTGGGAAGGATTTATTTAAAGCCATGATCTAATAGAATCTTTGGTTAAAGGCTTAGAAAAAGATTAAGTTTCAAGTTTAAAAGGGTTTCATAGATTAAATTTCTTTCACCTTATAAAATAATTTCACAATTATTTAACCTCTTTATATATCCATCCAAGTAAAATCATTATATATCAAATATTTGTGAATTTTTTTGGTCATTGATGAAACATTTCACAAGTTAAAACTCTTTATAACACTCAACCCATAATTATTTAATGTTTAAATAATTGATTTGGACATTAAAAATCCTATTAATATCATCATATGATATTTTAAATTGATTATGATATCTTATAGTGTGAGAAATAACAAGAAATAAAAACCACACGCATTATCAAATAACCCACGAACTATCATGCACTAAACCATGACATATTAACCATCACTATGATGTAGTTTACAGCAACAAAACCAAAACAAGGTTAATAAAACCATGTTATGATTTTATCTTTAGTGTATATTTATATCAATCTCTCACTTATACCAAATAATCATAGATTTTATACACTTTAACCTCATGATACATTATATGAAATAACTTGTAAAACCATATTCTAAACTCCTTTTAAATATTATATAAAACTTCTTTTAGATAGTATATAAAACTACTTTTAGATAGGTTATGCTTCATTTTTAGTATATGTAACATCACATGCAACAAATTTTGAAAATCCATCTAAAACTCCTTTTTGATATCATTTAAAATAATTTTGGAGTAGACTAAAAGTTTTTATAAATGTTATATAAAAAAACTTAATCCTTATTCACACAACCACAAATTATAACCCCATAGACCTTAGTAGCATTAAAATTTTTTATAAATTCCTTAATAAATAATTGTAAACTGATAATATCCTTTTGAAAAACATCAATGTTATTTAATAAAAAAAGGATTTGGAATGATCTTCATCAAATGCATGTATCCCCATATATGTTTCTACCATTTGTATCATATACTCTATTCAAAAACATATAATCACTTTATATAATATATCAAGTGACCATGAGACAAAAAATATGTCAATATTGTATAGTACACTCATAAATTCTCAATTCTATGCGTATAGAGTAAATATACAAATGAATACATCCCATTTCATTCACCTAGATGGATGAACACATCACATGACCCTTACCTAAATAGATAATCACATAAAATAACACTTACCTAGGTATGGATATAAAATTCCTCAGACCATCTCAATCGAGGGTCTATATGTTACGTGACACCCCACTTTTTGCTTATTTTATATATAAGTTACTATTTATGTAATTTGATAAGATATTTAAAATTTTCAAAATTATATTGAGTTTCATGGTTAAGTGCATGGTCTTTAAGACTGTGCATACTAAACAAGCATGATAATTTTTATAGGCACTGGATTTGTATGGTTTGACATGCAATCTGACTCACCAGGTGTATTAATCATGCCTTCCTTAAATATCAACTTGAAACTTTGTTTTTCATGTTCTGAATTCCCAATAATCTTCATAATATATGTGTGGATTGTTATAATGATGCTATTGAATATTTATTTTGGCTATATAATTTATAAAATATGTTTTAAATATTTTAGTTTTTGATTTTATGAAAGGCATGGGTAAATTACATATTATATATTTTTTATTAGATTATTTTTATGTGTCATTGAAAATAATATGTTAAGATAAATTATTTTTAATACCTTGAGATTATATGATATATTTTTTTAAATAAATTTAATTTATTTGATATCTTGTAATACACGCAACACCAAGTTTAAACGAACCACGATATACTATTGAAATATTATTATTTAATGTGATAGTTATCACATAGTCATTGGATTTAAGAGTATGAATAAGAATAACTTTTTTTTAAAAAATTTATGGTTTATACATGTATAAAATTAATTAATTAATTATCAAGTGAAAAATAATACTCATTTGAAAGTAAAAGAGATTTTCTTGTAAAAAAACTGTTTTTATGCGCGCAATGTGTTTTTATCTTAATAAATTAAATTAATCACTATTTAAGAATAATTTTAATGAAATTAATTTATTATATATTCAATAAAATGTTTTAAAATTCATATAATATTTTTTATAGGTATGATATAAGAGTATATATCCAGTTTTATGCTTAAAAATGTTTTTATCTAAAAAATGGTTTTCATCACATTTTGTGCACTTATTTTAAATTTAATGTTTGACACTTATAGAAATTAAATATTAAAAAATGGATTCTGTATTTTTAATCAAAAGAATTAAATTTGGTAAATATTTCCATTTTATTTTTGGTCAATATGAATAGTAACTATATTAAATTTTTGTCACATCGGTAAGGGTAAAACGGGTAAAACAGAGATAAAACTTTGAGATAAGGCTTTAAAATTTATCTAATAATTTCTTTTATCCTATTTAATGGGTTTAGTACAACAATTTCCATCTAAGTCTCTAATATATGATCAATTTGTTCTATTTTTCTTTTATTATGACCTTTATATTAATTTATGAAAAGAATAAATACAAAATGTCACTCTCTTGAATTTAATAACTTTAAGTTTATATTATAAGGATAAAAAGAGAATAATTTCAGTTTTAAATATTTATTTTAAATAATAATTTTTTTATCATGGAAATTTATTTCTAATACTTAGTGATTGAATAATTTCTTTAAATGCTTACAAAACGTCGACACCATATTTATTCAAATAAATGATTTTAAAAATATTAAAAGTATTAGAATTTGGGTGAATTATGTGACTCTAAAAACTCATTTCCCATATAATAATAATATTACGGTTTTATTTTATTTATTTTTCATGTTATCTAAACAATAACTACATATTAAACACAAAGTCATTTTATTTAATTAAACACCGATGTGTTTACATTACAGTAAGATCAAAGGAACACCAGTCTACCCAAAAATACCCATTAAAAGAACTATTAGAATTAAAGGGAGACCACCCAAAACAACAAAAACCGCAAGAAGATAATATGGGTCTTTCAGATCCGTCACAAAAAACATTAGTATGGGTAGAGCCACTACAACAGCACTGAGCATCAGTAGAATGATGTGCACCATCTTCTTCAATTATCTTGAATTTGGGACACTCTAATATATGGTTTTATAAGGAATCAACTCAACCATTTCCCCTTGGGTGATTGTTGAGTTCTAACATCTATAATTATAGCCGTTGGTATTTTTGGTAGATTAATTAAAAGTATCTAAGTATAATTTAGTTTTCCAAAATATTTATGTTATGTATTGAGATTAAAATATAACCTATTATTATAAACTTTAAAAAGACAATGGTTTAATATTTTGAGCTACACTTAGTGTGATTTTAAAATTAGGTGAATATTTCAAACTTTCAAATATTTCAAATATCTTGTAAATGTTTTCATTCTTAATGATTAAACAAGGTTTTAACTAAACTATGTATTTGATTTTTATAGTACTAGTATAAAGTTTTCATTATGATGTATTAAATTTTTAATTTATAACTTTTTGTTATAAAACTTTATTGTTTATAAAACTAGGGAAAAAATTGGTTTGAAAAACACCTATATATGTGTATGGAAACATAGTATTATAGATAAAAAAAAATATACCCACAATGGCCAGCCCTCTAGCCAGGCCAAAGGAGGTAGAATGCACTAGGCGGCCGAGCCTAGCCTTCATCCTCAACATAGGCCGGCCTGTGGGCATGTGTGTGTGCACGCTTGAAGCATGCACAGAGGAACCTAGGTTGCGTGCCACTGTGTGGGGCGGCACGACGGCAGGGGTGGGTGCAGAGTGCACCCAAAGAACAATGGTATGGGGAGGTACCAGGAGGGGGTGAGGAGTAATATGAGACTATGCTCAGAGATCCAGGCTTATAAAGAAGCTGCGGGACTCCCTCCATTTCGATGTGGGACAAGGAAAATCGGCCAAGATCGAATCCAGGCCATTGGATCATGCCACGCATGATCTGATCCATTGGATCAGTCCAGCTATCGAACCTCAGCGGTCGTGGTATATCTCCAAGTTTTTTGTATGCCGTCTGATCCATCGCAGATCTAATAACGACCGTCCATATCTTTTTAAAACTCCAGATTGCACTGTAGCTGTTGGATCGAGTCACGATCTAATCTGGACCATTTATCGCTTTTTATTTCACTACGTCGTGCTGTAGTCTTCCGATATTCCCTCGGTTAATCCTAACCATCCATTTATTTTCCGGATTCTTCCTCCCTGTGGCATCTTCTTCTTCCTCCACATGCACTGTACCAGTGATCTATTCTACTCCCACTATCACTGTTTTTCCACACCTATGACCAATTGGTCCTCCTTGATCACATCTTTCACAAGGCCAAACCCTCTTCAATTTTTTTAAGCCAAGAAGGATTCAGATTTCCATACAACTGGATATATATTATTTTATATAATTTGTATTATATAGTTTATAAATATACCTCTCATTTGAACTCTAACCTCTCGGTCCTTCCTCTTCTTAAGCTTCATTCGATCCATTCTCAAGCCTCTACTCATCCTCAAACCAGGTAAGGGAATTATGTTGCCTTGTTGTGTTGAAATTATATATATATATATATATATGTATACTCATATATATATGTATAAATCCTTGAGGTTTTGATGTAAACCCTCATTTTCTCGATTCTAAGACTTATGGATTTTGGGTTTATGTAGTTGAGGGATTATTTTTCTCATGAAAAACTTATATATAAACCTTATATATTCAGTTATATATGTACACACAGACACAAACACATATATATATAACCATACAATTTTAAATAAACCTCTATTAGGTTCGGTTTCAAGACCTCTAAACATTAAGTTTCCAAGTTGTGGTAGAATTTTTAAAACATAAGGAATTATATATATATATATATGGTATACACGGGCATATATAATTATACAGTTTATATAACTCACCATATGGACCGATTTTAAGTCTTTTAACATTGAACTTCAATGATTAATTTATTTTTTTGATAAACAAGTAAGTGTCAATTAACTTTGGTGTAAGGCCCTTATGTATACTCAGTTATACATGTAAGTTATATATTTTTACATAAGAATATATATAAGTTTGTTTAATAAATAAACATTTTAAATTTCACATTATGATTTAAAATTTAGGGACTCTTGTTAATTGACATGTCTAATATATTTAAGTCATGTGGGGATCATTGGATTTTTGGTTTGAAACATTTAATAAATAATGTATTTTCAGTTTTGTGAATATATGTGTATAAATATAAACTTTGATCCTAAATTTTATCTAGAATTTTCCAAGGATTTCCATGAAAGAATAAAACACGTTGTTTTCAAAGTATGAGTGGTTTTTATATACAATTCTTTATATACACCCTTGTGTATAAACAGGTTTACACAACACCAAACCCTAATTTTAGATACTCGAAATATTATACTTTGGATGCGTTTAATATTTATGGATAATTCATGAGTATAATATTTGAGGTTTTCTAATCTTACATACATATGTATGAATCACTTATTTTTATATATATTAATTGGTATTAGTTATGGTTGAGTTTCATGCTTTCTATTTTTAACATTATGTATACCCTTGTGACGTGTTATAAAAAAGCATATCAGTAATAAATGTTTGAGCATCTGTGAGTTTAATACACCACATAAAATATTTTCTTTATCTTTTAATTAATTATGCATCTAGGTGAAATTCCAATATGTATTGATTAATAAAGTTTTATAATTTAAGGTTATCATTGTATGTGAAAAAACATATATTTATTTTAGTACATTAGTTGTCATAACATATTCCATAATCTGCTTATCATACTTACCATTCAATGACATAGTCATACAATTGATAGTATTGTTATTAACAATTATATGAATGATTAAACTTATATATGAAAATACAAAATAATGTAATCAAACTCAAATTTCCTTTTATGGAATAAAAAATTAAATTATTCGAAGTGATATGGGACACTTTGAATAATATGAAATGAGAAATTAAATTATTCAAAGTGGTATGAGACACTTTGAATAATATGAAATGAGAAACCAAGTAATACGTGACACTTGGAATGATAAGTGATTTAATAAATCAAAGTGTTTGAGATACTTTGATTTATAGAAATGAGGAATGCACTGGACTTAGTATGTGACGGGTGGGGCCCTCTATAGCCCCTCGATGTATCGGTAGGTCTCATAAGAAAAACTAGATGTGTAATTAGACAAGGCCTTTCTCGATTATGATTTATGGATTTTGGCTAAGGCCCTAATCATTAGATGTCTTGGATGAGGCCTTGACACAGTCCTGCATATGCACTTTCCTCATTATGGCTATTTAATTAACTAGAAGAATATTCAACTAGTAGAATGTTATTGGTTAAAGAGTTTTTGTTTATGAGAATCTGAAGAAGTAAAAGTAATGGCATATTATTTATGAAATACTCATAAATTTATTAGCCAGTGTATGTTTTATAGTAGTAAAGGATGAAATTGGAGTTATTATTTTAAGCATAAATCTGATCATGCATTACTCTTAGTTATTAAATTTTTACTTTCGTATTCACATGTCATACCTATTAAAGTTAGAATGTCTCTTAATTATTATTATGAATGAACATGATTATAATTGGATCATGTTTCCTTGTAACTCTGTTAGTATTCTTTGAATTGTGCTCTTTTAATTATTATGTTATGATGCATGTGTTACAACATTTCTTAAGAAAATGTTTTATGGAAAATTTTAAAGGAATGTTTTCAAAATGTTATAATTGGTATATTATGTTATTTTAAAACCCCTTACTGATCATCCATATGATCACCCTATGTTTTTAAATAAAAAATTTTAGTTATCAATTTTCAGCTGAATAAGCATGTCAGAAGTAGCTTGTTTCCCAGAACCTGAATCGTAATGATCCTTTGTATGGGACATGATGTGTAAAATATAAATACATGATTTTGTAAAAATTACACATCATGTTTTAAGGCACCAGATCTGGGTATTCTGGGGTCAGTCCATGATAGTTGGTATTAGAGGATTTGGTTTAGATAACTCTGGAAAACCATAACTAAAGAAAGAAAAATTTACTTAAACATTACTAAGTATGATGTTTTCTTAATTTTCAAATGGAAAACGAAAATACCAATCTTTTGTCTCTTCATATTGAGGCCCTAGAAACCATAGTTTCCATAGACATCCATGAAAACTTTGTAAACTATGAACACATTTTAATGACATGAAAACACCTCTACGACGTGTCAAACTCTCCCCATGTACTTCAAATTCACCGAGGAGTGAGTTTGAACTACCTATTTATGATGAAAACCTAATTTCCATCATACGAACGTTGAGGAAAGTATTTAGATGGACTTTTTATATGTTTCACCATAATAGAAGGCATCCAGTCCCTCATGGATTTCCAAGAAGAAACAACAGCGGGTGAACTCCTCGCAACATATATGTGCCAAATCCTATCTTATAGACATTATGGTTAAGTAATGGACTTTGAAATCCTTGAAATTGAGGACTTCCATTCTTTGTATAGACATCAAGTACATACTGATGTCTCTCGGCTTTACACCCCTCATGTCTCACTCTAGAGACACCATAAGTGTACCCATGAGATTGAACCAGACTACTTGGGATGCATTTGGTTCAGGGAGATCGAGTGTTTTGAAATTGCTTTGGGGATTCATGTAACTAGGAACTGAGGAAACCATTAGTCTTGGGTGTTGTGTACTAGTTGTTTTATGAAAATAAATTTTTTTGTTTCTTCTTTATTCTATCTTTTCAGTGTTTGTGTTTCACTGATTGAACTTTCATGACAAAATTTTATTTTTCAGATGGAAGGACAAAACCATATCTTATCTTTTCTCGTTGAGGTACTAGAGGCCATTATGGTCAGAACCTGTGCAGAAGAATACCTTCCCTTCACAAACCTATAAAGGACATGAAAACATCTTTAGCAAGTATCGAACAGTCCAGACATTCCCCACTCTTACCAATGGAATGCCTATATTTACCGCCACATAGCCACTGCTCAACTCGCTGAGTATAGATGAAGGGGAAAGTACCATGAAGGTCTTTTCCTATGCTTCTCTCTATCTCGAAACTTCACAGCCAAGGTAAGGTTTTAAGAGGCTGCCTTGGAAGGGAACCTCTGTGCAGCCTACATGCACCAAATCATGAACTTCAGTTTTTATGACCATGTCTATGACATTGACATACTCAGACAAGAGACAATTCGACGAGTTCTTAGAGAGTTGTTCCATACAGACATCTCTGAACTTTATACCATTCGAGCCTCCCTCTAGAAGCTTGAGTGTTCAATGCATGAGTTTAACCCATACTGTCCAAGGGGTGTCTGGGCCAGGGAAGCAGAATAATTGAACACCAATTTGGGTATTCAGCTAGCCACACCTAAGGATCCTCCACGACGGGGGATGTGGTGAAGAACATTAGAGACTTTCTTTTTAGCACGGTTGTATGAAATGAATTGCGAAGACCCAATTCTTTGTAGGGGAATAATTTGACTCCCCAAAACTTATTTCTCATGTAATAATAATATTATGGTTTTATTTTATTTAATTTCCATGTTATCTGAAAAAAACTTACAAATTAAACACAAAGGAATTTTATTTAATTAAACACTGAAGTGTTTACATTATAGTAAGATAAAAGAAACAATAGTCTACACAAAAATACCTATTAAAATACCTATTATAATTACAGGGAGACCACCCAAAACAAAAAAAACTCCAAGAAGATAATATGGGTCTTTCAGATTCATCACAACAAACATTAGTATGGATAGATCCACTACAACAACACTAAACATTAGTGGAATTATGTTCACCATATTCTTCAATTATATTGAATTTGGGACACTCTAATGTATGGTTTTATAAGGCATCAAATATAATATTACCCCTTAGGTGACCGTTGAGTTCTAATAACTATAATTATAGTCGTTGGTCTTTTTGATGGATTAATTAAAAATATCTAAGTATAATTTAGTTTTCCAAAATATTTAAGTTACGTATTGAAATTATAATATAACCTATTATTATGAACTTTTAAAGGACAATGGTTTAATATTTTGAGCTAAACTTAGTGTAATTTTAAAATGAGGTGAGGATTTTAGACACCTTTCAAATATTTCAAATATCTTGTAAATATTTTCATTATTAATGCTTGAACAAGATTTTAACTAAACTATGTCTTTGATTTTTATAATACAAGTATAAAGTTTTCATTATGATGTATTAAATTTTTAATTTATAACTTTATGTTTTAAAACTTTAGTGTTTATAAAACTAGGGGAAAAATTGGTTTTAAAAACACCTATATATGTGTATGGAAACCTAGTATTATAGTTAAAAAAAAATATACCCACAAGGGCTGGCCCTCTATCTAGGCCGAAGGAGGCAGAACGTGCTAGGAAACTGAGCCTAGCATTTAGCCTTAGCACAGGCTAGCCTGTGGGCATGTGTACGCATACGCTTAATGCATGCACAGAGGAACCTAGGTTGTATGCCACCGTGTGGGGCGGCACGACGACATGGGTGGGAACAGAGCACGCCCGTAGAACACCGGTATGGGGTGGTACTGGGAGGGGGGAGGAGTAATCTGAGCCTGTTATTGGAGCTCCAGTCTTATAAAGAAGCCGTGAGAGCCCCTCTGTTTTGATGTGGGATGAGGAAAATCGGCCAAGATCGAATCTAGACCATTGGATCATGCTGTGCATGATCTCATCTGTTAAATTAGTCTGGCTATCGAACCTCAGCAACCGAGGTATATCTCTAAATTTTTTGTGCACCTTCTGATCCATCGTGGATCTAATTGCGACCATCCGCCTCTTTTTAAACCTATGCATTGCGCCGTAGCTGTCAGATTGAGTCACGATCTGATCTGGACCGTTCATTGCCTTTTATTTTGCCGCGTTTCACTGTAGCTATCCAATATTCCCTTCGTTAATCCCATCCATCTGTTCATTTTCCAGATTCTTCCTCCCTGTGACATCTTCTTCTTCCTCCGCATGCACTGCACCACTGACCAATTCTACTCCCACTTGCACCGTTTTTCCACACCCATAACCGGTTGGTCCTCCTTTATTGCATCTTCCACAAGGCCAGGACCTCTTCAATTTTTTTAAGCCAAGTAGGCTTCAAATTTCTATGCAATTGTTTGTATATTGTTTTATATAATTTTTATTATATTTTTTATAAATATACCTCTCATTGGCACTCTAACCTCTCAGTCTTTCCTCTTCTCAAGATTCCTTCAATCCATTCCCAAGCCTCTCCTCCTCCTCAAACCAGGTAAGGGAATTATGTTGCCTTATTGTATTGAAAGTATATACATTTATATATATATATGTATACTCATATACATATGTATACGTCCTTGCAGTTTGGATGTAAACCCTCATTTACCCAATTCTAGGACTTACAGATTTTGGGTTTATGTAGTTGAGGGATTACTTTTCTCATGCAAAAATTATATATATACCTTATATATTTGGTTATATATGTATATATATATATAACCATACAGTTTTAAATAAACCTCTATTATGTTCGGTTTCAAGACCTCTAAACATTGAGTTTCAAAGTTGAGGTAGAATTTTTAAAACATAAGGAATTATATTTTTATATATATATATGGTATACATGGGCATGTATAATTATACAGTTTATATAACTCACCCTCTAGACCAGTTTTATGTCTTTTAACATTGAGCTTCAATGATTAATTTTTGTTTTTTATTTACAAGTAAGTGTCAATTAACTTTGGTGTAAGTCCCTTATGTATACTTGGTTATACATGTAAGTTATATATGTTTACATAAGCATATATATATATATAAGTTTGTTTAATAAACAAACCTTCTAAATTTCACATTATGATTTAAAATTTAGGGACTTTTGTTAATTGATGTGTCCAATATATTTAAGTCATGTGGGGGTCATTGGATTTTTGGTTTAAACCCTTTAATACATAATGTATTTTTGGTTTTGTGAATACATGTGTATACATATAAAATTTGATCCTCAATTTTATTTAGAATTTTCCAAGTAATTCCATGAAAGAATAAAACATGTTGTTTTCAAAGTATGAGTGGTTTTTATATACAATTATTTATATACACCCTTTTATATAAACAGGTTTACACAACACTAAACCCCAATTTTAGGTACTCTAAATATTATAATTTGGATTCGTTTAGTATTTATGGAGAATTCATGAGTATAATATTTGGGGTTTGCTACTATTACATACATATGTATGAATCACTTATTTTCATATATATTTAGTGGTATTATTTATGGTTGAGTTTCATGCTTTCTATTTTTAACATTATGTATACCCTTGTGATGTGTTATATGAAATCATATTAGTAATAAATGTTTGAGCATCTGTGAGTTTAATACCCCACATGAAATATTTGATTTATCTTTTAATTAATTATGCATCCAGGTGAAATTACAATATGTATTGATTAATAAAGTTTTATAATTTAAGGTTATCATTGTATATGACAAAACTTATATTTCTTTTAGTAAATTAGTTTCCATCACATATTCCATAATCTGCTTATCATACTTACCATTCAATGACATAGTCATACAGTTGATAGTATTGTTATTAACACTTATATGCATGATTCACTTTGTATATATAAATACTAAATAATGTAATCAAACTAAAATAACCTTTTATGGAGTAAGGAATTAAATTATTCGAAGTGGTATGGGAAACTTTGAATAATATGAAATGAGAAATTAAATTATTCAAAGTGGTATGAGACACTTTGAATAATATAAAATGAGAAACCATGTAATATGTGACACTTGTAATGATAAGTGATTTAATAAATCAAAGTGTTTGTGATACTTTGATTTATAGAAATTAGAAATGCATTGGACTTAGTATGTGATGGGTGGGGCCCGCTATATCCCCTTTATGCATCAGTAGGTCTCATGAAACAACTAGACGTGGAATTGGCCGAGGCCTTTCCCAATTACAATTTATGGATTTTGGCTGAGGCCTTAATCATTAGACATCTTGGACGAGGCCTTGACACAGTCCTGCATATGCACTTTCCTCATTATGGCTATTTAATTAACCAGAAGAATATTTGACTACTAGAATATTCTTGGTTAAAGAGTTTATGTTTATAAGAATTAGAAGAAGTAAAAGTCATGGCATATTATTTATAAAATACTCAGAGATTTATTAGCCAGTGTATGTTTCACAGTAGTAAAGGATGAAATTGGAGTTATTATTTTAATCACAACTCTGATCATGCATTACTCTTAGTTATTAAATTTTTACTTGAATATTCACATGTATTACCTATTAAAGTTGGAATGTCTCTTACTTATTATTCTGAATGAGCATTCTTATAATTGGATCATGTTTCCTTGTAACTCTATTAATATTATTTGAATTGTGATCTTTTAATTGTTATGTTATGATGCATGTATTATAACATTTCTTAAGAAAATGTTTTATATAAAATTTTAAAGGAATGTTTTCAAAAGGTTTTAATTGGTATATTATGTTATTTTAAAACCCCTTACTGGGAATATGTATTCTCACCCTACATTTTTAAATATTTTTTTTTCGGTATCAGTTTTCAGCTGAATAAGCTTGTCATAAGTAGCTGGTTTCCCAGAACCTAAACTATAATGATCCTCTGTATGGGACATTATGTGTAAAATATCAATGCATTTTTTTGTAAAAATTACACATCATGTTTTAAGGCACCAGCTTCGGGTATTCTGGGGTCGGGCGGTGACAAATTATTATTTTCCAAAAATTTTATATATTAATATAACTTATTAGGGATGTGTGAATGGATTATAATTTAATTACATTTTTATCTTGCTGTCTTTAAAGTCAAATTAAATTAATAGTGTCAAAAAATGAAATTAATTATATTTTATTAAAAATAATATTTTGTTAAATTATTTAAAAGATATAAAAATATTTCAATAAGAAAATTAAAATGAAAATTGGTCAAAAATTTCATCCCTTGAAAATTTATGAGCCAATTTTTATCTTATATATAAAATTATAACCCTTTAATATCAAAAAGTCACCACCACAGTTAAGATTAAAATTTTTTAACCAAGGAGTTAAACCAAAACATAAGGTTTAAAATGACACCAAAACCTGTATAAGTTTTATTTTATAAATATATTTAGAACTTATGCTATTTTTATTGAAATATATTTCTATTTTAAATAATTTTTCTTGATAGTGAATTAATTATATTTTAATACTTTTAGTAATTCCAAGTGTTTCCTTTCTGTCCCTTATAATAGGACACCCCTTCCCTCTTTTCATTACAACAATTTGAGCCATATATATCATCCAAATACTTAAAAAATTCCTCGAAAAAATCTCTAGTCACATTCTAAATATTATGGTCTTACCAAAAGACCAAACCTCAGGTATTTAAGAGGAGTTCTAAAGGAGTTCTTTCAAAGAAGAGGTAATCACCTTAACCGGTCACTTTATTTTTTTACTTATAATTTTAACTACTATAAATATATGTTATTTATAATAAAATAATAAGATAAATATACTAAATATAATAAAATTTTATTATTATTATGAAACCACCATTATCCACTCTCTTTTCCATCAAATGAAAAATGATAAAATTGATTATGCATATGGGTGGATTACCACCTCCATGAAGTGATGCGATCCATTTTACATTTATGGTTTACATGGTTGGTAATAAGGATATTTTTAATAAATATATATGATATATATGATATAATAATGATTTTATAAAGTGGAAATATCATATACCTTTATTCCATTCTATTTATTAAAAAGTGAAAGCAAAGTTTGTGCATACGTACGACCTACTTTTTCCATGAACGGTGTAATTCATTTTTTTATCTCTATACTTTATGGATGAATATATATATATATATATATATATATATATATATATATAATGAATATATATTATATTTATATTATGATTAATAATCTGGAGATTATGGAACCGTGATCAAAGTATAAGGACCAGAACAACTGAATTGAAATTCTCATGAAAAACAAAAGTGTTAACACTTGGAAACGATAATTTTAATTAGGAATTATTAATAAATGGGTTTCAAAATGTCATAAGTGGATCATATATAATATTATAAGTATGAAAATAAATATTTTATATAATTATAATAAATTTAAATTTATTATACGGGAGGTTAAAGTGATTTTGAATCAAGTCAAACTTATGGTAAGAGTTTTATGTTACAATCTCATTGTTTATTGAGATTGTTTATGATTAAATTTTTGATGATGAAATTTTATGATATATCTCTCAATAAACTAATTAATTTTCTTATTATATATTTATTTCTATATATTACATGTTTTCATTTCATTTTTCTCTCTTTAAGTACATAGGAGACCAAAAGAATGTGTTTATGGGAATTTTTTTTCTGTATCTTCAGTCGAAAATAATTTTCTTCCATGAACATGTTTTCAAATTTTTTTTTTGAGAATGTATTTAATATTATCCTGTGATCATTTTAATTTATTTTTATCAATGTTTTAATTTTTATAAAATGGTTTAAAATGAATCTTATTATCATTTTCTAAACAAGGTATATTTGGATTTTTACCAAAAATACGAAATGAATATTTGTTTTAATATATATGTAATGAACTAAATTTCTTTAAATCACGACTGATAAATGATTTGAATATTCGTTCACATGTTTACAAGGTTAATTTCAAATAAAACCTTTTCATTAATATTTGGGAAATTCTTATATTTTAA
Source organism: Viscum album (assembly GCA_963277665.1). Taxonomy (NCBI): domain Eukaryota; kingdom Viridiplantae; phylum Streptophyta; class Magnoliopsida; order Santalales; family Viscaceae; genus Viscum; species Viscum album. Next base: position 863,407,746 of record OY728140.1, read on the forward strand.
TATGTGATTTAAAAATGAAAAGGGTATTTTCCTCAAGAAATATTATAGTAACATTTTTAAATAAAATTTCATCTATGATAACATCATTTGATGTTAATTATTATTTATTGGTGATATTATCCAATTAATATATCTTTATTCTTTCTTTATATGGGTTATGGTTATGATGATGAAATATTGATGAAACACATTTTCTTTTCCACAAGATAAGTTATGAAAAATGATTTTATAATCTCATGTCATACATATGAATAGATTTATGATTATATGACATGTGGGACTATAATTATATATCCCTATAATGTATTGGGTAAATATTAATGTTCTATGATCCCAAAGGGTATATAGGAGGTTATCCCAAGCCCTAAATAAGAGGGTACATGGGATGTTATCCAAAGCTCGAAACAAGAGGGTACACAAGAGGTTTTCCTAAGCATGAAATAGGTATAAGGGAGGTTATCCCAATCCTAACATGTTATGAATGTCTTGGTTGGTATCCTTGAAATAATATTTATATGTTTTTTATTATTCCACACTTTATTCTACTGTTTGATGACATGATCTTATGCCAATGTTATATTTTTATAGATCATGTTATTTGATTCCTTTATGATTCATGTCTTATGAACTATAAAGCTTTATTCCATGATTCAAGATTATGATCTATGATATTATGGTTATGATTTTTAATTTTTAATCTTATTTTCTCATAACCTTATTCTTATATTATTCTTAAGTGATCATTTATATCTCCCTTTTTTAACCTTACTGATCATCTAAGCTCACTATTTTTTATGTTTTCTTTCCCCATGTAATAAATAAAGGTATTAAGTATGATTTTTTTAAGAAGGGTTATAGTTATGAAGAAATAAATGGGAGATTATGTAGATATTTTATGAACCATTTTTTTGTATAACAGTTTTCAAAAACACTAAACCTATATTATTGTGGCCTGGATCATAATGTTATGTAATTCATATTCATATAATAATATGTAATATTTATGTATGAAATGTATGAGTCACTATAGTTGGAATCAAATCAAGGTTTAGTTACCTTTGTAAACTATGATGATAAAAATTTAGTGATAAACCTTAGGATAATCTTATGTATAGAATAATTTTATAAGTTATAGTAAAGAAATGAGTGTGGTTTTCCTAGAAAAATATCCTTATCTGGATACTACATGTGGACATGGTTTTGGAATAGATCTATCTTAGGGTAATAAACCTAAAAAGATTTTGTTGAGTATATCTAGTATATCATTATAGTTCATGATAAATATTACCTTACAATACATTTGGTTTGACACTACTAGGGGATATTCTTGGATTAATTCACATTTTATTTATAAACCATTATAATGGATTTGAATAGATGATGATCATGGATGACCTAGGTTAAAAATAAGGTGTCATATTTTGAAAAGAATGTGTCATGATTTAGAAATGATTTTTCATGATTATGTGGTTCCCACTATGATTATTATTTATCACACTATACCCTTTGGTTTTATTCAATGGATGGAACCCAAAAGAACCATGCTTATTATGAATGTGATAGAAAATGCAATGATTTTACTCCTGAGAAAACAAATGTTATGGGAGATGGAATGAAAATTTTTATTGGTATGATTATATTAATTTCTCAATCCATGAATCATATTGACCTTCCAAATAAGAAAAATAGGGAATACTGTTCTATTGAGTCCATCATGAGGAAACATACACCTTCTTTTAGTGGATATATTTATCTACTAATTGTTGAGAGATGGATCAGTACCATCAAAAATATATTTTCTATTATCTAGTGTTTAGATTATAAAAATTTAATTTTATATATCTATCATTTATAAGACAAAGTATATCAATGATGGACACTCATGGAGAACACAAGGAAATTTGAAGAAATTGAATCCATGGAATGGGATGAGTTTAGAAGGTTATTTTTCAATAATAACTTTCCTTGTGTAATTTATAAAAAAATGGAGAAGGAATTCCTTAAGATAAGTTATAATTATGATTAATCAATTTGTGCATATGAGGTGAATGTTACAAGACTTAAAAGGTATGCTTCTAGTATTATCATTGAACCAAAAAGTAAGATTGATTGATTATTTATTGGTTTAAAACCAAGTATCCAAATGGTGTTAGCCATAAGTAACTTAAATATTTATAAATAAATCATTCTATGTACTACCAAGGTATAACTGGAGATTAGAGTTACCCATCAATATCATGGTTTTGATAAGAAAATAATGATGGAATTTAAAGTAAATTATAATAATAAAAACTATAGAGGGAAGAAGGTGAGCCTTCCATTATGATAGAAGTGTGGAAGAAGACATAGAAGAAATTATATTAAGTATAAAATTAAATGATTTAATTGTGTAAGGAAGGTTATCGGGTAATCAAATGATGAAGTGATGGGAAGAATTTACCCAATGATGGAATAAAATAATCACATAATACACCACCCACACTCTAGTGTTTCAAATGCAAGTATTATTAGAATTATTCTAACTAGTGCTCAAACCCAAAGGTTAAAGATTCTGATTGATGTAAACAACCTCTTAATCCTATATACAAAGGTAAATCTCATGCGATCACTATTACTGATGAGGGGTATGATAATGATGTGGTGAAAGGCACACTTACCATCCACTCTAGAATTGCTAATGTATTATTTTATTATGGATATTCCCTATCTTTTATATCTAAATAATTTTATAAGGGTATCATAATACCACATAAATTATTAGATGTTGATTTAGTAGTGAAGAACCTTAATTTTACAATGATTTCATCTCAAATCTATGATTCTTCTCTGGTTGAAGTTTGTGGGAATATGCTTCCTGAAAATCTCATCATTATCCCTCTAGTTGAATTTGATGTTATATTAGGTATGGATTGAATTTATTTACATAAATCCCATATTATCTTCCAAGGAATGGAATTCATGTTTTATATTTCATGAAAACTTATGATAATCTATTAATGTGATGATAAATATGAATTTCTCATGTAAATCACATCCATCACATGGGTCTTGATTCCTATTCAAAAGGGATGTTTATCTTAGATGGTTGGAGAGAAACTCAACATCAAAGATATTCCTATTTTATGGGAGTTTTTTTTATGTATTTATAGAATATTTTCTTAGTCTTAAACCAAATCCATAAGTTGAGTTTTAATATAACTCATATCTAGAGCTACACCTATTTCAAAAACTCCATATAGAATAACCCTGATTGAGTCATAGGAATTAAAGAATCAACTCTAGGAGAATATTAACAGGAGATTCATTCAACCAAGTGTATCTCCTAGGGGTATAAATATTCTTTTTATTAAGAAGAAATATGGACCAATGTGACTCTGTATCGATTATCGAGAACTTAACAAGATCACTATCAAGAACAAGTATCATATACCCCATATTGATGAATTGTTTAATCAAATGCACAAAGATAAATTATTTTACAAGATTTAATTTCATTATGGATATCATCAATCTAGGGTCAAGAAGGAGGATATACCCAAGAAAAAAATCCCTTACTAGGCATCGGAACTATGAATTTATAATGATTCCATTTGGTTTGGATAATTCCTCTACTATCTACATTGATTTAATGAATAAAGTCTTTAGATATTACCTTGATTAGTTTGTGGTTGTCTTTATTGAAAATAGTCTTATATATTCAAAGATAAAATAATATTATAAAGATTAATTGAGAATTTTACTCAATACCCTATAAAAGGAGAAGTTGTCTACAAAATTTACAAAGTGTGAATTTTGGCTACAATTTTTCTAATTTTTGGGTTATATAATATCAAGTGAGGGTATATCAGAGGTTCTATCAAAGAAAAAAGTTATCAAAGTTGGTCCAGACTAACCAATGTGATGGATACATATAGTTTTCTTAGTTTGTATGTATATTATTAACCCTTTGTGAAGAATTTCTCATGACTTTCTAATCCACTCACCAAGTTAACTCAGAAGAGATCTAAGTTCCTTTGGAAAGATGAATGTTAAGAAAATTTTAAGAAACTGAAGAGAAGGTAAGTTTGTGCACCAATACTTACACTACCATATTATAAAGAGGTATTTGTGATCTATAGTGATGCATAAAATAATGGAATGATATGTATCCTCACGTAGAATGATATGTTGATAGATTATACCACATGCCAATTGAAGGTTGATGAGAAAAATTACCCAACTAGTGATTTGAAGTTAACTGTGGTAATTTTTTTCATTAAAGATATAGAGAGATTATATTTATAGAGAAATGTGTGATATATATACTGATAATAAAATTTTATAGTATATATTCACTAAAAAAGAGATGAATATCTACTAAAGAATATGGTTGGAGTCGATTAAATATTATTACTTCTCAATACATTACCACCCTGGGAAAGCAAACAAGGTGGATGATGCCTTAAATTGAAAGGACCATACTTGATTATTTATGATGAGGAACACAAAATATCAAATATTTTAGTATTTAAAAATGATGTATATAAAAATATTTAAGTAAGGGGAGAAATCATATCTTTCTCTAATGAGTGTTTAACCATCTATCCATGTGATGATTAAAGAGGTAAAAAAGGAGGATATGGAATTGTAGAAGAAGGTTAGGAATGTTCCTGAGTTAAAGATTATGATGGAATGATAAGGTTTAGAAATCATGTATGTGTTCCATACATACCATATTTTAAGGATCTATTGTATTAGGCTCAAAGTTCATCATTCTCTATTCATCCTATAAGTACAAAGATGTATAGATATCTAAAAGATTATATTTGGTGGGATAGAAAAAAGAGAGTTATTTCATAATATGTATCCCAGTTCTTTGTATTCCCGCAAGTTAAGGATGTTAGATATAATTCTAAGGGTATTTTACAACCATTACCCATACTATAATGTAAATGGAAAAACATCACCATGGATTTTGTCATCAGAATCCTCAAAATGTATAAAGGTCATAATGCTATTTGTGTTGTATTTGATCTCCTTATGAAGTCATTATACTTCATTACTATCATAGAAGATTTATATATTGATAAAATTTATAATATATACATTAAATAAGTGTTAAGGTAGAATGGATTACCACATTATATTATATCTAATTGGGATATGAGGTTTACCTTGAAGTTCTGGTGAAGCCTTCAATAGGCTCTGGATTTAGAATTTTGTTTTAAGATTTCTTATCATCCTCAAACAAATGGTTAGTATGAGAGAACCGTTCAAACCCTAGAGGATATACTGAGATATTATTCTATAGATTTTAAAATTGGTTGGGATCAACACCTTCCTCTAGTTGAGTTTTCTTACAATAATACTTTCACTCGATCATTCAGATGGATCCTTATGAAGACCTCTATGGAAATAAGTGTATAACACCAATGTGAAAGGATAAAGTTGGATAAAGATAGTTATTGGGACCTAATATATCTAAGGAAGTATTAGAGAAAGTTATAGCTATTTAGCATCACATTGAGGCATATTAGAGTTGATAGAAAAGTTATGATGAAATCGTTAGTGAAATCTGGAATTAGAAGTTGGTGAAAAGGTAATTCAATGATTTTTTCTAAGAAATAAGGTTATAAGATTCTGAAAGAAATGAAATATGATCCCTATGCATATTGTAACCTTCAAGATTATTTTTTGAGTAGGGATAATATCTTATCACTTGGCACTTCCACTAAACCTCTCTCAAGTTTATGATGTTTTTTATGTATCTCTCTTAAAGAAGTACATACCTAATATAACAGCCCTATACCCACACTCCTAGAGATGGTGTTAAAAATATAATCTCTATATTTCTATATTTTATATTAATAAATGTGACCTAATTTCAATCCTTCAAAAATTACAACATAAAAAATAAATATGAGATTACTTACATACCCAAGGACCTTTTAGGTTTAGAGTTTTAGATAATTAGGATAAACTCTTTCATAGTGGACAGTTACACACAAAAAATATTTCCCCCACAATTAAAGTTCTTTATAAATACATGATTTCTTAATTTAAGGTAACTCACATCTCTAGAACTTTGTCTTTATTAACTTTTTTACTCATCCTTAAGCCCTATGAAAAACATTTGAAAACATGGGATGAGAATAAAAATCTCAGTAAGGGGTATAAAAGAAAGAAATACATTAGTACAGTGAAACATGAAAAACCATAAATGTTTACCTTTATCAAATATTCTTTGAGATTATGAAAAAAATCACATCCATATAAAAAACACACACCTTTTTGCTCAATTAAAACATTTAAAAATCATAATAAGAAAATATAAATCCATTTTAGGTGACTTAGAGAATTATATTCATAACCTATGTCAGAAATAAATAGAGCCTAGTTAAATATATAGGATAAATCACACCAATTAACTCCCTATATCTTTCCTCTATATATAAGAAACATTACCAGTGCATTGGAGAGCTATAATGAGACTCACCCATCATATAAGCAGTATCGAGATCACCCATTCATATAAGTTATACCAGGATCACCCATTGGCATAAACTATATTGGGATCACCCAATTATATAATATGTATTATGATAACCTGTATTTAATCTATAATTCTGAATTACTATATAAAAAACATTTTTATCATTTCATTTTTATCATAAAACCCTTTAAAAACTCTTTTAAACCCATTTGAAAAACATTTTTGATATCAAAATACCCTTTCTATTAAAAAATCTATTTTCAAAACTAAAATAACCAAAACAAATGGAAATAGGGGTTTTATTTGAAGAAAACAAGAAATATTTTTAAATAATACAAACATAAAATAATGGTTGCAGTGGTGAAAAAACTATTTATGTCGTATACGTTAAAATAAAACATTTCTTTTGTCCTTTTGTCAAAAAATTCAATAAAAAAAATTCCATTTTGAAAAACATTGAAATAAAGTAAAAAGTGACATTAAATTTAATTAATAATTCATTTATGACCATATAAAAAAATCCATAAAATAAATTTAAGAACATGGAAATGAAATAAAAAAATTTTAAAATATAAATCTTGAAAACATTTAAAATGAGGTTTTAAGTTAAAGTGTCTCTTACTTTGAGTCTGACTCATCATGTACATTATTTATCTTCCTGAATAATAAAATTATGTTAATTATTTAATTTATTGAGAAAATTTTCAAGTTTATTATTCCTTTTATTTTACTTATTACCATTTAATATACAATTACTTTATTATTTAAATTCATGTTGAGCATTTTGATGGTATTCAACTCATATGTACAAAATGACTTTGGTAGGTTAAATATGGTCAAAGATTTTATTATTACATCACCTCAATAATAATAATCATGACATAATTATAATTTTTATATATAAATTATACTTTTAAATCATTCCATGAAATATGGTTATGAAAAATTAACTATATTACAATCATGGAGATGGTAGGCCGTACATACACATGTGTAACATTTCCATTTCTTAATGATCATAATGAAAAAAGGTAAGTATTATTTTATATTTAAATAATGATAAATATATCATAAATATCATACCATTTCTTTAAATACACTTATATATACAATCCATGTGATTTGGTGATGAAAAATGAATCACATCACTTCGTAGAGGTGATAATCCACATGCATGCTTGAATGACGTTATGATTTTTCAATGGATGGAAAGGTAAGAAAATAGATAATATATTATATTTAAAGAATTATAATTATTTTTTTAATATCATATATATACATTAAATCATTTATTATAACCATCCGTGAGAGGTAGTTATGGAAAACAAATTACATCGGTTCGCAAGGCGGTAGTCTACCGTACATACGAACGACATTTTATCTTCCTATTTGATAGAAGAGGAGATGGATATAGGCTATACCATTAAATTGAAAATATATCAGTATATTTAATATAATTTTATTATTATATATCATGTTTGAAAAATATTTTAAGAAAGTATAAGAAGAAATAAAACTAAAACATTCAGTTAACAACTATATATCTTCTTCGAACAACCACATTTACTTTACCCCTTAAGCCCTATAAAGTTGATATTCTACCAAAACATACATCTATAATTTGGTAATGGATGTTAGTGATCAATTTTTTCAGGTATTTGTAGAACCAAATGGTTATTGAAGTGTGAATAAAATTGGATAGAAGGTGACCTTTTATAAAGAGTGGAGCGACATTCTTGGAATTTATTAAAGTATTAAATTAATATAAATTAATTTTCAACTTAAAATGGATCCAAATTGATATAATTTGAATATAATATGAATATTATTTAAAATAATTTTATAAAGTAAAAATTGGACAATTTTAGGTGATGCTTTCACCCTTATATTTTTGTTTTAACACTCCATTAACCCTTCTGATGATTACCATGATAACAAAGTTTTTTACTATTTAGGAGTCAATATAGTTTCTATAAAATGGAAAATTGGACCATAAATGGACCATGGTTGATATTTTAAACCATATCCAAATAAATTTGATGAATATATGATTTTTATTAATTTTAAATAATTTAATAAAATATTATTTTTTTATAAAATATCATTAATGTCATTTTTGAAACTATTCATTTAATTTGAATTTAAAAATAATATGAAAGAAAAGGAATTAGAATATAATACTTTAAAAAATATATAAAATGTTATATTTATCTAAAAAATTCATGTAACACACTAATTTATTCAAATTATATTACTTTTAATATTTTTAGAATCATTTATTTAAATTTTCTATTAATTGAATAAATACTGTGGTGGCTTTGTGTAAGAATTGAAGGTAATTATTTCATCACTAAAAATTAGAAATAAATTAACATAATAAAAAAATAATATATATTTAAAATAACCATTTTAATCGAACATAATTTTTTTATCCCTATCACAAAAGAAAGAAAGTGACATTTTTGACTTTATCTTTTACCTAAATATTATAAATATCAAAATCAAAGAAATATGAAACCAAGTTGACATATTAATTAAAATTTTAGGCGAATTTAAAAAATAACTCATAAAATCGGATAAATCCAAGTATTAGTGTCATTTTTTAGTCCTTATCATATTATTTTTAAACTTAATTACCCGATTTACCCTTATCATACTGATAATTTTTTACTATGGTTACTATTCATATTTACCAAATATAGAAGGGAAATATTTACCAAATTTTGAAATACTAATTAAAAATATGGAATCCATTTTTCATGATTTAATTTTTAAATGTGTCATAAATTAATTTATTATTAAAATGAAAAACGCTACGAAAAACCGTTTTTTCAAAAAAATGCATTTTTAAGTATAATTTTTTATAATAAATTCAAATATAAAATTGATTAAAATGAAATTAATTATATTATTAATAATATAAGAGAACTAATTTTATTTTAAACCAATTTAAAAAAAAATTTATCTATGAAAATTATTGAATAAAAAATACAGTTTTCAATAAAAATTAGTATTTTTCACTATTCACTAGAAATCAATCTTTTCTAAAAAATACAAAAAATTCACTCTAATATAATTTTGATATGATGATTTAAAAAATTATATCCTTTTTATAAAATAAAATTTCTAAATATTCTATAAATTAATTATAATATTCTCTCACAAAATGCAATAAAAACCATTTTTTAAGAAAACGTATTTTTGAAGAATACTAAAAATTGAGTGCTTATTTACTAATAATTAATCAAAAAATTTGTATTTATTAATACCTTTATATATATATATATATCCTAATCTGGTTAATCCTATTCCTACCCACCAGTTCAGTGGCTAGGTTATAAGAGTTATATTTAAATAACAATATTTCATAGTTCATTTTAGCTTGGTGTTGCATATCTTGTATGCTATCAAACATATTCTTTATTTTAAAAATATCAAGATATTAGATTATCCCCAATTTTAATAAATTCCATCCTCAAAATTTTAACTTGAACTCAATAATCAAATGTTTGAAATTAAAAAATAACCTTATTGAAATCCCATATTGTAAAAAGGGTTAATAAAAATTTCTCTTGAAAAGAGGGAAAGAGAAATATAAAGGTCATCTTGAATAACACATACCATGTTTCCAAATAGGATAAAATTATTTGGAAGTGAAAATATAGTCTTGGAAGAAAAATTATGGTCTAAATAATGATAGAGAGTGATGAAGAGCATTGATAAAAAGAAAGTGAATGATTATGAGAAAGTTAATGACCAAAAAATCATAAACCAATGAGGTGTGAAAAAGACCACCGATTCATCAGAAAAAAGGTAATAGGATATTTTTTTTATTCCAAGAAAATTTTCCTAGATTTAAGGAATTAATTTACCATATATAATTATAAATTATGAAAATATACATACTTGAAAAGTATAATTTCATCCTTTAATCAATTTACACCACAATTTCATCTTTTTTTTCTTCTAAATGATGAGTATTAAAGATGAAATATTCATGCCTGAAACACTAAAATAAAATTTTAATGGATCACATAATTCTAAAAAAGGATAACAAGATATTCTTCCTATTTTTATATATTAAAGAAAACAAAAATGGTTAGAACAAGGTAAAATAATTCCCAAAATGAATAAACCACTAGATGATGAAATATAACATTAAGCTCTAAATCCTAAACAATAACACTCAAAGTTAAAATTTTATCATTTGATAAATAAATAACCTTAAAATTATTCACAATATTTATGACCAAGTTTGAAACCCAAAAATTAAAATGATTTTGGTCATGATTTATTTTGAGATTAATTTAACATTTATCTCCAATTAACTTTAGTCACTCATAAAATGTCATATAAAAAAATTTATATGACCTAATCATATAATCTCAAAAATATGATAATCACTTCTATAAATTACCTTAATCATTATAAATCCACATTAAAATCATATATTCTTCCAAAAGATGATTCTAATTTTATTTTCTAAATAAAATCCCATAATATTATGTTTACCTTAATCATATAAGGTCTCTAAAAAAGTGAAATTATTCCAAAATAACATTATCACTTAATCACAAAATCCCTTTTCAATACCATGGTTATTGATAAAACATATGTTCCCAAATTTTAATAACTCATAATTTCATCAAAATCAAAAATAATATAATCCCTAAAGGTTTTCAATACCTTTAAGATTATTCACAAAAAAATTAAAGGAATTATTCCTCAAATAATACATCATGTTAAACCTAAGGGTTACATATACCTTGAACCAATAAAACTTCTCCAAAAATGTCATTAATCACTTTAAAATCCCATCAATTAAAACATCAAAAATTATTTCTAAGACTTTGAACTTATAAACAATGTTTAAATCATAAAACCATAATGGTATCCATTACTATTAAGATAACCTCTCATGAAAATATCCTAATCTTAATAGTTTTCTAAACCCTAATTTTATACTAACTATAATATCCCCAAACCTGAACTCATAGATTCGGTTCTAAAAACACAATATTTACATTTCTGGATTTGATACTGATAAACGAGACCCAATTTCAACCCTACAAAACTTAAATCATCAAAAGGAAATATGGTATCACTTGCATACCCAAGGAACTTTTACATTTAGAGTTATAAATAATTAAGCAAAACTCTTTCATAGTGGGCACTTCCACATAGTAACCATTTTCCATAAAAATCAATTTCTTTATAAAGACATGATTTTTTCATTTAAGGTAACTTCAGTATATAGAAATCTGACTTTATTAACTTTTCTAATCATCCTTAAGCTATATAAAAAATATTTAAAACTTGAGATAATTATAAAAAGATCAGTTAGGGGTATAAAAGAAAGAAATCTGTTTGTCTAGTGAAAACCAAAAAAACCATAAAATGTTTAACTTTATTGAATATTCTTTTAGTGTATGAAAATAAATCATATCCATATAAAGAAAAAACTTTTTAATAAAATAAAACCTTTAAAACTCATAGTAAGCATATAAAAACCAATTTTAGGCGACTTAAAGTATTATATTCATAACTCATGTAATAAATAATTGGAGACCATTTAAATCCACAAGAGAAAACATATTAGTTAACTCCCCATTTCTTTCCTCTATCGACAAGGAACATTACCCAATGCATTGGAGAGATATAATGGAGATCACCCATCATATAAGATGTATTGGGCTCACCAATTATTTTAATATGCATCGAGCTCACCTGTTCATATAAACTATATCATGCTTACCTAATAATATAATCTATATCAAGATAAATCACTATTCATATATAATTATCAAGTACCATATCAAAAATAAAACATTATTATACTTTCAATTTTCATCATAAACCCTTGAAAAACTCTTTTGAACCCATATAAAAAAAATTTGAACATCAAAATACCCTTTCCTTTTAAAAACCATTTTCAAAACTAAAATATCAAGAAAAAATATAAAGAGGGGTTTTCATTCAAGAAAAAATGAAATATTTTAAAGGAATACAAACATAAAATAATGGTTATGAAAGTGGGAAAAACCATTGACACCATATATGTTAAAATCAAACATTCCTTTTACCTTCTTGTCAAAATGTTCTATTAAAATATTCACTTTTAAAAACCACTGAAAAAAAGTAAAATGTGACATAAAATTTCCTTAATAATTAATTTATTTCCATATAAAAACATCCATAAAATAATTTTAAGAATATGGACATGGAAGAAAAAATAATTAAAAAAATAAATCTTGAAAACATTTAAAAAGTGGTTTTAAGTTAAAGCATCCCTTACATCGAGCCCGACTCATCATAAACATTCCTTATATTCCTAAATAATAAACTTATGTTATTTATTTGATTTATTAATAAAATTTTATAGTTTATTATTCCTTTGATTTTACTTATTACCATGTTATATACAATTACTAAATCATTTAAATTCTTGTTGGGTGTTTTGATGATATCCACCTCATATGTCTAAAATGAATTTGGTAGGTAAAATATGGTCAAAGAGGCCATTATTCCATCATCTACAGAATAATAATCATTAAATATTTATCATTTTTATACAGCAATTATTATTTTAAAATCAACCTTGTAATATGTTATGAAAAATGAACTACATTAGAATCAAAGAGACGGTAGACTGTACATATGCATGAGTAACGTTTCCATTTTTCAATAATAATGATAGAAAGAAGTTAAGTATTATATTATATTTAAATAATTATAATTATATCATAAATATAATATTATTTATTTAAATATACTTATATATACAATCTATGTTATTTGGTGATGAAAAAAAAATCACACCGCTTCATGAAGGTAGTAATCCACACGTATGCATGAACAATGTTATAATTTTTCAATGGATGTAATGTTAAGAAAATAGATGATATATTATATTTAAATAATGATAATTATTTCATTAATATCATATATGTACATTAAATCCATAATTATAACTATCCTTGAGATCCAGTGATGGAAAAATAATTACATCGGTTTGTGAGACGATAGTACGCCATACACACAGACGACATTTTCATTTCTCGTTTGATAGAAGAGGTTATGGATATTTGTTATTATATTAACATAACAAAATATAATTATATGTAATTGTAATGGCCCAGACCTCTCCGGCCCATTCCTTTGTCAAAAAGAAGGTCAAGAAGTGTTCTGGAGGGTAAAATGGACCTTTTCCACACTTTCTAGAATTTTGAAACTACATGCCGTGTAGTTTGAGTACACGACGTGTACCCCCTTCCCGGGTATACCCCGTGTTGCAGACCGTGTCCTTGCTGTGTGGAATAATGGGTGCACACCGTGTGTCTAGTTCTACACGCCGTGTAGTCCTTCCCCACGTACGCATTACCAGTCAACGGCCGTGTACCGTGTTGGAGCCGTGTCCTTGCCGTGTGAAATAAATGAGTACATGCCGTATGTCTAAACTATACGTTGTGTAGTCCTTCCCCACGTATGCGTTACCCTAAAACCGTGTGTTGACCAGTCAACAGCCGCGAAGCCGTGTTGGAAGCCACGTGGAGACCGTGTGAAAGAACCAAGTACACGCTGTGTACCATAAAGTATACGCCGTGTACTTTTGCTTTTCATGCCTATAAAAGGAGGGGTCCCCTCCTCCTTTCAACTCACACCTCTCCTCCCCACTCCTCTAAGCAGAGCTCTCCCAAGAGACTCTAAGGCTCTTCTTTCCATAACTTCTTCGTCCGAGCTCTGATTTACGATCTGTCAGCGGCCACAGGATCGTAACGATGAGGCGGAGCTTCCGAGCTTGGATCCATTGTCTTTACTTCAGCCTTTCCTTTCCGACCTCCACCTGAGGAGGTTTTTTTTGGGACCGACAGAAGTGACGGACGCCGACAGACGTCTTCTAAGGTTGATCCGGGGGAGCATTGCGAGCAGAACCTGTTGAAGTAGGGATCTCACCTTTTTATCTCTAATTTGTGTATCATGCGGGGCAGGTATCCTTTTGTTTTCATGAGAAACAATTGAACCATTAAATAAAGATAGTAACTGGTTAAATAATGGGGTTGGGAAGTTAGTGATTGCTGTTACTTTACTTTTTTATATCCTGTGATATTATGTTGTGAATTGAATGAGCTTATACCTACTGAAAATCACGGTCGTTGGGGGCCTTTGCTTACGCAATTAAATGTTTCCCTCTCCTTCTGGATTTTCTTATGGATGGAAACTCTGTGGAATGTGGAAATTGGTTAATCATGTAAAATTGGCTGTTAAAATCTGGAACCCTTGTGTGATCACCCCAGTTAAACAAAATAAAATAATGAACATGTGGGTGTTGTCTTGGTTACGAGACATGTGTTGGGGGTGTTTTGTGGGTTTTTGTGGATCGGGTAAACAACAGGGCTATGGTTGACTTGGTTGTGGGTTGGTGTGAATGTTATGATGGTAATGGGCAGCGGGGCTGCAATAAATGGTATTAAAGGGATGGGGATGTGTGGCTTCGGTGTGGTTGTGGTTATGGTGGTTGGCAGCGGGGCTGCAGGGATGGGCTTATTTGTGAATGAATAGTGGGTTGTGAATAATAAATTAAAGTGGAAGAGTTAATGAATGGTGGGGCGTGGTAATGGAATGGGTTTAATAATCAATGGGGTTGGTTGGTTGATAAGAGGGACTTTGTTATGCTGCTTATGTTTTTCCTAACTGGTATTGTGGATGGAAGGGATATGTTTTATGAACGATTGGTGTGGTTAGTTGTGGATAGTTTCCCAGTAGTTAAGGAACTAAATAACTATTTCTATTGAAATGTGAAAACCTAAATGGGGTTGGGTTTGTTTGTTGTATGCATGCTTCTTAGTAGCAGTGCCGAGGCACGTGCTCAGTTTCTCTGTTTAGAAGCCATAGGTTGGGCTGTGTGGTTGGTATATATATATATATATCTGTATCTTTTGTGTTTTATCTCACCCCACCCATGTTGAGCACTTAGTGCCAAACACTCCCATTTTATGGGAGAGGGTGTTTTTCCCTTAGTTACTAGCTCCTTCCTGCTCCTTCTCCCCTAGGCTGTGATGACTTGAGGCGACCTTACACCTAAGACTCTTCGGGTAGGTTTCGATTGGGGTGGTTTTAGCCCAAGACTCTTCGGGCAGGTTCTACTGTTTCCCAAGAATCTTCGGGATGAGGCCCAGGTGTGTGCGGGCGGGAAACGTGGTTGTAAGGCCCAGGTGTGTGCGGGCGGGATACGTGGTTGTGAGGCCCAGATGTGTGCGGGCGGGATACGTGGTTGTGAGGCCCAGGTGTGTGCGGGTGGGATACGTGGTTGTGAGGCCCAGGTGTGTGCGTGCGGGGAGAGTGTGGTAGCATCAAGACATTCGTCGTTAGGAAGAGTAGCTAAATAAAGGGAAATGGTGAGGGGTACCCAATACTCTTGTTCTTATATACTACTACCTGTTGTGATTGTGTTTTGGTGAGTGTGGCTGGTGAGGTTGGGTGGATAGAATTCCTTGCTAGGTTTCTTCAGTTGTTCTCATGGGACATTAGGATGTCTCCCCACTTGTGCATGAGATCTTTAGGTTTCCCTACTGAGTATACTTGTATGCTCACCCTACGTTTACTTTCAGGTTTCCAGGAGGACTACCAGGGCCGTGCGGGACCCTACTAGTCGGACAGTTGGAGTTGTTGCTGTTGCTGTACCTTTGTTTTCTTTTGGTATTGTACTTTGAGCTTTCTTGTACTTGTACCTTGTTATAAAATTGTTTAAACATGCATGTGGGATTGGTTTGGGTTTATTTCTATACACTTGCTCTTTCCCTTTTTGGTGGATGACTTGTCCTATTTCCCGATCTTTAAAAATAAAAAGGGTAATGCCTCCCATATTTGTGAAAACTCATACCCTTGGTGCTAGTCGCCACCCCGGGGCCTACTGGAGGCAGGAATCGGGGGTCATTATCTCCCTTTCACCATTGCCAGCTCAGGAGGGGCATGTTTGGTGGGGGGGGGGGGGTCGTGACAGAATGGTATCAGAGGTGATGGTTGAGAGATAGGATGGAGTCTGGAGTTAGGAACATTGAGGACTGTGTGGGATGGGAGGGCAACAATGTTAGTTAATCTTGGTGCGTGACATATTCCAGGGAAGACCGTCTAGGACACAGGATTTTAGGGCCCCCCGTGATCCGATGCAAGGACTGTGAGACTACCGAACGACCAAGTAAGATTCCATTGATTGCAGGGTAGAGACCCTAGGGAAGGTACATGCATCATCATGATTGTGTTTTACTTGATTTGGGTGTTCTGGGAAAGAAATTGAAATAAAATGATAAAATGAAACCTTAAGTTTTTCCTTACTACTTGGGCTTAGGCAATCCTTGTTTACCGTACCGCTATGGCACCTAGTCTACATTAGAGAGGCAGAGGAGTTGGGCGTGGACAGTTGCACGCAGTAGAGTTGGCACCTCCAGCAGGACCAGGGATCGATAGAGATGTGTTTGGGTTTTCCTGAATGATCTCCTTTATGTTTTGTTGGGAGCATTACACTCCATTGTTGTAACTATTTTGCTCATTCCTTGGGCATGGACCTTGTTTTTGTGAGTTTTTAATGCTATGTTGTTTCCCACTTTTCTTTAAATGTACATGAAGAGCCCTATCATGTGGGGAGGGGAAGACCTAATCCCTAATCGAGATGCATTAATGTGGATGCGATTAAACCTGTGCAAGAGAGTCAGTTCCGCCTAAAGAGGATAATATCTCGACATGGGAGAAGGAATTCCTCAAGCCATGTGTCCGGGCAGTGTGTGGGTTGTACGGTGTTGGGGGCAGTGTAAGTTGGAAAATCCTAATATATGGAAGTGGGAAGGACCAGTCCTTAATCGAGACGCATTAATGCGGATGCGATTAAACCTGTGCAGGAGATTCAGTGCCGCCTAAAGCAGATAATATCTCGACATAGGAGAGGGAATTCCTAACTCATATAATTAGGGTTGTCAGTTGTTTCCTGTTATAACGAGAACCCTAATAGGTATCTTTTCGGGTTCCTCTGGGTTGGATTTTGAATTCTCGGGGACAAGAATGTTTTAAGAGGTATCTGATGTAATGGCCCGGACCTCTCCGGCCCATTCCTTTGTCAAAAAGAAGGTTAAGAAGTGTTCTGGAGGGTAAAATGTACTTTTTCCACACTTTTCTGAATTTTAAAACTACACGCCGTGTAGTTTGAGTACACGCCGTGTACCCCCTTCCCGGGTATACCCCGTGTTGCAGACCGTGTCCTTGCTGTGTGGAATAATGGGTGCACGCTGTGTGTCCAGTTCTACACGCCGTGTAGTCCTTCCCTGCGTACACGTTACCATTCAACGGCCGTGTACCATGTTGGAGCCGTGTCCTTGCCGTGTGAAATAAATGAGTACACGCCGTGTGTCTAAACTATACGCTGTGTAGTCCTTCCCCGCGTATACGTTACCCTAAAACCGTGTGTTGACCAGTCAACAACCACAGAGCCGTGTTGGAAGCCGCGTGGAGACTGTGTGAAAGAACCGAGTACACACCGTGTACCATAAAGTACACACCGTGTACTTTTTCTTTTAATGCCTATAAAAGGAGGGGTCCCCTCCTCCTTTGAACTCACACCTATCCTCCCCTCTCCTCTGAGCAGAGCTCTCCCAAAAGACTCTAAGGCTCTTCTTTCCATAACTTCTTCGTCCGAGCTCCAATTTACGACCTGTCAGCGGCCACGGGATCGTAACGACGAGACGGAGCTTCAGATCTTGGAACCATTGTCTTTACTTCGGCCTTTCCTTTCCGACCTCCACCCGAGGAGGTTTTGCCGGGACCGACAGAAGTGACGGACGCCGACAGACGTCTTCTAAGGTTGATCAGAGGGAGAGTTGTGATCAGAACCTATTGAAGTAGGGATCTCACCTTTGTCTCTCTAATTTGTGTATCATGAGGGGCAGGTATCCTTTTGTTTTCATGAGAAACAGTTGAACCATTAAATAAAGATAGTAACTGGTTAAAGAATGGGGTTGGGAAGTTAGTGATTGCCGTTACTTTACTTTTTATATCATGTGATATTATGTTGTGAATTGAATGAGCTTCTACCTACTGAAAATCACGGTCGTTGGGGGCCTTTGCTTACACAATTAAATGTTTCACTCTCCTTCTGGATTTTCTTATGGATGGAAACACTGTGGAATGTGGAAATTGGTTAATCATGTAAAGCTGGCTGTTAAAATCTGGAACCCTTGTGTGATCACCCCAGTTAAACAAAATGGAATAATGAACATGTGGGTGTTGGCTTGGTTACGAGACATGTGTTGGGGGTGTTTTGTGGGTTGTTGTGGATTGGGTAAACAGCAGGGCTACGGTTGACTTGGTTGTGGGTTGGTGTGAATGTTATGATGGTAATGGGCAGAGGGGCTGCAATAAATGGTATTAAAGGGATGGGGATGTGTGGCTTCGGTGTGGTTGTGGTTATGATGGTTGGCAGCGGGGCTGCAGGGATGGGCTTGTTTGTGAATGAATAGTGGGTTGTGAATAATAAATTAAAGTGGAAGAGTTAATGAATGGTGGGGAGTGGTAATGGAATGGGTTTAATAATCAATGGGGTTGGTTGGTTGATAAGAGGGACTTTGTTATGCTGCTTATGTTTTTCCTAAAGTGTATTGTGGATGGTAGAGATATGTTTTACGAATGATTGGTGTGGTTAGTTGTGGATAGTTTCCCAGTAGTTAAGGAACTAAATAACTATTTCTACTGAAATGTGAAAACCTAACGGGGGTTGGGTTTGTTTATTGTATGCATGCTTCGTAGTAGCAGTGCTGAGGCACGTGCTCAGTTTCTATTTTTAGAAGCCATAGGTTGGGCTGTGTCGTTGGTATATATATATATATCTGTATCTTTTGTGTTTTATCGCACCCCACCCATGTTGAGAAATTAGTGCCGAACACTCCCATTTTATGGGAAAGGGTGTTTTTCCCTTAGTTACTAGCTCCTTTCTGCTTCTTCTCCCCTAGGCTGTGATGGCTTGAGGCGACCTTACACCTAAGAATCTTCGGGTAGGTTTCAATTGGGGTGGTTTTAGCCCAAGACTCTTCGGGCAGGTTCTACTGTTTCCAAAAAATCTTCGGGATGAGGCCCAGGTGTGTGCAGGCGGGATACGTGGTTGTAAGGCCCAGGTGTGGGCGGGCGGGATACATGGTTGTGAGGCCCAGGTGTGCACGGGCGGGATACGTGGTTGTGAGGCCCAGGTGTGTGCGGGCGAGATACGTGGTTGTGAGGCCCAGGTGTGTGCGGGCGGGGAGAGTGTGGCAGCGTCAGGACGTTCGTTGTTAGGAAGAGCAGCTAACTAAAGGGAAATGGTGTGGGGTACCCAATACTCTTGTTCTTATATACTACTACCTATTTTGATTGTGTTTTGGTGAGTGTGGCTGGTGAGGTTGGGTGGGTAGAATTCCTTGCTAGGTTTCTTCTGTTGTTCTCACGGGACATTAGGATGTCTCCCCACTTGTGCACGAGAGCTTTAGGTTTCCCTATTGATTATACTTGTATTCTCACCCTACGTTTACTTTTAGGTTTCCAGGAATACTACCAGGGCCGTGCGGGACCCTACTAGTCGGACAGTTGGAGTTGTTGTTGTTTCTGTACCTTTGTTTTCTTTTGGTATTGTACTTTGAGCTTTCTTGTACTTGTACCTTGTTATAAAATTGGTTAAACATGCATGTGGGATTGGTTTGGGTTTATTTATATACACTTGCTCTTTCCCTTTTTGGTGGTTTACTTGTCCTATTTCCCGATCTTTAAAAATAAAAAGGGTAATGCCTCCCATATTTGTGAAAACTCATACCCTTGGTGCTAGTCGCCACCCCGAGGCCTACTGGAGGCGGGACTCGGGGGTCATTATCTCCATTTCACCATTTCCAGCTCAGGAGGGGCATCTTTGGTGGGAGGGGGTCGTGATAGTAATATAATAGTGTTATTATTTCACTATGTTTGAAAAATATTTGAATGAGTTAGAAGAAGAAATTAAACTAAAACATACAGTTAAAAGCTATACCTCTTATTTGGAAAACCGCCTTTTCTTTACACCTTAATCCCTCTACAATTTATATTATATAATGAACCTAACTCTAGTAACCCAAAACTGGTGTCTAATTTATTAAATTTTAATTAGATATTTGTAATCACATCCTAAATGACTGAATAGTTTAGTAGTCTTGGTAAACTAGACACATACATAATTCCCATTTATATTTGAATATACAAATTATAACATTTTTTTGATAATATCATTATTCAATATTTTATATCCTTTAATATAATTAAAAGTACACTTATTTAATTCCTAACAAAGGAAAAAAATAAGGGTAATCTCAAGTGCTTAGTAAGATTTACATAAAGTGGAATCTATCATGAGTAAATGAAGAATAATCAATATGGAAAGGTAAATATGTGAACACACATTCCATTTAATCAATAACTTGAATATCATGATTAGATAAGGAATAATAAATATATAAAGTTAAATAAATAAACACACATTCAATTTAAATAACTTTACTATCATTAATACATAATGATTAATCAATATGGAAAGGTAAATAGTTGAACAAATGTTCCATTTAAATAACTTGACTATAATGAATAGATAAGGTATAATCAATATGGAAAGGTAAATAACTTAAAAAAAATTCCATTTAATCAATATCTAATAATGAAATTCATCCAGAGATAATATCATTGTGAAAATATCATGGATAACAATAACCAGATTCTTAATGAAGGAAATGCTTAATTATTGAACGTCATGATCTCAGGTATCATGATACCTCTAGTGTCACGACCTTTCACAACATAGTTTAAAAATATGGGTAAAACACATTTAATGATAGATTGCTGATTCAACTCATAAGAATCTTGATGCATCAGGGGGATATATAATTTTGGGCTGCACCCATTACTACATTCTCAAATCATTCCTCATATATTGAATAATCAATTTAATTCATGAACAATGTTCCTTATCATCAAATATCTATATTGAGTAAAGAATATATATTTATCAATATTTCCCCAGTTAAAAAATAACTTTAATTATAGAAAATAGTATGTATAAATGATATATAGTTTAAGAAATAAATATATCCATGATAAATAATATGGATATTTAGTGGAAATTTAATGTTCAGTGATAATAATAAAGTGAATATTTCAAGGGAAATTTAATGACTACAAAAAATGAATCAATAAAGTTGATGTAAATACTTTCCTTGGTCAAAATGATCATAAAACATCCATAGAAATAATAAGGATGGTATCAATACAATATATACCAAGTGTATTATAAGTAAAATAAAGGGTTTTTGTTTTTTATGAATAGAAATACCATAAAAATATCTTTAAAAATATCCTTGAGGAAAATATCATTTTGAAAAGAAATTGAGTTATGAAATTCTTAACCACTTGGTAATTTTAAAGTCAAATACACTTAAATTAAATAATTCAAATTAAAACTTAAAATACCATTAATTATGAAGTATTCATGATATTACATATAAAAATACTAGTATGTACACCATATAAAAAAGTAGGTGCATAATAATAAAATATGACTCAATGGAGAGAAATTGAGATGAAGTTCTTTACCTAAAAATTACTTTTGGTGGAATGAGATTTAACCTCATGTATAATGATTTTAAGAATGTTATAAATTTATAATATAATAATATTCATACTTATAATATCATATATTATCCTATTATAACATCTTATCACCCTTTCATTAATAATCTTTCATTAGTTTCATTGTTTTGAGTGTTAATTGTCTTATTTTATCATTTGTGTTTTGTCATTTAATTTCTCGTTATTACACATATTATATAGTTACATCATCTCCAAAATTATATTAATGTTATAAATATAATTTGTTTATTAGATATATATTTAGAATCATTATTGAAATTTGAAAATGGAGAATGGATCTCATTGCTTTGTGGAGAGGGTAGGGCGTACGTACATACGAGCAACATTATCATTTAATTAATGGGTGAAAAGGTAAGTAATTGAGTGATATATTAATTTTATAGAATAAATATAATTTCATATATATCCCATATATTCACTAAATTTATCTTTATTACCTTCCATGTAAATCGTATGTGAAAAATTAATCACATCGCCTTGTGAGGCGGTTGTCCTCTGTACACACGAATGACATTATTTTATTTTAAAAAGAATAGAAAGTAAGAAGGTTTATTTGATATTAAAATTAAAAAAGTATAATAATATCATAAATATCATATAAATGTGTTAAATACATCATTATATCCAGCTTTTAAAGGTGGTGATGGAAAATGGGTTACATCGGTTCATAAGGCTGTAGTTCGCCGTACACATGATCAACGATTTTGTTTCTCATTTGATGGAAGAGGAGATGGGTATAGGTAATTAAATTAAAATAATATCATATAAGTATACATAATATTTTGAGTTTATTATATAATCATGGTTTAATAATATTTTAAGGAGGTGAAATAAGAAACAAAATAAAAATTCTTGTTTAAGAACATTACCACTTCTTCAGAAAACTTCTTTAGGTTTTCACAAAAATCCTTCCTAGGTTGGATTTATAATCAATCCAAGGGATATATGATGATTTTAAGGGAGTAATGAATTTATTTTGGTAGGTACTTAATGAAAAAATGTATTTGGAAGTCTGAAGAGTGGAGGAGAATGGGTGACCTTTTATAAGAGGGGGAGAGGATACACATGGAATTTTTGAAAATAATCAATTACACCCACATTTTTATCATTCCAAAAGATTCCAAAATGGGCCATTATTTACCCTTATAGGTGATAATTCTGAAATATATACATCCAATGGGTTTTGGAAAGGTTTTTAGGTTATTTTAACCATTATCTTTTTAGTTCAACCACCCCAATAAATCGGTTCTTACCTTAACCACGATAATTAGTTTTTACTACTTTTGCTATTAATAATGGTAAAAAATTAATTTGAACTTATTAGATAATATAAATTATCCTGATTTCAAATATTTAATCCATTTTTACAAATTCAATTCATATAAGTGGAAAAATCCAATTTAAAATTATACCCATAGATACGACAAAAAATTGAGTTTCCAAAGAGAAAATTCTTATAAGTATAGAAGGTTTTAATATCAAAATTCAAAGTGAAATTGATTAAAATGAATAAAATTAGCTAAATTTTAATATAATTTTTCTAATTTTACTTTAAAAACAATATAAAATATAATTTCACCTTGTAACTTATTTAAATGAAAATCCAATTTTCAATAAAATTTAGTATTTTTCACTATTCATTGAAAAATGAAAATTTATAGAAAAATACCCAAAATTAATTTTAAGAAGATTTTAATATTATGATTTTAAAAATTATTTTTATATTATCAAATACATTTTTTAAAATTTTTAAAAATTAATTTTAAATTATGTGTGTAAAGCGCGACTAAACCATCTTTTAGAAAAATACATTTTTTCAAAAAACATTTATTTTTCTTTCAAATGATTCTTATTTTTTTTATAAATAGATAACCAATTAATTTTTTTATATATGTGTAAACCATAAAATTTTAATAATTTAGTTATTAGTATTCATACCTACTAATTTAATGGCTTGGTTATAATGGTATTTTATTTTATGGTTCCTTTAGACCCGGGATTGAATGTGTCATAAGCTATCGAAGAAATTGAATTTAAATAAATATATTTTTTGGGTTGTTTAAGCTCAATGTTGCATTTTTTATATGATATTAAATACAGTTCTTTTATTTTATAATTTATAGGTGTTAAATTATCCCCACCTTAAATAAATTGTGTCTTTGAAATTTGATCTTGCACTCGAAAATCAAGGATTTAATATTTGAAAATTATTTTATTGAAAACCCACATCATAAGAAGGTTTAATAAAACATTCTCTTAATAAGATATAAAATGAATTAAAATGGTCATATTTAATAACACATAAATAGGTTTCCAAGTAGGAGAAAATTGGTGGAAAGTGAAGATATGGACAAGTAAGAAAAGTTTAACTAATTATAGAGAGTGATAGACATCACTGATCATAAGAAATTGAATGATCAATGGAAAGTTAATGACCTAAAAAACATAAATATGTAATTATTTAAGAGACCATTTGATTCATCAGATATGAAGGTAATATGATAATATTTTTTTTTCAATATTCTTTTCCTAAATTTGTGGAATTATTTTACCATTTGAGAATAGAAGGGAATATACTTACTTGATATCTTTCTATTTCATAAGAACAATATCATACTTGTTTGTGCATCAATAAATTCATAATTCATCTCTTAATCTATGAAATGAATATATAATTTTTTTTTATGCCTAAAACACTAAAATTCACTTTTAATGGATCTTAAGATACATAAAAGTGTGACAAGTATTTTTTTTGTCTCTAATTATTTTCAAAAACCAATATGGATAGCACAAGTTATCCAATATAATACATTAATCTCTAAACCTCAAAAGTTTCACCATTGGTTCATTATTAATGTTTATTCATCAAATTGTTTAAGTAAAACTTATGACATATTAACCAAAACATCACATAGGCTAGTGGTAGGCGTTAAAAACTTATCACCATTTGGTTATGGGTTTAAGCCCCACAACCTTACCAGATGCGATGAGTTGTCATCTGGAATATAGGTTATCCTTTTTCTAAAACCATATTAATATAATTCCTATAACATCCTCAAAATTTAATAACCCATAATTAACTCAACATAAAATATAATATAAACCCTAAATATTACCAATAACTTTAAACTTATGCCCAAAATAGTAATGTAATTATTATATAAATAACCTTTTCACTAAAAAATATACTAAACCAATGGGTTGTATTGCCAAAAATGCCTCCCAAAATATCCTTAATCTTGGTATTCTCCCATAACATAAAAAATAAAAGGGTAATTTAATACTTTGAACTTATGATAAATCTTAAACTCATAAACCCATAATGGTATCCATATATATTAAGTTAATGAATACATATATACTTATAAAATTTAACAAAATCCTTAGATGTTCATGATTATTATAACCAAAATACCATTGATAAAAATAATTCTACAATATAACTTTGGAATCCCAATACATAAATACTTCAACCATCTTATTTAAACCTAGGTCCTTCCTTGGTCTAGGGGTTAAACATTAGAAGAGGGAATTGACTTGAATGATTCCCAGGTTCCCCATATTTAATATAACAAACTATAAATAGATCCCTAGGATGAAATTTATTTCCTTTCACCATGATATTCATTTTTAATCAATAATTAATTACTTTATGACCTTATTTTACACATATAAAACATTTTCTCATTCCTTTGAGATACTTTATTGGGTATATATTTCCCTATTTTTGACATTAAGGATATAGATCCTTATTTCTTCCATAGTCTCCATCACTCTATATCTTAGCAAACTCCACCCTTCTCTTCTTTGGTGAGTCTAATAGATGGTTAAGGTATAGGTTGTTAATCATATTTTGGTATAACTGATTAAAAATAATCCTGATATATTTCAATCCAGTCATCATCCCATTTGTTTGATCATAGTCATCACATTTTCCTTTATATTCAATGTTAAAATGATTCCTTCACGTTCCAGCCATTGAATAAAACCAAAAATCATAGCTTGAGAAACAATAATCATAGTAGTAAAACCATATAATCATTTATAGTATGTATAAATCATGAAACCTTATTTTAAATATAAGAAACATTAGGTTTAACCTAGTTCATTCATTCTCATAATCTATTCAAATCCTTCATAATGGTTTGTAAATAAAATTTTAATTATCTAAATCATATCCCTCAGAAGTGTCAAATTAGGTGCATAGTAAAATCCATTATCATATAACATGTAACTCTTAAGTTAATATTGATATTACCTTTTCAGATTTATTACCCCTAGGTACATCTGTTTCAGAACCACATCCACTTGTAGTATGCATACATGGATGTATTTCTATAAAAAACCACATAATCTCTACCTTACCAAAAATTTAGGAAGTTTTTCTATACTTATCCTCAAATTCCATCATAGGGTTATGTTCCCTAATCTATATTTTCCTAAATCAAATTCACAATGTTTCTACAAAATTCATGTAATACCAATTGTAATGACCCCGACTCTAATAACCCAGAGTCAATGTCTACTTTATTACATTGTCATAAGATACAAGGAATCACATATTGAAGGACTGATTGGTTTATTAGTATTGGTAAACTAGATATATACATGATTCCCATATTATATTTGAATATGAAAATTACAAAATAATTTTTTTTGAGAACATAATTATTCTCTCTAGCATATCATTTCATATCATTTATAGTACACTTCTTGGATTCCTAAGAAATGAAAAAATAAGGGTGATATCAAATTCTCAATAAGAGTTATGTAAAGCAGAATCTATCATGAGTAAATGAATAATAATAAATATGTAAAGTTAAATATCTGAACACACATACCATTTAATCAATAATTTAACTATCATGATTAGATAAGGAATAATCTATATGGAAAGGTAAATAACTGAACAAATATTTTATTTAAATGAATTAACTATTTTGAATAGATAAGAAATAATCAATATTTTAAAGTAAATAACCGAACACAAATTCTATTTAAATAACTTTACTATCATGAATTTATAAGGAATAATCAATACGGAAAGGTAAGTAATTGAAAACACATGCTATTTAATCAATAACTGAGAATGAAATGAATCTAGAGATAATATCATTGTAAAAATATCCTGGATAATTATTGACACTGTGAATTTTGTTACATTCACTTTTCTATAGAATTCATGAAGTGATTCTAATTTAGACAAAAAATGTTGAGTTTGATTAGGAATGCATCTTTATGCTAGAAGGAGAAGATTGGATTTCCATGTGTTACGACCCAAAACATCCTCAACCGGGCCTGAAAAGTTCACGGTGTGACTCTCTATTTTTCATGGGGTCAGTGATGGTAGTGAAGGGATTGGTCTAAAGGAGAAATACCACAACCCGAAACTAATCCTGAGCAGTGGTGTGGGGGAACCACCCCCATGGTATGATGCAACAGGTTCTCCCAGGTGAGCCACACAGGTACCCCCAAGTAGCATCGACATGCATGGTGCCTTTGTAACAGACCTGCACATCAGCATGTATGATTGGTCTGAGTTATATCCTATGCAACATACCTATGTGTAACACCCAATATAGATATACCGACCCATGGTCCCATATTTTACTATAAATAAGACTCAGAGGTCTTCATTTTTTATGATGAAATTTTCCAAAGGCCTCTCGATGCTCTGCTCACAATAGTACTTCTATTAATACTTACAAAAACTTATAAGAATTCTTATAAAATATAAATTAGAGGTAATTAAAGGGGGATAATGAAAATAAAACATCCCAGGGTTTAAAAAACACAAACAACTACACGGGGAATCCTTTCCCCCATAGATGATGAACAATATCATGGGAACCCATCCTTAACCAAGGACCTACACAAGCCACTTTTAGGAACACTAGTGTAAACCCTTGAAGGCTTGAGAAAAACCTCACCCTAGTGTTTTTTTCCCAGGTGTTCCATCACCCAATGTACCCATCACATCGCCTAGGTATAGCTGAGAAAATTTCCCCCTACACGAGCCTCCTCTTCCTCACTGAGACCTACCTGCACGGTCTACCCTTAATTATCCCTATCCTCTATCATAGATGAGCCTCTGATCATGACCTATTAAAAGACATAAATGGTTGGGCCTATCTTCCTTTTTTCCCTTTTCTGATAGGTATCAAATTGAAACCTCCACGGAAGCCTCCAGACTTGAAAAACCATGGGAAAAGGCACACCGACATGTCTCCCATTTTGGATTTGTATTCCTATGGTCAAAGGTTTACCAAAATTATCCTACCAGATGGTTAAGATCCTTAGGGTGCATGTAGATTTGTATTACCATGGTTATGAGGAACCTGAACATGTGAATAGTGTTAGGGAGTTCTCGGTCTTTGATACCATGGTTAGGACCATGTCCTACCCTTGTATTCTCTACGACCCAAAGTCTCTAGTTCCCAATAAGGAGGGTGAGGATTACACTTGCTTTTCTATTCAACATGGAATGAGATCCTCCCCCTTATTGTAAAACCAAGTCAAAGGGAATAACTCCTAGAGTAATCCCCTATCCTTTCTTGTAGGAGGTTGCAATCCTACTCCTCCTCGCCCCTTGGCTGCTGGGTCATATAGGGGATATGCATCAAAGTCCTCTATTCTCTCTCTCACCTCATTCCTTATTCATTTTCCATACCTTGAACCCAGTCTGGGGTAAGGAAATGGAGAGGGAATCCCATCACCCTGTCCTCTTCCACCAATGAAGGAGGAGAAGTGTGTGGTTTTATATATCTTCCTCTTCCTCTTGTTTATCACGTTTAAGCACGACTCATAATTACTTGTGGGATTATAGGATAGTCATGACCATGACACCCATACACTTGGATGCATGCTCTTATAGAAGATCATACTTTGAATCTTCCTCTCACTTTCCTTTAGAGTTCCTCCATAGGCATGGGTCCTCCAGGACATGTATCTGACCTCAGGGAAAAGTAGATTTTGTGGTTTCCTAGATCTTCCATTCCCTCTTGTTTCTTACACCAAGCATGAATCATATAAGCTTAGAGGTTGATGGTTGTCATGAAATCCACATGATCCCAAACCAATCCATGGGTATCCTCCTTAGGAGAAAGCCCCGACTATATTATTCTTTGGCATCCTTTTTGGAAGTAATCCACAAACCAAACCAATTCCAGGGCATCCTCATAATGAGTAAACCCCAATTATAAACCCCATTCACCAAGGAAACCTTAGTGTGTTAGCCCTGAAATTTTATTGAACTATGAGAACTCTAATTCTTGTTATAATACCAAAGGCCTGATCTTAATGGGCCTCCTCCTTAGGTGTAAGCCACAGACAAGCCTCCAAATCACCATGAGCTGAAACATCACTCATGGCCCCCTTCCTTTGGGCATCCTTTTCAGGAGTTATACCCAACTTAATCATTTAAAAGGGATATAATCACCTGCGAGACAAACCCAAAGGCCTCCATAGGTGTAGGTACTTATAACCAAACTATGCAGGCTTTGATTACCATATACATGGGATATGTAGGAATCCTTCCTAAGGTCCAAACCCAACACCCTATGTCAACCCTATTCCCTTTGGGAAATACTCCTAGTAGGGTCTAATTCAAACTGAAAACTTATACCCCTTCTAGGTTCCCTAGGACACTTAGGAATAATACCCACACCAAACTTTGGCTAGGAACCTTCCACCTATACGTCCTTTCTACATGATGATAAATTGTACAGTCAGGTCATTATCACATGACCTTGAAAGGTATGATGTGCTTCATTAAGTGGTACCAAAATATGTGGGTTCTGATCCCTTTCACAAGGGTACATAGGAAATCCATTTATAGGTCTATTCCCAACATCAAAACAACTCCCATATTCATAGATGATGACACACTCTTGAGTTACCAACAATGTGGCTAGAAAACCAGCATCATTGTAAAAACAACAAAAGAATCTCTAATTAGTACATAAGAGGATACCATTGATGGAGAACCTCATAAACATACAAATATCTCCATTGATGAAGAAACTAGGATACATATAGATGATTCTAAGCTCTATACATGCTAATAATTTATTTTTAATTCAAGTTCAATCTATATCATACTTGGTAATTAATGAAATATTCATGAATATATCTTAAATCTATAAGAGAGTCCCAGAGTAGGAAAAAATTATCCCAAAAGGGTGAGATGAGCATGAAATACCATCCTATTGACCAATGTGAGTTATCAATAATCATTGGAAAAACTTCTAGATGATCACCTACCTTTTTAAATCAGGTCCTCATTGATATAGAACCATTGTGTGTTTTTAGTTCCATGAACAAACCCATTGGAAACCATTCAGAAATACTGGACCCGACGTGAATGACTACACACAATTTAACCCACCGCAATTGACCATTAGGTGATGTGATTTTGAGGGAAATAATAATAATAACTAAATTTTTAATCAATTAAATGATTAATTATTTGATTTCATGATCCAAATCATTATGATATCTCTACTGTTAAGACCTTTCACAAGACAATTTAAAATTATGGGTAAAACCCAATTTAATGTTAGCTTACATACTCAAAATATGAGACTATAAATGCATCAAGGGGATACATAATTCTAATATCCACCCACAAATTAATGTAAAAATAATTCCTTATATATATAATAATTGATTTAATTCATGAAAAAATGTGCCTTATCATCAAATATCTATATTGAGTAAAGAATACAGATTTATCAATATTTACAAAAAAAAATAACTTTCTATATAGAACACTGTATGTAAAAATGATATACAATTTAAGAAATTAACTTATCCATGATAAATAATATGGATATTTAGGGGGAATTTAATGTACAATGATCAGAGGAAAGTGAATATTTCAAGGTAAAGTTAATGACTACAAAAATAAATCAAGAAAGTGAATATCAATACTTTCCTTGGTCAAAATGATCATAAAACATCCATAGAAATAATAAGGATGGTATAAATACAACATATAGTCAATATAGTATAAGTAAAATAATTTTTTTCCTTTTATGATTAGAAATACCATACAAATATATTTAAAAACATTCTTGAGGAATACATCCTTTTGAAAATAAATTGAGTTATGAAATTCTTTACAACTGGGTAATTTTAAAGTCAAATACCCTTAGATGAAATAATTTAAATTAAAACTTAAAATACCATGAAGTATTAATTATTCATTATATTACATATAAAATAGGTAATTTTTAAACCATATAAAATAAATCAGGCATACAATAATAAAATATGTCTCAATGAAGGGAAATTGAGATGAAGTCCCTTACCTCACACTTCCTTTTGGGTGAACATGATTTAAACTCTTTTATAATGGTTTTAAGAATGTTTTAAATTTATACCAAAATAATATTCATATTTATAATATCATATATTATCCTCTTATAACATCTTATCACCCATTTTTTAATCATTTTCATTATTTTTATTATTTTGTGTGTTAATTGCCTTGTTTTCTCATGCATGTTTTGTCATGAAATTTTTAGTTATTATAAATATTATATAGTTCTATAATATAAATAATTATATTAATGTTATAAATATATATATATTTTCATTAAATACATTTTTATAATCATTATTGGAATTTGAACATAGAGAATGGATCACATCGATTCGTGGAGATGGTAGGTCGTACGTACGCATGAGTGACATTATTATTTCTTAATTGGTTAAAGAGTAAGGAAGTGAGTGATATATTAATTTTAAATAATCAATATAATTTAATATATATCACATATATTCACTAAATTTATCCTTATTACCTTCCATGTAAATCATAAGTGAAAAATGAATCACATTGTTTAACGAGGTGGTAATCCACCGTACACACGAGTAAATTTATCATATTTTAAAAAAATGGAATGTAATAAGGTATATATGATATTGAAATAACATAAGTATAATAATATAATAAATATAATATACATGTGTTAAATCCATCATTGAATTATGGTGATGGAAAATGAATTACAACTGTTCGTGAGGCGGTAGTCCACCGTACACACGATCAACAATTTCATTTCCCATTTAATAGAAGGGAAGATACATATAGGTAATGTTCATAACATAATAACATATAAGAATATTTAATATATTAATGTTATTATATAATAATATTTTAATAATATTTTAAGTAGGTGGAATAAGAAATGAAATAAAAATGATCATTTAAGAACGTTACCTCTTGTTCGGAAAACTTATTTAGGTTTGCACTAAAATTATTCCTAGGTTGTATTTATGATAAAAAAGGGCTCAAGGATGATAATAGTGAAGTAAAGAACTTATTTGGGTAGGTATTTTACAAACCAAATGGCTTTGGAAGTGTGAATATAGGAGTATAGGGGGTGACCTTTTATAAGTGGGGGAGAAGACATACATGGAATGTTTGAAAAGAATCAATTAAACCCACATTTTTATCAAGTTGAAAGCCTCCAAAATGGGTCATTATCAACCATTTTAGGATATAAGGTCTAAATTTTTCCATTAAATGGTTTTTTACAATTTTATAGGTCATTTTAACCCTTATCTTTTTAATCTACCCCCTAGTAAATCAATTTTTTCCTTAACCATGGAAATTGTTTTTTACTTATTTTACTATTCATAATGGTCAAAAATTAAGTTGAAATTATTAGATAATATAAATTATGATTATCAAAACTAAGTAATCCACTTTACCAAATTCAATTTACAAAAGTTTAAGAATCCAATTTAAAATTATACCCACAGACGAGATGAAAGTGGGTTTACAAAGAGAAAATTGTCATAAGTATGGAAGGTTTTAATATCAAAATTAAATATGAAATTGATTCTAATGACCTAAATTAGTAAAATTATAATATAATTTAACTAATATTTCTTTAAAATCAATGTAAAATATAATTTAATCTTTTAAATTATTTAAATGAAAAGTTAGTTTTCAATAAAAATCATTGTTTTTCATTATTCATTAAAAAATGAAACTTTTCAAAAAAATATCAAAAAATAATCCTAAGATAATTTTTATATTATGATTTTAAAAAATTATGTTTATTTTATCAAGTAAAATTTCTAAAATTTTTAAAAATTAATTTTAAATTATGTGTGAAAAGAGCGACTAAACCATTTTTTAGAAAAATATAGTGTTTTAGAATACATTTGTTTTATTTTAAATGATTCATATTTTACTTATAATTAATATATAACCAATGAATTTATTTAAATATGTGTAAGCCTTATAATTTTTATAATTTAGTTATATCTATTCATACTTTCCAGTTTAATAGCTGGGTTTAAACAGTATTTCATTTTATGGTTCCTTTAGACTTAGGGCTGCGGGTGTCACAAGCTATGAGAGAGATTAAATTTAAAGAGATATATTTCTTGGGTTGTTTATACTCGATGAAAAATTTCCTATCTGATATCAAATACGATGTTATTATTTTATAATTTTAGGGTGTTACATATTTTAAAAAACTAATACCTTTAGAATGTGGGAAGAGTTTTTAGTAAGGTATTTTTGCAGGTCTTTGATGAAACAAATGCTTCTTTAAGTGTGAAGAAAATAGGAGATAAAGAGTTCTTTTATAATGAGGGGCGAGGCATTCTTGAAATTTCTTAAAATATTAAATTAATATAAATTAATTTTCATTTTATAATGGATCCAAATTTATATAATTCAAATCTAATATAATTATGATTAGAAATCCTCTCATACAATAAAAATTGGACATGTTTAGGTGATATTTTCACCCTTATATTTTTGTTTTAACCCCCTGTTAACCCATGATTACCGCGATGACAAAAGTTTTTACTCTTCAGTAGTCTAGATATTTATTATAAAAGGACATTTTCTCCATAAATGGATCATTGTTGATATTTTAAACCATATCCAAATCACTGGAATGAAGATAAGATTTTTTTGAATTTTAAATCATTTAATAAAATACTATTTATTATAAAATATCATTAATGTCATTTTTGAAACTATTCATTTAATTTGACTTTGAAAAGAAAATTACAAAAAAATAATTAAAATATAATCCTATAAAACATCCCCAAAATGTTATATTTATCTATAAAATTAATTGAACATAATAATTCATTCAAATTATATTAATTTTAATATTTTTAGAATAATTTATTTTATTTTTTTATTAATTGAATAAATACCGTGTTGGCACTGCATAATCACTTAAGGTAATTATTTAATCATGAAAAACTAAAAATAAATTACCATGATAAAAAAGTATTTTATATTTCAAATAACTATTTAGAACCAAACTTAAGTTTTTTTATCCCCATCACAAGATATTATAGATATTAAAATCAAGAAAGTGACATTTTTGACTTTATCTTTTAATTGAATATTAAAAAGGTAAAAATGAATAAATATGACAAAAAGTTTCCATATTATAAAAAATTGGATGGATATGGTAAAAATGAACTCATAAAATAGGATAAAGGCAAGTTTTAGGGTTATTTTTAGTCCTTATTATATTATTTTTAATCTTAATTACCCAATTTAACCGTACTATGGTGAAAATTATTTACTATGGTTTATATTCATAATGAAAAAATAGAAGGGACATATTTACCAAATTTAGACCTACCAATTAAAAATATAAATTTAATTTTTCATGATTAAATTTCATAAAGTGTTATAAATTAATTTAAGATTGAAACTCAAAACACAACGAGAAACAATTATTTCAAAAAAATGTCTTTTTAGGTATTTTTATACCAAATTAAACCATAAAATTGATTCAAAATAACTTAATTAGATTATTAATAATACAATAGAACTAATTTTAATTTGAAACCATTTTAAAACAAAATAAAACTTTTTAAATTCTTGAAAAAAATATACAATTTTCAATAAAAAATAGTATTTTCACTATTCATTAGAAAGTCAAACTTTTCAGAAAAATCAAAAAAAATAAATCTAAGACAATTTTGAATTTATGATTTAAAAATGATATAATTTTTATAAAATAATATTTCTAAAAGTTACAGAAATTAAATATAATATTCACTCATAAAAATCAATAAAAACCATTTTTAATGAAAATGTATTTTTGATGAATAAAATTACTTTACAAAAAATTGAGTCCTTATTTACTAAGAATTTATCAATACATTTATATTGATTAATATAATTATATATATATATATACACACACACATATATATATATATACATATATATATATATATATTTCATAATATGGTTAATCCTATTAATTCCTTCCAATTCAATGGATAGGTTATAATAATCACATTTTAATAATAATATTTCACGGTTCGTTTAAGCTCAGTGTTACATATCTTGTACGTTATTATACATAGTCTTTATTTTAAAAATATCAAGATATTATACCGAATCCATTACATGTACTTAAATCAGAGGTCAAACCATTGGATCATGATATTACTTATAAAGAAAAAACAATAAAAATCCTTGAACATAGAGAAAAAGTGTTATAGAATAAAACTAATCACCTGGTCAATGTTCTCTAGAGGAATTAAAAATTCAAATAAACTACATGGGAACCCGAGTATGTGATAAAATAGAGATACCCTCATTTTTTTTGTATCAGAGTGATGATATTTTGAAGGATAAATTTATTTTAAGGGGGTAGAATGTAATAGCCTGATATTTTATGATATATTTCTTTTCAAATGAATTTAATTTCTTTGATAGCTTTGGATACATGTAACATTAAGTTTAAATAAACCATGACATACTATTTAAATATTATTATTTAATGTGATAATTATCAACTAGATATTGGATTGGTGGGTATTAATATGACTTGGTAAACTATGAAAAATTTATGATATATAAATTTATAAAATTAATTCATTAGTTATCAAGTGAAAATAATAATCATTTGATAGTAAAAGAGATGTTTTCCTAAATTGTTTTTATGCACTTAATGCATTTTTATCTTAATATTTTAAATTAATCACTATTTTTGAATGGTTTTAATTAAATTTATATATATTATATATTATATTAAATGTTTTAACATTTATATAATTTTTTTTCTAGGCATGATATAAGAGTATATATCCAGTTTTATGCTTAAAAATTTATTCTTCTAAAAAATGTTTTTCATTGGGTTTTCTAAAATTATTTTAAAATTAATTTCTACTACTTATAGAATTTTAATCTTGAAAAATGGATTCCTTATTTTGAATAAGAAGAATCAAATTTGGTAAATAATTCCCTTTTATTTTTAGCCAATATAAATAGTAACCATAGTAAATATTGGTTACCTCGATAAGGGTAAGGATTTAAAATTTCTCTAACAATTTCCTTAATCATATTGGATGAGTTTAGTTTATTAATTTCCATCAAATTCACAAATACATGAAGACTTTGTGCCATTTTTCTTTGATCATGACCTTTATATTAATTTAAGAAAAGAATAAATACAAAATGTCACTCTCTTGAATTTAATAACTCTAAATTTTTATTATAAGAATAAAAAAAAGATAATTTTGGTTATAAAGATTTATTTCAAATATGAATTATGATTTTTATCATAATTTATTTCTAATTTTTAGTAATTGAATAATTACCTTAAATGTTTATGCAACGTCGACATAGTATTTATTCAAATAAATGATTTTAAAAATATTAAAAGTAATAAAATTTGGGTGAATTATTGTGTTTCATGAGTTTTATAGATTAATATAAAATATTAGAGATGAGTTAAAGGTTTATATTCAAATTTAATATTTTTAAATTTATCTTTAATGTAAAAATAAATGAATAGTGTCAAAAATTACATTAATGATATTGTATAAAAAATAATATTTTATTAAATTATTCAAAAACCATAAAAATCTTAAAATAGGACAAGTAGGATGAAAGTTGGTCTAAAAGTTTTTCCCTTGGACATTTAGGATCCAATTTTTACCTTATAAGTAAAATTATAACCCTTTAATATTAAAACATCGTCACCACAGTTAAGATTAAAATTACTCAACCAAGGAGTTGAACAAAAAATAAGGTTTAAAATGACACCAAAACATATCTAAATTTTATTTTATGAATATATTTCAATATTAGAATATTTTTATTTGAATATATATGCATTTGGAATATTTTGGTATGTGAATGAATTAATTATATTTTAATAGTTTTCATAATTCCAATTATGACTTTTCCCTCCCTTATAAAAGGACACCCCTTATCTCTTTTCTTTACACAAATTTAAGCTATCTATCTCATAAAAAAACTATCAAAATCCCTCACCAACTTTTTTATCCATGTTATAAATGTTATGGTCTTCCCAAAATACTAACCCTAGGGTACTTAATAGGAGTTCTAGAGGAGTTCTTTCAAAGAAGTAATCACCTTAGCCGATAACTTTATTTTTTTACTCCTTATTTTAACTCTTCTAAAAATATGGTATTTATAATAAAATAATAAATTAATTATTCTAAATATACTTAAGTTTTATTATGATTATTAAAAAACCATTATCCACCCTCTTTTTCTTCAAATGAAAAATAATAACGTTGCTCGTGCATATGTATGGAATACCACCTCCACGAAGCAATGTGATTCATTTTTCATTTTTTGATTTAAATTGATGATAATAAATATATATTTAGTAAATATATATAATATATATAATATAATAATTATTATAGATATTTTAACTATTATTTACCTTTCTTTCCATCCATTGAAAAGTGAAAACAATGTTCATGTGTACGTATGACCTACCATCTCTATAAATAGTGTAATTCATTTTTATATCTCTATAATTTATGTTGACTATATATATATATATAATTATTATATATAATATTTATATAATTATCAAAATTATATATATTATGGAACCATGATCAAAGTACAAGGACCAGAACTATTGAATCAAAATTTTCATGGAAAACAAAACAGTTAACACCTAGAAACAATAATTTTAATATAGGATTATTAATAAATGGGTGTTAAAATTTCATAAGTGATGATATTATAAGTATAAATTTTTTTCTATTATAGAATTATGATAAATTTAAATTTATTATACAAGATATTAAATTATTTTTAAGCAATTTAAACTCAAGGTAAGAATTTTATGTTACAGTTTCATTTTTTATTGGGATTGTTTATGATTAAGTTTATGATGATGAAATTTTATGATACATCTCTCAATAAACTCATTAATTTTATCATCCTATTGTTTTTTTTATATATTACATGTTTTCATTTAATTTTCCTTGATTTAAGTACTCAAGATACTGAAATAATGTTTTTAAGGAAAAATGAATTTATTTCTCTCTTCAGTTGAAAATATTTTTTCATCCTCATCCATGTTTTATAAAAATATTTTCAAAAATATTTTTACTATTATATTATGATTTTTAAATTTATTTTTACACATTTTTTACTTTTTATAAAATGGTTTAAAAAGAATATTCTTGTTTTTTTTCTGAAGGAGTTATTTTTTTTGACTTTTTACCAAAAATGTGAACGGAATATTTGTTTTAAGATTCATGGAATGAATGGAATTTATTATAATCAAGACCACTCAATTATATAAAGATTAATTTACAAGTTTCCAAGGTTATTTTCAAATAAAATATATTCTTTAATATTTAAGGAATTTTTATATTTTAATATGTGATTTAAAAACAAAAAATGGTATTTTCCTTAAGAAATATTTTGATGATATTTTAAAGTAAAATTTCATCTATGATAACATTATTTGATGTTACTTATACTTTAAATGGGATATTATCTAATGAAACCATATTTATTATTTATCTAAATGTTTTATGGTTATGATGATAAAATATTTATAAAACCCATTTTATTTTCGATGGGTTAAGCTATGATGAATGTTTTTATGATCTTATGTCATACATATGAATGGATTTATGATTTTGTGATGGGTGGTCCTGGAATTATATATCCATACAATTAATTGGGTAAGGATTAATGTTATATGATCTGAGTAGGTAAATGATAGGTTATCCCAAGCCTAAAATATGATGGTACATAGGAGGTTATCCCAAGCCCAAAAAAAGAGGGTACTTTAGAGGTTATCATAAGCCCAAAATAAGTATAAAAGTTATTAGCCCAATAATAAAATGTTATGAATTTTTTGGTGGGTATCCTTTATATAATATTTCTATGATTATGATTATGCCACACTTTATGCCACTATTTTAGGACATGATATTATGTCAATTTTATATTTTCATTTCTCATGATCTTATATTATTTTATGATTCATGTCATATATGAACTACTAAACTTTATTCCATGATTCAATATTATGATATATGATATGGTGGGTATGTTTTTTAAGTGATAAGATCATGTTCTCTTACCCTTATTATCATGTTATGATTAATTTATCATTGATATGTCCCTTTTTACCCTTAATGAGAATCTAATCTCACCCTTTATTATGTTTCCTTTACTTAGGTTATTAAGAAAGGTATTAAGTATGATATGTATAATAAGGGTGATAGTTCTGAACTACTATATGTGAGATTATGTAGATATTTTATAAACTAGTTTTTTGTATCCATGCTTCCAAAAATAATAAATCTATAAAATTATTGCATGGATCATAATGTTATGTAATGAATATTCATATAATAAGATTTAATATTTATATATGAAAAGTGTGAATTTCTATATTATTATTAGATGGAAATACATATTAGTGTTATCATTATCATATGTTATTAGAATTTGTTTTTCATTCTGTAATTATTATTATTATATGATATTACCATTATTATTTTTCCATTTTAAATAAAAGAGGAAAATACCACTATCCCTCCATATTTGTTGGAGACCCACTCTTCTATATTTATCTTCATCCTTCCATAGAAGATCAAATTAAGTCATCCTCTTATATCTTCCTTATAATTTCTCTTCCTCTTCTCATTCTCTTATTTTTTTCACTTATATTCTCCTCTCATCTAGGGTTCATGAGAGTTTGGTGTTTTATAATTTAAAGGTAAAAAACTAAAAAATAAATGTGTAATTTTATGTGTGGAGGATGAAAACTCCATTTCTAACTCCAATATATCTTCATTTAGTGAAAGCATCATGATTATATCAATTCCAAGTAGGTGGTTATATCCATTTACTTTTCTTTAACAAAGTCATGGGTGCTTGGGTATTTTAACTTAATTTATTACCAATAAAATTCCTCTATAAATTATTTATGATGGTTTTATGAAAGTGTTTCTATGTTTACTTATAATCACATGGGATTTAAAGGAGGGTTTTCATGGAAAATGTATATATTTTTTGCTCTTATATTTTTATTCACACAGAGTGTGCAATAAAATATCTTGTATATTTTATTTTGAAATAATTTTTTGGGGAATGATTTCTTATGATTTATAAAGAAAGAATATTACAATTAAATTGGAATATTAAAGGTATAAAGGATCATTTTGAATAAAACAAAGTGATTTTTTTGTGATTTTCTAATACTCTTGACATCATGACACTTGTCATTAATTATGAAAATATGGCATTACATGATAATAATTGATTAATATTAGTATGAAATCTATTGTTTTTTTGAAGGGTGTTCATAGGTGATATGTGAGTTATTTAATGCTTTGTTATGAATTGATGTTGAAGTGATATGAGTGTGTGTGTGTAAATATGCATTGTATTGTTTTCTTTCATCATTTTTGAAAACTTCAAGGGAATACTTGGGTATCTAACTATGAATTAGAGGAATGAGTGATAAATTAATATGATTACACACTCTTAATGTACCTAGTTTAGATTATAGCACCAACTATGGGATTTACCTCCTAATGAGGCCAAGTTTACACTAAAATAAAATCTTGCATTTGGGATGGATCATCTAGGAAAAATATCATATTCATCCTAGAGAAGTGCTTATTTGGGATAGATTTGAAATCTTTCCTAGATATGTGGGGGAACACATGCTTTATCTGAGACAGAATTAAATCCATATTAGATAAATAATTAAATGAATATATATATATATATTATCATTATATAAATAAATACACATTTACATAATTATAATTAAATATTTACTTATTTACATGTCAATTCATAGTTATATATATATATATAATTAATCATTTATAAATATATATTTTATAAACAAATAAATATAAATATATTTATTTATAATATATATATTTATATATATTTATATTTATTAATGTGCATATTAATTATAATTATACTTTTTTAATTATGTTTTACTTATATTTTTATAAAATGTGCATGTTTGTGTGTGTAATAGATATAAATAATACACACACACACATTTTAAATTTTAAATTTTATATATTTTTATTTACATAAGAACATATTTATAAAAATATATATTTATAAATAATTAATTATAAAAATATATATTATTCTATATTTACATAAATTATAAATATACACAAATATGTATATTAATAATTATTATTACTATTTAATTCCATTTATATTTATACAAATATATAACTATGTTATTAGCATATAAATAAATGAGTAAATAAATATATAATTTTGAAGCTAGGGGTTTGGCTGAGTTCTACAACATCCTCTTTAGATGGTATGAGATCTAGGTTTCAATCCCCAACAACCCCAATTTGGGGGAAGAATTTTGTAGGTGGTTATGTATGGATGATGTAGGCTGGGATCATTGGGAATATATGGGTAGCATTGGTGCGAGTGCGAGGCTTATAGGGGGTGGTGGACCCCACTCGACAACGGGGTCTGGTTGGTTGGAATAAGTAATGATGATATGAGAATTGACTTAGGCTATGAAAGGTGGTTCAAAATTGGGCGTGTGGGGTAAGGTGGTCTCCACTGGAGACAAAGTGCGTCAGGATGAGAGCTTTGGTAGACATAATTTAAGGATAAACAGAAAGTGTATGCATTTAGGACAACACACAGTGATTTATGGTCCTATGGTTTATGGGTTCTTTGGACCATTCATGGGACTTTAAGTCAGTCTTTAAGGAATTTATACCTCTGGGACTATGAGCTATTCAATGAGTTTCCCTCTACCTAATAAGAAATATATCTTTTCTTTGTTTAATAAAAATTAAATTTGAACTCAAATTTATAAAAAATAAAATAAAAAAACATATATACATATCTATAACTATATTATTAATACACACACACAAAATATATTTATACAATTATATACACATGTGTGTGTTAATATATATATATAATTTTTTCCCGATAAATATATTATAAATATATATATGTATGCATACATGTGTGTAAATAAGCAAATAATACACACAAAAAAAAGTATGTGTATATATATTTACTTATTTATATTCTTATTTATTATATTTATATTCATTTATTTATATATCAATATATATTATAATTATATATTTATAATAAACTTATATATATATATATATATTGTTGAAAAACTAATCAAACAATGATTAAAAGCATAATAAATTTTGAAATTGAAAATGCATGATCAACCATAGGCGAATCAAAGCATTGATGAAACATGGAGTCAAATATTTGTAATTTCAATAGTGATAAAAAACAAAAGTTATAATGTAAAAGTGGTATACAAGATATGGAGAGAAATTATATAAGCTCAAAAGTTCTATCTTTCATTAACACAGTGATATATATATATATAGGGTACATGGAAGTTTTAATAAATGATCAAGATTAATCCCTATCTCCAATGATATATCCAATAGTTGGAATGCTAATTGATGGAGATAATGAAGGGTTATCCATATGAAGGTATGGAGTTAGGAATAGGGTGTGATAATGATTTTGGGATTATGAAATTCACATAATAAATATTTCTTAACATTTCTCCTTGGATGTTATAATCATTGGTAAGATATTATGGCAAGAGGGGGGGGGGGTGAATTTCCATTTAAAAAATTTAAAGCAAAATAAAATATTAATTAAAAAATTAAACGATTTAGAAATAATAAAGTGATAAATTGAATACATGATAGTGTAAAACTTTGATTCAAGTTTATAAAGATAATATAAAAGTAATTAAAACATGGAAATGTTCAAATAAAAATTATTCAAGTATACAAGATGATGTTTAATGATGAAATCTAGAAAATTAAATAGAGGATAAACACAATTGATAAGGATTTCGACTAAAGATTAATGAGATCCCCTATGTCTCCACCCCTCAACTTGAGAGGCCAATGATATAAATTACTTGGTCTGAATGGTGATGCAGAACTTATCCCTCACAACTATGGCATGTGTGAACCCTCTTGAACTTAATTATCTATCAAGTAACTCATCCCACACTTTTGTAGAGTGTGAACCATTGGTGATTAAAGTTTAAGGAAAGATAAGGA
The DNA here is from genome assembly GCA_963277665.1 of Viscum album. Classification (NCBI taxonomy): domain Eukaryota; kingdom Viridiplantae; phylum Streptophyta; class Magnoliopsida; order Santalales; family Viscaceae; genus Viscum; species Viscum album. The sequence continues at coordinate 863,451,268 of OY728140.1, forward strand.
TGCTTTAGGAAAACCCATTATAAATTAGTTCACATATCTCTTAATAGAATAAATGAAATAGAGGATGATATATTTTAGAGTAAGGTTGGAGGTCCTTAATTAAATAAGTGCTTTGAAGGCTCTTGATAAGAATTGACAACTTTAGCACTTCACTACTAATTTAGACCAAAGAGGTTGTTTGAGAGTAAGTTAATTCTTATAAGGAAATAAAGGATTCCTTTTATAATCTCTAAAAGGATTAGGAAAATTCTAGAATTCATAGGGTATAATAAACTTGGAATGAACCACCATCATGGTCTTTTTGACCATAATAAATGTAAGTTCACTAGAGTCTGTACAACACCACTAAGTACCCAATAGTCTTCATTGGGTAGATAGCGGGTTGACTGTAGTTGGGGCATGTTGAATAATCTCTATTGGATAGATGCTACTAGTCGGTGGCCTCTAGATATAATCAATACACACCTTCTGAATCCACCTGCTGGCTTATTCTCCAATATTGGGTATCTGGTGGTAGATTTTCTCTATTGGGTTGCTTCCATCATTGCACTAGGTTGTTAGTTTACCTCACAGGGTAGCTGGTGTTGTCTGTACATGCACACCTCCATCCAGATTGTAACAGCCCGAGATTTTATGAAAAATATTCTTTTTATTTCACTAATGTCTTGTGTTGTACGCTACACCAAAAGGAGCTTGCACAACACGCATCCTTGACTTGCCTTGCATTACACGCAATCGCGACCTTCCTCGATAGCGTGTGTAGTACGCAATAACGAGTTTCACAAAACAGCGATATGCTATTAAAATTTTATTAAAACTAGCCGTTATGAATAGTAATAACCACTTTTTGAAATTTTGTAAATTTTATTTTTCAAAATGGATTTCATTTTTGGATTCGGAGTATCGAATTTAGCCTAAGGTGAAATTTTGGTACTTTTCGGATAACTTTCATATTCTGATGAATAGTGAAAATTACTAAATTATAATTAAAAACAACTTTTTTAATCGAAATAATTAATAGTAATAAATCATTAATTTGAGTGGTTTTAAAGTATATTTAGAATATATTTTTACAATTTAATACAATGTTGGTCATTGGATGTAATTTCACATTTAAACTAGACATAAACAAGTGTCAATCTTTTGATAGATATTGTTTCTTAAAAACACGCTATTTGTTTTAACAGCGGGATTTAATTATAAAATTAATTAATGCAACTTTTATGTTATGAATTTGGTAAAATAGACTTCATTTTTGAATTCTGAATATGAAATATAGCTTGGGATGAAATTTTGGCATTATTCTGAAAAACATCAATTTTTGATGAATAGTGAAACTACTAAGTGGTAGTTAAAAAACTGAATTTTTCATAAAACTTAATTTTACCGCTTCTGTGAATGGAATTTCAAAAATCCGAGAGACACGGTTGATGTCAGTAAGTAAAATGTAGTTCAATGAGATGAAAATAATTTTTGGTGAATAGTAACTTTTTACTTTTTTTTACCGCGGTTAATAGTAAATAGGGTAACTAAGGGTAAATATGATATTAATATTACCCTAACACATGTCCTAATTCTATTGGACAAGTGTAATTCGACCAAAAACAAACTTAGGAATAAAATATGACCATTTAGGCCCACTTGGATTAGATTAGGACATTTATTATTAATTTATTTAAAGAAGGGTTAAAATAGTTAAAATCAAAGTTTAATAAGTAAATCATTTTTAATATAGGGTTATACATAAGATAAATTCGATTGTAAATATTCATTAGAAAGCTAAAAAGATTTAATACATGATGGTATTTTATTTGTAATTTTTAGACATCAAATAATTTAATTTATTTATGACACAAAGATGATGCAGTAATTATCTTATTAATGAAATATTGACATAATTGATGTTATAAACACCAAAATAAATGTAATTTGAGATTTTTTATGAATTACACTAATTTTATAGGTTACTATGATATATTAATGTTGATTTAATCAACTTGGTTCGAACATTTAATTCTGTTATGACTTTCACAAAAATCATATATCAAATAGTGTCAAAATTGACACAAAATAGTTTTTAAATCAAATATTATATTATTAATTGTTATTTTATTCCTAAAAATCTAAGGTTCGGCCAAATGACTTAGATAAGGATATATATATTAATAATAAACAATTTGGGGTTCGTTTGGCATGTTATAGTAAGTGTATTAACCATATAGTGAAAGAAAACAAAAAGACACGGTAAAAGTCAAATTATTTAACTTAGAGTTAAATCTAATTGATAAGGTTTAAAATAAGATCCAAACATGTCTAAATTTGATTGGTTGATGAGATTACAACCCTATCTCATCTAAGCTTCGAATATGAGTCATTTTTGGAGGTTTTTAAGTGGGGTTAGATTTATTATAAATTAATATTTTTAAGAATTCCTAAGGTGCCCCTCTCCTCCCTTATAAAAGGACACATCCTCCCCCTCCTACTCACACCAATTTGAGCACTCAAGCTCGGACAAACCCTGCCAATTTCTCCTCTCCACTTCCCTAGCAACATCCTTGAGGTTCTGGTCTTCTTCAAAGACCAATTTTAGTGCCCTAAGAGGAGGTCTCAAAGAGGCACTTCAAAGAAGAGGTAATTACCGTTACCAATTCTTTCATCTTTATTTCTTCTTCCACTTCTTCTTCTTAGGATGTTTCATTATGAAGTAATAACATCAGTATCACTCATATACTGATATGTTATTATAAGTATGAAACAACCCTATTTCACCATCTATCCATCCTACGGAAAAAGAAATCACCGCGCGTGCGTACGTACGGAATACCGTCTCCACGCCGTGGTGTAATCTATTTTCCACCACCACCTTACATGGATGGGTATAATGGTGTAAAGAATAACTATACATAGTTATTACAACATCATATTGATTCTGATATATTGTATAATCCACTCCAATTCAATTCAATATTTATAGAAATGATATCATCGCTCGTGCGTACGTACGGACTACCGTCTCCACGACGCGATGAGATTCATTCTCCATGTTAACCATTTAAGAATGATTATAATGTATATATAAGAAATAATAATGAAATATATGACATTATAAAGCTACTGGATTTATGTATATATATACATATGTATGTCATCTACTTACTTCCATTTCAAGACAATAAGGAAAGAAAAACAGCGTTCATGCGTACGTACGGACTACCGTCTCCATGAACGGTGTTTTTCATTTTATTTATCTATCTATTATATATATATATACTGAATATATATGATATATAAATCATATTTTATATTCTGGAAGTAAGTAAATCATGATATAAGTAATAATGATGTCAAGAACAACAAGTCAAAACACCTACGATAAATGAAACGATTTTACCCAAAACGCTTCTTTAACATGGAATTTACAAAAGAACGGGTAATATAATGTCATAAGTGAACCATATATGATATCATAACAATGAATATGATTCTGTAATAAGTCAATGACATTATTTAAATCATTATACAGGAGGTTCGGACACATACGAAGCAAATTGGACCTAAGGTAAGGGAAATATCACAATCTCATTTTTATTCGAGATTGTTTATTCGTAAGTATTTACTGGGGTGTATTTTATCATCCACATCCATGTTCCCTAAATATGTAATATTATTTCCATCCACCTACAATTGTTTAAATCCAATTTTACCCTTCTATGAGTTTTTAGTAAAGGATATGAAAGGAATATTTTTCGTTTTTCGTACGAGGTACTTTTTGACTTTTCCGACAAAAGTACGAAGAATGTTTTTTTTTAACTTATACGGCACGAACGGATTTTTACGGTTTTATAAAGCCTTATTGTCATGAACCTTCCTCCAAAGTATTTCATGACTATTTTTAATAAAATCTCTTTCTTTTAAAATTGTATGATGTTTTGTGAAAAGAAATTGATTTTGAAGAAGAAAGGATATTTTCCTCAAGAATTCATTTCAAGTGTTTTATCAAAATTATTTTCCATCTAAGATAATAAAGGGTTCTGTTTCTATCCATATTTTTACATTGATTTGACTATGTTGTGATGGAATTATGTTTATGAATTCCTTTATCTTATATGAATGGTTTTATGATGTCATGTTGTTTAAGAATCCCATTTTTATTACATGGGTTATGCAATGATGTATGATTTATGATTTTGTGGCACACATAAGAATGGTATCATTATGAGATGGGTGGGACCTATATCTCCCTCCAATGCATTGGTTAAAGATTTTATATCTCATGAGATAGACATGGCTGGAATGGTAGGTTATACCGGTTCAGTGAAACAGGACTGAAACGAGGATTACTCGATTCAGAAAGGGACTTTGTCCACTAAGATAGTCTTGGCAATGAGTCTTGACTAACAAGAAATGATTCTCTATGATTATGTGTGTATGCCACAATGAGTAATGTTTTAAGTTATTATTTCATTTTCACTTCTATGATTTATCCCATGTTATGATATTATGAGCTCTTTTGCAGGTTAAGATTTCCAAAAGCTATGTTCTTATGTATATGATGTGATTGATATTTCTTTTGTTTACCCTTACTGAGAATTTGAGCTCACCTTTTTATGTTTTCTTTTCCCCAGGATATAAAGAAAGGTTTTTAGGTAAAAAAAAAGGGAAGATCTTTATGGGAGATATTGAAGATCTTTCACCACGATTAGAAGATTTTATTCCGAGTTTCCAAAGACACTAAACTATTACGATCCTTGTGTGTGTGTTTTTGTTATGTACTAAGTATTCCGCAAAAGTAATGTAATGTCCATGTACGTCAAGATACGGGTCTCTACACAGATCCTCATTCTCTTCAATCCATTTCCTTCTATGGATCTTCTAAGATAATTATAAGGAATTTAAAAATGTAGAGAGACGTATCCAAGCCTTAATCAATTATTTAAAGAAACTTAAAGATTAAATGCAATCCACCACTTTGAATTTAATAAAAATACTAAAAACTACTTAAATTAAAACATTAGAAAGACATTGGAGTGTTTATGATCATGAAAAAAATATGGGAGAGAGTGGTACAATATAAATTTCATGGAATATCATATAATCTTCACTTAAAAAAACCCTATGAAAAAAGGGAATCCAAAGTAATTGAATTCCATGTCATTATGCCTCATTAAAAACCTTATCAAGAAAACATAGTGAGAAAATGATGAAGGTAAAAAGTGTACAACATTCCAAACTCCCCCTCATAAAATTTTGATCGAGTTTTCAGTCTTCACACCCTAATTTTAGAAATCAAATTCTTAAAAGTTACTACTGAAAATACCTTTATGAACATATCAGAATGATTATCACAAGACCTTATTTTTGGAATATAAATCTCATCATTATCTTTTAAGTTCACGAGTAAAAAATATTTTTGTGGTAAGATATGTTTTATGTTATCACCTTTAATATAACCACCCTTCAATTTAATTATAAAAGACACATTATCCTCATATAACATGGTAGGAATATCATTAATGACATCTAATCCACAATTATTTCTTATATAATGAACAATTGATCTCAACAAAATGCATTAAAACCATTCTTTATGAATTATAATAAAATCAACATGATTGGAGGAAGTCATATAAATAGTTTGTTTTATATAATACCATGAAATTAAAGTTCCAACATATGTGAGAAAATATATAACTTGAGATCCGACTTAATTTGGACTAAATAAATATCTAGTATATGTATAACTAATGAATTTTGATTCTAAATTTTAGAATGAGTAATAATTTATACCATTTAAATCCAAATGATCATGAGAAGAAAATTAGCTTACATAGAATTAATTATAATAAGACCAAATATTATTTGAAATTTATATATACATATACACATGTATATCCTTCAAGGATAAATAAAATGCGCATTTATATTTAATCATTTAGGGATAAATAAGTACTTTATCATCTACTCATGTATGAATTATATCACTCTTAGAAGAAAGAGATTCAATTATTTATTAAGGGTGTTTTTATGAATAAAACATTACAAAATTTAATATTTCATCTTCTAGAAGATAAATATAAATACATTCATTATAATTTAATGATCAAAATTTAGAAACTCTTTAGGATTTTAAATTTTATTCAAAATATGTTAATAATATGCTGATTGATGTAAATTTACTAATTTATACAAAATACAATTTTATATTGTTCTTCCTTTGAATGGTTTTTTCATATATATATTATTTAGTTCAACCCATAAAATAATTTCTCTAAATGGGTAAAAAATTAATAATTTTTTAATAGGATTCAGGCATTTGAACCCTTTAGGTATTCATATATAGATATTGTAATCAATGTTATCTAAATTAATAATATTTCTAAAAAAATATCATTATTATTTAATTATCTTATAATTTTTTTAACTAATCCAAAACTTTATATGTTTAGCATATCACATATTCCATTTAATCCATTTTTACAACTATTTTGATGTTGATATCTCTTAAAATCCATTTTCATCGATGAGTTTTTAAATCATTTAAAAATTGAAATATATTATCAAAAACATCTAATGATATCTCATAATTTATCTGGTGTGAGTGCAACTTCTAAAGATAATATCTGAATTTATTTTTTTGATATATTCATTTTCTACATTAGTAGAACAATTTATTTATTATTTTCCATTCATGATAAACAATGATTTATATAATCAATTCTACCACACTTTTGATGTGTATAATCAGATTATTTATTTTCAATAATTTTCAATTAAACTATTCATATAAGTGTTGTAAGAATATTATTAATGGGTTTTATAGACCATTTTGTATATGGGATGTGATTCTCTATATTTATTTTAATTAATATTCATATAATGTGATGTATACTCATGAGAAAATAATAATACATTAGACCATTTAATAGATTCATCTTTCATAAAATATTTAAATGGTTCACATGGTATGTGGGTGCACCCATATATATTTTATAATCTACACTTCATATAAATATTGAAAATTCACTTCCATTATTTCAGGTGATGATATAAATAATTTAACTTAATAATAGGTTACACATGGTAAATCATCATAAATGGGGAATTCATAATAATTCTCATACAAGTGACAATTTATTAGATATAAAACCATTAAATAAATTCATCATTATCTCCTTGATATATATCTCCTATTTTATTAATAAATTGATGCTCATGTTTACTTGTATCAATATTTTTGAAACAATTGATCTTGGATGACCTAAAAAATCATGCCATGTATTTAATGTATCAAAATCAATAAACTTTTGGTTTACCATAATTGATTCAATTATACATGGTAAAAAGAAAATGTCAAAAAATTATTTAGATTCATTTTTTGTATATTAAAAATGCTTGTTTTTTATAGAGTTATTTGACACCTCCTTTATCCAATGTCTCTATCTGATATCCATTTTGAAGAATATCATCAACACTAAATATATTTCATCAAGACTTCAAATAAAAAAAATATTTATTAAAAATATATTACCTCTTATAGATTATTTTATTAATTTTCACTACAAGTCAATATAATTACATGAGCTTGCACCAACTCTTCAAGAGTTCTAATTAGAAATAAAAATATACAAGTTATTTTGAATAATTTAATAAAAATAATATTTACAAAACTTTTTATTTAAGATGGAAATACATAAGATCATTAGGATATTCTATTTTATATATTTTACATGTTCATGGTATGTAATTAAAAATTTAAATACTCAAAAATATTATTATTATTATAATTTAAAATTACAGTGGCTGATCATCAAAATGAATTCATAATATATTCATAATGAGTTATACCCATCACCTAATGAGTATTGTATACTTTGTAACTTCTATCCCAAACCCTTTTAAAATAAATCTATTAGGGAAAGGACCCCCCACATATTTTATGGTAGATTCATATTTCATGAGGAGAAATAAGAAAAAATATTTAGGATTCATAACAAATCATTCATCATGACAGTGATTATATATCATAAAATGTTATTTATAGCTATTCAATTCATGCAATGAAAGAAAAATTTGTTGATGAAATTATACGATTTCTCAAAAATCCAAGGTTAATAATATAAATTTTATAAAAAAAATCACGAATAATTTCTTTCACTTCAAGGAATAAAATAAAATAGTTAAAATTATATTCACATAGAGGAATAAATTCATTCATTGAATTTTATGATTCATGAATGATAATTCATTATTTATCAACAATGATCATATTGTATAAAATACTAATTTTATATATCATGATAATAATTTTTTAACCGCTTCATGTTGAGACAATATAAGTACATTATATGTGCATAATTCATCATTTCCATAATTAAAACATTATATCTCACAATAAATCACATCGTATAACCTATAGGTTTAGTGTCATTGGAGATTAGATACATAACAAACTTATTTTAAAACATCATTAACATATCCCACAAAAAGTCTTCTCACATGACACCCTTTTAGACATATTATACTTAATATTATTCCTCATAACCTTGGGAATGAAAATATAACAAAAGGTGATCTTAGATTTCCTTTAAGGGTAAACATGAGAGTAACCAATAAAATATCATAAGTGATCATAATACGAGCATGTGGGTATGAGAAAAAAATCAAGATTCATAGATATAACTTAAGAGAATCATACCTAATAAAACATAGATCATAAATCATGAGTCATGGAATAAATATTTTAGCATAACATAAGACATGAGTAATAGGAGTGTGGAAACATGAGTCAATAATCATGAAAACATAACATAGGTATAAGAGTATGGGAAATAGATAATCATAGAACTTATTTATATATGTTATGGATCATTTCCAAGACCATCTATCATAGTGGGAAAAGTCCCATAGTGGACTGGTTTTTCTCTCCAATCCCTGAAATGTTAGTTCAAGAGATATAAGGCTTTACCTAATGAATTTGGGGGCTGTGTAATTCCATACCCACCCATCACTTAGTGGATATATTTTCTAAGGGGTTTGTGTTCACTCCTCATTCCCTATCATCTCATGAGGTATAAAACTTTACCCAAATCATTTAAAGGTTATATCAAAACCACTTATTACATAATGAAAAACTACACACATGTGTGTAATATGAAAACATTTATAATTCCATCATATCTTAATTAACTCATGGTTATGAAATGAGTTTAATTAAAATTTAAATGCGACATGGTGATAAACCATCCAGAGGAAGAACCTCATGACCCGTCCCCCGGGGCCCTCATCGTGACCACCCCAAGCCCGCCTTCTATAGGCCAGGGGTTGGAGACTAGCACCAAAGGCGTAATTACCTAGAACTGGGAAGGCATTGTATTTATAAAGAGTAAACACACACAACCAGAGTACAAGAGAAAGAAAAAACTAAGAAAATCTGTATAAAAAGTGTGCTGAAAGTACAAAGGGGCCAGAAATACAATCCCAACAAAAAGGTATAGCTACAACTGAAATAAAGTAGAACTGAAAATGACAAACAGCTGAAAGGTGAAAGAAGATCCTTGATCATCCTCCGGGATTGTCCTCCAGGTTCCTACCTGAAGGGTAGGTACAGATTTACTCCTCGGCACTCCGCGTCTATTGGTCCGCTCTGTGTGCTGTCATGCTAAGTGTCCACCTCCGGGTACTGTCCAGTCCTGGCGCTCTCCGCCTTCGTCAGCGCTGTCCGTCGTCTGGATCCAACACAACGAGGTGCGGGCATAAACCGTGCAGGGGTGAGTATAACAATACTCAATAAGGACCCTGAGAACCTCAAGGTCTCACAAAATCCAACAAGGATAAACCACAAAGTATGATTTCAACAAATAACCATTACTTAGGTATATGCCCATACATATACCTAAGTTATCTAGTAACCCATCTCAATCATGAGGAAAACACAAAGGTCATTGACTCAGCTCAAACCAGAATTTTTATTCACGATGTCAAAACCATGGCTGTTGGAGAACTCCTCCTCTGTCGAGTACAGTGGGGCTACTGCTACAACCAAGCGCTTCGCACTAACCTTGGACTACTGAAGTACTCCACCTGTCGAGTACTGTGGGCATGCTGCTACAACAAAGCGCTTCCCACCATGGGTCTGCTGCTACAACCAAGCGCTCCCCCTCATAGCCTACAGAGGTACTGCTTCTGTCGAGTACCGTGGGTCTGCCGCTACAACCAAGCACTCCTACGCCATTAGTCTGCTACTACAACCAAGCGCTCCCCACTGGGCCATCAGAATCACTCTGAGTCGATCGATCAGTAGTCGTCAAGTCTTAGCCAGCTACTAGGTCTCTGCAATCTGCTCGCTCATCACTGAGAGGGTCTGCTCCATGGGCCTCAATACGATACTCCAAGTGTCATTAAGTCTCACGTAGAAGTATCATAAAGGACCGCCTCATCATAGGGGTCTCAACGCAACAGGCGGTGCGTCAATCAGACGCCTGATCTGTGAGTTATTGGATTTTCCATTCCAAGGACCCGGTTGGTTTTTAAGATAAAACCAACCCAACCATACTCCAATATCATCCGAATACCACTTTGAGTATGCCAAAATAATCGTCTCAATAAACGGAAACCAACATAGTTGACGGTACGTCAATCGGACGTCCAGTCCTTAAGTTATAAGCGTTTCTGTTCCAAGGGCCCGATTGGTTTCAGTTTCGAACCAACCCATCCATACCCAAAATTCACCAAAACCTTGAGTATAATATACTTAAATGACTATCTCGATCCGAGAAATCCTACGCAACTGACGGTGCGTCGATCAGAGGTCCGCAACTCAATTTATGGGCGTTTAACCGAAAACGGTCAGAAGAGGGGGTCTGGGCCCGGTCCGACCCGACCCAACTCACCCTGGGTCAGCCCGAACCGGGTCCGGACTAGCCAGCGTGGCCCGGTCCGCGGTGGGACGCGGCTCGACCAGGCTGGCCGAGCGGGGGGGGGGGGGGGGGGGGGGTTCATCGAAACGGAGGCGCCAGGCTGGCGCCGCCCTGTCTTCCCGGATCCCGCGCGGCGTGGGATCCGCTCCACCTCCGCCGCGGCCGGTGTCGTGATGCCCTTCCACCAGTGGCGCGCTAGGGCCCTGCCGCCTCTAGGAGGCCGGCCGGCGACCCGCGCCACCGTGATATTCTACGGGCCACCGGAGTCATTCCGGTTGTCCGTTTTAGCTCCCGTCTACGCCTATGGCCTCCTCGGGTCCCGCTCTACACTACGAGGACCTCAAATAAATGTTTCGCTTCCGTTCATCTGTCGCCAAAAATTTTGCGCATCCCGAACAAGTTGGCGGTGGGTCTGGACTTGTTCGTTAGCCCGTACCCACCGCGTTAGTGGTTCTAATAATTACCCAACAAATAAATTCCCATGTTCGAGGGTATAAACCACATATATGAAAATATAAAAAATCCCCCTACCTTGGTTTCAAGAGCGATGCACGTCGTCGAGCCGCGGAAGACAAGCGTCGTGGATGACTATGTCGATTCCATTGACGTTGGGGAAATAAGAAAGGATGAAGTTGCTTCTTGTCCTTCGAATCGTGGAGCGTTCTTCGTCGAGGGAGAATGACGTTATTTGTCGGAGGTGTTATTTATCGAAAGAAGAACACTTTTCTTTTTATTTCTCCAGAGGTTCCTCACCAAAATATTTTCTATCACAAATATTATAAAAGACTTCTCCCATTTTAAAGAAGTTCCATGCAAATCAAATAAATTCAAATTGAGATGTGCCAATTAAATTAATGAAGTCATTAATTTAATTACTTTAGAAAACTTACTAAGAGGGAGGTGGAGAGATCTTATTAATTGGGGAGTTGTCATAATAAACAAGGGGGTTTAAGGGAGTTAAGGGGAGAAGAAAGGTTAGGGCTCATGTGGGCCCCACCTCACAAATATCATCTCATGAGAGGTTATGTGGGTGTGGGCCCCACCAATAACTTCCCATGTGGGATTTAACTACCCAAGATAAATAAAATTGTTCACAAAAATTTTATTTAACTTTTTTATTAAACCCAAAAAATTAACTTTCAACCCACATTAAACGCAACTGCGGTAAAGGTCCCCTTAAGCGAATACCGGCGCTGCGAGTTCATCGGTGTCCTCGAATTTCAATTCCATGCACCAGTTCAAAAGATAGAAAAACCCACACGTACGTTCACTAAACGTACCCAATAAAAACTTCATAAATTGATTCTAGGCACACCGTTCCTCAGAATCAGGTGCCATCAGAAACTGCAGACTCGTAAAATTCAAAAGAACTAAGAAAAAAAAATTTCCTTGAAATTTCCGGTTCTTTACATTACTCCCACCTCAGGGATTTACATCCCCGTAAAGCTACAACAGATACTAGGGAAACAAAAGAGGGTACTGAGCACGCATATGAGCCTCCCGCTCCCATGAGCTCTCCTGGAGATTCCCGTGCTGCCAGCGAATGCGCACTAGAGGTATCGACCATACACATAGGACCTAATCCTGTCGATCCTCGATCTCCACCGGGACCTCCGTGAAAGTCTCCCCATCATTGATTTATAGTTCATTATGGCCGATGTTGTGGGATGGATGGTGTACGCATCTCCTCAGCTAAGATACGTAGAATACATCTTGCACCTGGTGCAACTGAGGTGGAAGGGCCAAGCGGTAAGCCAGCTTGCCTACTCTGCTGAAGAAGTGGAGTAGTGACTATAAGAGACTGTAGATAGGCTGCACCATCTCTATCCACAAAGGATATAAGTAAGGCATCCAGCTGCTCTGTTGCCTCTCCTAACTGCTGAACGCATCCGCAACAATGTTCCCCTCCCCAGGAGTATAGACTATCTCGAAGTCATAATCCCAGAGGAACTCAAACCATCACCGCTGTCTTAGGTTCAGGTCCTTCTGAGAGAAGATACACCTGAGACTATTGATATTGGAGTAAACTATAAACCGTTCACTCAACGAAAAATGGGTGAGACTATCCAATTGTAAGAACTTGACTTCACCCTTCTTCACCTACGTTTTACAAGAGCTGCTAAGAATCGTAAACCGTTCGATCAAAAAACAATGGGTGAGACTAGCCAATTGTAAGAACTCGACTTCACCCTTATTCGCCTATGTTTTACAAGAGCTGCTAAGATTTCTCCTTTGCCGAAAAGGGAAATCCGGTCTCATCCCCTAGATGAACTACGTCCTTTTCCTAATATAGTCAATCCCAATATGAATGATACTAATTCATGCCATGGACGACGTCATAAGGCCTCGATGCTTCTACCAAGAGATCCAATCGTTACTCTCACCTCCAAGGGTTGAGTCACACTGTCGGCATCAGTGTGTGGTTACTGGGCCCCCTCCAGTAGAAATATCAAAAATGAGGGTCAGGTCAACAATTTTAACCAGAACCTATTAGTATTAACCACATAAAAAGGAAGGAAATCAAACTTCACAAGAACAAGTGTCTTTTATTACTGCATCTCAAAGTACAAAGACACAAAAAAAAAACAACATCAAGGAAGATAGAATCACAAAAAACAAAGGCCTCTATGCCTGGAACTAGTCCCACTTCTGTCCACCTGCTTCCAAAGCTCCATAGTCATATGCTTCAGCTGCCTGAAGCTGTGCTCTCCCATGTCTACCTGTTCCCGGCGGTCGGAGTGGACCTCCTGGTGGTGGTGGTGGAAACACCTTGAAGCGTCGTCCACCACCACCTGCATGACCATCTCCTCTGCCTCGGTCTCCTGCTCCTTGCGATCCGCCTCGATCAAACCTCTGCCTCTGCCTGGGTGGTCCTTCATCTATCTTCTGATCGTCTATATGGAGGGTCGGATAGTCACGTGCCATGTGACCAAGCCCGCCGCAAGAGTAACACTATCCGCTCATGGTAAGTCATTCTCTACCCTGGGTTCCTCGCACACATGATCCTGAGTCATGCGGTCGACCACCTGTGGGTCTGGTCCTCTTGGAACCTTGTGTCATCTATCTACTGCCAGCTGTAGAAGACTCCATTGCATGTCGACTAGTGGTGGGTTCCGCTGCTGAAGATTGCTCAGCAAGGAAACTCTCCACTAGGAGGGCTCGCTCCAACACCCCTGTCTACATCGGGATGCTGTGAGAAACAACTAAATCTCTAATCTCTTTCCTGAACCCCTAATCGAAGGTCCAAGCCCTGAAGAAAGGGTCCCGTACCATATCTGTAGAGTAGCGCGAGAGGTCTGTGAACCTCGCTGAGTATTGTGCTACTGTCATGCTGCCCTACTACAGATGCAGTAGCTCCTGTATACGCACTGCTCGAAGGGTGGCTGGTACAAACTCCACCCAGAATAGGCTCTTGAAGTCTTCCCAGAGGAGTGTCGCCTTTTCGTAGACCTAGAGTATCAGGATCCACCATCTTCCTGCTGCCGCCTGAAAGAGGCTGGCAGCACGGATCACCATAAAGTCTGTTGGTGTCCCTACCAGTCTGTAGACTCTCACCATAGCCTCCATCCAATCCTTATCCGCCTGTGGGTTCGTCTCTCCTTGGAACCTGGGTGGCCTCTGGCGCTGGAACTCATGCAGCACGCTCAAGCGGCATGCATTGTCTGCTTCTGGGGCTGGTGGAATCGTTGGCCCAACGGGAAGTGGTACCACTGGTGCCTCACCTGGAAGAGGGCCCTGTACTGAGGCCTCGTCTCTTAGCGGGCTGTCAGTACGTACAACTCTCGGGGCTCTAGCTAGTCGTCCGTGGGGAGGCATCCTGAAAGAAACAGATGCAACACGGTCAAAGACTATACCTGGTGAGCTGACCTGGTTTGAGCTGACTTAGAGGAAAAACTTTTGAAAACACACACACAATCAGTGTTTTCATGAACTGAGTCAGAAATCAGAAGTCAGGGTCCTGGTGTATGGATATGTCGGCCGCCCGCACCAACACTGGACTCCCTGAACTGAAAACCACACTTAGTACCCTTAACACTATTGCTTCACAGAAAAGAAAATATCAGAGTCCTGGTTCTGCGGTAGAATTGAGGTTCTCTGATACCAATTTATCATGACCCGTCCCCCGGGGCCTGCATCGTGACCACCCCAAGCCCGCCTTCCATAGGCCAGGGGCTGGCGACTAGCACCAAAGACATAATTCCCTAGAACTGGGAAGACATTGCCTTTATAAAGCGTAAAAACACACAACCAGAGTACAAGAAGAAGCAAACACTAAGAAAAGCTATATAACAAGTGTGCTGAAAGTACAAAGGGGCTGGAAATACAATCCCAACAAAAAGGTACAACTACAATTGAAAGAAAGTACAACTGAAAATGACAAACAACTGAAAGGTGAAAGAAGCTACTGGATCGTCCTCCGGGATCGTCCTCCGGGTTCCTACCTGAAGGGTAGGTACATATGTCCTCCTCAGAACTCCGCATCTATCGGTCTGCTCCGTGTGCCGTCACGCCGAGTGTCCAACTCCGGGTACCGTCCAGTCCAGGCGCTCTCCGCCTTCATCAACGCTGTCCGTCATCTGCATCCAACACAACGAGGAGCGAGCATAGACCGTGCAGGGGTGATTATAAAGATACTCGGTAGGGACCCCGAGACCCTCAAGGTATCACAAAATCCAACAAGGATAAACCAAAAAGTATGATTTCAATAGATAACCATTACTTAGGTATATGACCATACATATACCTAAGTTATCTAGTAACCCATCTCAATCATGAGGAAAACACAAAGGTCATTGACTCAGCTCAAACTAGGATTTTTATTCACGATGTCGAAACCATGGTTTCTGGAGAACTCCTCATCTGTCGAGTATAGTGGGCCTTCCGCTACAACCATGCACTTCCCACTAACTTTGGACTGCCGAAGTACTCCACTTGTCGAGTACTGTGGGAATGTTGCTACAACAAGCACTTCCCACCATGGGTCTGCCGCTACAACCAAGCGCTCCCCCTCATAGCCTACAGAGGTACTCCTTCTGTCGAGTACCGCGGGTCTTCCTCTACAACCAAGCGATCCTCCGTCGTGGGTCTGCTGCTACAACCAAGCGCTCCCCACTAGGTCATCCGAATCACTCTGAGTCGATCGATCAGTAGTCGTCAAGTTTCAGCCAGCTACTAGGTCTCTGAAATCTGCTCGCTCATCACTGGGAGGGTTTGATCCATGAGCCTCAAGAAGATACTCAGTGTCACGAAGTCTCATGTAGAAGTATCAAAAAGTACTGCCTCATCATAGGGGTCTCAACGTAACAGATGTCACGTCAATCGGATGCCCGGTCTGTGAGTTATTGGTTTTCCCGTTCGAGGGGCCCATTTGGTTTTTAAGATAAAACCAACCTGACCATAATCTAATCTCATCCGAATCCCACATGGAGTGTGCCAAAAGAACCGTCTCAATAAACGGAAACCAACATAGTTGAGGACACATCAATCAGACGTCTGATCCTTAAGTTATAAGCGTTTCCGCTCCGAGGGCCCGGTTGGTTTCTGTTTCGAACCAACCCTGCCATACCCAAACTTCACCAAAAACTTGAGTATAATATACCAAAACAAACATCTAGATCCGAATAATCCTACACAACTGATGGTACATCGATCAGAGGTCCGTAGCTCAAGTTGTGGGCTTTTAACTGAAAACTGTCCGAAGCGGGGGTCTAGGCCCGGTCCGACCCGGCCCAACTCACCCTGGGTTGGCCCGAACCGGGTTGACCCGACCTGGATCCAGGCCGACCCGACCCGGATCTAGGTACGGCCCGGCTGGCGCGGCCCGAACCACGGCTGGCACGACCCGGACCTGCTGGCGCGGCCCGACCCGGCTGGCCGAGCAGGGGGGGGGGGGGGGGTTCATCGAAACAGCGGTGCCAGGCTGGCGCCGCCCTGTCTTCTCGGATCTCACGCAACGCGGGATACGCTCCACCTCCACCATGGCCAGTGCCATGGCAGTATTCCGCCGGCGGCGCGCTAGGGCATCACCACCTCCAGGCGGCCGGCCAGTGTCGCCGCGCCGGCAACCCGCACCACCGCGATATTCCACGTGACACCAGAGTCATTCCGGTGGTCCTTTTTAGCTCCCGTCTGTGCCTACGGCCTCCTCGTGTCCCACTCTACACTGCGGTGGACTCAAATCAATGTTTACCTTCCATTAATCCGTCTCCAAACATTCCACGCATCACAAAAAATTTGGCGGTGGGTCCGGACTTGTTCATTAGCCCATAACCACTGCTTTAGTGGTTCAAATAATTACCCAACAAATAAACACCAATGTTCGAGGGTATAAATCACATATATGAAAATATACAAAATCCCCCTACCTTGGTTTCAAGAGCGAAGCACGTCATCAAGCCACAGAAGACAAGCATCACGGATGACGACGACGATTCCGTTGACGTCGGGGAAAGAAGAAAGGATGAAGTTGCTTCTCATCCATCGAATCGTGGAACGTTATTCGTCGAGGGAGAATGACGTTTTTCGTCAGAGGTGTTCTTCATCAAAATAAGAACACTTTTCTTTTTTTTTTCTCCAAAGGTTCCTCACCGAAATATTTTCTATCACAAATATTATAAAAGACTTCTCCCATTTTAAAGAAGTGCCATGAAAATCAAATAAATTCAAATTGAGATGTGCCAATTAAATTAATAAAGTCATTAATTTAATTGCGTTGGAAAACTTACTAAGAGGTAGGTGGAGAGATCTCATTAATAGGGGATTTCTCATAATAAACAAGGGGGTTTAAGGGAGTTAAAGGGAGAAGAAAGGTTAGGGCTCGTGTGGGCCCCAACTCACAAATATCCTCTCACGAGAGGTTATGTGGGTGTGGGCCCCACCAATAACTTCCCATGTAGGATTTAACTACCCAAGATAAATAAAATTGTTCACAACAATTTTATTTAACTTTTTTATTAAACCCCAAAAATTAACTTTCAACCCGCATTAAACGCAACTGCGGTAAAGGTCCCCTTAAACGAATACCAGCGCTGCGAGTTCATCGGTGTCCTTCGATTTCAATTCCGAGCACTAATTCAAAAGATAGAAAAACCCGCATGTATGTTCACTGAACATAACCGATCAAAACTTCAAAAATTGATTTCGGGCACACCAGGCCTCAGAATCAGGTGCCGTCAGAAATTGCGGACTCATAAAATTCCAAAGAATTATGAAAAAAAAATTTCATTAAAATTTACGGGTCTTTACAAAGAAGGTGGATGATATCATTAGAGAATAAACCAATTACGTATAATAAACATTAAAGGATATTTAAATAGATGAAATAAACCTTTTAAGATAATTAGAAAATTATTTTTAGAAATAATAAGAAATACCCTTTAAATTCTTGATAACTTTTATTTTAAAAGAAAATTAGTTATAAAAAATAGTTATGGAAATTACTTTGTAAAACCATGAAAACATAGAAATGTATATTCATAAAGAAAAATAATTAAGATGATAAGAAATGTTTTTCATTAAGAAAATGTTAAAAAAATATTCCTTTCAAACTTTTGTAAAGATGGTAAATATAATAAAAAATGATTTGTGTGAAAAACTTTAAAAATAGATTCCATCAATTATTTTTTCAATAAAATCAAGACTAATATAAAATTATGCTAAGAAATAATTGAAGTATAAATAAGTACATATATAAAGAAATATTAATTATATGGATGTGGAGGAGAAAGATTGTTGACCAAACAAGAAGATATATGGCCATATCTACTTAAAAACATTATTTATGTAAAATTATATACCAAATTGAGGTGAAATGGTAAAATAAAATTTAAACTCCAGTACTAACCATAAGATAAAAAATAGACGGGGTTTAGAGAGAAAGAATATAAAATTCCCCTAAATTGGAATTTAGACATGAAAAATATCGATTTCAATGTGATATTGGAAAAGAAACCCTTATGACTTGGTAATTTTTAAATCAAAATTCATTAAAGTAAAAAAGTTGAGATTTATTTATAAATATGGAACATATCTCAATGAAATTAAGATTAAGATGAGAAACCCTTACCTTTACTCCTAACTTCCATGAAAGTGATTTAATCACTTTTATAATAAACATAATAATCATAATCTATATTTTTAGAAAATTATTCATATATATTAACTTTTATAAGCTTCAATTATAATCATTAATTACACATATATTAGTTAGTTAATGTTTATTTTAATTATCAAATGTTAGTAGTTTTGATTATTCCGAACAAGTTTTGTAATGACAATGTTGATACTAATCATTGATAATTGGATAATCATTACCAGATCATCCAAGGTATTGGAATCATTATGTTTCAATTATTTATTTACTCCCATGTTCATTTTATGGAAAGTATGAGTACGGTTCATTAGAATGGAATCCATGATGAGCATATTTGGGGTAATTTATTGACGACAACAAGTTACTTTAAAATGACCATTCATTTTTGCGTTTCACACTTAAAGAACCATATTCATGACATAAATTACTCCTTAAAATCATAAATTACTAGTATTAATTTATTTATACTTATTCATGATGAAAATAACGATGTTGGTATAACACTGTTCTTGTAGGTGGCTGAACCGGCCCGAACATGAATATGTTATACTAGTGAATGAGTAAGAGTTTAGAGTTATTTAATAGTATCATAATTTTAAAATAAGTGTAATTATGTCAATATATAATCATTAAATTGGATAATGATATTTATAAAGTTTTTATATGATAAACTAATTGAAAAATTTAGAGAAGAACTTAGATACTTACTTTGATGAATTTACTCCTCCTCGACATGGATTCCTTCATAATAAATGATTGGGGCCTCATTCTTGGAACTATAATCTTAAAAAATCTAATAAGACTTTAGGATAAGAGAAATGTGAATGTTTTTAAGAGATAAATTAAGGAAAAGAGTGGTTTGGGATAGGTAGAAGAGGGGTCCTTTTATATGTGATTTTTGAGTGACATTTTCTCAAATATTCACTTCTTAATGTATAAGATTGTCATTTTAGAAGGAAAGTGAATAAAAAGTGAAAAAATAATAGAGATAAGTAATTAATACCCTTATACCCACAATTTAGATATAAATTTTCATGATATTTTAAGTCTTTACCAATTATTTTAACATTTTTACCACATTTTACCTTCATTGTGGTAACTCAGTTTTTACCTTAGTAAATTATTTTTATGCTTAAAAATAAATATGATATTATTATCTAATTTGGTAATGTGGATTAAAAATATTAAATCCATTTTATTGGATTCAATTTCTAAATATGTTAAAAATTAATTTTAATATAAGAACTCATAACATAGAAATACATTTTTTAGAAAAAGTGATTTTTTAATCATAAAATCAATTTATTCTTATAAATTTCCATTTAATAAAAATTAGATGAATATTAATTTATTATATTGTGTATATTTTAAATAAATTTTATTAAAATAATTCTTTTTAAATGATTAATTTAATTTATTAACATAGAAATACATTACATACAAAAAAATGATTCTTTGAAAAATTGGTCTTTTTAGAATTGAATGATTTTACATTTATTTTTAAATAATTAATAATCACTGAATTAATGTTAATTAATATATATATATATATATAAAATAAATTTCATTAAATTTATTACTTTAAATAAGATAAATTTAACTTTTAAATAAACACACATAATATATATTTTTTTTAAATAAATCATATTAATTGTCCATGAATAATTAAATTAGTATTATTTATAGTTCCTTAGTTATTTAATTGATGATATTTATTTACTTTACTAATAATTTATTTTTTTCAATCCATTTTATTTTAAGAATTCTTTTAAAAGTAATAAGTTTGACAAAAATGAAAATTTTATAAAAATAAATTCTTTAGAATAAAATTTATCTTTTAAAAAAATGGATTAGTATATTTTTATCTTATAAAGAAATTATTTATTTTATTCAAATAAATTAATTATAATGAAAATTTATATTTTTTAACATCTTAATAAATTTAATATATATCAACTATATACTAATAATTCTGAACTGGTTAGATGTTTTCTAGTATTATACCCAATGACTATATACCCTTTAATAACGGTCATATAATGGACATATTACCCCATTATATCTTATAAATTCATTCAATTATAACATAAAAATCACACTTATCATACTATAGTTTCCATTTTGGATTCTACAAAATTATTTCTCATTTAATGATATTTTTTTTCAATAGAGTTTTAATTTCATTAATCATGATTCTAAAAGTTCAATATAATACAAGGTATTTCCTAGTTATAAAAATATTATTAATTTTTATTTATTTTCCGATTTTAATTAATAAACTTTTAAGAGATGTAATCATATGTAGTATGTAACAATCTATG
This sequence comes from Viscum album, assembly GCA_963277665.1. NCBI lineage: Eukaryota > Viridiplantae > Streptophyta > Magnoliopsida > Santalales > Viscaceae > Viscum > Viscum album. The sequence continues at coordinate 863,472,597 of OY728140.1, forward strand.
TAATACATGGTTTTATATACAATTGTTATATTATTCCATTATGAGTGAATAAATTGCTGTTAATTTGATTCATATATTGTATGAATTATGTTATACTCAAGTAAAATTATTTTTAAATTATAAAAAACATATTTTGGAATTATAGAAATATATTTTAAGGGAAAAAATGTTTACCAGAACCTGGGGTGTTATATACCCCCTTAAATAAATTCCATCCTCACAATTTTAATTATCTTTCACTGATAAAAATAATTGAAAGTATCCATAAGATATACAAGTCTTAAGATGTAGTTTCTAATGATATATCTACCTTACTATCTTTTATAATACTATGAAACACATCTTTTCTCTCAAAATAGGGATATATTTCGATTTTCATTTATCATAACAATTTATTATAAATACGCCTCCATATCTTTAATGAAAATATTACTGATGCTATCTTCAAATCACGTGTTATATAATTTTATTCATAGAACTATAATTTATTTCATGCATAAGCTAACACCATGTCATTTTTCATGATAACACATTCTAATCCCATATTTAATGTGTCACTTTATATCACAAACCCTTCTCTACTACAAGATAGTGTGTATACAAGTGCATTGACTAAACTTCTCTTAAGATCCTTGAAATTGCATTTAAATTTATCAATGTAAAGTAACTTTAATCCCTTCCGAGTTAAATTGGTTAGTGGATTGTATAGTCCTGTGAAATTTCTCACAAAGCATCGATAATATCCATTAAATCCAATAAAACTATGGATCACTATTATAGATTTTGGTCTGAGTCATTCCTCAATCACATTTGTCTTTGAAGGATCCATATATATAACATTTCTTGTGATTACATGACCCAAGAGTGCTACTTTCCATAACTATAATTCACACTTTCTAAATTTAGCATACAATTTTTCCTTTCTCAAGGTCTCTAGAAAAATCCTCAAATGATCTTCATGCTCTTCCTTGATCTTGGAATATATGAGAATATCATCTATAAAGACTATAAAAAATTGATCTATGTAATCTCTATGGAATCCATTCATCATATCCATAAATATACTATGGGAATTTTTAAGTCTGAATGACATTGATATGAATTCATAGTGTTCATATCCTGTACAGAAGGTTGTATTGGGCATATCCTTATTTTTCTCACTTAATTTATGATATCCATATAAAAGGTCAATCTTTTAGAAGTATTAATACCATAAAAGTTGATCAAATAAGTCATAAATATAGTGTAAAGGATAATTTTTCTTGATCTTTATTTTGTTAAGTTTATGATAATTAATACTGATATGCATTGATCCATCTTTCTTATTAACAAATAGGGATAGTGAACCACATAGTGAAGCAATAGGGAATATAAAACCATTATCCATATTCTATTAAAGTATATTATTTAATTATTCTAATTCAATTAGGTATATTATATAAAGAGTATTTTATATAAGCATAACACCAGGTATGAATTCTATGGAACAATTAACCTCATGATATAGTGAAGACAAAAAAACCTTCAAGAAAAACATCAATGTATTCATTGATAATTATCATATCCTCAATATTGAGTTTCTCCCCAACCATTTGAGATATATAATCCTCATGATTGGGTATTAAGATTCATATAATGGAATAATTTCCATAGGGAGTTCCTAGTCATTATTGGACCGATAGATGATCATGGGTTGATTTAGAATATAGAATGTGATTTCTCTATCATGAAAATTAATATGTCCTATATATAATGAAATATTATCCATCCCAAAATCACATAAAATCCCACTAAAGGGAGAATAATAATATTTTTAGGAAGCACATTCCCATAAAATTCTATTGGAGAGGAGTTATATACTTGAGATGAAATCATCATACCACTAGGATTTTTCCCTAATAATTTAATTTCTTGTGATTGGGGATATGAATTAATAGTCACATTTACTTTTCAATATATAAAGGAATTCATAGAACTAGGTGCATATAATTTTTTTAATATTTAGCATACCTTCCACCACCCTAATTTCATGATTTCGTCTTCCATCCCTTACTAAAAAAATGGTTAATAGGAGTATTTGGTAATAATAATCAAAGTGAGAAATCATATTATAAGGAAAATCAATCATAATATGTCCTAAATTATAACACCTTTATTTCAACCTATGATATTTTTGGTTCATCCAACATCAATTTTGGTTCATCATAGGTTATTTTAGGTTCTATCCTCTAATTATTCTTATCCTAATCCCATAAAATAACTGAACCCCACTATTATACTAATTGATACAACTTGATCACATCATAAACACATAATTTATCATTTATATAATTTAAATATTACATATCATAATAAAAAACATCCTAAAACCTATATGTTTAGTGTATTTAGAGATTAGATACACAACCTACTTATTTTGAAACATAAAAAATATATACTATAAATAATATTATCCCATGAAATAATTTTAGAAATATCATACTTAATATTCTTCTTCATAACCTAGAGAATGGAAACATATACAAGTGTGAGCTTAGATACCCAGTAAGGGAAAACATGAGAGAGAAAAATTGAAGAACATAAATGATAATAAGATGAGAATTTGGGTATGATAAAAAATCATGGTGCATGGATATAACATAAGGGAATCATACCCAATAAATCATAGATCATAAATTATGATTTATGAAATAAATATTTTGTAATAACATATGACATGGGTAATTGGAGTGTGGGAACATGAGTCAATAATTATTAAAACACAACATAGACATAAAACATGGTATATAAATAAGCATAGAAAACATTAATTATGCAGAGGATCACTGCCAAGAATATCATCGCACATTGGATAGATTCCCATAGTGGATTGAGTTTTATCCCTGATCCCTAACATGTTATATCATGTGATATGAGGCTTTACCCAATGCATTGGTGGGCTATGTAATTCCAGGACCACCCATCACTTAGTAGATGGAGTTCCTTAGGGGGTTGGGTTCACTCTCTATTCCTTATCATATCACGAGGTAAAAAAATTAACCCAATACATTGGAGGGATATATCAGACCCACATATCACATAATGAAAACCCACACATATGTGTGCTAAATGAAAACATTAACAATTCCATCATAGCTTAATTAACCCATGGGAATTAAACAATTTTATTTAAAATTTAAACTTTACATAATCATAAGTCATAATGAGGGAGAAGTAGGATGATATTATTAGAGAATATCCCTAGCTGATCATAAAAAACATAAAAGGATATTAAAATATACTAAAACATATTTATAATAGTATTAAAAAATTACTTTCATAAATAATACGAAATACCCTTTACATTTTTAATAAATTTTATTTTAAAAGAAAATTATTTATAAAACAATGGGTATAGAAATTACTTTTAAAACCATGAAAAATTGGATATGAATAAATTAAAATAAAACTAAAAAATATAATGGAGAAATTAATATAAGAGAAAAGTGTTAAAAAAGATTATTTTTACACTTTTGCAAAGAAGGTCATGGAAAATAGATAATAACCCATGCGTAAAACGTTAAAAAGATATTCCTTTCATTATTTTTTCGAAAAATTCAAGGCTAATAGAAAATTTAATTAAGAAATAATTTAAGTATAAAAATGGTAATATGTAAAATAATATAAATAATATGAGAATATTGAAGAAATATTCTCAACCAAAAAAGAAAATATAAGGTCAACTCCACTTACAAACATCCTTTTAGTCAAATTGTTAAACAAAGGGAGGTGAAATGGTAAGTAGACATGTAAAACCAAAAAATAACTAGAGGAGAATAAAAAAGATGTATTTTTAGAAATTAGTAGCACACAGTTTCTCCAAATAGGAATTTAAACATCAACAATATTGATTTCAAAGTGATATTATAAAAGAAAATCTTATGAATTGGTAAATTTTGAATCAAAATATCTTGAAAGAGAAAGTCTAATATGTATTTTTAAATCCATTTAATTTCATTAAAATTATAAAAAAATACATATATGGAGTAGTATATACACCAAATAAAATAATATAGGTGGTGAATATGGAATATATCTCAATGAAAGAAAAATTGATACGAGAAACCCTTACCTTTACTTTCGACTTCCATGAAAGTGATTTAACCCCCTATATAATAAACATAACCATATTGATATATTATTTCAAAAAATTATTCATACATATTAATTTTTATTCTTTTCAATTATAATCATTCATTACACATATATTAGTTAGTTATTTTTTATTTTCATCTTTAGATGTTAGTAATTTTGATTATTTTATACAAGTTTCATAATATAGATGAATATCATCATTCATTAATAAAAATTTAATCATTACTATATTTTACAAGGTATTTAAATCATTTTTTTGAAATAATTCATTAATTTCCATGTTTATTTGATGAAATTATAGGTATGGGTCGTGAGAATTGAATCAATTAAAAGCATGTTTTGGGTAATTTACCGATGATGGAAAGTTACATTATAATGACCATTAATTTTTTTCCATAATTATAGAACCATATTCATGGAATAAATTAATCATTAATGTCATATATTACTAGTATTAATTTATTTATTCTTATTCAGTATGAAAATTATGATATTGGTATAACATCTTCCATGTAGGTGGATGAACCGGCCCAAAGAAGAATATGCTATACTAGTGATTAGGTAAGAGTTTAGAGTTATATAATAGTAGTATAATATTATAAGAATCATAATGATTTTAATAGAAATTAATTAAAGTGGATAATTTTATTTTCAAAGGGCGATATTATAAGATAATTGAAAAATTTAGAGAAGAACGTAGATATTTACTTTTATGAATTCATTCCTTGACACAGGTTCCATCGGAATAAAGGATTCATGACTCCTTATTGGAACTAGAAGATACCCAAAATATAATAAGGATTTAGTATAGGAAAATGTGTAGGTATTAAAGAGATAATTGAAGGAAAATAGTGGTAAGGAAGGTATATAGGAGTGGACCTTTTATAAGTGAGTTTTGAGTGGAATTACCATAAATATTCATTCCTTAATGTATAAGGTTACTATTTTAAAGGAAAGTGGATAAAGAGTGGAAAAATAATGGATATGGGTAATTCATACCACTATATACATAATTTATAGATATTTATGTTCATGAAATTTTAATTCTTTACCACTTTATTTAACCAATTTTACCTCATTTTACCTTCACCGTGGTAACTCAATTTTTACCCCACAAATTTATTTTTATTCCTAAAAATAAAATTGAACTTATAATTTAATTTTTAAATGATAATTAATAATATAGAATCAATTTTATTTGATTTATTTTCTAAAGGTGATACAAATTAATTTTAATATAAGAACACATATCATAAAAAAACATTTTTTTATAAAAAATGAATTTTTAAGAATAAAATGAATTTTTTCTTATAACATTCCATTTAAAAAAAATTTGGTGAATATTAATTTATTTTATTGTGTATATTATCATTAAATTTAATTATAATCAATCTTTAGTAATGGTTAATTTAATTTATTAAAATAAAAATAATTTACACACATAAAAACAATTCATTAAAAAAACATGTATTTCTAAAATAGAATGTATTTATCTTTATTTCTAACTAATTAATAATAAATGAATGAATTTTAATTCATTTATATATATACAATAAATTTCATTAAATTTATTACTCTAAATAATATAAATTTAAATTTTAAATAAAAACATATAATATATAATAAAACACTCTTTTTAAATAAATCATTTTTATCAGCCATGAATTATTAAATTAGTATTATTTATAGTTCCTTAATTATTTCATGGATTATATTTATTTAATTTAAAAATCATTCATTTTTATTAATCCAATTTATTGAAATCATTTTTAAAAAGTAATAAGTTTAATAATAATGCATATTTTATAAAAACAATTTCTTTAGAATAAAATGTATTTTAAAAAAAGGATTAGTATCATTTTATTTTATTGAAAAATCATTTATTTTATTTAAACTATATTATTTATAATTAAAATTTATATTTTTTAACATCTAAATAAATTTATGTATATCAAATATATACTAATAATTCTAAAATAGTAATATATTTACTAGTATTATACCCAAAGACTATATACAATTTAATAATGGTAACATAACAACTATATTACCCCATTATATCCTACAAATTCATTCAATTATAACATCAAAAAGAATAATTATCATTCCTATAGTTTTTATCTTTGATTTTACAAAAAAAATTATCCATTCATGATGTTTTTTTTGTAATTTTAGGTTTAGTTTTACTAATAGTGATTATTAAGGTTAAAGATGATCCAAGGGATTTACTAGTTGTAAAAATATTATAATTTTATATTTATTATCCTATTTTAATTTATTCACTTTTAAGGGATGTAATAATACATGTTATATAACAATCCATGTAATACATGTTTTCATGTTATTTTGTTGTAATGTTTCATTATGAGTGACTAAATTATTATTAATTTGATTCTTATATAGTATGACTTATTTTATACTTAATTTAATTTCTTTTGAAAGAATAGAAAAACACTATAACATACCAAACTAGGTTCCACACATCGAAACCCTATTCCAATTTGTCACATGACCTCAGGAGTGCCTCCTTGTATGCCAGAAGCTACCAACTAGAAGCGAGGGTCTAATATCAATCATGGGGAGACTATACCCTCCTTATCTAAGTAGAACAATAGTGGAAATAAATAAGAATAAATATATGATATAACCAATAACCAAACCAAACTAGTATCACATGATGAGAAAAATAGTAATACAATATCCAGAACTAAACAATAGATATATCATGAAAAATATGTGTCAAGTGCCAAATGAAAAACCAAAGGAAAGACACACTGACACTCCCAAGTGGGTTCCGAAACCATGTTCGGTTCCCTCATCCATGATCCATGCCAAATCAAACATCTAACACAAGGTTATTTTTTCTTATCTTGTTATACAAACATAAAGTCTATTCAAGCATAGATTTGTCAGCCTAAGTAGTGTGTGAGTATAACTCATTAGGCCACCAACGATGGAGTCTAAAATAATATCCAGTAAATAACACTATATGCAGTTACATAAATAATAAATATGAGAAATAAAGGAAAAAATTTATAGAAATTCAATTATTCTTTATTTAACCACTTAAAACCCTAGGTTCCAGAGGACACCCAAACCCTCAATGTCTGCTTCAGCCTGTGCTGAAGTCTAAACTATCTCCAAGGTATATCACATATCATAATACCATGGTTATCAATCATCATTTTATTTCAATTCATATAAGTCCAATTGGAACCATAGTCCAATTCCAACATTTTGGGCCTAGAAAACCATGTCTAGCACCCCGTGGGTATTTTAAGCATCAGCCTGTTCCCCATAACTCATTTATCACTATGGGATTTTGAATAAGCAGCCCATGTACCACACATGTATATTAGTCAATCACATGGGGGATTTTGAAGAAATAATCCATGTACCACACATGTTTACCAATTAATCACACAATTGGGTTTTTGAAGAAGTAATCCATGTCCCACACTCATATATCAATCAATCATACAAGTGGGCTTTTGAATTAGTAGTTTGCATCCCAAACTCATATATCAAATGGACACATAAATTCTATATATTACAGTTATCATGATTAATCACCATTAACCCAATCATCAACATTTAACATCATGTATACCATTTCAATCAATCACAACAATTCATGGTTCACTACTTTAATCAAATTAAATAATGTAATAAATTCACCATTAAACCATGTTGAAATGTTAAATTCATATAAACCATCAACCCGTTAAGGTTAAGTCAACCACCTCATAATCCCCATTTTTAGTTAATTCATATCACATTAATTAACAAATTTCATAATCCTAATTTCCCATTAAATACACATTCTCGACATTCCATTGATTAATTAACCAATTAATTAATCAAATTCCATAACTCCTTAAATTAATTAATCAATTAATTTATTCTATTCAATATTCAATTATTTGATGTTCCAACTAAAATTCTGAAACACACATATGTAATCCCCACTATAAATCAATTCATATTACATTAATTGACCAATTACACAATATTAATTTCCCATAAAATCCACATTCACAACATTCCATTAATCAATTAACCAATTAATTAATTAATTAATTTGTTCAATTCAATATTCAATTTTCAGACATGCCAATTGAAATTCCATAACACATACATTCAATTAGAATTTGAGACTATGATAATTTAATTTAGACCACCTAACTCAAGATTGATGATGAATGATCGCCAACATAAAAGCCCAATTGAAGTAGAATGATCAAGAACATGACAAAGAACAAGATATAGATCCAAAACCTAGATCCAAGATCAAGAAAATTAGATCTATAAAAACCTATATCTAGATACACTTATAATGGAGGAAAACATCTAATCAAAGGCTGATAGAAATATGAGAGAGAGGGGAAAATAATCATGAAGAGAATCTATTACTAGGAGAGGTGAAAATATTCAATATGGACCTTGATTCATTAAGAAAGGGAGCTATAATTCCTTGGAATATATCTGGTAACCTCCAAAAAATGAGATAAATAGGTTTAGGGTTGAGTTGGGTCGACCTAGGGTGAATTCTGTGGGTTTGAAATTTTGTACACATGGTTTCCTTCTTAGGGCACATTATTTTCCCTAACTCTGTACCTAACCATGTGCCTACTCTTAGGGGGCCATACGGTTACTACTAAAAGGGTTCATAGTTTAAAAAACTATGAACCAATCATGTGAATTCCCTATGTTTGGGTTCAGGATTTTCTGTCCTGGGCACATGGTTTTGGAAAACCATGCGCTAACACTACACTTCCCCATTTCCTTCCAAAATTCTCCAATTTCACCCAAAAACTTCGCATAATAAAACCCAAATGAGATATACTAAAAATAAGGGAAAATAGTACCTATAAAAAAGCTTGAGAAACATTTTAAAAAAGTCAATATCTTACAATCTCCCCCCTTATAATAGATCATCCTCAAGCTATATTCCCAATCATCTATAAGATTCTGAGGTAAAAATATCGGGCCACTGGGACCTTATATCCGCTTCTTTCTCCCATGTTTCCTCATGAAGATGAATATATTTCCACAATACATGAACTATCATCATGATCTTTCCCTGTAATACTTTCTCACTATGATCCAACACACATATCAGATGCTCCTCAAAGGATGCATTAGTCTCAAGCTCAACATCATCCACATCAATCACATGAGAAGGGTTAGGGTGATACTGCCAAATCTATGACACATGAAAAATATAATGAAAAACACTATACCTATGTGGAAGAGCTAATCAGTATGGCACCGACCTAATTCTCTCCACAACCTCAAATGGTCTATCAAACTTGGGTTCAAAATTTCCCTATCTCCAAATCCTATGGTGACCTAATCTAGGTGAAACCTAAAATAACACACAAAAATCCTATGTAAACTATATGGGCCATAAAAATATTTTTGTATATGAATTCTATAAACTCTAACCATAGAAATAGGCTTCCAAATCAGCCGAACCTGCTCTGACATCTCCTACACAAGACTCGATTCCAACAACTCTGACTCACCGGCCTCCATCTAACATAGAGGTGATATGAATGTACTATGATAAAGAGACTCATATAGTGCCATATGAATAGTTTCCTAGTAACTATTATTATAGGAAACCTCCATAAGTTCTAGGTGATTCTCCCAAGACCCACTAAATTATAGGAAACATGCTTGAATCATATCCTCAAGAACCTATATAGTAAGTTCTAACTTACCATCTGTCTGTGGGTGGAATAACACACTCAATAAAACCTGTGTACCAAGAAATTTATAAAATCCATTCTAAAATCATGAAGTAAGATGTGAGTCATGGTATGAAATTATACTTCGTGACACCCTATGCATACATAATATCTCTCAAACGTACAAATCTCTCAACTGTTCCACTGAGAAATTCTCCCATATAGTTAATAAATGTGTTACTTTTGTGAGGCGGTCCACAACCACCAAAATAAAATCATTATTTCAAGGAATAATCTAGAGACCCACCACAAAGTCCATGGTAACGTTATCCCACTTCCATTCCAGAATGGGAAATAACTATCTTAAACCACTAGGTCATTAATGCTCAACCTTCACTTGTTGATAGGTGTATCATTATGCCATGAACCCTGCTATCTCCATTTTCATGTCTAGCCACCAAAACGATCATTGTAGGCCATATTACATTTTGGTCGAACCTAGATGAACCATCCACTTTGAGGCTTGAAATTCACCCATTAGCTCCTCCTGTATACTCGTAGGAACAACAACATGATTCATAACATTGATGATCTCATCCTCATCTATGGTCCAATCTCAAGGTAACTCCCCACCTTCAAGGATTTCCCTCAAGGTGAAAAATTCTGGATCCTCATAATGCCTATCTATAATCCAACTCAAAATTATAGACTCTACTAAAACTAATACAAGAGTCATATTCTCTTGACCCTCCTAAGACACAACATGCATCTCAGCTAGTAAAGTCATCATCTTTCACTCAGAACTAGACTCCTGGACCACCTGAGTCTATGTTTTCTTACTTAAAGTGATAGTTAAACTATTCCCATTCCTGAGTGTATATGCTATCTCAAAATCAAAAGATTGCATATAATCAATCCACCTACACTATCGGAGATTCATGTCTCGTTGTGAAAATATGTACTTTAAGTTCTTGTGATCATTATAAAAAATAAACTTCTCACCCAACAGATAGTTCCTCCAATATTTCAAGGCATAAAAAAATAATTCCAACTCGAGGTCATGTGTAGGGTAGTTCTGGTCAAGTGGAATTAATTGTCAAAAACCACACAACACAACTCAATCTCTTTTAATCAACACTACTATAAGACCGATCCCAGAAGCATCAAAAAACACTATATACTCCTCTATGGATCAGGTAGGATCAAGATTGGTTCAATTTTTAAGTGCTTCTTAAACACATGGAAGGAATTATCACATGATTCAAACCATTAAAACTCTATACCCTTCTTGTTCAATCTCAAAAGTGGTTCTTCCAAATGAAAAAAATTCTTGAATGAACCTTTGATAATAACCCAAAAATCCCAGAAAACTATGGATATCAAAAACATTCTCGGGATACTGCCAAGAAACCACTACCTGAACCTTTTATGGGTCCAATTTCACACCTTTATCCGAGATGATGTGACCAAAGAAGTGTACCTGATCAATAAATAATTGACACTTAGATAGCTTGGTGTATATATGATGGTCTCTTAATATACTCATGATGATATAAAGATATTGGGAATAATAGTCATGAGTCTTGGATTAAACCAAGATGTCATCCATGAACACTACCACAAATAAATCTAGGTATGGGTGGAAGATTCTATTCATCAGGGCCATAAACACTACTAGAGTGTTCATTAGTCCAAATGGCATCACAAAAAACTCATATAATATAGAATTTCTTCTAAAAGAAGCCCTCAGTATATCAGAAGGTCAAAATATCAACTAATGATACCCCAATTTCAAATTGATCTTGGAGAAAACACACACTCTTATCAACTGGTCAAATAGATCATCGATATGCACAAGTGGATACCAGTTCTTCATAGTCATCCGGTTTAACTTCTGGTAATCAAAACATGAGCACAGAGTCCCATCATCCTTCTTAACAAACAAAATTGGTGAACCCCAAGGAAATGTACTTGGATGGATAAACCCCTTATACACCAACTCATCCAGTTGAGTCTTAAGATCTTGAATCCACGTTTGTTCCATTCTTTATGGTGTAATAGAAATTGGATCATCTTTAGGAATGATCTCAATTATAAATTCCACATCTCTCTTAACTAGAAACCCTAAGAATTATTCAAAAAAATATATCCTAAAACTTGTCCAATATAGGTGCAAAGTCATCATGATTTTCACCTCCAATTTCCAAAAACAGACTAGCAACCTAGGCATTATGCTCCCCCAGTTGCTGGTGAATTGGCACTGTATGACCCACCTTGATATCCCACTCTCCATGGTGAATATAATTGTTACCCTCATGATATGTAAAAGTAACTCTCCTTTGGTAGAAATAAATATTGGATCAATATGATACTAACTAATCTATACCCATGATTAGGTCAAAGATCATCATGTCAAGGATATAAAGACCCCAACTGAAACAATACCCCAAAATCTCACGAGAACACCCCTTTCTCAAACAAATGTCTCTCGATCATACCCCTAATGGTGTATTGATCTTTATCACCCCTCTTAAAAACTCCACTTCTAGACTTAACCCATTCACAAGTTATGTATATATAAAATAATTAGAGGTACTAGCATCAAATAAGGCACTAGAAAGAATAAAATATATAATAATATTACCTCAAAATGTCTATGGTCCAGCCTAACTGTCCACAAATGTAGGCTGAACTACATAGATATGTCCTTCCCCTCTTCCCTACGATGTAGTTCGAGTCCCATAAGCTACACCACTCCACTAATCTGGTCACTCTTTCCCAGAACCACCATGTACACTGCCTCTACTTCCATGTCTAGTATAACTATAACTGCTAGACTGATATGGTGTAGAATATACCCTTCCCACACTCTAATTATTCCTAGCTACTTCATAACCACCCATCATTCATGGGTTCCTACACAACCTCTTTAGATATACCATCATGGTGCAATATTGGCACTCTACCAATGGTCAGGGGAACTATCTACAAAAGTGACCTGACCTACCACACCGGTGATAGGTCACCCAAGTAAGGTCCTATGTAACTGATCCTCACCCCTATCCACTCTTCTTTCCACTGATATAGTCACATTCTCATACCGATGATTCCTACTCTTAGAATTTTTACCTCCTGACCATCTAGTCGAAACCACCTATCCTATACTAGAAGCTTCCTTCAGGTTCCCCTCAGAAATGAGATCCTGATTCACCACTTCTGAAAAATTCTTCAACCAAAATATCTTCACCTCAGTCTTAATTTTACATTTAGTCCCATCCTGAAATTTCTTAACCATGGTCACATAATCTCCTTCCAACACTGTAAAAAAGTGATTAAAATCTATAAAGACACCATCATATTCTATAATGGATATACTCCCCTGATTTGACATCATAAACTCACCCGCTTTCTCCTTCTTGAGAATCTTAGGTTAAAAGTGCTCCAAGAAATTATCCTAAAAGTCCTTCCACTCCATATTCTCCAGTTTTCCATCCCGATTCTAGATGTCGTAGTAATTATTCACCTAAACACAAAACATATAAGTTTCTATCTTGAATATTTTCTCTATAGGAGTCTCTAAGCGGTCAAGTATCATCTGGATAGACTCAATCTAGAACTCATGTAACTTAGGTCCACCCTCTCCGGTGAAAGTTGGAGGGTACTACAACTAGAACTCCCGTATTAGATCAGACATGCTTTTTATAACCCAACCCAGGTATCTTTATATAAACTACATAAAATGAAAACATATCTCATGTAAATTCTCTCTGTATCCCTCACCAGGCACTATCGGTGCCTTAGGTTCCACTACCGGCGGATCATTTCCATCCATAACCTCCTATCATCCTATAAAAAACATCTTCATGGAGGTATATCTCCAAAATTACAAAAACACATCTCAATAAACATTACACAATATTAAAACATTTATGTAAGAGGTATTCACAATAATCCATAACAAATTATTCCCTTAAACCCCACCACACGGTCAAAACTAATGCGCTAACACTAGCTTTAACCATCCTACATCTAGGTCATGCTTAACAAAAAAGAAAACTCATTCTAATATTTCAATTTTCTCATTAAAAAACCATTTTCCACATTTTTAATCATTTTAAAATATTAAACCCATATTAGGCACCTTTTTTAGTTCAATTAAACTAGTTAGGAAAAATATTTCAATTTAAAAAACTTACACAAAAACCTATTTTTCCTGTGTGTGCCTAAAATGATGCATGTCACAATAAATCATGAGTTCCTAGAATGATGCATTTATACTCAAATATCATTCCATACCAATCTATGTGTAAAATCATTGAAAATATTAGAAATAATAATCAAATCATACAACGTGTGCATCACTCGAGGTGAAATAACATCCAACTATAATAACACACATCAATAACAACAATCCCACCCTAGGTAATTGGGTTTTACCCTTGTACATGGGTTAGGTACTCCCATGAATGAGATATTAACCATAGATTGACTCATAATATTATCATTTCTACCTTCCCAAAATAATAAGTCAAAATAAAAAGAAAACAAAACTCCTCTGATACCACTTTTTGAGGTCTCGAACCATGTTCCGCACACCAGTACCCCAATTTGGTCAGTCACATGAACTCAGGCGCACCTCCTAGCACACTAGAGGCTGCCGAATAGTAGAGAGGGTTTAATATCAATCATGGAGAGACTATAACCTCTTTAGAAAAGTAGGAAAATAGTGTAAATAAATAAGAATAACTAGATTATATAACCAATAACCAAATCAAACTAGTATCACATGAGGACCAAAATAGGAATTCAAGATTTAAAACTAAATAGTAGATATGTCATGCCAAATACATGTCAAGTGCCAAATGAAAAACCAAAGGAAAGACACACTAACACTCCTAAGAGGGTATTGGCACCATTTTTAGTTCTCTAATCCATGATCTATCCTAACTTATCCATCTAACATGAGGCTATTTCCCTTATCCTGTTATGAAAACTAAAAATGATTGAAAATTCACTTTTTTTTATTTTCAAGATACCCGCTTTTTGGGTGAGCGGTAACCACAATCGAAAAAAATACAAGATCCAAATTCAAATTTAAAATTTCAAAATTCAAAAAGATCCAATCATCACGCCTCACTAGATGTGCCACCTCACATCACACACCCACCTAGAGTCACACACCCACCTCGGGTCTTCAATGCCCAATCTGCAAAAACTTCACAAATTTTACCATACAACAACTTTGAGCTTACCACCATGAAAAAATCACAAAATCCCTGTAAATGAAAACCACCACCACCGCTACTGCAACACCGAAGCAAGACAACCGTAAATCACAAATCCCATTCCAAAACATGAACTAGAATCACATCCAACCACACAATCGAAACCAAAAACCACATTCAAGAAATCAAAATAAAAAAACACTTCACTGAAAAATATCACCCAAACAAGATCTACTGCAATCTTGAAGCACAAAGCCCGTCGCCACCTTCAAACTGCACATGAAGACCATATCTTCCAAACGAACCCACAGACGATAGAGAAGTGTGGTGGCGAACTTCATCGCAGTGGTTGGAAACTTGAACAACCAATCCTCACCGTGCCGCCCTGAAAGCCCTGTCCAGGATAGAGTGTGAAAACGACTAGAAAAAGTGAGATTCGTTGGCTGGTTTAAGACCACGGAGCCACACCGCCAAAAGAAGATACACCGCATGCCACCAAATCTCTGGTTGAAGCGCCAATGTAAACATAGTAGAGTCGCGACGAGAGAGATGAAGTCTATTCAGGTACCAATCAGGCAGCCCGAATAGGGTGTGAGTACAACTCAGTAGGACACAACCCATGAAATATAAAGAAATATATAGTAAATAATAGTGTATAAAGTTGTATAAATAATAAATATAAGAAAAAAAGTAAATAATTTATATAAATTAAATAATTATTTATTTAACCAAGTAAACCCCTAGGTTCTCGAGGACACCTGATCCCTCGATACCTACTTCAGACCGTGCCCGAGTCTAAACTATCTCTAAAGGATATCAAATATCATAAAACCATGGTTATAAATCATCATTTCATTTCAATTTATATTATATCCAATTGGAACCATAGTTCAGTGCCAATATTTTGGGTATAGAACACCATGTCTAGCACCCTGTGGGTATTTGAAGCATCAGTCCATGTCCCAAAACTCATTTATCACTATGGAATTTTGAAGCAGTAGTCCATGTACCACACATGTATCTCAATCAATCACATATGATATTTTGAAGTAGTATTCCATTCCCCACACACGTTTACCAATTAATTACACAAGTGGGCTTTTGAAGCAGTAGTCTGTGTCCCACACTCATATATCAATCAATCATATAAGTGGTATTTTGAAGTAGCAGTCCCTGTACAACAATAATATATCAATTAAAAACATATATTACATATATCAAATTTATCCTAGTTAATAATAATTAACCTAATCATTAACATTTCACATAATGTATACCATTACAATCTATCACAACAATTCATGGTTCACTAATTTAATCAAATGATATAATATAATAAATTCACCATTAAACCATGTTGAAATGTTAAATTCATATAAACCATAAACCCATTAAGTTTAAGTTAACCATATCATAATCCCCATTTTTAGTTAATTCATATCACATTAATTAACAAATTATATAATCTTAATTTCTCATTAAATCCACATTCTCAACATTCCATTAATTAATTAACTAATTAATTAATCAAATTCCATGATTCCAAAAATTAATTAATAAATTAATTTATTCAATTTAAGATTCAATTATTTAACATTCCAATTGAAATTCCAAAACACATATGTATAATTGGGACTTAAGACTATGTGGATTAAATTTAGACTACCTACCCTAAGATTGATGATGAATGCTCGCCAATAGAAATCCCCAATTGAAGTGGAACAATCAAGAACACAACTAAGAACACGATCTATATCTAAAACCTAGATCCAAGATCAAATAGGATAGATATATAAAAACCTAGATCTATATCCACTTCTAATGGATGAAAACATCCCTTCAAAGGATGAGAGAAATATGGGAGAGAGAGGGGAAACTAATTGGGATGAGAATATCTTTCCAAGAGAGGTGAAGATCTTCAATCCGAGATTAGATTCATTAATAACAGAGGTTATAGTGCCTTGGAATCCATTCATAAACCTAAAAAAATTAGAGAAATAGGTTTAGGTTCAAGTTTAGACGACTTAGTGTGAATTCCATGGGTTCAAAAAAATTTATCTAATTTTTAGTGTTTTATATTTCCGCATGCATGGTTTCTTACTCAGGGTGCACAATTTTACTTAAACATGCAACAAACCATAAACCTCCACTCAAGGGGATTCATAGTTACTAATAAAAAGGAGAATGGTTTGAAAAATTGTACACCAACTATGTGAATTCCCTATTTTTGGGTTCACATGGTTTTCTGGCCTGCGTGCATGGTTTTGGAAAACGGTGCACCAACCATGAACTGACCCATTTCTTTCCAAAATTATCAAATTTCACCCAAAAAATCTCCAAGGTAAAACCCAAACAATATATACTCAAAAAAGGAAAAAATAGTACATGTAAATAAGCTCGAGACACCCCTAGAAAAAGTAAAGATCTTACAAACATATTCTATAATTATAGACACAAAGTTTAAGGAAAAAAATGTTTCCTAAAACATGATGTTTTACCCTTATGGTAAAATTATTTTCATAAAATATATTGTATTATAAAATTTATATAATTATAGCATGTTTTTTATGAAATATAAAAAGAATAATATCCACTTTACGGGATAATATCTAATGAATCACATGGGATGATAATGATCATCCACATGCACATGATAAATAATATTTTTTTCTCAATACAAGGGGAAAAATGATAAATGAAAATATTCTTCAGAGAAAAAATATTTTATAAATATTAATAAAATTCATCGTTCCATTTAAATATTTTTTACCCTCAAACCAATTTTGGTGGTTATATTATTATATTTTGTTTATTTTCTTTATAAAAAAACAAGCTAAAATAATAATTAAAAAATATCATATTCACTGGAACACGATTTAAATTAAAATCATGTATATTTTCTTTCATTTCAAGGAATGAAAATAAAAGTGTTAATAAACATTCTCATTCAATTTAGGGAATATAATAAAATTATTTGATCAAGTTTTATGGTGTCTTTTAGGTAATAACATGAGTATTTAATTTAGTTTTTTCATCAACTTTAGGGTATGCAAGTCAATAAAATATATTTATATTGTTATTTATGAATTATTAATTTAGCTCATATATTTTTAAATAAATATAATTAGGGAGAAAATAAATAAATAAATGAAATATTTATTTAAAAATACAGAAAAATATCATATCTATCATGAGAATTTATTTATTATACTCATGTTTGACACCACTAGGTTGTACAAAGAAATAGGAGATTCCATATTTCATGGTTCATGATATGATTAAAGAAGTTCAATTCATAACTTAGGCATATGATAAGTTTGAAATGTTCATCATTCAACCAATTCTGGTAGTGATGATTCATTATTTCATTTTATGAATGATGTGTGCCTAAACATCGATTGTGTTTATTATTAATATAATTTTGATCATAAAAAATCACATTTACTTCTGGGAATTGAGTGGAATTTGATATCTGTGATTCATTTCTACTCTTCATAAGCTTATTATTTATCCAAAATAGATGAATAAAAGAATTTATATATTTTTTCAATTTTATTAAGAGGGATAAAAATAAAAATAAAAATAAAAATATATGATATATAAAATAAGAATTAGTTGTTGAGATAACTCTTCAAATAAATAGAGAAGAACCAAACATGAAGATTCATAACAAGAAATGAATTTCATAACCTTTTCCATGTAAGAATAATATTATTTTCATGATAGTGATGGAGGAAGTAATGTCATGATGGATAATGTGGAGAAGATAAATGTGATGATAAATGGTTCAGAAACTAATCAAAAACCAATTGAAACCATAAGGAATTTCAAAAATAGATGTGTGTGATTGATCATATGTAAAAAAAGTGTTGATAAAACACAGAGTCAAATATTTGTAATGATGATAGTGATAATAAAAAAACCAATTGTGTAAAAGAGATAAATAAGAGATAGAGAGAAATAATAAAGGTCCAAAAGTTCTATATTTCATTAACATGGTGACATATATATAGGGTATATAGAGGTTATAATCAATGGTTAATATTAATCCCAATCTCCCATATCATATCTATTGGTTGGAATTCTAATAGTTAGAGAAAACCAAGGTTTGGTCATATGAAGGGCTGCAGTTGGGAATATAGAGTAATAATGATTTTGGGATTATAACAACCATATAATAAATATTTTATAACACACACACATTTATATATTTTGATATATATTTACTTATTTATTATATTTACATTCATTTAGTTTTTTTGAAATAAATATTCATTTATTTATATATATAAAAATTATAATCATATATTTATAATAAATTAATAAATTAAACACACGCACATTTATTAATTTATACATGTACACACACACTTATTTATTTAATTAATTATTTTTATATTAATTTATTTATATATAAATATATATTACAATTATATATTTATAATAGGTTGATTTCATCCGCCATTAAAGAACAAAACACAAGGAATAAAATAATAGTAAACATACATGCTAAGGGACTTGACCCCACGACCTATTTCTCACCCCCAAACCCTTACCATTCCACCACACACAATTATCTTGGATGAATATGAACTCCATCTCAGATAAGAATGTCCACCTCAACATTTTAGGGCCATATCTGTATTCCATCCCAGATTAACATGTGTTCCCAAATGTATTTGGGACATATTTCAAATCCAAATTAGATATGTAGTGGTATATATGCTTATTAGTGATAGATTTGAATATACCCCCGATAATTTGGGGCACACATTCTTTATATATATAATTTTTTTATTCCTTTTTAAATGTATATTTTTATAAAAATATAAATATAAGCATATGTATTTATAATATATATATATATATATTTCAGTTAATATATATTTATAAATATATATATCAATTATAATTATATTTTTTAATTACATTATAATCACATTCTTATAATATGTGTGCATATATATAATAGAAATAAATAACACACACACATGCATATTTTAAAATTTATAATTATATTTATTTTCAATTGAATAAGTCCATATTTATAAAAAAGTATTTTTATAAATAAATAAATATAAAAATATATACTATAATACATTTTATATATTTTTATATATTTATTATATATATAACATTAATTTATTTCAATAAATATATAAATATTTATTTTGAAATATATAAATATTTATTAATATATATTAATATATTAACACACACACATTTAAGTTAATATATGACACACACACATACACAAACACACACACACACACAATGTTAATTTTTTTAAACCATATAAATATAAATATAAATATACATAAATATTTATTTATTATAAAATATAATATTATATATAAAGACACACACAATTATATATAAATTAATTTCAATATATATATATATATATAATATTATCATACCATAATGTTAAATATTAGATGTTTATATTTATTTTAACGTTATAAAATTTTATTTTAACATTATATTTATTTTAACGTTATAGATTAACGTTATATAAAAAAAATATATTAACACTAGTATTCCTCCTATGGATTTTCATGGGACTCTATTGGTAGTACAATGAAACAAATTAACAAATATTTGATATAGAAATAATTATATGATATTGATTAATGGTTAATAAGATAATGAAAAAAATGGAATTGTAAGTTTGAAAATTATAAGTGTATGAAACATTCTGATTTGGTGTAAAAAAATAGTGGCACTCAATCCTTTCAAATTTTATTTTTTATTAAATCATTTGGTATACAAAAATAATATAAACTTATTAACTTGATATTTAGTTAGAAAAAATAGGTTTTGTTTGTTAAATGTTTTTTTAAAAATAATTTATACTTAAATTTCATATAAAGACCAAGATAAAAGTAATAAAAACTATTTATTTTGCTTATAACCTATGATAAACATATGAATAAAATATGTTTTGGTGTTTTTATCCAGAAATAGTTATATTTAAGTCTTATTTGACATCACTTATTGAAAACTATTTATAACAATCATCACTTTTTATAAAGAGTTCTAAATAAAGAAAAATATGGTGTGTGTTCTTTTTTAGAAAAGAAAATATACATATAATATCAAGATAAAATCCATGTAAATAAATGGTAAGAAATTTTTTTATTAATAATAAATCTATATTTACTTATGAAAAATAACTTATAATAAGTTTTATAAGTAGTTTTCAATTAGTTTTCTCAAATAAACCATAAAATTCAGAAGAAAACCACTTAAATAAGTGGAATTGAAACAATTTTTCAATAAGGGTTTGTTTTAAAATAGTTTCATTAGTTATTACATATAATAATCATATTTAATGAAAATAGTGTTGGTTTAAAATTTGAAATATGGTTGAACTTAAATTTCTTAAGAAATCCACTTGAATTTGTAGTAGAAAACCACATAATTAAGTGCTATAAAAACACTTTGTCACTAAATTTTTTAGAATGAATTATAATATTATTTTAATAAGTCATTTCAAAAAGAGTCTAATAAATCTAAATATTTATATAGAGGAATTTATAACAAGTGATAAATTCTAGGAGAAATGTTTGAAAGATATACCATGGGGTGAATGAATAGAAGTTGTACAGATTGTATTGTGTCAACACTATTCGATAAGGTCCTATATTATCCAATTTCAATGTGAATAATCTAGCCTCGAATATTTGTTGGGATAAATTCTAGATAATGCTTGAGGGTGGCAGTGAATTTTTATAATTTTTTAGATTTGATTATTTGGAGTCTCATAAAGCATCCACAAAAAACTAATTCAATATCTATGTTTTACTAAAGGCTCTGGATATGTGAAATCTATAAGTATTTTCTTTGGGGAACTGCTAAAAACATTCATTTATCTCCCTTTTTTATAAGTTTACAAAAAGTCCTTGATTTTAGAGAATCCAACTATTATGATTTTTTTCTTACTTGAGAGTTAATTTTAATTTTTATTTTGTATGATATGTGAAAAAAAATTAGTTCAATGTTCTTAAATTTTATTCCAGAAGAATCAACTTTTAAAATAATCTATTTGCCTCTTATACTTACCTTAATATTCTATAATTTTTATATCATAATATCTCTTATAAATAAAACCTTTGTCACATTCCAACCTATTTTTTTAATATTATAATTTATCATGAGGTATACTAGGTGTAAGAATGGAAATTACCATTTGAACCTCTTTTATAGGTAACACTAGTTTTTCAATATCAAAAAAGAAGATGGATTATCTTGAGAATTTTATACCTTGAATAGACCATCCTTATCTTGAATATATTTTTGAGACTATTAATTCTATGATATACTCATCATTTTTAAATTACCCTTGTTAAAACACCATTCTTCTTTGAATTTACCAAATTAATCATTTAACATCTAAAGAAATCAGCAAATTAACCCACCAAAATAAAATTGATACATCAACTATTCATATGAGACTTTTCCTATGAATCTTTAAACCATTATAACTAGGTGTAATGGTTTATCTAATATCATGAAATGAAAAACATAAAGTTCTTTAGTTTTAAAATTTTCAGAATATCCTTGCCTAGGAACAATATAATATTTAATGAATTTTTCAATAAATGAATTTTTACGATATAAATGAAACATCCTAACATTATCAGTTTCCATATACCCCACCACCATACTCAAGATCTATTTTGTAAGAAACAATCCCCAAACACAATACTTACTAAAATGTGTAGTCATAAAGTATTCAACCAAATCAATAAATATGTAGTAAAAAATATATTTATTTACTAATAAATAAAACAAAACCATAAATTATTCCTTACTCTTATTAAAATTTGAATAATATTAGATTATTTTATCTTAAAAAATTAATTAATTTGATATGTATCTAAAATTTTCAAATAATAAATTCATGAATTTTGAAAAAATCTTGAAAAATAGTTATCATTTAAAGATAGAAAAAACAATGACCATACAAAACTAGAATGAAAGAAAGTTATAAAATAGAAAATAATATCCATATAATTTGAATAAAATAAAAAATAGATAAAATGATACTAAAAATGTGAAATTAAAATTTAAAGAGTTTTGGTGTAAGAAGAAATTATACTTATAGTGGAAAAGAAATTCAACACCACTAATATTTTCCAACGCAATAACCAAAAATCAAATCTTCTCTAAATTATAGAATTTAATGATGGTTTTTAAGATTAATAAATAATTTTTAAACATATTGGATTCATATAAAAACCCTAAATCCAAGATCCACTATGCTTGAAATTAAAACCGATCTTATACAAAATGAAGAAACTGTATTGTTCACCTGTCATCGGAAAAGATGTTTCTTTATCTTCATTTTAAGGAGCTTTATGAAGATCCTAAAGAGGTAGATAAAGGAATAAATCCTATATTGTTTATCAATTATTTGATATGAATAACCTATCGAATGGGTAAGATTACTCTTATCTCTACAACATTCTAGTGCCTCTTATGGTGAATGAGGAAAGCGAAGAGAGATTCAAAATATGGAAGATCCTTTGAGTTTTGGTAGGCTTGAACATATACCATCCTGATGGTGTTTTAATATTTATAAATACCTAAAAATACATCATGAATTTACTCACTTTTTTATAGAATATAGGTGTAAATGTTTTGGCTGATAATGTATTCGTAACGGGAATAAATTCTAATAATAATCCCTTACATTTTATCTTTTGAAATGTATCTTATTAATGATAGATAATGTAAGAATATAAAAATACTAACATTTAACATCCCACTACAATGATAAGTTAGTACAATGTTATCACATAACAATCCATATGATATCCTTCAATATAAGGTGAAGTTATCGATGAATCATGAAATCACATTGAGGAGGGGGATGAATCAATACTGACCAATTTACCAAATTATTAAAACTCACACTTTTACCCCTTTTAGTTATTCAAACCTCTATCTTCATTAAGATATATAGATTTTTTTATATATTCCCAACATAAAGAAAAACATGAAAAGTATTAAATAAAAAAAGAAAGAAACATGCTTGATTTTTAAATGGTTTAACACCAAAATGGGAATCAACTCATTATCATGTTTGAGTTTAATTGAAGACATATTTTTTTTAATAATATCCACCACATATTAAAATAGGGGTGAGGGAAGGAATCACCCTTTACCCAATGACGGTGATGGAAGGAATCACCCTTAACACAAGTGTTACCCACAATTTATACATGTATACACAAACTTATTTATTTATTTATATTATATTTATATTCATTTAGTTATATATAAATCTATATTAAAATTATATATTTATAATAATTTGATTTCATACACCATTGAAGAAGACAACACATGAAATGAAATCATAGTAAACATGCAGGCCCTAGGACTTAACCCCATGACCTTTTTTTCACCCGAAACCCTTACCATTCCACCACACACATAATTATTTGGGATGAATATGAAATCCATCTCAGATAAGCATGTATGCCTCAAAATTTTAGGGACATATCTGTATTCCATCCTAGATTAACATGTGTGACCAAATGTATTTGGGACATATTTCAAATCCAACTTAGATATGTAGTGGTATATATGCTTATTAGCGACAAATTTGAGCATGTCCTAGATAATTTTGGGCACACATTCTTTATATACATAATTTCATTTTTTATTCATTTCTAAATGTATATTTCATAAAAATATAAATATAAAAATATGTATTTATAATATATATATATATTTTAATTAATATATATTTATAATTATATATTAATTATAATTATATATTTTAATTACATTATAATTATATTCTTATAATATGTGTGCATATATATAATGGAAATAAATAACACACACACACATGCATATTTTAAAATTTATAATTATATTTATTTTCAATTGAATAAATAAATATTTATAAAAACGTATTTTTATAAATAAATAAAAATAAAAATGTATAATATTATACATTATATACATTTTATATATTTATTATATATATAACATTAATTTATTTCAAATAAATATATAAATTTTTATTTTGAAATATATAAATATTTATTTTGAAATATATAAATATTTATTAATATATATTAATATATTAACACACACACATTTAGGTTAATATATTACACACACACACATATACAAACACACACATAATGTTAATTTTTTTAAACCATATGAATATAAATATAAATATATATAAATATTTATTTATTATAAAATATAATATTATATATAAAGACACACACACACACACTTGTATATAAATTAATTTTAATATATATATATATATATATAATATTATCATACCTTAATGTTAAATATTAAATTTTTATATTTATTTTAATGTTATATAATTTTATTTTAACATTATATTTACTTTAACGTTATAGATTAACGTTATATAAAAAAAATATATTAACACTAATATTCCTCCTATGGATTTTCATGGGATTATATTGGTAGTGCAATGAAATAAATTAAAAAATAGTTGTAATAGAAATAAGTATATGATATTGAAGAATGGTTAATAGGATAATGAAAAAAATGGAAGTGTAAGTTTGAAAATTATGATTGCATGAAACATTCAGATTTGGTGTAAATAAACTGTGGCAATAAATCCTTTGAAATTTTATTTTCTTATTAAATCCTTTGGTATCCAAAAAGAATAGAAACTTATTACTTTGGTAATTAGTTAGAAAAAATAAGTTGTGTTTGTTATATGTTATTTTAAAAAAGAATTTCTACTTAAATTACATATGAAGATCATGATAATAGTAAGAAAAAATAATTATTTTCCTTATCACCTATGATAAAAATATGAATAAAACATGTTTTGGTGTTTTTCTCCATAAATATTTATATTTAAGACTTATTTGACATCACATATTGAAAACTGTTTATAACAGTCATCACTTCTTATAAGGAGTTCTAAATAAAGAAAAATATGGTGCTTGTTCTTTTTTAGAAAAGAAAATTTACATATAAAATCAAGAGAAAATCCATGTAAATAAATGGTAAGAGAATTTTTTATTAATAAGAAATATATATTAACTTATGAAAAATCACGTACAATAAGTTCTATAAGCAGTTTTCACTTAGAGATCTCAAATAAACCCTAAATTTTAAATGAAAACCACTTAAATAAGTGGCATGGAAACAATTTTTCAAAAAGGGTTTGTTTTACAATATTTTCATTAGTTATTACATATAATAATCATTTTTAATTACAATAGTGTTGGTTTAAATTTTGAAATACGGTTGAACATAAATTTCTTAAGAAATTCACTTAAATTTATAGTAGAAAACCAAATAATTAAGTGCTATAAAAACACCTTCTGACTAAAAAATTTGGAATGTATTATAATATTTTTTCAATAACTCATGTCAAATAGAGTATAATAAATATAAAAATTTATATATAGGAATTTATAAGAAGTGATAAATTCTAGGAGAAATAGTTGAAAGATATACCATGGGGTGAATGAATGGAAGTTGTACACAATGTATTGTGTCAATACTATTCAATAAGGTCCTATATTCTCCAAGTTTAACATGGATAATCTAGCCTCAAAATTTTTTTTTGGGATAAATTCTAGATAATTATTGATGTTGGCAGTGAATTTTACAATTTTTTAGATTTGATTTTTTGGAGTCTCATAATTTATTCACAAAAAATGAATTCAATATCTATGTTTTACAGAAGGATCTGGATTTGTGGAATCTAAAAGTATTTTATTTGAAAAAATGATAAAAACATCCTTTTATCTCCCTTTTTATAATTTTAAAAAAATCCATGATTTTGGAGAATCCACCTATTATTAATGTTTTCTTACTTTAGAGTTAAGTTTAATTCTTATTTAGTATGCTATGTGAAAAAAAATTAGTTCAATGTTCTGAATTTTATTCTAAAGGCATCAACTTTTCAAATCATCTATTTACCTCTTATGCTTACCTTAATCTTATATAATTTTTCTATCATAATATCTCTTAGAAATAAAACATTTTTCACATTCTGACCTCTTATTTTTATATTATCATTTATCATGAGGTATACTATGTGTATACATGAAAATTACCCTTTGAACCCATTTTATAGGTAACATTGGTTTTTCAATATCTAAAAAGGAAGATGGATTATCTTTAGAATTTTGTACCATGAGTAGACCATCCTTATCATGAATATATTTTTGAGACTACTAATTCCATAATATACTCATTATTTTTAAATCAACCTTGTTAAAACACCATTCTTATTTGAAAATTTTACCAAATTAATCATTTAATGAATCATTTAACATCCAAAGAAATCAACAAATTAACCCACCAAAATAAAATTGATATATAAACTATTCATATGAGAAATTTCCTATGACTCTTTAAACCATTATAAATAGGTGTACTGGTTTATCTAATATCATGAAATGAAAAACATAAATGTGTTATGTTTTAACATTTTTAAAATATCCTTTCCTAGGAACAATAGAATATTTAATTAATTTTTCAATAAATAACTATTTATGGTATAAATGAAACATCCTAACATTATAAGTTTCTATATACCCCACTACTATACTCAAGATATATTTTTTAAGAAATAATCCACAAACACAATACTTACTAAAATGTGTAGTCATAAAGTATCCAACCAAATCAATAAATATATACAAAAAAATATTTCTATTTACTAGGAAATAAAATGAAACCATAAATTATTACTTAGTCATATTGAAATTGGAATAATATTCAATTATTTTATCTTAAAAAATTAATTAATTAGATATGTATATAAAATTTTCAAATAATAAATTGATGAATTTTGAAAATTGCTTGAAAAATAGTTATCATTTAAAGATATAAAAACAATAACCATATAAAACTAGAATGAAATAAAGTTATAAAATAGAAAATAATATCCAGATAAGTTGAAGAAAATACAGAATAGATAAAATTATATTAAAAATGTGAAATTTAAATTTAAAGAGTTTTGGTGTTAGAAGAAATTATACTTATAGTGGAAAAGAAATTCAACACCACCAATATTTTCCTATACAATAAACAAAAATTAAATCTTCTCTAAATTAGATAACTTAATGATGGGTTTATTAAGATCATTAAATACTTTTTAATCATAGTGTAAGCATATAAAAACCCCAAATCCAAGATCCACTATTCTTGAAATTGAAACTCGGCTTATACAAAATGAAGAAAGTGTGTTGTTCACCTATCACCAGAAAAGCTGCTGCTTCATCTTCATTTGAATGAGCTTGATAAATATCCTAAAGATGATTCTAAAGGAATAAATACTCCATGGTTTATCAATTATCTTATATGAATAACCCATCGAATGTGTAGTATTCTCCGTCTCTCCACAACATTCTAGTGCCTCTTATGGTAAATGAGGAAAGAGAAGAGAGATTCAAGATAGATAAGATCACCTTGAGTTTTGGTAGGCTTGAAGATATACCATCCTGATGGTGTTTTAATATTTTTAAATCCCTAAAAATACATCATGAATTTTCTCCTGATGTTATATAATATAGGTCTAAATGTTTTGGCTAATAATGTATTCATAACAGGAATAAATTCTAATAATACTCGCTTACATTTTATCTTTTGAAATGTATCTTATTAATGATAGAAAATGTAGGAATATAACAATACTAAACTTTAACATCCCACTACCATGATAAGGTAATACCATGTTATCACATAACAATCCATATGATATCCTTCAATATAAGGTGAAGTTATTGATGAATCATACAATCATATTGAGGAGGGGGATGAATCAATATTGACCAATTTACCAAATTACTAAAACTCACACTTTTAACCCTTTTAGTTATTCAAACCTCTATCTTGGTTAAGATATATAGATTTGTTTATATATTCCCAACTAAATGAAAAACCTGAAAAGTATTAAATAGAAAAAATAAATAAACATGATTGATTTTTAAAAGTTTTATCACCAAAGTGGGAATTAAATCCTTATAATGTTTGAGTTTAATCTAAGACATAAATTTTATAATAATATCCACCACATATTAAAATAGTGGTGAGGGAAGGAATCACCCTTTACCCAATGATGGTGATGGAAGGAATCACCATTAACACAAGTTTTACCCACAATTTATAGGGGGAAGGAATCACCCTTTACCTCAAACTATCCCTCAAAAACAATTCAGTCTCCTGACTAGTATGGATATTATTATAATATATAACTATAGTATTCCATGGTCCTCCTTATAAAATTTAGAATAAGATCTTCCTTCATCCTCAGGATGTCTCTACATCAACTCTAATATCTTATTCCTCAATAGAGGTATTTAACCACTAATGAATAATAACCTCCAATTGTATTCACATTAGCCTTATACTCTATCTTCCAAAAACATTATTTTCAAAGCTATCGCTTCATTAATTTCTTCAACCTATGAAACTTGTGTAGTTTTATATTGAATGTTGATCTTTCTCATAGTCTTCTAGTTAATTTCTAAAATCTCCTCACTGTAACTTATGGTTTATTAATTATTAGATTCTTCTTTCTTCCTTCATAAATTCAATTCTTTGATCCTCAAATACTTGACCTAAATTATCTTTGAAACTTTTAGTATGACATATTCCACTATTCTACAATTCTCAGAATTTTCAAAAGAACTAATGAGCTTTAAATGAAATCCTCCTTTAGATAACCAACCTTGATCCAATAAATCTAGCCTCTAAGCTCCATATCTTTCATATTACTTGAATCTTAGTCAACTACCTTCAATGCTGTAATAGATATTAGAGTTTGAAATTTTCAAAGAACCTAAAAAACTCAACATTAATGATCTTAAATGAATCCACAAATCCCCACTGATATTATGAGTTTAACTTCATGTTTTTTTTTTAAATTTTGAGATCCAGTTCAACATGGTCATAATTACATTAAATTAACATAAATTCTATGTTATATCTCTAAACATAATTTTTAATTTATCAAAATTCTATAAATTACATCATTATTTTATTTTTGGATCTTACATTACTTCTTCATCACTCAAACATCCATAACATTTTTTTCTTTGAACTAACAATGACATAACTCTTGAGCTTCCAATGTTCTTATTTCATTTCTCTAACACATTTTCCAAACTCTGGATTCTAGTACCTTAAATTCACACCTATCAATTAGTTTAAATTATGATAATCTTGAATTCAAATTGACACGCCTTCTTCTAATATGAAATACATAACATCTAGGCCTCGAGACTTAAATAATTAATTATTTCTTAATAACTTCCAAGTTTAACTCAAGTACTATATTTTATAACTATTAAAAGTTATAATTTCATTTTATAGAAGTCCCGAAACTTCAATTTTTCTCTTAAACATTATAAGAATAAAATTCTATAACTTTTGGTTTCCAAAACCAGCCTTCTTAACCTATATTGATTCAACTTATGACTTTATCTTTTAGACACCATCTTGATTGGTCTTTCAGATACTTCATCCTTTTTCAAATCTTAGGATCTTTTATTAATGAATATTATGTAAGAAATATTTATTCTTATGTATCTTAGTGTGAAATCTTAAATTTTTTTCCAATTCTTTAGCCCTTCTATCTTCTAGATACTTTGACTTTATCCTTCTCATTCCACCCCTATGGATTTTTTTTAATTCAAATCAGCTTAAATAATTATTTATTATAAAATCAATGTGATGTTTGTTATATTGATATTTCTCCATAACATCATCAAAATTATATTCTCGACATCTTACAAAAATTCATCCATCTCCATAAATTTAACTAACTAGAGGAACCTTATGTTTTTACATTGGTTTTTATGTAAGAAATTATTACTCTCATGCATCTTAGTAAAGCTCCCAACATTTGTTTTAATTTCCTAACTATAATTATATTGCGATAATTTTAATCTTATGTATTACATAATGTTTTAAAATTATTCTCATTTTAGAGTAAGCTTCCAAATTATCTTCGATATGAAAAATATCTTACATATTAATGTAAGATCTTTTCTTATTTCAATTTCATCATAAAAATAACAAATTCTTCAAGTATTCTAAGTTTATGAAACATCTAGAACATGTGTACCATTTAATTATGAAAAAAAGTCTTAGAAATTTTATATGTCCATCTGTCCCCATCTATTATCTCCTAATTTCACTTCAACGTTGCATCCACACATTATCTTGTAACATCTATACACTAGATTTCAAAGTTACATCTTGGTGGTATACACTGTATACCTCCTCAAGATATAATGTTTCTAGACTTCATTCCTTGATATAAATTCATTTTTTGTTATATGAATGTAACATTGTTAAGTATAAATTATGAATAGTGTAACTTCTAGATATAGTAAAACTTCCTCAAACTCCTTCATCATCATAAAAGTGAAGTAAATGTCAACACTAGTTTTCACCCCATGTAAACACATGGATGGATTGTCATGAACATCAACCCAAACATGTAGTTGATAGTGGTTGTATTAACTTTCAATACTTTTCATGGAACACTCTTAAGTTTATATAAAAAATCCTTAGATATTATGGACTCCTAAAATATTAATCTTCAGCTCGTGGAAGAATTATTTGAATTCATTACATATAGAGACTTAATCAATTTTTTCATTAAAATAAACCATAAGGACTCTCAAACTACTTCAATGTTAATTTATGGAAGTAGATATAGACTCTCCCTAGGTTCTAGATAATTTAAATTCAGAAGAACTACTTGTCACCATTTTAATAAAACTTTATTATTTATATTTATCTTTCTTTATTCATTGACATTACAAACTATTCAACACTCATAAAAATAGATTTGGTTCTTTAAATATTAAAAAAATACAATACTATTCACCAAATTCCATTGTGTTCTTTATTATACCCCTTTGAATTTGTTTTAAATCCCCAATATAAACTCAACATGAACTAAATTAAATGATCACACAAGTCCATCTCATGTTTCTATCACATAAGTTTATCTCATATTTATTTATCTCCCTTATTGATTATAAATTAAAAGGTTTATTTATCTCATCATTTCAAGATTATCGAGTAAGGAAAATATACACTTATCTCATTATCTATCTATAACTTGAAATTTCATCATTTCTCCCTTGCCTCCTTTGTATTTAAAGTAAAACCTAATTCACTTGAGAGAAGGATAACATCAATTTTTCTTAAATAAATGAGTCATAAATTAATCATCTTTAAGTATATGAGAGTAGTGATCATTGTATAAAACAAGAGTCACTAACTCAAACATCACATTTGTTCATAGTTACTTCAACTTATGATACCAAATTAGAAAACACTTCTTAGGTATTTTTTGAAATATTTTTAATGAATCTTCTAAAAAATGATTTAACTTTCAATTTCTAAAATTTTAACACCCATAATTTCATTATTATCCAGAACCTTTGCATCTAAAATCAAAGTATTTAAAATTGAAATGTCCTGAATTATTTAATTTTTGGAAATTAGAATCTTTCAACTCAGTTGAAGAATGTTTTGGAACCACCAGTTCTAGTAATACCATAATTTCAAACTTTCATGAGATGTTGATATTTGGTAGTTCACCTCAAATACTCATTAAGGGGTTACCAAAAACCATCTTATTCATCATGGATGATACCAATTGAAGTGTTTATAGGATTTTACATGATACCAATTGAAATATTGTGGTCACTACCACTTTAAGTAAATAAATACATGATGGATATTTTCTAGGGTGATGTAAAACCTTTAAAAAATTATTACTTAAGCCCCCGATAAATACTTTCACCACCTTAGATTCACTTTACGATGAAAATAAACACAACATATATATGAATAAGATATTTTTTTCCTTTTCTTATTGGTTAGAGATATAAGGTTGAGAGATATTTCTAAACCTAAAAACTCATTTCAAATCATTACTAGCTTCATGGAAAATATTCATGATTTGACCCTTGATTTTTGATACATTAATATCTTCAAGTAGCACGATTTATTTACTATTACACTCTACTTTCAATATCTGTAGAAATTTAATTTCCACAATAAATATAAAGTCACATTTATTTCTTTTTTGTCATGAACCAACCAGGGTCAACCTTGAACCGGTCACCCAAGCTGGTCCTCGACAAGGCCCGAAGGGCGATCCCAATCCCCATGGGATGGTAACTAGTGTCAGGCATCAAAAATAACATGTGGGAACCATTTTTCCCATAAATTAAAGATAAATAAATAAAATAATAAAAACTGAACAACACAGAAAACTACTAAAAATTGAAAGAAGATAAACTGTACATACCTCCATGTGACCTTCTAGGTCACCACCCTACCAATGACCAACCTTTCTCTAATAATGAGAAACTAAGCTAGGAGAACCTTAGAAAAGGGAACCTACAACTGAAATGATAAAATTGGTGTGAGCACTAAAATTATCCATAGGGATTCCAAGAATAAACCACTAAATCTAAGTATTTCTTTTCCCAAAATAGACCAATGACATTAGTTTGAGAATAAGTTAAAAAAATAGGGTTTTCCATAAGTTTACAAATCAACACACAACCCATTTGATTCAAAAACTAAATGAAATTTTAAAATAAAAAATTTACAACTCAGAAAATTAGGGCAGTTAAAAGAGAAACCAGATAAACGATGTAGGAAAAGAACCTATTACAATTGAAAGTAAAAAAGCAATGTAAATACTAACCATGGGTGATCCTAAACATCCCCAGACAACCCCTAGATGTACTTAGTTCAGAACCACCTACTGGAATGTGGTGAAGCCCCTAAGTTAATAACCAACTAGCTACCCTAACCTAGACTCACTAGTGGAACATCCATCTAGGCCTGTCTACAACTCTAGGGGGTACTAACCCATCTAATCAGGGCTAGCAAGAAACTGTCACTCGATCATCTAAAAGATGCCCTATAACCCATGGTTAAACTAAACTGTGTAAGTGAGAGGCCCTCACATGCGTAACTCACCTTACCTACCACCACCACACTTGTCTACCCCAAACATGTACACCAATATTTGACTACCTCTAAGGGAAACACCTTCTATAAAGGTTCCCCATATATTCATATAGACAAAAAATCATTAAGGTGCCAACTAGGATATCACGTCATGTCCATATCAAAACCATTTAAAAAAACATTTAAAACTCCAATCGGGCACACAAAATTTCCAAATCACATCCTTCACTAAAAATTTAGACTAAAATCACCTTTGAGTTCAAAGTGACAAATGGGCCTTTAAACTTGACATAATCAAATGAATTAACAAAACACCATACCAACACTAATTTAATAATTACAAATCCAAATGGGTCTTTAAACCAAGCATTAACCAAAATCCACATGGAGAGCCAAATAGGCATACCCTCAAAAGCTCCACTTTAAACCATTTTTTTAGAAACTACACAAAATACCCCAACACAATTTAGAAGATTAGAACCATTTAAGAAACCAAGGATTCAAGGAACACACCAATTTAAGTCACCATATTCATTTGTAGACACATCCATGTGTGCAGCTAGTGCACCCATGGATACGTCAACATCTAATGGTACATCACACATGAAAAGAGTTACTCAATAAAAATTTATATAAAACAAATTTTTATTTAAAAAAACCATAACCAAACATCTATATTATTTTGGGGGACATGAAACAATCCCCCATTAAAACCACAAAGCCATTTCCAAAACACTTTAACACATATAACAAACTATATCATTACAAAAATGTACACTAAACTAATCACACAACCAAAAAATATCCACACAATATCACATGGGATAAACATTTCACTAAAACCCCCAATTTCACAATATAAGGGCATTATCATTTAAAATAAACACCCTAAGTGCCATAACTAGACATTGCACACAAATCAGTTTGAAATCCTATTTTTTGATAAACCAAACCAACTCCAAAATGCTATATCAAGTTAAAAATGTGTAGCATAAGGGTACGAACCAAATTTATAAATTTAATTAAAAATCTAAACATCAAAGGAATGCCTTAGGAAAGTAATAATTGGAAACAATTACCTCAAAAAGGAACTGATCCATGCCAAACACGTTGGCACTTGACAAATTATGTGGCGACCACTCGTAACCATCCCACACTCGCATGCACATACCTATATATATATATACATATATCCATAATCCAATGCACGTATTCCCTACACCATGAGGGAATACGTACATAGAGGATATATATATATATATATATAATATGCATACCTTAACTA
The DNA here is from genome assembly GCA_963277665.1 of Viscum album. Lineage (NCBI taxonomy): Eukaryota > Viridiplantae > Streptophyta > Magnoliopsida > Santalales > Viscaceae > Viscum > Viscum album. The sequence continues at coordinate 863,507,924 of OY728140.1, forward strand.
TATGCATGAAATCCCTTTATCGTTGACCAAAATTCACAATAACATCAAAATATACCCAAAATTAAGGTTCAAAAGACCAAAAAACCTCTAATTAATTTACCAGGGACTCATATACACCATAAAACACTAAATTTAATGGTGAAAATTCATACAAAAAGAATAAAACCTAACCTCAGATGGAGGTGGAAAACTAAAACAACCCGAAACACCTCACCTTCTGTGGTGAACATTAAAACTCACACAAAAAGGATATGATGGTCCTTCCGCACAACCTAACATTAGAAGAAACAAAGAAAAATCAGTTGACCCTAACCCTAGGTTTTGGATGATCTATACAAGGTGATGGGGAGAGGGGAAAATCAGATGGAATAGAGAGAAGAGAGGGCGGAGAACACTTACCTTGAGGAGCCAACCACATAACTAGGAGGAATCTGATCGAAATAACTGGAGTAAGAGAAGGATGAGGGAGAAGTGGTGCACTATATCTCAATTGGGCCGCGCGAACAGGAGCTTCTAGATGGGAGGAGGCCAACCATGCAAGGAGAAATACAGGAGGGAGGTGGCTCGTGGAAGGGTTATGACCAAGGGAGAAGGGAGGGGATCCATGCACATCAAAGTGGAAGGTATGGGATGTAGGTGCACCCACACGACGCACAAGGATGAAGGAAACATGGATAATGAAAATTAAGAAAGAAAGAAAAAAATAAAGAAAAAAAGAAAATAAATAAATAAATAAATAAATAAAAAAACTACTTAATAATAACAATAATATCGATAATAATAATAATAATATTATCAATAATAATAATAATATAAATGATAATAATAATAATAATATTCATCATAATTATTATTAATATTATTATTAAAAAACATTCTTTAACTTTATTTTATCTTTATATTTTATTTCCATTTAATTTATTTTATTTTTGAACATAGGAAGCCTACACGATTATCGCATGGTTATTCTTAATCATGCACAACCTGTTCGCAGAACCCCACTTCGCTTTAGAATTTTAAAATTTAACCTATATTGCATTGAAATCAAAAGAGATGATAAAAATAATAAAAATAATAAAAATAATAAAAATAATTAATTTTTTTGAGGTCGAGGTGTAACGATTATACCAATCACAAAAACTTTCTGCCCCCAGAAATTCACCTAGTCCAATGAGGAACCAAACTCAAGCTTGATATTGAATAAGGTAAACAAAACCACAAACTCGGGGTGACCTTTCATTCTACCATTCAAACCCACCCAATAAAGAAGAATCCACAACACAAGAATGAGGGGAGAACATGAAGAGGGTGGGGGGGGGGGGGTTCTCCCCACCACAAGAACTTAACCAGCACAAAAACATTAAAAACTCAAACAACACCACTAGGAATTAAACATAAAATACACTATGGAGATACCCAGAAAACCGAGACCTTGGGAACTAACTTAAACTCTCCACACTCACAAAACAACACCTTCAAGCAACCAGAAACTTGGGAACTCCCAACACAAACTCATCTCACTTCCTCAGCATGAGAAAAAACACCACAACCGGCACTGAGGATTCCCCACACGATCCAAGGTTCCAACAGAAGGGGATAAATCTATAAAAAGAAACTCAAACTAGTCGGCGGACTCGAACACAAACTAGAGACATCAATTTCCAAAAGCACATACATCTCCAAATGAGCACAAATAAAAAAAACCTACCCACATGAGGGATAATTAAACCCTTAATAAATTCAAATGATTTAAGGAGTCAAATTCAAAACACAAATATTATATTCTAAGAATAAAAGATTAACATGTCTATTATATAGATAAAAGAAACTAAAAAAAAGAAGAAAATTACAAAGGAGACTAGAGTTGTATCCACTCCAACACCGGAGACCAAAAATTGGGCCAGGGTTTTTTGCTCCCTTAGAATTTTTCTGACTATGCCTGAGCTTCACTTTGAGGCATGTGGCTAGAGCCCTGATGACTGAAGCATCTCCTACCTCACAGTCAGACGCTAACATCATTCGGCCAATACTTTTACTTCTAAATGAGACCACTTGTAGAACTTACCCAAGTGACCCAGATGAACACATCAATAACAAGAATGTGGAGTATTTTCATATGAATACATTCAAATTCCCAAATGAGACACACTGGTGGAAAACAACCGAATTGTCTGAAGAACTGGAGATTAGACTCAGTGAAGGAGACCCTTCCGAAATAGGCTCCTCTGGAATACTCCTCTCATCAGATATGGAACCTTCATGGAAAAAAAGAGACACCATATTTCCAACTGTCTGTGATCCAAAAACCAACTCAACTAAAAAAAATTCATCCACATACTTCACAAATGGATCTTCCGACACTACCTTTAAAAAATGGAAACCAACTCCTCAATCTGGTCAACAAGAGCCTTCATCTTCCACTGATCTTTCTGAACGCTCATGAGACCCATCACATTCATTGAATTTACCTCCTCATCCACATATCACTAGATGAATGTGGTCTTAAATATTCCCCATGAAACCCCAACTTTCTGCGATACTAGGAAGAACACCCTCCACTTTTCCAAAGTCATACCTTTAAACAAATTCAAAACAGCTTGAACCCTCACCACTTCAGAAGTTCTATAAAACACTTTTGACTTCCTATAACGACTCCATTACTTTTAAAAATCCTTTATCACCACAAAAAATGGGAAATAACAAAAATGAACTCAATCCCACCACTCCACCAGGAGTCTGGGAAAGGAAAAAGACCAAAAGATACAAGAAAAATCTGGAAGCTTTCTGGGTTGCATAATTCAAATAAAAAAAGAATACAAAACTGAATCCACACCCAACCAAATCTCATAAAAAGGGACATCACAAACCAAACATGAAACTCATAGACCAACACATCATAAAAAAAAATCAAATCCATATCAAATCTCAACCAAAATAAAACCAAAAAAACATCATAAAACGGTCCAAGGATCCTATTTTGAAAATCACCATGTTCTAATTTCATGCACTTTCAAATTTAATCCCATTTTGAAATAAAAAATAATTTTTCATTTCGAAGATCATTACATCGCATCCACTTGAGAATTCAAAACACCAACACACTTTTCCATTTAAAACAACAAATTTATTTAAAAAGAACGCCTCTTTTTAATCAAAAAGCATTTTCCTTTTCAAAATAAAACTTTGAAAAAAAAACAATCAATATTAAATTTTCAAATACCCATGGTATCCTATGAACCATTACATATGTGTTGTGACTAATTTTGCTTATATCATCCACAAATACATGACAACATTAAATTTCCCTACAAACACACACATATGTAAATGTCAACAAGGATCACCAAGGGTCACACATACCATTTTTCCATAAAAAATAAGCATTTCCAACTTAACTATCATTTAAAAATTTATAAAACTTTTCAAAATTCAAAACAGTTTCCCTTCCATTCTCAAAAAAACCATAGGTTTTATTTTTTGAAACCCAACCTTTAAAAATCAGGACTCATTCCACAAATAAAAAAATAACCCCAAAACCATTCCAAACCACTAATAAGAACAAATAAAAGCAACTCAAAACCATTCTAAATTCATACAAAAAAAATAGACCAAGCACCATCCATGTCAAAATAACAAAAATAGTGAACTAGTGGTCATGCATAACTCAACTACATGGTTTAACTGACCATGTTCCAAGTAAGAACCAACCACTAAGAGTGTCTTAACCATACACCTGAGCTTCACATGGGTTGCTACTCCATGTAAGTCTGTCATGAAACACCGAATCAATCTCTTAGTCATCCCCCATCAACAAAAACCAAAACCAAAGATTCAAATCCCAGAATACCCTTGGAAACTTGAGTATCAGAATGAGAAAGAGTTCACGATGCTCTTCGTGTACCTACCTCTCAAGTCCCGAAAGTTCTAGTCTCCAACTATCGAACACCCAAAATAACAAAAGGCCTCCTCTAATACCATTTTTTCATGAACCAACCTAGTTAAAACCTAAACTGGTCACCTGATCCAGTCTTCGAAAAGGCCCAAAGGGCGTTCCCAATCCCCACAAGCTGAAAACTAGTTTCGGGCATCAAAACTAACTTTTGGAAATGATTTTTCAATAAATGATGGAAAAATGAATAAAATAATAAAAACTCAACAATACAGAAAACTACTAAAAGTGGAAAGAAGATAAACTGCATATACCTCCATGTGACCTTCTAGGTCACCACCCCACCAAAGAACAACTTTGCTCCAATAATGAGAAACTTATCTAGGAGAATCTGAGAAAAGGGAACCTGAAACTAAAATGATAATATAAGTGTGAGCACCAAAATTCTCAGTAGGGATTACAATAATAAATCAATGAATCCAAGTATTTATTTTCCCAAAATATACCAATGACACTAGTTTGAGAATAAATTTATAAATATAGGGTTTTTTATAAGTTTACAAAACAACACACAACACATTTAATTTATAAACTAAATACCATTTTGATATCAAAATTTCAAAACTAAGAAAACCAGGGAAGTTCAAAGAGGAACCAGATAAATGATGCATGAAAAGATCCTATTATAATTGAAAGTAAATAAGAAATTTAAATAATAACCATTGGTGACCCTAAAAATCCCTAGAAAATCCCTTGATGTACTCAGTTCGGAAATGCCTTCTGGTGTATGGTGAAGCCCCTATGTCAATAACCAACTAGATAACCTAAACTGTCCTCACTAGTGGAACATACCTCCTAGATTGTCTAAAACTCCAGGGGGTACTAACCCGTCAAATTGGGGCTAGAAAGCAATCATCCCTTGATCATCTAAAAGATTCCCAATAACCCATGGTAAAAGTAAACAGTGTAAGTGGGAGGCCCTCGCACGCTTGACTCACCTTACCTGTCACCACCGCACTTGCCTACCCCAAACATGAACAACAATATACGAATACCCCTAAGGTAAATCCCTCCTATAAAGGTTCCCCATATAAAAATATAGACCAAACATCATTAAGGTTCCAAATGGGCTTTCACTTTATGTCCATATCAAAACCATTTTTTAGAAAACATTTAAAACTCCAACTGGGCACACACAATTTCTAAACCAGATCCTTTACAAAAAATTTAGACAAGAATCACCTTTGAGTTAAAATATCCAAATGGACCTCTAAAATTTACATAATCAAATGAATTACAAAAACATCATACTAACAGTACTTTTATAATTACAAATGAAAACAGTTCTTTAAACCGTGAATTCACCAAAACCCACATGAAGATCCAAACGGTAACACCCTATAAAGAACCACTTTAAACCATTTTTTTAGAAACCACACAAATAACCCAACACTATTTAGAATACAAGAACCATTTAAGAAACCAAGTATTCAAGGAAAACACCAATTTAAGTCACCATCTTCATTTTGAGACACATCTATGTGTGAACCTAGTGAACCCATGGATGTGTCAAAATCTAATGGTATGTCACACATCCAAAGAGTTACTTAATAACCATTTCCATCAAACAACATTTTATTTAAAAAACCCATAACTAACCATCGACCTTATTTTGGGGGACATGAAACAATCCCCCCCTTAAAACCACAAATCCCTTCCCAAAACACTTTATCACATATAAAAAACTATATCATTATAAAAATGTACACCAAACCAATCACACAACCAAAAAATATCCAAAAAACATTACACGAAATAAAAATTCCATACAAACCCCCCAATTTCACAATAGAATAGAATTATCATTTAAAATAAACACCCTAGGTTCCATAACTAGACATTTCACACAAATCGGTTTGAAAACCTATTTTTTGATAAATCAAACCAACTCCAAAATTATATATCAAGTTAAAAATGGGTTCCATAGAGGTGTGAACCAAATTTATAAATTTAATTAAAAAGACAAACATCAAAGAAATTCCTTAGTAAAGTAATAGTTTGAAACACCTACCTCAAAAAGGAACCGAGCCATGCCAAACACATTGGAACTTGACGAATTAGGCGACAACCACTCGTAACTGGACCACAATCACATGAACATACCTATATATATATATATATTCATAATACAATGCATGTATTACCCATGGCATGAGGGAATATGTACATGGAGGACATATATATATATATATTATATATACATACCTTAAGTATATGTGTGCACGCCCTCTATTGTTGACCAAAATTCACTATAACATCAAAAGGTACCCAAAATTAAGGCATAAAAGACCAACACACCTCTAATTAATTTACCAGGGACTCATATACACCATAATACACTAAATTGGATGGTGAAAAGGTATACAACAAGAATAAAACCTCACCTCAGATGGAGGTGGGAAACCAAAACAACCCGAAACACCTCACATTCTATAGAGAACATCAAAATTCACATAAGAAGGACCTGATTGGCCTTCCACACAACCTGGTATTAGAATAAACAAAGAAAAATCAGTTAACCCTAACCCTAGGGTTTTACTAATCCATAAAAGGTGATGGAGAGAGGAAAAAATTAGATGGAATAGAGAGAAGAGAGGTAGGAGAACATTTACCTTAATGATTTGACTGTATAATTGAGAGGAATATGACCAAATCACCAGAGGAAGAGAATCCAGAGGGAGAAGTGGTGCACCAGATCTCAACTGAGCTACGTGAGTAGGAGCTTCTGGATGGGAGGAGGCTGACCGTGCAAGGAGAAGTTGCTGGAGGGAGGTGGTTCGTGGTAGGGTTCCATCCAAGGGATAAGGGATGGGATCCGTGTGTATCGAAGGAGAAGGGAGGGGAGGGAGGTGTACCTGCACAACGCACAAGGAGGAAGGAAACAATGAGAAAGAAAGAAAAAAAGAAAAAAGAAATAAAAAAAATAAAAAATGTACTTAATAATAATAATATCAACAATAATAATAATATAAATAATAATAATAATATCAATAATAGTAACAATAATATTAATTATTATTATTATTATTAAAACACCTTCTTTAAATTTATTTTATTTCTATATTTTATTTTTGAACATAGGCAGCCCACACGGTTGTCACATGGTTATTATTAATCATGCATAACCCATGTGCAGGACCCCACTTCGCTTGAGAATTTTAAAATTTAACCCATACCAGCCTGAAATCAAAAGAGATGATAAAAAATGGTAAAAATAATAAAAATGATTAATTTGTTTGAGGTCGGGGTGTGACATTTGTGTTTCCTCTATCTTCATTACTAATTCCAATAGATCAAGGCAAACAATCATGTACACTTTAGAAACATGTTCTAAATATCTTTTATTTACCAGCTTGTCTAGTCCTACTAGTAATATCATTTATTTTTTAGGAGTGTGGCCATATTTTTTTAAATCTTCCACACAAATTCTTATATTCCTTTAAGTTACCATTCTTTATAAATATATTATGAATTTAAATTTATTTTTCAGACATATCTTTCACAAAAAACAATCATTTTTTTATTTCTTAGATTGATCTCTATGTTTTTCCACCTCAATTCCTTTAAATTTAATATTCATGGCTTGATTATAACTATCCATTATGTGGTATTTCTTTCTACAGTAGAAGAATCTCCCCTTTGGTGTATAATTTTCCTTTACATCCATATTGGGTGTGTTATCTTCTATCTTCTTACACCCCAAGGGATCCTCAAAATTTATTCTTATACATCCTTTTAATCTTTTGTGGACATATTCCTTTAATTATAATTGAATCATGATTGGTAGGTGTAAAATAGTACTCATCACTACTATAACCACATTTATTACAACTTTCATATAATCTCTCAAGATATTGAAATTTGATCGATGTAAAAATATTTAACTTGTTTTGTGTAAATTTCTTCATTATGAAAGGATTTTTCCTAATTTCAATTACCACCCCTTAAACAAGGACTTCTGTGTCTCTCTATAATTTTTATGTCATACCAACAATCAATGGTCTTGTTTTTGAACGTTTCATAACATCAAAATTGTCTAATAAATATCAATTTCTTCATTTTTGTTATAATCTGGATGGATTTTAATCCTTAATGTATTTGGGTCAAACCTCCTTCCTTTTGTACACCATGTGGGGAAATCCTTTTATTCCATATTTATACATTCAACTTTGTTGAAATGGTGGGTCTATCACTATTCTTCTTAACCCATTTTATTCAAAAAATTAATTGTAACATCTACTATTCAAAGAATTGGAATTATTGCATTTTATATTTCTAGAAATTGAGGTTACCTTATTTCATGAGATTTCATTGTATTTAACATTTGTTACCATCAAACTCATATTTCCACTTTAATGAGTATTTTTAAAAGTATATACCTTTTTAGAAACTCTTTCAACATCACTTATTTTTTCTCCTTATTGGAAAGTTTCAAGTCAAACTTCTTCCAATTTTTTTTGAGTTTAAATTCAAGTTCAAAATAATTTAAATTTAGCATATTCTTTTTAAATTTTAAAAAACTTATTATATCTTCCCATTATTTCTCCATATTCTCTACTTGATTTTTATTCAGCTCACATTTTCCTTATAAGTAAATCTTTTTGTTATTTATCTTTAACATTAAACTAAGAATCCTTTACTTCATTGATATTCTTATGAGTTTCTTACAGTTCAAGAATCTTCTATTAAAAAAATTTATTAATTAGAATCCACTCTCAAAACTTCCTTTACAATTTTACTTCAACCAAAGATAACATTTCATTATAAATTAATATTTATTGATCCATGTATTCAAAAATTTTAGTGAGATTGTTAGACTTGTAAAACTTTTTATCCAATAAATTCTCAATTTCATCGGATTCCAATTCCAATAGCATTTTCCCATTATAAATTTCCACTATGGAAAAAAAAATATAAGTGAAAATTCAATGGTTACTTTCTTCAAATAATCTTTGAATTTATAGTAGGGGTCTTCAATATATTAAATAGAGTCAAATTCCTTACATTGTTAATAGATTAAACTTGGTTCTCTTAGAAGATCCGAATCAATGTATTTGGTAGATGAATAGTTACCACTTTTATTAACTTCAAATAGAGGTGTTTCCTCATACTCCTAGTTTTTAGAAGTTAAGTTCATTAACTTCTTATCCTCTATCTTCTTTTTTAGAGGTTTGGATGAAACCACCATATTAGTACAAATAAGAATAACTTCCCTTTTCCCTAACTGAGGCATCCTAATAATTTCCTCAAATTTTTACTTCATGTAAAGTAGTTATAATAACTAGGAGAAAAAATATAGAACTTATCAAAGGAAACAAGGATTTTGTGTAATACTAAATTAATTTCTCAATAGATCATGAAATCACATTGTGAGGGGTGGGGGGGGGGGCTGAATTAAGGTTGACCAATTTTATTGAATCATTACAACTTAAACTTTTATACCTTTTAGTTATTTTAACCTCTGTATCAATTAAGATGTATGGATCTATTTATACATTCCCAACACAAATTACAACTTTAAGAACATTAAAGAAATAAGATACAACAACACATAGTATTTTTATAAGGTTCAACCTCAATGTGATAATCTAATCCTTTTTGTATTCAGGTTTAGTACATCACACAAATTTTTCACCAATATACATAACAAATTAAAATAGTGGTAAGGGAAGGAATACATATTTACCCAATGAATATCAGGGATGGAACCACCCTTAAACCAAGTTTTACCCACGATTTATAAGGGAAAATAATCACCCTTAATTTAAAAATATCTCTCAAAATCCCTTCAGTCTCTTGACTGGTATGGATATTATTATTGGATCACTATAATATTTCATGGTCCTCATTCCAGTCTCTTGAATAAGATCTTCCTTTATCTCTAAGATGTATCTAAATTAACTATAAGTTCTTCTTCCTCAATATAGGTCTTTGAATAGAAGTGAATAATCAATTACAACTACATTAATTTTGGCCTTGTACTCTATCTTCTAGAAACAAAGTTTTTATAGATCTCACTTATTTAAGTACTTGAATGCTTAGAACACGTGTACGTTACTATTGAACATTGGTCTTTTTCATAGTATTCTGATAAAATTATTTTTCTCCCCGTTGTAAATTTTAGTTTCTTAATTATTAGAGTTTTCGTTATTAACTCAAAACTTCACGTTATATATCCTCAACTATTTAACCCAAATAATCTTCAGAACTTGTTGTCCAACTTCTCCCCATCCTTTATACTTCTCAAAATTTTCAGAATTATTAAAAATATCTAAATTAAATAATTATTTATACAACCAAACTCTCTCTGATAAATATAGACTCATAGCTCTATACATGCCACCTTCCTTGTATATTAGTTAATAACCATTAATGATTCTATAGAAATCAAAGTATGACTTCATCAAAGCCTCTATAAAAATAAGCATCAATGATATTCAAAGATTCCAAAAATCTAGGCTAGAATCCCAAATTTAACTTCATGAGTTTTTTTTTAATTTTAATTTCAATCTTAAAATCATCACAATTACTTAGACTTCACATAAATGTTGTATGAAATCTCTCAGTATCTCTCAGCTTTCTAAATTCTACAGACTCCACTCAACTTCTAATTTTGTATCTATTATTAATTCAACATCACTCAAATATCCCCAAACTTTATATCATTGAACTAATTATATCATTTTTTTGATCTCCACATCTTCTTCTTCCTTTAATTTTTTTTTGAACTTTGGTTTTCAACACCTTAGCTTGACACCTTCTGATATGCTCAACTTTTGATCATTATGACTTACAATTAACTCAAATTCCTCTCATCTAAACTTTATAACTTCTATACTATTGTACTTGAACAATTTTTATTCTTTTAACATCTTATAGGTTCATATAATGTACTAGGTTTTGTAACTCTGAATTATTAGAGTTATTATTTCACATTAGTTAATCCCTTAGACTTCATTTATGATCCTAAAATTCTTCAGCATCAACACTATAACTTTCAGTTCCTAGCATCAATCTACTTAACCTCCATTTATTTAGCTTATAAATTTATCTTCTTGACTCCCTCAATATTTGTCCTTCTGATACTTCAATATTTTCCAAATATATGGATATTTTATTAATGAATATTATATAATAAGTATTTTTTCTTATGTATCTCAATGAGAAATATCAAAAAGTTTGAAAATTCTCCAGCCCTTCTATCTACCAGATATTTCAATATCATCATTATCATTATACCCTTTTGTATTTTTTAATTTAACTTAGTTTGGATCATAGTTGATTATAAAATAATCATGATGTTTCTTACATTGAAAGATCAACATATTATAATTTAATTTATCTTTTAAAAATTTTCTATAACTTCATTCCACTCCTCAAATTTAGATAAATAGATGAATATTACATTTCTTCTTATTGAATTTTATGTAAAAACTATTTACTCTCACACATTTCAGTAAATATCTCAAAAATTTGTTGAATTTACAGTAAGAAATTCAATTTTGATAATTTTAATCTAACATATTACATAAGGGTTTTAACTTAGATTCATTTTAGAGTAAACTTCTGAACTATCTTATGTATGAAAAATATCTTACATAAAAATATAATATATTTTACTTTGTTAATTTAATCATAAAAATCATAAATTATTCAAGTATTATAGATTTATGAAACATCTGTAACATGTGTACCTTACGGGTATAAAATAAAGTCTTCCAACATTTGGATGTTCATATTCTTCCATCTATTATCTCCCTGATGCAATTCAGCTTTGAATCCACATATCATATTACAAAATCCAGATAATAACTTATGGAGTTACATCTAACTAGTCTACAGTATGTACCTCCTCTCGAGATAATTTTTCTAAACTTCATTCCTAGTTAGGCTTGCATCTATTATTCTATGAATATAACATTAAAAAGTATAACTTTTTAATAGTGTAACTTCTAGATGTATTGTAGCTTACTCTAAATCCTTTTTCATATTCCAAGTGATGTAACATTCAACACTGATTTTTATTCCATGTGAACATAAAGATGGATTATCATTAAATTCAACCCAAATATTTTGATGAATGTGATTGCATCAACCTTTAACACTTCTCATAGAACACTCTTAAGTTCAGATTAACAACCACTTGATATTTCTACCTCTTAAAATATTCATGTTTCCCCAATAGTTGAATTATTTTACTTAATCAATTATAGAGATACAATCCCTTTAATAATTCAAGAAAATCATCTAGACTTCCAAACTCCTTCAATTTTATCTTCTATAAGTGGATATGAACTCTACCTATGTTCCAAATAGTGTACTTTATAAAACATATCATATTGTCTGTTTAGTATAACTTCATTCTCCATATTTTTCTTTCCCTATTAATTCAAGTTACCATCTATTCAACACTCATAAACATCCATTGGGATATTCAATTATTGATAAAAAATAAAATACTCACTACCACAATCCATTGGGTTATTCATAAGGTATACAATATGCCTAGGTTTTCTTGATATTCATATCCTAAAACATGGTCATATCATATATTATGATATAAGATCATTAGGTTAAATGTACAATAATCTACCACCTGTATTTAATCCCAATCAATTTACTTCCATTTCAACTTATATTGTATCATATACAATAACTTTTGAAATAATACCCGAAACCTATTTTGAATATATATAAAAAACTATTGGAATGATATCATCAAATCCACCTTGTATCATATTGTATGTAATACCTTGCAAATACCTATCTAGAACTTCTTTTTTATAAAGTCTAAAACATTTTTAGAGCATCTATCTAAGTCAAAATAAATCCCCATTCACTAAAACAATCAGTATAAACCCATGATAATTTTTATCATTGATAATGTATATGAAATAATTAATCTAGGAATGTAAGAAAAGAGTGGCCTCTAGAAAATAATCAATGATACATAAGCTACAAAGGGACCTAGAATTATATCCATCAAAGAGATGTATCTATATACCTATGTACACATACCGAATTATATGAAAGTATGAATTTTCATATGATACCTTTCTATAATTCATTGATTAACCATGGGATATAGAGTATTTTGATCCCATATATACAACTCACACATTCTCTATTATTCAAGTAAAGACTATCCAAGTTGATTAATACATCACATATCATTCAATTTTAAAGATAATCACATCACATTCCCCTTACCTGATATATAAGAACATTATATGTCTTATCTAGGTATGTTTATACACTTTATCAGTCCATCTAAATTGAGGGATTAGATGTCATACTCATTATATGAGATAAGTAACCCCATCTTATTTAAGCTCTAATCGATGACATGATCAAAAATAACTAACCACCCCTAATTAGTTAAGACTCAAGGATTTTGTAAGAAAGATATTAAATTTTGAAAGTTCTCATGATAAGTATCAAACTAAACTTTGGTATGGGGAAATCTAAATATGAACCATGCACCCATAGTATACAAAATACACAGCGAATGACACTTAATGTGGTATACTTTATGGGTCATCTAGAACACAAAGCTCATTTTGTTCCTAATGAGAATATTCTGTATCCCAATTTAAGAATATTTATCATTACAACCTTATCATTTTGTCACAATATATAATACTCCATGAATAATATCATTTAGGGATAACTCAAAATCAAACTTTTAGTGATCAATTATAATTTCACTTCATGATACATATATCAATATATATATATATACAGTTAATGTGAAAGAATTATAAATTATATAACACCTTTTGTATAACATGATAAATTTTATATCAATAAACCCTTTCAATATTTTTGACAAAAAACATACAGAATCACCCATCTTATCATATCACATATGATAGAATTTTAAATCAACCATATGTTTACTATAATTTTAGTGTTTTATAAAACTTACTACATCTATATGTAATTACTACCACATATCTATATGACCATATAATAAAACCCTCTCACTAAAATCTTTAGTGAGTAACATTTATGGATAAATCATGTTTTAATAATGGTGAGAATTAGGAATCATATTCCCAATGTTCAGCTATTTAGATTATTATTCAAAGTCCTTTACTTAAAAAATCAAATTATATGATGTTAATAATTTCAGTTATCAATTTATAACTCTTTATAAGTTTAACATCATCATCACTCTTATAACCGTTTCCATTAAACTTTTCCTTGAAATATTTTCCTAACTAGTGTAACTATTTATATTATCCTTTACCAACACATCCTAAAATCCCTAAGGATATAAAGTGAAATTCAATTTTTTTCTTGACTCATATAATAATTTATCTATTAAATTTTAACTTCTTAAGTCCAAAAATACTCCCAATATCCTCTTTGACACTATATTATTCTCAAAATACCGCTCCAAGATACACAAATTCTATTGTGTTAGAAAATAAATCTTATTTTTCTTAATAGAATTATTTAAAAAATAAAATATAACATTCATATCAAATATGGTATTATATGTGTTTGGATTAATTTTTAAAAAACATTATGTTATTTAAAATATGAAATTGACAGTGGTTGAATCTGAATTCCTCATATTTTAACAAACACATAGATAAATTATTTTATATTGGATAATTTTTTTAATTATATGTTATTATCAAAAAAATGTTATATAATATGATAAATCATAAATCATGTGTATTAAATATACCATATTATATCATTCATAAGATGAAAATATATATCCTTTATTTATATCCATCTAGATTTGATATATTCTTTTGTATTCATTATACGATTTATCAACCCTTTTCTACATCATTTGAATACTAACTATAATATTGTATAATTATTTCATTGATTTTGAACTCCTATATATTTGAAACATTTTTAAAACATACATTTGGTTCCATATACCCTTCAAAATCAAATTATTATTTTTTCTATAATATTGATATTTGACATGGAATTTCTATAGAGTTTCTGAAAAATCCTTCAGGTATTTTGGACAATAAAATCATATGGAATATTACCCTTCAATTATTGTTAAATTATTTAAGTTTTAATGGACTTGGATAGATATTTGTAGAAACATTGTTAGTATTTATAAATAACTTATCTAATTATAGTTTGAAAATTTACCCACATTTACTATATATAAAACACTGAAACTTAGAAATTATATGCCACATTCTCCTCAACATTTAGATAATATTAAGTAAAATTTTCTTATACTTATTCACATTATTATAAAATTTCCATTAATGAAAAAAATGAATTTTATATCAAAAAATTAATTAATAAAATCTTGAGTGAATCATTACATGATTCTCATAAGAAATATATTGATCCACCCATTGAACTACTTTAACAATTTGTTACTCTAGAAGGTATTACTCTAATACATGAAATTTTTACTCTTTAAGAATAATTATTTAAGTTTATATACCACTATAATAATTTTATTACATTAATATTATCCTATATAAGTATCGATATCAAATTCATATTTGATGATGATGATGTAATTTCTCAACAACAAAATATTTTATTAGATGATTATCATGTTTTACATACATTTAATAATGAATTTTATTAACTATGATACAACAAAAATGAAAACTCTTTTTTAACTCATCATATCCATTAGTGGTTTAATATCCATATTTCATTATAACTTTCACTGGTCAGTGGGATAAGATCTATATTTCATCACAAATTACACGGTTATGCATATAAATAATCCATGACTATATATAGTAGATAAACATGTCAATCATATCATATATAGATCTTGGATTTTTTAGTGGAAAAATCTTTTCCAAATACATCAAATGGATTATCTTAACTTGATTCTTCTAGAATCCTAATGGTTAGGGTTTCCCAACTAAGTGTAACCCATATCATATTCCAAGAACAAGGAAACTAATGGTTAGGGTCACCTAATTACTTGATTTCTTTACATAATATAATCCAAGGTCACCCAACTTCGGCATGAACTACCTAGTTAGATGACCGAGGTCTTGAAAAGTGTCACTTTAGAATAAATATAACACTTATTATTTTAAAGGGGATTTAATATCACTATTTTATCTCACATATTACTTTTATATATGCACAATTCTAAGGATTTAGTTTATAATTATATTCCTTCCATAAAATCAATATATTCATTCACATTGATGTGTATCTATTTACACAACTCTTAAATTGTGTTGCTATCTCAAGTTAAAATTTAACTATATTCATAAATATTAAAATGCATCCCATGCATAAGGTACATGAAACCTTTTTCATATAAATTCTTATAATAATATAAAATCAACAATCCCCATAAGAGTAATCTTGGAGCTATAGATAACCAATCCCCATTTTTTTGGACAAGGCATAAGACTCCAAGACAATGTGTAGTCCAAACTAAATTACCTTTACCCAATGATACTTTACTCGATAGTGATTTTAATTTAATCATAATTATTAAACCTAATATGTATAAATCATAATTAACTCCTTAATTCCAACTCATAAACTAGTACAGTTCAAAGCCAAGCTAGAAAAAAAATCCATAGAATGTAACTCCTTAAAGTACATATGACAATTTATAGAATCAGTTTAACATTTTAAACCAAAGTATACTTTTATTCATAATATAAAAAATTTATATCTATGAATAATAAACAAGGTGATAAACTAAATAAATGAACACTCATAAATTTAAATATGATATAAACTATTTATGAACTATTAATAAATAAATATAATTATAAACACTTTATAATTTATCTATTCATTATATATATTACCTAAATAAATAAATATAAACACTCTATATTTTATCATAATAATAACTCATTTATATTTTACATTATATAAAATTTTACTTAAATATATGATATTTAATGAAATATAAACTTTTTATATTTCAAATCTATTATGTAAATGGTTTATATAATAAAAATGTCACATACTTAATATAATGTAAACCTTGATTGTATAAATTATTAAAAATAATTTTGATATAGTTTAAATAATTTCTCAAACAAGGAACTTTTAATATGATCAATATCAAATTAAATAATTATTAACAATTCATAATAACTAAATGTAAACTAATTTATATTTTTGCCTTATTTTTTAGTTCATAATTTTTTTATAAAAAAATATTATAATTTTTATATAAACATTCTATATCTAAATTATAATTCATTCCATATAATTTAAAAAAGGAATTTCAATATTAAATTGTAATATTATTGATATTTATTTAATAAATGTTTTATAAATATTTAATTATAAAAAATTTATAATTAATTTATTTTAAACACCATTATAAATTAATTAAGGTCACAAAATACCATTTCATATTATTTATAAACAATTTATAAACCATTAACTCAATTCATATTTGAAAATATAAAAACCTTATTTTTTATTCTATAACATTTTTAATGATATCCCTATAATGTTTAGTGTAGTACAATATTTACGATAAGTGGAGAAAGAATTATTTATCATTAATTATGATAGATATACATATCTCATGTAAAGAAAAACCAATGCTGGGTGGATGAATAAGAATTAATCAGCGACATAAAAAATCCTGTTATATAATTGAACTACATAAGATTAACCCGGTGTTCTTGGTGTCTATGTAGTAATAACCCATTCGACATAAGTGATCACAGTTTATGATAATCCATTGTATATTATTAAAACTAGTGTGAAGACCTGTAATGAATTGTCCTATGTTAACCCAACACATCACCCAACTTGATTTGTTATAAGGCTTGAGAGGAATTTTTGATCCCCACATGTTGAAAACTAGTGAATGGGTATCAATAAAAATCACTTGGTAATGATTTCACCCTCATATAATCAAATAATCACCAACATAACCATCGATTATCCAAAATGAACTTTCCTTACACCGTACATCCACACAAAAGTAAAATAAATTTCAAAATAAGTGATGCAACGAATCAGAGCATAACACAATAGTAATAAAAGAAAAAATTATGAAAAATAGCAATAAATAACTAAAAATAAGGAAAATTTCCCTTTACAATAACCAAAAAAGAGATGTAGGCTAGCTAGATCAATACATAAATGTCCCAAATGAAAACTAAAACTTAAAACTACAACCAATTTCCTCCATATGAACCACAACCTGACCCTAGATCGTAACACCAAAAAAACCAAATGAAACTTTGAAAGATTCTATATCATGGGAACCTAAAAGAAAACATGATAGCTATATACACCCAATGATTTATGTAGGGTGTGAGCTAGACCCACCTAGTAGGATTTCACTAAATTGTTTGTGCCACCTCCTTTTAAAATTCATCTCTTTAAAATATAACTAATGATTTTTTTTTCAAATACATGAGTCTTTAAACCAAATATCATGCCAAGATCACTTTTTAAATGTACCCCCTTATTTTAATAAATAAGGTAAAAATCCAAAACCTTCTTATTAAATGTTTTTAAAACCATAGAAAGATGGTAATTTATTAAGTTACTAAAAAATGAGTTAGAACCCATTCTTTATTTATAAAAAAATTTCTCAAAAAAACTTTACCATAAGGGCAAATCACTTTACATTTTTAAAACCACTTACTAAACCATTTTGTAAATCAATTTAAAAGGTAAAGAAAACTAAAATAGAAATGTATATGAACATGATCCGACACCAAGGATATCAATGAGGTATAGAAAAAATAAACAATTAGAGAAAAGGTTCCATAAAAAAATAAAGGACAGGGGATAAAATCAAGGAGTTTAATTACATACACCAATTATCCCTCTAAAAAATCTAATAATCATGGGAAACTTCCTAATAATCAAGTAATATGAACCTGAATTAGTGACATAAACCCTATTCTGACCTATAAGATCCTATCCATCCCAATAATCCCATCAAAAGAATTGGGCCCTATATCCCTCCAAGGATCATAAAGATACCATGGGAATAACCATCCAAGAGTGCCTATCTACCCATGTTTTTACTCTATCTATAACACAATATAAACTATATAGTTTACTCATTTAGGTCATCTATTATCCTCCTTGTATTCCCACAACATTTAAAATAGAGGTGAGAGATTAATAATAACATGGAACAAGTATAAATAACTTGAAATAACCCTCTTACTATATCCTAAACCATTGAAATAAACAACCCATTTACATTTCAATCAAAAATGATCATCAATAATAAATAATCCACACTGGGCACAAGTCTATACAAGACATTAAAAAAAGGGATCTCAAAAAAGTAGGGCATAAAAATTTCAAACCAACTCATTTTAATGAAGTTATAAATGGTCCATTAAAGACATGTTTGGAATTACAAGTTGTTTTATCCAGATTTAAAACCATTTGAAACCAAAACCATTTTTCATTTAACTAATAGAGAAATGCAAACCATTTCCTCCTTTTGAAAAAATTCTATGACAAAGCTATAATTTTCTTTTTTATTAACCCAAATGGGAAAAAAGGCCTTTAATTATCATATTTATTATAAATGATCCTCTTATATATTTTTAAAACACTTAGAATAAAAAAATTATTTAGAAATCTATGAAAAAATATAAAATCCCTAAGGGACCAAACCTATAAAAAATTTAATAAATTCACTCTAGATATCATATATAAATTTTATTTATAAAATTAAGGCCTCAAAAGCTTCAAGTACTCATTAAAATTGAAATTAAAGGAAAATAAAATAAAATAACCTACCTTATCTAGCTAGAAACCAAATGGTAATAATCCACAACAAATTTTTTTAATGATGAAAGCTAAACCAATAAATAATGAACCCTTTAAAAGACCTAAACACCCCAACAACTCAAATTATAACCCACCAAGAACCCTCATATCATCCAGATAGACCTTATGGTTTGTGGGAGGAAACCAAACCATGATAAAAAATTAAGAAAATGGGAGAAAAAAGAGAGGAGAGATTACCTTGAATAAGCCTTTTGAAATAAATGGTAAATATCCAAAAATTAATGGAATTGGAAAGGTAATAAGATACTTTAATTCACCCTAGATCCAACCTAATGAGAGAGAATAAAATAGTGAAAAGAGGGTTAAAATAAAACAGGGAAAATTGGTTCTTTCACCTTTTAATGAAATCATGAAAGATCACATGGTTTGGTAATCTATGCACCAACCATGCATCTTATAATGGACATGAAAAATTCACTTGTAGGGTTTGGATGAATGGTTTATGAAATAACATACCAATTGTGAAAAAAACCACTGCTAAAGACTAAAACATTGGCTCATAGTCACTTGAATGATTTCTCATAACCATGCGCAATCCATGTGCCAATACTCCAAGCCCAATATTTCTCACATGGTTCTTCTTAGAACTCATATGGTTCAATCAAAACTGTTCACTATCCATGAATACTTAGTCATGTAATAATAAAATAAATTGTAAAGGTCAATTAACTTAGGATTATATATAGACTCTATTGAACCGTGTGACAGAAGAAAATTTCTAAAAAAACCAAAATTTCAATCCTAAAACTCCCAAAAATTTAAAATACCCTAAAATAATATAAATTACAAAACAATGGTGACATGTGAGTTTTACAAAGAATCATGTAAAATTAAACAACATGTGTGAAGTCTTTTATTAGTTGATAAAGCATGCCTTATAACCTATATATGATTATTTTTTTGATAACCTGTGTAATATTAATACCAATGCATAGTGAAGTATGCATTTTTAATCTTTCAACAAAACCTTTTCATAAGAATAACAAGGTGCTAAAATGAATTTCATAGAAATAACCTATTTATGAAAAGTCCTATGTGAAATTAAACCTTCACCACTTGGGATTCCCTTATTATGATATTTAGTGTATCATATATACAATAAAATTATCTCTTTTCATCGCATGAAACAACAACATATAAAACATCATTTTACAACATGATTTTGAGAATATAAATTCATGGAAAAGCTTTGATACCATGAATTGTTTTCTTAGGATTAATAATCAACTTTTAATCATAGTATAAGTATATAGAAACCCCAAATCCAATACCCACCATTCTTGAAACCAAAACCATTCTTATATTAAATGAAGAAACTATGTTGTGTACCTTTCAAAATTTGAGTTGTTGCTTCATATTCCATATAATGAGATTTAGGAATATCATAAAGAGTTAGATGGAGGACTCGCTCATACATATTATATCTATGAGTTTATATGAACCCCCCATCACATGGGATTTATTCCCCTTCTCTCCATAGCATGCTAGTGCCTCTCATAGTATATAGGAAGTAGAAAGGAGTTCTGAAAAAAATACCATCTGAATTTTTGGTAGGATTAAACTTACATCATCCCAATAGTGTTTTCCTTTTTATAAAGCCTTAAAAACTAATCATGAATTTAATCACAATGATATGTAACAAAGGTATAAATGGTTTGGATAATAATGCATTCATCACATGAATACATTCTAATAATACTCCCTAAAAGTTTATTTTATAAAACATCTCTTATTAATGATATCTAATGTTAGAAGATCCTAACATTAACCCTTAACATCCCACTTCCATGTTAAGGTAGTGGAATATTATCATACAATATTACTTATAATATCCCTTGATATAAGGAATGCGATATAACTCGATTTTAATGAAAGACCTGCCCCAAGACATGCTTATATATTAAATTATGATACAATACATTTAAGGAATATATATAACACCTAATACTTTATTTTATGTAAATCAAGTTTAAATGGAATACTATGTGTAAAACAACTTAAATTTTGTAACATCCCAAACTAGTTAAGGTGAAAATATATTTTATTTTTTAAAAAAATAAACCCAAAAATGTTCAAATTTTTACCAAAAACTATATATTTAAATATTTTAGGGGATGTTATGTATAAAAAAATATTTTATAATAGTGTATGGGTTGAATAATTGAAGAAAATGTGTATCTAAACCCAATATAGGTGTTGGGGGTGTTAGTATAAGTCATGAATTGAGTTTCAAGAGTTAATCGAGTTCAGGACTAGAAAACTTCTATTTTTTTATTTATTGGTATGTTTAGAGGATGGATGCATGGGATTAGAATCATTTAGTAATGATTTAGGATAGATTTTGAATATTTTTTAAGTTGAAATAATTTTCTAAAAATTTGACTAAGTCTCATGCGTAAGGGTAATCATGTAGAGATAGAGTCCCTCTATTTGATAAAAATCGACTAAGTGTGATGCATAAAGGTCATATGGAATGATATATAAAAGTAAATTTGAACCCACCCTTTATGTCTAAAGGTAAAATTTCATCCAAGTATAATGCTTAAAAGTAAACCCTGGGATGCATAAAAGTAAACTCTTCATAATTAGGATTCAATCTGTTAATGGTGGAAAATGTATAGGTGTATACGTAAGATTCATTTTAGAGTCACCCTATATGCATAAAGGTATTTTTTTTGGTAAAGTAAATATATAAAATTAACTTTTTATGAGGTGAAAAAGTAACCCATTGATACGTAAAGGTTATCGGTGTTAGGTAGTTAAATTTATCAGAGTTAGGAAGTGTTCCCTGTATACGTAAGGATATTTTCCTTCAGGAAAATGGTAAAGTATGGTGATATATAAGGGTTACATATAAAATCAATAAGAGTATTTTGGGGAAACCTTGTGATACATAAGGTTCATCATGGGTGTACATATGAGTAAATGATTTACTCTTATATATAGGCACCCTATTCTTAAGAGCAAAAATGTTTTAAAAAAATCAATAAAAAATGTCTATATTTTTCCAAAAATAATTAAAATAATTAATTAATTTTGGAATTTTATTTAAAATTGGGAAACAGGGATTATAAAACTATAATACAAAATATATACCTAGATTATTTATTTCATTCCTCTCTTATACTATAAGGGATATCTTCATTGGTTCTTATTAGATATTTATCTCATTTTTTAGTGATAGTAAGAGGTAAATCAATCGTCTCCCTTTGATCATTCCTTTATTTCTTTCCTTATTTTATTATTTTCTATTTGTTGTAAATCGGTCTAGGGTTCATGGATAATTTCACCTAAACATGTTGGAATTGATTTGAGATGATATGGATTTTTTTGGTGTTTCTATAAGAGATTCCAAGATGATTAATGCACTAGGTTTCACATATATTCATAATGGTATGTCATTATCATAAATTATTTAGGATTTTACCATAATTTTGGTGAAATTAATAGATGTTTTGAGATAATAAATTGGGTATTTTGTTTTCCAAAGGTCCATACAAATGTTGGGGGTTACACAAACCCCTTTATTTAAGGATTTGATCATGTAAGATCACCCTATAAGTGATTATTGAATTATTACCTTTAATTAATATTTAGATTATCTTTTAAATTAATTATATTATGTTTTAATCATTTGATATGAATTTTTATTGATTTAAGGCCCCATGTTGGTGGGAGATGGCTGTTCGATCTTAGAAGAGCATAGTAAGGGGCGATTGGGCTTACTTAAAAAGGGAATAACTCCAAATGAGTTAAGTGGTCCATGAACCTATTATTAAAGTTTATTCATTGTGTTTATGTATTATGTGATATGAGGTCTTTCCAATTTCTTTTGGTTGACCTTAAATTAGAAAAAAAACTTGTTTCCTTTAAATTCCCATGAGTATAATGGAAGTTTATTTGACCATGATGGACCCTTAAACACTATTTTGATTCCTTAATCACTTATTTCATGGTATTGACCATAAATATGTATTACATGATATATAGACCCTAGGGGTGTATAAAATTAATGAAAAACCTATTAGACCTTAGAATAAGTTACTTTAGTTCCCTCCAAGTAGGAAAGTGCAATGGATTTTCAATGATTGACCTAGGTTAAATCCATAAAAAAGTTACAGAATAACTTATATCTTCTTGTATAGTTGGATAGTTTATGGGGTGATCATTAATCCTATGTTGGTAGGTGAGTTTTGATCAGATCATGATTAAATATTCTATTCCACCCCTATACCACTATGTTATTTTTTTTGTATTAAAAATTTAAAATATAATAATAAATTAGAATATTTATTTAATTCAATTAAGTTAATGTTAAATATTATTTTAAAAGTTAAATTTCATTTGTTTTGATGTTTTAATTATGGGATGTGGTGATTTGGAGGACCTAAGATGAAGTGGGAGTAAAATGGGCCAAAATACATGGAAACCCAAGCATATATGTACACTATTTTTACATTATGAAAAACTTGTACATCCAATTAGGCTGAAATTTTATAGGTGAATATATAGCTGTATGGGATACAATACTTTGGAATAAATCCAAGCCCAATTATACCATTTTTTAAACTGAATGATGCGATCTTCCCAAAAAATTAAAACTTCTCTAAGTCAATAGTATAAATCATTATATGGAAAATACATCCCATTAAAAAAGTTCAATGGATGTAAAATTTTATAGGGAGATATTAAAGGGGAATTAAAACAACTCTTATATTTTTTCAAATTCTAGATAAGTCCATTTAATTTTATAAATTCAAACCATACGTGGTATTATAAAAACAAGTTTCCAAAAATCACATTTCCATTTTCCTATAAATTGGATTATTGGGAACCTTATTTTCAATTTCATTCAAGAGGGGAAAATTTGTTATTTCATTGATTCCAATGGGTTATCTTCACCATACTAGAAATTTTGGATCTCCCTATCCTTATAGGGAAACCTGAAATAAAGGAGGAGATCCACTCGAGCCTCCTATTTCTCTCTATAGTGAGCTAAATAATGGAAAATCATTGCGAGGGAGATAAACACTTGTATAGGGACTTTAAACACTTATTTTATTACTTCTTTGGTGAAAATTGTGTTTAAAAACATTTCATTTTGTTATATATTAACATTTTTCCACTTTCAATGCATTTTTTTTGATAAGATTAAATGAAATACTTTTAATTTCAATACCAATTGTCTTGATATATTAAGTTGGAATATTTTATTATCATAATTGGACACCAAAAGGGTCTGTTTTCTTCTACACATACTTGAGATATTAGAATGATTTGGAAGCCCAAGTTTCCTGAAAAAAAATACAAACCTTGAAAATATGATTATTATATCAAGGGTTGATTCTTGGTGAACCATTATAAAGGGAAAATAGGGGAATAAATATCTTGGTTACCCTTAGTCAAAGAATTTATTTAAAACCAAATTTAATTTTAAGAACTATGAAATTATTATTATGTATGGTTTATTTGAAATGATAAACTTCTTTACCTCCTTTTAAAACTTATTTCATTTCATAAAATTCTTAACTCAACTCAAGTTAATTTTTTGTTATTTTTCTTTTAAATTATTTTAAAAACCACCCAATATTTTAGTTTTTTTATATAAAAATTATTAAAAATTAAAACTTTTAAACCTCTAAATATCCTTAAGAGATGACCCATGGTCTACCCTATACTATAATTTAACTCTAAAAAACTAACTAATTTGAAATTTTACAAGAACATGTTGAAATTTTGTATTTATTATTGGGGATTTATTTAGGGTTATTTTCATTTATATATATTTTGTAATTTTTTTAATATAATAGTTTTATATATCTTATTATGTTCCAAATTTTTCTCTGTATAGGTTCTGTACATGAAGCATTATTCTCTAGGAGAACAATCTCCTTTCGAATCTGAACTTGAGAGGATACTAAGTCATCCAAACTAAGACATACATAATGAAACCATTAATAAGGAAACAAAACCCATAAAAAACCATATAAACACTTCTTATCCTTCTTATTCTGGAACTAAAGTTTAAAATGAAACAAAATTGTATAACATAAAATAAAATAACATAACATTAAAATAACTAACTTCACCTGCTATTGATATTCAACCTGTATATATTCAAATACAACACATATCACAAAACTTCAAACTAAAATATGGTCTAATTCATTTATTTCCAAAATTAAATTTAATTACTGAAGAAGACCCAGACAAACACTGAATTTCATAATACTTGTTCAATATTAAAACCCACAAATGTGGATGAGGAACTTATTAAACTTAGGGAATTTCTATTCTATTTGGAATTCACTGTAAATTATTAGTTTTATTATGTTAACCCCTAATTGGAGGATGGGTAGACATAAAATGACTTTTTCTTGAAAAAATTCTTTATATCCACTTGAAATAAAATAATAAGAAAACAATTCTATGGAATAAGTCAATCAAATGGGGAAAAAATTCATAAATATTGAGAAAATTTTAAAAAAACTTTGTTCAAATTTTCCATACCACTAAATAAGTGATCAAATATTAGTAAAATATTTTTTATACAGGTTTAATTCCTATTTTTCTTAAAATGATTGATGTTTCAGAAGGTAGTTCCCTGGTAGAAAAGAATCTAATCAATTCAAGGACAATTTTAAAAAAATGCGACACATAATACTCATTAGTTTGGTTCAAGGTATAGTTTACCCATCAAATGAGTCCATAAGGTGAGAATTTTTTATTGTGAGAAGAATTTGGATGAGAAGTTTGAAAAGGTAAGTACCATAATTCAGTAAATTTCTCTTTCATAAGGGAAATACCAACCGCTCCTCCAATTAATTGTAGTATATATTATGATAAAACCCACTATTATAAAAAATTACCTCCCTTAATAGACCCTTCTAAGATTTGTGAGGCAATCTTCCTAGTCTGCCCATACAACCAACCCATCAGGTAGGAATTTTACTACCCATACAAATTTTAATGGAAAGACAACCAATCCTATATGAAAGGGGGTATTCCAGACAACCTCAAAATTTATGGAATTTCTAAGGGTATGGTAGTTATCCTACAACAAAACCCAAAAATACTCAAACAATATAAAGGCCTTTTCTATAATCCTCACAGAAACCCAAGACTATCCTTGAGGACATGGTGATGAAAATGGAATCCCATGACCTCTAGTTCCAACATACCACTCAACTATCAATTCAAGACCTAAGGACTCAAGTGGGGAAACTAGTAAACACCATCAATGAGATAAATATGCAAGGTTAAAGACAATTACCTTAATAACCTATTTTTAATCCTAAAATTAAAGGTAATGTATGTTCCATCACACTTCATAGTGTTCAAGATTTTTTTCAATGTTCTACACAAAATATATTTCCTCCTCTTGAAAACTCTCATTCCCATTCAACAAATATTCAAGTGATGATAAAAAAATGAAAATTAAAAAACATTTATCATTGAGGATTCCCCTAATAAATACATTCCCCTACCTTTCCCCCAAATAATTTCTCAATACAAGAAAACATATGATAATTAAATTGATAAAGATATATAAAAAGATACAATTTAATATTACCATATTGGATACAGTTAAACAAATTCATAGCTATGATAAATTTTATAAATATATTTTTAGCCACATGTGGTGATTAAATGACAATGAGAGAGTTATACTTGGAAGAAATGTCTCAAACTTGATACAACCGACGATTCCAACAAAATGAAAGGATTTAAAAACATTTATAGTTCATTGAATAATAAGGGAGACTTTATTTTCTGATGTAATGCTTGATTTAAATGATTTAATTTATGTGATTCCTCACTCTATTTATACTTATTTTTAGGTATAAGGGATTAAACTAACATGCATTATGGAGAAACTTTTGAGATAGAGAAAAACACACCCAAATGGAGTGATTGAGGTCATCCTCATGTGAGTGAAGAATCTTATATTCCTTACTGACTTATATAGGATTGAGATAGAAGATATGTGAACTAAAATACACACTCCTCTCATACTCAAAATATCATTTCTTAAAATAACAAATACAATCATCAGTGTTTATAGTGTAACATTTTCCATTAAGTTTGGGAAAGAAAAGTTAATTTTTAATATCTTTAATGAAATTAAACACCATATTTAGGATTAACCCACTATTTATATCTATTTTATAGAAGCATTCTCTAATTAAACACACTCAATAAATTATTCTCTTAACACCCATTTTATTCTTCTTACACGTCTTCATTCTTTTAAATAATGTGGTTTGAGTCATGTATTGATTATTGTGTGGGTTTAGAAAAGTGAATTTTTTGTATTGTAATTGATGAGTGTGTCCATTTTGAGTTTACCATGATCATCTTTGATTATAAAAATCTTATTTCCATTGATTCTATTTTCATAAAGAATAAAAATTAGTAGATATATAGTTTCATTGACCTCACTCTTCCCAGATACATTCCATCAATCCAAAAACCATAAGTTTTTGAAGTAAAAACACTCCCCCTAATTTAAAATATTCATATCTTGTGGGTATTACCAAATTTAACATCACTATTTTTAATAAAATATCTCTAGAGTAAGAATTAAAACCGCTAGACCTTTTGATAGTGACTGTAAATAGGAAATAAGATTGACATTAGAATATACTTTTGGGATTATCCCATCTATTTTCATACACTATATACTTTTAGAATATAATGCTAAAATCATAAGAAATACTCAACATTGGTTAAATTTCACTCTTATTGAAGTTTTAAAATAGATATGAGAAAATTAAAAAATTTTGGGATCATTTATCCCAAATTTGGTAGTAAATGGGTTAGCTTAGTGAAAATTGTGCCTAAGAAAACTAGAATAATAGTAGTATCAAATAAATAAAATTAATTAGTTCTAACACGTATTCGAAATAGTTGAAGAGTTTGTATAGAATACCATAATCTAAATAAATCCATGTGAAAGGACCAATTTCCTTACCTTCAATAAACCAAAAGTTAAAAAGATTGGTTGGTAAGTCCCACTATTATTTTCTTGATGTCTATTCAGGTTATTTTAAAATATATATATCCCCTAAGGATCAAGAATACAAAATATTTTCCTATCGATTTGAAACGTTTTTATACAAAAGGATATTATTTGTTCTATGTAGTAATTCTAGTAATTTTTAGTTTTTTTATGGTTAGTATTTTCTTAGAGTAATTAAAACATTACATGGAAGGTTTCATGGATGATTTCACTATTTATATATCTTCCTTTGATTATTTTTTTAGCACAATTTCCTACCATCCTCTGTCATTTAATTGAAAAAAATATCATATTAAAATATCATAAATTCTATTATATAGTAGAGTGTGGGATAATACTTGGTAATTTCATTTAAAGTGATGGAATTTAAGTTGATAAATCAAAAATTTAAATAATTTCCACCGCATCATATCCAAAATGTATTCATTTGGTGTATTATTTCTTAAGTTTTGTTGTTTTTACCAACAATTCATTAAATAATTTAGTAATATTTCACTTATATTATCATAATTTTTACAAAAACATAATGAGTTTATATTTAATAATAATTGTGAAGATGTATTTAATTAATTAAAAAGTAGTCTCACATCACCGCCCATTATCCAACCACCAAGGTGGGATATTCACTTTGAGATCATGTGTGATGCATCTAACTTTGTAGTTGGGGTAGTTTTATCATAAAGGGTTGATAGGGATACTAATATAATTATTTATGCCTCGCGTACCCTTAACCTTGCCCAGTAAAACTACATGATCACTAAAAAGAATATATTTCTATTATTTTCCTTGAAAAAATTCCATTAATATATACTTGAGTAAAAAATAACTATGTTTTATGATAATGACGCCCTTTAGTTTCTCCCTAATAAGACCAAGGGTAATCCCCACCTCATATAGAGGATGATCCTCCTCTAGAATTTTGACCTAGAGATTATAGATAATAGAGAATTGGAAATTGTGGTAACTGACCACATTAGTAGGATTACCCCACCATTTGAATACCATATTGACTCATCTATCCTTATTAGAGAGTTATTCTCTTATGGTCACCTTTATGATGTTGTAGAACTTACCCCTTAGTATGGTGATATTGTGAATTGTTTAGTGGCATTTAGATTCTCCACTAATTTTATCACCTCCCAATACTAAAGTTTAAACATGAGTTACATTGGTATATTTTAGATGACCCATGTTTGTGGGAAATTTTTAGAGACCAGGTTGTTCATCGATGTGTCCTTTTCCATGAGTTTACATATTTTTCTGAGATTATACAACACTGTAAAATGTGAGGTACACTTTGGTGCTTAATGTACATCTAAAAAAAATCCAAGACTCTGTAATTTGTTGACCCACATTTTATAGATATTCCTGTAAGTTTTGTAAGTCTTGTGAACATTGTAAATTCATAAGTAATGTCTCTAAAAGGAATGAAATTCCTAAAATACTCTTATTATTTTGTGAGATAGTTGATGCATGGGGACATTTTCTAATTAATTTGTCTTCATGTATATCCTATTGGTTATGGATCATATCACTAAATATGTGTTATAGAGATGATTGATTCTAATACATAAATATCACATATTTTTTTTATGAATATTCAATAAATTTGAAAAATACACTCCTATGGACCATAATGGTTTAGTGGATTTAGAGACTAGGTACACAATATTCTTATTTAGTGAAATATCTTCAACATATCCAATGAATATCTTACCCTTTTCTACTCTTCATAAACATACCCTACTTAAAAAATTTCTTCATAACTTAGGGAAAAGAAATATAAGAAAGGGTGAGCTCGGATACTTAGTAAGGCTAAACATGGGAGATATCATTCTTTGATCATATGAAATCATAATATAAACATAATGTTATGATATCATTAACATAACTTTCAAAGTTCATAACCAAACTTTTATAGATCATAAACATGTGTTATGGTATAAAGAATTATAATTTCAAAATACATGATTCATAAGATTTTGAAATCATCATGATTCATGAACTATAAGCTCATGTCATAAAAGTATGGCATAAACATAGGTATATAAACCATTTTATTTTTCAAGGTTAACTACCAAGACTTTCAAACATATTATATTAAGAATCATCACATGTTTCCCATTATGGATGAAGGCCATCGACATGTTCCTCACTGTGGATCAAGCTCATCGACTAGTTTCCCATTATAGATCAATATCTTTGACTTGTTTCCCATTGTTATATCATGAGATATATTAATTTAACCAATAAATTTTAGGGAGATATAGGTCTCAATATTCACATAATTAAAATTATACATATGTATGCCACATGATCATAAAAAAATAATCTTATCATACCCCATGAAAAGAAATGGGTTTTATAATAATTTAATCATAGAATAATCTATGGAAAAGAAACAGGTTTTATAAACACTTCATCATTCCATCATAACATAACCTTTGGAAAAATTAATGGGTTTCATAAACATATTTTCATTATAAGAATAAAATATTCAGATAAAGAATAAGAATGAAATAATTGGTTAAAATATCTAGTAAATCATGAGTAACATAAAATGATGTAATATTAGTTGGAAAATGATTTTTAAAGATCATTTAGAACATTTCTTTAGAAAAACAATATTTCTTTGAAAATCATCTTTTTAAAGTTAGAAATTCATAAAATATTCTAGGAATACTTATCTTTTAAAATAAACATGAAACTTATAAAAACTCTTTAAATATCATTTAAAATATTTCTTGATAAAATATACTTTCCAATTTGATTTTTTTAAATAAAACATTTTCATATACTTTTATTTGAAAATAACCTTGAAACTTATAAAGGAAGATTTAAATATCATTTAAACCATTTATTGAGGAAAATATCGTTTTCAGTTTGAAATTTTTTTATTTAAAACATAAAAAATTTTCAAAATCATTTTCTTTTAAAATAAACTTGAAACTTATAATGGTAGCTTTAAATAATTGAACGTTCATGATAGTGGGAAATATCATTCAAGCCGTACATGTTAAAACAAATAATCTTTTCACATTTTTAGTAAAATCCAAAAAAGCGTTGTTTGGAAATTGAAATGAATATTCATTTTAATTTTTTTAAAATGTTATACAAGGGTATACATTTTAGTCACACCCAAATTTACCCAAGATTTTAGGTTTAAGCGGTCACTTGTAGTTTAGCTTGGGTTATTGAATCCTTAGAGACCAAAGAAGAAACCTATAGACATGTACATTCTATAGGTAGTTATTGGATAGGAAGTGGCCATATTTGGGTTGATTTATATAGTTTTAAGTGAACACTAAGAGTATTAAGTGAATTCAATTTAAAATAATGAGTTGATCCTAGGTCATCACTTGGGGTGGATTATATGCATTCCTTTTTCAACTATTTCAAATTCTTATATTTGAGATGGGTTCATTTAAGAAGATCAAACAACATCATCAATTACTAGATTAATTCCGAAAAAATTTAATACTAATCACCTATACACTTAAAGGATAAAAGTTTTGAGAACTTCAAGGTAAAGGTTTGTATTAGCACTTGAAGTGTGTGGCCTTAAATTCAATAAGGGAGAAGGAGTTTAAATATCTTCAAACAAAATTATCAATTAAAAGAAGTGATTAGAAATTAATGGAGTGAGAAATAACATCCAATCCAACCCCTTTATACTCCCTTGGATCAAACCATAAGTGGGTTATCCCCCCATGGATTCTATGGTTTCAATGGAAGCGGAAAGTTGACTCATGAGGGAGGAATTGGAGAAGTAAAAAAAAAAGACAATGAAATAACGATAACTCTACTGTTGTGTGATAATCTCACAAGGTTTGGTGTGAATAAATTAAAACCTTGAACCAATGGTATAAAAGTTATATTAATAAGAAAAAAAATAAAAGTATAAGAATAAATTTTATTAATAAACTAAGTTTAATTGAATAACTTACATGAGAAATAAAAACTCAAGGCAACAAAATCGCAGCATAACATTACAATTGAACAAAGCACCAAAATATCCATAAATCCTCCAAAAACACTACCTTAAATAGGAATTTTTGGAGACTTGGGTCTATCACCCATATTTAAAAGTCTTCTAAATTAATGGTGGTAGGCCTAGGGTGGTGGAAAGTAAGGGAGAGGAGACTTTTCGACCCTTGACCCAATGTTGCATCCAACTTTAATCCATTGAAAAGAGGTGCCTAGATGTCATTTTAGATGGATAAATTGAAGTGAGACATAGATAAAAAAAATTTATCTACAAATTTCCTCTAACTGTATGTAAATTTTCAGCCCAAAAGAGTTTATGGTTTATGAGATATGTGTAAAACTGTGGGATGTTTTTCTGATCCACAGAATCTGGCCAAGAAATTTATCTCCAATTTGGGCTGCCTAGAACTGTATTCAAACATCCGAATTATCTTTGGAAACTATTTAATTAAATGTTAACCATGATTTCATATATCTTTAGATAAATTTTTAGAATCATTGTTCTTGGATCCTGGCCTCTATAGTCTCTTTATTGGGCTGCTATCCAGTTTACTTTGCCAAGAATGTGTTGCCATGAAAGCCCATTTTGGTGGTCTTCCAATGTGAATCTTTAGATACTTAAAAAGTATGAATTATTCCTTGTATCATAAGATACATGAAAATAAAACATTAGAATAAAATCAAATCCATTTTGTATTTTAGGAGGTGTTCAAAATTGTACCATGTAATAGTGCATTTTAAGGGGGAATTACAATAATAATGTGAAATGATGTTCAAAGTGTAAAATGCACTAAAATGGTGTTTATGAATAATAAATCACATGAATATTATATATATTAACAATGAATATTATCCTCATTCAGTGGATAATCACACCCCAAAATTGAGTTTTTCTAGACCCGAGAAAAATGTATCTCAATAATATGAAATTCGAATTCCCTTTTCTAAAAACATTTTAATACACATTGATCACTAAAAATACTTATACCAAAAAATTAGGAAACCCATCAAAATATTTTAATACAAGATAATTTCATAATAAGAGAACAATCCCAAGCCCATTCCTTTGTTTAAATTCATCTCCATATTTCATCCAATATCAATTAAGCATGATGATGTGTTGTGTATCACAATAGAACTGGGGGTTCATCTTTATTCAAGGGGGAAATGATGGAAGTGCTAGGTGGAATAAAATTTCAATATTAATATGAGTATTCATTTTTTTTGTATTTTTTTTTGTGTTTTTGCAATTTTTCCATGGTAATTGAAGTTTCACTCAATAGAGTCAACCCATGGAGCGAGACATTGCTGATGACTTCTAGGCTCAAAGACCTTAGGGCACCAAGTGAAGCCCACATACTCAGGCATCATCTGGAGTTAACTTAGTAAAAAAAAGTCAAATTACCAAAAATGTATATAAAATTATTAACTATGGCCCAGAAAACTATAGAGTCACAATCCCCAATTGTCGAAAGCCACACATTAGGTTATTTCATTTCTCTACGCGCAATTGATTGTTTTCTTTTTTAAATTTTTTTGATTTTTTTGAATACTCATATTAAAACTAAATTAATCACCAAACCTATTCTATAAATTTGGGGGTCCCCATGAACTCAAAATAATACCCCAAAATATATAGGTTGTGCGTTGTGAATTTTTTATTTGAATGAAAATATAAATGATGAACTATCACATTAGACAACCACACTTTCCAAAATCTATGCTCATGAAATTATACATGGATTAAAATCAGAATTAGGGCATGATAAATTATTTGATATTCAATTAATAATTTTGAAATGTGTATTATCATATTCAAGGTTAAAGGAAATTTTTATTCCTTTAAGGATTACTTTTTTTTCATATCATTTTTTTGCACACAAAAGTATTTTTTTTAATTTCATCTCCCTCAACTTAAAATAACACTGTACCCAATATTTAAATAAAATAAAATTTATAAGGGGGTAGAGGTATAATAGAGTATTTCTAAAAGGAATTTGAATAAATAAACATGGAACAATGTCACCTGGTTTTTAAAGTTGAATTTCATAAGGCTTCTGATTATTCCTTTGATCTCTATGCTACTCATGGAATCCTAGTGGAAGATGGTAAAAAATTGTGGAAGTTCTAGATATAGATTATTTCCTTATAAAACTCTTTTACCTAAAAAGACTCTTCTTCTCACTCAAAAACTAAATTAGAAACTATGGAGACCCTGAGAGGTTTCCTTAATTAACAACAGACAAAGACAAAAAAAACATACCTTTTTATTTTGTCACACCAAAGACCGATACTAGTAACACATAAAAAATAATATATATATATATATATAAAAGTCAAATATAAGAATATTTTAAAAAATTATAGAAGAAGGAAGCACTATAAGCTGTAGGTCAGTGGAAAGTGCATGCCCCTGTCTCCCTTCGGTCCTGGGTTCGAGTCCCCGTAGCTTCGCCGGTTGTGATAGGGTTTTTCCCATTACGTACAACATATCCTTTTAATATTTTTAATTATTATTATTATATACATATATATATATATATATTATTTTTATTTTAACCTATAAACACATAAAAATAAACATAAAATGATGATACATTATCTTCTTTTTAAATTTCTGGGCAAGGTGTTACTCAAGGATCACACCATGTGACACAAATGAATATGGTGCTCCCCTTTTATACCAATCCATACTCATAATAGAAAAAATGGTCAACAATCTATAGTATTGTCATATTCAGATTTAAACATTTTTTTAAATATAAAATTGATTTATTAATCCTATTTGAAAAATTAATATGGTTCAAAAAGATTGGAAACATGAAAACCATGGGTTGCCTCTCGTGAATGCTTTTGTTTAATGTCGCTAGATCGAGATAAACCTCTAATTGTTTAAGTATTTTCCCCATCTAAGGTTAGTTCACAGAAGTCATCATCTACTTCATGTTTTTGTAATGGTTCAATGAATGGTTTGACTCTATGACCATTAACTTTAAAGGTTTGACCATTGGTGGAATCTTGAATTTCTACAGCTCCATGGGGGTACACCTTATGCACTATGTATGGACCCAACCATCTGGAACTCAACTTTATTGGGTGTAAATTAAGTTTAGAGCTATAAAAAAGAATAGGTTTACCTGGTACAATGTGTTTGGTTTTAAGATTCTGAGATTGGTAGGATTGAACTCTAGCTTTATTTGTCCTTGAATTTTCATAAGACTCCATCCTAAGTTCCTTAAGTTCATTGAGATATCACTTCCTTTGTGTTCCGGCCAATGAGAGGTCATAATTAATTTTCTTAATTTCCCAAAAAGCCTTATGTTTAATTTCAACTAGTAAATGGCATGATTTTCCATAAACCAACCTATATGGGGACATTCCTAAAATGGTTTTATATGCTGTTCTATATTCCAAAATAGCATCTAATATTTTGCTCGACCAATCTTTACTAGACGGATTAAGCGTTTTCTCAAGAATTTGTTTGATTTTATGATTAGCTAACTCATCTTTACCATTGGTCTGTAGGTGGTAAGTAGTTGACACTTTGTGAGAAATTATATAATTTTCCATGAGTGCTAAGAATGGATGATTGCAAAAATGAGTTCCACAATAACTAATGATAGCCCTAGAAATTCCAAATCTAGAGGGGATGTTTTCCTTGAGAAATCTAATCACAGTTTGATGATTATTGGATTTTTTAGGAATGGCCTCAATTCATTTTTATACATAATTGACAACTAAATGGATGTACAAATATACCCTAGAATTTGAGAAGGGACCCATGAAATCGATTCCCTGGAAATCAAATATTTCAATCACTAAGATGGGAGTGAGTGACATTTGATTTTTTTTTTATGATGGACCCTACTTGTTGACACCTAGGAAGACTTTGAAAAAATTCATAGGAGTCCCTTTAGAGTGTGGTATAGAAAATACCACCCTGAAGAACCTTAGAAGAAGTTTTCTTAGAAGAAAAGTGACCTCCACACACCTCACTATTACAGAATTTAAGGATGGACTCTTGTTCAAATTTTGGGACACACCTCTTAATGAGTTGGTCAAGGAAGAACTTATAGAGGTATGAATCATCAAAAACATAGTTCCTAACATCATAAAGGAATTTTTTTTCGATCTTGAGTCCCTAATAATTTTAGAATGACTCATGTAACTAAGAAGTTGTCTATATCAGCATACCAAGGACAGTCACTCACAGAGTATAGGTGTTCATTAGGGAATGAATCAAACACATAAAGGTGAGATAATTTTTCATTAAATTATATCCTATAGATATGATAAGCTACAAATTTTTCATCACCATTTTTTTCCTTGATTGTGTGTTCAAATTATTTTAAGAGAAGGACCTACCTAATCAGTCTAGCCTTAGCATCTTGTTTTTGGAAGAGGTATTTTAGTGCAGAATGGTTAGTGAACACAGTGATGGGGAATCCTAAGAGGTAGGACCAAACTTTTCTAATGAAAAAACAACAAAAATTAACTCCTTCTCAGTGGTGGTGTATTTTATTTGTGCATCATTTAGATATTTTCTTGCATAAGCAATGAAACATGGAGTTTTCTCACACCGTTTTCCCAAGACTGCTCCTATAGAAAAGTCACTAGCATCACACATGAGTTCAAAAGGAAGTTTCCAATTTATAGATTACATTATAGGTGGAGAGACAAGAGTTAAATTGAGTGTAGATAATTATTCCTCACAACTTTATATACATAAAAATAGAGCATCTTTCACCAATAGAGAACAAAGTGGTTGAGAAATAGAGATGAAATTATTAATGAACCTTCTATAGAAACCAGGATGTCCTAAGAAAGACCTCACTTCCTTGACAGTTTTGGGTGATGGAAGGTGATGAATGATGTCAAACTTGGCTCTATCAACATCAATCCCCCTACCTAAGACTAGATGGCCAAGGACTATTCCCTATTTAAAGATGAAATGACATTTTTCCCAGTTTAGAACCAGATTCTTTTCTTCATATATTGACAAGAACCTCTCCACATTCCTCAGACATCTCTCAAATTTATACCCAAACAGAGAGAAATCATCGATGAAGACCTCTAGAAACTACCCTACCATGTCTGAGAAGATTCCCATCATGCACCGTTGGAAGGTTCTAGGGGCATTTCATAACCCGAAGGGTATACGGTTGAAATAAAAGGTTCCGAATGGATAGGTGAATATAGTCTTGTATTGATCTTCTAGGGAGACCTCAATTTGATTGTACCTTGAGTACCCATATAAGAAATAGTAAAAGGTGTGACCTGCAAATCTCTCAAGGAATTGTTCAATGAATGGTAAGGGGAAATAGTCCTTCTTGGTAGATGAGTTTAGCTTCCTATAGTTGGTGCAGATTCTTCAGCCACTACTCACCATAGTTAGAAGAATCTCTCCATACTTATTGGTTATCACTGTGATTCTGGCCTTCTTTGGAACCACCTGGATTGGGATGACCCACTCACTCTAAAATATAAGATATATGATAATAGATTTTAACAATTTTAGAAGTTCTTCTATCAATACTTCCATGATATTAGGATTGATTCACCGCTGAGGTTGAAGACATGGCCTTGAATCAGATTCCATAACAATCCTACAAGTCCCGATAAGTGGGCTAGTCCCAGGAATATCAGACAGGGTCCATCCAATGGATTTCTTGTGTTTCCTAAGGATATATAGAAGCATCCTCTCATGATTGTCTTGAAGAGAATAAGAAATGACAATAGGATGTGTTCCATTTTCTCTTAGAAAGGAATACTTAAGTGCACAAGGAAGTTCTTTCAAGTCATGATCAGGTTGGTTCAAAATTTCAGCAGAATATTGGGACATTGGCTCAAGATCAATTTCTTTTTTTTAAGTTTCAGATATTATTGATTCCTAACGTGTAGAAGTTTCATCTAGTAGATTTGTATGATTAGTGTTAGGGAAGGGAGTTAGAGTGATCTTCATGAATGTGGTTTCCTGAAAGATTTCACTGATTTTTGGTCTTAAGATTTCATCATAGGAGCAATCTGAAAGTGATTCTAGATAAGGAGATAAACTTCCTTCCTATGAAAAAAGGAAATTAATCTCATCCTGACTTAAATATTCCTCAAATATTACTTGATGTTCTATGGATTCATTATCAATGCTTCCTATCATGTTTACTTCATGAATATCCGCATCATCCTTTATTTGTGATTTTTCATTATAAATGTTCAAGTCTAGAATCATGTTTCCAAAGGTGATGGTCACATTCCTATTTCAGACTCAGATAACAGAGTTGATTGTTACAAGGAAGGGATGAACAAGGATTATTGGGGTTTGTTCCTTGTTACCTAAGTTTTGTTTTTTGTCAAGGAAAATGAAGTCAGCAGGGTAGATGAAGTTTTATACTTTTACCATAACATCCTTTAAAACGCCCTTTGGAACCCTAATGCTACAGTCAACAAGTTGAAGTGTGAAAGATATGGGTTAGATCTCTTCTAGGCCTAAATGGAAGTACACAACATATGGAATGAGATTGACATTGGCACCTAGGTCACACAAGGCTTTGAAAACTTTTCTCTCTCCTAGTTTAACATTGATGTAAGGTAATCATGGGTCTTTCATCTTTGGTGGAAGTGTTCCTTGGATTTTTGTGATAACATTTGCTGCTAGAAGGACTTGGTTCTTATGTGAGAATTTCTTTTTAAATGTATATAGGTATTTAAGGTATTTTGAGTATGCAGGAATGGTTTGAATTGCATCAAGGAGTGGAATGTTCAACTTAACTTATGAGAATATTTCCCTCAATGTTTCACTAAATACAGGCATGGTTTCTCCCCCCATGCATTGAGGAAATGGTGCTGGTTGTGGGATTGTTTTTTTAAGAGTTGTTTCTTTCACATTGTTATTAGTTTTTCAGTTTGATCATGTGGTTAATTTTAATTTTCATTAGAGTTTGAAGCTTCATATGGTTTCTGACTTATTTGTTTAGGTTTCTCAATTTATTTCCCACTTCTTAAAACTGTCACAACCTTTAGTTGTTTATGAGTTATTTGAGTGAAACTTGACTCTCCCATTAAAGTTGAGGATGGTACCGCCTGAGTAGGCATGTGTGTGTCCCCATTTTTTATGGTTTTTAGTTCATGTTTAAGGGATGAGACTTATGATTTCATTTTCTCCATTTGTTTATATAACTGTTCAATGATTGGTAGAGGGATAGATTGGGTATGTGCTTGTTCTGGTTGGTTTAGCCTAGGAGGATACTTTGGTTGTTGGATGGGTTATTGGTATTTTACATGAGGTTGTTGGTATTGTACTAGTTGTGGTTGGAATTGGTTATGGTTTCAGAAATTTTGTGTTGGGTTGGGGTTTGGTCCTTGTGGTTGGCTAGGTTATTGGTTATCTTTCTAGAGGAATCCTAAGTGGTCATTATACCTTGGGTTGAATGTGTTTTGGTATTGGGGATTTTGTAAGTTTAGGGAATTGACTTTATCAAGTGGTCCTCCTAGAATAACATCCTTGATGGATGTAATGGTTGGGTAGTTGTCTGTTTTGTGGTCATGTTTGTCACAAATTGTGAAAACATGGTCTACAGTTTGGATTTCATGGACCTTTATAAGATTTATCTCCTTGACCTTCCTAGTGAGTGCAAAAAGTCTTTCCCTAAGGATTTCCTCCTCCCTAAGTGTATGCATTACAATAGTTCTTTTCGGCTTTTCAGAATAAGGTGATGTTCCCCATGTTTGGTTTTGTTCAGAAAGTATTTCTAAATACTCGTAAGCATCATTTGGGGCTTTGTTTTTAAAGGTCCCATTACACATCATGTCAATGAATTGTTTGTTCCCCAGTCCCAACCCTTCATAGAAAATTCTCACTTGTTTAGGAATAGAAAAACCATGGTGTGGAACCATGTTTTGGGTGTCTTTGAACCTCTACCATGTTTTGTAGAATGAATCTCCCTATTTCTCAAAAAAAAAAATTGGATTCACTTTTTAAGTGCAATGGTTTTGGGGTGGGTATATTATTTTTTGTAAAATTCTCTTGGTAATTGGTCCCAAGAGTAGATGGATGATGGTATAAAATTGTTTATTCAATTTTCATCTCGATCCTATAAAGAAAAATGAAATATCCTCATCTTAGCTTATTCTAGTTGATGTGGGGGACACATGGTTTCTACAATGTCATTGAACTCCTTAACGTGAAGGTAGGGCATCTCGGACTCCATTCCATGGAATGTGGGAAGGTGGTTTAGGGAATGGGGTTTAAAGGTGTAGTTAGAATATCCTAGAAAATTGTGTATAATGTATGAGTGGGTATTGGTCCAGGAAGGTGTGAGGTATTCATTCATGGTTTGATCGAACACATTCCCCAAGTTTGGGGCTGCCTCATTTGGATTTCCATTTTGGTTCCCACCCAGATTTATGAGGTGGTTTCTTTGAATACCTTCCATTTAAATGGGATCAATTTTTGACTCTAGAGTATTAGGAATATTAGGATATAATGGAAAGAGTTCCCTTTTTGTAATTGACTCCCCAACCCCAGGACTATCCACCCTAACTAGATGGTTTGATTGGTCACGGGTGTAGGTGGACATCCGCCAAAAGAAAAAAAACGTGAAGGGGAAAAGATAAGAGAATTTGGGTGAAAATAGAAGTAATGGGGGAGAATATAATAAATGGAGGAGAATAGAATGGGTGTTGAGATGAATTACTTGGTTCCCTGTCAATGGTGCCAAAATTAGGTCTCACCCAAATTTACCCCTAATTTTAGGTTTAATCAGTCACTTGTAATTTATCTTGGGTTGTTGAATCCTCAGATACCTAATAAGAAACCTATAGACACATAAATTATATGGAAAATTCTTGGATATTAATTGGAAATATTTGGGTTGATTTAGATAGGTTTAAGTGAACAATAAAAGTCTTAATTTAATTTAGTTTAAATGAATGAGTTGTTCCTAGTTTATCACTTGGGTTGGATTAGATGCATTTCTTTTTCAACTATTTCAATTTATTATATTTGAGATGGGTTAATTTAAGTAGATAAAACAACAT
Organism: Viscum album; assembly: GCA_963277665.1. NCBI lineage: Eukaryota > Viridiplantae > Streptophyta > Magnoliopsida > Santalales > Viscaceae > Viscum > Viscum album. The sequence continues at coordinate 863,549,692 of OY728140.1, forward strand.
CATAACTTATTGAAATAATACATACAAACTTTAATACTAGTCACCTATACACTTAAAGTATCAAAGTTTTGAGTACTTCAAGGTAAAGGTTCGTATTACCACTTGAAGTGTGTGGCCTTAAATTCAACAAGGATGAAGGAGTTTAAAGATCTTCAAACAAAATTCTCAATTAAAAGATGTGATTATAAATTAATGGAGTGAGAAATAACATCCAATCCAGCCCCTTTCTACTCCCTTGGATTAACCGATAAGTGGGTTAGCCCTCTATTTATTATATGGTTTCAATCGAAGCGGAAAGTAGACTCATGAGGGAAGAATTGGAAAAGTAAAAAAGAAGACAATAAAATAATGATCACTCCACTATTGTGTGATAATTTCACAAGGTTTGGTGTGAATAAATTCACACCTTGAACCAAAATTATAAAATTGATATTTAGAATAAAAAAATAAGAGTATAAGAAGAAATTGTATTAAGAAACTAAGGTTAATTGAACAACTTACATGAGAAAGAAAAACTCAAGGCAACAAAATCGCAGCATAACAATACAATTGAACGAAGCACCAAAAGATCACTCAATAATCCAAAAACACTACCTTAAATAGAAATATTGGGAGACTTGGGTAGATATACCATCTTTCCAAGTCTATTTAATTAATAGTGGTGGGCCTAGGGTGGTGGAAAGTAATGGAGAGGAGACTTTTCCACCCTTGACCTGAAGTTGCAGCAATCTTTCATCCCCTAAACAGAGGAGCCTATATGGACTTTTATATGGCTGAATTGGAGTGGTAGATAGTAGAAAAAAATTTATCTCCATATGTAACCTAACCCTATGTAAATTTTATTACCTAAAGAGTTTATGGTTTATGAGATATGTTTAAAATGGTGGACTGTTTTTCTGGGCCGCAAAATGGCATAGAAATTTATCTCCCACTTGGGCTGCCTGGAACTCCATTAAAACATCCTAATTAGCCTTTTAAAATATTTAATTAAATTTTCCCCATAATGGCATCTAGATTTTGTTAAATTTTGAGAATTATTAGGCATGGATCCTAGCCGCTACAGTCTCTTTATTGGGTTTCTGTCCAGTTTACTTTTCCAAAAATGTGTTGCCATGAAAGCCCATTTTGGTGGTCTTCCAATGTGAATCTTCAGATACTTAAAAAGTATGAATTTTTCCTTGTATCATGATAGACATGAAAATAAAATCAAGGACATTTTTTATTTTAGTTTCTTTTCAAAATTGTACCATGTAATTGTGAATTTTAAAGGGGAATTACAATCATAATGTGAAATGATGTTCAAAGTGTAAAATGCACTAAAATGATGTTTGTGAATAATAAAGCACGTGAATATTATATATATTAACAATTAACATTAGACTCATTTAGTGGATAATAAAATATATTTAAAAACTCATAGGAGAGTATTATATAATTTCTTTAAAACATTTTTTTTTGAAAACATGGATTTGGAAGAAAAATGGGTTTTTGACTGAAGAGAGAAATAAATTTGTTTTTTATTAAAAAATTATTAGAAACTCTTGAGTACATAAAGAGAAGAAAATGAAGGGAAAAAATGTATTCTAATGACATAAATTATGATAAAAATATTCCAGAGTTTCTTGAAATATTTATCATAATATTTTATCATTATAATTATAAACATAAACAATCCTGATAAACAACGAGATTGTATCATAAAACTCTTACAACTTTGGTAAGATTGAATTGTAAGACCCATGAAAGAATAAAATTAAATGAAAATTAAAATATCATGAGAATAAATAAATTAATGATATTATATGTCAAAGGTTAAGTATATATATTTCATAAAATATGATAGGTTTATAACACAACATTTGTACCAAAGAAGACAAATTCGGACAAAAATTCCTTACCTTAAGTCTTGACTTCCTCCATACACGTTTGAAACTATGGTATAATAAATATCAGTTTATTATACATATATTAAGGAATAATAATCATATGTATCATAACATATATGATTTACTTATGTCCTTTTATCACCTATTTATTAACAATTCATTATTAAAATCACATTTCAGTTAATAACTGCTTCATTTTTCATGTATGTTTTGATTTCATATTTTTAGTCCTATTATATTGATCATGGTTACATAATCCACATAATTTAAACCATGATATAATTATAATATATATTCATTATATATGTATTTATGTTAATACCTAAAAGTTTGATATAGAAAATGAAAAACACCGTTCCTAAAGACGATAGACCATATGTATGCATGAACGTTTGTTTCATTTTTTAGGATGAAATGAAAGAAAGGTAAATAATATATTATAATTAAATAATTATTGTTATTTAATACGTATAACAAATTTTCATTAAACCTATAATTAATAATTTCCATGTAAAGAGTAAGTGAATAATGAATCACATCACTTCACGAAGTGGTAGTCCATCGTATACACGAACAATGTTATCATATTCTCACCGAATGGAAAGTAAGAAGGTATAAGTGATATTATAATTCCAAAAATATAATTATATCATAGATATAATATAAATATGTTAATTCCATAATTATTTATAGTCTAGATAGGTGGTGATGAGAAATAAATAACATCGGTTCGTGAGGCGATAGTCCACCGTACTCACGATCGACAATTTCGTTTCTCATTTGATGGAAGAAGAGATAGATGTAGGTAATTAAATTAACATAATGAAATATAATCATATGTTATATAATTGTGTTATTATATTATAATTAATATAACATTAATTAAGGTGGTAATAGAATAAGTAAAAATGAAAGAGTTTAGTGAAACCAATTACCTTCACTTAGAACACCTTCCTTTGGATATCTTATTTCGGACCATTGGGTTGATATTTTGGGATTATCACTATCCCTAGAAAATGTTTAAGTATATTGGGGATTTATTTTTGTAGGTTTTATCTATCCCAATGTATTATTATGGGTGAATAAGTGAGGGGAGGAGGTGGCCTTTTATAATGGGTGTGGAGTGATATTTTTGTAAATAACCAAAAACTATTTAATAACGGGAAGTCAATATCACCCAAAGTGCCACAAAAATTGATTAATAATGTATTATAGGTATTATATGGTTTATAAACATATCCATCATAAAAAAATTAAACATTTTATTCATTATAATGTAAGTTTACTTAATTTTTCCATTTTGGTTTTCACCACGACAAGATGTATGTTTTTATTTTCCTAGGTAGTTTATCCTTTAATAAAAAAATAAGAATAAGAATTAATAGATAATTTTCAAAAAATTATTCTAAATATTAAATACAATTTATTAAATAAAAATCATACGTGTGTGGAAAATTAATTTTAACACAAGCGTACATAACACACAAAACCTCATTTTAACCTTAATAATGGTAATTAATTTTTGTTATCTTTATTAATTTTTATGGACAGAAACTAATTTTAACTAATTATATATTATAAATTATTATTATTCCAAATATGGAATTAATTTTATCAAATTTAAATCCCATAAGTGGTATAATTTAATTTAATATTAACCCCATAGATGCGATGAAAAAGCGGTTTTCCAAAGAGAAAATTTTCAAAAGTTTTAAATGTTTCTATATCAAAATTCAATATAAAATTAATTAAAATGACCTATATTGGATTAATTATAATATAATTGATCTAATTTTACTTTTTAAACCATTTTAAAACAAAACTTAACATTGTAAATTTTTTAAACAAAAAAGGTAGTTTTGAATAAAAACCAATAATTTTCACTATTCATTGAAAAAATAATCATTAAAAAAAATCACAAAAAATAACCATAAGATATTTTTTACATGTTGATTAAAAAAATGAAATTAATTTTTGTGAAATAAATTTTCTTAATGTTGGAAAATTTAATTTAAATTTTTTACAAAAAAACAATAAAAATTATTTTTTTGAGAAAAAGGTATTTTCAAACCATATAAAGACTTTACCAAATATTTAATACCATTTTATTAATATGTTTTATTGATATAAAACAATTAATATTTAAATTTTATATTCCTATTTATAATACTAAGTTTAAAATATAGGTTATAACAAACTTATTTAAATCATAATATTAATAATATATCACGGTTCCTTAAAAACTCAATGTTATGTGAAAAAAAAGCTATTGAAGTAATTAATTTTATTCAAAAAAAATCGTAAAATATCAGAAAGTTAAATTTTACCCCCTTAAAATGAATTTATACTTTTAAATTCGTCACTCTAATATAAAAAAATGAGGATACTTCAACCTCATCACATCATCAGTTTCCCATGTACCTTGCTTAAGTTGGTGGTTTTGCCACAAAACTTTGATAAGGTGAGTGGTCTTTTTTGTAGAAATTTATCTTTATGATATAAAATCTCCACTGATTTTTTCTCATAAGAAATATCATGCTCCATGAATATGACCTCTGATTTCAGTACATGTGAAGGATTAGGTATGTACTTCCTTAGGAGAGATACATAGAACACATCATGGACTTGAGACAGGTTTAGTGGAAGCACCAAATGATAAACTACCATCCCGATATGATAAAAGAATTTAAAGGTACTAATATACCTAGGTAATAGTTTTAACTTCTTTCTAAATATCATTACCTTCTTCCATGGAGTCATTTTTAGAAACACCTTGTCACAAAATTCAAATTTTAGATCATGTTGATGATTACCAACATAACCTTTCTACTAATTTTGTATTTACCTTATGTTTTTTGGATGTATCTAACCATATATTCCATTTATTCATCTATCTCAAGTCCCAATAGTTTTATTTCAATAACTTCATTCTAATATATTTGAGTTATACAATTATTTCCATATATGAATTCATAAAGATCCATCTAAATACTTGAGTGAAAGCTATTATTGTATGAAAACTCAACTAGAGGAAGACTTTGTTCCCAAACACCTCTTAAATGCATTGAATAATATCTTATAATATCCTCTAGGGATTGAATTTTTCTTTAAGATTATCCATATTTCTTAGGGTGATACATAGTGATGAAACTCAACTCTCTATTAAGAGCTTGTTGAATACTTTTCCAGAACATTGAGGTAATCCTCAGATCCTAATTAGATACAATTAAATGTGGTACCCCATGAAAACTTACCACTTCCTTAAATGTATATTTCGAAAAGATGATCCAAAGAGAACTATTCTCTTATAGTGATTAAGTGTGTTAATTTTTTAAGGTGATCGACAAAAACCCATATAGGATTATGGCCTTTAGATTTTTTTGGGGAGTTTGATGAAAAAATCCTTAGTGTTGTTTTCCCATTTCCATTCTGGTATGAATAATGGTTGTAGCATCCCCTTGGAAATTTATCTCTTAACCTTTACTTTCTAACATATTAAATACCAAGATACATACTCAGTAATATATCTCTTCATATTTTCCCACTATAAATACTCTTCCATGTCATCTAGTGGTAGGAGATATATACCCTAGTCATCCTTAAATTATGGGTTTAAGCTCCATGACTTTTCCAGATGCGATTGGTTTTCACCTGACATATTAGTTATATTTTTCCAAAACTATATTAATATAATTCCTATAACATACTAAAATTAAAATAACCCATAATAACTTTAACATTAGATATAAAATAAACTATAAATTTTACCAATACATTTAATCATATATCCATAAAATGAATTCCATGTTAAATAACTTTGTCACTAAAACACGAGCAAAACCAATATGTTAAATTCCCATAAACATCTCTCAAAATATATTTAATCATGATAAAAACATCTCATATAAGACCTAAAAATGGGTGTCTATGAGTTTGAACTTACAATAAACCATAAAATCAGAAACCTATTATGGTATTTATAACTATTAATTTAATCTTACATGGAGACATATATTCTTCCAAAAGACAATTCAACCTTTTTTCCTTAAAAAAACTCTTATCTTAGTCATAAAATTTTCCATTGGGACCTTGGGTTCATACGTCAAGTGATATAATATCAAATATGATTTCATTATTCTATAATCCATGTAGAGGGAGATAATAAATGCTTAGAATCAAATAAAGTTCCACTAAAGTATTGAAAATAATATTTTCATAGGTATCCTTCATAAAAAATCAAACATGAAATTCCTAACTATGGAGTAGAGGATAAGTGTACCCAAATTATCATGATTCACTTCATTTGTTGTGATTAAAAAATATTTATGTTGGTCTAAGTAGGAAACTCAAGAGGCGGGGGGGGGGGGTGAATTGAGTTCTTATAAATTTTTTTTCTAAAAGATTTACTTAAAAGTCACCAATTTTGAAATAAAAACGACCTAGTTAACCAAATTAGCATATTTATAAAAGTTTTAATATTTTAAAATATTTCTCAAATAGTGATTAATTCTTTGTTGAAATAATAAAAAATACTATTTTAACTTTTTAAATAAATTGACTAAATCAAAGTTTAATATAAACACTATCTGATATTAACTATCAAAGTGAAAGAAATGTTTTTTTGGTAAATGGATAAATCAGTGAAAATAGAACTTTGAAAGGCATAGTGAAATTAACAAAAAGAGGTTCGGTATCAATCTGGGACTTAATCCTCTATACTTGGTGATCACATAACACCAAGTAGTTTATATAAATATACTTTGATCTATATCTTGGATCAGGGTAAATAATAGCATACATATCTTTCCATGTCAACAAGACCTCTTCCACAGTTTTCATGGGAGTTACAAAACAAAACAGACCACATAGGGACATCTTCCACTATTATCCATGGGTAGTGTAAAGTGTAGAATATATATTTTTAATATATATATATATATATGTATGTATGTATATATGTATGTATTTTTAGTTTTTCACATGAGTCAGTGTGTGTACATAGAGTAGAGATACACACACTACTCATAATATAGAAAAAGTACACAAGAAGAGTAAATATAGAGAGAATATAGTTAGAAAGCCCCGCATGATAGGTAATGTAGCCTTTAAATCCTAGAAGTAATCTTGAAGTGTAGCTTGAGTCAAATTTCAGAAACAGACAACAAAACAGAGTGTTGTGAGAGCTTCTGTCTTCTATTTCTAGTGAGATATTGATTTTATTTATGAGTAATTCTCCTCTATTAGTTTTTTTTCTAAAAAGTGTTCTTCACTTTGATTTCACATTAGTATTTTCTCATATCAATAGCTAGAGGTTCTTGTGTTTTTATTAGGCTCACCACTTCCCGACTTCTTACCACCTTTCTTTTTGATCCATTATTTTCTTTATACACTATAGCCAACAAGAAGCACGATCTTAATTGTATATAGGTACCTTGTACCTCATACTGTAGTCTAACATGTATTTAAATGTTTCATAAAAAATATAGACAAAGTCATTAAATTAATTAGTACTAATTTTCAAAAATATATTCGTTAGAAATAAATTTGAATTTAAATGAAAAAGTAAGAATTGAATGGTGACCTGGTCTGATGGCGTCATTGATCAGTGTCTCAGAATGGTGTATCAGGAATGGTTTATCATACTTAATTCATTCTTCAATTAGGAATGGATAGTCAAGTAGCGGTAGGTCACTCTGTTGGTAGGTCGACTTGATGGTGTCTTGTATCTGAAAATAGGTTGACTTAGTGGTGAATCATGCCAACGGTATCTCATACATTTTAAAAATTCTGAATTGATTCTGTCAATATCTTGATGTGATGATGACTCATACTTAGTAAAAATTATGAGAGGCCGTCGGTAGCTTGATGAAATATTGTCTTTTCCTTTTTTAGAATTCAACATTTGTGCTGATAGGGATACATTTGATAGTGAGACATCTCAACAACGAGTCCCTATCAATAGTACCTAATACTTAGCTGATTTTCTACCATAAGTGAGATTCCCAAAAGTGATTCCACCTTAATAGTGTCTTAGCATTAACAATGACAATGATTCCACCTTAATGGTGAATCAATCTTTAGGGTTTCTCATATTTTTCCAAGATATCTTATAATGTAAAATACTAAGATAAAAAATTAATGATTATATATAAACATGAGTAAACATAATTAAACATGAATTAACTTGATGAATCATGATTTTTGAGCATTAAAACTAGATGAGGCCAATAATATCTCCATTTTTGATGATCACAAATCATGGAATTATAAAAAACATAATAGTCCATTCATAATGATTAAAGTACAAAAGACAACTGTTCTTCTTAACATGTCATAAAAATATTGGGATATTAAATTATAAGATAAACTTAATAAAATAAAATTAAATACCATACTCATTATCCAAATTTTATAATCATTCTCCCCATTTTGGGATTATCAAAAAGAGAACAAAATATCAAGAGATAGAGAACATAGAACATATATGAAGAGATAATATATTAAATGATAAAAATATAATACATTAAATGATAAAAAGTTCAAAAAAATCCCTATCAGAGAATAATCCAAATTCAATTCTTCTCCAAGGAAGGATCCATGATTACTTTTCCCTTATTAGAAGAAGCAGATGGAGGAACATGGGGAAAAAAAGAGATGAGGTATATAATTGATGAAGGGGAACTTTAGAAGGCATGAAGAAGTAATAATTTGAGTAGAAGAAGGATGGTATGTAAGTTCTTGATAGATAAACGTCCTCATAAGACTAAGATCCTGATCTTGAGATATATGAAAAGGTTGAATAGTTGGATTAAGAGGAGAAAAAGGGTCTCGAGTGAAAGTAGATCTGAACTGAGGATCAACAGACCGATAGATGGAACTGAAGGGAAAATTCTCAGTGATAGGAATAATTGAAAATTACTATAGAGATACAATGGTAGTACTTTGAACATGAAAATTGGGCTTCAAGAGGTTGATAAAATCCATGATGATCTACCCACCTTTATCCATCACCTTTGTAAAATCATCCTTGTTTTCCATGAACATTTGAAGGGAAGTAGTAAGCACCTTGAGATTTATAAACTCTTACTTGAAAGCTTGGGTGATAGGGGGAGGCCTTAAATTGTCAGCCAAATATTTAAAATGATAAGTGAGATGATTATTTTTATAAATTCTATAGAAGTAATAATCCACCTTTTTTGTGATTGACTCATTATCTTATCTGGACTCTTTCATGTAGTGTCGTACCATGTCATGTACATGATTACCATTGTGTTAGATTTTACTTAATACTGATTGATCAACACCAAATATCAGGGACTAAATATCTTCCCTTATCACTGATCAGAGAAAAATCAATGTTAGGAGTTTAAGAAGGTAGAGAAATTGAGGTTGGGTAACCTTTTAATTCCTCTTGGATAACTGATCTTAAAAGATCCAAGTCAAGTGTTGGAGGCTGAGGTGTATCATCCTCAAAAGATGTATCTCCAAGACTTCTGACAACATTTTCCAAAGAATATCTATATTCAAATGACATGCCTTTAATAATAGTAATGAAAGCATCCAATTAATTACAAAATATTTTATTCTCCATTCCCACTTTGTGAAGTTCAGAAACCATTTGTTGTTGAATATGGGAGATAAATTTATCTGACAGTATGGAAACATTAATTTCAAAAAGTCTTTTCATTGGGAATGGTTGAGGTTAAAGGATATCTCTAAAAACTAATCATAATTAATCTTTAAAAACTCTGAATTCATTCTAAATCACATAATCATTAAGCAAAGATACAACGGGAGGAGTAGGAGCTATTTCTGTATCTATTTCAATTGTAACTCTCTGAGAAGGATCCACTTATTTAACTCGAGATCCATTAGGATCAGATTCTTCAAAATCAGAATCTAGATAGTTCAATCCCAACATGACATATCTAGGATAATTTTCCCATTAAGATACTATTGTCAAATAAAAAGGGTCAAGCATAGAAACTTTAACTCTTTGAGATAGTTTCTCCACCTCAATAAGTGCTTCATTTTAAACAAAAAATTCATCTTGAAATTGAAAATCTATAACTTCTTCCTCAACTAAAATTGTCTCTTGAGACTTTTGATAATTTTAATACTATTTCATTTTCTACTAAACCTATTTCAACTGGAGTTTCAAGTTCTGCATCATGACCTAGATCACTAATAGGATGATCAGTTTCACCATCATCTTTACCACTTTCTTCTTATTCTCTTTCTTCATCTGCACCACTTTCCATTTCTTCACCAGAAACTTCTTCCACCTCTTCTTCATCTTCCAAATTTTAATTTTCTTCCTCTTATTTATTCTATTATTCCTTTTCATCACTCTCTTCTTTCTCTTCTCTTTCACTTCCACTAGCATATTCAATATCCTCAGATTATCCCATTTTGTCATAATAATCCCTTAAGAGAGATTATATTGTAGTAAGATATTTTGGAGGTCTAGGTGATCCATATGTGATTCCTTCATGAGTTATTTTAATTCTAGGATCACTTCTATCATCAATAAGCGATTATTTTTCTTTATCTACCATTTCTTTATTTTCCTCTTCATCTGAATACTTCACAACTTCATATGGTCCTAAACCAGGGTCAACCATATCCTCTATTCCTGTGGGGTATTGAACTATATTTAATTCATCATATATCTTATAATTATCTTCTACCCACTTTATCTTCCAAGGATTCCATCTTATCTTCATTCTTTTTCATATATCCTTGGTAATGAAAAATCCACCACAATCTGTGATAGTTTTATCACATTCATTCACCACTCCTTTAGATTTAAACATGGTAGAAATAATATTTGAATAAAAAATGGAGTTGGACTTTGAATATGGATTTATCATATCAGATATATGAATCATAAGGTATCTAAATAGGTTCATCTTGTGCCCTTGTTTAAGAAAATACAAAAAATGACATCCTGATACTTTAAAGAGGCAATGTAACATCCCATGTAAATAAAGAATATTAAATTTTCATATTTATTAATATTTGTGAATTAAATATTAAATTTTACATTAAAGGGGATTATATTATTGATGTCATACCCGATACAAAACAACGTGTTTCTTTGAAATCTTGCATTGCACAGAACGTTGAGTTATACTAAAAAATAATAATATAATATTATTATTTTAAATGATAGTTAACACATAGTCATTTTTATTGGAGTTAATGAACATAACTAACTAAAATATGATTAAACATGTTTTTAAATGTTTTTACATTTATCCAATAAAATTTAAAGGCTTAAAATGTGAATGAATCCAATTTTAAGCATAAATACTCTAATATTCTTTAAAAGGTCGATTTATCGCCTTTGATGGCGAATTTTTTTTAAAAAATTGTTTTTGTGACTTTTATATGTTTTATTTGACAAAATAAATTTATTATTCAGAATTGGGACATCAAAATTTACTTTGGATGAAATTTTGGTAATTTTCTGATAGAGTTCATTTTTAATGAATTGTGAAAAATACTACATTTTAATTCAAAAATGCCTTTTAATCTGATTTATTTATATAATTAGATTATTCTTTTTATTGGTTTTAAAGTATAATTGGATTAAATTTTTACCATTTAATCCAATTTTGGTTATTGGAAGTAACTTCACTCTTAAATTAGACATAAACAAGTGTCAAACTATTAATTATTATTTCTTGAAAAAACATTTTTTGATTTTGACAACAGAAATTAATTTTAAATTAATTAATGAAACATATATGTTTTGAATTTGTTAAAATAGAAATCATTTTTGAATTCATAATATCAAAATTATCTTCGGGTGAATTTGTGGTATTTTTATGAAAACATTAAATTTTTTATGAATAGTGAAAAATAATGCATAGTAGTTAAAAAACCGAATTTTTCATTTAAATAAAATTTTACCACTTTTGTGAATTGAATTTAAAAAATCCGACATACATGGTTGTCATAATTAAGTAAAATGTGGTTTAATAGGATGAACATATTTTTTTGGTGAATATTAACTTTTGATTTTTATTTATCACGATTAAATGTAAAGAGAGAAATTCAAGGTAAAAATAGTATTATAATATTATAAAATTACCTGAAAACTTGTCATAACCTTATTGGATTATTAATAGATGACCAAGAAAATCCTTGGGTGAGAATTTTGGCCTTTGAAATCCACTTGGGTAAGATAATGACATTAATAACTTTTTTAAAGTAAAAATAAAAATCTTATAAACATGAATCTTTTTACTAAAACAATTTTTATAAGGGGTTATATAAGTGATATATTTGAATATAAATATTATTTGGAGATATAAAAATATTTACTACATTATTGTATTTTATTTATAATTTTTATACTTTAAATAAATAAATTTAATTATAACACAATGGTGATGAAGTAATTGCTTCATTAATAAAGGATTCAAATAAATGATATTATAAATATTAAAATAAATTTATTTTGAACCTTTTTATTCCATAAAATAATTTTATAGATTATTAAGACTTGTTATATTTGAATTAATGAAGGGTTTTCAAAATAATAAAGTTGTTTTAGATTTTTAAAAAAGTCATGATATGAATAATATTAAAATTGACATAAAAGAGTTTTTAAATCAATCAATATTTTATTAAATTATTAAATAGTTATAAAAACCTAAAATTCGTCCAAATTACATATATGATGTTAAAAATGGAATTAATGATCCATTTTGGGTTTCTTGGAATTTTATAGTAAATATATTAACCATATAGTATGAATATATAAGAGGACATGATAAAAGTTAAATAAGTTAACAAAGGGTTAAATAAAAAAGATAAGGATAAAAATATATCTAAAACCTATCCAATTATTATTGGATGACTTTATTTATACTTATATGCACCTTAACTACAAATTAAATAAGTTTTGTACCTTTGTAAACCGAATTTTTTTTATAATAAAATAATACTTTAAAACTTTCCTAAAGAGCCTCCCCTCCCTCTTATAAAAGGCCACCACCTATAACCCCTTAAACACACCTCTCAAGCCCCTTGACTCATCCAAACTCTACTAAAATAATCTCTCAACATCACTATATTCCACCTATAAGAATTTCCCTAGATATAATCCAATTCATGAAATCCTTTTTTTTGGTTCAGACAAAAGGGAGTTACCCAATTTAAAGGTAACGTCTTCCCTCCATTTCCTTTATTTTATTTTCCTTATCCAACCCCCTAAAATATATTTATTCCATTATTTTATAAAAAAACAAGTATATTAAATATACTAGGATGTTTTTATGATAAGTATTCGAATTAAACTTCCACACACCTCCATCCAATGGATACGAACATACTGTTTGTGTGGATGACGAACTACTGCCTCACGAAACGATGATTGTTCAGTTATCTCCTACCACATCCTTTGGGGGCCATTATGATGGAAATATATTTATATTTGATATATATTATATTTATATTGTCTATATTCCTATGTATTTTTTATTTATATCATACTTTTATGGTTTCCACAATGGATAAATATGATAATTTCCTTTGAGGAAGTGCGGACTACCGCACTCTCAATGTGATATGAATCATTCATGCCATATGTGGAATGTATAAAGGATATAGTTAATGAAATTATATATGATATTATATTAGAATTATAATATACCTATGTACCATTAAGTTTTCATTCCATTAAACATGAAATAGAAATAAAAGTAGCATTCATCCGTACGTACAGCTTACCGTCTCCATGAACGATGCATTTCATTTCTTATCTCCAAATGTTATGTACTTTTATAAATACATATATATATACTGGATATATACGATATCTAAATCATGAATATAATTCTAGAGATAATGTACTTTTGACCACATGGACAACTTGTAATTATAATAAGTTCATTTTTGACTCAAGTACCAAATATCGACAAAACAACCGTTATTAATTTAAATGATTCTGTAATGTTTATAACATGGTTATAAGTGATAAAAAAGGAATAATAAACTTTAAAAATGTTTTGAAGAAAGTAGAAATTAACTTTAGTTTATTATTCAGGAGATTAAAGAACGAACGAGTCAAGTTGGACATGAGGTAAGAGACTTCATCTCAATCACCTTTCATTGAGGCATATTTTGATTTATACACAACTTTCTTTTATACAGTGTATAAAAATTTTTACTTTTCACTTCATTCAAAGGGAATCTTTTTTTACATAGCGTTTTACTAAAAGAAATAGGGAATGTTTATTTTTAACGTACGCGGTGACAAAAAAATTTCCACCGTTGTGATCATTATTTGATATTTGGATTCCTTAACAAGCCATAATGTTTTTAAATGGAAAATAAATACCATATACCCATTTTAAATATTTTGGTTTTAAAAATGGTATTGAGAAATAATTGGTTATTTCAATATCTTGAAATTATATATAGTGATTGAAATGTGGAAATGTTATCCTTCCTTTATGTTTGTTTTATATGTTATGAATATGTGATGGTTCTTGGGAATTGTTTACGTATACGGGTGGTTCCACAATAAACCTAGGGTGGGTGAGCTTGAGATAGATCTCCAATGAATTGGGTAATGTGGAGGAGGTAAACATTAATGTTTCTCCTAAGAGTTTTAGGGAACATACTGTGATGGGTATTCCAAACATAACTCCCTACGTAGATGTGAAAGCTATAATGTAAGTTTGATATGGTTTCCACAAGTTACCTTTATGATTTATGATTTCTATGTGTTATTCATAAATATTATGACTTCATGAGATGTGTTAAAGAGCTTCTTTATTGTATGTATTGTTCGGAAATTTCTTTCTTTCTTTATTTTATAACCCTTACTGAGCTTTTTATGCTCATCCAAAGTTTTTGAAATGTTTTTCACAAGGTATAAGGAAGGGTAAGAGAAAGGAAAAATTCAAGAAGATTTATATCAAGAGAAGAATTCTTGTTTTCTTATAAGAGTTTTTGTTTTATAAAAAATGTATACTAAGTAGAATTATCTAGTTTATAATATTTCAGATATAATTTAATAGTTATGGCCTAATTCTGTGAAAATATATACCTGAAAAGATTCTCAATGTAAATTATTAACTTATTTCAAGATTATGTAATGTTTAAGGCCGAGTCCTTATAGTTGGTATTAGAGGTCAGTTTAGACAACTTTATGAGTTAGGATATTTTTAAATTAATATCCATAATTTAATTTATGGTAAGATTGAAATGATATAGAATTTACAGATTACCATGTTGCTTCACCTAAGATATTTCGGTGTTTATAATGGTTTTCTATAGAGGAAACATGGCAGTTATGATAGGATGACATCAGGAGGAAAACAACCTTCCAAATCAGCAACATGAGATGGTCAGAATCAGAACTGAGCAGTTTGTTACAGTGATAACATAGTTGACTCGGGATATAAATGGCGGTGGTATCCATGCATGAGATCAGCCAGATCAACCATAGATGAACATGTCAATAATGGAGCATTTCATGAGGAAACATCCCCCATCATTTAGAGGATCATATGACCCTGTGCTAGCTGAAGGGTGGATTAAATCACTATAGAAGAATTTTGATGTCATGGGGTGTTCAGAACATCAAAAGGTTAGTCTTTCTGTTTATCGTTTTGAAGGTGAATCCAATCAGTGGTGGTGAATGGTTATAAATATCAGGGATAGTGAGGATATTGATTCTCTTAATTGGGATGAATTCAAAGGTATGTTTCTTGAGAAATGTTTTTGTAAGGTTTCTCATCTTAGGATGGAAAAATAATTCTTAGAATTGAGGTAGGAAGATGACTCAGTGGCTGCTTATGAAGCAAAATTCACTCGACTGGAAAGGTTTGCTCCAAATTTCATATAAGATCTTGATAGTAAAATCAACCATTTTAAATCAAGATTAAAGAAAAAGTATCGAAGGGATTTAGCTTCTCGTGAGTTCAAAAGTTATGAAAAACTTGTTCGATGTAAGGAGATGGTGGAAATGGAGTTTTCTGATGATCAGGTGTTCTTTGAGAAACAATATAATAAGATTTTTAGGTGGAGGCGAAAGGTTATAACTCTTCAAAAAAGTCTTATGGTAAGAAACACAAGTTTAAAGTTTGTGAAAATTGTGGTAAAAAGTATGTTGGGGAATGTCTTTTGAATTCTAGTAAGTGCTACTGATATAGTAAAATGGGACATAAAGATTGTAATTGCACTAAAAAAGATTAGGGTAATGGTAAGACAAAATATGATTTATATTAGGTAAAATGTTTCAAGTGTAATGAAATGGGTCATTATGAAAACAAGTGTCCAACGAAGAACTCAAATAAGGGAAATCAACTGAACTACAAGTAAAAAGGGGTGGTGAAATCCTTTGCAACTAATTCAGCAGATGTTAGGCCATAGAATGAAGTATTATTCAGTACACTATTTGTTTATTCTGATTTTTCCAGTGTGTTGTTTGATTCAGGGCCAACACATTATTTCATTTCTGAGAAATTTTCTAATAAGTTTGGAATTCCATCTCAATA
The DNA here is from genome assembly GCA_963277665.1 of Viscum album. Taxonomy (NCBI): domain Eukaryota; kingdom Viridiplantae; phylum Streptophyta; class Magnoliopsida; order Santalales; family Viscaceae; genus Viscum; species Viscum album. The sequence goes on from OY728140.1 coordinate 863,566,097, forward strand.
TTGAATCCTAAACTTATGGTAAAAACACCGGGAGGAAATGTTGAAAAAAATAAATTATAAGAACCTTCCCTTCCTTGTGTATGGAAGAAATCTACCTGCAAACCCTATTTTTTTCCTCTAGTAGAGTTTGATGTCATTTTGGGTATGTATTAGATTTCTGTTTATTATGCTAAGAGTGACTGCAGAGCTAAAGAGGTTTCTTTTCAGAAAGAATTTCAGTTTATGTACAAGAATGAACCCTTACTTTTGATAATATATCAGGAAGATGAGAAACTAGTAAAAGATATAAATGAATTTTACCTTACACATATTGTTGAAAATAAATGAACTATTCATATTAATGATGTTCCGGTCATAAATTACTATCTTGATGTTTTTCCTGAGGAGTTTCTTGGTAAAATACATGATCAGAAAGTTGAATTTACCATTTAATTAGTTACTAATTCTAATCCAATTTCAAAACCCCCTTATCTAATGGATCGAATTAAACTTTTAGAGTAAAATAATCAATTACATGAGTTATTAGATAAAGGTTTCATTCGAACTAGCACATCACCATGGGGTTCTCCTATCTTGTTTGTTAAAAATATAGATAGTTCAATGAGACTTTGCATTAATTATAGAGACTTGAATAATATCACTATTAAGAAAAAGTATCCTTTGCCTCATATCGATGATTTGTTTTATCATCTCTATAGAGATTAGTATTTTTTGAAGTTGACTTGAGGTCGGGGTACCATAAGTTGAAAGTAAAGGAAGAATACATTATGAAGACCGTGTTTCGTACTAGATATGGACATTATGAATTTTTAGTTTTTCCTTTTGGGTTAACCAATGCACCTACTATATTCATGGATCTTATGAATATAATTTTCCATGAGTTCTTGGATAAGTTTGTGGTTGTGTTTATTGATGATATTTTGGTTTATTATAAAAGTAAATAGGAACATGAATGTCATTTAAGTGTTGTCTTACAAACCTTAAAAGAAAATAAATTGTATGGGAAATCTAGAAAGTGTGAGTTTTGGTTACAAAAAATTTCACTCCTTAGTAACATTATTTCAAAAAACAGCACAACTGTTGATCCTACTAAAAAAAGTTATTGAAGAATGGACAAGACCAACAAATATAACTAAGATCTGTAGTTTTCTTGGTTTAGCAGGTTATTATTGTAGGTTTGTTAAAAATGTTGCATTGTTATCTATCCCAATGATTGAGTTAATTAAAAAAGATGTTAAGTTCATTTGGACAAAATAATGTGACGATTGTTTTCAAAAATTGAAAAGAAGATTGGTGAATGCTCTAGTTTTGGCACCGCCCTCCAGATATGGTGAATTTGTTATCTACAGTGATGCCTTGTTGAAAGGATTTGGTTGTGTCCTAATTTAGAATGATCATGTAATTGCTTATGCTTCACGTTAGTTGAAACCTCATGAGTTAAATTACCCTACACATGATTTGGAATTAGCTGTTTTTGTTTTTTGCTTTAAAAATTTGGAGGAATCATCTGTATAGAGTAAAATGTGAAATATATACTGACAACAAAATTTGGAATTATATATTTAGTCAGAAAGAATTGAACATGATACAAAGGATATAGATATAATTAATCAAGGATTATGATTTCTTGATTCATTACCATCTAGGAAAATCAAATAAAATGGCTGATGATTTGATTTATAAAATTAATGCTACATAAACCATGTTACATTTGGAACAATATCTTTTGATTAATGATTTGATGAACTTTGGCATAAAAGTTGTTGGTGCAGGAAATCCTTCTATTTTGTTTTAGGTGTCAGTGAAATCATCTCTATCATAAATAATTAATAAAGCACAGAAGGAAGACAGTCAGTTGCAAAAAAAAGGTAGAGTTGGTTCAAAATGGTAAGTTTCCAGATTTTAACATTGATAATGATTATTTTTTGAGATTTTGGAAGAGATTATGTGTGCCTTATGATTCATAGTTGAAGAAAGAGTTATTATGTGAAACTCATAGTTCTTCATTTTCTGTTCATCCTGGTAGTACTAATATGTACATAGATCTTCGGGAGTATTACTGGTGGGATAGAATGAAAAGAGATATTTCTGACTTTACTGTGAAGTGTTTGAATTGTCAAGAGGTTAAATCATAGTGGAAATTATTGAAAGGGATGATTCAGCCTTTACTGGTGCCAGAGTGGAAATGGGAAAATATATCCATGGACTTCATTGTGGGATTACCAAAGTAATCTAAAGGTAATAATGAAATTTGGGTTATTATTGATTGATTGACTAAATCTGTTCATTTCCTTCATATTCGAGATACTTTGTCTCCAGAACAACTTTCTAGGTTGTATGTTAAAGAGATAGTCAAGTTGCATGGAGTTCCCCTCTCCATTGTATCTGATCCTGATCCCAGGTTTACTTATAACTTTTTGAAAGGCCTTTGGAATCTATTGGGTATTGAATTAAATTTTAGTACAACATTTTATCCTCAATCAAATGGGTAGTCATAATGAATAATTAAAACATTAGAAGATATTATTTTAGCTTGTTCAATGGATTACCAGGGAAGTTAGTACCAACATATTTCTTTGGTTAAATTTTATTATAATAACAATTTTCATTCTAGTATAAAGATGAAACCATTTGAGGCATTATATGGAAAATAGTGTTGAACTCCAGCTTTTTGGGATGAAGTAGGTGAAAGAAAACTGATTGGACCAGAATTGGTAGAAGAGATGACAAAAAAAGTTCAATTGATTTAGAATCACATGAGAACAACATAGAGTTGGCAAAAAAGTTATGTAGATAACCAAATGAAGAATATTTCTTTTGAGGTTGGTGATCATGTCTTTCTCAAAGTTTCTCTATGGAAAAGTGTGATGCATTTTGGGAAGAAGGGAAAGTTGAGTCCGAGGTTCATTGGAACCTATGAAATCATAGAGAAATTTTGATCAGTTGCCTACAGAGTGAATTTACTTCCATGTTTATCCCACTTACACAAAGTTTTTCATGTTTCAATTTTGAGAAAGTATATGCCAGATCCATTTCATGTTTTGAGTCCAGAGGTAGTTCAGTTGGAATATAATATTTCTTATAAGGAACAACTATTCCAGATTCTTGACCTCAGAGAGAAATTGATGAGGAATAAGGTAATTCATCAGGTAAAGGTTTTATGGAAGAACCATATGGTTGAATAGGAAACATGCAAATCTAAAAATTCAATGAGGGATAAATACCCCCATTTATTTGATAAGTGAATAAAATTGAGAGGATGCAATTTCCAAATGGGGAGAAAGATGTAACATCCCAGGTAAATAAAGAATATGAAATTTTCATATTTATTAATATTTTTGAATTAAATATTAAATTTTACATTAAAGGGGATTCTATGTTCGATGGAATACCCGATACGCAATAACGAGTTTCTTTGAAATCTTACGTTGCACACAATGTTGAGTTATACTAAATAATAATAATATTATATTATTATTTTAAATGGTAGTTGAAGCATAGTCATTGTATTATCGGTAATGAACAGAAATAAATACAATATGATTACACATGTTTGATAAATGTCTTTACATTTATCCAATAAAATTTACAGGCTTAAAATGCGAATGAATCCGATATTAAGCATAAATACTATAATATTCTTTATAAGGTTGATTTACCACCTTTTAATGGAAAACCCTTTTTAAATATAGTTTTTGTCACTTTTATATGTTCTATTTGAAAAAATAAATTTCTTTTTTAAAATCGGGACATAAAAATTTACTTTGGATGAAATTTTGGTATTTTTCTGATAAATTCATTTGTAATGAATAGTGAAAAATACTGCATTTTAATTCAAAGATGCCTTTTAATCTAATTTATTTATCTATTTAGATTGTAGTTTTTATTGGTTTTAAAGTGTAATTGAATTATATTTTTACCATTTAATCAAATTTTTTTTCATTGGAAGTAATTTCACTTTGAAATTGGACATAAACAAGTGTCAATCTTTTAGTTATTAATTCTTAAAAACACACTTTTTGGTTTTGACAACGGAAATTAATTTTAAATTAATTAATGATTCATCTATGTTTTGAATTTAGTAAAATAGACATCATTTTTGAATTCGGAATATCAAAATTAGCTTTGGTTAATTTTTGGTATTTTTATGAAAACGTTAAATTTTTGAAGAATAGTGAAAAACACTGCATAATAGTTAAAAAACTGACTTTTTCATTTATATGAAATTTTATCACTTCTGTGAATTGAATTTCAAAAATCCGACAAACATGGTTGTCATCAGTAAGTAAAATTTGGTTCAATATGATTGAAATACTTTTTTTGATGAATAGTAACTTTTCATTTTTATTTACCATGGTTAAAGGTAAATAGGGTAATTCAAAGTAAAAATAGTATTATAATAATATAAAATCACCTTAACACTTGTCATAACCTTATTGGATGAGTAATGGACGACCAAAAAAATCCTTGGGTGAGAATTTTGGCCTTTGAAAGCCACTTGGGTAAGATAATGACATTAATAACTTTTTTTTAAAGTAAAAATAAAAATATCATAAACGTGAATCTTTTTACTAAAACAATTTTTTATGTGGTTATATAAGTGATATATTAGACTATAAATATTATTTAGAAAGCTAAAAATATTTCCTAAATCATGTTATTTTATTTATAATTTTTAGACATTAAATAAATAAATTTAATTATGGCACAATGGTGGTGAAATAATTCCTTCATTTATAAAGGATTCAAATAAATGATATTATAAATATTAAAATAATTTTATTTTGAATCTATTTTTTCTATAAAATAATTTTATAGATTATTATGACTTGTTATATTTTAATTAATTATGGTTTTTTTGAAATAATCAAGTTTGTTTGGATTTTAAAAAAAAGTTATGATATGAATAGTATTAAAATTGACATAAAATAGTTTTAAAATCAACCAATATTTTATTAAATGATAAAATTTCCCTAAAAATATAAAATTCGGCCAAATGAAATATACGATGTTAAAAATGTCATTAATCATCCATTTTGGGTCACTTGAAATTTTATAGTAAATATATCAACCATATAGTATGAATATATAAGAGGACATGGTAAAAGTTAAATAAGTAAACAAAGGGTTAAATAATAAGATAAGGATTAAAAAATATCCAAAACCTGTCCAATTATTATTTTATTATTTTATTTCTACTTTTATGCACTTTATGTTATAATTAAATAAGTTTTGGACCTTTTTAAACCGAATATCATTTTATAATAAAATAATACTTTTAAACATTCCTAAAGAGCCCCTCCTCCCTCTTATAAAAGGCCACAACCTCTAACTCATTGAACACACATCTCAAGCCCCTTGGATTGTCTAAACTCTTACAAAATAAGCTCCCAACATCCCTATATTCCTCCTTGAAGACTTCCCCTATGAATAAGGAAATTCAAGAAATCCTTTTGGTTCAAACCAAAGGGAGTTACCCAATTTAAAGGTAACGTCTTCCCTCAACTTCATTTATTTTATTTTCCTTATCCAACCCAATAAAATCTATTTATTCCATTATTTTATAACTACATTAGTATCCTAAACATACTAGGATTTTTTAATGAGAAGGATTCAAATTACACTTCCACACACCTCCATATAATGGATACAAACACAATGTTTCTGTGGACGACGAACTACTATCTCACAAAACGATGATTGTTCAGTTATCTCCTACCGCCTCTCATAGTGGAAATTATGATGGAACTATATTATTATATGATATATATAATATTTATATTGTCTCTATTCTTATATATTTTTTATTTATATCACACCTTTATGGTTTCCATAATGGATAAATACGATAATTTAATTTGAGGAAGTGCGGACTACTGCCCCCTCAATGTGATATGACTCGTTCATGCCATACATACAAAGTATAAAGAGTGTATTTAATGAAATTATATATGATATTATACTGGAATTATAATATAACTATGTATCATTAAGTTTTAATTCCATTAAATATGAAATATAAATGAAAGTAGCGTTCATGCGTATGTACAACTTACCGTCTCCATGAGTGGTGCATTTCATTTCTTATCTCCAAATGTTATGTATTGTTATAAATACATATATATATACTGGATATATATGATATATATGATATCCAAACAATGAATATAATTCTGGATATAATAGAATTTTGACCACATGGACAACTTGTAATTATAAGAAGTTCATTTTTAACTCAAGTACCAAATATCAACAAAACGACTGTTATTAACTTAAATGATTATGTAATGTTTATAAAATGGTAATAAGTGATATAAAAGGAATAATAAACTTGAAAAAGGTTCTTAATCAAGTAAAAATTAAATTTAGTTTATTATTTAGGTGATTAAATAATGAACAAGTCAAGTCAAACACAAGGTAAGAGACTTCGTCTCAATCACCTTTCATTGAGGCATATTTTGATTTATACAGGACTTTATTTTATACGGTGTATAAAACCCTTTGAATTTTAATTTCATTCAAAAGCAATCTTTTTTCTATGTAGCATTTTACTAAACTTCAATGGGAATGTTTATTTTTAACATACATGGTGACAATGACCTTTCCGCTGCTGTGGGCATTATTTGATATTTGGATTCCTTAACAAGACATACAGTTTTTAAAATAAAAATAAATACCATATACCTTTTTTTACATATTTTGGTATTGAAAATGGTTTTGAGAAAGAATTGGTTATTTCAATATCTCAAAATGATATATTTTGATTGAAACGTGGAAATGTTATCTTTCCTTTATGTTTGTTTTATATGTTATGAATATGTTATGGTTTTTGGGAATTGTTTATGTATACAGGTTGTTCTATGATAAACCTAGGGCAGGTGAGCTCGAGATAGCTCTCCAATTCATTGGGTAACGTGATAGAGGTAAAAATTAATGTTTTCCTAAGAAATTTAGGGAATATACTGTGATGGTTATTCCAAACCAAACTCCCTACGTAGCTGTGATATATACAATGTAATTTTGATGTAGATTCCACATGTTACCTTTATGATTTATGATTTCTATGTGTTATTCACAAATCTTATGACTTGATGAGGTGTGTTAAAGATCTTATATATTGAATGTATTTTTGGGAAAATGATTTCTTTCTTTATTTTATAACCCTTATTGAGATTTTTTATGCTCATCCCATGTTTTTGAAATGTTTTTCATAGGGTATAAGGAATGGTAATATAAAAGAAAAATTCAAGAAGATTTATATCAAGAGAAGAATTCTTGTTTTCTTTTAAGAGTTTTTATTTTATAAAAAAATGGATACTAAGTATAATTGTTTAATTTTTAGTATTTGATATGTAATGTAATATTTATGGCCAAATTCTATAAAACTCATAACCTAAAAAGTTCCTCAATGTGAATTATTAACTTAATTCAAGATTATGTAATGTTTAAGGATGGATCCTTATAGGAAAAGTCACCTTTCCTTAGGCATAGTTGAAGCTGAATAAAATTAAAAAGAAATTGACATTCTCCATCAAGTTTAGTGGCTATAGGTCTTCTAGGAATTCCATCACTGTTTAGATTAGTTAAGGATATTTCATAACTAAATATATCATTTGTAGGAGGAGAACTACCTTGGTGATCTTCATAAATACATTGATGAGGTACATTCAAACATTCATTCCATTACCTAGAATAAAATTCAATCCTTTTCCCATCTATTCTAGAATTTGTCCAAAACTCATATATGCCTTCAATAATGAACTCCACATATAGATAAAACTAGTGAAATAGATTTGGATATATAGGTATCTTGTTGCTAGAGAACCATTCCAAATAACCTTGTTATGTCAACACTTTCAACATAAGATAATTACTTGAAAAGAGCTAATTGACATGCACTTCCATTTCTTGAATGACTACTCGATTTTGCGAGACCAGGGTTAAAAGTTTTAGGTTTACGATCAATTGATTTTCTGTTGTTTCTTCTTCAAAGAATGGGACTCATTTGGAGACTTCTCAAACAAATGATTTACTCTTGACAGTTGAAAGATTAGGAGGGTCTGGTTCAAAGGAAGAAGGTAGTAGAGGTTCAGGAGAGAAAGGTTTGGTTTTGGGAGAGTGGTAAGTGAAAAATGATTTAGACTGATTATATTTTTATAATTTAGGGATTTAAAAATCAGAAATAAAAATGTGTAATAAAATAAAGTGAAATAAATAAAACAATAATTTTACGTGTGAGCTAGAAAAATAACAAAGTAAGAACTATAAGACACAAAAGTGAGTCTTATCAGGGAGTCATCATTGGTGATTCCCAACGGTGAGTCATCAAAGGTGAGTCATCATCAGTTAGTCACTCAAAATTGATCATCCCAACTAATGTATGATGTTACTCATTCTCTCATGATTTAATGCATTAGTAAAAATGTCAACAAGTTGATGTTCAATGCCAATGAATTCAATATTTATATCTCCTTTTTGATAATGATATCTCGAAAAATGATGTCTTACATCAATATTCTTTGTTATTGAATGAGAAAATGGGTTCTTAGAAATATTAATAGCACTTGTGTTGTCATAGTTTATAGGGACATGCCTAAATTGATATCCTTAATCTAGTAAAGTGTGTTTCATCCACAAAATTTGAGCACAAAAACTAACAATAGCTATGTATTCAACTTTAGCAGTAGATAATGAAAAATAATTATATTTCTTACTTCACTATAAAAATAGAGACTTGCCTAAAAAGTGACATGTTCTAGAGGTGTTTTTTCTATCTAACTTGAAACCACCAAAATCAGTATCAGAATAACTAACTAAGTCAAATGGTTGTCCTCTAGGGTAGAACAGTCCTAGGTTGGTTGTATAATTCAGGTATTTAAAAATTATTTTAACAATAATAAGATATAACTATTTAGAATTTTCTTGAAAAAGAGAACACATACACACACGAAACATAATATCAGGTCGGCTAGTAGTTAACCTGATATTTTTAAACCACTATTGTTCAAGCTATTTGGAAGGGGGTGGTGCACCTTTCATGGTCGCTTACCTCTCAATGGATGAAATGCCTTGCTTCTCTCATGGACGTCGATTACATTTCCACACATGTGTTCTGTGAAGCGAACATGGTTGCTGATAGTCTTTCCAACAAAGGGGTCAATCAGGATGTTACCTGGCTTGATGAGTTGCCTGATGTTTCGCTCCCCTTTTATGATAAGGATTGTAATAAGATTCATTCTTTTAGACTTTTGTAACTCCTTTTTTTGAGCAATAAATAGTTCCTTGGTCTTTGACCGAGGCTCCACCTCAAAAAAAAAGTAGAGAAGACTTCCAATCATACATCTTTAATTTATTTGAACCATTGATTTTCCATTTTCATCAAGATCCAATTTATAGGTGGCACTCATAGGAATATCAATACTTTTAGTGCTATCCAAGATAAATAATTTTAAAATAAATTTAGTATATTTACCATGATTTAAAATAATAGCTTCCTTATTTTGAATTTTTTTAAATCCAATAAAGAATTTGAGTTCACCCATTAAAATAATTTTAAACTCATTTTGCATCATTTTTGAAAATTCAATACATAAATAATTTTTTGAATATCAAAAAATAATATCATCAACATATATTTGAACAACTAAAACATCTTTGCAGATTATTTTTATGAAAAGAGTTGGATCAACTATGCCTTTTGAAAAACCATTAGAAATAAGAAAAGTGTTGAGCATATCATACCAAGCTGTTGGAGCTTGTTTTAAACCATAAAAATATTTTTTTAACTGGAAAACATGATTTGGAAAATGTGGTTTTTTAAAATCATGGGGTTGTTCAAAAAATACATCCTCAATTATATAAACATTCAGTAATGCACTTTTGATATGCATTTTATAATGTTTGAAATTCAAATGTGCTGTATAAGCTAGCAGTATTCTAATGGCTTCAAGTTAGGCCATAGGTGGAAAGGTTTCTTCATATTCCATTCCTTCTTCTTGGATATAACCTTATGAAAATAATCTAAATTTATTTCTTACTATTGTTACAACTTTATCCACTATGTTTCTAAACACCCAATTAGTTCCTATGGTCAAGGTGTCTTTGGTTCTATCAAAACATTTCCATACTTTTTTTCTTTCAAACTGATTTGATTATTCTTGCATAGCCATCAACTAGAATTCATCATTGATTGCATCATTGATGTTCATAGGTTCAGGATGTAAAAAAAAGACTTTATTTTTAACCTAGTTTATTAGAGAATCTCTAGTTTGTGTTCCTTTGTCTTAGTATCCAACCATAACATCTAAAGTTTGGATTTTAATAGTTATAATAGTTCTTGAAAAATAAAGGTTAGTCCTTCAGGTTATCCAATTGTTTCAGGTTATTTTTGGTTAGAATCGAGAAATTTTCTAGAACTAGATTATTCAACTGCTAGTTTAATAATATAATTATAAAATTTAGTATTTAAGTCTAGATTCTATAGATTTTCCTCAATATTTTCTGAGAAAGTTTTGGAATCATGTGAATTTATTTCATTAAATTTTACATGCACAAATTCTTCCACAAATTTTGTTCTCTTATTAAAGACTCTATAGGATTTACTAGAGATTGAATAACCTAGGAAAATTCCTTCATCACTCTTGGAAGAAATTTTTTTAAGATTATATTTTGTATTGATAATAAATACTTTGCAACCGAAAAATTTGAAGTAATTAATCTTGGTTTTTCTATTATTTCACATCCTATAGGTAGTTTTCTTTAGGATAGGTCTAATTAAGACTCTATTTATTATATAGCATGATTTATTCATAACTTCTACCCAAAAATAAACAGGTTTATCATATTTATTAATAATAGTAAGATATATATCTTATAAGGTTATATTTCTTCATTCTACAACTCTATTCTGTTGGGCTATCCTAGGAGCATTGAAGTTATGACTGTAGCCATTTTATGATAAAAAAGATTCAAATTATTTCTTTTCAAAATAATTTCTATGGTCACTTATTAAAGTTTTTATTCTAAGAGTACATAAATTTTTATAAGGATCTAGCATACTTGGTGAAATTATAACAAGCCTCACTTTTGTGAGCTAAAAAAAAGGTCAAAGTATACCTTAAATAGTCATCTACTATAAAATTGACATAGTGATTCCCATTTAAACTTGAAAATCTATATGGTACAAACAAATCCATGTGAACCAACTCAAGAGATTGAGAAGTTGAAACTTATTTATTTGGTTTTAAAGATATATTATGCTATTTTACTTTTTGACAAGGATTATAAACTATATCATTTGGAAACTCTAGTTTACGTAGATCCTTGACTAATAATTTTCTAGTAAGTTTTCTAAGGGAGTGAATATTACAATGACCAAGTCTTCTATTCTAGAATAAAGATTATTTATGAAATACACTTAAGAAAGAAACATTCTATGAGAGTAAGGAATATATATTAACAATATAAACCTTTTCATTTATCAAATTAGTAAATAATAAATCATTATTAGAATTGAAATAATTATAAGAATCATTTTAAAATTTAACATAAAAATCATCATCACATAACTATGAAATGATAAGTAGATTGTACTTTAGACCATCAACAAAAAAGGCTTCAGAAATTAAAACTGAATTTCTATTACCGATTTGGATGAGTCCAATAATTTTTTCTTTTTCATTTTCACCAAAGGTTAAAAATCCACCTTCAATATTTATGAGATTCTTGAAGCTATAGTAGTCCCCTGACACACATATTGAACACCAGCTATCCAAGTACCATAATTTCTAACAGGAACTCTTCAACTACAAAAACTCTTTAAATAAGAAAAGACTTTGGTACCCATATTTTCTTGGGTCTAGTAATATTAGTATTTAAGGATTTAGGAACCCATATTTTCTTCATGGGTTTCCTGTAATTAGTTTGTAAAGTTTTAGAAAAATAAACTTTATTAGGTATAAAAGAGTTAGAAGTAGAAAAGTATTTTCTAGTACTAGAACTTGCAAAAAAAATTTCATAACTGGGAATAAAACCAAATTTTTAAGATTTGGATACAAAATTGTTTTTAAAAAAATTTCATTTCCCAAGTTGATAACCAATTGTAGCTGTATATTTAGGAGTAAATTGTTTTCCAAGAAATATGGCAGTGGAGTCGGCACTCGCAACACTTGCACCAACCCTCACTGGACCCATTAGGTGATTCTCCTAGGCACACCCACACATGCTTGTTTTCTAAGCATTTTATTTAAGGTATTTTTACTATTTTATTTTTTTCCAGATGCTTCAATAATTGTTCATTATAATTTTTAAGTTTAGTATTCTCATTGAGTAGCTGAGTATTCTTCTCTTCTTCTATAGTGAGTTCAGATTTAACAGTATTAGAATGGGAATGTTGTTTCTTGAGAGATTTATATTTATATTTTAGTTCATTGTAAATATCTTCAAGAATTTTTCAGTATTGAAACATTTCCTCATTGGTCATTTTTTTATAGGTGTCAGATTCAAATTCATCTCTAGAATAGTAATATTTATTTTCAAGCGATACTAGGGTTACCTCCAATGTATTTTTCATAAAACAAATGTTGGATTTGTCAACATTTTCATCATGAGATGATTCTAATTCACTTGAGCTGTCCTCAGAAGCACTCTAGGTAGCCTTCATATCCTTCTTGTATTTTTTATCCTTGCCCTCATATTTCTCCTTTTACTTCAATTTTGGACATTAGACCTTCACATGTCCTTTTCTTTTTCATTCATAGCACATTATCTCATTTTTATTCTCACTTATTTTTCAATAATTTTTTTAGTTACCTTTATTATCATATTTCCTTTTATAGCTAGGAAATCTAAAGAAATTATTTTTTCTATTGAATTTATTAAATCTCTTATAAAGATCATCTATTTCCACATCACTATCACTTGATGAATCTTCATTTTTTGTACCTTTCAACATGAACTTGAATTTATCCTTTTGTTAGGATGAATTGGTTTTAAAAGCCACTAAATTTCTTCCAGGATCATAATCTTCTTCTCTATTAACCTTATGATCTTCTTAGTACATCATTAAATTTTCTATTATCTCCTTTATAGGTATTTCATAGATGTCACAAGATTCTCTAATTGATACTGACATCCCTCTCCACCTTTCTGGAAGACATTTCAATATTTGTATGATCAGTTATTTTGTAGTGATTGTCTTTCCTTTTGAGATAATTATATTTACAATATCATTAAACTTTATGTACTTGTTAGAAATAGGTTCGTCAATATTACTTTTGAACTTATCATATTTAATAGTATATGTTTTAAGCCTAATTTCCTTAACATTAGTGGTTCCTTTATTTGAAACAGTTAAAGTATCCCAAATCTCAAAGGCTATTTTACATGTAGAAATAATATTGAATTATTCATCACCTAGTGAACAATATAATACATTCATATCTTTAAAATTATTATTATAGGCTAACTTAGTTGGGTCATCCCAAGTTTTATTATCAGTAGAAGGAATTTTATACTCATCTACAATTGAAGAAAATATTTCCAATCCCATGATTTCTAAATGCATTTTCATTTTGATTTTCCATTGAGCATAATTTATACCATTAAAATATGGAGGTTTTTTGTTAGTATCACCTTCTTGTCTATTATCCATGTTAAATAATAATAACAAGTTTTAAAGAACTACAAATTTTGAACTGACTAAAATATTTAGATCTTTAAAACACAACTAAAATCATACTTGAAAATATTTGAAAACTTTAAAACTTTAAAACCCCAAATGTTAATGCCTATAATACCAAATGTTTGTCAGATTAGGACACTCAAGATGGGGGGTGAATTGAGATAATATAAATTTTTTTATTTAAATGTTTTATTTAAAAGTCCCCAAATTTAAAATAAAATCATCCCAGTTAAGCAAAGTAACAGATTTATAAAATTTTTGATATTTTAAAAGATTTATCAAAGATTGATTAATTTTTAGTTAAATAATAATAAATACTATTTTAAATTTTGATATCAATTGACTAAGTAAAAATATAATATAAAAACTATATAATATTAACTATAAAAGTGAAAGAAATGTTTTATTTTGGAAATGGATAAAGCAGTAAAAACAGAACTTTGAAAGGAATAGAGGAATTAACAATACAAGGTTCAGTCTCAAGATGAGACTTAATCCTCTTCACTTGGTAATAACCTTCCACCAAGAAATTTATATAAATAAAATTTTATCCTCACCCTATATCAGGGTAAATAATATCATACATAGCTATCTAGGTCAGAACCTTGTAAAATACTAACATAATAGATTAATGATTATATATAAACATGAGTAAACATAATTAAATATGATTTAACTTGATGATGAATGATTTGGTAGTATTAAAAATAGATGAGGACAACACTTTACCTTTGTCCTTTATCTCTAGAGGTTTTTATGGCTCATTATCCTCATTATCCCTTGGATTAGGGAATTGATTCACATAATGTCCAAAATACTTTCACTTAATAAACTAGAGTGTGTATGGTGTATTAGTCGATGTCCTCTTCTCCTATAATGAATTATCCATCCCATTCATCACATTTCGACATTCACAGGCTTTATAACCCACCCTTCCACAATTAAATCACCTCCTAGTTCCATTAAAATAATTCCCTTGATGTTTTTTCCTATATTTCTGGCATGTAAATGGCTGGAATTTCTTTCCAGAATGTGATTTATTCGAGTTTTCATGTGAATTCTTCTTCAATTTCTTATAAAAACCATGCAAATGATGGGAATCTCTAATTTTCATTTCTACCTTGAGTGAACATAGAATAATTTATTCAAAGATACTAAATTATCTTGTGCATAATACATTTCTAATACTTAGTTTCAATCCACCAATGAATCAATCAATTTTTATTTTAGGGATGATAATTAATTTATAGGCATACCTTAAAAGCCTTGTAAAATTATCCTTATAGGCACAAATAGATTCATCATCATTTTTATTAAGCTTAAGGAATTAATTTTCCATATTTTTATGTAGAATATGAAGGAAGTACTTACTAAGAAATATCCCCTTAAACTCATCCCATTCAATAGAATCAATTTCTCCATCTTGCCTTATATTCTTAATAAGGTTCCACTATTGATCCACTTAACCTTATAAATGATAAATACAACCTTTTCATATTCTCATCATTATAGAATAAAAAATATATTCTCAATGGTGTTGGTCCATAAATTAACCACTAGTGGATTATAAGACCCACTAAAATATAGTGGATTCTGTCTTATAAATGGTCCAACATAACATTATTCCCTAATTTGATCGTTTATAAGCTCACCATTATTTATGAATTTAGAAAGTCATGTGAGAATATCAACAAAGTTATGCATCCCATATCCCATAGAATTTGGTTTCTCATGTGGGAAATAATTGTATTTTCCATCACATTCATTATTAACACGGTTCATTTGGGTTCTATCCATTGAATAAAATAAAAAATAATAGTGTAAGTATATATAATAATAATGGGAAAACACATAGTCATGAAAAATAATTTATTGGATGTCTAAATCATGACACCTTCATTTCAATCTACGACACCTTAATTGTATCCTAGTTCATTCATAGTCATCATCTATTTAAATCTTTCATTATGGTTTATAAGAAGTTTGTGAATTTCCAAAAAATATTCTTTGGGAGTGTTAAACCAGTTGTGCAATGATTCCAATTTTCATGCAACATTTGACTATAGAGTCCATCTTAATACACCCTTTTTGAATTTATTACCCTTGGGTACCTCTGTTCCAAACCCATATCCACTTTTAGTCTCCAGATAGTGATGTAATTGCTTAGAAAACACTCGATCTATCCTTTTAAAAAATTCCAGGAGATTTTTCTATAATTTGAATCATCCTTAGACATATCCTTATAAATACCCCTAGAAATATATCCCTAGGGTTATCATTAAAGTTTTATCATCCTAGTTTATAATGGTTAACTAAAACTTACTATGGTACCAACTATAGATACCCAAGCTTCTAATATATAAATATCACATATTTTAGATGAATATTATTCAATATATTTTATAAATACACACCCAAGTATTGTAATGGTTTAGTTCCATTGAATACTAGGTACATGATATTTTTATTTAATGAAAGATCTTAAAGATCTTCCCCTTTTTTACTCTTCATAAACAAACCCTACTTAAAACCTCTCTTCATAACCTAGGGAAAGTAAACATAAGAAAGGGTGAGCATAAATGATCAATAAGGGTAAAAATGAGAGATATCATTATATGATAATATGAAATCATAAGATAAACATAAGGGTATGAGATCATGAAAATAATTTACAATGTTTATACCCAACATATCATATATTATAAACATGATTCATGATATAAAGCATTGTCATTTCAAAATACAAGATTCATAAGAGTGTGAAATCATCATAATTCAAGAACCATAAGCCCATGTTATAAAAGTGTGGCACTAAAAGTGGTATAAAAACCAATTAATTTGTCAAGGATAATTACCAAGACCATCAAACATAGTGGACCAAGGCTCTTTACTTGTTTCCCATTGTGGATCATGACCATCAGCCAATTTCCCATTGTGGATCAATCCCATTAGTTTGTTTATCATTATGGATTAATCCCATTAACTTATTTCCCATTGTTATCTCATAAGACATCGAGATTTACCCAATTCATTGGAGGGAGATATAGGTCCCACCTGTCACATAATTAAAATCATACATATGTGTTCCATAATATCATAGAACATTCATCATATCAGAACCCATGAAAAGAAATGAGTTTCAGAATCATTTCATCATAAAATAACATATGTAAAGGATATAGGTTTCATAAACACTTAATAATTTCATTATAACATAACCCATGTAAAAAAGTTATTTTTTCATAAACATATTTTAATTATAATGATAACCCATTAAAATAAATAATAAGAATGGTATCCTTGGTTCAAATCCCCAGTAAATTATGAGTAACATCAAAGGATGTAATCTTATTTGGAAAATGATTTTGAAAGATAACTTGGAACATTTCTTGAGGAAAACAACATTTTTCTATAAATAACCTTTTTAATGTTATAAATTCATAATATATCGTGGAAATCATTTTCTTTTAAAATAACCTTAAAACTTATAAATGAATCTTTTAAGATCATTTAATACATTTCTCGAGGAAAATATCCTTTCCACTTTGAAAAATATTTTTTTCTACATAAAACATTGTCAAAATACTTTTCTTTGAAGATAAACTTGAAACATATAAAGTAATCTTTAGAGATCATTTAAAAAAATTCTTGATAAAATATCCTATACACTTTGAAAAATATTTATTTAAAACATAAAACATTTTCAAAATTATTTTCTTTTAAAATAACCTTGAAACTTAGAAAATAAGATTTAAATCATTGATTTCTCATGAAATAGGGAAATATTGTTCTTTCCATACATGTTAAAATAAATATTCCTTTCACATTTTTCAATTAAAATCCAAATGTTCATTGTTTGGAAAAATGATATGATGAATCCTTTTGATTTTTTTTAAAATTCATACAAGGGTAAAAAATTATTTAAACAATCATTGGAGAGTAGTAAAAAAATTATTTAAATTTTTTTTTAAACATGGATATGAAATAAAATGGCTCTTTGACCGAAGAGAGAAATAAAGTAAATTTTTCTTAAAAACATTATTTTGAACACTTTAGTACATAAAGAGAGGAAAATTAAATGAAAGCATGTATTTTCATAAAATAACCATAGGAGTAGAAAATTAATGATTTTATTGATAGATGGATCATAATATTTCATCATTGGAAAATATAAAAAATCTTGATAAATGATTAGATTGTTTCATAAAACCCTTACCAATTTGGTAACATTGAATCATAATACCCATGAAAGAATAAAATTAAATAAAACTTAAAATATCATGAGAATAAATAAATTCATTCTATTACGTTTAAAAGAGTGTAATGAACCAGAGTTTATAAATGATATTTTTTTATTGAAATAAATATGTATTATATTATATTATATTTCTTTATACACATACAAAACATAGAGAAATAAACAAAACTTTATTTCATTAATGAAAATCATTACATTATTCAAATAATAATCCCATTAAAATTCCAAATATTATAAGGGGAGTCAAATATAAAATATAAAAACTAAAATGGTAAAATATGGATCACCTCAATATGCTAGAATCATCCCTCCCATGAACAACACTATAAATATGAAACAAAATATTAGTAAACCAATCAACATTGTGGAAAATTGTAAATGTAGAACCTTGATAGGAATTGAGGTGAATAAAAAAATAATGGAGAGGTATATAGTGATCTAAGCTTAACATAAATGGATATTACATAATTTTAGATGAATATTCAGCACATTAAAAAACTACATGAATGAGGACCACAATTGTTTAGTGTATTTGGAAACTTAGAAAAAATTGTTCTAGTTTGGTGAAAGATATTAAACATATCCCATAAAAATATTTCCCCTTAGTACCCCTACTTAGAAACTTTATTCATAACCTAGGAAAATGAAACATAACAAAGGGTTGATCTCAAAAGACCAGTAATGGTAAATAAAAGAGATACATAATAATAATCATGAACATAAGGATATTAAAACATGAGCATAACAATAGAAGATCATACTCTACATATCAAAGATCATACACATGAGTTATGGAATAAATATTGGAAATTCATAAGATATGAATCATGAGGGAATCAAGATCATAATCCATGAAATAATAATATATAAATAAGTCATGGAATTATGGAAAACACATAAACATGTAACATCATTCCCTATAAGTCAAAGAACATTGTCGAAACTTATCAGGGCACTTCATGGGGACTACACCTACTGGACGAGACACACCACCATCTCCAGTCATAGTCCTTTCTTTATAAGAGATTATTATTCCCCATCTTCCCATAGTGTATTGGGTTTCCCCATCTTCCCACAGTGGATCATGTTTCCTCATCTTCCCATAGTGTATCAGGTTTTCCTATCTTCCTTAGTGGATCAAGAGAATCAAATTGGTTTAAATCATTATCTCATGATACATAAATCTTTACCCAATTCATTAGAGGGAGATATAGGTCCCACCCATCACATAATAAAATCATACATACATGACACAAGATAATAAAATATGCATCATATCATGACCCATAAAAAGATATGGGTTTCATAAACATCATATCATAACCTATGAAATGAAATTGGTATCATAAAAATCTCATCATATCATTAACTATGGAAAATAGATTGGTATCATAATAATTTCATTAAATCATAACCCATGAAAAGAATTGAGTTTGAAAAGCATATAACCCATGGAAGAGAAATGAGTTTCATAAACATCATTCTATAAAAACATAAAACATTCAAAAAATAAAATAATTTTCTATAATGATAATAACCAATATTATAACAAATTCCCTCCCTTAATAGACCCTTATAAGATTTGTGAGGTAGTCTTCCTAGTCTACCCATACAACTAACCCACCAGGTAGGAATTTTACTACCCATCCAACTCTGAATGGAAATACAACCAAGCATATATGCAAGGGGGTATTCCAGACACCCTCAATAGTCATGGAATTTCTAAGGGTAGGATAGTTATCCTACAACACAAACCAAAAATACTCAAACAATATAAAGGCATTTTATATAACCCTCATCGAAACCCAAGCCTATCCTTGAGGACATGGTGATGAAAATGGAATCCCATAACCTCTAGTTCTGACATACCACTAAACTATCAATTCAAGACCTAAGGACTCAAGTGGAGAAACTGGTAAACACCATCAATGATATAAACATGTAAGGTTAAAGACAATTACCTTAATAAACTATTGTAAATCCCAAAAATAAAGGTAATGTATGTTCCATAACACTTCATAGTGTTCAAGAAATTATTTTTTCAATGTTCTACAAAAAATATATTTCCTCCTCTTTAAAACTATCATTCCCATTCACAAAATATTAAAGTGATGATAAAAAAATGAAAAGGGTAAAAATGTATCATTTAGGATTCCCCTAAGAAATCCATTCCCCTACCTTTCGCCCAAATAATTTCTCAATACATGAAAACATATGATAATTAAATTGACAAAGATATTATAAAAAGATACAATTTAATATTACCCTATTGGATACAATTAAATAAATTACTAGCTATGATGAATTTCATAAATATATTTGTAGCCACATGTGGTGATTAAATGATAATGAGAGAGATAACCTTGGAATAAATGTCTCAAACTTGATACAACCGATGATGCCAACAAAATTAAAGGACTTAGAAACATTTATAGTTCCTTGCATAATAGGGGATCATTTATTTTATGATGTAATGATTGATTTAAATGCTTTAATTAATGTGATCCCTCACTCTATTTATACTTATTTTTAGGTATAAGGGATTAAACTAACATGAATCATGGAGAAAATTTCTAGATGAAGCACAACACACCCAAATGGAGTGATTAAGGTCATCCTCATGTGAGTGAAGAATATTATATTCCTTACTGACTTATATATGCTTGATATAAAAGATACATGAACTAAAATACATACTCCTCTCATACTCAAAATACCATTTCTTAAAATAACAAATACAATTATCAGTGTTTATAGTGTAACATTTTCCATTGAGTTTGGGGAAGAAAAGTTAAGTTTTAATATCTTTAAGGAAATTAAACACTGTATTTAGGATCACTCCACTCTTTCTATATATTTGATGGAAGCATTCCCTAATTAAACACACTCACTAAATTATTCTCTTAACCCCCATTTTATTCTTCTTACACATATTCATTCTTTTAAATAATGGGTTTGGAGTCATGTATTTATTATTGTGTGGGTTTAGAAAAGTGAAATTTTTGTATTGTAATTGATGAGTGTGTCCATTTTGAGTTTACCATGATCATATTTGATTATAAAAATCTTATTTTCATTGATTCTATTTTCATAAAGAACAAACATGAGTAGATATATAGTTTCATTGACCTCACTCTTCCCAAATCTATTCCCTTAATCCAAAAAGCATAAATGTTTGAAGTAAAACCACTCCCCCTAATTAAAAATATTCATATATTATGGGTATTAACAAATTTAACATCACTATTTTTAATAAAATATCTCTAGAGTAAAAATTAAAACCACTATACCTTTTGATAGTGATTGTAAATAGGAAATAGGATTGACATTAGAAGATATTTTTGGGATTATCCCATCTGTTTTCATACACCATATACTTTTAGAATATAAGGCAAAATTCATAAGGAATTCTCAACATTGGTTAAATTACACCCTTATTGAAGTTGTAAAATAGATATGATAAAATTACAAGATTTTGGGATCATCTATTCCATATTTGGTAGTAAATGGGTTAGCCTAGTGAAAATTGTTCCCAAGAAAACTATAATAATAGTAGTATCAAATAAATAGAATGAATTGGTTCCAACACATATTCAAAATAGTTGAAGAGTTTGTATAGAACACAGTAATCTAAATCAATCCATGTGAAAGGACCAATTTCCTTACCTTTAATTGACCAAAAGTTAAAAATATTGGTTGGTATGTCCCACTATTATTTTTTGGATTTTTTTTAATAGGTAGAAAAATTTTATTGATAAAGGGGGGGGGGGGGTTACACAAGTCTAAAGTAAGGAATTTTGATGACATCCCGAACATAAAAAGGGATTAATTAGGAAGGGAGACCATCTATCCAATGTAAGTCGTGAGTAACTCCAAGATTGGAAAGCCCATCAGTGATCCTGTTGGCTTCGCGGAAGGTGTGAGTGGCGATGTAGTAAATCCCAACAAGAGAATTCAAACAGTCCATCCAACGGGCAGTAAGAGGCCAAGAAAGGTGGATGGTACCATTCCAAATGGCCTGAATGATTGTAGTGGAGTCGCTCTCTATACAAATATTGTTCCAACTGTGTAATCTGGAAAAGGTGATGGAATGGATGAGGCCCATAATCTCAGTTTCCAAAGTGGAAGAAGAACCAAAAGAGCCATAGAAGCATCCAAGAATCTAGTCCAGGTGATTTCTGAAGACGACACCACAACCCGCTGGTCCCAGATTGCCTTTGGAGGCTCCATCCACATTGATTTTAATCCATACTAGAGGGGGGGGGGACACTTCAAGAGTAGAGTGGGGGCGAGGGTAGATCCCCTCCACCCCAACACGTCTAAGGATCCCAAAGTCACAGACAGAGTTGTTGTAGTGAGCTTTTTGGATAGAAGATGCTTCATGAATAACCATGAGGATTCTCAATTTTCCTGCATTAATTTTAAAAGAATTATTGCAGAAAATTATTTCATTTCTACCATACCATATAATATTAAGAAGTTCCGTGACAACCACAACCAAAAGGTTTTTGATTTGATGATATGTAGACAACTCCAAGAAACTCTGAATATGCATGTTGATGGTATAAAAAAGCAGCCATCTATACTCAAAAATGCCAAGAATATAATGCCAGAGAGTGGTTTTTATGTCACAGGAGAGAAAGAGATGATTAATATCCTCTCTATGTTGATTTAAGATACAATATTTAGAATAAAGAGTAATCCTGAATGTCTGTAAGAAATTATCTGTGGGGATTCTTTGATGGTAAATCCGCCAGACTAAAGTAAATCTTGAGGGTTTTATCCAGGATTTGTTGAATTTGTCTATCCAGGGGTGACTATTGTCAACATTATTGAAAAGGTACTTATAATAGCCTTTTGAGTTAATAATCCCATTGTGCATAGGTTCCCAAATAAGTAAATCATTAATATTAACAAAATGATAATTATCAACAATTTGAGTAATATTCTCAGGGAGATCGAGGTTATGCATATGAATGATTGAGTCAATTGAATCCTGAAGGTGGGGAGGGGATTGGTTGTTATCTATCAAGGAGATCAGGGGAACACCATTCCAGTTATCAAACCAAAATTTTATGTTGGATTCCTTAGTGGCCATCCATATAGAGTTAGACATAATAGATATGAAAGTAATTTTGATGGAGGACCAAATAGAGGACATTAGAGAGTAGGAATGACTATTTCTAAGCTTGTTAAGGAATCGAGCCCTGAGGAAATTCATGGATGATGAAGTGTTGTGAATAATGTTCCATGTAAGTCTAGCTTGAAGAGATTCATTGAACTTATAAATTTTTTTTATGCCAATCCCACCTTTATCGATAGGTTTTTAGTAAGAGGTCCGGGGGATAGTCACCAGTTTCCCCTCCGAAGTGCTACCAGTCCAAACAAAATTTTTAATAGAAACATTAATGTGTTTTAAAATAATTTTGGGCCATTTATATATCATCATGAAATAAACAAGTTTAGAAACAATTGTGGATTTCACCAAACAAATTATCCCAGCTATCTAAAGGGATTTACCCTTCCAGGACGAAAGATTTCTAAGTGTATGGTCCGCAATGTGAGAGAAATAATCCGCTTTAGGTCTACCCCAAAATATAGGAACACCAAGGTAGGTAAATGGGAGTGAGCCTTCTTTGACGCCCAAGATATTAGAGATGGAAAGTTTTCACCCTAGAGGAAAGTATTTACTGAAAATGATAGAAGATTTATTCCAGTTGATGTGTTGACCAGAGACTTCCAGATAATGGAGAAGGATTTCTTTAAGCTTTAGAATGTTCCTTTTGTCTCCCTGGGTAAAGAGTGTAATGTCATCAGCATAAAGAAGATGTGAAGGAACTTGTAAATTTTTGGAGGTAGAGATAGGTTTTATGGTTCTTTTAGGAATATACTGGGAGATCAAACTACTCAGATAGTCTTCCGCAATAGAGAAAATAATTGCAGAGAGAGGGTCACCCTGTCTCACTCCTTTAGTGCAACTGAAATAACCTCTAGGAGAGTCGTTAATGAGGATGGATATGTAATCAGAGTTGAATAAAGATTCTATTTTATTGATGAAAATTTCATTGAATACGAATTGTGAAAGAAATTTATACATAAAGCTCCAATCAATGGTATCAAAGGTCTTCACAATATCAAGTTTGATGGCAACACTTCCACCTATACTCTTTTTGTTTAATATATTAGTGGATTCAGAGGCCAGAAAGATGCAGTCTTGGATAGCTCTGACTTTTATGAAACCAAATTGGTTCCAAGAAACTATTTTGCTACAAATGGAAGTCATTCTATTGGAAATTAATTTCATGATGATTTTGTATAAAGAATTGAAAAGGGAAATGGGTCTGAAGTTATGAATCACATAAACATTCTCCATTTTGGGGATGAGAACAAGGAATTGGGAGTTGAGACCTTGTTGTAGAATACCTTTGGAGAAGAAGTATTTAACCAGACGATAGATGTATTCTTGAAGAATATCCCAATGTTTCTAATAGAAGCCATTATTAAAACCATCCGGGCCAGGGGAACTGTCAGGATTAAGACTCAAGATAGTGTCTCTGATTTCATAATCAAAAGGGATGCTATTCAGAAGAGAGTTATCTTCCTCAGAAAAAAGAGCAGGAATGATTTTAGGTTTAAGGTCCTTATCAATATTATCACCATTGAAAATATTTTCAAAATAAGATACTAAGTGATTGGAAATTACTTCATCAGTGTCGAGAATTTGGTCCCCATTTAAAGTGATGGAATTTAAGTTGATGAATCAAAAATTGAAATAATTTCCACTATATCATATCCAAAATGTATTCATTTGGTGTATTATTTATTTAGTTTTTTTACCAACAATTAATTAAATAATTTTGTAATATTTCACTTATATTATCATAATTTTTATAAAAATATAATGATTTTATATTTACTAATATTTGTGAAGATGTATTTAATTAATTAAAAAGTAGTCTCACATCACCTCCCATTATCCAACCACCATGGTGGGATCTACACTTTGAGATCATGTGTGATGCATATAACTTTGTAGTTGGGGTAGTTTTATTATAAAGGGTTGAGAGGGATCCTCATGTCATTTTTATGCCTCACGTACCCTTGACCTTGCCCAGTAAAACTACACGATCACTAAAAAGAACACATTTCTATTATTTTCCTTATAAAAATTCCATTAATATATACTTGAGTAAAACATAATTGTGTTTTATGATAATGATGCCCTTTAGTTTCTCCTTAATAATACAAAGTATAATCCCCACCTCATATGAAGGATGATCCTCCTCCAGAATTTTGACCTAGAGATTCTAGATAAGAGAGAATTAGAAATTGTGGAAACTAACCACATTAGTAGGATTACCCCACCATTTGAATTCCATATTGACTCATCTATCCCTATTGGAGTGTTATTCTCTTATGTTCACCTTTATGATGTTGTAGACCTAACGCCTTGGTATGGTCATATTGTGAATTTTTTAGTGGCATTTATATTCCCCACTAATTTTATTACCTCCCAATACTAAAGTCTTAAACATGAGTTACATTGGTATATTTTGGATGAACCATGCTTGTTGGAAATTTTTAGAGACCAGGTTGTTCGTCGATGTGTCCTTTTCCATGAGTTTACATATTTTTTGATATTATACAACACTGTAAAATGTGAGGTCCACTTTGGTGGTTAATGTACATCTAAAAAAATCCATGACTCTGTAATTTATTGACCCACATTGTAAAAATATTCTTGTATGTTTTCTAAGTCTTTTACACATTGTAAATTAATAAGTAATATCTCTAAAAGGAATGAAATTCCCAAACTACTCATATTATTTTGTGAGATAGTTGATGCATGGGTAATTGAATTCATGGGGACATTTTCTAATTAAATTTTCTTCATGTATATCCTATTGGTTGTGGATCATATCACAAAACATGTGGTATAGAGATTATTGATTCTAATACATAAATATCACATATTGTTTTATGAATATTCAATATATTTCAAAAATACACTCCCATAGACCATAATGGTTTAGTGGATTTAGAGACTAGGTACACAATATTCCTATTTAGTGAAATATCTTCAACATATCCCATGAATATCTTACCCTTTTCTACTCTTCATAAACATACCCTACTTAAAATGTTTATTCATAACCTAGGGAAAGGAAATATAAGAAAGGGTGATCCCAGATACTCAGTAAGGGTAAACATGAGAGATATCATTCTATGATCATATGAAATCATAATATAATCATAAGGTTATTATATCATTAATATAACTTAAAAAGTTCATAGCCAACCAGTTATAGATCATAAACATGTGTTGTGGTATAAATAATTATCATTTCAAAATACATGATTCATAAGAGTTTGAAATCATCATAATTCATGAACCATAAGATCATGTCATAAAAGTGTGGCATAAACATAGGTATATAAACCATTTCATTTTTCAAGGTTAACTACCAAGACCATCAAATATATTATATTAGTAACCATCACCTATTTCCCATTATGGATGAAGGCCATCGACATGTTCCTCATTGTTGATCAAGCTCAACGACTAGTTTCCCATTATAGATCAAGCTCTTTGACTTGTTTCCCATTGTTATATCATGATATATATTGATTTACACAATAAATTTGAGGGAGATATATTTATCACTATTCAAATAATTAAAATTATATATATGTGTGCCAAATGATCATTAAAAATTAATCTTACCAGAACCCATGAAAAGAAATGGGTTTTATAATCATTTCATCATAGAATAATCTATGGAAAAGAAATAGGTTTTATAAACACTTCATCATTCCATCATAACATAACCTGTGAAAAAATAATGGGTTTCATAAACATATTTTCATTATAAGAATAAACCATTAAAATAAAGAATAATAATGAAATACTTGGTTAAAATCTCTAGTAAATCATGATTAACATCAAATGATGTAATATTAGTTGGAAAATGATTTTGAAAGATCACTTAAAACATTTCTTGAGAAAGAAAATCTTTCTTTGAAAATCACCTTTTTAAAGTTAGAAATTCATAAAATATTCTTGGAATCCTTATATTTTAAAATAAACCTGAAACTTATAGAGTAATATTTAAATATCATTTAAAATATTTCTTGAGAAAAATATACTTTCCAATTTTAGAAACATTTATTTTAAAATAAAACATTTTCAAAATAATTTTTTTAAAACTAACCTTAAAACTTATAAAGGAAGATTTAAATATCATTTAAACCATTTATTGAGGAAAATATCATTTTCACATTGAAACAAATTTCTTTAAAACATAAAAAATTTCAAAATCATTTTCTTTAAAAATAAATTTGAAACTTATAAAGGTAGATTTAAATCATTGATTGTTCATGATAGTAGGAAATATCATTCAAGCCGTACATGTTAAAACAAAGATTCTTTTCACATTTTTAGTAAAATCCAAACAAGCATTGTTTGGAAATTGAAATTAATATTCCTTTTAAAACATTTTTTAAAATGTTATACATGGGTATACATTTTGGTCTCACCCAAATTTACCTAATATTTTAGGTTTAAGCAGTCACTTGTAGTTTAGCTTGGATTGTCGAATCCTTAGAGACCAAAGAAGAAACCTACAAACACGCACATTCTATCGGAAGTTATTTTATATGAAGTGGCCATATTTGGGTTGATTTAGATAGGTTGAATTTAACACTACGAAAATTAAGTGAATTCATTTGAAAATAATGAGTTGATCCTAGGTTATCAGTTGGGGTGGATTAAATGCATTCCTTTTTCAACTATTTCAATTTCTTATATTTGAGATGGGTTTATTTAAGAAGATCAAAAAACATTATCACTTACTGGATTAATACCTACACACTTTAATACTAATCACCTATAAACTTGATGATCAATGTTTTTATCACTTCAAGGTAAAGCTTCATATTAACACTTGAAGTGTGTGGACTTAAATTCAACCCAGACAAAGGAGTTTAAATATATTCAAACAAAATTATCAATTAAAAGAAGTGATTAGAAATTAATGGAGTGATAAATAACATCCAATAAATCCCCTTTATACTCCCTTGTATCAAACCATAAGTGGTTTATCTCTCCATTGATTCTATGATTTCAATGGAAATAGAAAGTAGACTAATGGGGGAGGAATTGGAGAAGTAAGAAAAAGACAATAAAATAACGATCACTCCACCGTTGTGTGATAATTTCACAAGGTTTGGTGTGAATAAATTCAAACCTTGAACCAAAGGAATAAAAGTTATATTAATAAGAAAAATAATATTAGAAGAAGAAATTTTATTAAGAAACTAAGTTGAATTGAACAACTTACATGAGAAAGAAAAACTCAAGGCAACAAAATCACATCATAACATTATAATTGAACAAAGCACCAAAAGATCCATCAATAATCCAAAAAAACATCCTTAAATAGGAATTTTGGGATCCTTGGGTCAATCCCCCATCTGTAAAAGTCTCCTAAATTAATGGTGGTAGGCCTAGGGTGGTGGAAAGTAAGGGAGAGGAGACTTTTTGACCCTTGACCCGATGTTGCAACCAGCTTTAATCTACTGAACATAGGAGCCTATATGTACTTCTAGATGGCAGAATTGGAGTGGTACATATAAAACAAAAATTGATATCCAGTTTTCCTCTAATTGTATGTAAAGTTTCAGACAAAAATAGTTTAGGTTATATGAGATATGTGTAAAATGGTGGTCTGTTTTTATGATCCATATAATTTGGCCTAGAAATTTATCTCCAATTGGGGTTGCCTGGAACTCCATTAAAACATACGAATTAGATTTGGAAACTATTTAATGAGATGTTACCCATTATGTAATATATCTTCAGTTAACTTTTTAGATTCATTAGGCTTGGATTCTGGAAGATAATTTCTCTTTATTGGGTTGCTGTCCAATTTACTTTGCCTAGAATGTGTTGCCAGGAAATCCCATTTTGGTGGTCTTCCAATTTGAATCTTTAGATACTTAAAAAGTATGAATTGTTCTTTATAGCATAAGATACCTTAAAATAAAACATGAAAATAAAATCAAATCCATTTTTTATTTTATGAGGTGTTCAAAATTGAACCGTGTAATAGTGAATTTTAAGGGGGAATTACAATCATAATGTGAAATGATGTTAAAAGTGTAAAATGAAATAAATGGTGTTTATGAATAATAAATCACATGAATATTATATATATTAACAATGAATATTATCCTCTTTCAGTGGCTAATCACACCCCCAACTTGAGTTTTGTTAGTCCCGAGCAAAATGTATCTCAACAATATGAAATTCGAATTCCTTTTTCCAAAAACTTTTTAATACACAATGATCACCAATAATAATTATACCAAGAAACCATGAAACCCATCAAAATATTTTAATAAAATCTAGTTTCATAAGAATATCCCAATCCAAATCCCATTCCTTTGTTTAAATTCATCGCCATATTTCATCCAATATCAATTAAGCATGATGATGTGTTGTGTATCTCAATAGACATGGGGGTTCATATTTTTTCAAGGGGGAAATGATGGAAGTTCTAGGTGGAATAAAATTAAAATTTTAAGATTATTATTCATTTTTTTGTATTTTTTTTTCAATTTTTCCATGGTAATTGAAATTTCACTCAATAGAGTCAACCCATGTAGTGAGACTTTGCCGATAACTCTTAGGCTCAAAGACATTAGG
Source organism: Viscum album (assembly GCA_963277665.1). Taxonomy (NCBI): domain Eukaryota; kingdom Viridiplantae; phylum Streptophyta; class Magnoliopsida; order Santalales; family Viscaceae; genus Viscum; species Viscum album. Next base: position 863,595,743 of record OY728140.1, read on the forward strand.
GCACCAAGTGAAGCCCACATACTCAGGTATCATCTCGAGTTAAATTAGTCAAAAAAAAAGTAAAATTACCACAAATGGAGATAAAATTACTCAATATGGGCTAGAAAACTATAGAGTCACAATCCGCAAGTGTTGAAAGCCACACATTAGGTAATTTCATTTCTCTACGTGAAATTTATTGTTTTCTTTTTTAATTTTTTTTTGTTTTTTTTTGAATACTCATATTAAAACTAAATTAATCACCATACCTATGATATTTATTTTGGGGACCCCCTGAACTCAAACTAATACCCCATAATCCATAGGTCTTGTATTGTGTTTTTTTTTATTTTGATGAAAATATAAATGATGAACTATCACATTAGACAACCACACTTTCCAAAATCTATGCTCATGAAATTATACATGGATTAAAATCAGAATCAGGGCATGATAAATTATTTGATATTAAATTTCCAAGTTTTAAATGTGCATTATTATGTTCAAGGTTAGAGGAAAGTTTCCTTCCATTAAGGAACACTTTTTTTTTCAAATCATTTTTTTGCACAAAAAAAAACAATTTTTTTAATTTCATCTCCCCCAACATAAAATAACACTATAACTAGTGTTTAAATAAAATAAAATTTATAAGGGGGTAGAGGTATAATAGAGGAGTTCTAAAATGAATTTGAATAAATAAACGTGGAACAAAGTCACCTGGTTTTTGAAGTTGATGTTCATGACACTTCTGATTATTCCTTTGATCTCTATGCTACTCATGGACTCCCAGTGGAAGATGGTAGAAAATTGTGGAAGTTATGGATATAGATGATTTCATTATAAAACTATTTGACCTCAAAATCCTCTTATTCTCACTCAGAAACTAAATTTTAAACTATGGAGACCCTGAGAGGTTTCCTTAATTAAAAACAGACAAAGACAAGAAAACATACCTATTTATTTTGTAATACCAATGACTAATACTAGTATCACATAATATATATATATATATATATGTCAAATAAAAGTATATATAAAAAAATTATAGGAGAAGGAAGCACTATAAGCCGTAGGTTAGTGGAAAGAGCACACCCCTGTCTCCCTTCGGTCCCGGGTTCGAGTCCATGCGGCTTCACCGGTTGTGAAGAGGTTTACCCCACGACCTACAATATGTCCTTTTAATTTTTTTTAATTATTATGATATATATATATATATATATATATATATATTGTGTTTTTATTTTTACCTACAAACACATAAAAATAAAAATAAACTGATGATACATTATCTTCTTTTTAAATTTCTGGGTAAAGTATTACTCAAGGATCACACCACGTGACACAGATGAATATAGTGCTCCCCTTTCATACCCATCCATACTCATAATAGAAAAATTGGTCAAAAGTCTACGGTACTGTCATATTTTGAGTTAAATATTTTTTTAAATATAAAATTTATTTATTAATACTATTTGAAAAATAAAGATAGTTCAAAAAGATTGGAAATATGAAAACCATGGGTTTCCTCTCATGCAATGATTTTGTTTAACGTCACTAGCTTGACATAGACCCCTACTTGTTTAAGTATTTTCCTCATCTAAGGTTGGTTCACACAAGTCATCATCTACTTCATGTTTTTGGAATGGTTCAATTAATGGTTTGACTCTATGACCATTAACTTTAAAGGTTTGACCATTGATGGAATCTTGAATTTCTACAGCCCCATAGGGGTACACCTTATGAACTATGTATGGACCCAACCATCTGGACCTCAAATTTCCTGGGTGTAAATTAAGTTTAGAGATATAAAAAGGAATAGGTTTACCCAATACAATGTGTTTGGTTTTAAGATTCTGAGATTGGTAGGATTGAACTCTAGCTTCAATTATCCTTTAATTTTTATAAGCGTCCATCCTAAGTTCCTCAAGTTCATTGAGATCTAACTTCCTTTGTGTTCCGACCAATGAGAGGCCATAATTCATTTTTTTAATTTCCCAAAAAGACTTATGTTCATTTTCAACTGGTAAATGACATGCTTTTCCATAAACCAACCTATATAGAGAACTTCCTAAAATGGTTTTATATGTAGTTCTATATTACCAAATAGCATCTAAGAGTTTTCTCGACCAATATTTCCTAGATGGATTAACCGTTTTCTCAAAAATTTGTTTGATTTCTCGATTAGCTAACTCATCTTGAACATTGGTCTGTAGGTGTAAGAAGTTAACAATTTTTGAGAAATTCTATACTTTTCCATGAGTTTTTATAATGGAAGATTGGAAAAATGAGTTCCACAATCACTAATGATAGCCCTAGGAATTCTAAATCTAAAGAGGATGTTTTCCTTGAGAAATCTAATCACAGTTTGATGATCATTGGATTTTGTAGGAATGGCCTCAACCCATTTGGATACATAATTGATAGCTAAAAGGATGTACAAATATCCCCTAGAGTTTTGGAAGGGACCCATGAAATCGATTCCCCAGCAATAAAATATTCCAATCACTAAGATGGGTGTGAGTGGCATTTGATTCATTTTTGTTATGAACCCAACTTGTTGACACCTAGGACAACTTTGAAAAAATGTGTAGGAGTACCTTGAGAGGGTGCTCTAGAAAATACCACACTAAAGAACCTTTGAATAAGTTTTCTTAGAGAAAAAGTGACCTCCACATGCCTCACTATGACAGAATTTAAGGATGGACTCTTGTTCAAATTCTGGGACACACCTCTTAATTATTTGGTCAGGGAAGAAATTATAGAGGTATGAATCATAAAAAATATAGTTCCTAACACCATAAAGGAATTTATTTCTAGCTTGAGTCCCTAAGAATTTTCTAATGACTACTGTAACTAAGAAGTTGGCTATGTCGGCATACCAAGGAAAGTCACTCATAGAGTATAGGTGTTCATTAGGGAATGAATCAGACACATAAAGGTGAGATAATTTTTCATTAAATTATATCCTAGAGAGCTGATAAGATACAACTTTTTAAACACCCTTTTTTCCTTGATTTTGAGGTCAAATTATTATAAGAGAAGGACCTACATATTCAGTCTATCCTTATCATATAGTTTTTGGAAGATGTATTTTAGTGCAGAATGGTCAGTGAACACAGTGATGGGAGATCCGAAGTGGTAGAACCTAAACTTTTCTAATGAAAAAATAATATAAAGTAAATCCTTCTCAGTGGTTTTGTAGTTTATTTGTGCATCATTTAAATATTTTCTTGTATAAGAAATGAAACATGGAGTTTTATCACACCATTTTCCTAAGACTACTCCTATATAAAAGTCAATAGCATCACACATGAGTTCAAAAGGAAGTTTCCAATTTAGATATTTCATGATAGGTGGAGAGAAAAGAGTTGACTTGAGTGTAGATAATGATTCCTCACAACTTTCTATCCATAAAAATGGAGCATCTTTCACCAATAGAGAACAAAGTGGTCGAGAAATAGAACTGAAATTCATAATGAACCATCTATAGAAATCAGGATGTCCTAAGAAATACCTCACTTCCTTGATAGATTTGGGTGATGGAAGGTGATTAATGATGTCAATCTTGGCTCTATCAACTTCAATCCCCCTACCTAAGACTAGATGGCCAAGGAATAGTCCCTCTATAACCATGAAATGAAATTTTTCCCAGTTTAGGACCATATTCTTTTCTTAACATCTTGACAAAACTCTCTCCACATTCCTCACACATCCCTTAAATGTATCCCCAAACACAGAGAATTATTCCATGAAGACCTCTAGAAAATACCCTACCATGTTTGATAAGATTCCCATCATGCATTGTTGGAAGGTTCTAGGGGCATTTCATAACCCAAAGGGCATGCGTTTGAAAGCAAAGGTGCCGAATTGACAGGTGAATGTAGTCTTACCTTGATCCTCTAGGGAGACCTCAATTTGATTGTACCCCAAGTACCCATCTAAGAAACAGTAGAAGGTGTGACCTGTGACTCTCTCAAGGACTTAGTCAATGAATGGTAAGGGGAAATGGTCCTTCTTGGTAAATGAGTTTCACTTACTATAGTTGATGCAGATTCTTCAGCCACTACTCACCCTAGTTAGAAGAATCTCTCCATACTTATTGGTTATCACTGTGATTATGGACTTCTTTGGAACCACTTGGATTGGGCTGACCCACTAACTCTAATCTATTAAATATATGATACTATCTTTTAACAATTTTAGAAGTTCTTTTCTCACTACTTCCAAGATATTAGGATTGAGTCTCCAATGTGGTTGCCGACATGGCTTTGAATCATATTCCATAACAATCCTATGAGTCCCGATAAGTGGGATAATCCTAGGAATATCAGATAGGGTCCATCAAATGGATTTCTTGTGTTTCCTAAGGACATCTAGAAGCATTCTATCATGATAAACTTGAAGAGAATAAGAAATGACAATAGGATGTGTTCCATTTTCTCCTAGGAAGGAATAATTAAGTATATAACAAGTTCTTTCAATTCAAGATCATATTGGTTCAAAATTTCAGAAGAAGATTAGGACATTGGCTCAAGATCAATTTCTTTTTTTTTCGAGTTTTATATAGGATTGATTCCTCACATGTAGAAGTTTCTGCTAGTAGATTGGTTTGATCCGTGTTAGGGAAAGGAGTTGGAGTGGTCTCCGTGAATGTGGTTTTCTGAAAGATTTTACTGATTTTTGGTCTTAAGATTTCATCATAGGAGCATTCTAAAAGTGATTCTAGCCAAGGAGATAAACTTTCTTCATGTGAACAAAGAAAATTAATCTCATCCTAACTTAAACATTCCTTAAATATTCCTTGATGTTCTATGGATTCATTATCAATACTTCCTATCAATTTTACTTCATGAATATCCTCAATATCCTTTATTTGTGAGCTTTCATTATAGATGTTCAAGTCTAGAATCATGTTTCCAAAGGTGATGGTCATGTTCCTATTTCAGAATCGGATAACAGAGTTGATTGTTACAAGGAAGGTATGAACAAGGATGATTGGAGTTTGTTCCTTGTTACCTATGTTTGGATTGTTTTCAAGTACAATCAAGTTATCATGGTAGATGAAGTTTTATACTTTTACCAGAACATCCTTTAAAATTCTCTTTGGAACCCTAATGCTATAGTCAGTAAGTTGAAGTGTGACAGATGTGGGTTGGAGCTTTTCCAGGCCTAACTGGTAGTACACAACATATGGAATGATATTGACATTATCAACTAAGTCACACAAGGATTTGAAAATTTTGTTCTCTCATAGTTCAAAATTGATGTAAGGGAATCTTGGGTCTTTCATATTTGGTGGAAGGGTTCCTTGGATTGTTGTGATAACATTTTATTCTAGAAGGACTTGGTTCTTATGTGAGAATTTATTTTTAAATGGGCAGAGGTCCTTAAGGTATTTTGATTATGTAGGAATGGTTTGGATTTCATTAAGGAGTTGAATGTTCAACTTGACTTGTGATAATATTTACCTTAATGTTTCACTCAATCTAGGCATGGTTTCCCCACACATGTGTTGAGGAAATGGTGCAGGTTGTGGGATTATTTTTTTGAAAAGTTGTTTCTTTCACATTGTTATAAATTTTTTCAGTTTGATCACATGGTTCATTTGAATTTTAATTAGATTTTGAATCTTCATATGGTTTCTGACTTATTTGTTCAGGTTTCTTAATTGATTTCCCACTACTTAAATCTGTCACATCCTTTAGTTGTTCATGAGTTATTTGAGTGCAACATGACTCTCCCCTTAAATTTGAGGATGGTACCACCTGAGTAGGCATGGGTTCCTTCCTGGTTTTTATGGTTTTTAGTTCATGTTCAAGGGATGATACTTATGAGTTCATTTTATCCATTTGTTTACATAACTGTTCAAGGATTGGTAGAGGGACAAATTGGGTAGGGGATTGTGCTGGTTGGTTTATCCCAGGAGGATACTTTGGTTGTTGGATGGGTTGTTGGTATTGGAATCGAGGTTGTTAGTATTGTACTGGTTGTGGTTGGAATTAGTTATGGTTTTGGAAATTTTGTGTAGGGTAGCTATTTGGTCCTTATGGTTGGCTAGGTTGTTGGTTATCCTTCTAGCAGAATCTTGGGTGGTCATTATACCTTGGGTTGAATGTGTTTTGGTATTAGGGATTTTGGAAGTTTAGGGAATTGACTTCATCAGGTGGTCCTCCTAGAAGAACATACTTGATGGATGGAATGATTGGGAAGTTGTCTATTTTGTGGTCATGTTTGTCACAAATTGTGAAAACAGGGTCTACAGTTTGGATTTCATGGACCTTTCTATGATCGATCTCCTCAACCTTCCTAGTAAGTGCAGCAAGTCTTAACCTAAGGATTTTCTCCTCCCTAAGTGAATTCTTTATAGTAGTTCTTTGTGGCTTTTCAAAATAAGGTGATGTTCCCCATTTTTGGTTTTTTTCAGAAAGGCTTTCTAGATACTTGTAAGCATCATTTGGGGATTTGTTTTTAAAGGTCCCATTACACATCATGTCAATGAATTGTTTGTTCCCCAGTCCCAAACCTTCATAGAAAATTCTCACTTGTTTAGGAATAGAAAAAACATGGTGTGGAACCATGTTTATGGTGTCTTTGAACCTCTCCCATGTTTCATAGAATGAATCTCCCTCTTTTTCAAAAAATTTTTGGATGCTCTTTTTAAGTGAAATTGTTTTGTGGTGGGGAAAGAATTTTTTGTATAATTATCTTTGTAATTGTTCTCAATAGTAGATGGATTATGGTATTAAATTTATTAGCCAATTTTTAGCTTGATCCTTTAAAAAAAAGGAAATAGCCTCATCTTATAGGATTTTAGTTGATGTGGGGACATATGGTTTCTACAATGTCATTGAACTCCTTAACATGAAGGTAGGGCATCTCAAAATCCCTTCCATGGAATGTGGGAAGGTGGTTTAGGACATGGGGTTTAATGAAGTAGTTATAATATTCTAGAGAATTTTGTATAATGCATGAGGGGTCATTGGTCCAGGAAGGTGTGAGGTATTCATTCATGGTTTGATTGACTACATTCTCCAAGTTTGGGGCAGCCTCATTTGGATTTCCATTTTGGTTCACAACCAGATTTATGAGGTTGTTTCTTTGAAGAAATTCAATTTAAATGGGATCAATATTTGACTCTAGAGTATTATTAATATTAGGATCTAATTTAAAGAGTTCTATTGGTGTACTTGACTCTCCAACCCTAATATTATTCACCCTAACTAGACGGTTTGATTGGTCACGGGTGTAGGCAGACATGCGCCAAAAGAAAAAAATGTGAAAGGGAAAAGATAAGATAATTTGGGTGAGAATAAAAGAAATGGGGAGAATAGAATGGGTGTTGAGATGAATTACTTATTTCCCCAGCAATGGCATCAAAAGTTGGTCTCACCCAAATTTACCCATGATTTTAGGTTTAAGTGGACACTTGTAGTTTAGCTTGGGTTGTTGAATCCTCATAGACCTAAAAATCAACCTATAGACACATACATTCGATGGAAAATTCTTGGCTATGAAGTGTCCATATTTGGGTTTATTTGGATATGTTGAAGTGAACACTACGAGTCTTAAGTGAATTCAATTTAAAATAATGGGTTGATCCTAGGTTATCATTTGGGGTGGATTAGATGCATTTCTTTGAAAACTATTTCAATTTCTTATTTTTGAGATGGGTTCATTTAAGAAGATCAAACCACATCATTACTTACTATATTAATACCTACACACTTTAATACTCATCACCTATACACTTGAAGGATAAAAGTTTTGAGTACTTCAAGGTAAAGGTTCGTATTAGCACTTGAAGTGTTTGACCTTAAATTCAACAAGTATGAATAAGTTTAAAGATCTTCAAACAAAATTCTCAATTAAAAAAAGTGATTATAAATTAATGGACTCATAAATAACATCCAATAAATACACTTTATACTCCCTTGGATCAACCCATAAGTGGGTTAACCCTCCATTTATTCTATGGTTTCAATGGAAGAAGAAAGTAGACTCATGAGGGAGGTATTGGAGAAGTAAAAAAAGACAATGAAATAACGATCACTCCACCGTTGTGTGATAATTTCACGAGGTTTGGTGTGAATAAATTCAAACCTTGAACCAAAAGTATAAAATTTATATTTATAATAACAAAATAAAAGTAGAATAAGAAATTTTATTAATAAACTATGACTGGGAATGGCTGCTCCGGAGCCTCCCCTCCTCGGCCTCTCTCGGTCGGAGTTGGGGGAGGGGTGTCTTCCTCCACCTCCCTCGTCCACTCGCCCCTCAGCCTTTAAGAATTTCATAGATCCTTCCACTCTCCCAATTTTCCCCTCCATCCATGTTAGCCCTAAAGTTCATTCATTTGTCGATGGAGTCCCTATGGCTCCGCTATATTATCTAGAGTTTACTAATGCCTCCGCGTTGATGGATCTTACCCTGGTAGCTTGCTTCAGTAAGAGACGGCCCGAAGTTGACGTCTTCGACAGATTTATCTCCAACCAGTGGAAGCTTCAAGATCGGGCGATTGTTGGGCTCCTGGACTCGAGGCACATCCTGATCCGCTTCTCATCTGAAGAAGATCTTATACATGCTTGGGAAATTGCTCCTCATGCTATCTCAGGTTTTTGTTTCTTTCTTTTTCGGTGGTCGTTCGATTTCCACTTGAAGAAAGACCCATCCACCTCGGCGATTTGGATCTCACTACCTGGCCTACCCCTACCGTTTCAAAATCCTGCGATTCTGCATTTGATTGGAAATATTTTGGGTATCTTCCTCTGCTCAGACCAATGAATGAATGCCATTAGCCACCCAATTTCCCCTAGAATTTGTGTTGAAGTCGATATGTCCAAGAATCAGTTGGACACCATCGGCATAGATATTGAAGGTGATCTTCGGTGGTTTTAAAAATTTGTCTATGAATCTTGGGTTCCCTTCTATTCGTCCTATTACCATATCAGCCAAGACCTCTCCAGTTGCAGGAATAGATCGAGGGGGGCCTCTCGAACGACCCGTTATTCTGCTCCTTTAGTCGAGGGCCTCTAATTACAGGCCACATGGGATGGTGCAAGGTCCAATTCAGATGCTTGTGAAGATAGAGGCTTCAGTATCGGTCCTGCAGAAGGTCTAGCTGGCAAGAGTAATGCTGGCTCTACCTTAGTCCCGACGAAGGATGTTCATCACGAGGCTATAGGGGGAAATCCCTTGGTTTCAAAGGATTTCAACCTCTTAAGGAGGGACTTGGGTATTTCCACCTTTGCGGTGCAAATTCCTTTGGGACTAGTTGGAGCTGGGTTGGCTAATCTCGTTGTTGGTGAGTCTCTAGCTCCTAATGGCTCTAGGCTGGTTGTGGAAGCTCGACTGGACTCTGTGGAAGGTACAACGGCCCCCAAGGCTCCTTCTTATATGGAGGCACTGCTTGCTGGGATTGATAACAATGGTTGTGAGGGTCCCCAAGATGGGCCATCTCTAGGGATCAGGTCACGCCCAAGAAGTGTGGTGCCAACTATTAAGCTGTGTAACTGTTTTGAGAGCCTGGAGGATGAAGGGAAAGACTAGGAGGCCGACTGGAAAACACTCATCAGTGAGGAGCAGGGTTTTCCAAGGGAGGAGTATGGTGATGATTCTTCTAGCCAGGTGTCAGGATTCAGTGCTCAGGATTTTCTTGGCAGTGACTGCAGTCTGAAGAGGAGGAAGGGCCAGTGTGGAGGTAATAAATTCCGCAAGGATTTTTCTTATCTTCCTTCTCTAATGGAGACTCGTTCGTCTAGAAGGGTGAAGGTCCAAGTGAGGGAAGGTGTTCTCAACTCTAGTGGAAATGTTGGTCGAGCAGAGGCGGCAAACGATGGGGATGACCCCATCAGGAAGGTCCTACAGGATACAGACATGGATGCTGAGCAACCCATGGAGCTAGTACTACACTTCGGAGAGGAATTGGAGGAGGAAGACCATGGGGTAAATGCCACTTCCAAAGAGGGCATCAAAATGATGGAAATGACCATTCAGTTGGAAACCAATAGAGATCAGTGGGAGTGGATTGGAAAACAGAATCATACCATAGTAAGAGGTTGTAAGGTGGGGAAAATCAACCAAGAGGAATACTTTCAAGCATGGGATCGCCTGGTGTGTGTATTTGAATATCTTATAAAGGATGATCCATCATCACCAGTAACTTCTTTTTCTTGGAAACTCTTAAAGGATAATAGTGTCAATAGGTTCAAGTTGTATTTTAACAATTTTGTTTTCTCTTGCGGTTTATCACTTTATCCGTAAAAGTGTTTTGGGATTATAATAAAAAAATGAAGTTATAATGATTAATAAACTAAGGTTAATTGAACAACTTGCATGAGAAAGAAAAACTCAAGGCAACAAAATCATAGCATAACATTACAATTGAACGAAGCACCAAAAGATCCCTCAATCCTAAAAAAAACTACCTTAAATTGGAATCTTTGGAGCCTTGGGTAGATCTACCATCTTTCCAAGTCCCCTCAATTAATGGTGGTAGGACTAGGGTGGTGGAAAGTAAGGGAGAGGAGAATTTTCCACCCTTGACCCAAAGTTGCAGCCATCTTTCATCCACTGAACAAAGGAACCTATATGGACTTCTATATGACTGAATTGGAGTGGGTTGTAGTAGAAAAAATTGATCTCCAGATGTAACCTAATCCTATGTAAAGTTTAATCCCTAAAGAGTTTATGGTTTATGAGATATGTGTAAAATGGTGGGCTATTTTTCTAGATCACAGAATCTGGCACATAAATTTATCTCCAAATTGGGCCACCTGGAACTCCATTCAAACATCCGAATTAGCTTTTTCAACTATTTAATGAAATGTTCCCCATGATTTAATATATCTTCAGATAAATTTTGAGAATAATTTGGTTTGGATCCTAGCTGATACAATCTCTTTATTGGTATGATATCCAGTTTACTTTTCCCAAAATGTGTTGCCATGAAAGCCCATTTTGGTGGTCTTCCAATGTGAATCTTCAGATACTTAAAAAGTATGAACTATTCCTTGTATCATGAGAGACCTGAAAATAAAATATTAAAATAAAATAAAGTCAATTTTTCATTTTAGGAGGTGTTCAAAATTGTACCATGTAATAGTTCATTTTAATGGGGAATTACAATCATAATGTGATATGATGTTTAAAGTGTAAAATGCACTAAAATGATGTTTATGAATAAAAAAGCACAGAAATATTATATATATTAAAAATGAATATTAGCCTAATCTAGTGGATAATAACATGTCTTTAAAAACTCATAAGAGAGTATTAATAAATTTCTTTAAAACATTTTTTTTGAAAACATGGATTTGGAAGAAAAAGGGGTTTTTGACCGAAGAGAGATATAAATTCGATTTTTATTAAACAATTATTATAAAATCTTGAGTACATAAAGAGAGGAAAATGAAGGGAAAAAATGTATTCTAATTAAATAAATTATGATAATAATATTCATGAGTTTCTTGAAATATGTATCATAATATTTTATCATTATAATCATAAACATAAACAATCCTGATAAATTATGAGATTGTATCATAAAACTCTTACCACTTTGGTAAGATTGAATCGTATAACCCATGAAAGAATAAAACTAAATAAAAATTAAAATATCATTAGAATAAATAAATTCATGATATTATATGTTAAAGGAGAATTATATATATCTCATAAAATGTGATAGGTTCATAACACAACATATGTCCCAAAGAAGACAAATTCAAACAAAAATTCCTTACCTTAAGTCTTGACTTCCTTCATACACATTTGAAACTCTAGTATAATAAATATCAGTTTATTATATATATATATATTAAATAATAATACTCATATGTATCATACCATATATGATTTACTTATGTCCTTTTATCACCTATTTATTAACAATTCATTATTAAAATCACATTTTAGTTAATAACTGCTTCATTTTTCATGTATGTTTTGATTTGATATTTTCAGTCCTATTACATTGATCATGGTTACATAATCTACAAAATTTTAACCATGATATAACTATAATATATATTCATTATATAAGTATTTATGTTAATCCATAAAATTTTGATATAGAAAATGAAAAACACTATTCATGGAAATGATAGACCATATGTATGCATGAACGTTGGTTCCATTTTTTTGAAGGATGAAATGAAAGAAAGGTAAATAATATATTATCCTTAAATAATAATTTTTATTTAATACATATCAAAAATTTTCATTAAACATATAATTATTAATTTCCATGTAAAGAGTAAGTGAATAATGAATCACATCACTTCACGAAGTGGTAGTCCATCGTATACAGGAACGATTTTATTATATTCTCACCAAATGGAAAGTAAGAAGGTATAAGTGATATTATAATTCCAAAAAATATAATTATATCATAGATATAATATAATTATGTTAATTCCATAATTATTTAAAGTCGAGATAGGTGGTGATGAGAAATAAATAACATCGGTTCGTGAGGCGATAGTCCACAATACTCACGATCGACAGTTTTATTTCTCATTTGATGGAAGAAGAGATAAATGTAGGTAATTAAATTAAAATAATGAAATCTAAGTATATGTTATATAATTGTGTTATTATAATGTAATTAATATAACATTAATTAAGGTGGTAAAGAATATGTAAAAAATAAAGAGTTTAGTGAAGCCAATTACCTTCACTTAGAACACCTTTGGATATCTTATTTAAGACCATTGGGTTGATATTTTGGGATTATCAGTAGCCCTAGAAAATGTTTAAGTATGTTGGGGACTTATTTTTGAATGTTTTATCGATCCAAATGGGTTATTAGGGGGTGAATAAGTGAGGGGAAGAGGTGGCCTTTTATAACACTACCAAAAAACTGGGCAAGGCATGCGCCTACCTTTATCAGCGCTAACGGAAAAGCACTGATAAAGGGGTGGGACTTTATCAGCGCTAAAAAAAGCGCTGATAAAGGTGTACCCTTTATGAGCGCCGATAAAGGGCACATTTATCAGCGCTTTAAACATCCCTTTATTAGTGCTTTTATTAGCGCTGATAAATGTAACATTTATCAGCGCTTTTCTTAGCACTGATAATATTTATTGTATACATTAAATAAAAAACACATGTTATAACTATATATATATATATATATTAAATAATTATACGATTAATACTAAATATATTTATTATATTTATTAATTCATTATATATTTATTAGATTTATTAATTTATTATATATTTATTAGATTTATTAATTCATTATATATTTATTAGATTTATTAATTCATTATATATTTATTAGATTTATTAATTCATTATATTTAATATATATATTTAATATATTTCTTTATATTTAATGTATTTTTTTATTTTTAAATATATAATGCGTTCTAATATATATGTATAACTGAAATTATTGAATATATATGTGTTTTCCAATGAATTGGGATCGATCAATATCATACATGCACACGTCTATATATATGTGTTTTCCAATGAATTGGGGTCAATGAATATATCATACATGCGTATATATATGTGCATATTGAATAATGTTCATTTATATATTACAATTCATTATGTCACCTATATAATATATATATATATATTAAATGTACACTTAAAATTAAATTATATTTAAAAAATAAATATATATTTTATTATATTTTCAATGATATATATATAAATATACCTTTCAAATAATTTTATAAGTATAAGTAGAGATATAAATATTTAGAGTTAAATAAATATATAATAATATAATGAAATTCTTAAATTTATACATTTTTCACTGCTTTTATTAGCGCTGATAAAGTACGTATTTATATATATAATTAAATAATTATATATATATATAAAATTAAATAATTATAACATTAATAATAAATATATTTATTAGATTTATTAATTCATTATATATTTATTAGATTTATTAATTCATTATATATTAATTTATTAGATTTATTAATTCATTATATTTATTAGATTTATCAATTCATTATATTTAATATATATTTATTATATTTCTTTATATTTAATGTATTTGTTTTATTTATAAATATATAATGCGTTCTAATATATATGTACTATAATTGAAATTATTGAATATATATATGTGTTTTCCAATGAATTGGGGTCAATGAATATCATACATGCGTGTATATATATGTGTTTTCCTATGAATATATCATACATGCGTATACATATGTGCATATTGAATAATGTTAATTTATAGATTAGAATTCATTATGTTACCCATATAATATATATTTTATAAAAAATATACACTTATAATTAAAATTAAATTATATTTAAAAAATAAATATAGATTTTATTATATTTTCAATGATATATATATAAATATACCTTTAAAATAATTTTATAAGTATAAATAGAGATATATATATATGTTTAGAGTTAAATAAATATTTAATAATATAAAGAAACTCTTAAATTGATACATTTATCAGCACTTTTATTAGCGCTGATAAAATACATATTTATCAGTGCTAAAATGAAAAGCGCTGATAAAGTCACTCTTTATCAGTGCTACAAAAGCACTGATAAAGTCCGGCCTTTATCAGTGCTAAAAAAGCGCTGATAAAGGTGGTATTTATCAGCACTTTTCATTTTAGCGCTGATAAATACACCCTTTATCAGCGCTTTTTACTAGCACTGATAAAGGTTCACACGGGATTTATAAAATCCACCGGGCCCTCTTCCTCCTCCCCACACCCTGTCAAGATTTCGCGGAAGCCCTCCTCTGCGCCGCTGCCTCCTCTCTGACACTGCCGCCACTGCCGCCGTCTCCTTCTCCTCCTCCTCCGGCCACCGCCTCCTCCTCCTCCGACCGCCTCCTCCTCCTCCTCCTCTGCGCCTTCTCCTCCTCCTCCTCCACCATAGCATCATCCTCCTCCTCCTCCACCAGTGCCTCCTCCTCCTCCGCCTACTCCGCTACCTCTTCTCCACCGCGACCTCCTCCTCCTCCTCTACTGCCTCCGAGCTGCTTCCGCTTCCTTTGAGCTGCTTCCGCTACCTCCGCTGCCTCCGCCATGCCTCCGTGTTGTATCCGCGCTGCCTTCGTGCTGCCTCCGGTGCCTCTGCTGTTTAGGCCTCCTTCTCCTCCGCCACCGGGTCCTCCTCCTTAAGGTGAGTAAAATTGAATTTTCATGAATTAATTATGTTTTCATTTATTGTCAATATTGAGATTAATTGTGATTTGGTGTGATTATTGTGTGTAATGGTTGTGTATGTGACACAAGTATATGTGGTTGGTTACTTGTTTGATCTTGATTAGCTCTCCCCACTTACAGTTGGTTTACTTGTGAATTGATCTTTTTGAGTGGGTTTTGGTTCCTTTTATGTTTTTGTTCATTTTGTGAACCCATGTGGTTAATTATAATTCCCCTTGTGTTTATTTAATTAGAATTTTTTGTATTATTTTGGCCTCCATAAGTGAACTATTGGATGTAGGCATATTCATATGTGCATAGGGTGAAAATATGGATTGATACACAAATGATAATGGCTTTATAAAATGATGCTCACTTTAAACCCTAGATTTCAAAACAATTTCCCTCCTTTCCTCCTTATTTTCCTTATCCCTCCTCCTTTCAAATGGTTCTTATAAAACTCGAATGTTTCAAAAATGGATCCTTGGTTCCCAAATTTCAAATTTAGTTTCAAACGTGTTCCCTAAATATAGGTATGTTTGGCTTCTTGAGGTGTGGTTTGGTTTCTAAATGGAATAAAGGCCCATTTGGAATCTTCAGAGCTTACATGGTGTTTTCCCCTTGGTTTTGAAAATGTAATTTGATTTGTAAATTTTAAAGATCTATTGGTATTTTGTGGTGTTTTGGAAATTGGTTTTGAAACTCATGTAATGTATAGGCCCGATTGGCACTTGTGTGTTATTGGTTTATACCGTGCATGTGATGCCTCTTCATTCTTTGGTATAAAACTATAATGGAGAATCAATGTTGGTTTTTTACTATGGAGGTACACCATATGTCGGCAGGTGAGTCTGAACCTAGTAAGTCTAGGGATTTCTTCTAGGTATGTTTAGGTAATTCTAATGATTACCTACCTATATGTTCTTCTTTATTTTTCTGCACTTTGGTTATATAGTTTTCCATTATTTTTCTACTTTTATTGTTTCAATTAATTTCATCATGGCTCTGTGATCACCTTGTTTGGATTCTTATATTGAATTTTGAATTCATTTTTTAAACTAGATATCTATTTTAAAAAGGGAAGTCGTGATTTGTTTTGAAAATGGATTTTCTAAAAAATATGTGTTGGTTATTTAAATGATAAAAACCTATTTTATAAATTTATTTCAAACTAGTGTTTTTGTATTATTTCAGGAAATGTAATGTATGGATTCTGTGGTGCTTACCTACTAAGTTGTTTTGTGCTCACACCCTACTTGTGACACTCAACATTAGTAGACCAAAGTTATTTTTAGGTTTGGGTTTCTTGTTTAGGATTCCTTTAAAGTAGGTTGGTCTTATAGTTAGTGGTAACCCATAGGTCACGAGGATATCTGGTCAGGTTCTGATTTATTCTATCTCTGTTTTTAGTTTCTTTTTTGTTCAGTTGACGCTGTATATGGATCATGTTTATGTATTCTTTATGTTCTATTCTTATGGATCCTCATGGTTTTGTTGTGTGCTCTATTTGGTTTATATATATCCCCATTTCTATATCTCACATCATATTATCACACCATGACTCTTATATATCCTTAAGAGGGTGTTCCTCATCATACGTGATATATAAAACTATATGATCCATCTTCTTTAGGCCTAAGACTCTAATCAAATAGCCTTAGAAAACCTAACTAGGCTATACAAAACTCATACCAAACCCGATCCTTTCATAAACACAACTAATCCATGGAAACATAATCTCTGGATGATCACAAAATCACAAACATTCAATAGAACCCTCACTCTATCTCTTGGTGGATCAAAAACACCCTATTTATTTACCTTGGTCGCTCTTGATTTCTATTCCTTTCACTGGAACACATATACTCATTCATGAATGCACAATCATGCATAAATTGGAACATGGTTTTGTATTATAGGGTCCACCTACCTCAAAAAATAGAGTAACCCCCTCACCAAGATCAACTCATCCTCAACCAAGACTATACATGCCTTATCTAATCTTGTACCAATGATTGAGACCCAATCTCAAGGCACAATTCCCAAATAATTAATTATAGAAAATTATAATTTATTATGCATCTTAATATCATTAGGAATACTCTTTTAAAAACTTACTGGGAAACACAACACCACCTAAACCACACAAAACATGGTGCGTTCATCATACAAGGATAACCTCTAGCCAATACAATCAAAATCTACATCATCTGAATTGATTTGAATATGATATAGTGAAATCATCACACAAATCCTAGTTAAAATCATCCCAAATCATAGGAAAATAAAGGATAATAGTAATGGAGGAAGTATGATGGGAAAACTCACTAAAACACTATAAAAAACTCCCAAGAACCACCCCTCATCAGGGGGGATCGAAGAGAGGAAGAGATTGGATGAATCCCAAGAACCACCCAAGATTTTCTATTATTGAGCACTCCCCTACCATTTTTGAAGTATCTAGTTTTTTATCTAAATTATACTCATATTCCTTCTCCTCTAACCTATATAATCATCCTATGGATTTCAAATAGGATGAATATAAATAAATAATGGATGAATGCCAGTCGGTTGACAAAAGAGTATAAAGAAGGCATGAAAGATTTTATCAAGTTTGCAAAAGATCATGCATGTGACTCTTCTCAAATCCTTTTTCCGTGTTTACACTGTTGTTATTAAAAACAGATTAGTCCAGAGGAGTTGTAATAACACTTGATCTGTCACGGAATAGATCAGAGTTATACATGTTGGAATAAACACGAGGAAACAACGAATATAGGTAGTGACTAGGATGAAACTGCGTTTTATGGATCATCTTATATGATTACAAACATGAACAATGAAGATGACTGTATGGAGGATGTGATTACAGATGTGAATGATGATGAAGATCGTATTGAGTAAATGACAAGGACCATTGAAGATGAACTTTGTGATTGCCCAAAATTGTTTGAGAAGTTAAAAAGTTTTGCAAAGACTCCATTGTATGCTGGTTGCACTAAATATACAGCATTGTCAGCCGTACTGAAGCTGTATAATTTGAAAGCAGACAACGGGTGGAGTGATGCCAGTTTTATGAAACTACTTTCTCTCATGAATGACATGCTCCCAGAAGAAAATGAGCTCCCGATCCGAACATACGATGCCAAACGAATGCTACGCTCGATGGGTATGATCTCTGAAAGAATACACTCCTTCCCTAATGATTGTATACTGTTTCACAAGGACCACAAATCACTTAAAGAATGCCCAATGTGTGGTGCTTCTCGATACAATAAATATGAATCCAGTCCTACTAAATTTGTATGGTACTTTCCAATCATTCCAAGGTTTAGACGCCTATATGGAAGTTAGGAGACTGCAGAACAATTAACATGGAATGCAGATACAAGAATTAAAGATGGGATACTACATCACCCGACAGACTCTCCTCAGTGGAGGAGAATCGATCATGAGTATCCTGAATTTGGAAACGAGTTGAGAAACCTTCGTCTTGCATTATCTACTGATGGAGTGAATCCTTTTGGTTTTCAAAGAAACAGTCACAGTACATGGCCGGTTATGTTGATAAATTATAACTTACCATCATGGTTATGCATGAAACGAAAATACATCATGTTATCTATGCTTATATCAGGACCAAAACAACTGGGTAATGATATTGATGTTTATTTAGCTTCATTGATCGAATATTTGAAATTATTGTGGGATTCACGTGTTACATTGTATGATGCTTACAGAAAGGAAGATTTCACTTTGAGAGTCATGTTGTACGGGATGATAAATGACTTCCCTGCTTATGGAAATTTGTCAGGATATATCATTAAAGGAACTCAAGGCTCTCTCATTTGTAAAGAAGGTACACAATCAATTTGGTTGAGACATTCATCGAAAATTGTGTTTCTAGGACATCACAGATTTCTACCGCGACGACATAAGTACCATTATTGGACAACATCATTCGATGGAAGTTCAGAAGAATGTACAACACCGTCTCCACTAACAGGCGATCAATTGTTTGAGAAATTTAAAAATGTGGACACTACTTTTGGTAAATCAGATTCGAAAAACCTTACGAAAATCAGTTGAAAAAAGAGATCAATTTTTTTTGAATTACAATACTGTAATTGTCTGTATGTAAGACATTTTCTTGATGTTATGCATGTAGAAAAAAATGTATTTGATAGTGTCATCGGCATGTTGCTAAATACATCTGAAAAAATAAAAGATGTAATTAAGGCTAGGTTGGACATGGTTGAGATGGGAATACGAGAAGAGTTGGCACCAGTAAAGGGTGAAAAATGAACATTTCTTCCTCTTGCTGCTTACACTCTTTCCAGGCAGAAGAGATATCAATTTTTCAACTTCTTTAATGATGTAAAGGTTCCAGATGGGTATTCGTCAAATATCAGTAACCTCGTGTCAATGAGCGACTTGAAGTTAAAAGGTCTAAAATCACATGACTGTCATGTTTTGATGAAAGGTCTTATTCCAATTGATTTAAATTGCATTTTTTCCAAGAATGTCCGCCATACATTAACAAAACTGTGTTTCTTCTTCTAAGCTATATGCATCAAAGTTATAGACCCGAAAAAATTGCCAGCTATGGAAAAAGAAATTGCCGTCATATTATGTGAATTAGAAATGTTCTTCCCGCATTCATTTTTTGATATGATGGTTCATTTGATAGTCCACTTGGTGAGAGAGATTTGACTATGTGGTCCTATACATTACAGATGGATGTACCCCATTGAACGGTATATGGATATTTTGAAAAGGTATGTCAAAAATTGAATTCGGCCAGAGGGTTTTATTGCAGAGCGATATATTATTGAGGAAGCCATTGAATTCTGTACCGAATACTTGTATGGTGTGGAAAGCATTGGCCTACCGAAATCTTGTCACACTGGGTGACTTGAGGGTGAAGGAATTTCTGGAAGACAGGTTGTCACAATCAATATTACAGATCGAGAGCAGGTCCACCTTTATGTTTTGCATAACAGTTTCGACGTTGACCCATATGTTGAAATCCACAAAGAAATTCTTAGGCATTTTAATCTATCTAGGGATGAAAAATGGATATCAGATACACATAATCGATAGTTTATAGGATGGTTTTGCGATCATATTTTGAAGAAGTCAGATGAAAATCCAGAGTCAATTTCAGAATGACTTCGACGGTTACCCGAAGGACCAAGTGTGTATGCATTATATTACAATGCTTATGTAGTTAATGGTTATACATTTTATACTAATGAACATGATGAAGACAGTACCATGCATAATAGTGGGGTTACACTTTTTTGCTGAAGTGATGCATGTTTCCGGTGCTAAGGACAGAAAACCAATTTATGCAAATATGTCATACTTTGACATCATCAAACAAATATGAGAGTTGGATTATATGGAATTTCAAGTTACGATATTTCAATGAAAGTGGGTTGATAACAGGAGTGCCGTTAAAATAGATGATTTGGGATTTGTGAAAGTTGATTTTAGTAAGGAAGGGGAGAAAGACGAACCATTTATAATGGCATCACAGGCAGTGCAAGTATTTTATGTTTCAGATCCCGCAAACTGAAACTGGTCAATCGTTATGTTATCGACCAAAATAGCTGAAGGGTCAGATGAAAATTCAACGGAAGATGACCCTTTCATTGGGACTTCACAATAATTTCGTAGTAGTCCCAATGTAGACGGTGTTTTTTATGTCAGAGGAGACTATAATGAAGGGATATGGATAGTTTATAGAGGGGTAAAATCCCTTCAGCCTTTAAAACAAATAGAGTTCAATAATCAGGTTATTTTTTTTATTGTAATATAGATTGTGTTACATTATGTTATTATCTGTTCGCTATTGCTTTTATGTGATCTAAATTAAATGTTAAACCGGTTCTATAGATAATGACTTCTTCACCTACTGATGCACCCAATCTCAAGACACAACAGGTCTCTCAACCTATTGCACCTGGTCCCACTACTGAGATACAACAGGTCTCTCAACCTGTTGCAGCTGGTCCCACTACTGAGGTACAACAGGTCTCTCAACCTGTTGCAGCTGGTCCCAATGCCGATGCTAGCACTTCAGAGAAACATAATGATGATGCAAAAACCAAGGAAATGGTAGGCGATGAAACCCCGATGACACAAAAAAAACAGGTGCACCGTAGTTTGACAGTTTTAGCCAAAATCCTTAAGGCAAACGCAAAAGGCATCAAATATGAGGTGGGATGGAATAAACGAGGCCAGCATGTAAACCCCAACAAAGCCATGTTTAGTACCTACATTGGAATATTCACTCGACAACGCGTGGCGATTGATGTAGAGTCGTGGCACCATGTTGTCAGCAGGTTGAAAACATTAATGTGGGAAGAGATTATGGTAACATTAAGATATCATCTATTTAATTTATTAAAATAAAATAAAATAAAATACTGAAATATTGACTAACTCTTCATCATCTCTTGCAGAGTGCATTTATAGTAGATGTTTCGCACAAAGAATATGTATTAAGACTGGAAGGAAGGATTCATAGAGGATTTCACACCATTTTAACGATACATCATCTGAAAGATGCTGAAGGGAAAATCAAGCCGCACCCACCTCCTCTTTATGCACACTTGATATCCCGAGGAACGTGGGATGAATTTTGCAACCGTCATGTGGAACAGACTTTTCAGGTACATTGTGTTTAGTTACACGTTGTGTAACGTTGCTTGTATTCATCACGTTGATTGAAAGGTTTTTATTTATGAAACAACAACTGAGTGATAAAAATAAAGAACGGGCAGGAAAACCAGCGTACCCCTACCGTAAAGCAAGGTTGGGGTACGCTTCAATTGAAAAACAATTGGTACGTATTGTAAAAGTACCGTAATAATTTTATGTGACATAAAACAACACTATAACCATGTTTCTCTTTTTATATGCAGATTGATGAAGCAAAATCCCAAGCCACTTCCATTCCACGCCATGTGCTATGGAAGGAGGCTCGTGTTAATAAAGAGGGGAAACTGGTAGATGAAAACACACAGAAAGTGTGGGAAACATGTGTAAGTATGACATAGTATAAAATTGTTTTTCTTTAAATCACTATTACATAACGATGATTACTTATTTTTCCATATTTTATATTTGACACTGTCACAGGAAGCAACAACTCCCGCACTGGATATAGACATAGTTTCAGCAGCCTAGAAACAATAAGAACAGTATGGCCGCGTTAGAGGTGTGGGTTTTGGGGTGTCACCCTGGGCATATTTTCAAAAAAAAAGAGGATGAACAAACTAAAGAATTGCAAGTAATGAGATATAGAGTAGCTAACCTTGATGAAAAATTCCAAAGTCAGGGAGAGATGCTAGAAAGTTTGATGTAGGAGAGGCAAAGAGAACAAACAACTCAAGAACAACCCGCGTGAGAAGATCCCGCCCCACCACCACCAGCTTTGAGGTGAGCCATTCCCCTCAAAGACCTGACTTAACCGAGGTAATCAATGTTCTAATATTAGTTTCTGTGAAATGTTAATCACATAGACACTGATATCTTTCATGTAATGATATTCTATAGGGTGAAAATAACTGTGATTTATATCTGTCAACTCCCACCCATTGCCTTGTAGCGAGGGCTATGATGTTCAATATTCAGAATGACACGCTACACTCCAGAACACTTCTAATCGGTCATGTCAAAGTGTCGATTAACGTAGTTCATGAGCCGAGCACTGAGCTACCCGTGCCAAATGACGATGATGACATTCATACGGTGGAAAAAGCTGTTGGAACATTCGTTGCATGGCCATTAAATCTTGTAAAAAAACATGTCGACCAGGAGGCATTCAATTCCAATTCATTTTTCAAGCAGAACCTTTAACATTAAATTAGAAAATGGATGAACTGATGAATGTTATTACAGAAGGACAAAATAGAGGAGCTAAAATGAAAGAGCGGCTCCAAAGGATCAACCAACCGATCAAAACGATCTACTGAGAGCACATTCACCCTGCCCGTTCTATATCCACATTTAATATCATTGCAAGCTCATGTGGATAAGAAAATGATAAGCGGAAAGAGTCACACAATTGTTTGTGGAAAAGATATGTACAGAGAGGAAACATTATATTTCATTAGTGCAGATGCTGTTCCTGAGATCATCACATACGATTGGCTAAACGCCTCAGTTATAAATGTATACATGAGGTATGTTTTCATGATTTGATTTTACAGAAGCTGATATACTTTGATAATTCTGGATAAATACATCTCATATTTTTCATAGGCGTATATATGAAAAAAAATTGAAGGGATTTTCCCATGAATACAAATTTTGACTCGTTAGTCCTCACACCATTTCTACACAACGAGAAGAAATAGATTCTGATTTTCAGGATGAATTAATGTCAAATCTACTCAGAACATTTCAAAGAAGAATTATGATTGAAAAACTCTTTTTAATACCAACGTTGTAGGGGTAAAACTCTACATTTTAATCATATCAATTATATTTTCATTTCTATCATTACTTATTCCTTTTTGTGTTTTTAGGGATCATTGGATGCTCATTGTAGTCAATTTGGATACTCCAAAGATTTATTTTCTGGATTCACTGCATAGATATCCAACAAACCGACCACACATTATGGCTATTGTAAATTTTTAATACACTAGATCCAATATTTTAGAACTAAATATCTATTTATATAATTTATATTATCTTTTAATGAGGATTTGGTTATGATAGGGCAGTGTATGAATATCATCTAAAGGCAGGAATGAATCCAGGGAATAAGGACGACAATGCCCACAAGATCTACAAATGGAGAAGTATCTGGGTATATATAATTATATTTCACTATCCAAATACATATTAAAACAAATTAATTATTTTTCTCGATGTTTTTGCAGTGTCCAAAACAAAAAAACGACAAGGACTGCGGTTATTATTTTTGTAAATTTATGAAAGAGATCATATTTCATGAACAAACTAGTATCCATAAAGAGGTATTTTTTAAAATAATTACTACTTAATTTAAAATAATTATTAATCCTTTGTGTATTTATATTTTTTCAGTACTACTATGACTGTCACAAAAACTGCTATTCAGAAGATGATATAAATGTGTTTAGAAACGAATGGGCAGCGTACCTGATGGAAGAATGTAAACAAATAGGACAATGAAGGTGACTTAATAATACTTATATTATCTTTATATGGTCATTGAAATCTCCCTTTACAAATATTGAGCATCTATGATCTCCCTTTCTTATGTTTCATATCCTTAGATTAGTGAATTCCTACTACTCAGTTTGAAATTGACATAACTTTAGAAAACAACACAAGTGACATACGAAATACTGAGAAAACACGTTCGGATTGTTTTGATACTTTAGGACAATGATCCATGAGTCATTTGTGACGTGTATGAATCAACCACACCTCAATCCGACGCACGATGTGACTGATATGGCTAAAAGTGTATGATATCAGTTTCAAATTGAGATAAACTTTAGAAAACAACACTACTGACATACGGAATACTGAGAAAACGCTTTCGTATTGTTTTGATACTTTATGATAACAATACACGAGTCATTTGTGACGTGTAAGAATGGAACACACCTCAATCCGACGCACGGTGTGATCGGTATGGCTAAAAGTGTATGATATCAGTTTGAAATTGACATAAACTTTAGAAAACAACACAAGTGACATACGGAAAACTGAGAAAACGCGTTCGGATTGTTTTGATACTTTAGAAAAATGATCCATTAGTCATTTTTGACGTGTATGAATCAACCGAACCTCAATTCGACACACGATGTGACCGGCATGTCTAATAGTGTCTGATATCAGTTTGAAATTGACATAAGTTTAGAAAAAAACACAACTGACCTATGGAAAACCAAGAAAAAACTTTTGGATTGTTTTGATACTTTAGGACAATGATCCATGAGTCATTTGTGACGTGTACGAATCGGCCACACCTCAATCCGACGCACGGTGTGACAGGTATGGCTAAAAGTGTCTGATATCAGTTTCAAATTGAGATAAACTTTAGAAAAAACACTACTGACAAACGGAATACTGAGAAAATGCTTTCAGATTGTTTTGATACTTTAGGACAATGATCCATGAGTCATTTTGTGACATGTACGAATCCACGTCACCTCAATCCGATGCATGGTGTGACCGGTATGGCTAAAAGTGTCTGATATCAGTTTCAAAATGACATAAACTTTAGAAAACAACACTACTGCATACGGAATACCGAGCAAACGGATTCGGATTGTTTTGATACTTTAGGAAAACGATCCATGAGTCATTTGTAACGTGTAAGAATTGACCACACCTCAATCCGATGCACAGTGTGACCGGTATGGCTAAACGTGTCTGATATCAGTTTCCAGTTGAGATAAACTTTAGAAAACAACACTACTAACAGATGGAATACCGATCAAACACGTTCGGATTGTTTTGATATTTTAGGAAAATGATCCATGAGTCATTTTTGACGTGTAAAAATTGACCGCACCTCAATCCAACACGGTGTGACCGGTATGGCTAAATGTGTCTGATATCAGTTTCCAATTGAGATAAACTTTAGAAAACAACAATACTGACGTACATAATACTCAGAAAATACATTCGTATTGTTTTGATACTTTAGTACAATGATCCATGAGTCATTTGTGATGTGTACGAATCAACCGCACATCAATCCAATGCACGGTGTGACCGGCATGGATAATAGTGTCTGATATCAGTTTGAAATTGACATAACTTTAGAAAATAACACAAGTGACATATGGAATACCGAGAAAACATGTTCGAATTGTTTTTATAATTTAGTACAATGATCCATTAGTGATTTGTGACATGTACGAATCGACCGCACCTCAATCCAACACACGGTGTGACCGGTATGGCTAAAAGTGTCTGATATCAGTTTCAAATTGAGATAAACTTTAGAGAACAACACTACTGACATACGTAATACTGAGAAAACGCATTCGTATTGTTTTTATACTTTAGGAAAATGATCCATGAGTCATTTGTGATGTGTATTAATTGACCACACCTCAATCTGACGCACAATGTGACCGGTATGGATAAACGTGTTTGATATCAGTTTCTAATTGAGATAAACTTTAGAAAACAACACTACTGACATACGGAATACTGAGAAAACTCATTATTATTGTTTTGATACTTTAGGAAAATGATCCATGAGTCATTTGTGATGTGTACGAATCGACCGCACCTCAATCCGACGCACGGTGTGACCGGTATGGCTAAACGTGTTTGATATCAATTTCCAATAGAGATAAACTTTAGAAAAAATCACAAGTGACATACTGAATACCGATCAAACACATTTGTATTGTTTTGATACTTTAGGATAACAATCCATGAGTCATTTTTGATGTGTAAGAATTGACCTCACCTCAATGCAACGCACGGTGTGACCGGGATGGCTAAAAGTGTCTGATATTAGTTTCAAATTGAGATAAACTTTAGAAAACAACACTACTGACATACGGAATACCATGAAAATGCATTTTTATTGTTTTGATACTTTAGGAAAATGATCCATGAGTCATTTGTGACGTGTACGAATCGACCTCACCTAAATCCGACACATGGTTTGACCGGTATGGCTAAAAGTGTCTGCTATCAGTTTGAAATTGACATAAACTTTAGAAAACAACACAAGTGACATACAAAAAACCGAGAAAACAAGTTCGGATTGTTTTGATACCTTAGGAAAACGATCCATTAGTCATTTGTGACGTGTAAAAATTGACCGCACCTCAATCCGACACACAGTGTGACCGGGATGGCTAATAGTGTCTAATATCAGTTTGAAATTGACATAACTTTAGAAAACAACACAAGTGACATACGGAAAACCGAGCAAACACATTCGGATTGTTTTTATACTTTAAGAAAACGATCCATGAGTCATTTGAGACGTGTAAGAATCAACCTCACCTCAATCCGAATCACGGTGTGACTGGTATGGAAAAAAGTGTCTAATATCAGTTTCAAATTGAGATAAACTTTAGAAAACAACACTACTGACATACGGAATACCGAGTACACACGTTTGGATTGTTTTAATACTTTAAGACAATGATCCATGAGTCATTTTTGACGTGTAATAATCGACCGCACCTCAATCCGACACACGGTGTGACCGGTATGGCTAAACGTGTTTGATATCTGTTTCCAATTGAGATAAACTTTAGAAAACAAAACTACTAACATACAGAATACTGATAAAACACGTTCAGATTTTTTTGATACTTTAGGACAACAATCCATGAGTCATTTGTGACGTGTATGAATCTACCACACCTCAATCCGATGCATGGTGTGACCGGCATGGCTAATAGTGTCTGATATTAGTTTGAAATTGACATAACTTTAGAAAACAACACAAGTGAAATACGGAATACCGAGAAAATGCGTTCGGATTGTTTTGATACTTTAGGAAAATGATCCCTTAGTCATTTGTGATGTGTACGAATTGACTGCACCTCAATCCGACGCACGGTGTGACCGACATGGCTAATAGTGTCTGATATCAGTTTGAAATTCACATAACTTTAGAAAACAACACAAGCAACATACGAAAAACTTAGAAAACGCATTCAGATTGTTTTCATACTTTAGGAAAATGACCCCTGAGTCATTTTTGACATCTACGAATCGACCACACCTCAATATGATGCACGGTGTGACCGGTATGGCTAAAAGTGTCTGATATCAGTTTAAAATTGAGATAAACTTTAGAAAAAAACACTACTGACATATGAAATACCGAGAAAACGCATTTAGATTGTTTTGATACTTTAGGACAACGATCCATTAGTCATTTGTGACATGTACGAATCGACCTCACCTCAATCCGATGCATGGTATGACCGGTATGGCTAAAAGTGTCTGATATCAGTTTCAAATTGAGATAAACCTTAGAAAACAACACTACTGACATACAGAATACCATGAAAATGCGTTCAGATAGTTTTGATACTTTAGGACAACGATCCATGAGTCATTTGTGATGTGTACGAATCAACCTCACCTCAATCCGACGTATGGTGTGACCGGTATGGCTAAAAGTGTCTGATATCAGTTTCAAAATGACATAAACTTTAGAAAACAACACTACTACATACGGAATACCGAGCAAACATGTTCGGATTGTTTTGAAACTTTAGGACACCAATATACGAGTCATTTGTAACGTGTACGAATTGACCGCACCTCATTCTGACGCACGGTGTGACCGGTAAAGCTTTTCATTAGATAAAGAATCAGTATTTATTAAATGAGATAAATCATCCAAAAACATATTGATTTTACATTATTCCCTTTCATTGTTATCAGAATGAAAACATTTGAGTTTAAAATTTCATATTTTTGTTTCACATTTCCATATTAATGTATTCTTTCATATTACTGTTTTAATTTATTTCATTATTGCATTACTAACATAATATTTTTTTTCTTATACCATGTGTTCGGATTTATTGTTTGACAACAAATACCGTGGATGACAATTTTTGAGAGAAGATCACGGATATCAAAGGATGAAACATGAATGTTTATAACTGTTGTTGAATAATTGTAATTGTAACCATGTAAAAAAATTTTTGAAATGTATATAACAATGTGTTTTTTTGTATTCATGATGTTAAGTAAATGTATATACCGTTGTATGTCAAAATATTGTGTGTGGGTGCTATTTTTTGTATGTGTGCATGTGCTACTTTGTGCAGGTATTCTGGTTTGTGCAGGTGTGTAGGTGGTAGGTTCTGTTTTGTAGGTGTAGGCGATGGTTCCTTTATCTGCGCTGATAAAGGGAACCTTTAATAGCGCTAGAAGAGCACTGATAAAGGTCGCCTATATCAGCACTTTTTGGAGTGCTATTAAAGGGGACCCCACTTTATCTATGTCGGCATTAACGGCGCTTTTCTAGCACTGTTAATGCTGGTTTTTAGCACTAATAAAGGGCCAAGTTGTAGTAGTGTAATGGGTGTGGAGTGACATTTTTGTAAATACCCAAAACTATTTAATAACGGGAAGTCAATCTCACCCCAAGTTGCACCAAAATTATTAATAATGTATTAGAGGTAATATATAGTTTATCCACATATCCATCATAAAGAAATTAAACATTTTATTCATTATCATGTAAGTTTACTTAATTTTACCTTTTTGGTTTTCACCATGGTAAGATGTATATTTTTATTTTCCTAGGTAGTTTATCCTTTAATAATAAAATAAAAATAAGAATTATTAGATAATTTGTAATAGATTATTCTAAATATTAAATTAAATTTATTAAATAAAAATCATATGTGTGTGGAAAATTAATTTTAACCCAAGCACACGTAACACACAAAACCTCATTTTAACCTTTATAACGGTAATTAATTTTTGTTATATTTATTAATATTCATGACTAGAAATTAATTTGTAAATATTATATAATATAAATTATTATTATTCAAAATATGTAATAAAGTTTATCAAATTTAAACCACATAAGTGGTAGAATTTAATTTAACATTAACCCCATAGATGGGATGAAAAAGTGGTTTTCCAAAGAGAAATTTTTTAAAAGTTTTAAAAGTTTCTATATCAAAATTCATTATAAAATTGATTAAAATGACCTATATTGGATTAATTATAATATAATTGATCTAATTTTACTTTTTAAAATATTTTAAAACAAAACGTAACATTGTAAAATTTTTAAACAAAAAGGTAGTTTTCAATAAAAACCAGTATTCTTCACTATTCATCAAAAAAATAATCTTTAAAAAAAATCCCAATAAATAACCATAAGATAATTTTTACATGTTGATTACAAAAATTAATTCAATTTTTGTGAAGTAAATTTTATTAATGTGGTAAAATTTAATTTATTTTTTTTACAAAAAAGCAACAAAAAATATTTTTTTGAGAAAAAGGTATTTTCAAACCATATAAAGACTTTATCAAAAATTTAATACCATTTTATTAATATGTTTTATTTATATAAAACAATTAATATTTAAATATTTTATTCCTATTCATAATACAAAGATTAACATATGGGTTATAACAGTCTTATTTAAATAATAATATTAATAAGTTTTCAAGGTGATCGACAAAAACCCATATATGATTATGTCCTTTAGATGTTTTTGGAGAGTCTGACGTCAAAATCCTTGGTGTTGTTTTCCCATTTCCATTTTGGTATGGATAATGGTTGCAACATCCCCTTGTAAATTTATCTCTCAACCTTAACTTTCTAACATACCATGTACCAAGATACATACTCAGTAATAAATCTCTTCATATTTTCCCACCATAAATACTCTTCCATGTTGTCTAGTGGTAGGAGCTATATACCCTTATCATCCATCAGTTATGGGTTCATGTTCTGCGACTTTTCTGGATTCGATTGGTTTTCACCCAACATATGAGTTATATTTTCCAAAACTATATTAATATAATTTCTATAACATCCTAAAATTAAAATAACCCATAATCACCATAAAATTAGATATAAATAAACTCTAATTATTACCAATAAATTTAATCATATATCTATAAAAATAATTCCATGTTAAATAACTCTGTCATGAAAACATGAACAAAACCAATGGGTTGAATTTCCATAAACATCTCTCAAAATATCCTTAATCGTGTTAAAAATATCTCATATAAGACCTAAAAATGAGTGTCTATGAATTTGAACTTACAAAAAACCATAAAATCATAAACCTATTATGGTATCCATAACTATTAATTTAATCTTACATGGAGACATATATGCTTCCAAAAGAAAATTCACCTTTTTTCCTTAAATAAACTCTTATCTTAGACATAAACTTTTCCATTGGGACCATGAGTTCATACTTGAAGTGATAGAATATAAAATATGATCTCATTATTCTATAATACATGTAGAGGGAGATAACCAATTCTTAGAATAAAATAAAGTTCCACTAAAGTATGGACAATAATATTTTCATAGGTATCCTTCATACAAAATCAAACATGAAATTCCTAACTATGGAGTGGAGGATAAGTGTACCCAAATTATCATGATTCACTTCATCAGTTGTGATTAAAAAAGCTTTATGTTGGTCGAAGTAGGACACTCAAGAGGGGGGTGGGGTGAATTGAGTTTCTATATAAATTTCTATCTAAAATATTTACTTAAAAGTCACCAATTTTGAAATAAAAACGACATAGTTAACCAAAGTAGCATAGTTATAAATGTTTTGATATTTTAAAAATATTTCTCAAAGAGTGATTAATTGTTAGTTGAAATAATAAAAAATACTATTTTAACTTTTTAAATAAATTGACTAAATCAAAGTCTAATATAAGAACTATCTAAGATTAACAATCAAAGAGAAAGAATTTTTTTTATAAATGGATAAAGTAGTGAAAATAGAACTTTGAAAGGTATAATGAAATTAACAACAAGAGGTTCGGTATCAAGATGAGACTTAATCCTCTCCACTTGGTGATCACCTAACACCAATTAGTTTATATAAATAAACTTTTATCCATACCCTAGATTAGGGTAAACAATAGCATACATTTCTTTCTAGGTCAAAAATACCTCTTCTACAGTTTTCATGGGAGTTACAAAACAAAACAGGCCACACAAGTACATCTTCCACTATTATCCATGGGTAGTGTAAATTGTAGAATATTTATTTTGAATATATATATATATATATATGTATTTATGTATGTATATTTTAGTTTTGCAAAGAATTTAGTGTGTGTACATAGAGTAGAGAGACACACACTGCTCATAATGTAGAAACAGTACACAAGCAGAGTAAAAATAGGGAGAATATAGTTATCAAGCCCCACGTGATAGGTAATAAAGCCTGTGACTCCTAATTTTTTTTCTACAAAGTGTTCTTTAGTTTGAGTTCCCAATAGTATTATCTCATATCAATAGCTAGCAGTTCTTGTGTTTTTATTAGGCGCACCACTTCGTGACTTATTAGCAACTTTCTTTTTGATACAATATTTTATTTATACACTACAACTGACAAGGAGCATGATATCAATCGTATATAGGTACCTTTTACCTCGTAATGTAGTCTAACATGTATTTAAATGTTGCCTACAAAATATAGACAAATTCATTAAATTACTTAGGACTAATTTTCTAAAATATTTTTGTTAGAAATAAATTTGAATTTAAATAACAAAATAAGAATTGAATGGTGACTTTGTCTGATGGTGTCATTGATAAGTGTCTTGGAATGGTGTATCAGGAATGATGTCTCCTACTCAATTCATTCTTCAATCAGGAATTGATAGTCAAGTAGCGTTATGTCACTCTGTTGGTAGGTCGACTTGATGGTGAATTTTATCTGGCAACAGGTCGACTTAGCTGTGACTCATACCAATGGTAGCCCATACATTTCAAAAATTATGAATTGATTCTGTCAGTATATTGATGTGATGATGACTCATACTTAGTAAAAATTATGAGAGTCTATCAATATCTTGATTCAATAGTATCTTGTCCTTTGTTAAAATTCAAAATTTGTGCTGATTGTGAGACATTTGACAGTGAGACATCTCAACAGTGAGTCCACATAAATAGTATCCCATACTTAGCTGATTTTCTACCATCAGTGAGATTCCCAACAGTGAGTCCACCTTAATAGTGTCTTAGCCTTAATAGTGACAATGATTCCACCTTAATGGTGACTCAACCTTAAGGGTTTCTAATATTTTTCCAACCTATCTTATAACGTAAAATACTAAGAGAACAAATTAATGATTATATATAAAAATGAGTAAACATAATTAAACATGATTTAACTTAATGAAGCATGATTTTTGAGCATTAAAACTAGCGGAGGACAACAATATCCCCATTTTTTATGATCATAAATCATGGAATTATACAAAAAAAATAAGTCATTCATAATGAATAAAGTACAAAAGACAAATTTTCTTCTTAACATGTTATAAAAATATTGAGAGAATAAATTATAAGATAAACCTAATAAAATAAAATTAAATACCATACTCATTATCCAAATTTCACACTCATTCTCCCCCTTCTGGGATTATCAAAAAGAGAACAAATATCAAGATATAAAGAATATAGAACATATATGAAGAGATAATTTGTTACATGATAAAAAGACAATACATTGAATGATAAAAAGTTTAAAAAACATTCCTATTAGAGAATAATCCAAATTAAATTCTTCTCCAAGGAATGATCTAGGATTACTTTGCCCTTATTAGAAGAAGCAGATAGAGGAACATGATGTACAAACGGAGATGAGGTATAAAATTGATTAAGGGGAACTTTAGAAGGCATGAAGAAGTAAGACTTTGAGTAGAAGAAGGATGGGATGTAAGTTCTCAATAGATAAAATGCCTCATATGACTAAGATCCTGAGCTGGAGACATAGGAAAAGGTTGAATAGTTGGAGTAAGAGGAGAAAAAGGGTCTCAAGTGAAAGTAGCTCTGAACTGAGGATCAACAGACCAATAGATGAAACTAAAGGGAAAATTCTCAGCGATAGGAAGAATTGGAAATGCCTATAGAGCTACAATGGTAGTACTTTGAACATGCAAGTTGGGCTTCAAGAGGTTGATAAAATCCATGATGATCTGCCCACCTTTATCCATCACCATTGTAAAATCATCCTTGTTTTCCATGAACATTTTAAGGGAAGTAGTAATCACCTTGAGATGTCTAACCTCTTCCTTGAAATCTTGGGTTACAGGGGGAAGCCTTAAATTCTTATACAAATATTTAAAATGATAAGTGATCTGATTATTTTTATAAATCCTAAAGAAGTAATAATCCACCTTTTTTGTGATTGAATCATTATCTTATCTGGAATCTTTCATGTAGTGTCATACCATGTCATGTACATGATTAAAATTGTGTTAGATTTTACTTAATACTGATTGATCAACACCACCTATCAAGGAATAAATATCTTCCCTTATCACTAATTAGAGAAAAATCAATGTCATTAGTTTAATAAGTTGGAGCACTTGAGGTTGAGGCAACTTATAATTCCTCTCGGATAACTGATCTTAAAAGATCCAAGTCAAGTGTTGGAGGCTGAGGTGTATCATCCTCAGAATATGTATCTTCAATACTTTTGAAAACATTTTCCAAAGAATATCTATATTCAAATGACATGCCTTTAATAATAATAATGAGAGTATCCAATTCATTACACAATATTTTATTCTCAATTCTCACTTCCTGAAGTTCAGAAACCATTTGTATTTGAATATGGGAGATAAATTTATCTGATAGTATAGAAACATTAATTTAAAAAATACTTTTCATTGGGACTGGTTGAGGTTAAAGGATATCTCTAACAACTAATAACAATTCTTCTTTAAAAACTCTGAATTCATTCTAAATCACATAATCATTAGGCAAAGATACAACTGGAGGAGTAGGAGCTACTACTGGATATATTTCATATGTAACTCTCTGAGAAGGATCCACTTCTTTAACTAGAGATCCGTTTGGATTAGATTCTTCAACATCATAATCTGAATAGTCCAAGCCCAACATGATATATCCAGAATATTATTCCAATTCAGATACTATTGTGAAATCAAAAGGGGTAAGAGTAGAAACATTAACTCTTTGAGACAGTTTCTCCCCCTCAATAAATGCTTCATTTTAAACACGAACTTCATATTGAAATTGAAAATTTGGAACTTCTTCCTCAACTAAAATTGTCTCTAGAGCCTTTAAATTTTTTTAAGACTATTTCATTTTCTACTAAACCTGTTTCAACTAGAGTTTCAAGTTCTGCATCATGCCCTCGATCACTAATTTGATGATTAGTTTCACCATTATATTTACCAATTTCTTATTCTTATATTTCTTCAACTACAACACTTTACATTTCTTAACCAGAAACTTCCTCCTCCTCTTATTCATCTTCCCAATTTTAATTTACTTCCTCTTCTTCATTATTTTATTCCTTTTCATCACTCTCTTCTTTCACTTATCTTCCACTTCCACTAGCATATTTAATATCCTTAGATTATCCTGTTTCATCATAATCATCCCTTAAGAGAGATTCTATTGTAGGAAGATATTTTGGAGGTCTAGGTGATCCATATGTTATTCCTTCATGAATTATTTTAATGCCAGGATCACTTCTGTCATCAATAGGGTATTCTTTTTCTTTATCTAACTCAACTTCATTTTCCTCTTTATCTGAATACTTCACAACTTCATTTGGTCCTAAACCAGGTTCAACCATATCCTTTTTTATTGTGGGGTATTTAACTAGATTTAATTCTTCATATATCTTCTAATTATCTTATTCCCACTGTATCTTCCAAGTATTCCATCTTATCTTCATTCTTTTGCATATATCCTTGGTAATGAAAAATCCACTACAATCTGTGATAGTTTTATCACATTCATTCACCACTCCTTTTTCTTTAAACATGGGAGAGATAATATTTGAATGAAAAATGGAGTTGGACTTTGAATATTTATTTATCATATCAGATATATGAACCATAAGGTATCTAAACAGGTTGATCTTGTTCCCTTGTTTAAGAAGATAAAACAAATGACATCCTGATACTTTAAAGAGACAATGTAACATCCCATGTAAATAAAGAATATGAAATTTTTATATTTATTAATATTTTTTAATTAAATATTAAATTTTAAATTAAATGGGATTATATTTTTGATGTAATACCTGATACAAAACAATGTTTTTCTTTTAAATCTTACGCTACACACAACGTTGAGTTATACTGAAAAATAATAATATAATATTATTATTTTAAATGGTAGTTAACACATAGTAATTTTATTGGTGGGAATGAACATAACTAACTAAAATATGATTACACATGTTTTTTAAATGTTTTTACATTTATCCAATAAAATTTTGAGGCTTAAAATTTGATTGAATCCAATTTTAAGCATAAATACTCTAATATTCTTTAAAAGGTCGATTTACTGCCTTTTGATGGAGAACTCTTTTTAAATATTTTTTTTACTTTTATATTTTATATTTGAAAAATTAAATTTCTTCTTTATAATTGGGACATCAAAATTTACTTTGGATGAAATTTTGGAATTTTACTGATAAAGTTCATTTTTAATGAATAGTAAAAAATACTACATTTTAATTCAAAACTGACTTTTAATCTAATTTATTTATATAGTTATATCATTATTTTTATTGGTTTTAAAGTGTAAGTGAATTATATTTTTACCATTTAATCCAATGTTGGTCATTTGAAGTAACTTCACTTTGAAATTGGACATAAACAAGTGTCAATCTTTTAGTTATTATTTCTTGAAAACAAGCTTTTTGGTTTTGATAACGAACATTAATTTTAAATTATTTAATGAAACATAGATGTTTTGAATTTGGTGAAATAGAAATAATTTTTGAATTTATAATATAAAAATTATCTTTGGGTGATTTTTTGGTATTTTTATGAAAAAGTTAAATTTTTGATGAATAGTGAAAAATACTGCATAGTAGATAAAAAACCAAATTTTTCATTTAAATGAAATTTTACCACTTCTGTGAATTGAATTTAAAAAATATGACATACATGGTTGTCATAATTAAGTAAAATGTGGTTCAATAGGATGAAAATATTTTTTTTTGTGAATATTAACTTTTGATTTTTATTTACCATAGTTAAACGTAAAGAGTGAAATTCAAGGTAAAAATAGTATTATAATAATATAAAATTACTTGAAAACTTGTCATAACCTTATTGGATGATTAATGGATGACCAATAAAATCCTTGTGTTATACTTTTACCCATTTAAATCCACTTGGGTAAGATAATGACATTAATAACTTTTTTTTAAAGTAAAAATAAAAATATTATAAACATAAATCTTTTAACTAAAACTATTTTATAAGGGGTTATATAAGTGATATATTAGAATATAAATATTATTTAGAAATATAAAAATATTTCCTACATCGAGGTACTTTATTTATAATTTTTAGAAATTAAATAAATAAATTTAATTATAACACAATGGTGATGAAGTAATTGTTTCATTAATAAAGTATTCAAATAAATGATATTATAAATATTAAAATAAATTAATTTTGAACCTTTTTATGCCATAAAATAATTTTATAGACTATTATGACTTGTTATATTTGAATTAATGAAGGTTTTTCAAAATAATCAAGTTGTTTTAGATTTTTTAAAAAAGTCAAGATATGAATAGTATTAAAATTTACATAAAAGAGTTTTTAAATCAATCATTATTTTATTAAATGATAAAGTAGTCCTAAAACTCTAAAATTAGTCCAAATGACATATATGATTTTGAAAATGGAATTAATGATCCATTTTTGGTTGATTGTAATTTTACAGTAAATATATTAATCATATAGTATGAATATATAAGAGGACATGATAAAAGTTAAATAAGTTAACAAAGGGTTAAATAAAAAAATAAGGATTAAAAAATATCCAAAACGTCTCCAATTTTTATTGGATAATTTTATTTATACTTATATTCACCTTATATTCAAATTAAATAAGTTTTGGACCTTTTGAAACCGAAAATAATTTTATAATAAAATAATACTTTAAAACTTTCCAAAAGAGCCCCTCCTCCCTCTTATAAAAGGCCACCACCTATAACCCATTAAACACACCTCTCAAGCCCCTTGACTCATCAAAAATATTCAAAAACAAGCTATCAAAATACCTCTCTTCCACCTAAAAGCCTTTTACTAGATAGAATCCAATTCAAGAAATCCTTTTGGTTCAAACCAAAGGGAGTTACCCAATTTAATGGTAACATCTTCCCTCAAGTTTTTTTATTTTATTTTCCATCTCCAACCCCCTAAAATATATTTATTAAATTATTTTATAACAAAAACAGTATATTAAATATAATAGGATATTTTTATGATGAGTATTCAAATTAAATTTCCACACACCTCCATCTAATGGATTCGATCATACTGTTTGTGTGGACGGTGAACTACTGCCTCTCGAAACGATGATTATTCAGTTATCTCCTACTGCCTCTCATGGAGGCCATTATGATGGAACTATATTTATATTTGATATATATTATATTTATATTTTCTCTATTCTTATGTATATTTCATTCATATCATACTTTTATGGTTTAAATAATTGATAAATATGATAATTTCATTTGAGGAAGTGCGGACTACTACACCCTCAATGTAATATGACTCGTTCATGCCATATGTGGAATGTGTAAAAGATAGATTTAATGACACTATATATTATATTATAATAGAATTATAATA
Source organism: Viscum album (assembly GCA_963277665.1). Lineage (NCBI taxonomy): Eukaryota > Viridiplantae > Streptophyta > Magnoliopsida > Santalales > Viscaceae > Viscum > Viscum album. The sequence goes on from OY728140.1 coordinate 863,634,208, forward strand.
TAACTATGTATCATTAAGTTTTCATTCCATTAAATATGAAATAGAAATGAAATTAGCATTCATGCGTACGTACGACTTACCATCTCCATGAACGGTGCATTTCATTTCTTATCTCCAAATGTTATGTAATTTTATAAATAAATATATATAATGGATATATGTGATATATATGATATCTAAATCTTGAATATAATTTTAGATATAATGTACTTTTAACCACATGGACAACTTGTAATTATAATAAGTTCATTTTTGACTCAAGTACCCAATATCGAAAAAACGACCGTTATTAACTTAAATGATTATTTAATGTTTATAATATGGTAATAAGTGATATTAAAGGAATAATAAAATTTAAAAATGTTTTGAATAAAGTAAAAATTAACTTTAGTTTATTATTCAGGAGACTAAAGAACAAACGAGTCAAGTCAGACACGAGGTAAGGGACTTCATCTCAATCACCATTCATTGAGGCATATTTTGATTTATAGACAAGTTTCTTTTATACGGTGTATAAAACCCTTTGAATTTTCATTTCATTCAAATGGAATATTTTTTACATAGTGTTTTACTAAACGAAAAAGTGAATGTTTCTTTTTAACGTACGTGGTGACAACGAACTTTCTGCCACCGTGAGAATTATTTGATATTTGGATTCCTTAACAAGCCATAATGTTTTTAAATGGAAAATAAATACCATATACCCATTTTACATATTTTGGTTTTGAAAATGGTTTTGATAAAGAATTGTTTATTTCAATATCTTGAAATGATATATTGTGATTTAAATATGGAAATGTTATCCTTCCTTTATGTTTGTTTTTTGTGTTATGAATATGTCATGATTCTTGGGCATTGTTTACGTATACGGGTGGTTCCATGATAAACCTAGGGTGGGTGAGCCTGAGATATCTTTTTAATTCATTGGGTAACGTGGAGAAGGTAAAAGTTAATGTTTTTCCTAAGATATTTCGAGAATATACTGTGATGGGTATTCCAAACATAACTCCCTATGTAGATTTGAAAGATAAAATGTAAGTTTGATATAGATGCCACACATTACATTTAAGATTTATGATTTCTATGTGTTATTCATAAATATTATGACTTCATGAGGCGTGTTAAAGTGCTTATGTATTGTATGTATTGTTGGGAAAATTATTTCTTTCTTTATTTTATAACTCTTACTGAGTTTTTTATTTTCATCCCAAGTTTTTGAAATGTTTTTCATAAGGTATAAGGAAGGGTTAGAGAAAGGAAGAATTCATGAAGATTTATATCAAGAGAAGAATTATTATTTTTTAAGAGTTTTTATTTCATGAAAAATATATATTGAGTAGAATTGTCTACTTTGTAATATTTGAGATGTAATGTAATAATTATGGCCTAATTCTCTAAAACTCTAAAACTGAAAATATCCTCAATGTAAATTATTAACTTATTTGAAGATTATGTAATATTTAAGGCCGAGTCCTTATAGTTGGTACTAGAGGTTAGTTTAGACAACTTTATGAGTTTGGATATTGTAAAATTAATAATTATAAATTAATTTATGGTATGATTGAAATGATATAGCATTTAAAGATTACCATGTTGCTTCGCCTAAGATATTTTGGTGTTTATAATGGTTTTCCATAGAGGAAACATGACAGCTATAATGGGACGACATTAAGAGGAAAACAGTCTTCCAAATCAACAACCTGAGATGGTCTGAATTAAAACTGATCAATTTGTTGCAGTGATGGCATAGTTGACTCAGGCTATAAATGTTGGTGGTATCCATGGACAAGATCAGCCAGATCCACCATAGAGGAACATGTCAATAATGGATCATTTCATGAGGAAACATCCCGCATCATTCAGAGGATCATATGACCTTGTGCTAGCTTAAGTATGTATTAAAGCACTGGAGAAGAATTTTGATGTCATGAGGTGTTCAGAACATCAAATGTTTTGTCTTTATGTTTACCTTTTTGAAGGTGAAGCTGATTAGTGGTAGTCGATGGATAAAAATATCAAGGATAGTGAGGTGATTGATGCTCTTAATTGGTATGAATTCAAAGTTATATTTCTTGAGAAAAATTTTCCTAAGGTGGTTCATCTTAGGATGAAAAATTAATTCTTAGAATTGAGGTATGAAAATGACTCAGTGGCTACTTATGAAGAAAAATTCACTTGACTAGCTAGGTATGCTCCAAATTTCATATGAGATCTTGATAGTAAAATAAATCGTTTTAATCAATATTAAAGCCAAAGTATCGAAGGAATTTAGCTTCTCGTGAGTTCAAAATTTATGAAAAACTTTTCTGATATGTGAAGAAGGTGGAAATAGAGTTTTACGTTGATTATGTGTTCTTTGAAAAACAATATAATAAGATGTTGAGGTGAAGAAAAAAGGTAAGAACTCTTCAAAAAATTCTAATGGTAAGAAATCTAAGTTTACGATTTGTGAAAATTGGGGTAAAAAGAATGCTGGGGAATGTCTTTTGAATTCTGATAATTGTTACTAATATGGTAAAATGGGGCATAAGGATCATAATTGCATAGAAAAAGATTAGGGTAATGGTAAGAAAAAAATATGATTTATATTCAGTAAAATGTTTTAAGTGTAATGAAATGGGTCATTATGATAATGAGTGTCCAAAGAAGAACTCAACTGAGGGAAATAAACTGAACTACAAGAGAAAAGGGGTGGTGAAATTTTTTGCAACTACTTTAGAAGATGTTGGGCCATCGAATGAAGTAGTATCAAGTACACTGTTTTTTTATTCATATTTTTCCAATGTGTTGTTTGATTCAGGTTCTACACATTATTTCATTTCTGAGAAATTTTCTAATAAATTGGGAATTTCATCTCAATATTGAATCCTGAACTTATGGTAAAAAAACTAGGAGGAAATGTTGAGAAAAAAATAAATTATAAGAAAACTCCCATCCTTGTGTGTAGAAATAATCTACCTGAAAACATTTTTTTGCCACTAGTAGAGTTTTTTGTTATTTTGGTTATGGATTGGATTTCCGTTTATCATGCTAAGAGTGACTGAAGAGGTAAAGAGGTTTTTTTCCTGAAAGAATTTCAGTTTGTGTACAAGAATGGGACCTTATTTTTGATAATATACCAGGAAGCTGAGAAACTAGTAAAAGATTGAAATGAACTTTACCTTACACATATTGTTGAAAATAAAGGAACTGTTCAGATTAATGATGTTCTGGTGGTAAATGAGTTTCTTGATGTTTTCCAGATGAGTTTCCTAGTAAAATACCTGATCAGGAAGTTGAATTTACTGTTGAATTAGTTCCTGATTCTAATCCAATTTCAAAACCCCCTTATCCAATGGCTCAAATTAAACTTTTAGAGTTAAAGAAGAAATTACAGGAGTTATTAGATAAAGGTTTCATTCAACCTAACACATCACTATGGGGTTCTCTCGTCTTGTTTTTTAAAAAGAAAGATAGTTCAATGAGACATTGCATTGATTATAGAGAATTGAGTAATATCACTATTAAGAAAAAGTATCCTTTTCCTCATATCGATGATTTATTTGATCAGCTTCAGGGAGCTCAGTATTTTTTTAAGTTGACTTGAGGTTAGGGTACCATCAGTTGAAATTAAAGGAAGAATACATTCTGAAGACCGTGTTTCTTACTAGATATGAACATTATGAATTTTTAGTTATACCTTTTGGGTTAACCAATGCACATGATGTATTCATGATTCTTATGAATATAATTTTTTGTGAGTTCTTGGATAAGTTTGTGGTTGTGTTTATTGATGATATTTTGGTTTATTCTAAAAGTAAAGAGGAACATGAATGTCATTTAAGGGTTGTCTTGAAAACCTTATAAGAAAATAAACCGTATGGGAAATTCAGCAAGTGTGAGTGTTGGTTAAAAAAAATTTCATTCCTTGGTCACATTGTTTCATAAAATGAAAAAACGGTTGATCCTTCAAAAAAAAGTTTTTGAAGAATGGGCAAGACCCACAAATATAACCGAGATCCATAGTTTTCTTGGTTTAGAAGGTTATTAGTGGAGGTTTGTTAAAAAAATTTCATGGTTATCTAGAACAATGACTAAGTTAACACAAAAAGGTGTTAAATTCATTTTGAAAAAATAATTTGATGATTGTTTTCAAAAATTGAAAAGAAGATTGGTGAATGATCTAGTTTTGGAAATACCTTCCCGAGATGGTGAATTTGTTATCTACAGTGATGCTTCATTGAAAGGATTTGGTTGTTTCCTAATGTATAATGATCAGGTAAATGCTTATGCTTCATGTTAGTTGAAAACTCATGAGTGAAATTACCCTACACATGATTTGGAATTAGATAATGTTTTTTTTGATTTAAAAATTTGGAGGCATCATCTGTACGGAGTAAAATGTGAAATATATACTGACCAAAAAAGTTTGAAGTATGTATTTACTCAGAAATAATTGAACATGAGACAAAGAATATGGCTTGAATTAATCAAGGATTAAGATTTCCTGATTCATTACCATCCAAGAAAAGCAAATAAAATGGATGATTCTTTGATTTAGAAAAGTAATGCTACATCAACCATGTTATGTTTGGAACAAGATCCTATGATTAACTATTTGATGAACTTTGGAATAAAAGTTGTTGGTGCAGGAAATTCCTTTATTTTGTTTTATTTTTTAGTGAAATTATCTCTATCATAAAGAATTAAGAAAGCGCAAAAGGAAGTCAGTGAGTTGTAGAAAAAGTTAGAGTTGGTTCAGAAGGGTAAGTTTCCTGATTTTAACATTGATAATGATTGTTTTTTGAGGTTTGGGAAGAGATTATGTGTGCCTTGTGATTCACAGTTGAAGAAAGATTTATTATGTGAAACTCATAGTTCTCCATTTTTAGTTCACCCTAGAAGTACTAAGATGTACATAGATCTTCAGGAGTATTACTGGTGGGATGGAATGAAAATAGATATTTCTGAATTTACTGTGAAGTGTTTGACTTGTCAACTGGTTAAAACAGAGTGCAAATTACAAAAAGGGATGATTCAGCCTTTAACAGTGCCAGAGTAGAAATGGGAAAATATATCCATGAATTTAATTATGGGATTACCAAAGACATCTTGAGCTAATAATTCAATTTTAGTTATTATTGATCTATTGACTAAATTTTCTCATTTCCTTCATATTCGAGATACTTTGTCTCTAGAACAACTTTCTCGGTTGTATGTTAAATAGATAGTCAGGTTGCATGGAGTTCCTATCTCCATTTTATCTGGTCGTGATCCCAGGTTTACTTCTAACTTTTGGAAAGGACTTTAGAAGTCATTGGGTACTAAATTAAATTTTAGTACAATATTTTATCCCAATCAGATTGACAGTTAGAATGGACAATTCAAACATTGGAAGATATTCTACGAGCTTACTCAATGGATTACCAGGGATGTTGGTACCAACATATTTCTTTGGTTAAATTTTATTATAATAACAGTTTTCATTCCAGTATACATATGGAACCATTTGAGGTATTATATGGAAAGTGGTGTCGAACTCCATCATTTTGGGATGAATAGGTGAAAGAAAACTGATTGGATCAGAATTGGTAGAAGAGATGAAAAAAAAGTTTAATTGATTTAGAAGCACATGAGAACAACACAGATTAGGTAGAAAAGTTATGCAGATAACCGGAGGAAGGATCTTTATTTTTAGGTAGGTGATCATGTCTTTCTCCAAGTTTCTCCATGGAATGTGTGATGCATTTTGGGAAGAAGAGAAAGTTGAGTCCAAGGTTCATTGGACCCTATGAAATCCTGGAGAAAGTTTGATCAGTTACCTACAAAGTGGATTTACCTCTAATTTTATCCCACTTACATAATGTTTTTCATGTTTTAATGTTGAGAAAGTATATGCTGGATCTATTTCATGTTTTGAGTCCAGAGGTAGTTCAGTTGGAAGACAATCTTTTTTATGAGGAACAACTAGTATGGATTTTTGACCGCAGAGAGCAAGTGATGAGGAATAAGATAATTCATTAGGTAAAGGTTTTATTGGAGAACCACATGGTTGAAGAGGAAACATGCGAATCTAAAAATTCTATGAGGGATAAATACCCTCATTTATTTGATAAGTGAATAAAATTGCGAGGATGCAATTTTCAAAAGGGGAGAAGGATGTAACATCCCAAGTAAATAAAGAATATGAAATTTTTATATTTATTAATATTTTTGAATTATATATTATATTTTACACTAAAGGGGATTATAGGTTAGATGGCGTACCCGATACGCAACAATGAGTTTCTTTGAAATCTTATATTGCACACAATGTTGAGTTATACAAAAAAATAATAATATAATATTATTATTTTAAATGGTAGTTAACGCATAGTCATTTTATTAGCGGGAATAGAAAAAACTAAATAAAATATGATTACACATGTTTGATAAATGTTTTTACATTTATCCAATAAAAGTTAGAGGCTTCAAATGCGAATGAATCCAATATTAAACATAAATACTCTAATATTTTTTAAAAGGTTGATTTTCCGCGTTTTGATGGAAAAAAAATTTTAAATATATTTTTTGTCACTTTTATATATTCTATTTGACAAAATAAATTTATTCTCTAGAATCGGGACATAAAAATTTACTTTGGATGAAATTTTGGTATTTTTCTGATAAAGTTCATTTCCAATGAATACTGAAAAATACTGCATTTTAATTCAAATCTACCTTTTAATCTAATTTATTTATATAGTTATATTGTTATTTTTATTGGTTTTAAATTTTAATTGGATTATATTTTTACCATTTAATCCAATTTTGTTCATTATAAGTAATTTCAATATAAAATTGGACATAAACAAGTGTCAATCTTTTAGTTATTATTTCTTAAAAACACGCTTTTCTATTGTGACAATGGAAATTAATTTTAAATTAATTAATGAAACATATATGTTTTGAATTTGGAAAAATAGATATCATTTTTTAATTCGAAATATTAAAATTATCTTTGGGTAAATTTTTGGTATTTTTTTGAAAATGATAATTTTTTTATGAATAGTGAAAACAATTGCATAGTAGTTAAAAAACTGAATTTTTCATTTAAATGAAATTTTACAGATTCTGTGAATTGAATTTCACAAATCCAACAAACATGGTTGTCATCAGTAAGTAAAATTTGGTTCAATAAGATGAAAATATTTTTTTGGTGAATAGTAACTTTGGATTTTTGTTTACTGCAGTTAAAGGTAAATAAGTTAATTCAAGGTAAAAATAGTATTATAATAATATAAAAATACCTTAACACTTTTCATAAAATTATTGGATAAGTAATGGCTGACCAAGAAAATCCCTGGGTGAGACTTTTGTCCTTTGAAAGCAACTTGGGTAAGATAATGACATTAATAAATTTTTTTAAACTAAAAATAAAAATATCATAAACGTGAATCTTTTTACTAAAACAATTTCTTTGGGGTTATATAAGTGATATCTTAGACTATAAATATTATTTGGAAAGATAAATAGATTTACTACATCATGGTATTTTATTTATAATTTTTAGACATTAAATAAATAAATTTAATTATGACACAATGGTGATGCAATAATTCCTTCATTTATAAAGGATTCAAATAAATGATATTATAAATATTTAAATAATTTTATTTTGAGCCTTATTATGCCGTCCACAAATTTTATAGATTATTATGTCTTTTTATCTTTTAATTAATTAAGGTTATTTGAAATAATCAAGTTGTTTTGGATTTAAAAAAAGTTATGATATGAATAGTATTAAAATTGACAAAAAATAGTTTTTAAATCAATCAATATTTTATTAAATGATAAAATAGTCCTAAAAATATAAAATTCGTCCAAATGACATATATGTTGTTAAAAATTTCATTAATGATCCATTTTGGGTCTCTTAAAATTTATAGTAAATATATTAACCATATAGTATGAATATATAAGAGGACATGGTAAAAGTTAAATAAGTTAACAAAGGGTTAAATAAAACGATAAGGATTAAAAAATATCCAAAACCTATCCAATTCTCATTGGATGATTTTATTTCGACTTATATGCACCTTATCTTTGAATTAAATAAGTTGTGGACCCTTTTAAGACAAAAATCATTTTATAATAAAATAATACTTTCAAACATTCCTAAAGACCCCCTCCCCCCTCTTATAAAAGGCCACCACCTTTAACTCATTAAACACACCTCTAAAGACCCTTGGATTGTCTAAAATCTACCTAAATAATCTCCCAACATCCCTCACTTACTTCTAGAAGCCTTCCCCTAGGAATAAGGCAATTCAAGAAATCATTTTGGTTCAAACCAAAGGGAGTTACCCAATTTAAAGGTAACGTCTTCCCTCAAGTTCGTTTCTTTTATTTTCCTTCTCCAACCCCCTAATCTATATTTATTCCATTATTTTATAACTAAAATTTTATAATAAACATACTAGTATTTTTTAATGATAAATATTTTAATTACACTTCCACACACCTCTATCTAATGGATACAAACATACTGTTTCTGTGGACGGCGAACTACTACCTCACGAAACAATGATTGTTCATTTATCTCCTACCACCTTTCATGGTGTCCATTATGATGTAAATATATTTATATTTGATATATATTATATTTATATTGTCTCCATTCTTCTTTATTTTTCATTTATATCATACCTTTATGGTTTTCATAATGGTCAAATATGATAACTTAATTTCAGGAAGTGCAGACTACCGCCCCCTCAATGTGATATATATCATTCATTCCATACATGGAACGTATAAAGAATAGAGCTAATGAAATTATATATGATATTATACTGGAATTATAATATACCTATGTTTCATTAAGTTTTCATTCTATTAAATATAAAATAGAAATTAAAGTAGCGTTCATGCGTATGTACGACTTACCGTCTCCATGAATATTTCATTTCATTTCTTATCTCCAAATGTCATGTACTATTATAAATACATATATATACTGAATATATATGATATATATGATATCCAAATCATGAATATAATTTTGGATATAATGGACTTTTGACCAAATGGAAAACTTGTAATTATAAGAAGTTCATTTTTGTCTCAAGTACCAAATATCGACAAAACAACCGTTATTAACTCAAATGATTATGTAATGTTTATAACATGGTAATAAGTGATATAAAATAAATAATAAACTTGAAAAAGGTTCTAAATCAAGTAAAAATTAACTTTATTCTATTATTTAGGTGATTAAAGAACGAACAAGTCAAGTCAGACATAAGGTAAGGGACTTCGTCTCAATCACCTTTCATTGAGGCATATTTTGATTTATACAGGAATTTATTTTATATGGTGTATAAAAACCTTTGAATTTTTATTTCATTCAAAAGGAATATTTTTTCTATGTAGAGTTTTACTAAATAACAAAGGGAATATTTATTTTTAACATATGCAGTGACAATGACCTTTTCCGCCGCTGCGAGCATTATTTAATATTTGGATTCCTTAAAAAGCCATACTATTTTTAAAAGGAAAATAAATACCATATACCCATTTTTACATATTTTGGTATTGAAAATGGTCTTGATAAACAATTTTTTATTTCAATATCCTGAAATGATATATTGTGATTGAAATGTGGAAGTGTTATATTTCTTTTATGTTTGTTTTATATGTTATGAATATGTCACGATTCTTGGGCATTGTTTACATATACGGGTGGTTCTGTGATAAACCTAGGGCGAGTGAGCAAGATATATCTCTCCAATGCATTGGGTAAATTGACATAGGTAAACATTAATGTTTATCTAAATATATTTAAGTAATATACTGTTATGGGTATTCCAAACATAACTCCCTACATAGTTGTGAAAGATAAATGAAAGTTTGATGTGAATGCCACAAGTTACCTTTATGATTTATGATTTTTATGTGTCATTAATAAATCTTATGACTTCATGAGGTGTGTTAAAGAGATTATATATTATATGTATTATTGGGAAAATTATTTCCCTATTTATTTTATAACCCTTACTGAGCTTTTTATGCTGATCCCAAGTTTTTGAAGTGTTTTTCATAGGGTATAGGGAAGGTTAATAGAAAGGAATAATTCAAGAAGATTTATATCAAGAGAACAATTATTGTTTTATTTTAAGAGTTTTTATTTTATGAAAAAATGGATACTGAGTAGAACTATCTACTTTGTAATATTTGATATGCAATGTAATAGTTATGGCCAAATTCTCTAAAACTCATAACCTGAAAAGTTCCTCAATGTGAATTATTAACATAATTAAAGATTATGTAATGTTTAAGGATGGGTCCTTATAGGAAAAGTTACCTTTCCCTGGGCATTATTGATGCTAAATAAAATTTAAAAACAATTGATATTCTCCATAAAGTTCAGTGGCTATAGGTATTCTAGTAATTCCATCACTTTTTAGCTCAGTTAAGGCTATTTCATAATTAAATATGTCATTTATAGGAGGAGCACTACCTTGGTGATCTTCATAAATACCTTGATAAGGTACATTCAAACATTCATTCCATTACCTAGAATAAAATGCAATCATTTTCCCATCTATTCTAGAATTTTTCCAAAACACATATATTCCCTCAAGAATGAACTCCACATATAGATAAAACTCGTGAACTAGATTTGGATATATAGGTCTCTTGTTGTTGGATAACCATTCCAACTAACCTTGTTATGTCAACCCTTTCAACATAAGATACTTACTTGAAAAGAGCCAATCGGAATGCACTTCCTTTTCTGGAATGACTACCTGGTTTTGTGAGATCAGGGTTAACATGTTTAGGTTTAGGATAAGTCGATTTTCATTTTTTTCTTCTTAAAAGAATGAGACTCATTTGGAGAATTCTCAGAAAAATGATTTACTCATTCCATTTTAAAGATTAGTAGCGTCTGGTTCGAAGGAATAAGGTAGTAGAGGTTTGGGAGAGAAAGGTTTAGTTTTGGGAGAGTGGTAAGTAAAAAATGATTTGAATTGATTCTATTATTATAATTTAGGGATTTGAAAATCCGAAATAAAAATGTAGAATAAAATAAAGTGAAATAAATAAAACAAAAATTTTAAGTGTGAGCTAGAAAAAAAAACAAAGTAAATAACTGTAAGACACAACGGTGAGTCTTATTGGTGAGTCATCATTTGTGATTCCCAACAATGAGTCATCAAAGGTGAGTCATCATTAGTTAGTCACTCAAAATTGATCATCCCAACTCATGTACGATGTAACTCATTCTCTCAGAATTTAATGGCTTAGTAAAAATGTCAACAAGTTTATGTTCAGTTCCAATTAATTCAAGAGTTATATATTCTTTTTGATAATGATCTCTCAAAAAATGAAGTATTACATCAATATTATTTGTTATTTAATGAGAAACTAAGTTATTAGAAATATTAATAGCACTTGTGTTGTCATAGTTTATAGGGATATGCCTAAATTGATATCCAAAGTCTAGTAAATTGTGTTTCATCCACACAATTTGGGCACAACAACTAACAGTAGCTATGTATTCAACTTTAGCAGTAGATAATTCAAAATAATTTTATTTATTACTTCCACATAAAAATAGAGACTTTCCTAAAAAGTGACATGATCTAGAGGTGTTTTTTCTATCTAACTTGAAACCACCAAAATCAGTATAAGAATAACTAACTAAGACAAATGCATGTCCTCTACGGTAGAACAGTCCTAAGTTGGTAGTATATTTGAGGTATTTAAAAATTATTTTAACAATAATAAGATGCAACTCTTTAGTATTTTCTGGAAAAAGAGAATAAATAAACACAATAAACATAATATCAGTTCGGCTAGCAGTCAAGTAGATAAGATTTCAAATCATACATCTATAATTTGTTTGATCCATTAATTTTCCATTTTCATAAAGATCAAATTTATAGGTGGTACTCATAGTAGTATCACTACTTTTAGTGCTATCTAATGAAAAACATTTTAAAATATATTTATTATATTTACTATGATTTAAAATAATACCTTTCTTATTTTGAAATTTTTTAAATCCAATAAAGAATTTGAGTTCACCCATTAAAATAATTTTAAACACATTTTGCATCATTTTTGAAAATTCAATACGTAAATAATTTTTTGAAAATTAAAAAATAATATCATCAACATATATTTGAACAACTAAAACATCTTTGGAGATTATTTTTATAAAAAGATTTGGATCAACTATACCTTTTGAAAAACCTTTAGAAATAAGAAAAGTGCTGAGCATATCATACCAAGCTGTTGGAGCTTGTTTTAAACCATACAAAGCTTTTGTTAACTGGAAAACATGATATGGAAAATTTGGTTTTTTAAAATCATGGGGTTGTTCAAAAAATACATCCTCAATTATATAAACATTCAGTAATGAACTTTTAACATGCATTTTATAAAGTTTGAAATTCAGATGTGCTGTATAAGCTATAAGTATTCTAATGGCTTCAAGTTAGGCCATAGGTGGAAAGGTTTCTTCATATTCCATTCCTTATTCTTGACTAAAACCTTATGAAAATAGTCTAGATTTATTTCTTTCTATAGTTACAACTTTATCCACTCTGTTTCTAAACACCCAATTAGTGCCTATGGTCAAGGTGTCTTTGGGTCTATCAACACATTTCCATACTTTTTTTTATTTCAAACTGATTTGATTCTTCTGGCATAGCCATCAACCCGAATTCATCATTGATTGCATCATTGATGTTCTTAGTTTCAATACATGACAAAAATAATTTATGTTCAACCTAGTTTATTAGAGAATCTCTAGTTTGTGTTCCATTGTCTAAGTTTCCAACCATAACATATAATGGATGGATTTTAATAGTTCTTCAAAAATAAGGGTTTGTCCTTCAAGTTATCCAATAGGTTTGGGTTCTTTTTTGTCAAAATCTAGATATTTTCCAGAACTAGATTATTCTACATTTTGTTTAATAATAGAATTATAAGATTTAGGATTTAAGTCTAGATTGTTAGACTGTCCTCAATATTTTCTGAGAAAGTTTTGGAATCATGTGAATTTATTTCATTAAATTTTACATGCATAGATTCTTTCACACATTTGGTTCTCTTATTAAAGACTCTATAGGATTTACTAGAGATTGAATAACCTAGGAAAATTCCTTCATCACACTTAGAAGAATTTCTTTAAGATTATATTTTTTATTGAGAATAAAGACTTTGCAACCAAAACATTTGAAGTAATTAACCTTGGGTTTCCTATTATTCCACATCCTATAGGTAGTTTTTTTAGGATAGGTCTAATTGAGACTTTATTGATTATATAAAAAGATTTATTCACAACTTCTACCCAAAAATAAACAGGCTGATCATATTTATTAAGAATAGTAAGATATATCTCTTATAAGGTTTTATTTCTCCATTCTATAACTCTATTTTTCTGGGGTGTCCTAGGAGCGTTGAAGTTATGATAGTATCCATTTTATGATAAAAAAGATTTAAATTATTTCTTTTCAAAATCATGGCCATGGTCACTTATTAATGTTTTGATTCTAAGACCACAAAAAGTTTTCTAATGATCTAGTATACTTGGTGAAATTAGAACAAGCCTCACTTTTGTGAGCTAAAAAGAAGGTCAAAGTATACCTTAAAAATTCATCTACTAGAAAATTGACATAGTGATTCCCATTTATAATTGAAAATCTATATGGTACAAACAAATCCATGTGAAACAACTCAAGAGCTTGAGAAGTTGAAACTTCTTTATTTGGTTTGAAATATATTTTATGATATTTTTCTTTTTGACAATTATTATAAACTATATCATTTGGAGACTCTAGTTTAAGAATATCCTTGACTAATAATTTTATAATATGCTTTCTAATGGAGTGAATATTACAATTAACTAGTCTTATATTCTTGAGGCTAGATTATTTATGAAATACACTTAAGCAAGAAACATTCTGTGAGAGTAAAGAATCTATATTAACAACATAAACCTTTTCATTTATAAAATTATTAAATAATAAATCATTCTTAGAAATCAAATAATTATAAGAATAATTTTAAAATTTAACATAAAAATCATCACCACGTAACTATGAAATGATAAGTAGATTGTAATTTAGACCATGAACAAAAAGGACTTCAGAAATTAAAACTGAATTACTATTACTGATTTGGATGAGTCCAATAATTTTTCCTTTTTCATTGTCTCCAAAGGTGACATATCCACAATCAATATTTATGATATTATTGAAGCTAGAGTAATCCCCTATCACACGTATTGAACACCATCTATCCAAGTACCATAAGTTCTTACAGGAACTCTTCAAACAACTTTCCTACAAAAACAGTTTAAATAAGAAAAGACTTTGGTAACCAGATTTTCTTGGGTCTAGTAATATTAGTAATTAAGGATTTAGGAACCCACAATTTCTTCAGGGGTTTCCTATAATCAGTTTGGAAAGTTTTGTAAATATAAACTTTATTTGTTCTATAATAGTTAGAAGTATTAAAGGATTTTATAGTATTGGAACATGCATAAATTTTTTCAAAACTGGGCATAAAACCAAATTTTCAATATTTGGATACAAAATTGTTTTTAACAAAATTTCATTTCCCAGGTTGATAACCAATTCCAGTAGTATATTTAGGAGTAACTTGTTTTCCAAGAAGTGCTGATAGCAGAGTCAGTACCCGCAACACTTACACCAACCCTCACTGGACCCATCGGGTGATTCTACTTGGAACACCCACACATTCTTATTTTCAAAGAATTTTCTTTAAGGCATTTTTACTATTTGAAATTTTTTCCAGATGCTTTAATAATTTTCATTATAAAGTTTAAGTTCAATATTCTCATTTAGCATTTGAGTATTCTACTCTTCTTCTATAGTGAGTTCATATTTAATAGTAGTAAAAAGGGAATGTTGTTTCTTGATAGATTTATATTTATATTTTATCTCATTATAAGTATCTTAAATAATTTTTCAGTATTGAAACATTTCTTTATTGGAAATTTTTTTAGAAGTGTCAGATTCAAATTCGTATCTAGAATAGTAAGATTTATTTTCAAGTAATACTAGGGTTACCTTAGATGTATTTTCCATAATACACATATTGGATTTGTCAAAATTTTCATCATGAGATGATTCTGATTCACTAGAGATGTCCTCAGAATCACTCTAGGTAGTCTTCATATCCTTCTTGTATTTTTTATCCTTGCCCTCATATTTCTTCTTTTACTTCAATTTTGGACATTTGGCCTTCACATGTACTTTATTTTCCAGTCATAGCATATTAGCTCATTTTTATTCTCACTTATTTTCCAATAATTTTTTAGTAACCTTTATTATCATATTTCCCTTTATATCTAGGATTTCTAACGAAATTATTATTTATATTGAATTTCTTAAATCTACTAGCAAGATTATATATTTCCACATCACTATCACTTTATGAATCTTTACTGTTGGAACTTTCAACATGAACCTGAATGTCTCCTTTTGTTTGGATGAAATGGTTTTAAAAGCCACTAAATTTCTTCCAGGTTCGTAATCTTCTTCTCTATTAACCTTACTCTCTTCCTCTTACATCATTAAATTTCCTATTATATCCTTTATAGGTAGTTCATCGATGTCACCAGATTCTCTAATTGATACTGATGTCCCTCTCCACCTTTCTGGAAGACATCTCAATATTTGTATGATTAGTTCTTCTGTAGTTATTTTCTTTCCTAGTGAGATAATTATATTTATAATCTCATTAAAATTTATGTACATGTCATAAATAAGTTCTTAAAGATTCATTTTTAAGTTATCATATTTAATAGTATATGTGTTAAGCCTAATTTCCTTAACATTAGTGGTTCCTTCATGTGAAATAGTTAAAGTATCCCAAATCTCAAAGGCTATTTTACATGTAGAAATAATATTGAATTATTCATCACCTAGAGCACAATATAATACATTCATAGCTTTAAAATTATTATTATAGGCTATCTTAGTTGGGCCAAAACAAGTTTTTTTATCAGTAGCTGGAATTTTATACTCATCTACAATTGAAGACAATATTTCAAAACCCATTATTTCTAAATGAATTTTCATTTTGATTTTACGTTGAGCATAATTTGTACCATTAGAATAGGGAGGTTTGTTGGTAATATCACCTTATTTTATATTATCCATGTTAAAAAATAATAACAAGTTTTAAAGAACTACAAATTTTGAACTGACCAAAATTTTTAGATCTTTAAAACAGAAATAAAATCATAGTTGGAAATATTTGAAAACTTTAAAACTTTGAAACCCAAAAAGTTAAGGCCTATAATACAAAATGTTGGTCGGATTAGGACACTCAAGAAGGGGGGGATAATTGAGTTACTATAATAAATTTTATCTAAAGGTTTTATTTAAAAGTCCCCAAATTTGAAATAAAATCAGCCCAGTTAACCAAAGTAACCGATTTATAAAAGTTTTGATATTTTAAAAGATTTATAAAAGAGTGATTATTTTTTAGTTAAAATATTAATAAATACTATTTTAAATTTTGAGATCAATTGACTAAATCAATATCTAATATAAAAACTATCTAAGATTAACTATCATAGTGAAAAAAATGTTTTATTTTGTAACTGGATAAAGCAGTGAAAACAAAACATTGAAAGTCACAGAGGAATTAACAACATAAGGTTTAGTCTCAAGCTGAGACTTAATCCTCTTCACTTGGTAATAACCTTCCACCAAGAAATTTATTTAAATAAAATTTTATCCACACCCTATATCAGGGTAAATAATAGAATACATAGCTATCTAGGTCAGCAAGACCTCTTCTATAGTTTTTGTGGGAGTTACAAAACAAAGAAGTCCACACAGGGAATTATTACACTGTTATCCATGGGTAGTTTAATGTGTAAAAGATAGATTGTGAATATATATATTCATCTTCTAGTTTTTCATAGGAGTAAGTGTTTTTTCATAGAATAGAGAGACACACACTACTCAAAATGTAGAAATAGTACACCAAAAGAGAAAAATAGAGAGAATAGAGTTAGAAAGCACTATGTGATAGGAAATAAAGCTTTACACTCTTAGAAGCTATATTGAAGTGCATCTTGAGTCGAATTTTAGAAACATAAAACAAAATAGGGCATCATGAGAGATTCTATCTTCTGTTTCTAGTGAGGTATTTATTTTCTCGATGATTTATTCTCCTCTATCAGTTTTTTGTTAGAAAGTGTTATTTAGTTTGAGTTCATAGTAGTATCTTCTCATATAAATATCTATAAGTTCTTGTGTTTTTCTTAGGCGCACCACTTCACAACTTCTATCCACATTTATATTTTATCTATTATTTTTTATCCACTGAATTCAACAAGGAGAATGATCTCAATCATATCTAGGTACCTCGTACCTTGTAATTCAGTCTAACATCGATTTAAATGTTTTATACAAGAGATAGAAAAAGTCATTAAATTAATTAGTAGTACTAAGTTTCACAAATATGAATGTTAGAAATAAATTTAACTTTTAATGAAAAAGTAAGAATTGACGGTGTCTATAAATGAAAAATTGGTCTGATGATGTCTTTGATCACTGTATTGGAATGGTGTCTCATACTTAATGAATTCTGAAATCAAGAACATTGAGTCAAGTAGTGGTGAGTTTATCTATTGTTAGGTCGAGTTGACATTGACTTTTATCTGACAGTTGGTCAACATAGTGGCGAATCATGCCAATGGTTACTCATAATTTAAGAAAATTATGAATTGAGTCTGTCGGTAGCTTGATGTGATGATGACTCATACATAGAAAAAATTATGAGCGACCATTAGTATCTTGATGAAATTGTGTATCATCCTTTCCCAAAATTCAGCACCTATGCTGATGGTGAGACAGTTGACAATGAGAATTCTCAACAGTGAGTCCATATCAATGGCATCTCATTCTTGGATGATTTTCTACCATCAATGAGATGTACAAAAGTGAGTCCACCTTAATGGTGTCTCAGCCTTAATAGTGACAGTTAGTCTACCTTAATGGTGACTCAACCTTAATGGTTTCTTATATTTTTCCAACATGTATTTTGATGTAAAATACTAATAGAATAGATTAATGATTATATATAAACATGAGTAAACATAATTAAACATGAATTAACTTGGTTATGCATTATTTGTGAGTATTAAAACTAGAGGAGTCTAACACTTTACATTTTTCCTTTCTCTATAGATGTTTTTATGGATTATTATCCTCATTGTCCCTTAGATTAGGGAATTTATTCACATAATGTCCAAACTACTTTCACTTCAAGCACTAGAGTGTTTATGTTTTATTAGTCAATGTCCTCTTCTCCTATAATTAATTATCCATCCAATTCATCACATTTCGATATTCACAGGCTTTATGACCCACCCTTCCATATTTAAATCACCTCCTAGTTCCATTAAAATATTTCCCTTGATGTTTCTTCCTATATTTCTGGCATGTAAATGCATGGAATTTTTTTCCACAATGTGATTTATTCAAGTTTTCATGTGAATCATTCTTCAATTTCTTATAAAAACCATGCAAATGATAGAAATCTCGAATTTTCATTTCTACCTTGAGTGAACATAGAATAATTTCTTCATAAATACTAAAGTCTCTCATGGATAATGCATTTCTAATACTTGGTTTCAATCCACCAAAGAATCAATCAATTTTTCTTTTAGGGATGATAATTAATTTAGAGGAATACCTTGAAAGCCTTGTAAAATTTTCCTCATAGGCACCCATAGATTCATCATCATTTTTATTAATCACAAGTAATTACTTATCCATATTTTTATGTAGAATATGAGGGAAGTACTTACTAAGAAATATCCCCTTAAGCTCATCTCATTCAATAGAATCAATTTATCCCTCTCACCTCATATTCTTAATTAGGTTCCACCATTGATCCATTTTACCTTCCAAAGGATAAATACAACCTTTTCATGTTCTCATCATTAGAGAATAAAGAATATATTATCAATGGTGTCAGTCCATAAATTAACTACTAGTGGATTATAAGACCCACTAAAATATGGTGGATGTTGTATTATAAAGGGTTCAACATAAAATTGTTCCCTCCTTTGATCATTTAGAAGATCAACATGATTTATGAATTTAGAAAGTCATGTGAGAATATCAAAAAAGTTATGAATACCATTTCCCATAGAATTTGGTTTCTCATGTGGGAAATCATTGTATTTTCCATCACATTCATTATTAACATGATTCCTTTTGGTTCCATACATTGACTAAAATAAAAAATAGCAGTGTAAGTATATATAATAATAAAGGGAAAACACATAGTCATGAAAAATAACTTATTGGATGTTTAAATCATGACACCTTCATTTCAATATATGACACCTTAATTTTATCCTAGTTCATTCATAGTCATCGTCTATTTAAATCCTTCATGATGGTTAATAAGGAGTTTGTGAATTTCCAAAATATATTCTCTGGGAGTGTAAAACCCGTTGTGCAACAATTCCAATTTTAATGCTTTATTTGACTATCAAGTCCATCTTAATACAAACTTTTTGAATTTATTACCCTTGGATACCTCTGTTCCAAATCCATATCCACTTTTAGTCTCCAGATAGTGATGTAATTTCTTAGAAACCACTCGATCTATCCTTTAAAAAAATTCCAGGACATTTTCCTATAATTTGAATCATCCTTATACTTATCCTTATAAATATCCCTAGAAATATATCCCTAGAGATACCATTAATGTTTTCTCATCCTAGTTTCTAACGGTTAACGCAAACTTTCTCTAGTACTAACTATAGATACCCAAGCTTCTAATATATAAATATCACATATTTTTAGATGAATATTATTCAATATATTTCATAAATACACATCCAAGTATTGTAATGGGTTAGTGCCATTGGAGACTAGGTACATGATCTTTTTATTTAATGAAATATCTTCAAGATATTCCCCTTTTTTACTCTTCATAAACAAACCCTACTTAAAACCTCTCTTCATAACCTAGGGAAAGTAAACATAAGAAATGGTGATTATAAATGATAAATAAGGGTAAACATGAGAGATATCATTCTATGATAATATGAAATAATAAGATAAACATAAGGGTATGAGACCATGAAAATAATTTAGATAGTTCATAACCAACCTATCATAGATTATAAACTTGATTCATGACGTAAAGCATTATCATTTCAAAATACATGATTCATAAGAGTGTTAAATTTTCATAATTCATGAACGATAAGACCATGTCATAAAATTTTGGCACTAAAAATGGTATAAAAACCAATTAATTTGTGAAGGATAATTACCAAGACCATCAAACATAGTGGATCAAAGATCTTTACTTGTTTCCCATTGTGGATCATGACTATCAGCCAATTTTCCATTGTGGATCAATCCCATTAGTTTGTTTATCATTATGGATTAATGACTTTGACTTATTTCACATTTTTATCTCATAAGACATAAATATTTACCCAATGCATTGGAGGGAGATATAGGTCCCAGCTATCACATAATTAAAATTCTACATATGTGTTCCATAATATCATAAAACATTCATTATATCAGAACCCATGAAAATAAATGAGTTTCAAAAACATTTCATCATAAAATAACATATGTAAAGGAGATAGGTTTCATAAACACTTAATAATTTCATTATAACATAAACCATGTAAAAAGTAATTTTTTCAAAAAAATATTTTAATTATAAATATAACCCATTAAAATAAATAATAAGAATGGTATCCTTGGTTCAAATTCCCAATAAATTATGAGTAACATCAAAGGATTTCATATTAGTTGGAAAATTATTTTTAAAGCTCACTTGGAACATTTCTTGAGGAAAACAACATTTCTCTTTAAATAACTTTTTTAATGTTATAAATTCATAAAGTATTATGGAAATCGCTTTCTTTTAAAATAACCTTAAAACATATAAATAATTTTTTTAAGATCATTTAATACATTTCTTGAGGAAAATATCCTTTCCACTTTGAAATTTTTTTTTCTACATAAAACATTTTCAAAATCCCTTTTTTTGAAGATAAAATTGAAACATATAAAATAATCTTTAGAGATAATTTAAAAAAATTATTGATAAAATATCTTATACACTTTGAAGAATATTTATTTAAAAAATAAAACATTTTGAAAATTATTTTCTTTTAAAATAACCTTGAAATGTATAAAGTAATATTTAAATCATTGATTTCTCATGAAAGAGGGAAATATTGTTCTTACCATACATGTTAAAATAAATATTCCTATCACATTTTTCAATAAAATCCAAACTATTATTGTTTGGAAAAATGATATGAAAAATCCTTTTGATTTTTTTTTAAAATCCATACAAGGGTAAACAAGTATTTAAACAATCATAGAAGAGTAGTAAAAAACTTATTTAAACCATTTTTTTTAAACATGGATATGAAAGAAAAAGGGGTTTTTGACTGAAGAGAGAAATAAAGTAAATTTTTCTTAAACACATTATTTTGAACACTTGAGTACATAAAGAAAGGAAAATGAAATGAAAACGTGTATTTTTATAAAATAACCATAGGACTAGAAAATTAATGATTTTATTGATAGATGGATCATAATATTTCATCATCAGAATCATAAATACAAACAATCTTGATAAATTATGAGATTGTTTCATAAAACCCTTACCACTTTGGTAACATTGAATCATAAGACCCATGAAATAATAAAATTATATAAAACTTAAAATATCATGAGAATAAATAAATTCATGCTATTACTTTTAAAATAGTGTAATGACCCAGAGTTTATAAATTATATTTGTTTCTCGAAATAAATATATATTATATTATATTATATTTCTTTATACACATACAACACATTAAGAAATAAAAAAAACTTTATTTCATTAATGAAAATCATTACATTATTTAAATAATAATCCCATTAAAATTCCAAATATTATAATGGGAAACAAATATAAAATATAAAAACTAAAATGGTAAAATATGGATCACCTAAATATTCTAGAATCATCCCTCCCATGAACAACACTATAAATATGAAATAAAATATTAGTAAACCAATCAGCATTGTGGAAAATGGAAATGTAGAACCTTGATAGAAATTGAGGTGAATAAAAAAAATAATAGAGAGGTATATAGCGGTCTAGGATTAACATAAATGGATATTACATAATTTTAGATGAATATTCAGCACATTAAAAAAGTACATGAATGAGGACAATAATTGTTTAGTGTATTTGGAAACTTATAAAAACTTATTCTAGTTTGGTGAAAGATATTCAACATATCCCATAAAAATATTTCCCCTCAGTACCCCTACTTAAAAACTTTATTCATATCCTAGGGAAATGAAACATAAGAAAGGGTTTATCTCAAAAGCTTAGTAAGGGTAAATAAAAGATATACATAAGAATAATCATGAACATAAGGGTATGAGAACATGATCATAACAATAGAAGATCATAATCTGCATATCAAAGATCATACACATGAGTTATGGAATAAATATTGGAAATTCACAAGATATGAATCATGAGGGTATCAAGATCATAATACATAAAATAATAATATATGAATAAGTCATGGAATTATGGAAAACACACAAACATGTAACATCATTCCCTATAAGTCAAAGAATATTATCAAAACTTATTAGTGCACTTCATGGAGACTACACCTACTGGGCATGACACACCACCATATCCAGTCATAGTCATTTATTTACAAGAGATTATTATTACCCATCTTCTCATAGTGGATTGGGTTTCCCCATATTCCCACAGTGGATCAGGTTTCCCCATATTCCCATAGTGTATCTGGTTTTCCTATCTTCCTTAGTGGATCAAGACCATCGAATTGTTTTAAATCATTTTCTATACAGGAATTTATCTCTCCTGTGTGAGAGCATATCTCTCCTAGGAATTCCTAGGTTTTCAGTCGTCTTTGTCCGACCAGTTTCCGGAGGCGACGTCTCCCTCCGCACACCCCGTTCCAGGTCTGCATAGCTCACTCCTTCCTCAGATCCAGAGCCTCTGATTCTTTTCTTCCTTCCTATGTCGCCCCCCGACTCTCCGCGGTGAGAATCCATGTTCTCTTCCTCCTCTCTCATCCACCTGCTCTCAGATCCCGCCGCCTTGTATCTGGAAGGAGTTGGGTTTCTTCTTCTGCATCTGCTCGACATCGACCTCAAGCGCTTTACCATGCCTCCCCTGGGAGCCTGAAGGTCCTTCCATCACCGTCACCCTCACCAGAGTCAGATCTGTGAGAGGGAACGTGACGCCAGGTCCCTCTTCGGTGTTGTCACAGTCTTCTTCAATAGCGCATCCAATTTGGTCTCTGATATTCGTCTGGCGTTTTCCGATCAACGGTTGTGGTTCTAGTTTCCTCCCGACCGACGTTTGGCTTCTGAACCTCATTTGGGTCCAGTTCAATTCTTCTCGCGAAGGGCCCTGATTGCGGAGAATTTGGATTGGATCACGATGTGTCTGCTCGCTAAGGTCTTGGCCACGAAGGACTTAGCCGCGAAGGGTTTGGATTGTGAAGTATTCAAACGTGATGTTTTGGGATTGTGAAGTGTTTGCAGAATGAGGTGTTTTCTCACAAAGTGCTCCCTCACGAAGTTCTTGGCCGCGAAGGACTTGTCCGCAAAGGGGTTGGATCGCGAAGTGTTCACTCATGAAGGTTTTGTTTTGAAGGGTTTTCACGCGAATAGTTTGCTCGTGAAGTTTAGGATCATGAAGGTGTGATCCCGAAGGTCTTGGTCGGTGGAGACTTCTACATGCATAAGTTTTGCTTACAGGGGGCTTTGACCGCAGAGGTTGTGGTGCCCACGGGGCCACGAAGGCCTCAGTTCAGAGGGTTTGGTCCATGCACTCCATTGATCGCAAAGGTTTTGCTCTCAAAGGATGCTACTCGCAAAGGGTTTGGTAGTGATGAAGGATGTTATCAGTTTCACTTAAGTAGAGATGTTCCTAATGCATCGCTGGCGGAACATCTCCTTAACTGATAAAGAAAAATAGGAAATTGTTTTACGGAAGAGTGAAGATGTGTTTATCTCACAATGACTATCATTTCTTATTGTTGAAAAATTCCTAGCAAAAAAGTCCTTCAATCAGGGAGCGCCGAAAAATACTATACAAAATATCTGGCGATTGGAGGATGACGTTGCTATAAGAGAAGTGGAAGCGGGACTCCTAGTCTTTGAATTATTCAATGAAGGAGATAAATTAAAGGTCCTCAAAGGCCAGCCATGGTCCTTTGAAAAACAAATCATACTCATGGAGGACCTTAAAGGTGAAGAAAATTTCCAGTCAGTTAATCCGTCTTTCTCTCTTTTCTAGATTCGAGTTAGAGGAATCCCCTTTCATGGTAGAACATAACGTGTTATGCATGATATTGGAGAATGCATCGGTTCATTTGTGGAATGAGACGAGTCTGATCCAATTCAATGGGTACCATTTTTGCGAATCAGAGCTTCGATAGATGTTGCACATCCTCTCATGAGAGGCATGTTTTTGACAATTGAGGACTCGGGCGTCTGGATTTCTTTTGAGTTTGAAAAGATTCCTATTTTTTGATTCTTTTTTGGATACCTCAGACACTTAGAATAGTCATGTGAGGTGAAAAAGGATATTAGACATGACAGTGTTATGTTGCAATACGGCCCCTGGCTTCATGCAAAAACCACTAGGGCTGATTTTATCTCCAAAGTTGAAAAACAACAGGACCGTGAAAAACTTGCAAAGGCTCTTAATAAGTGGGCTGAACCAACTCATGCTAATATAATCATGCTTGGGCCACCAATTATTTATGATGAAAACCATGTGGTTCAACGGGTGGAAGGAAGGAATATGGACTGGCCATAGACCTCGGTCGAGTCGAGGGAACAACATATGAGTCAGGGGTAGGGGATGAATGCCCCCCTAAGACAGACAACAACTTTTTTGAAGACCATTTCCTCCCCATCTGCTAGGTTGCAACCAAACAACAAGGAACCACCAGACCCAGGTTCAGGGGTACAATAGCTATGCAACGACCCACTAGACCCGGTTCCCAGTTCAGATGATGTATCTCCCAGTGCTACCCTTCAGGAAGTCGATGAAATGACGGGGATCACGTTGACAGGTACTAGAAAACTTCAGAGGTGGAAAAGAATGATTAGTAGGGATAAGGGTGTGGATCCCCCCAGTTCACAGTCATGGGACCACAAACGACGCTTGGGGGCATCTCAGATGACTGAGAGCTTGTCAAAGAGGTGGAAAGTGGTTGATGACGGGCGGGTTGGTGAAGTTTCAGAGGCGGCGGCGGGTGTGTCCCAGCCCCGCCTAGGGCAATGAAAATCTTATGTTGGAACTATCAGGGGCTTGGAAATCCCCGAAAAGTTCGCGTTCTCCATCACTGGAGTTCCAAATTTTTCCTTGACATAGTTTTTGTATCCAAAACTATGTTGGATTGAAAGGATGCGGGCCTTATGGGCCGGAAGATCGGGTTCAAAAACACCCTACCCATTGGATGACAGGGACACTCAGGTGGAAGTTTCCTCTTGTGGAAGGAGGACCTTGGGGTCAAGATCTCTAATTACTTAAGTAACCACATTACTGTGACAGTTGTTGGCCCAGGGGATCCTACTTAGTCGTTTGTTGGGTTCTACGGATGGGCAGGATAAACACAGATCGTGGGCCCTTTTGAAGCAACTGTGGGATTCCCTCTCTAGCCCTCTCTTGGTGGGGGGGGGGACTTTAATGAGATCCTGTCTCCCCATGAAAAATAAGGGGGATGTGTGAGGAGTGGTGCTGTGATGAAAGATTTTAGGACGTATCTTGTTTCAAACTCTCTTCATGACCTCGAGTTTTCTGGCTCGCCATTTACCTGGCATCGGGGTAGGTCAATGGAGAACCACCTGGCGGAAAGGTTAGACAGATTTGTGGCGAATGATGAGTGGACCTATCTTTTCCATGCCTTCTCTATCGTCCACCTGCCTCTTGTCTCCTCTGACCACTCCCCAATCATGATGTCAACAGTCTCACAAGGGAAACAGAGGGGACCAGAGTGAACCTTCCGATTTGAAAGTTTGTGGTTCCAAGATAGTGATTGTGAAAAGGTGGATCAAGTGGCTTGGAAGGGATTGAATCAGTGCATTATGTCCAACTTCCGCACTGTTGAGTCTTGCCTTCATAAGTGGAGCTTAGCTAGGTTTGGTAACTTTGACCGACATATTAAGGAGGTGGAGAATCAATTAAAGTGACTCCACTCATCTCCGTGTTGTGACTCGGTCCTTAGGAAAATCATTGTGGCAGAAAAGAATCTCAGTGCAGCTCTGAGAGAGATAAAGAGTTTTTGGTTCATTCAGGCACGGGAGTCCCACATCAGAGATGGTGATCATAAAACCAAATTTTTTCACCAATGAGTGTCTTCAAGGAGAAGGAAGAATCATATTGCTCATCTGGAGGACCCCACTGGAAGAGTTGCAAATGAAATAAATTAAATCCACTCCATTATCCTGAACTTTTTCAGAAACTTCTATTTAGCAGAACATATTATCACTCCCACATGCCTGATTGGATGCATCCCAATGTTGGTTACAGAAGACATGAATCAGAACCTGGAAAGCGATTTGTCTAAGGAGGAAGTGGTTGGGGCCCTGCATCTTATTCACTCTACCAAGGCACCAGGGCCTGATGGGTTTCATGCTCTGTTCTTTAAACACTTTTGGCATATAGTGGGGCCCGATGTGGTGACCATCATGAAGGAGGTGTGGGCTGGAAGAGCTGCTCTTGAATCCCTCAATGAAACTCTTATTACTCTTATCCCCAAATCGCAGTGCCCTTAGAAAATCTAAGATTTTCGGCCAATCAGCTTGTGTAATGTGATTTACAAAATTTTCTCCAAAATCATGGTGGCCAAACATAGGAATTTTCTCCCGCTACTTATCTCAGATAACCAAAGTGCCTTCGTTCCAAAGAGATCTATTACGGACAATGCTGCCATTTCCTTCAAACTATTACACTCTATGAAAATTCTCTCCTCATCCAAGCGTGGTACCATGGCTATGAAACATGATATGATGAAAGCTTATGACAGAGTTGAATGGCCTTTTCTCGAACTTGTTCTATCCAGGTTGGGATTTGGGATGAAATGGGTCTCTAATGTCATGAATTTTGTTACATCTGTCTCCTATAGAATCAACATTAATGGGGTCCCTTCAGCGAGCTTTAAACCGTCAAGAGGCTTGAGACAAGGGGACCCCCTATCACTTAACCTCTTCATTCTGGTGGCATATGTCTTTTCTCATATCATCCTGAAGGCAGTGGATCAAGGAGTTATTCATGGTTCTACAGTATGTCGAAATGGCCCCTATCTCTCATCTCTTCTTTGCAGATGATAGCCTCCTCTTCGCGCATTCTACCCCACAAGAATGCAGTGCAGTGCTGAATATCATCAATCTGTATGAAAAGGCCTCTGGGCAACGTCTTAATTCTTCAAAATCATAGTTATATTTAAGTAAAGGCGTCCCACAAGCTAAGAGAGAGGAGTTGCAGCGAATGTGTGGGTTTCCGCTGGTTGATAAGAATCCTAAGTACCAGGGCCTCCCGACCCTGGTGGGTAGATTGAAGAAACAAGTTTTTGGCACGATTGTGGATAGGGTGGATAATATGATTTATCTGTGGTCTAGTAGGAAGATTTCCAAGGCGGTAAAGGAAGTTCTCATGAAGTCAGTGGCCTAAGAAATCCCTTCTTACGATATGTCACTGTTTAAATTACCTGAAACTCTTGTTGATCCACTCCACTCCCGGTTGGCCAATTTTTGGTGGGGCTCCCAGGAGGGCAAACATAATTCCCATTGGATGTCATGGGAGAAGTTGTGTGTTTCAAAATTCCATGGCGGCCTCAGCTTCCGCAATCTTAAATGGTTTAACGAGGCTCTTTTGGCTAAGCAGGGATGGCACCTTATTTCCCACCCAAATTCCTTGTTCTCCAAGGTGATGCGAGCTAAGTACTTCCCTCATTCTGAATTCTTGCATTCCCAACTGGGGCCACGACCGAGTTTTATGTGGAGAAGCATTTGGGGAGAAAAATCTCTCCTTGATTTGGGCTGCGTGTGGAGAATTGCTGATGGGAATAATATCAACATATGGAATGATCCCTGGCTGGAAGAGGGCACCAATCATAAGGTTTCCTCACCGATTGTCCCTGGCTTTGAAGATGCAATTGTATGTGACCTGCTCAATGACTCACTTGAGGAGTGGGATCGGGAGAATATTTGTTGCTGGTTTAATGAAGTGGATCGTCAGCTCATCCTGGGTTTACCTCTCACACCAAGAATGGGGATTGACCAAATTTGCTGGAATGGGGAACCTCATGGGAGATATTCTGTTCGTTCGGGTTACAAAATGAGGGTCCAAGGTCTTGCCCCGACCTTTAATGATAATCGGTGGAAGTGCCTCTAGTCCCTCACCGCTCCCCCTAAGGTGAATTTTTTTTGGCGGCAGGTCTGTGCTGGGGTTCTTCCGACCTGTGACTTTCTGGTGCAATGACATTTGGCGGAGGAAGACACTTGTCCTTTGTGCATCCATGATGTGGAATCCCCTCTTCATGCAATTCTTTCCTGTAATGGGGTGGAATGGGTGTTGAAGGCTTGGAGGCTGGATTTTGGTACTTTCTTTGATCCTTCAATTGGGTTGGTCCCAAACCTTACTAAATGGGTGTCTTCTCTGAAACCAAGAGTGGTAGGGATGATTTGTACAATTTCTTGGTTGGTGTGGACTAGAAGGAATGAATGCATTTTCCAGATGAAGGTGATCCCTGATCACCTCTGGGTGGATCAAGCTTTGGAGTGGATAAATGGTTGGAAGAAAAGCGATGCAGGTTATTCTTTGAGCCACACTCGACGAGCAGCTCCCTCCTGGTCACCCCCCCATAAGGGTTTCTTCAAGATTAATACAGATGCTGCTGTCTCTGCTAATTGAAGGATCAATATTGACCTCATTGCTCATAACAGTTTGGGCCATATTGTGGAAGACCAGAGTAGGAAAGTTCCTTACTCATGGAGCCCTGTGGTGTAAGAGGCCTCATCCATCCTCCAGGGTCTTCTCTTTTCCCGTTCAAATTCTTGGACTAAGATTCTGGTGGAATCCGACTGCCTCAAAGTGGTGAATTCTCTCTCAACAAAAGATGAGGATTCCCAGCCTTATGGACTCATCCAGAAGAAGATCTGGCCCCTGACCGATGGATTTGATGCATGAAAATTTTCTTTCATCAAAAGAGATGGTAATTCAATGGCCCATCATTTGGCTCGTTTTTGGAAACATTGGGGTAATCATTGTTGGGTGAACTCGTTCCCTGATTGGCTTTGTAATCCCGACTTCTTTGATCAGTAATTTATCTTTCCTTAAAAAAAATATTTTCTCTTGATATATAAATCTTTACCCAATTAATTAGAGGTATATATAGGTACCACTCATCACATAATAAAATCATATATATATGACACAAGATAATAAAACCTGCATCATATCATGACACATAGAAATATATGGGTTTCATAAACATCATATCATAACCCATGAAATGAAATGGGTATCATAAACATCTAATCATATCATTAACTATGGAAAATAGATTGGTCTCATAATAATTTCATCAAATCATAACCCATGAAAAGAACTGAGTTTTAAAAGCATATAACCCATGGAAGAGAAATGAGTTTCATAAACATCATTCCATAAAAAACATAAAACATTAAAAAAATAATATGAATGGTATTCTTGGATAATATCCCTAGTAAGGAAAAAACTATAAAAAAGTATGCCATCTTAAATGGAGAAGGATTTCGAAATATCACATGGAACATTTCTTATAGAAAATTGCATTTCTTTTAAAATATCTTTCTTATAAAGAAGGATTTAAAATTTCATTTAAAAAATTCTTGAGGAAAATATATTTTATAATTTGATTTTTTTAAAACATAAAGTGTTTTTACAAACTTTTTCCTTTTAAAATATCTTTGAAAACTTATAAAGTAGGCTTGGAAATATTTTGAAAACCTTTTTCCATTAAAAACGCCTTGAAAACTCATAAAGAAATCTTGAAGAAGTTTTGAACATTTTTTTTCTTTGAAAAACACTTTAAAATAATTTTTTTTAGAATATTAGGAAAAAAATTTCTTTAAAAATAAACTTGTAAACTTACAAAGTAATATTGAAGGAAATGGTGTTCGTGATGCTGGGTAAATCCATACATGATAAAGGTTACTTTTACACAGTGAAAAGTTTAGAAAATCGACTTGATCAGAAAAAAACAAGGAGATTCCTTTTAAAACCATTTTTTATTAAAAAGGTAATATATAGGTAATTTTTTTTTAAAATAATTTGAAAAAAAAAATTAAAACATTTTTAGAAAACATGGTTTTGGGGGAAAATATATTTCTGACTGAAAAGATAAATAAATTCAGATTTTATTATTATTTTTAATTATCTTAAGTACCAAAGAGGTTTAAAAGGGTACCATTTCTTTTATATAACATGAATAACTAGAGTATAATAAATTTTATGAGGTATATTTGGATATATATTATAATATTTCTTTAATGTATGCATAATCCTAAACAATCTCGATAAATGATGAGATTGTACCAATAAACTCTTACCACTTTGATAACTTTAAATTATAATCCCCATGATATAATAACATTATATAAAGCTTATAATATCATTAAAATAATACTATTCATGATTTAATATGTCAAAGGTTAGTATATTTACCCCATAGAAAAATAAAGGTTAATAACATGGCATGTATCTTAAAGAAGTAAAACTGTGACAAAAAGTACTTTACCGATTTGGTAAATGTTTAACTCTAAACCCAATGAAAGAAAGATAATAAAATGGATATGGAAATACCAATAAATTAAAATATAATAATAATAAAATACATTTATAGGAATTATATACACCACACAAAAGAAACAAGTGGAGAATAAGGCATAAGTCTCACAGAAATAAAAGTGAGATGAGAAAGCCCTTACCTTAAGTCTTGACTTTCTGGGTACACGTTCAAACCCCATGTATAATAAATATAAGTTTATAATAAATATACCATATAACTATATTATTATATATAATACAATATATATTATTTTATTATGACTTTAAATTACCCTTTAATTAATAATTCTATTTTTTAAGGAGGTTGAGGGTCAATCCCCCTTTATTGAACATAAAAAGATAGAACTCCTTTTAAGGACTGGGAAAATGAGGAACCCATTACATGTACCAGATGAAAATTTCCTAACCAACCAGGAAAAAAGGCCTTAAATGGACCCAAATTCAAAATAATAAACAAACATCATAATAATAACTAGCCAATATTCTCTTTGTTTATTAACAATTCTATGTTATTCCTACTTTTTAGGTAATATGTGCTTTGTTTTTCATATATGTTTTACTTTTTATTATTGATACTCTTACTTAGATCATGATTTAATTATTTCAATAATGTAAAAAAGTATATAAATATAATATATAATCATTATAAAAATATTTATAATAATCTATAAAATATAGAAATATGAAATGGAATAAACTGTTCATGGAGATAGCAGGCCATACATATGCATGAATGTTGTTTCCATTTTCTTGTCATATTGAAATAAATATAGTAAATGACAAACACACACACACAAATATATATATATATATTATAGTTAAAATATTATTGCATACATATAAATTAAATTTACTAAACCCATATTCAATACATTCTATGAAAATTGTGAAATAATCACATCGCTTCAAGGAGGCGGTAGTCCAAACATCCACAAATGAAGTTATCATATTTCCACAAAATGAAAGTGTTAAGTTATTATTTTAATAATAATTAAAGAAGAATAAATTCATAATAAATATTATATATATCATATAAAAATAGTATTTCCATCATAATTCCCAACCATTAGAGGCACTAAAGGAAAAATGAATAACATCATTTTGCGAGATGGTAATCCACCGTACACACAAACAGTAAGTTTATTACCCATTTTATGGAAGTATGTGTAGGTGTAGGTCACAAAATTATAATAAAAACATATAAGTATATTTAAGATACTGAGGTTATTATATAATCATTTAATGAGAATAATTGGGGTTGGGGTGGAGAAAGAAAATAAAACAGAAGAGCTTATGGAAGGATGTTACGTCTTCTTTGGGAAACTCCTCTTGGTTTTCCCCAAATGGATTCCTTGGTTGGATTTATGCCTAAGAAGATTCTTCTATTAGTAAGGGAGGTAATTTTAGATATTATTTGGGTAGGTTTTGGAGGATGCAAAGTGTCTTGAGAGGTGTGAGGAAGGGGAATATTGAATGTCGTTTTATAGAGGAGGAGGAGAGACATTCTTGTAAATTCCAAAAGCTAAACACTATTGGGAGGTATCCCTTTTATCATATACTAAAAAAATGAAAAAATAATGGATTAAAGGATAATTATGGTTTATAAAATCCTACAACACACAAAAATAAGTGTATTTTTATAATATTTTCTTTAACTTATAAGTTTCATTATTTTTATCATTTTATTTTTTATTAAAGTAATTAGTTTTATATCCTAAGTAATTTAACCATTGAGAATAAATTAAAGTTATATTTATTAAAAAATATATAAAAAATAAATTATAAATATTTTATCTAATTTACAAAATATAAATCCCATGTGTGTTGGAAATTAACTTTAAAACAAGATCATGTAACGCGCAAAAACACTACTTCAACCCGAACCATGCTAACAATGTTTCTATTATCTACGGGTCAATATGTTAGTTATAAATGATCATTTGGTATATTTATGGGCCATATTTTATATTTATTAACACATAAAAATCACTTAGGAAATGATATTATTTTTGGTAATTTTAAATAATTTCATAAAGTATCTATTATTATAAAATAACATTAATATTGATTTGACATTATTTAATTAATTTTAATTTCAAATATCAAAAAAATATTAGAATTAAAATATATTATGTTAAAATAAGTTTCATGTAATATATTCTTATAAAAAAATATAATGTAACACAATAATTCATTAAATTTACTTCCCTTTTAATGTTTTTAGCAATTTCTATTTTATTTAATTATTAACTAAATAATCCATGTGTTAGAGTTTGTTAAGTGTTTAATATAACTAATTCATGTATAAAAAATATAGTTAAATTATAATAATTAAAAACACATTTATCTTATAAAATAATTTTTATAATCAAAACTATGTAACTTTTTCCATACTCTAAAGCTTTGTAAATGTCAAAGTTAAGAAAGGTTCTTTTTTTGTCTTTTTCTTTACTTAACTTATAATATAAGTCATTTTCATGTAATATTATCCCAATAATTCATAAAATTAGAAACAAGAGGGTATATGGTCGAAATATTGAAATATAATGGATTTTGTAAAAATATCTAGGTCATTTTGGCCCTTAAGTTTAAGGTTCAATCCATTATTAAGTTTAATTTTTACCATAAGCGTTGTAATTAATTGTAATTATATTCACTAATATATCTGGTAAAAAACTAATTTGATCATATTAGACTATAAATATTTTTTTGATTAAAACCGTGTATATCAATTTTTATAAATTCAATTCACAGAAGTGGAAAAATTAAGTTTAAATTTACCCTCACAAATGTGGTGTGAAATCATTTTTTTAAAGAGAAAAAGTTTAAAAGTTGGAAATATTTTTATATCAAATTTCAATGTAAAATTGGTTCTAATGACCTAAATTGAATTAATTTATGTAAAATTGATCAAATTAAAATTTAAAACAAAAATTAAAATTTAATTTATCAATATAAATAAATTAGAAGAAAAAAATAATTTTGAATAAAAATTAAGTATTTTTCACAATTCAACAAAAAATGATGTTTTTCTAAAAAACCAAAAAAATCACCCTAAGATAATTTTGAAATTATTAATTAAAAAATAAAGTTAATTTTAAAAAAAATAAAATTTCTAAAATTGAATAAAATTAATTTTATTATTATTCATAGAAGGATATAAAAAGGAGTACATTTTAGAAAATAATATTTTCAAACATATAAAGACTTTACCAAAAACATATATATTTTATTATAAATATTTTTTATTTATAAAAAACCATTATATATAATTTTTTAAAATTATTTATCATTATTCATATCACTATGTTTAATATTTATGTTATAACTATCTCGTTTGATTAATTATAATAATAAAATGTTTCTTTGTAGAAATTCAGGGTTGCGTGTAACATAAGCCAAGTCGATGTTTCCTATAGCGCAAGATTATCTTTGTGTAGCATATAATGAAACATTAACTAGTCTTATCATGAAAAGAAAGACATAAAATAAAATAAAATTATTTGAAAAAAGGTTTATAAAAACTCATGGTGTTACATTGTACCCCCTTAAAATAAACTTCTCCCTGAAAATTCATTTGGGTTATCAAAGTTCTAATACATGAATTTTACTTTCATAGAAACCCATATATTAAAAATTAATACTATAACATCCTTTAAAAAGATAAATTTGATAACATAATAGTTACCCAAAGTTACTCATAACTGGGTTTCCACATAGGAGAACATTGGTGGAAAGTACAAATATGAAATTAGAAGACAAATCTATCTATCAAGTTCTAATAGAGAGTGATAGAGAATGATAAAAAAAAGGATTGAAAATTTTCATTTATATTATCTAAAATGATGATAATGGTACACTATTTTTTTAAGAACATTTTACTAAAGTTGAATAATTTTCATGAGAAGATATACATCCTTGATTTCAGTAAAATCTCACCCTTTGTTGTGCCTTTATAAATTTATACTTCATATATTATTCCAAGAAATAAAGGTGATTTTTTCATTCCTGAATAATTAAAATATCATTATATCCATAAATCTAATGATAGTTCATTCCATATATATTTATGAAAATTAAAGGTTATCATAAGTTATCTAATATTCATAAATCCTCATATGGTGAGATAATACTTTAATCTCTAAAACTTCATCTTAATTTTAACTTAAATCATTCCATAAATGGTTAAACATATAAACCTTATAAAATATGGGAGTAAAAAAATTTATAAATAAGGTTACTAAATTTCTCAAAAATAGCTTAGCATTGATCCCTCATATATCATAACGTAGTTCTTGGTTTTTGCATATCAAGGATATGAATACCTTCATCATGTATCTCTTGAAACATGGTAGTAACCTAAATTACCAAAAATCCTTATTTAAAACATTCATGTTTCCTTATTATAATGTTTATTGGATATATTCCTTAAATCCAAAAATACTATAAACTTTGTCAATTATAGCATAAACCTTAATAATTCACTTGGTAATAAGTAATATACAAATTGTTTTATCCATATAAATAAACTATTTATCCAAGCTAAAAATAGTTTTCTTAATATCAAGAAAACATTAAGGGTTACCTTCCCTTAATCAAAATATATAATTTCTATTAAATCACTTTTCTAAGTCCTTCATAACTATTCAATATATTTTTGTAAATAATTATCAAAATAAATAAATAAATAGAACAATAATTATTTAATTCACAATTCATATAACATAATTCTTTAATCCAAATACTTAAATACCTCAATCATTCCACTTTATCCTTAAGCCATTAACAGGGATTCAACATCTTATTCCTTAATACCACTTTCCTAAAATATGAAATATGAATATTTTCTTAACATTCATCAAACTCAAATTAATCATGATTATAAACAATAATATTAGAACAACATATACCTTTCATATGTCATTTGTGGTATCTTCATCATAAAAAAACCATTACTCATAAAAACTTATTGAGTAACTTCATGAGATTTCCATTTATGAAATTAATATGTATAATGACCATTATTTCCATACATAAAACATTGAACTATTGATAATAAATTAGGGAAGCCAATAGTTCCATCCATTTCATTAACTAAAATTTTCATTTTACCTTTGTAGTTACTTGATTTGTTTCCCTCTTTTCCCCAGTCAAAACATCTTTATATTACTTTAAGACATTTACTTGGGTGTTTCTTCCCATGTTATTGACACAAAGGACACCGAATCTTATTTCCTTTGTGGTTTCCATTACCTGAATTCTTAATTAACTCATTCCTTTTATTTTTTTGTGAATATAAGTGTTAATTAAGGTGTAATTTATTAATCATGTTCCATGAAAATTTATTAGGAATGATTACAACATCCTTTACTCCAAAGAGGACCCCATTTGACTACTAATTAGTCATTAAATAAGTTCCTTCTATTCATTACATTAGATTAAAACATGAAATCATTGTGTTAGAAACACATAACATATTAGAAAACCATATAATGATGAAAAATTACTTATAGTATGTCTAAATCATGGAACCTACTTTTATGTATATGACACCTTAGACTTATCCTTAAAGAGATCCTTAGACACATCATTAGAAATATCCCTAGGGATCTCAATTTTTTTTCTCATCCTAGTTTCTAAAGGTTAACTAAAACTTTCCTACCAACTATAATGGCACAGGATTTATATACATGGATATTACATAATTATAGAATAATATTCAACACATTAAAAAATAACATTCCCAAGGACCATAATATTTTTGTGTATTTGGAAATATGGAACCCATTATTCTAGTTTGGTGAAATATCTTAAACATCTCCTATAAAGATCATCACCTGTAATACCTCTACTTGAAACCTTTATTCATAACCTAGGGAAAGGAAAAATAAGAAAGGGATGAGATTAGATTCTCAATAATGGTAAATAAATGAGATACGTAAGAATAATCATGAACATAAGTGTATGAGAACATAATAATAACAATATAAGATAACACCTTGCATATCAAAGATCATACACATGATTCATGGAATAAATATTGAAAGTTCATAAGACATGAATCATGATGGAATCAAGAGAATAATACATGAAATCATAACATACTAATAAGACATGAAATTATTCTAGACACATAAACATCTAAT
Source organism: Viscum album (assembly GCA_963277665.1). Lineage (NCBI taxonomy): Eukaryota > Viridiplantae > Streptophyta > Magnoliopsida > Santalales > Viscaceae > Viscum > Viscum album. Next base: position 863,671,248 of record OY728140.1, read on the forward strand.
ATCATTCCCTATAAGTCAAGGTGCATTTCCGGAACTTATCAAGTCACTTCATAGGGACTAAACCTACTGGGCATGACACACAACCATCCCCAGTCACAATCTTTTCCTTATAAGGGATCATGTTTCCCCATCTCCCCATAGTCAATAAAGTTTCCACATCTTCCAATAGTGGACTAGGTTTCACCATCTTCCCATAGTGTATTTGCTTTCCCCATCTTCCCATAGTGGATCTAGTTTCCCTATCTTCCCATAGTGGACCAGGTTTCCCTATCTTCTCATAGTGGATCAGGTTTTCCCACATTCTATAGTAGATCAAGCTTGTAAACTTGTTTTACATCATTATATCATGATATATAAATCAATACCCAATTCATTAGAGGTAGATATAGGTCCCAAACATCACATACTAAAATCATACACACATGCCACAAGATAATAAAACTAGCATCATATCACGACCCATTAAAATAGATGGGTTTCATAAACATCATATCATAAACCATGAAATGAAATGGGTATCATAAAAATTTCATCATATCATTAAATATGGGAAATATATAGTTCTCATAATAATTTAATCAAATCATAACATGTGAAGAGAAGCATGTTTTAAAAGTGTAAAATCTATGTAAGAGAAACGAGTTTTCATAAACATCATTCCATCAAAACATACACCATTCAAGAAAGAATATGAATATTATTTTTAGATCATATCCCTAGTAAAGAATAGGATATAAAAAAATCAAATCATCTTATATGGATAAGGATTTTGAATGACCACATGGAACATTTCATAAGGGAAATAGTCTTTCTTCAAAAATCATTTTCATAAAACCATTTTAAAAATAATTTTCTTATAAAGAAGGATTTACAATTTAATTTGAAGAATTTATTGAGGAAAATATATTTTAATCTTTGAAAAAATATTTTTTAAACATTAATCATTTTTAAAACATTTTTATTTTAAAATATATTTGAAAACTTATAATGGAATTTTGAAAATATTTTAAAATTTTTTTTCTTTGAAAACACCTTGAAAAATCATAAAGAAAGATTGAAATTATTTTGAAAACATTTATATTTGAAAACAAAATTAAAATAAAAGAATTTACATAATATTAGCAAATAGGTTTCTTTAAAAATAAACTTGTAAACTTACAATGGAAGATTCAAGTAAATGAAGATCATGAAGACATGTAAATACACAATTCTAAACATTCATTTTTCACCGTGAAAAGTTCATAAAAGAGACTTTATTGAAAAAATGACATAGATATTCCTTTTAAAGCCATTATTATATTGAAAAAGTAAAACCTGGGTAAAAAATATCTTCTAAAAATTACTATAAAACATTTTTGGAAACATTTTTTGAGAACATAGTTTTGGGGGAAATTGGATTTCTGTCCGAAAATATAAACAAAGTTTGATTTTATTAAAACCATTTTCTTAGTTATATTAAGTAAAAAAGAGTATAAAAATGGTACCATTACTTGTATATGACAATAATAAATATATTAAAAGAAATTTTATTAGATTTATTAAGATATGGATTGTAATATTTCATCAATAGAAGCATAATCGTAAACAATCCCGATAAATGATGAGATTGTAGAAATAAACTCTAACCATTTTTATAAATTTAAATTATAATCCCCATGATAGAATAAAATTACATGAAGCTTATAATATCCTCAAAATAATAATATTCATGATATAACATATCAAAGGTTAGTATATAGACCCCATAGAAAAATATATGTGCATAACATGACATGTATCTCAAAGAAGACAAATTGTGACTACTTTATCGATTTGGTAACTTTTAAACCATAAAAACCATGAATTAAAGATCATAAAATTGATATGTAAATAACCTTAAATTTAATTATAATAATCATATAACAAATTAATGGATATTATATACACCACACATTAGAAATAAGTGGTGAATAAGGAATAAGTCTCATAGAAATAAAAGTGAGATGAAAAACCCTTACCTTAAGTCTTGAATTTATTCATACAAAATAAAAACTACTATATAATAAATATAAGTTTATTATAAATATAAAAAATAACCATATTATTATATATAACACAATATATTATTTTTTATGACTTTATAATACCCATTTATTAATAATTCCATGTTAATGTTACATTTCAGGTAATACCCACTCTGTTTTTCATATACATTTTGACTTTTTATTATTGATCCTATTACTTATATCATGATTTAATTATTTATAGAATGTAAAAAATGATATAAATAATACATATATTCATTATATAAATATTTATAATAATCTATGAAATATATAAATATGAAACGAAATACACCGTTCATGGAGACAGTAGGTCGTACATATGAATGAACATCGTTTCCATTTTCTTGTCGTATTGAAATAAAGTAAATGAAATATATATATATATATATATTATTCTGGTTGAAATATTATTTTATAATTTTCATTTACAGTTACTAAACCCATCTTTAATATTTTCCATGAAAATTGTGAACGAATCACATCGCTTTGATGAGGTACTAGTCCACATGTCCACAAACAAAGTTATTATATTTCCACAAAATGGAAAGTATGAAGGTATGTTTTAAATAATATTTAAATAAGTATAAATAAATGATAAATATAATATATATCATATAAAAATATTATGTTCATCACAATTACCAACCATGAGAGGTGGTAAAGGAAAAAACGAAAAACATCATTTCATGAAGCGACAGTCCGCCATACACATGAACGGTAAGTTCGTTACCCATTTAATGGAAGTGTGTATAGGTTTAGTTATAAAAATTATAATAACAAAATATAAATATATTTATTATATTTAGGTTGTTATATAATCATGTAATGGTAATAATTTATGGTGTGCAGAAAGAAAATAAAACAAAAGAGCTTGTGGAAGGATGTTACCTCTTATTTGGGAAACTCCACTTGGTTTTCACCAAATGGATTAATTATTTAGTTTTATGCCCAAATGGAGGATTCTAGTATTAAGTTATGTAATTTGAGAGTTTATTTGGGTAGGGTTTGGGTGATACAAATTGTCTTGAGAGGTGTTAGGAAGGGGAAGATTGAATGCCTTTTTATAGAGGAGGAGGAGTGACATTACTCTAAAAACCAAATGGTAAATACTATTGGGAGGTATCCCATAACTTATGTGCTTAAAAAATGAAAAAATAATGAATTAAAGGAAAATTATGGCCGGGAAAAACCTCCACCATACAAAAAAAGTGTATTTTTATAATTTTGTTCCTTAACTTCTAAGATTCATTATTCTAGTCATTTTAGTTTTATTAAAGTAACCAGTTTTATATCCTAAGTAATTTAACCATTAAAAAAATTAAAGTGGTATTTATTAGAAAATATAGACCTAATTAATTTTAAATATTATATATAATTTTAAAAATATAAATACCATGTTTTTGGGAAATTAATTTTAAAACAAGCGCATGTAAAGCGCAAAACACTACTTAACCCGAACTATGTTAAAAATGATTTACTATCTATGGGTCAATATGTTAATTATAAAAGATAATTTGGTATATTAATGGAACATATTTTATATTTAATAACACATGAAAATCACTTGTAAGAGGATAATAGTTTTTATTAATTTTAAATAATTTAACAAAATATCATTTATTGTAAAATAACCTTAATGTCAATTTTGACATTATTTATTTAATTTTAATTTAAAGATATAAAAAATATTATAATTAAAATATTTTAAGTTCAAATATATTTAACATGATATATTCATCTATAAAAATAATTGAACATAATAATTCATTAAATTTACTTCCCTTCTAATGTTTTTTAGCATTATCTATTTTATTTAATTATTAACTAAATAATCCATGTGTTAGAATTTGTTAAGAATTTAATGTAACCAATTCATCTATAAAAATAATAGTTAAATTATAATGATAAAAAAACTCATTTAAATTTCAAAATATTTTTTATAACTGAAACTATATAGCTTCTTCCATACTCTAATTCTTTATAAAAGTTAAAGGTAAGGAAAGCTCTTTTTTTGTATTTTTATTTACTTAACTTATTATATAGGTCAATTTGATGGAATAGTATCCCAATAACACATAAAATTATAAAAAATAGAGGATATGGTCTAACTATTATCATTTAAAGAATTTTGGACAAGTTTATAGGTTATTTTGGCCCTTAAGTTTAAGGTTTAGTCCCTTTTTTATCTTAATTTTTACTTTAATTGCTGTAATTAATTTTAATTACTTTCACTAATATTTTTGGTAAAAAACTACGTTGATATTATTAGACTAAAAATATTATACTTATTATAATAATGTATTTACATTTTTCAAAATTTAATTCAAAAAGTGAAAAAATTAAGTTCAAATCTAATCCTGGAGACGTGGCGAGAAAGTGAGTTTTTAAAGTGAAAAGGTTTAAAAGATTGAAATGTTTTTATATTCAATTTAAATGTGAAATTGGGTCTAATGACCTAAAATAGATCAATTTATGTAAAATTGATCTAATTAATCTTTAAAATAAAATTAAAATATAATTTAAAAATATAAATAAATTAGATGAAAAAGAAGTTTTGAAGTAAAATTCAATATTTTTCACTATTCATCTAAAAAATGAAGTTTTCCAGAAAAAACCCAAAAATTCACCCTAAGATAATTTTAAAATTATAATTTAAAAATTAAATTTTATTTTATAAAAATAAATTTCTAAAAGTGTCTAAAATTTACATTATTATTGTTCACAAAAGGATGTAAAAGTAGTTCATTTGAGAAAATAGTATTTTCAAACATATAAAGACTTTACCAAAAACTTATATGTTTTATTACCAATATTTTTTATTTTTAAAAAATACTATAAATAATATTTTAAAATTATTTATTACTATTCATATAACTAAGTTTAATGAATATGTTATAATTATATCATTTGAATAATTATAATAGTAAAATGATAATTTGTTTAAACTCAGTGTTGCGTATAACGCAAACGAAGTCGGTATTGTGTGTAGCGCAAGATTATCTTGGTGTAGCATACAATGAAAAATTAACTAATTGTAACATGCAATGAAAGGCATGGAAGAAAATTAATTTATTCAAAAAATGGTTCATAAAAACTCAGGGTGTTATAAGGTATTCATAGGAGGTAATGTGACATTTGTAGTAGTAATATGATCATTCAAATGATATCCTAACCATTTGGAATAGTAACTCGACTATTGGGAATAGTAACCTGACCATTGGAATAGTAATTTGACTTCAAAATATTAAAATTTAATGTAAATATTGTTTATCATGAGTAATTTAAGTAAATATTAATATTAAAATTCCCAAACATAAATTTCATAATAAAAAAAGTCAAACAAAATATAAGCACATTTTTAATAAACAATATTTTAAAGTATTTAATTAAAATCCTTATTTTTATATTAAAAGTTATAATTAGATTTGTTAGAATTTTTTTTTATAAAATTAATATCATATTTAAAATTATCATTTCAAAATTTTCCAAGCGTGATTTTTTTGGTAATTTTCTGAAATACTTTAATTTTTAGGTGAATAGTAAAAATACAGTTTTTCTTATAACCGATGTATCTTAAATTAAATTATTCATGATGTAATAATGACACAATAATTTATATAAATTGAGTATAAAAAAATAATATATTTATTTTTATAGTATTTTTTATTAAAATACAATAAACTGAACTTCAAAACCTAAAAATTAGTTTCCGGTGTCTAAAATTTAAAATATTACATTAAAATAATATTTTCTCATTTTCCACCTTCCTTTTGATTAAATAAATGAATTAGAATTATAAAGTGATTAAAATTATTAAATCATGTTATTTAATTCATATATGGTTTATAATATCCAAAATATCACTATTATAAGCTTTACCTTAGATATAGTATTTTATTCAATATTTCAACTCGAAAATACCTCTCTCCTCAAGTTTAAATGACCCCTATCCATCCCCTTAGAAAACCACTCAACCCCACTTTAAAAAGTGAAATATATACAAAAATACAATCTATTAATCATCCTATCATACCTAGGGACATTCTAGATCTATTCAACTCCAATCATCAAATGAGTTTAGTGCCATAGAGAAGAAGCAACACTGACAAGTGGATATGTTCTCATCAATTCTTCCTCTCATCCTCCTATAATCATTCTATTTTATCCATCCCTTTAAAACAAAAATTTTATAAGGATAATTAATTATTATATGAAAATTATATTAATGATGTTAAACTTTGGAAGTATTATATTTATGATATATTAAATTTTCATACTTCTCATTAACACTATTTTGACAACGTCCTGTTAATGGTTGGTTAATCTCTAATGAGGACGTTTCCAATTATTTTCTCATCACAACCCTATGGATGGTTATAATAAATTAATTATGATATATAAATTTGTAAATATATTTATTTTAATATTCTAGAATTAATTCTACTTATGTATAAATGACCTTGAACAAAATAGTGAAATCGAAGCAAAATGAGAAAATTTTAAGGAAAAAATGATATCAAAACGCGTCAACATTTATAAAAAAATTAATAAATATAATCAAATTTTTATTATTGATAAATATTGACACAAATTAACATAAATAAAATTTGTTTCTATGTTTTAACAAACCTGATTTTATTATTGAGGAGGAGGAAAAGTGATTAAATAAAGCAGGATTTAAGGTAGGGGGATTCTTGAACCCAACTCATTTTCTTTAGGTTTCCCTATTTTATGAAATATTTGGTATAAATATTCCTATAATGTTACTTATATATCATTAAATTATTCTTCCATTTTATTTTCAAGGATATAAAAGTTTCCAACAATATTTATAAACCAAATACAAATATTTTCCAAAAAAGAAATTTCTTTACAAAACACATATTTGACCCATCTTGAGTTGTTTATTATTTACTCAAAAAGGATGATGTATATGAAAAATATGTTTTCAATTATTAATTTGGTAAACCTAAAGTTTATCTATGAAATTATGATTTATTAAATCATTATGAAAACCATAATTTTCCATTAGTTACTTCATGACTATAATTTTTATAAATTGTAGGCGGCATGCATGTTTATGTAAATATTATGATGTGATGGGTGGGATCAAAATTATATAGCCCTCTAATGAATTGGGTATTGTGATGTATCTCATGATATTATGTGTAATATGTTTTACTATGATTCTATCTTTGTTCATAATAATGATGTTATGATTTATACACATATTTTATGTGTAAACATAATACTAAATTTGTTCATAACTATGTGTGCTATTTAACCACTATGAAATGATGTTTCATTTTTAGGTACATGAAACATTAAATGCATTTTTGAAATTTATTAATCATGTTTATAATTATAATCCAATTCTTATGACATGATTAGGATGATTATTCTTACCCATGTACTATTGATTCATGTCTCTTATTTATCCTTCACCTTACAAAGATTTTATCTCACCCCTTTATTTAAGTATATCCTCAGGTGACTATATATAACAAGAGGAATGTGTGAAATTTTAAGTGGATAAAGAAAAATTATTTTAGTAATTTTTATGATTTATTATGTTTAAGTGATTTATCATCCTAATTTTCCCAAGATACTAAACCTTTCAGTCCTTGAATGTATAATTGTTCTGTTGTTGATATTTAAAATGATGCAATAATCATGTAAAAAAAGTAGAGTTACTATAGTTTTTATCTGAGGAATGGTTTAGTTAATTTTTGAATTAGGATTAATTTTTTTTTTGAAATCCATAAGTATAAGTCTTTGTATAGATAATAATCCTATAATATTTTTTCTAGAATAATTACAAACAAAGGTATCCCATATCATATTATTTTAGAATTTATTTTCACATAGAAATAAATTATTTATTCATGATTTATTGAATTAAATTTTGTTCAAACCTTTTATATTTTATAAAATTATGGGAAATAGGAGAAACTAGGCCAACAACCCATATAAGGGACAATGTAATGATTTTCTGAATGAAATCCTCAATTCCATAAAACGTGGAGTTCAAAACTTTATAGTGATTCTTACCTAGTTGTATCAGGCTATGAAAAATATAATAAACCATGTGGAATGTTTTCCTTCTCCTAATAAGGATCAACTAGATATCAAGTATTTTATTCCATAATGACCACAAAAAATCTATAGATCTTCTGATCCACTTGTCCCTGAACAGTGGGTTAACTCAATAGAGAGTATATTTTCTGTGCTCCACTATTTTGAGAATGAGAAGGTGACTTTGGCCACATATCATTTATATGGAGAGGATGATCATTAGTGGGTGTTGATAAAGAACAACAAGATAAAGGATGAAATGAAAGATATGGAGTGAGAAGACATTAATAAAATATTTCTCAACAGGTATTTCCCACAAACACTTCAAACAAAGATAGAGAGAGAATTATTAGAGATAAATCAAAAGGAAGGTGGATTTGTCATGAATTATGAGTAAAAATTCATAAGGATTGTGAGAATTCCCTGATTTTTTATCAATAATGATAGAAAAATAGATAGATTATTTAGTGGATTAAAACCACACCTTTGAAAGGCTATAATTATCTAATAATTTATAAGTTATGAATAAGTATTTCAATGTGCCCTAAAATTAGAGATGGAGTTTAGAGAGTGGTCCCATGGAAATGGTGATAAGAAGAGAATAATGGAGTTTTATGATGGCAGTTTAAATGAAAAATGAAGAAAGAGGATCCAACTAACCACATGTAAAAAATGTGGGAAAAAACATCAAAGGAATTACCTCAAAGGGATGAATAAATGATTCAAGTGTAGGAGAGAAGGCCACCAAGCTCATGAATGTCAAATAGAGATGAAGAAACTGACCAACATGATGGAGGGAAGGAAGGAAACCCCTAATGTACCACCCATGGTAAAATTCTTCAACTATAGGGAGTAAGGTCACTATGAAAGTTAGTTCACTAAACCATGGATCCTTAAGGGTAATAAATATAAAAAACCACCAAATCCAAAGGAGCAAGGGAAATCTTATGACATCACTATTGCTAAAGTGGAGCATGAAAATAAATTCGTATAAGGTATAATTCCTATTAAATCATGAATGGAATTTTTGTTATTTAATTATAGTTCAATACATTTCGTTATATCTTGAATGTTTTCTAACACTAATAAATAAAATCCCTGAAACCTTGAAGTAGATACATCTATAAGAACACATAGTGGTGCAATCATCAGAACCCACATTTTTAAATATTAACCTGTTAACATATGTGGGAATATTCTTACAATGAATCTCATAATCCTTCCATTGGTGGAATTCGATGCTACACTGGGCTTGGATTGGATATAATTATATAGATCACACATCAACTTTCAAGAAAATGAGATCTCTTTTTATATTTCCGAACCATCCCATACTCCTCTACAAATGTAAGGAAGATCATGAATCTCTATTGGAAAATAACTCAATGATGTGGGTTTTGATACCTTATAAATAATCATACCTTTCCAAATTGTTTGATTTGAAGGAAAGTATTAACCTTAAGGAAATTCCCATTATGAGGTAATACATAGATAGATCTCTCAAAGAGTTACTTGGACTTCCCCCAGATCATGAGGTAGAGTTCTCAATTTAACTTATACTTGGAGTCACTCATATATCTAAATTCCCCCATTGGATGGACCATGTAAAACTAAAGGAGTTAAGATAAGTATATTCAAGATCATTTGGACATTTGGTTCATATTCCCCAGTGCATCACCTTGGGGTGATCCAATTCTCTTTTTTAAGAATAAAGAAGGATCAATGTGGATGTGTATCAGTTACCAGGAGCTCAAGAAGATCAATATATAGTACATGTATCCCCTACCAAGGATTGATGACTTGTTAAATAAACTATGAGGTTATAATTACTCCTCAAAGGTGGATCTTTATTTTGGATATCATCTGGTGAAGGAGAATAAGGAAGATATTCAGAAGATGACCTTCCATACAAGGTATGGATACTATGAGTTCATAATGACCCCCTTCAGACTTACTTGAACTTGAAATCTTAATAGATATGATGTATAGAGTATTTAGAGACTTCACATACAAATTTTTGGAAGTATTTATTGATGATATTATCATTTTCTCTATGAGTAAAGAGGAACATGAATAGAACTAAGGATTATGATGGTGACATTAAGGAAGTAGAAAATGTATGCTAAGTTCATAAAGTGTTACTTTTGGATGAATCAAGTCACATTATTTGGGAACGTGATATCAAGTGAAGGAATTTATATATACCCTTCAAAGAAAAATCAATTTTTGAATGACCTAGAACCACAAGTGTCATAGAAATCCATAGTTTTCTTTTGTTATAAGGGTACCACAAACATTTTGCGTGAAATTTCTCATGATTTTCTATCCCAATAACTAAGTTAACATAGAAATTGGTAAAGTATGTATGTATGGAGGAATGTGAGGAAATATTTTAAGAAATCAATAAGAGGTTATTCACTGCACATGTACTCACACTACCAAAAAGTGTAGAAGGTTTTTTGATATATAAAAATTCATTGAATAATGTCTTGGTTTGTTTCCTCATGCATAATGATAAAGTGATAAAATATACCTCATGATAGTTTAATATCCATGGAAAAAACTACATGAAACATGATATGAAGTTAAAAACTGTGATCTTTACCTTGAAGATTCGGCGGCACTACCTCTATGGTGAAAAGTGTGACATATATACCGATCATAAGAGTCAGGAGTAAATATTCTCACATAAGTAGCTCAATATGTTTTGGAAAAGATGGTTAGAGATAATAAATAATTATGATTGCACTATTCAATACCAAACCAGAAAGGAGAACAAGGTATCTGCTGATTTTGGAAGAAAAGAACCTACTACTTTATCCATGATATAGATTTTGAAAGACCCTATCTTTATGGATATTCAAAGGATAGATCTTGAAATCATAATGGTAGGGAATACATCTAACATTTAAAGAATTATTTCCTAACCATCTATCTAAGAGAAGAACAAATAGGAAAAAATGGATGATATAGATTTTCAAAATAAGGTAAAAGAAGTAAAGGAAGGGAAGATATATGAGTTCCACTTTGATGAGGATGGTGTTATTTTATTTGGAACCAAACATTACATTCCTGTATCATCTGAGATAAAAATGTGCTATTGGATAATGCATATATCTCATCTTTCTCCATCCATCCTTGAAGTACCAAAATGTATTGCGATCTTCGAGAGAAATTCTGGTGGGAAAACATGAAGATAGAGATTACTGAGTATATCTCGAGGTTATTAGTATGTCAGAAAGTTAAATAAGAGTAATGGATGTCCAGGGTGATGATATAACCATTATCTATAACCATGTTAAAATAGGATAACATCACCATGGAATTTTTCACTAGTCTCCTAAAGAAATCCAAAGAAAATAATTCCACATGGTAAGTAATGGATAGCCTCACCAAGACTGTCCACTTCATTACTATTCTAGAATATTTCTCTTTTGAACAACTTTAAAATATATATGTAAAGTGGTGAGGCTATATAGGGTGCCACATTAAATTATCTCTGATCATGATCCAAGGTCCAATTCTAAATTCTGGAGAAGTCTTCCACATGATTTGAATACTAAATTGAATTTCATCATGACCTATCACCCCCACACTAATAGAAAATATAAAAGGACTATTAATATACTCAATGATATGATAAGAACCTACTCAATGGAATTTAAAAGAGGATTAGATTAACATCTATCATTAATTAATTTCTCATAAAACAAAATCATCCACTAAAGTATTCAAATGGATCCATATGAAGCTGTATATGGAAAAATTATGTAGAACTCCTTCTTATTGGAATGAAGTTGGAGAATAGAAGCTACTTGGACCCGATCATGTAAACAAATGATAGAGAAGTTTTAATCCACCCAAAAACATATAAAATCTTCTCAGACTTAGAAAAAATATATTTTAACAATCGTCAAAGGGATTTAGATTTTAAAGTTAGAGACAAAGTTTGACTTTGAATATCACCATGGAAGAGAGTCGTGCAGTTTGAAAAGAAAGGTAATATTAGACCTAGGTATGTTTGGACCTTTGAGATCCTTGATCACATAAGAGAAGTATCTTATAGACTTTAAATTCAACCAAATATAGTTCATGTTCATGATGTGTTCGATGTATCTCTTCTGAGGAAGTAAATACCCGATCCCTCACTTGTACTTAATCCAAAGGTGGTACAAATAGATAATGACCTCTCATATAAAGAGAAACTGGTAAAAATATTGGAATGTAGAGACAAAGTTCTACACCATAAGATAACTCACCTTTTCAAAGTGTTATTTAGGAACCATATGTATTAATAGGTGATAAGGGAACCATATGAAATAATGATATAGAAGTACCCTTACATATTCTCAACTGAGAATATGCGTTGAAATTCCAGGGATGAAATTTCTAAAGGGGGGATAATGTAACAACACAGAGATTATAAATAATATTTTTTTCTTTAAATAACTGTGTATTATAATATATTATATAGTATTATAAACATACAACACATATAGAAACAAAAAAACTTTATTTAATAAATTAAAATATTTTTATTTGTCAAATTATAATCCTATTAAATTCCAAATATTACATGGGGAAAATAGAAAATAGAAAAACCTCAATGTTAAAATATGGACCACTCTAGTCTGTTAGAACCATCCCTCCAACGAAAAACACTATAGAAATGAAACAAAATATTTCTAAACCAATAAAAATTATCGAAAATGGAAATGTATAACCTTGAGAAGAATTGAGGGAAATAATTAATGAAAGAATAAATAGGTATTTATCGGAGGTAATGTGACCATTGAGATAGTAATGTGACTGTTAGATTTGTAACGTAACCATTGGGAATAGTAACCTGGCCATTAGAATAGTAATTTGACATAAAAATAATAAAATGTAATATAAATAATATTTATCATTATTATTTTAATTAAATATAAATATTATAATTATAATAAATAAATTTCATGATTGAAAAACTCAAAGAAAATATAAGGACATTTTTAATAAAATATTTTTAAAGTATTTCATAAAAATCATATTTTTTATATTTAAAATTAAAAATTAACTATGTTTGAAAATTATTTTGATAAAATGAATATAATTTTTGAAATAATCACTTAAAAATTTTCCAAGGTTTTTTGGATAATTTAATGAAATTCTACAATTTTTAGGTGAATAGTAAAAATACAGTTTTCCTCATAACCGATGTATCTTAAATTACATCATTAATGATATAAGAATGAAATAATAATTTATATAACTTTAGGATTTAAAAAAACATATTTGATTGTTAAAATTTTCATTAATATATAATAAATTTAAGATAGAGTTTTGAACTGGAGAAATAAATTATTATCTTTCAGTGGAGGGATCGCCCTGGTGAACAACGTGCTGGTGGCTTCTACAATCCATGGTTTATCATCAAAAAATGTCCCTAAGGGAATTATAAAATCTATTAATAGGATTATTTACAATTTCCTTTGGGATATGTTTTTAGAGGGGAAGAAACATTGGGTTGTGTGGAGAAAAATGGTGAGGCCAGTGGGGGAAAGAGGAATCAACATGCACAACTTAGTGGACACCCTCTACTACATACTTGAGAGGATATCTTGGAGTGTTCTGTAGCATCATACTCTCTGGGGTATTACCATGCACACAAATGCTTCAGGGCTCAGGGTCTCAGTGGAGGGGAATCATGCTTCCATGAGGTCATTGATTGGACCCATTATTGAAATGCTTCGACGCTTATCTCGATGGATTTTTTGAAACAATGATCTTTCCTTATAGCTCCAAGATTGTAGTGGTGTAGTGCTAGGGTTACCTGGATGTTTGGTCACTAATATTTCGTTCAGGGAGCCATCCTTTTCTGAGATTTGATCAATACAGTCTTTGATAAGAATCATATTGATTGTTTAATCTCATTGATTTAAATACAGAGGAGGATAAATGCATCTTAATCGCTTCCCCCTTAGGCCTATTCTCCTAGAAAGATTTCCATCACACTGTTAATGAGCAGGTCCAGGCTGGGGGCTATGATGAGATTGTTTGGGTCAAAAAAATTCCCACCAAGATTAACTTTCTAACCTAAAGGATTTGAAACAGAGCCCTTACAACTGACGATAATATCCAGAGTTGTGGTTTTCAACTTGCATCCAGGTGTGTCTCATGTAGCATGCATAGTGAGGAAAACTCGATTTATCATTTATTCGGCAGCGATTGGGCATGTGAGGTATGTAAATCTCTTTGGGAGTTCTCTATGACTATCTCCTCTAATGAGACTATCCCATACTTTCTTGTTAATTGGTTTCATGGTTCAAAGGGCGGAGTCCCAGAGAGGGTTTCCCACTTGGTCGTGTTGTATGTGGGGTTTTGGTGTATTTAGCAGGTGAGGAACAAAGTGAAGCATGAGGGAGTAGCAGTATCTGCTCGTGCAATTATTATCTGGGAAAAAAGTCTGTTATTAGACTTGAATAAGGCAGTGAGGTCTTGGAGTGAGGCACCTTACCTTCATCATTTTCTGACTGGATCCAGTGAGGTATTTCCATCCAATAACAGGAAGGGAACCTAGGTATGTTGGAAACCTCCCTTGTGTGGATTTAAACTCAATATGAACGGTTCTTGTGTTCAAGGGAGCATGCATAGAGGAGGTGTGGTGCGGGATATTAATGGCTCAGTTTTCATCGTGTTCTCATCCAAACTGTGCCAAGGATCTTCCCTTCAAGAAAAGGAAATGGAAATGCTCACTGGGCCCAGACTATGCTTGAAATAGGGGTCAGATATCTCTAAAATTGAATCAGACTCCTCAATTTTCCACAACTCATTGAAAGATAATGGTGATTCTCCTTGGTCAATTTGATATGTCATCAAAAAATGTAAAAGTATAATCAAGAACAAAATTCATTTTCGTCATACCGGTAGATTGGGGAACAAGGTTGTGGACTACTTAGCCTCAGTGGACTTTAATGTTATAGAGAAGGTGTTTCTACACTCTGTAGGAAGTATTAAACCTAATGGGATTGGATTTATTAAAGGGTATGCATTAAGGATTCACCATTTCAGGCCCCCATAGGTTCTACATTGGGTGCGGGGGGGGGGGGGGGGGGGTCCTCTCTATGTATTCTTTTTTTATTTTTATATTACTATTTATAAAATTACATAATGATGATACTTATGTATAAATGACCTTGAATAAAATAGAAAAATTGAATAAAAATGGGAAATTTTTGAGGAAAAAATGATATCAAAATGATTCAACATCAATAACATAAAATTAATAAATAAATTAAAATTGTTATAATTGATAAATAGTGATATAAATTAACATAATTCACTTATGGTTCATTTTTTAATAAACCTAATATTATTATTCAGGAGGCAGAAAAGCAATGAAATAAAGTGGGAATTATGGTAAAGGGATTGTCAAACCCAACTCCATTTCTTTGGTTTATCCCTATTTCAAAACACATTTTGTATGGATATTCCTATAATATTCCTTAAATATGATTTAATTATCATTTCCTTTTATTTTTTTGGGATATATGTGTTTCCACCTTGATTTATAAACCAAATGAAAATATTTATAAAAACAAATTTCTTTCCAAAACCCATCTTGGACTCATCTTGTTTTGTTTCTTATTTTCTCAAGAAGGACGACGTTTATGAAAAATATGTTTCCAATTATTAATTTTGGAACCCCAAATTTTATTCATAAAATTATGATTTATAAAATCTTTATGATACCCATTATTTTCCATGGGTTATTTCATGAATATAATTATAACACCTTGAGTTTTTATGAATTTATTTATTTTTGAATAAATTTAATTTATGTGATATATTTCACTATATGCAACACCAAGTTAATCTTTTACTATATGAAACAATGGGTTAGCTTGTGTTATACATGAAAACTAGTTTTAACAAAACCATAATATATTAATAATGTTATTCAAACATTACCGCTATAACCTAGCCGTTAAACCAAATAGTATGAATAATAATAATTTTTTAAATTCTATTTATAATTATTTTATATAAATAAAATATATTTATAAAAAATAATTAATTTTTAGAAAAGAATTTATGTATTTAGAAAATACTATTTTCATAAAAAAATATTTTTTTTGTGAAAAATAATAAAATCAGTTATTGATACTTTTAGAAAATTAATTTTTTAAAAATATTCATTTTTGAAATAATCATGTAAAAATTATCTTATGATGAAATTTGGGTTTTTTTCTTGAAATTTTTTATTTTTCTATGAATAGTCAAAAATAATGAATTTTAATTGAAAACTACCTTGTCATTCAATTTATTTATAAAGTTAAATTACATTTTAAATTTATTTTAAAGTTATGTTAGTTCTATTATAAATACATTAATCAGTTTTTTTTCATTATAATAAATTTCATATTGATTTTTGATATAATGTTTTTTAAACATTTGAACATTTTCTCTTTAAAAACCTGCTTTCTCATCACATATGTGGGATTAATTTTAAATTAAAATTTTCAATTCTGTGAATTAAATTTGTAAAAATGGATTCCATATTTTTAATAATCATAATTTATATTATATAATTAGGTAAACTTAATTTTTTTACCAAAATAAATAGTGGATGCAGTAAACATTAATTAACGTAGTTAAGGTAAAAATAGTTTTACTGAGGGGTTAAAATAAAAACATAAGGGTAAAAATGACCTATAAAATTCTATTTTATCACCATATTTCGTCCATGAAATCTATAATGTTCAAAAAATGGACCATTTTGGACCCTTGTGACATATGAAAAATGTGGAATCACTTAATTATTTACAAAAATACCAAATGTGTCCTCTCCCCCACTTATAAAAGGTCATCCCCTCTCCTCTCTTATTCACACCTTCTAACCCTTTTGTTTTAGAAAATACCTAACCAAATAACTTCCAAAAATACCTAACCTAATCTTTTAATCCTTATTTTGGACATAAATCCATCCTAGGAAGGATTTTAGTGCAAACTTAAGGAGGATACCCGAAGAAGAGGTAACGTTCAGCAATGAGAATTTTTGTTTTATTTCCTCATCCACATTAGTGAATTCATATTATAACATGATTATAAAATAAATTAAATATATTACATAAAATTATATGTTTTTATGTTAATTCAATGACTTAGAACCATCTCCAATTCCATCACATGGGTTACAAAATCATCATTTGTGTGTATGGAAGACTACCGCCTTGCGAACCGATGTCATTCATTTTTCCATTACTATGTCTCAAGGATGGTTTTTATGATGGATTTATTATTTATATATGATATTTATGATTTTATTATTATTATATAATTATTATATCACACATACCTTTATTCTCTCCATTATTTGGGAATATGACAATGTTTCTCGTGTATATACCAGACTACCGACCCGTAAAGCGATGTGATTCATTCACACTTTACATGGAAGGTATTAAGTATAGATTTGATTAAAATATATAATAAATTTGAAATAAAAATTATTATTTAATTATAAAATATGATTTATCATTTTTTCTTTTAATCCAAAAAGAAAATGAAAACAACGTTCATGCATACGTATAACCTACCGTCTCCAAAAATAGTGTATTTCATTTTCTATCACTAAATTTTATAGATTTATATAATAGATATATATTTAATATATTTTATATTTATATCATGTTTAACATTATAAATATTTTGGAACCATTATCAATTTAAGAGGACAAAAAATAAAAAACATCATATACAAAAAACAAAGCGGTTATTACATGAAACGTAACTTTAACATCGAATTGTTAATAAATGGGTAATAAAAGTTCATAATAAAATAATATATGGTATGGTATATATTAATATGGGTTTTTAATAGATTAATAATAAACTTATATTTATCATACACAAATTTTTAATGAGTTTGATAGAAGTCAAGATTTAAGGTAATTGATTTTTGTCTCAATTTTCCTTCTTTGAGACATATGTTATATTATGAACTTATATTCATTAATGAGGTGTATATACCAACCCTTTTACATTTAATATCATGAATTTATTATCATAATGAAATTTTAACTTCCATTTTATGTTTTTTCTTAATGGGGCTTAAGATTCAAAGTTACCACATTTGTAAAGATTTTATGTTACAATCTCATCATTTACCGAGATTATTTATGATTATGTTTCTGATAATAATATATTATGATAAATATCTTATAAAACCCATGAATATTATTTACCTATGGTTATCCATGATATATTAATGAAATATTACCATTTCTAAAATCTTTTCTACTTAAAATAATTGAGAAAATATTTTTAAGAAAATCCAATATTATTTCTTTATTCCGTCAGAAATATGTTTTCTTTCAAAACCATGTTTTCTAAAATATTTTTGATTTTTTTTTTATTCTAAAAATTATATAATAAATTCATTTTTAACCATATATTATTTTCTAAAAAGTTATTTTAAATCAATCTTTATGTCTTTTTCAAAACAATTCCCTTTTTTCGTTAACCAAAAAATATAAAAAACATATTTGTTTTAACATGTATGGTATGAAAAAAACTTCTTATTTGCATGAACAATAATTGGTTAAAAGATTCATTTATAAGATTTCATGGTTATTTTAAAAGTAAAATAATTTCAAAATGTTTTATGTTTTTTGAATGTATTTTTTCCAAGTAAATATTGATGTTTCCCTCAAGAAATGTTTTAAATGATCAATAAAAATCAATATCCATATAATATGACACCCATTAATGTTACCTATGCATTACTGGTGATAAAATACAAGGATAAAATTATTATTCCTTCTCTGAATGGTTTATGTTTATAATGACACGATTTTTATAAAACCAATTTCTCTTCAATGGTTATACCCGGAGGAAATTCTTATCAAACCCGCTTCTTTTCATGGGTTATACTATGATGAAAGGATGAAATGATTAAAAAACCGATATCTTTTCCATAGGTTATGATATGATGAAATTTTTTTGAAACCCATTTTATTTCATGGGTTATGATATTATGAAATTTTGATGACCTTGTGGCACACATATATATGATTTTCATTATGTGATGGGTGAGACCTATATCTCCCTCCAATACATTGGGTAAATATTTATATCTAATGAGATATACATGACTAGAATGTGGAGTGGACTAGATTTAGTAAGGGACTATGTCCACTATGATTCTCTTAGGAGTGAAGCTTGAATACTATTATAATTTGGGGATTTAAACCATTCCAATATTATAGCCTTGGTAGTAATCCTTGACTAATATGGAAATATTTTTCTATGCTTATGTGTATACCAAAAATCCATGCCTTATGCCAATGTTATGCTCTCATGGATCATGTTACATGATTATCATAAGAACTACCAATATATATTCCATGATTGAAGATTATGATCTTTGATATGTATGGTATGGTTTTAAAATTTTATGCCTATATCCTCATACTCTTATGCTCATGTTATGCTTACGTATCTCTCATGTTTACCCTTATTAAGAATATGACATCAACCCTTCTTTTGTTTATTTTTCCCATGTTATGAATAAATTTATTATGTATGATATGTCTAAGAAGGTTCATAGGTATGAAGAACTAAGTTGTTTATGATTTAGCTCAATTATGGACCAAGGTTTATATTTCTAAGTTTCCAAAGGAACTAAACTATTATGGTCCTCAGGCGTGTGTTTGTGTAATGTAATAAATATTCAAATAAAATGATGTAATACTTATGTACTATAAGATTTAGTTGCTATAGTTGGTATCATAGGATAAGTTTAGTTACCCTTTGGAACATAGGAAGAGAAAACCATAGTGATATCCCTATGGATATGTTTAAGGATAAGTTTAATGATGATACAAATATAGGAAAATGTCCTATAATTTTAGTAAGGGATAGGGTGAGTGGTTTGCAATAAGTTAAATCCATGTTTGGAAACTATAAGTGGATGTGTATCTAGAATATAGGTACCTAGGGGTAATAAATATGTAAAGGGAACATTGAGCTAGACTTGATTATTATCTAGTGCAAGATAATGGGACTATACACACCTAGTATGAAACTCTCAGAGAATATGCTTTGAAAATTCACAAAATATTTACAAACCATCATAATGGATTTAAACAGTAGATTAATATGAATAACCTAGGATAAAACTAAGGTTCTATTGAATAAAGAATAAGGTTTCATGATTTATACATCTTATAAGTAATATTTTACGATTATGTGGTTTCCTACTATGATTATTGTTTAATTAACTGTGTTTTTTGGTTTTAGTTAATGGATGAACCCAAAGGAACCATATTAATGATGAGTGTGATAAAAAATGAAATTATTTTTCTCCTGTGCATTCAAATTTTATGGGAATTAGAATGAAAAACCTCATTTATATTCTCACACAACTTTCTCAATCTATGAATCATATTGGACTTCCCAATGAACAAAAGTGATAGAAAATTTATATTGAATCCTTCATGTAACAATTTACACCTTCCTTTAGTGAATCTAATGATCCTATAATTGATGAGTAATGGATTAATACCACTAAAAAGATATTTTCTATTATTCAGTGTTTAGAACATGAAAAATTGATTTTAGTTGTCTATTATTTGGAAGGTGAAGTAGATCAGCGGTGGAATCCTATCAAGAATACGATGCAATAAGATGAAATTGAATCCATTGATTGGGATGATTTCAAGAACTTATTTTTTACTAAGTACTTTCCTCATATTCTTTGTATAAAGATGGAGAAGGAGTTCCTTCAGTTAAAGCAAATGGATGATGAATCCGTTAGTACCAATGAGGAAAATTTTACAAGACTTGTGAGGTAATATTATGGTATTATCATCCAACCTGAAAGTAATGTTGATTGATTCTTCATTGTATTAAAAACAAGTCTCTTAAGGGAGTTGTCTATAAGACACTTTAGTAGCTATAAATATACTATTTTATGTTCAATAAAGGTGAAAATTGAGGTTGGAGTAACATATCAATCTCATATTTTTTAAAAGAAGATGAAAATGGATTTTAAAGGAAAATCAGAAAACCATGGAGAGAAGAAGATGAGATTTCCTTTATACTAAAAGTGTGAGAAAGTATGGGGGAAACTTTTTCAAGGGTACTAGTAAATGTTTTAAGTGTGTAAGGGAAGGTTATCAGTAAATTGACTCTGAAAGTGATGGAAAAAAGTTAGCTAACTATGCGAATAGATAGAAATATGTATAGAATTCACCACCCACACTCTAGTGTTTTAAATGTAAGGAGTATGATCACTATGCTAACCAGTTCCCAAATCAGAAGGTTGATGATGATGATCAACATCAAATACCTCTTAAGATAATATACAAGGGAAAATATCATGAGATCACTATTTATTATGATGGGTGTGATAAAGATGTGGTGAAAGGTATACTTACCATCTACTCTAGAACTGATAATGCATTATTTGACTATATATCTACCCATTTTTTCATATCTGAATATTTTTATAAGGGTATAAAGATAACAACCAAATGATTATATGTGGAATTTTTAGTGAAAAACCCTAATGGTATGATGACCGCATCTCAAGTGTATGATCACTCTATTGTTGAAATTTGTGGGAATGTGTTTCTTAAAAATCTTTTCATTCCTCCTCTAGTGAAATTTGATGCCATTTTAGGAATGGACTAGATTTCTCTGCATAAATCCACATCAATTACCGAGTAAGTGAAGTCATTTTTGAAATTACAAACCAACCTATGATCATTTATCAATGTGGGGATAAATATTAACTTCTAATAGAGATTAATTCCATTATATGGGTCTTAATTCCCATTCAAAAGGTGTGTTTATCTAAAATGGTTGTGGAGAAACTTGACATCGATGATATGCCTACTATATGTGAAATTTTTAATGTATTTCCCAAATAATTTCCTATTCTTACACCAAAAAATAAAGTTAAGTTCTCAATATAAATCATACGTGGTTCCATAAAAATTTCAAAGAATCCATATAGAATAGCCCCAATTGAGTTTAAGAATTTAAGAAGAAACTCTAGGAATACATTGACAAGGGATTCATTTAGAAAAGTGTGTCACCTTGGGGTGAACCTATTATATTTGTTAAAAAGAAATATATATTTATGTGACTCTTCATTGATTACCAGCAGTTGAACAAGATCACAATTAAGAATAAGCATCCTATTCCCTATATTAATTAATTTTTTGACAAACTATGTGTAGCTCAACACTTTTCCAAGATTGAACTTCATTTTGGATATCAACAATTGAGGTCCAAGAAGGAGGGTATACCCAAGAAAACATTTGTTTTACAAGGTATAGACACTATTGATATATAGTGATGCCATTTGGTCTTACTAATTCCCCCACCATCTTCATGGATTTAATGAATAGAGTCTCTAGAGATTACCTTGATAAATTTGTGGTAGCCTTTATGAATGATATTATTAGCTAATCAAAGAAAAAAGAAGAGTATGAAGAGAAATTGATAATTATACTAAAGAACTTAAGAAAGGATAAAATATATAAAAATTTTATGAAGTATGAATTTTGGCAGCAAAAGGTTTCATTTTTTGGTCATATAATATCAAGATAGGGTATATCAGTAGATCCATCAAAGAAAGAGGCTATTGAAGGTTGGCCAAGACCAACCATGGTAACTGAGATCCATATTTTTCTTGGTTTAGATGGATATTATCAATGGTTTGTGGATAATTTCTCATGAAAATATAATCCTCTGACCAATTTAAATTGTATGGGAACCAAGTTCCTTTGGATAAATGAATGTGAGAAAAATTTTAGGGAATTAAAGAGAAGATTAGTCAGTGCACCTGTGCTTACATTAACCTGTAGTGGAGAGGGGTTTGTAATCTATAGTGACGAATCCATGTAGGAATTAGGAGGTGTTTTTTTTCATAATGAAATGGTAATAGATTATTCATCACATTAATTGAATCTTCATGAGTAAAATTAATCAAATCACAAATTGGAGTTAGCTATGGAAATTTTTACATTAAAAATATTGAGGCATTATATTTATGGAGAAATGTGTGATATATATAATTATAAAAAAAGTTTAAAGTATATATTCTCATAGAAGGAGTTGAAAATGTGTAAGAGAAGATGTTAAGATTTGATTAATGATTATGACTACTCAATACATTACTGACATTGGAAAGAGAACAAGGTGGTCAATGATTTGAGTTAAAAGGATTATACTAGCTTATCCATGATAAGGATAAAAAAGATCCAGTATTTCAATATTTTCAAAGGATAGATCCGGAATGTAAGTGGAAAACCATATATTTATAAATTTAATGTTTAAACATCTATCCAGGTGAAGATTAAATTGGTGTAGAAGAAAGATATAGAGATGAAAAAGAAGGTTATAAATGTTATTGAGTTTATCATTGATCACGATGGATGGATAAGATCAAGGGACTGTGTATATTTTATATCCATAACATAATTTAAGAAGGAGTTGTTAAAGTAATATTATATTTATTAATTCTATATTCATACTTGAGGTATCAATATGCATAGATATTTGAAATAATACTTCTAATGGGATGGTATGAAGAGAGATATCATATAGTTTGTATCTTGGTGCCTAGAATGTCAACAAGTTAAGGCTGAAAGACAAAAGACTAAGGGGATTATGCATCCATTACCCATAGTAGAATATAAATAGGAAAACATCACCATGGATTTAGTTTTTTGACTCCCCTAAACCTCTAAAGGGAATAATTCTATATGGGTGGTAGTCAATCGCCTTACTAAGTCAACACATTTAATCCTTATTAGAGAAGATTTCTCTCTAGACTAGCTTTCCAAGATATAGATTAATTAAGTTATATGGATTCATGGAGTACCACATTACATTTTATTTAATTAGGATCCAAGGTTTACCTCAATGTTCTATAGAATTATTTGATAATATCTTGATACAGATTTTATCTTCAGCACTTTGCATCATCCTTAGATAGATGGTCAGTCTGAAAGAACAATTAGAACCATATAGGATATGTACATATTTTTTTCTTTGGATTTAAAAGGTGGTTGGGATAAACACATTCCTTTAGTTGAGTTTTCTTACGACAATATATTTTAGTCAATCATTCATATGGTTCCTTATGAATCCCTATATGGAATAAAATTTAGAGCTACAACATGAAGGAATGAAGTTAGGGAAAGAAATCCATTAGGATCTAAGATAGCTAAAGAAATGGCAGAGAAAGTTAGATAAATTCAACAACACATCAAGGTAGCTCAGAGCCAGTAAAAATTTTATGCTTATAATCACTAGCATGATGTAGAATTTGAATTTGGGGATAAGGTGTTTCGAATAATTTCTCTATGTAATAAGGTTATGAGATTCATGAAGAAATGGAAACAGATCCCTAGTAATATTGATAAATTTAAAATTATTAATGTTATTAGAACTATAGCCTATCACTTGGTACTACCAACAAACCTCTATCAAGTCTATGATGTGATCTATGTATATCTCTTTAGTAATTACATACCTAAAACTTCACATGTAATGAAATCATAATTCATACCACTGGAGCAAGATATTTATTATGAGGAAAAACTAGTAGAGAATATGCATCATATAGAAGAAGTTATAAAAAATAATACCATTAACCTATTCAAAGTTTTTAACTGAAACCACCAATTTGAGGAAGCTATATGAGAATATGAGGATATGATGATCCATAAGTATCCTCACTTTTTTGTATTAGAGTGATGATTTTTGAGCGATAAATTAAATTTGAGGGTGGTAGAATGAAACACCTTGAGTTTAAATGAATTTATTTCTTTATAATAAATAATTTTTTTTGATATAATATGATATACACAAATCCAAGTTAATCTTTCACTACATTCAATATTGGGTGAGTTTACGTTACACACAATACTGAGTTTTAACAAAACCATGATATATTATTATTATTATTCAAATGTGATCATTATAACATAACCATTAAACATAGTGGTATGAATAGTAATAACTAATTTTTAAATATTATGTATAATGATTTTATATAAATAAAAAGTATTAATAAAAAATACTTATTTTTTGGCGAAATTATTTATATGTTTCGAAAATACTATTTTCTCAAAATAGTTTTTTTTTATTTTTATGAAAAATAATAAAATTAATTTTTGAAAATTTTATAAAATTATTTTGATAAAAAAAAATTAATTTTTTAAATCATCTTTTCAAAATTATCTTATGGTCAATATTTAGGTTTTTTTTAAAAAAAATCATTTTATGATGAATAGTGAAAAATACTGAATTTTATTTAAAAACTGTCTTTTCATTTAATTTATTTATACAATTAAATTATATTTTAAATTTATTTCAAAGATAAATTAGTTCAGTTATACATAGATTAATACAATTAAGGTCATTTTAATTAATTTTTTATTGAATTTTTATATAAAAACTTTTCAAACTTGTGAACATTTTCTCTTTAAAAACACACTTTCTCGTCGTGTCTACGAGATTAATTTAAAATTAGACAAGCCACTTATTTGAATAAAATTTAGAAATTTGGATCCCATATTTTAAATCATAATAATATATATTATCTAATAATTTAAAATTAATTATTTTCCAATATGAATAGTGAATGCAGTAAAAATCAATTACCATGATTAAGGTAAAAATGGGTTTACCGAGGATTAAACTAAATAGATAAGGGTAAAAATAACCTATTAACTTGTCTAAAAACTATTTTATGGAAATATTTAGACCCTATAACCACTAATTTTTTATAATGGGACATGTTTTCCCTTGAAACAATTGAAAAACATGATAGCACACAATTCTTTTAAAAAATATCAAGTGTGTCTTTTCCCCCACTTATAAAAGACCACCACCTCTCTTATCTTCTTCACAACTTAAAACATTTTTGGTTTGTCCAATACCTATAAAAATAACTTCCCAACTTCCCTCCTCTCATTCTATAAGCCTTAGTTTAGATAAAAAGAAATCATCGTAAGGATTTTAGTGCAAATCTACGGAGGACACCCGAAGAAGAGGTAACGTTCATCAATGAGAATTTATGTTTTATTTCTTACTACACCCACTTAAATTATTATTATACCATTATTATTTAATAACCAAAGTATATTACATATACATATATTTTTATATGTTAATTTAAAGACCTACAACCATCTTTACTTCCATCAAATGGGTTACATAATCATCATTCGTGTGTCAGGAGAACTACCGCCTTGCGAACTAATGTCATTCATTTTTCCATTACCACCTCACAAGGATGGTTGGAATGGTAGATTTATAATTTATATATTATGTTCATGATTTTATAATTATTATGAAATTATTATATCACACATACTTTCATACTCTCTATTTTCTGGGAATACAATAACATCATTCGTGTGTACAACGGACTACCGACTCGCGAAGTGACGTGATTCGTTCATACTCTACATTGAATGTATTATAGATGTATTTTATTAACATATGTGATATATATAAAATTAAAATTATTCTTTAATTATAATATTTCATTTATCTTTCATTAATTTAATCTTAAAAAAATAGAAACAATATTGATGCGTACGTATGACCTGCGATCTCCATGAATGGTGTATTTCATTTTCTATCACTAAATTTTATAGATCATAAAAAATAAATATATAGTGAATTTATATGATATTTATATAATGGTTAAAATTTTGGATATGATGGAAGCATTATAAAATTAATAGGACCAAAAATAAAAAATCAAATCATATACAAAAAACCATACAGTTGTTACCCAAAATGTAAATTTAACTTGGAATTATTAATAAACGGGTAATAAAAGGTCATAATAAAGTCATATACAGTATGATATATATTAATATGGTCATTTAATATATTTATTATAAACTTATATTTATTATATTAAAGTTTTTAATGAGTATGACAGAAGTTAAGACTTAAGGTAAGATATTTTTATCTCAATTTACTTTATTTGAGATGTATATTATGTTATGCACCTATATTCTTTCATGAGATTAATATAAAACCCATTTGAAATGTAATATCAGGTATTTATTTATTTTAATCATATTTTAATTTTCATTTTATGTCATTTATTCAGGGGTATTATGATTCAAAGTTACCAAATCGGTAAATATTTTAAATTATAGTCTCATTGTTTATTGGGATTGTTTATGATTATGTTTATGATGATAAGATATTATGTTAAATATCTCAAGAAACTGATTGATTTTATTATCCTATGTTCATTAATTATATCTTAAAGTATAGGAACCATTTTCCACTCTTTTTTACTTAAAATAATTGAGAAAATGGTTTAATGAAAATCAGACATTATTTGTCTCTTTGGTCAGAAATCTATTTTTCTATAAAACTATGTTTACTTAAAATGTTTTTAAAAATGTTTTATTATCCTTAAAATTATTTATTAAAGAAAATTTTACCAATGTTTTATTTTTTACAAAATGTTTTGAATGGAATATTCATGACGATTTCCAAACAATGCCCATTTGTCCTTTACCAAAAATATGAAAGGAATCTGTGTTTTAACATATACGATATAAAAAAAACTTTCCATCATCATAAAAAATAATTTCTTTGAATATATATTATATTATAATTTCTCAAGGTTATTTTCTAAGGAAAATATTTTCAAAATATTTTATGTTTTTAAAAGTATTTTTCAAAGAGAAAATTATATTTTCCTTAATAAATGTTTTAGATAATTGATCAAAATCATCCTCCATATGAGATGACACCCATTGATGTTACATATTCCTTAATGGGGATATGATATAAGGATAAAATTATTATTATTTATCTGAATGGTTTATTTTTTTGATGGAATGATATTTATGAAACTCGTTTCTCTTCCATAGGTTATACCATGAGAAAATTATTATGAAACTTGCTTCTTTTCAAGGGATATACTATGATTAAATGGTGAAATGATTATGAAACCTATCTATTTTATATAGGTTATGATATGATGAAATGTTTAAGAAACCCATTTCATTTCATGGGTTATGATATGATGAATTTTTTATGATATTGTGGCACACACATATATGATTTTCATTATATGATTTTTGGAACCTATATCTCCATCCAATGCATTGGGAAAATAATTATATCCCATGAGATATACAGGACAAAACCGATGAAGGAAATTGGTTTAGTAAGGGACTTTGTCCATTATGATGGTCTTGGGTGTGAACCTTGACTACTATTATGGTTTTCAAAGTGAACCCATTTCAATATTATAGACTTGTAAGTTATTCTTGACTAATATTGAAATGATTTTCTATACCTATGTGTATGCCAAAAATCCATGTCTTATTCCAATGTTATGATCTCATGGGTCATGTTCTTTGATTATCTTATGATTCATGTCTTATGGACTACTAATATTTATACCATTAATCAATATTATGATCTTTTTTATACAAGTTATGGTTTTTAAATTTTACGATCATGTCCTCATACCCTTATTCTCAGGTTATTCCTATATATCTCCCTTGTTTACCGTTACTGAGCATATAAACTCACCCTTTATTATGTTTCCTTTCCCCTGGTTATGAAGAAATGTATTATGTATGATATTTCAAAGAAGGGTTTTATTTATGAAGAAAGTAGTGGGAGATGTCGTAGCTAACTTATAGACCAGTGTTTATGTTTCCAAGTTTCCAAAGGAACTAAAATATTACTATCCTTAGGTGTGTGTTAATGTAATGTAATGAATATTAAAAAAACAATAATGTAATACCTATGTACAATAAGCCTATTTATCTATAATTATTTTTATATGTTCTTTTTGGAATGTATGATTATGTAAATATTATGATGTGATGGGTGGAACTAGAATTATATATCCCTCCAATGCATTGGGTAATTTTATGTATCTCATGAGATTATGTGTATTATGCATGAACATGATGCGAGCTTTGTTAACAATGATGATGTTATCATTTATACACATATTTTATGCATGATCCTGATGCTAGATTAATTTAATATTATGTGTTATATTTGAAAACTATGACATTATATTTCATTTTTATTGATATTCCACATTCCATGACTTTTCCTATGTCTTCCTCATGTTTATGATTATAATCCCATGCTTATGACGTGATTATGATGATTAAGATCACCCATGAACTATTGATTATTATCAGTTATTTATACTTACCCTTAATAGAATTTTATCTCACCTATTTTTTTGATTTATATACTCTGGTGAATACATGTACTAAGGAGAATGTGAAAGCTTTTATGTGGATAAAGAAGAAGGATTTTAATAATTTTTATTCTTTATCATGTATAAGTGATGTATGATCACAATTTTTCCAAGATACTAAACCTTTAGATACTTGAATGAATAAGTATTATGTTTTTTATATTTAAAATTATGTAATATTAATGTAAAAAATTAGGGGCTCTATTAAGGGATTGTATATACTCCTCATAAAATAAGATAGGTGTATAACATAACTTATGTCCCAAAGAAGACAAATTGAGACAAAAATTCCTTACATTAAGTCTCAAATTCTTTCATAAACATTTGAAAATCATATATAATAAATATTGGTTTATTTTAAATCTATTACAGAACAATAATAATATGTATCATACCATATATTATTTATTTATGACCTTTTATTACCCATTTATTAACAACACCTTGTTAAAATCATGTTTGGGGTAGTAAGTGCTTTGTTTTTTTATGTATGTTTTGATTTGATATTTTACATACTATTAATTTTATGATGTTTACTTAATCTATATAATGTTAAAAATGATATAATTATAATATATATTCATTAAATATGTATTTATATTAATCCATAAAAGGTACAGGTAGAAAATGAAATACACCTTTTATGGAGAAGGTTGGTTATATATACGTTTGAACATTTTTTCCATTTTCTTGATGGATAAAATGAACAAAAAAAATTATATATTAAACTTAAATAATAATTTTTTTTCATATATATATCACATATTTTCATTAAATCTATCCTTATTACTTTCCATGTAAAGCGTAAGTGAAAAATGAATCATATCGCTTCGCGAGGCGATAGTTCATCGTACACATGAGTGACATTATCGTATTCCCACCGAATAGGAAATTAAAAAGGTATAGGTGATATTATAATTAAATAAGTATAATAATATCATAAATATCATATAAATAAGTTTAATACATAATTATGTCTAGTCGATAGAGGTGGTGATGTAAACAAAATAACAACGGTTCAAGAGGCGGTAGTCTACTGTACACACGATTGATAGTTTCATTTCCCATTAAATGGAAGAGTAGATATATTTTAGTCATTAAATTAACATAATAACATATAATTATATGTTATATACTGATATTATTATATTTTAATTAATATAACATGAAATAATTTGGTACGCGAAGAAGTAAATAGAAAGATTTTAGTGAAGAAAATTACCTTCACTTAGAACAACCCCCTTTGGATATCATATTAAGGACCCTAGTGTTTGTATTTTTGGATTAAAATAAGGTATATAACATGTATAAGGATTTTTGGGAGGGATATTTTCTTGTTTATTTAGGCCCAAATGGTTTAATAGGTGTTAGTGTGGGTAATATGTGGCCTTTTATAATAGAGGGGGAGTGTCCTTTGTGTAAATATGAAAAACTATTCAATAATGGGAAGTCAAAATCACCCCAAGTACCTGAAAATTTAATAAATAATTTATTATAGGGATTATATTTCTTATAAACACCTCAAAATAAAAAAAACACATTTTTTAAATAATCAATTCCTTAGCAATTAAGTTTACTTAATTTTTCCTTTTTAGTTTTCACAACAGTAACTTGTATCTTTTATTTATCTATGTAATTTATCATTTAAGACTAAAATTAAAATGATAATTGTTATAAAGTTTTACCCAATGATTCTAAATATTAAATATTATTTATTACATAAAAATCTTGTTTGGGTGGAATATTAATTTTAACACAAGCACATGTAACGCACAAAACCCCATTTTAACCTTAAATCGCAGCAATTAAATTTTATTGTATTTATTAATTTTTATGAAAATAAATTAATTTGAAATTATTATATAATATAAATTATTATTATTATAGATATTTAATCCATTTTATTAAATTTAAAATATATAAGTGGCAGAATTTAATTTAATATTAATCCAACAGACATGACGAAAAAGCAGTTTTCCAAAGAGAAAATTTTCAAATGTTTAGAATATTTTTTATATCATAATTAAATATTAAATTTATTAAAATGACATATATTTTATAATTTATAATAATTTTGAGCTAATTTTACTTTTTAATCCATTTTAAAATAAAAATTGAACCTTATAAATTATTTAAAAAAAGTCATTTTCAATAAAAACCACAATTCTCACTATTAATCAAAAAATTAATATTTTCAGAAAGATCCAAAAAATTATCCCTAAGATAATTTTTACATGATAATTCTTAAAATTCTAGTAATTTTTTTAAAATAAATTTTCTAAAATTATAAAAAATTAATTTTATTATTTGTTCACAAAAAGTAAAAAAAATTATTTTTTTTAGAAAACGGTATTTTCAAACCGTATAGACTCTATGAAAAATTTTGTACATTTTTATTAATATTTTTTCTTTATATATTACCATTATACTTAATATTTAAATTTTTTATTCCTATTCATACTTCCATGTTTAATGGCTAGGTTATAATAGTCTTTTTTAAATAATAATATAAATAATATATCATGGTTCCTTAAAAAATCTGTGTTACATGTAATGTAAACTATCAAAGAAATTAAATTTATTAAAAAAAATATTTCATAAAATCTCAAGGTTTTATAGTTTTAATTAATTGAAACTATTACTGATGACTCTCGAGTAGTTATTGATTTCATGAGATCTTATATTTTTAGCAAATTTGGTTTTCCAAGGTTTATCATTAGCGATTAATGTTTTCATTTTTATAATTGTTACATGAAAATATAATTCATTAAGTATGGGGATTTTCATAAAGTCTCCAATGTATATAATCCCCAAAATAATGTAAAAGATGAGATTAAAAATCCTGAACTTAATAAAATCATGAAAAAAGGTATAGCCTAATAGGACAGATTGGAGTATGCAATTAGATGGTACACTATAGGAATATCATACAACTTTTAAAACCCCATTTAGGAATGTCACCATATAGGATTGTATTTTAAAAACATCATCACCTTCCAATAGATTTATATAAGCATGTAAATTATTCTGATAAAAAAATGTAATATGAATCTCTCAGATACCAGAGAACATAAAAAATTAGAGATTTAGAAGTTGGAGGAAGTTTGAAGAGATTCATATGAGAACTCTAAAATCTATAAAGAGAGAACCAAAGATTCCCTTAATCACCTCGTACTTCATCTCTAGTTCCAAATTGGTCATAATATCCCCCTTTACAATACGAGTCTAAATTTTCACCCAGGTAAGCTTCATCCCAACTAGTTTTTCATATACAATGTCATTAATGTCTATCCTTTTGTGGTTCTGTAGGTTAAAAATGAAAAAACCCAACATACATTCACTTTCAATGAGAAATGGTTAAAGTACTTCCTTGAAGATGTTATGGGGTTCCTAGTGAAGGAACTCCACCTTCTTGAATCCATATATGAGTGACACCCACTAGGTTATATCCTTCATTCCTAACCTTTATTTATTTTCCATGAGGACACTACAAATTCTAGGTGTGGGGGGGGGGGGTGGGTGGATAATTTCCTTAGTTATGAATTTTACCATATTTCTTGTTTTTAAATCTTTTTTTCCTATTAAATGAAATTTTTATGTTTTTTTCTTATTATTAATCTTTTTATTTTGTGATAGAATACTCATATTAAATTCCCATCTCATCATGGAATTTATTAAAAATGTATTCTGAATTTTTCCTTTTCACATTGTTTTGACATTTAAAAAAATTTATTTCAATGATGGAATGTGAGTTTGAGAAAAAATTTAACATTAATGGGTGAATTTACCATAATTGGTAATTTTTCAATGATATTATTAGTTTAATATCTATAAAACTATTCATATGCTTTTAACCTTTATATAAGTTCTTTATAGGAAAATTATGTCATTTAACATCTCCAGACATCATTACACTCAACCATGAAGTGTGAATATATATTTCTTAATTGAAGGTATATATAAGTTAGGATAATTTTTGTTAGCTTCAAAAAATTATTTTACATGTGTTCGTTCCTTATTTGACTTGTTTAAATACAATACCAGATTAACCTATGCATGTGTACATGTTATCAATATTTTCTGCACCCTAAAAAAATAAAAAAAATAATGAGGGGAGTAATAAAAAGTGGAACATATGAAAATACCTAGGTTAAGATCCTAAGGCTTTAATTTCATCAATGATTAAGTGATTGGGTTTTGAAATTTGATTATAATGGGTGTAGTGTATGTTTGGTGGAAAGAATTAGGAATGTAGAAAAATATTAAAATAGATTATACTTATTGGATAAAAATTAGAAATATTAGCATAAAATGGTTGTCATAAACACATGTGGGGATTTAGTGGTATGGTCTACTTGTGAATTAAATTCCAAGATTATTATTATTCAAGTCATTGAATTTTGTTATTATAAAATTTATAAGAACATTATTTCTATTCAAACTGAGATTAAATGCTTTGTGTAGTTTTTACTTTTCTCACATTACTACCATGAATTGAATTTTATATGAATTTTAAATCTTCATGAACAATGTAATATCCTCATGCATCATTTTTTGAATTATTAATTTAACCATGATTGAAAATTTTTAGGTGTGGGGTAGTGTGATCTCACCAGAATTCTTTATTCTATTTGACCCTTATACCGTTGTGTTAAAATATTTTTATATTGAAAATTAAAAATATAATAATAAATTTCACTACTATTTTGATTAAATTAGTTAATGTTAAATGTTTTTTAAATGTTAAATTTAATTTTTTATGTTTTCATTATAGTAGGTGGTGATTTGGAGGTCCCAAGATGAAATGGGAGGAAAATAGGCTTAACTTCATAGAATACCAAGCATATATGCACACTTATTTTTACATTCCAAAATATTGAGAATCCAATTGGGATGAAAATTTTATGTGTATCCATAAATATGTGTGATATAATACAATAGAAGAAATATAATTACTATTCTTATATATTATATTTTAAATAGTGTGATCTATCCAAAATACAAAAACTACTCAAATTTAAGAGTACAACATGGTATATTGACAATATCAACAATTATAAAAGTCTAATTACCATAAAATTTTACACAGATAAAGTTAATAGGTTGGTAGAAAATTGTTCTTTTTTTTAAATGTTTAGATAATGTAATTTACTTATCCAAATATGACCCATACATAGTATTACAAAGATTAGGCTATAAAAACAACATTCCTATTTTCCTATAAATTGGATCCTTTGGAAACTCATTTTCAAGTTAATTTAAGGGGGGGGGGGAGAATCAATCATTTTGGAAATTAAAAGGGGTTAGATTAAGCATCCTAGACATTTTAATCTTCAAATAATCATAGGGAGATCAAAAATGAAGAAGGATATCCACTCAAACCTACTCCCTTTGTAATGGAAAGCTAAACTGTGAGTAATCATTGCAATGGAGCTACAAATTTAGTGAGGGATTCAAGAAACCTTTTTTTCTTATAATTTGGTGTAATTTGTGTTCAAAAATATTTTTTTTATTTATATTTTAACATATTTACACTTAGAATACATTGTTTTTGGTATGATTTAATTAAACACTTTTCATTCCAAAGTTTTTTAACTTGATATTTTAAGTGGGAATCTTATGTTGTTCTGATTGGACACAAAAGGGCCCTTTTTATTCCAAAATTACTTTATATATCATTATAATTTGGAAAATATTATTTAGTCTATAAAATATAAACCTTTAAAAGTGATTTTATGTCAATGTTTGGTTCTAGGTGCACTATTCTAAATGTAAAAGATGAGAAACAAGATCTTGGTAACCCTCAACCAAATAATTTCATTAAACTAAATATAATTTTATGAACTATGAACTTGATGTTATGTGTAGTAAATGTGAAATGATCACTTTATACTCCTTTTAAAATATATTTAATTTCATAAAAGTATTAACTCAATTAAAGTTAATTTATTTTGTTATTATATTTTGATTTTTTTAAAACTCCCCCTATTTTAGTTTTATCTACAAAAATTATAAAAAATTCACACATAAAAATATCTAAATATCCCTGAGAGATAACATAGGGTATGACCTATACTATATGTCAACTCTAAAAACCATACTAATTTGATGTGTCATGGCAACACATTCAAGTTCCCATGTGGGTGTGTCATCAAAAGGATTTATATGTAGGTTGTGAAGGGACTAACCTAGGTTGATATTATAAGTGAGATGAGATTTATACCATCTATCAAGTGTGATTCAAATGTCGTATCACTAATCTAACCAATTAGACCATTAAACATTTTTTTGAGAGACAATATACAATGAGTGATAGGCTTTGATCTTCTAGTGTGATATGAGATTGAGGAACCAATATGGGGTTTCTAGACCTTTATGTGACTTAGGGTACTAAAGTGGGTTCTATTTTTTTTGACTACGGGGTGTTATTTTAACACACTATCCCAAATCACTAATTCTGATCTAATGTCCTACATAGACTCATACACGCCTCCCTATACAGAAGAGGTTACTGACAAGCAGGGTGGGTCTGAACACAATGAGCCGGAAGAATATACCCTTGGTATCAATAAAGACAAGAATAAATAATAAGGCATGATAAAACATCATATTAAATGAAAAATACTATAAAAAATAACATGTAAAGTACCTAAATTCATATATAATAAATAATCAAAGACCCCCAAACAGATAGGTCAAACAAGGGAAAGACATGAAATTAAATAAAGAGTAGTGGCATCACTTTGGAGTCTATACTGATATTTCCTTCGAACACCATGCTTCGTCTCCTAGCTCCCAATCACTAGGTCTTTCCCCTTCTCCGATCCCTTGATCATGAATTTTTACATGAACATAAAGATGTCCATATAGTGTGTGAGTATAAACCTAGTTGGACACCACCAATTCACCCTTAACATACGTTCGCATGAATATATAATAGTTCACATAATGTTATAAAGTAAATGCTCAAGTAAATATATATCCATGCATGCATCGAATCATAGTGCACTAACCAAGCCCCCACGAACCATGACCCCACCTTGTTTGGTGTGCTGTTAGTAAGGATGTCAATTTTTATCACTACATGTGTTGAGATGTTTCAGAAGTCATAGAATCAGTTGGAACTATACACCCATTAGTCATGTCCCAATGTTCATCTTTAAGGAAAATTCCACACTCTCCACCCATATGGAGGTCATTAATAGGAACACTATACGTCTCACCTTGACAGTTGTTGTAAACCTCAGATTATGGTAAGTAAAAACTAAAATGTATTATGTATTTGGATGCATACATCACCCCTGTATGAAATTATCTCATATCATCTTATATAAAAAGGATACAAAACTCCTCTTCATGGTCTATCCCATGTCAGATGGCATGCCCATGATCTAAATTAAACCATCAAATGATCCATAGTCCATATCCTTGTCACATCATCACACTACTCCTCCAAGGGGTCATCTAACCAATACTATGAAACCCATTCAACCTAATACTTGAAGCATAGTTTCATAGCCTATGAAATACCACAAGAAATACATATCATATAAAATAAAAATAAGGCATATCATGAACTGTTATCAATAAGATACACATAAATAATAAGATCACATATGAATAATGGGTTTTAAGGGTCACTCACTCACCCACATGAAACATTTATAATAGATAGGTATCAATTATAAGAAACAAAATCATGAAAAAATCATATACAATAACCAATATTTTAAGAATTTACTATCTCAAGATCATAGATGTCAACTTCAAGGTTCTCCATGAAGGTAGTCAACCAAAACTATCTCACACCCAAAGATAATATGAACAATCTCTAAAGTCACGTAAGATACATGAATGAAGATTCCAAGAAAAGGAGCTCAAGTCTAGAAGGTAAGAGACTCACCAAATAATTTCCTCTAAGAGAAACACAATTGAGACATCTTAGAGCACCAAAAATCCTCTCTAACTATTTTTACAAAAAATCTAGAAAAACACCTCATTAGAAAAAAAACCATAATATAAGCCATTACAGCCTCATCCATGATAATTAAAGAAGGAAAAAAGAAAATTGATAGAATGAGAGAAGTCTCGCCATTTTCTACACCAAATATTCCCAATACAGAAGCACTAACAATTAAGGAATAATTGGGGACTTTGATTAATCAAATGAAAGGCAAGATTGATTCAAACAAGGAATAAATATAGTCTTGGATGGAGTCCACAACATAAGTTGGAAATTTGTTAAGAAAATTATCAAAATTTCCAATCCGTGTGAGGGGAGAAGATTCAAGCAATTTAATGAAAAAAAAAACAAGTGAGGAAGGAGTTAAACATTACCTCATTACTCTCAAACATGGTTTAAAGATAAAAAATATCCCATTGATTGAAATATGAGGAAGAATCAACCATTTCAGTCATTTCAAAAGACATAAAACCACCAAAATGTAATCCACCATATTCATGGTGTTCTTGAGAACAACCTAGAAAATGTGTATACCTACAATGTGCTACCCATTCCCAGACTATTTTCCTTAGTCAATGCCCTCCAAAACAGGGATTATGGGGTTTCCTAAGACATGTGTGATAGCATCCATCACTGAGAACTATAGATTGTCCATAGATTTTCCATTATATTTTCCCCTTGTCTATTTTTCACCAAAGAAAAATCATAATATAATAGCTTATATAGGGGTGTGGTGTTGGATATTTTGAATAAAAAACCTTCAAAAATCACTTTCAAGACTCCAAAAATCTCTAACACTAACAAACCCCAAGATTCAACCACCACATGGTTCAAAAACATCATTAAAGATATCTTAGATCTTACATTATCACAACCACTAATAATGAGGATTTTACAATTATTCCCCTCTAAGTACTTCCCATCTTCAATAAGTATCTTTAAAGGATAGCTTAAATAACTCATGACATTATGCACAAACATTAGACTCCCACTCCTATGTTTCCTCCTGGTCCCATATGTGACTCTATAATATTATAATAAGTGACACTATATTCCTTTGTAAAAACTTTTAATTATGGTCAATGATAGAAACCAACCATTCTTCATATGATTCATCCAACTCCAACCCATCATTCTCACAGTCTATAACATGCATAGAATCAAGCATGTACATCCAAAGTTGAGATACATGAAACAAATCATTCAAAACTCTATAATGTTGAGAAATACCCAAATTATAATCCAATTTCCCTATATTCTTGTTGATCTAAAATGGTATAATAAATAGAAGATCTAGCTTCCCAATCTTTCGAAGATATCGATGCCTCAATTAGGGATTCACCTGAATAAAATATCACTCATCCATAATAAACTTCAATGGCCTCCTTCTATGGTTGAGATATGATATTTTTCTACTGCGAGTAGTGACCAATAACTCCTGAGATAAAATATACTCTATATAAAGTCCCCTTAACTAGGATTGGTCCCACGAAAACTACCTAACCCACCTCATGCTGGCATAATGATGAGTGAAAAGGTGAAACATATAGAAAATAATAGATTTCCATATGTAAATAAGCCTAATATATGTTATTATAAGAAAAATATACCAAGTATATATGCTCATACCATGATCCTATAAATTCTAGGATGAAAACTCAAAGAATTTACTCAAGAAATTATATCCTCCTCTCAGACTATCCATCTATCTCTGGGTTATATGTTGTGTTTAATCTATGTTGAGTTCCCATATCCTTCTACAATACTTACCAAAATAATAATGTGAAATTTTCATTTTTATCATATATAATGTTTAATATAACCTCATGTATATATAATACTACTATGGAAATATATCTTTCCCAACTCATCCACAAAACGAGTTTCCTTGATCAATAGTAAATGGGCCACCATAGTCATCTGATCCATTATCACCCATATAACTTTATGATTCCTTGTGTTCCTTGGTAACCTTGTAACAAAATCCATTGTGACATCATCCCATTTCCACATGGGCACTGGAAGTGGCTAGATTAAACTATTAAGAAATTGATGTTCATCCTTTACTCTTTAAAAGGTAAGACATCATGAAACAAAACCAGTGATGAATCTCTTCATGCCTAGACACCAAAACTATCATATAATGTTATGGTACATGTTCATTGTCCCAGGATGCACTGTACACTATATGGAATGAGAGTACCTGATAAGAGATTCCTTGATATGAGTAGGAACTATAACCATCACATGGATATAAAGTATATTTTCATTGTCTAAGGACAGACCTAGCACGAGATCATTTCTCGCTAACAATTCTCACATCACCGCACACTCATGATCTAAATATTGTATGGTATTTACCCGGTATATTAAATATGATGTGATAACTAGAGGTTCACATGTCACTTACCCTCTCCCCTTAGTCACATCTATCCTCCCTTCATCCAAAAAATATATGAGATGCTACTCTTCCATTTAAGGCTTCTCTCCAAGATCTTGGGTATCCTGTATCTTCCCATTGAGAGAATCTACAATAATATTACCCTTACCTGATGCACAAGACATTTTTATGTCGAACGTCTATAGGTATCCCTCCCAGTGCCTCCATCTTAAATTTAGATCTCATCATGAGAAGATATAGTGGAGACTCATATTGTGTGTGTAGAAAAAAAAACCTCTCCCCAAAGAGATATTTTCACCAACACTTCATGTGTGGACCATAACTACCTTCTCTAAGTCATGGGTATGATAATTCCTCTATTGGGGTTGTAGCTGGTGAGACCCATAAGCTATTACTCAATATTCCTACATCCTCACAGCTCCAAAACCAACTCTCGAGGAATAAAAAATGGAAACATAATCCATCCCAAGTTCTAGAGGTTTCATCAATAAAGCTATTTTCAACCCAATTTTTAGTTAAATAAACACATCCACACGCTGATATAACCTATTTAACTTCAACCATTTCTTTCACAGAGCTTTCATGGGGTGAACTAATTGTGATAAATCAAATATTAAACACCATTAGTACCCTTTTAAACCAAGAAAGCTCTTGATCCTGAATATATCCCACGGATGGAACCAAGAAATTAAAACCTCTAAATTCTCTTGATCTATAAAAATATATGACACTTCATGACCTAATAAACATACCTCTTAAATCTAAAAGTGACACTTCGATAACTTAAAATAAAGGAAATGTGCTTGAAGTGTACTAAAGACTATCTTGAGATGCATGGCATGATTTTTTGAGGTCAGTGATTAGATAAGGATGCCATCAAGGAACACTATGATGAATGGGACAACATATCGATGTAATATATTTTTCATGGGGTTCATGAACACTATTTTAGAATTCATCAAACTAAAATACATCACAAAGAAATCATATAGCCCGTACCTACTCCTAAACATTATC
Organism: Viscum album; assembly: GCA_963277665.1. Lineage (NCBI taxonomy): Eukaryota > Viridiplantae > Streptophyta > Magnoliopsida > Santalales > Viscaceae > Viscum > Viscum album. The sequence continues at coordinate 863,712,023 of OY728140.1, forward strand.
ATTGGTACATCTTCCTCCCTAATCCATAGCTTATGTTTTCTTGAATGCATGTCAATAATGAAAAACCAATGATCTCCACACAACTGATTGAATAAATCATTTATCATAGGAAAAGGGAACTTATTCTTCATCCTCACCTAATTTAACTTTTTATAGTCCACATAGAGCTAAAGAGTATTGTCTACCTTTTTGGTGAACAAATTTGGAGAACCCTAGTGAGATGTAATAATTCTGATAAAGACCTTATCCTCTAAGTCATAAAGATAAAATTTGAGTTCCTTAAACTCATATAGCGACATAAGATAAAGAGGAATCAATATAGGATATTCCCTTAGAATGAGTTATAATTTGAAATAAATCCCTTTATCATAAGGCAGACCTAAAAAGTCTTCTAGAAACACATCCCAATAAATATCAACAACTGGAGAGAAATATAAGGGTTTAACACTAATCATCCGAAAAATTACTCAGCCCATAACTTATGTTATAATAGCTCAAATATACATCGAATCTAGGCCCACTCTACCAGATTCCATCTCCCACTCATCATTCAATACAAATATTTCCCCATTAAGTGATGTAAATGATACCCATATCTGATAGTAGTCGATGTGTAGATGATAGCTCATATGACACTCCATCCAAAATATCACACTAAAATAGGCCATCTCTAGGATTATGGAATCCCATAAATTTCTATATTCAATGATCACCACAGGACATTCTAGACACCTCTAAAGATGATATAATTTAGTTCCTAGGGGTGTATTTAGAGAAAGTATCTCCAAAGATATTATAACCAGTAAATCTAGGCCAACTACAACTTGATTGGAGATAAAGGAATACAAATCACCAGTATCAAAAAAAGTGGTAGATAGCGTAGTGGTGACAAAGACCATAACTCAAACCATAGATGGTCCCTTAACACCATCAATTTGATCTTGATCAACTATAAAAACTCATCCAACATTATCTTTATGTCCTTTTTCCTAAATCATCAAAATCTGGGGAGTTTTCATCCTCTGATGAGGTCCTCCACTCCATGATTTCCCTAATCTCCCAGAACTATTATGATAATCCCTAAAAAAATGATCAAATATGACACACTCTTCCACATTAGTGGAACTCTATTGGTTTTTTACTATAGGAATTTCGATTAATCCCTCTTATCTCTTAATTAAATCATCTAGTAGAATCACCTACCATAGAGGACACTAAGTAAGACCTACCCTAGAAAATTTTCTAAACTCCCTACTAATCCTGATTAGTTTTCCTATTCATATTACTAAACGAGGCTCCCATGGTAGTGAGAGGAAGCTCTGTCACTAGTTTTTAATGGACTCTAAGTAAGCTTGATACCCTATCCTACTGTATATATTTCATGATGGTTAGGGACTTGTGTAACACCTTTAGGTATAATATTAGATCAAAGATTATAACCTATTGTTTGATCTCATGATAGAGGCATATTTCCAACTTCTAGAATTTTTGGGCCTCGTCTCCATCCATAAAAGGAGAGAAGCATAATAACTCTATGAAATGATCAGAATACACATAGATAGACATATATCACTTTTGAAACTCCATGAAATTCTAGGAATAAATATTTCTTAAGGAATATCTCCTTGAAGGTCACCCAAATAACACCCTATTGTCTTCAATCATGATACATGGTATTCCACCGTCTCCTAGAATATATATGGAATGTGAAGGTCACCAACATCACTTGTCCATCCATAGGAGTCTGAACCAAATCAAAAATGATCTCAATTATTTCTATCTAGTCAATTGCCTCATGTGGGCCTCTAGTGCCCTAAAAATATGGTATATGATGGAGTTGGAAGCTCAAGCATGATTGGTCTTGGTATTCTTAATGTTTCCATATTTTATGGGAACAATTAAAAAAATTATTAGATGAACTGACTCTATGGACTTAATCACCTTATCTAGTATAAGAGAATATTGGGGTACATCCTCTTACATCATTGATGGAAGTGCATGCACATCCTTCCTAATTAGAGCATCCTGGGATGCATCTATTAGCAGTCCCATAAAACATCTCTATGATAGAATTTATGAAATTTCAAAACTACTTTCAATACATATAAAACCATGAGATCAAGATATATCCTAATCGGTATATGGGATCACACAAAGGTTATACTAAGAGGCTATCCAAAAACTAAAGCATGTCCATCCTATCACTACCCAAAGTAGAATACAAGTTCTCATTAACTACACATCAGTCACAATCATATACATATAAAAAAATCACAATATTATTATCAAGATAAAATAATTAAATCCAATACAAATATATTACAACAACATTGAATACTGGCCTATCATGTACATATAACACAAATCAGAACATTTAATCAAAGAACTCTTATGAAACATAAAATAAGTATATTTATGAAATGTGATCCTACATTCCTAATCATGATATATGAATGCATACAAATCCCATAAAATAGTAACAACACAATATACTCAGGATAAATAAGAAATTGTAAAACCATAATTGTAACAAATTCACCAATAATGGTAACTCATAGGATTACTACCCATGTTTTCGCTTGACATGCATGAAACTCCCTTTCCTGAGTCCTACACAACACAACTATTTTATACCTCTAAAAAATAACCTAGGTTGAACCCGGACCAGTCTCCTGAGATGGCCCACAACAAGGCTGGAGAGGCATTATTGATCCTCCTAGGATAGAAACTACTCATGGGAATCAAACATAACCCAAGTTAGAATAGTTTAGACTAGGAAAAAACATTTAGAAAGATAAGAATAGAATAATAGAATAAAACTAATAATGGAAAATTAAAAATACTAAACATACCTCCATGTGACCTCATGATTCACCACCAACCACAGAACCACACTCACTCCATGATAAAACTAGAGTTGGGTAGAACCTAAAATAGAAAATGATATATAAGAATGATCACATAAGTACTCAGTAGACCACAACTACTCACTAAATATATGGAAATACCTTAGCAAAGTAGTTTATAAAATTTTAGTTTGACTATATAGTATCAAATTGGATTTTTTCACATGATTTATAAAACCAAAACTAAGTAATGTTTCCAAAAAACAATCCTTCTTATAAAATAAAAACAAGGGAAGTTAAAAATTTTAAATTTAAATTTTAAACTATGGAAAACAATCCAATTTCCAGTTTTTCCCAAACCATACCATGAAAATATCATTTTCATAAACCACTTCATGGAAGATACTATTTCTTTAAAACATATAAATAAATACCCAAAAAATTTTCCTTTTTAAATATTACTTTGAAACCATTTAAAAAAGTATTTTTAAAATTAAGTTAAATACACACAATGTAGTTTCATACCAGTCATAATGAAAAAAATAGTATCATAAAAAAACTACAAAGTTTAAAATACCAATTATAAAAGAACCAAGATGTAAACACATGAATTATATAACAAGTAAAAAAATCACATAATAAACCTATAAAAAAAAGTAAAAATATACTATATATATCATAATAAAACACCACAGGGACCAACATGACAACACTAGACATGAAAAGGTGGAATTAACTACCAATAAGTAATACGACCACACACATCCATCATCAAAATCACTCACAACTAGACTCATCAGCTATAGCCCACTTTCCATTATATGAATCATAACTAGGGGAGAATAGCTTATATGTAATATCAACTATTAGTATCATCATCCTATTACTTCCCAATCCATAAAAATCCCCATGGATAACATCCAAATCAGGTCCTTCCCACCTCCCATCCCTTAGAAGGTTCCCCAATCCATAAAAATATCATAAATCACCTAAAAAACACCCATCATGTGGATAAGATAAACATTATTAAAAAATAAGGGGGATCAACAAGGGTACAACCTTCAATTAACACAACATAATGTTCTAATCAGTCCTTTATCTTACCATATATAATATATAAATTTTTGAAACCCCTTTCTCAAAAAATGTTGAATCCAAACATGATTCAAATAGAAAAAAAAATCAATTCCAAAAACAAACAAACAACTCAAAGAAATAGCTACTTCATTTCAAAAGTAGTCAACTCCCCACTTTTTATAAAAAAAGAACTTTAAAATCATTCAAAAAAATTTTCAAAATTAAAAAAAATTAAAATATATTTAAAAAATATCCATACCCATTTAGAAAAGTCATGTAATATCCTAGAATTACCATATGATATTTTTATTATATGGAATTATTTTGTGACCGTGAAATTTGACGGTGCATAATTCTGAGGCCCGGAGCGCCCAGAATGATCCGTTGAAAAATGTTAATCCTTAAATAGCATACGTGATCATTTTTACTAAAATAGAGGAATAAATCTTAAATGTGTGCCTAGATCATAAATTTGAGGGCACCGTTGCATTTAGGATGGTAGTTTTACCCTAGGCATGGCTTAAGTTTAGTCGGTGTAGGCCTCTAGTGAGAAAACCTGAAAATGTAATAACCATAAATAAAATAATTAAATAAAATTATATTATTTTTCAAATTCTTATAACTCATGAACAGTCAATCCGATTAAAAATATGAAACCACCGCTGAACTCATGAGGGTATGCTTTCCGTATCAGACCCTAACATTGGTCAGCGCAGATCAACAGTGAAAGTTAGTTTTTGGCTATAAATAAAATAATTAAGTTACAATTATTTTAATGTTAAATCCTTTAACATATAAATGGTAACATGGATTGAAAATATGAGAGTACCATTGGATTAGTGGGGGCATGTTTCCCTTAGGAGGAGCTAAACCTTGACTGGTGTGGGTCGAGGGTGACTGTTAATTTTTTTTTGAACTTTTTTTAAGGTACGTTCGGTAAACGTGCAAGCGGGTTTTTCTATATTTTGAACCATTTCTCAGATCAAAAATCTGAGGGAACTATTGAATTCAGAATGTCAGGATTTTCTTAGAAATTACTGAACATCGGCTGGTAAGGGATGAGTGGAAAAGTTGTTTTTCGGACTTTTCAAGAAAAATAATAAAATATTTTAAATGAATTATTTTATTTTCTTTCTCCTTTTGGAGTGGAGGATGGCGACGCTGTGGGGCAGCGATAGGGCAATGATATGGTAGAGATGATGGGTATCAATGAGGATCATTAGCATCTCGTTAAATTCGAAATTCAAGGAAACATTAATGATGAGTAATAGTGATGTAGTTTCAATGCAACGATGCGACACCACATCTTTATGAGAACTCTGCGATGTGCTACTATTTATAGTTCGACGCGTTGGAGAAATATGGGTTAAATAAATTGGAGGATTCTCTACCAAACCTCTGATGGAATTCCACCCTAGAGAAGAATAAAGAACGCCGACAAAACTTCTTCTTCTTCGTTGCCTTTCGAATATCGGAGGAAGAAAGAGACACCGACATCTTAACCCCTCAAGGACGAACATGCGACAAAGAAATTCAAATATGTAGTGGTTTTTATTTCATTGCTCTTACCCATAATTTTCTAAATGTCGAATGCAGATTAACCCAAAAATAGGTTAATCCTTAGATCGTACGTTATAACGGGATGTTGACTTTTCTTTTGGGATGATTATTCGGGGGTTCAAGTCTTTGTATGTAACGATTGAACAGAGACTCCCCAAACCTCACCTATCTTTAATCCTTCTAACGTGGAGGGTGACAGCTGACATGAACAAAGGCTTAGACCCCCACCCCCCCATTTGTTCGCTCATGGTGGACGTTTTGTCTAAAGAGATGAAAAGGCCGGTTAGAAGGCTTCGCGGTAAAGACATCCTATCCCAGAGATTGTTGGCACAATATGCACAAGGGACGAACCATTGGAACACATCCATTGGCCCATAGAAGAATCTACCAGTGAACCAGTGCCGGTAGAGATAGCACACGGAGGCGGCAGAAGTCAAGACCGACCGGGCTATGGCGTTGGAGACCCGTGGTGCCAAGCTGGCACCATGTTGACCTGGAGCAACCCGCGGACTAGGTATGTGGGTGATGTGGAGGGAGGTCGGTCGTCACTGGACATAACGCATGAAGGGGAGACCTGCTCCTTGTGGGCCTCACTTGGATTGGGAGGGACGCGGTGGTACAACACACCCCAGTCGTAGCCCGACGACCACTAACACGGCCGGTCTTCAAACTAGCAGGTCACGCCCCATCGGGCCTGGCCAGTCCCATTGCCCAATGGACTAGATCTGCAACAATGGGATGGAACCACACCCTCTTTGGGCCAGACCCATGCCTTCTTCGGGCTGAGCCGGATTTGTCCGGGTCACCGGGCGACCTAGTGGGATTGACCCTCTGCCAACCGGGTTGTGTCCAGCGCTGCCTATTGGACCTGGATGGACCAGACGTACCCCAACCCAGACCAGGTCAGGTAGGGTCCATCAGAATGAACCAGTGTATATGGATCCCCTGAGCTGGTTCGATCGGGTCGGTCTGACCAGGTCAGACCGGGCCCCATCGCAACTGATCCCCTGGTTACTAAAACCCCAGTATCTTGAAAACTATACATTCATTTGACAGGCCACCAGCGACACCAGAACCCTTAGGATGATGTAGTAATTTTGAGATACTCCACTTGACTTTTGATGAAAGTTAGAGTTTGGCTGGGTTGGATTGTACCTGAATCCAACTGGGCCCTCGACACTGAAATACATTTAATGTACAGACCGGAAATCCGGTTGATGCAAAGTCTATTGCATTGGAACCTTTATGACATGATAGATCATTGGGTTAATTCATTTTGAGACTTTTTTCTAGTTGAAATAAGACTGATGGATTGAGGAGCGGTTCTCCCAAGTGTGCTATGTACAGAACCCTGTGACTGGCTGAGACCTAAAGACTGCTGATTTTTGACTCTATGTGACTCGGCAGTCTAATGGGAAGCACCTCTGTGTGACTTGGTAAGCCCAAAGTGGGGAGTACCTTTGTGTGACTTAGCAGACCCACAATACTCAACAAGAGGAGTATCTCAGTAGGCCACAGTGGCGGGAAACTCTGTGTGACCAGACAAACCCACGGTACACGATGGGGAGGAGTACCTAAGCAGTTCAAGTTTAGTGGGAAGTAACTCTGTGTGACCCAAAAGGCCCATTTTACTCAATAGAGGATGATTTATATAGCAGCCGAGGTGTTTGACGATGTGATTGATGATATTACCATTACTAACCTAGAATATACCTGGTGTGATCTGTCTTCTGTTTCATTTTTTACTTTGAGGAGTTACTGTGTGTTCTTTACTTTTTTTGTTTTGGGGTCCCTTCTGAGTATTGTGTTTTAATCACCCCTGCATAGGGTTCGCCCGCACGTGTTATGTCTAGTGTAGACGACTGACGTTACAACATGGGTGCTCAGGGAGATGGGATTGATGGATGACATGGTGGTGGGCTTGGTGGCCTAGGACCAGGCAGGGCCCAGTAGGGCCAGGCGAACAAGACATACTATTTCAGAATCTAGTAGCTTCACTACTCTTCCAATCAGGTGGGGTTTAATATGGATGGCCATCAGAGAACTTTTTGTACTTTCAGTTTCCATTACTTTTTCTTGGGTTTGTATTATAGAAAACTTTATTTCAGTTGTACTTGCACTAAACTTGTTTCAGTGGTATGTTGTTTCCCTTTTGTGAGTGGGGACTTGGTTGAGTGTGTATGTTCATAAAGGTACTCAGTAAAATTCCACCCACTTGTAGGTTGATGCCTTCGGTGCTAGTCGTTAGCCCTTGGATTTTGGGAGGAGGGCTTGGGTTGGTCACGGCACAGGCCCCGGGGGATGGATAATGAAAAAGTGGTATTATAGGGCGGTTGGTTTCCCCTCAAAGACCGAGAGTCTGTGTTTTGTTTTTGGGAAACAGTGTTAGGTGTTGCAAGTTTGACTTTCAGATTCAGAGAGTCTAGTGTTGGTTTGACAACTGACATATCCATACACTAGGACCTTGAATTCTGTTTTCGGTTCAATACATGAAAACACTAGTCTCATAAGTGTCTTTTTATTTTGAATAAGAGTAAGATCACTAGGTATAATATTCTGACTATGGTACATCTTGATCTATCTCAGGATACCTCCACATAGAAGACCTGCTAGGATCCCGATATGAGGTCTTGGGGGCAGCCCGCCTAGTGATGAGGCATTCATTCAGGAACCAGTGCTTGAGATAGCCTCATCGGGTGGTGCACCAGTGCTACCACCAACCTATGGTCAGCATCTACTATTGCCGATTCTTGTTAAGGACGTCCATAGGCTTAGTGTACTATATGAGTTTTAGAGACAAGGACCTCCAAGGTTCAAGGGAGAGACAGATCCTTAGGTTGCTGAGGACTGGCTAGAGGCTATGATGCAGGTCTTCCATTTAGTGAGGACACCGCCTGAACAGATGGAGATCTTGGCGGCGAGCCTTCTAAAAAACTCGATAGGAAGATGGTGGATCATGACAATCCAGACTGACGATGAGGCGACCCTCACTTGGGTTGACTTCAAGAGGCTTTTCCAGGAAAAGTTTTTCCCATGACACTATGCTTTGTGCACATTCAGGAGCTGCTTCACCTATAGTAGGACAACATGACAGTGGTCGAGTACTCAACAAGGTTCACAGAGCTTTCCCACTACTCTACTGATATGGTGTGAGACACTTTATTCAGGGATCAAGCCTTTGATCCAGGACTTAGGTGGGAGATCAGGGCTTCAGTGGTGTCTCTCAACATCCCTACCCAGGCCGGGGTGCTGGAGTGATCCCTTATGATGGAGAGATTCTTAGTAGATCAGGCACCCACAGTTAGAGCTCCCAACAATCCTCAGGCATTAGAGTCTTCAGCAAGCAATAGACAATAGACACATGGGCCCAAGTGGGGCAGGTATTTCAGAGGTCGACCCTCGGACTTAGGGTTGGTAGTGAGAGGCTCCCATGCTAGAGGGAGTCATACGAAGGACAATATTTTCTTTTTGTGTGGCTGGTAGGGACACATTGCATGTGATTTCCCAATCCGTAGAGATAGTGACAGTGGTTTGTGCGAGGAGGTCCATAGGGAGGAAGACGTGGAAGGGGAGCTGGCCGAGCGGTAGGCAATGGGAGACGATTTTAGATGTTACCGTCAGCACCCCCATGTGGTCCACTCCGACCTCAGGGAGTAGGCAGATAGGGGAGATCTTAGCTCCATGAAGCAGAGGCTTATGACCATGGTGCTTTAGAGATGATCCGTGGTATGATCTGTGTCTTCTCCACCCAAGATTAAGTACTTATTGACATAGGTTCTAGTCACTCCTTCCTTGCCACGACTCTCGTTCAGAGCTTATAGATTCCTATGGATCCGTTGGCTCAATACTTATTTCTAGAAACTCCCACTAGAGGGGATTTGAAAATTACACACTATTGTTGGTAGTGTGAGATTACTCTAGGAGGCGAGAGCTTAGGCTAGGATCTCCTAGTATAAGTGTCGAGGCCTTACGATGTCATCTTGGGTATGGATTGGTTATCCACTATTCATGCTCAAATAGACTGTTTTAGGCATACGGTGTGGTGTGTCCGCACATATGTGACCAAGTTTTCCTTCATCGGTGAAAGGGAAACCCTTTAAGTGAAAGAAAAACTCTCTCAGAGGAATGTGCAACTGATCACTCACCAGTTGGCTAGCCTCACCCTCAATACAGTAGAGGAGAGGAGTCCAGGTTTTCCTGTAGTAGTGGATGAGTACAAGGATGTTCTTCCTGATGAAGTTCCAGGGATACTGACTCATAGAGAGGTATACTTATGTATTTACCTATACCCAAGGAAAACACCGATATCCACTCCAGCATATCAAATGGATCCTGCAGATCTTCTCAAGATGAGGGTAAAACTGGAGGAATTTTAGGATAAGGGGTAACATAAGACCTAGAATTTTACCATGTGCAACCCTGATGATTTTTTTCTTCAAGAAGGTAGATGGGATTTTGAGGTTGTGCATGGATTACTGGAACTTTAACCAATTGGTCATGGAGAACAAGTACCCCACTACCAAAGGGTTGATGGGCCCATCAATCAATTAAAGGGGGTAGCATTTCATGTAGATGGAAAGGTTCCTGTAGGATTTTCATCCATTGAGACAATGGTTATGGTTGTATTTCCTTCAAGAATATGACTTTGATATAGTCTATACTTTTAGAAAGTGGGAACATGGTGGCATACGCACTCAGCAGGAGGACCGGGGTGCAACTGCTCAATGAGGTGACAAAGCAGTTACCCGCGATGCAGGTATCCCTAATGGATGATAGTGAAGCTATTTACCTCTATTTGATGGTTGTTACTCCACCAATCGTACATCGAGTCAGGGAGGCATAGCTGGGGGATGTTTACTGTGAGGCTTAACATGCTTAGATATCCTGAGGACAAGCTCCCAATGGATTTTTTTTTTCTGAAGGTGGAGAGAACATCATTCTTTTTAGAGGGAGAACCTTAGTACTAGTGGAGTTGCGGGAGGAGGTGTTGAGGGAGTTCCACACATCCACTTTGGTTGTACATTTGGTTGTGGAGAAGATGTACCAGGACCTACAACTTCAGTACTGGTGGACAGGGATGAAGAAAGCCATAGAAGAATTTATATTACGATGCCTCACTTTTCAGTAAGTGAAGGCCGGACATTAGGTACCGGTAGGCTTAGATCAACCACTTGAGGTGCCAGAATGGAAGTGGGATGGTGTCTCATTGGACTTTGCGACAAGGCTACCATGGACGTCCATGGGCCACGATTCCATTTGTGTGATCGTTGACTGACTCACTAATTCAGCTCAATTCCTACCCATCTGAGAGTAAGGAATGATAGAGGGATTGGGATGCCTCTACGTCTAGGAGATAGTACACCTTCATGGGGTTCCTTCGAAGATGGTCTCAGATCGCGACACCCACATTACATCAAAGTTGTGGAAGGGATTATAGGAGGTGATCGGGATGCAACTACACTTGATCAAATCTTTTCATCCCCAAACAGATGGTCAGACTGAGTAGATCATACAGACCTTGGAGGACATGCTTCGTACTTGAATCCTTGACTTTGGTTGTGGTTGATAGGAACACTTAACACTGGTGGAGTTTTTATACAACAAAACCTATCACTCCACCATTGGAATGACACAGTTTTAGGCCTTGTATAGGCGGCCTTAAAAATCACCCACATGTTGGACAAACCTAGGGGAGTTAGAACTCATGGGTCTAGAGTTCATACGGGCTACCACCGAGAAGGTTCAGATTATCTAGGAGTGGATGAGGACTGCACAGAGTAGGCATAATTCTTATGCTGACAGGAGATGGAGTCCCTTGGAGTTTGAGGAGGGAGATCATGTGTTCCTTTAGGTCTCACCCTGATGAGGATTGCAATGATTTGGATGGGGAGGCAAGATATATCCAAGGATCATTGGACCTTTTCATATCCTGAATAGAGTTGGCGAGGTGGTGTACCACCTAGCTCTTCCCCCACAGATGCACCGAGTGAAATTTTTTTTCCATGTGTCGCAGTTGAGGAGGTACGTGCATGATCCATCACACGTCACCCACCTGGGTGAGATGGAAATCGATGATGGGGTGACGTTTGAAGAGTTCTTAGTAGAGATATAGGATCAATAGGATCAGGTCCTATGCAGGTGGTCGATTGCTCTAGTGCGCGTCCGAATGAATCACGAGAATCTTTAGGAGAAAAATGAGAGCGGGAGGATCAAATTCATGCTTAGTCCCCCCCATCTTTATGTTTAGTTGTTGTTTTGGATTTCATAGACATAAAAACCTATGGTAGAGAGAATTAAATGTCCTAGAATTTGGGTATATATTTTTTATTATATGGAATTATTTCAAGACCGTGAAATTTGACGGCACGTAATTCCGAGGCCCGGAGGGCCTGAAGGGATCCACTGGAAAATGTTAAGCTTCAAACAGAATTTGTGAGAAGTTTTCCTTAAAAAGTGGAATAACTCTTAAATGGGTGCCCAGATCAGAAATCCAAGGGCACTATTGTGTTCAAGATGGCAGGTTTACCCTAGGCCCGACTTAAGTTTAGTCGGTGCAGGACTCCAGTGAGAAAACTAGAAAATGTAATAACCATAAATAAAATAATTTAATAAAATTATTTTATTTTTCAAATGCTTATAACTCATGAATGATGACTCAGATTAAAAATCTGATAACACTACTGAACTCATGAGGGTATTCTTTCCTTATGTAGACCCTAACATTGACAGGCACTATCCAAAAGTGGAAGTTAGTTTTTGGCCTTAAATAAAATAATTATGTAACAATTATTTTAAAATTAAATCCTTTAACTTATAAATGGAAACTTACATTGAAAATATGAGAGTACCGTTGGATTCATGGGGGTGTGTTTCCCTTAGGAGGATCCTAACATCGACCGACGTGGGTCGACGGTGACTGTTAATAATTTTTTGAACTTTTTTAAGGTACATTCAGTAAATGTGAAAGAAGTATTTTCTATCTTTTGAACCATCACTCAGATAGAAAATCCTAGGGCATTGTTGAATTTAGAACACCAGGATTCTCCTAGAAATGACTTAACTTCAGTTGGAAAGGGTCGAGTGGAAAAGTTATTTTTCTTACTTTTCGAGAAAAATAATAAAATAATTTAAATGAATTATTTTATTTTATTTCTCCCTTTGGAGTGACGGATGGCGATGCTATGGGGTAGTGACAGGGCAGCGATAGGGTGGCAACGATGTTAATCAATGAGTCTCATTAGTGTCTTGTTAAACTCACAGCGTAACAATGATTTAATAACGAGTAACAGTGATGTTGTTTCAATATAATGACGCAATATCACATCTTAATGGGAACACTGCAACGTGATCCTATTTATATTTTGACATGCTGGGGAAATATGGGTTAATAAAATTTGAGGATTCTCTAGAGAACCTATGATGGACTTCCACCCTAGAAAGGAATGAAGAATGCCGATATAACTTCTTCTTCGACGACTTTCAAATATCAGAGCAGGAAAGAAACACAGATGTCTTAACCCCTCAAGGATGAATGTGCGACAATTAACTTCAAATAGGTAGGGTTTTTTATTTCATTGTTCTTCCCAATCCTTTTTTAAATGACGAACACAGATTAACCCACAAACAGGTTAATCTATGGATCATGCGTTATAATGGGAGGGTAATTTTTCTTTTGGGATGATTATTCGGGGGTTAAAATCTTATCTTATAATGATTGAATGGAGACTCCCCAAACCTCCCCCATCATTAAGCCTTCCAACGCGGAGGGTTCAGGCCAACATAAACAAAGGCCCTGATCCCTCCATTTGTGCGCTCATGGTGAACATTTGTTCTAAATCGACGACATGGTCGGTTAGAAGGCTTCATGGTAAAGGCATCCTCTCTCGGAGACCATTAGAGAAAACGACGCAAGGGACAGACCATCAGAGAGCATCCAGTGCCCCCTGAGGATTCTACTGGTGCACCAGTGCCAGCAACGATGACATACGATAGTGGCGGTGGCATGCGCCAACTGCGTGCCAAGCTGAGGAGCATGCCGTCGGCCGTGCCGGCAGCCAAGTGGAGTGGCGTGCCCCGACGATGCGCCACTGCGGTGAAAGCTGCGGCTGATAGGGTCACCATGCTGGAGTCCCATGGTGCCAGCATGGCACCACATTGACTAGGGTCAACCCACAGACTAGGTCTATGGGTGACATGGAGGGCGGCCGGTCATCACCGGCTGTGGCACATGAAGAAGTGGTCCACTCCTTGTGGGCCGCACATGGACAGGGAGGGATGCGATGGTCTGCCGCGCCCCAATCACACCCCACCATCCGCTAACGCTACCGGTATTCGGACCAGTGGGCTGGAACCATACCCTCTTTGGGCTAGACCCATGCCCTCTTCGTGCTGGGCCGGACTAGACTGGGTCGCCGGGCTACCCGGTAGGCTGGACCCTCTGCCAACTGGGCTGGGTCCGGCGAGGCCTATTAGGCTTGACCCACTGGCCAGGATGGACCAGACTGACCCCGAACCACACCAGGTCAGGTCGGGTTCATCCGAATGAACCATAGTATGTGGAACCCCCTAGTCAGGTCGGTCAAGTAGGTCCGATCGGGTCTGACCGGGCCCCATCGCAACCGCCCCTGGTTACTAAAACCCCCATATCTTGCAAACCGTGTGTCTGATTGAAAAGTTTTCAGTGGAGACTTAACCCTTAGGACGAGGAGTTCTTTTTGAGATACTCCACGTGACTTTCATAGAAATTTAGAGTTTGGCCAGGTTGGATCGTACCCAAATCTAATCGGGACCTTGACACAAAAATAACTATTACTTACAGATCATGCGCCCCGTTGATGCGCTGTGTGTTGTATTGGAACCCTTATGATGTGACGAATTAACGATTTACTTATTTGTGAGACTTTGTGCTAGTTTAAATATGACCGATGGAGTGAGTATCGGTTCTCCCAAACGTGCTACGTACGGAACCCTGTGACTGGCTAAGACCTGTAGACTACTGATTTTAGACTCTGTGTGACTCGACAACCCACTGGGAAGAACCTCTATGTGACTTGAATGGCCCACGATGGAGATAACCTCTATGTGACATGGTAGACCGTAGTACTCGATAGGAGTAGTACCTTAGTAGGCTATGGTGTGGAACAACACTGTATGACCCGACATACCAACGGTACGTGATGGAGAGAAGAAGCTAAGCAGTTCAAGGTTAGTGGGAAGTGGATATGTGTGACCCGGAAGGCCCACTATACTCAATAGAGGAGGATTTCTCTAGTAGTTTAGGTGTTTGATGATGTGACTGATGATGCTACTGTTACTATCCTAGAATATACCCAGTTTGATATGTCTTGTGTTTCGTGTTTTACATTGTGGAATTGTTTTGTGTTCTTTCCTTTTTGTTTTTTGGTACCTAATGAGTACTATATTTCTAACCCCTATAAGGGATTTTTCCACACATATTGTGTCTGGTGAAGATTACTGATGTTATGACGTGGGTGCTCAGGAATATTGGACTGACGAATGCCGCGACAGTGGAATTTGTGGCCTAGGACCATGCAGGGCCCCGTAGGACCGGGTGGACATGATGTACTACTTCAACTTCCAGTAGCTTCACTACTCTTCTGATCAGGTGGGGTTTACTATGGATGGCCATCAGAGTACTTTTTTTACTTTACAGTTTTCAGTACTTTTTCTTGGGTTTGTATTATGGCCCACTTTCTTTTAATTATACTTGCACACAAATTTTTTCAGTGGTATGTTGTTTCCATTTTGTGAGTTGGGACTTGGTTGGGTGTGTGTGTGCGTATTGGTACTCAGGAAAATTCCTCCCACTTGTAGTTTAATGCCTTCAGCACTAGTCACTAGCCCCTGCCTTCAGGAGGCGGGCTTGGGGTAGTCACAACACGAGCCCTGGGGGACAGGTTGTGATAAGACAAATGAGAATTTAATCCATCACTTGGAATATGAATGATGTCCATTCCAAATGGTTTAATCTTTTTAAGATCACTTGAGAATCAAATGGAAATTCCATCCACTTTTAACTTCATAATAAAATATTTCAAATTCTCAAAAGCAAAAATTATAGAACATTTTGAGCATTTTGGAAATTAATTGGCATGTGGTCAAGGTCCATGCCAAGTTCTAAAAACCAATCCAATTTCATTTCAACAATACAATGGCCTATAATAATATTTTAAATTTATAAAAATTAATTAAAAATAACTCGATCAATTTATAATATGGAAGAGGGGGTTCTATAGAAACACCTAACTGAAAACATATTTCCTTTGTTAATGAACACTAAAATCCACCCTTTTACACTTACACACTTATACGCCTTCACATATATATAAGTACACATATCCCTAAAGAACATACTCATATTACCATAAGTAAATATGTACAAGGGGGTCCTTATATATTTTCCCATATTTTAATATACATGTAAGTCACCTTCAAAGAGACAAAAGACACCCTAAATAAAAAATAGGAAACTAAAAATTACAAAAACCCTAATTAAAATTAGGTCAAAAGAAAAGGTTAGAATAAAGCATACCTAATAACAATTGAGAACCCATCTCCATCCACCACTGTAGCTAGAGAAATCCCCAACCAAGGATCACGAACCCTAGACATCTTGAACCAATAAAAACAAACACCCAAACTTTGTTAGGGTTCATCCATGGAATGCACACCACATATGATTGAAAGGAAACCCATAAAATAGAAAATAATAATGAATAGGAGAAGATAATCTAGGATTATCACACTAGAAATCATGAAGAACGATGGCTAAATAAAGGTATAATAGAGGAGGGTGGTGACTCACATGAGGGATCCTCACTAGGAGGTGTTGCATGAGGGGGAGGGTGAGGTTGCATTGGGTTTATTTTTTAGTGTTTTAATTAAAAAAAAATTAAAAAAAATTAAAAATAAAAACAAAACCCAAAAATTCCAAAAACCTGAGTAGACCGCATGGTTAGGTCACCCACTTTTCCTAACTACTCACCAATAGTGCACAAGGCACTGCCTCACCAAACTCCGCCTCACACAGATTCTCATAGGCACTACAGGTTTGAAAAAAATCATGATCCAATCACACCAAAAGACACTACCCAAAGCATACCCATCATGTACAGTCGATTCATGGTTACTTCTAACTATGTGAAAACCATGCACTACACCTATTTCCTTAAAAAATTTAAAATTTCAACAAAAAATTCCCAGGAACTCACAATAGATCAAAATTAATTAAATTAATTAATTAATTTATATCTCCATGACATGGGGGTGTCATAATACCTTTACCCAAAACCTATTAAAGAATAATGAAATATAAAAACATTTATTTAATACAATTTTATAATGACCCATATCAAATCACCGAATCTGATCAAGAGTTCCACAGGGACTCATGTGTGCCTCCCCATATAAAAGAGGTTGTCTAATAACAATGAGGGTTTTAATTCTGATGTGGGGATATTATACCCTCAGTATCAATAAATACAATTATAAATAATAACATAGGATAATGCATCATATTAAATGAATAATTATATAAAAATAATATGGAAAGTACTTTAAGTCACATAGAATAAATAACCAAGGACCCAAAATATGGAAATTTAAAAAAGAACAAGACTAGAAAGTAAATAAAACATAATGAAATACCTATAGAGTCTACCCCAGAATTTCTTACGAAGTTTATGCTCCAACTCCTAGCTCCCTACTGCTGGGCCATTTCCATTCCCTAGGTTCCTGATCATGAAGTCAGTATATGCATTTATATGCTTATTTAGGGTGTTAGTATAATCCCAGTATGACACCTCCAATGAATCCTTAACATACGTTCACATGCATATATAATAGTGTATTTCATGATATAAAGTAAATTATCAAGTAAACATACAACCATGCATACATAGAGTAATCATGAACTAACCAAGCCTCAATGAACCTCGAACCCACCAACTTGAACATGATACCGATATGAATTTCAATTTATGTCACTATACATCGCAATACATGTCACAAGTCCCATAATTAGTTGTCACCCTATTCCTATCACTCATATTACCAAGTTTCAACTTTAAGTAAAATTCCACACAACCCACACATATGGTGGTCATTAATAGGAACACCACATTCCCCACCCCTATGGTGGCCATAAACTTGAGATGATGATGAGTCCCACTTGACATGTCTGGTGTATTTGGATGTATACATCACCTCTACATGGAATGATCCCATATTTTCCTATTGTTGATGGTTAAAAAAACTCATATACATGGTCTACTACCACATCAGCTAACGTTCCCATGATTCAACTCATACCATCAATTGTGACAATCCTTGTATCCTTGTCAAATCACCATGATCCCCCTCCGAGGGGTAATCTATCCAATATTGAGAAATTTGTTTATCTTGATACCTGAATCATGGTTCCATAGTCTATCAAATACCACATGAAATATATATCATAGAAAGGAATAAAAAGGCATATCAAGAAAAATTCTCAAGAGGCTAGACACAAAGCATACGATCACACATCAAGAACATGTCATAAGAGAAACTCAATCAACCACATTAAACATTTATCAAGCATTAGTATCAATTATAATCAATTAAATCAAGAAAATATCATATAGAAGGATCTATATGGTAAGAAACTTCCTACCTCAATATCGTAGAGGTCAACTTTATGTTTCCCCAAGAAGGTAGTCACCTAAAACAATATAACACAAAAAGACCATAGAACCATATCCAAAGTCACAAAAGAGAAAATAATAGAGATTCTAAGAAAAAAATATCATGTCTAGAAGGAAATTGACTAAAAAAATAATACCTTCCCATTAAAATGCCGTTGAGATGTCGTAGAACACAAATGAACCTATCAAAGGGCTATTATTAAACCAAATCTAAAAAAACACCTTGCTAGACTACTCAAATAACCATAGTCTAAACCATCATAGCTTCATCCATGATTATCCAAGAAGTATAGAAGAAAATGGCTAGAACAAGGGAAGACTCAAAGTATTTATATAATGAATCTTATTAAGTAAAAAGCACTAGTAATGAAGAAATAACTGATGATTTAGATTGATCAAAGAAAAGTAAAGATCGTTCCAAAAAATAAAAACATCTAGGCACGAATAAAGGCCATAAAACCAATCATACCTCTGTCAAGAACATTCCCAAAATCACCAATCTCTGAGAGGGTATAAAAATCTAGCGATTTAATCAAATAAATATGAGTGGGAAAGGAATTAAAAATCCCCTCATTACTATAAAACATGGTTTAAAAACCAAACATGACTCCTTGATGTTGATTTGAGGAAGAAGAAGTTGTTTCAACTATTTTAAAATCCATGTAACCACCAAAATGGCCTCCATGAGTTTATTATATTATTTATATTTATTTTTGATTAGGATGTATGTGATCTATTCATGGGGGATCTTGTTGATGTTTGTCTGACTCATGTGACATTTAGATCGTTCATTTTATTACAAAGTAAAATTATTATTTATTTCTTGTTACTAGGGATTCATTTCTTATTTATTCATATAGATATTTTGATGACTGATTGTATGATATCTCTATTATTTTAATACTATGATAGGAGGCTATAGTCTTCTCATAGTATCACCTGAGACCCATGTTGCTTGTTGTATTCTCGAGAATACGGGGAGGTATGCATGTGGTCACATATAATACTAGATCTATTACTGTAGAGTGAGTCGGGATATGGATTACAAAGTGGCATTCAGAATGTTATTTTATTTATCTTACCATTTGGAAGATGGTAGATAAGAGATACGACTAGTCAGAATTTAGAAAAACGCTATGTTTTGTGTTTGGCTAACAAATTCATAAGATTAATTCCATGTTACCAGGGAGTCATAAATGATGTTTTCACTTTTTAATGTTATAGTTGAGTTTAATATTATTAAATAATTATATTCTAGATTTATTGATTCTGATTTTTCTCTTGGCCTGAGGAGGTAAGAGACATAAGTCTATGCATTATATCAAGAACATAGGTTCACAAAACATGTAAATTCTTATGTGTGATTGGGATATCAATTTTATTAAATAAAATAGGTTCTATTACTTAATGTATCAAAACTAACCATTATGAAATTTTCCTATATATATTCTTTATAGAATTATACTTAACCATACTACATGGTGATGGGTTTTAGGGGATCATCAAATAGTGGCAGCAGAAACTAACCAAAACAATACTTGATCTATCTTCAAGGTATCAAAATTTAATAGAAAAAAGAACACCATGAGAATAATCATACCTAAAATTATAAGTAATGTATATCTTACTTTTTATTGTAAAATTTGATTAGGATCACTAAATCACTAATTGAATTCTTTCTACCTCTTTAGTGGTACATCGACCTTGGATCTATGATCATATCATGAGTATTCCCATGAACCGAGAAGGGTTCTAGAGACTTCAGTACTCATGATGAATGATGTGATAATAATTAATATATATTTATAAATATTTACATGAAACTTATAAAAATCCTAAAAAGTAACTCATTCCCATTTATAGGCAGTCTTTCACTCTTTTTTGAATGAAGAGAATCGATGGTATTTTTATACGTTACTACCTGTTGGTTATTCTTACCATTGGAATGTTATAAATAAAATGATATTTTTTATTTGGAACAATTTTTTTTCTTCATATTTAATGAATCCATGTAGGGATGATGCATTCAGAATTCCATTCACGAAGCCTACACAAAGTTGGGTTCAATTTAATCATGTCTTGCACCACATGCTTTCCAGACAATATTGTCTCTAATGTCAGCTCGGGATCCTACATAAGGATGTGTTAGAATCAATTTATCCTTATGTAATATGAATATGTTGAGTCAATAAGGATATCTTATGACTTCTCCATTCCTCAGGGTTTTATTTTTCGAAAATCACAAACACTTTTCTAAAAGTTCTGTCTTTTTCTTAAGTTATGTTTTTTTCTTAAGATCTGGAATTGTCATTCCATTATACTTATAGATGTATTATTAAATTCTGTTAGAGATTATTCATACCATTTTTATGATACCAATTTCGTTGTATAAGTGATACTGTCTTTGTGATACCGAATTCGGTGTATAAGTGATACCGTCTTTGTGATACCGATTCCGGTGTATAAGTGGTACCATTTTTATGATACCGATTCTGGTGTATAAGTGATACCGTATTTGTGATACCGAATCTGGTGTATATGTGATCTCATTTTTATGATACCAATTATGGTGTATAAGTGATACAATATTTATGATACCAAATCCGATGTATAAGTGATACTGTCTTTTTGATACCAAATCCGATGTATAAGTGATTCAAATTTTATGATTCTGATTCCGGAACAAATTAGATACAAGTTATACAATCCAATTTACTTTTTCTTATGAATCCATTTTTATTAATAATTTTAGAGTTTTTTAATTTATCATTCCAATGTTATCAGATTCCATGTTTTCTTACACAACCCTCATCTTTAACTTAACATCATTTCTTATACTTGAAATAATGTCATACAATCTGTTACAAACTAACTGTTGTATGTTTGACACGTCCCTAGATCCCTCCGAAATTTAAGGAACATATGACTGTTTGAGTAGAGATGACTGTTGGGAAGCTTTACTAATAAATAAAAGTTCATTTGAATGCGCAGAATACAATGTGGAGAGTGGATGAACTTGACGCATGCGAAAAAGATGTGAAGTGATTTCTAGAGAGAGAGGATCTTTCAACTCTTAGTGCTTTATATAGATGTTGTGAACAACTTGTTCAGACTTGCTTCGTGCAGACTCCGATCATGCTGATCGTGGGATTCCAGGTTTTGGAAGACAAAGTTTCTGATTTCCTTCTAAATTGAGGGCTTAAGGGGATAACAAGACAGATATTGATCTTCATATTGAGGTCTTACCTAGGTTTGGGTAAGACATACTTTCTTGAAAGTATAAATCAAGGAACCTTTATCCAAGGTTGTTGGATACCCTTCTCTTTGGGTTAAAATAATCTTGTTGTTACTTGTTTTCTATTTCAAGTTGTTTTATGTCCACTATAATCTTAACTTTGTTAAAGTTAGAAAGTATAACTTTATTATAATTTATAATTCTACTAATATGACTATATTACTGATTCTATATGCTTTAAGGTATAATCTTTCTTCTAATAAAATCTTTCTTATGTTTTTATCTTTAGGTTTTAATGTTTGAGAAAAGGTTTCTTTAAGAGGTGTTGTGAATGTTTTTTTAAACATTTTTAAACTAAACATTAAAGGTTCCATTTTTTTTAAAGAATAAAAATCACCCCCCTCTTGTATATTGAGCATCTACATTCATCATTTCGATCCTACAATTGGTACGAGAGGAGGTATTGGAAATTCTAATATCCACATATAAGTCTTCTTACTCTTGTTTTATTTTTCTTATTTGATTATAAACTTTTACTTTTAACAAGTTTTGTGGAAAGAAATTACTTTTAGTATGACAGGCATTCATGTTGGATCTCTAGATAATCTCAATCCTACTAGACCACCAATCTTCGATGGAAATGACTATGAGTAATGGAGAGATAGAATGAATACCTTTGTGATAAACACAGGTGTAGAACACTACATTATGTTAACTGGAGATTATAAGATTCCTGATAAGGAACTTAGAACCTTTACTAATCCAGAAAAGGTTGAATACTAGTTGAACTTTAAGGTATGTAATACTTTGACTTGTTCAATGAATATAAATATATATAGTCAAATTTCATCTTGTGAAGCTGTAAATAGTATTTGTAAGAAGCTTGAAGTAACTCACTTTGAAACTTCCAAAGTTATCGAAACTAGAAGAGCTATTCTCAGAGATGAGTATCATGGTTTCTACTTTCCTTATGGAGAACCTGTATGTAAGGTACAAAAAAGATTCATGACTATTGTCAATATATTACAATCAATGGGTGAGAAAGGTTTAGATGATGAAGCTCTTATAGACAAGATTATATACATCATGCCTAATGAATGGGAATCCAAGAGAACTGATATAGATGAAAATATAGAAGTTACTTAGATTTATATTGATGAACTATTTGGAAGCCTTCTTCAACATGAAACCAGAATGAAGAGAGATTCTAATAATATTAATAAGAAGAATGATAATGGAGGTGTTGATTTTACAACTAATTCAAAAAATACGAAAGACAAGACTCGTGAGAGAGTTACAAGATCTAAATTCAAGAAGGTTGTTATTCAATCTGAATCTAGTGAAAGTGAAACTTCAAAAAATGAGTTAGCCAATATTTCTCAGAGGATTAACAAGATTTTTGGGAAGAATAACTTTAAATATAGAAAAATAAAGAAATATGGAAAAGATAAGAAACATGGAGAAGTGACATGCTATGAATGTATAAGAAATGGTCATATCAGACCCGATTGTCCCTTACATAAGAAAAGAGACAAGAAGGACAGAAATTCTGAGAGAAATAAGAAGATGTTCTACAGATCAAAAAAATAAGAATGTCCTAAAAGCCAATGAAACTATGAGTGCCAGTGGTGGAGATTCTTCTGATGATTCTTCAGATTATGAATATTCTGAGAAAAATAATATTGGTTTAATAGCCCAAGCTCCATTTCAAAATCAATGTCTTATGGATAAGGTATGAATTACTTAATCCATAACTAATATGTCTTTGAGTGATAACTTTACTGATAAATATTTTTCTTCAGATGAAGAATCTTGTTTATCAGATAATGATAATGATTTTCCTTCCTACGAGGAAGTTTCAAGGTTTTCTATGTTTCTAGAGATAATAAATTTTAAAGTTTCTTAGAAACATGAAAAGGAAAATTCTAGAGAATTTATTTTAACAAAAGAAATTTAGGATCTTACCAAATATCTTGATAAAAAAAACAATGTTTTAGAAAATCTTTATAAGAAACTTTAGGTATCTAATTCTAAGAAGTATAATCTTTTTAAATCTCTTAAAAATCTACTTTTTGAAAAAAATATTTTAGAGTATAATCTTAAATTTAATTCTATTATTCCAGAGGATAGGAATTTAGTCCTAAGACTAAAGTCTGAACTTTTTTCTTCGAAGAAAATTCTTGAAAATTTTACTTCTGGTAAGGAAACTTTTGACAAGATGTATTCTTAGATCCGACCTCATGGTAATAATCAAAGATTATGTAATTCTCATGAAAAACCTGTTTTTAGAAATAATTATTTTGTTCCATTAGAGACCATTTTTGTAATAAATGTCAAATTGGTGGGAATTGGAAGAAGAACTATTCTTTAAATAATTTTCAATCTCTTGGGTTTCATAAAGCATACCTTTCTGAACAAATGTGGATACCCAAAATTTTATTGTCTAACAATTCTGGATCAAAAACATATTGGATTCTGAAAACCTAACTCTTGTTTTTCAGGTTAATGAAGGAAGTACCAAAAACATATGGTACATGGATAGTGGATGTTCCTGGAACATGACTAGAAACAAAGATTATTTCAAAATGATTTTAAAGACTAAAGGAGGAAAAGTAACCTTTGGAGATAATTCACAAGGAGAAATTTTCAGTATAGGTTACATTATTCTTCTTGGAAAATATTTAATTTAGAATGTTTTATTTGTTAAAGGTCTTAAACAAAACCTCATCAGAATAAGTCAATTATGTAATGAAGGATACCTTGTGAATTTTAGGAATGATAAGTTCTTAGTACACAATTTCAAGGATGAGTTTATTCTCTCAGCCCATAGGCAAGTTAATGTATACACACTAAACCTAGAACAACTTAAAAGTCAAGATCTTCCTTGCCTAAGTGAAATTGAAGATCAATATTGGATTTGGCATAGGATACTAGGACACTGTAACTTAAGGAATCTTAACAAACTCTCTAATAAAGAACTTGTTAAGGATCTACCGGATCTTAGGTTTGATTATTCAAAAGTATGTGATCCTTGTCAATATGGAAATAAACATAAATCTAGCTTTAAATCTATAAGTGAAGTTAAAACTTCTAATTACTTATAGTTAGTGTGCATGGAATTATTAGGTTGTACACAAGTTAGAAGTATTGGAGGAAAATACTATGTGTTTTTCCTAGTTAATGACTACACTAGATTTACTTGGGTCTATTTTCTCGCAAATAAATATGAAGCTTTTTCATATTTACAAATTTTCATAGCTCATGTTTAAAATGAGAAAAACCTTCCTTTGATAACTACTCATAGTGATCATGGAGGATAATTTCATAATTCTGATTTTGAAACTTTTTGTAGTAAAAAAGGTATTACTGAAAACTTTTCAGTTCCAAGAACTCCTCAACAGAATGGTGTTGTTGAAAGAAGAAATTGTATTATTCAAGAGATGACCAGAACCATGTTGAGTGAATATTCTATAGCTAAACATTTTTGCGCTGAAGTTGTAAGTACTGCCTGTTATACTATAAATCGTATTTTAATTAGACCCTTTCTTAATAAAACACCTTATGAGTTATGGACTGACCAAAAACCTAGAGTCTCTTACTTCAAAGTTTTTGGTTGCAAAGTATTTATCTTCAATACTAAGGATATCTTACATAAATTTTCACCCAAAACCGATGAAGGAATTTTCTTAGGTTACTCTACTAACTCTAAGGCATACATAATTTTTAATAAAAACACTTTCATTGTGGAAGAAATAGTAAATGCTAATTTTGATGAAAACAATCCTTTTGTTTTCAAACAAACTAAACTTATTTCTGAAATATTTTATAAAACTAATCACCAACCTTTGATAGAATATCTTTCAGTCAAGGATAATTTTCAAGAAAATTTTTATGAAACAATTACCCTTGAATATTTTCTACCCTATTTTAATGATCACGCTTTTCAAAATCCAAATATTTTGTTACTTAGAAATAATCCCAGGGATAATATCATTGGAAATGTTAATCAGCTAGTAATAACTAGAAGTTCTTTAAGGAATGAAGTTGAACATGTTTCTTTCCTTTCCCAATTTGAACCAAAGACTCCTGAAGAAGCCTTGGATGATGAAGATTGGATAAAGGATATGCAATATTAACTTAATGAATTCGTAAGGAATCAGGTTTAGACCTTGGTTGAAAAACCTAAGGAAACTTCTATTATTAGAGTAAAATGGTTTTTTAGAAACAAATGCGATGAAAATGGAGTTATTTTCAGAAATAAATCAATATTAGTTGCCAAAGGCTATAATCAATAATAAGGCATAGACTATGAAGAAACTTATGCTCCTGTAGCAAGACTTAAATCTATTCATATTATTCTATCCTTTGTAGAATTCATTAATTTTAAACTTTATCAAATGGATGTAATGTGTTCTTTTCTTAACTGTTATGTACAGAAGGAAGTCTATGTAGATCAACCCCCTAGCCTTGAAGATAAAAAACATCCTAATCATGTTTATAAACTTACCAAATCTCTTTATGAACTTAAAAGAGACCCTAGAGCTTGGTATAATAGACTTTTAGAATTTTTTCTTCAAAATAACTATGTTAATGGAACTTCTAACCCAACCCTTTTTATTAAGAAAAATAATAAAGTTGTTTATATTGTCCAAATCTATGTTGATGACATCATCTTCAGATCAACTCAACAATCCTTAACTGATTACTTTGTGAATCTTATGAAATCTAAGTTTGAGATGAGTGTGATGGGTGAGTTAACCTTTTTTCTTGGTTTTCAAATTTCTCAAAAACCAGAGGGAACTTACTTATCTCAACATAAGTATATCAAATATCTTCTTAAGAAGTTCAGGTATGATAATGCTAAGAGTATAAGTACTCCTATTGGAACCTCTAATAGTATTGATATTGATGAAGCAGAGAAACCTGTGGATCAAATATCCTATAGAGGTATGATAGGAAGTTTATATTACTTAAAATATAGTCGAACTGACTTAATGTTCTCAGTATGCTTATGTGTAAGATTCTAAGTAAATCCTAAAGAATATCATTTAAATGTTGTAAAAAGAATTTTTCACTACTTAAAGGGAACTTTAGATTTGGTACTTTTTTATTCCCCAGGAAATAATTTTTAACTTAAAAGTTTTTCAGATGCTGACATCGGTGGTTGTAAAATGGATAGAAAAATTATATCCATAACTTTTCACTTTTTATGAGATTCCTTAGTTTCCTGGTCATACAAGATACAACATTCTGTAGCACTTTCCACTTCTAAAGCTGAATATGTAGCAGTTGGAAGTTGTTGTGCTCAAGTGTTGTGGATGCAACACACACTCACAGACCATGGTATGAGTTTTACTAAGAATCAAATAATGTGTTATAACACAAGTTCCATTTCCGTAAGTAAAAACCCTGTACATCACTCTTATGAAAAAAACATAGACATTAGACATCACTTTCTTATGGATCACACACTGAAATAGGATATTACTCTTCAATTCATCGAAATGCAAGAACAACTTGCTGATATTTTTACAAAACCATTATCTTCCGATAGATTTGAATACATTAAATAGAAGCTAAGAATGAACTCTGTAAGGTAATCATTCAAATCTACTTCTTGTTTAAATCATATCCTAACATTAAACTACTTCTTATTTTAGGGGGAGTGCATATTTTCTCCCTTTCCTTAAGCTTTTTCTTCTTATTAAAAGTTTATCTTTCCTTATGTTTTTTTTATCTTAAAATTTTATCCTTCTTTATTAAAATATCAGTATTGGAAATTTCGGTATTAGAAATTTTGGTATTAGAAATTTCGGTATTAGAAATTTCAGTATTGAAAATTTTGGTATTGGAAATTTCAGTATTGGAAATTTCATTATTGATATACTGAAATCTAAACATCCACAAAAATTCTTATAATACTGATAAAATCTTCAGAGTATTCCAAAAGTTAAATTTTCTTACCCTTTATTTTCTTATATTTAGTTTCAATTGTTGGTATTTAAAAATTTTCAATTTCGGTTTATATTACTAAAAAATATCAGAATTCATATTTCCTATATCCATCCTCAACCGTCAGATTAGACCAAGTTATGTTCAGTAGTTTGATTATCTTATGGAAACTGAAAGGTCATAACTATTTCCATATAAGGGGTGTCTCGATTATAAGAACCTCACTATCCTTAGTGATCTTAGTGCCGAAGTTCTGTTTCCATCAAAGTTCTCATTCCAATTCTTTTATCCCGAATGACTCCTGAATCTTCAACAGACCAGATGCCGATTACCAAAGAAATAAAGGATTGGTCAATCATTAGGTAAAGACTGGTATGCCCCAAATTCAATGAAAAATATTACTCCCTTATCTATAAGGTGATAAGAACCAACGAATGGGAAAGTGTTTGTGTGGCCAAGGAGAAGAGTCAGGATCCGATTTTCCCTGACCTGGTTATTCAGTTCTATGAATCCGTTATTTTCATCCAAAAGGATGGTAAGGATCTGTTTAAGTTCAAATGTTATGATAAGACTTATACCATTCCATATAATAAGGAATAAAATGTTCTCAACATACCGTATGAAGGGGAAGCTATTCTATGCTCTCAAAAACTCCCTAAGAAAGAAGGTTCTTTTGATAAAGTCAAGGATTTGGATTATCTTGGTCTCATGTATGTTAAGAATCCAAAGATTAAAAATCTTACAACAAACAAAAACATGGTACCTCTCTGGATGCAAGGCATTCTTATCCCAATAAAAGGAGATAAGAAATCTCTAAAAATATGTGATATCATGCTTTTAGACTTTCTCGTCAACTTAAGGATGATTAATTTGGTTAAGTACATATTCCTCACCATCCAAGAAATAAAAGGTGGATCCATCAGATCTAAAATTCTTATATATCCAGAAACTATCACTAGGATAATTGTTATGTTTCTTCAAGAGATTAGTGTACCATTCTGATTAGTCTCAAAGTCTTATAAGATTTTTTTTCTCAGTGATGACACTCTAAGGAGGATGAAGATAGATTTTTTACAGGAATCCAAAAGTTTTGAAGAAATAGTTGTCCAAAACAAGGGAGATATTCCAAAATATTCAAAATCGATACCCAAGAAAAGAAAACATGATGAACCAAGATTTCTAGTTCCAACTTCGGATATCTCGGTATCAGCACCTCCTCTTTCAAAGAAACCTAAATCCTATTCTGATGAAAAAATTTCAAAATGGAGAGAAATGGAGGCTACTAGAAAGGAAAGAGATCCTTCCATTAGGTTAAATCCTACAGAGGCTAAGGCCTTGAAAATCAATCAAGATGAAAATATTGATAAATAAAAGAAGGAGAAGAAGTTAAAGAAGAAATCCTTGGAAGAACAAGTTTTTCAGTCTTTACTAAAAGCTGTAGAAATGAAATCCCGAGAAGTGCCTGAACCTCAAGTTATTTATAAGACGCCGACTGTCACTCCAAAAATCCAGAAATCCAAGACAGTTCTATCTTTATCATAACCTATTCAAGAAATAGAATATTAGATAGCTCAAGAAGATTTTTATGATGTTTTAAGGGAAGTGGAAGACTACATTGGAACTCCCTCGAGTTCAGTCTCTAAATATGTGTCCGAAGAAAAAATTGAAGAACAAGTTTAAGAAGAAGTTAAGGAAGAAGTAGAAGTTGAGGAAGAAGTAGAAGTTGAGGAAGAAGTAAAAGTTTAAGAAGAAGAACAAGTTAGAATTTAAGAGGATGAATAAGAGAAAGAAGAGGTTGATCATCAAGATGGTGAAGAAGAAGAGTTTCAATAGGAATAATATGAATAAGTAGATCTTAATTTTATTCAAGTATCTGATGAAAAATCTCCAGTTTGAAATCCTGTCAAAGGAAAGAGTGTTTTGGTTGCCTCATATGAAAAGGAAACACCTCATAAGTCCTCGAAGAATATAGAAAAATAAGTTTCCTTAACTCCAAGAGGAGCTCAGAAAGGAAAATATTTTTCATGGTCTGAATCCTCATCATATGTTGGACATGACTTTTTTAAGCTATCTTTATGAAAGTTGGTTAGCACCATTCCAGTTCTTGAAAATATAGATTCCCAGAGTCAAATGATGCAATAAACTCTGAATCAAAAGATGGAATCGACCAATATTCTTATGGACATGGTGGTCAAGAACGAAGTATAATTTAGTAACCTTTTGATTGATTACAATGCTCAGAAGGTCACTTGTAAGAATGTCTTTAACCACACAAAAAATATCAATAAAGAGCTAAGATAGTTCAGTGAATTTATGGATTCAAGAAAGGGAGATTTCAATACTTTTGAAACCGAGTTCAACAAGGTCAAGGCATCAATCTATGAGAAGGCTAGTTAACTCAATTCCGTTGCCCGATCTATAAGTAGTGAGAAGGAAGTCAGAGCTGGGTTAGAGTGAAAGGCGGCTGCTCAAGAAGAAATAATCTTTTCATTAGAAAAGAAAAATCAGGATCAAGAGATCTTGTTGAAGAAGTTTTAAGAAGATCATAAGGAAGTGAAGAAACTTAAAGCCTTGATAAAGAAAATGTTGTCTGAGAAGAAGAAAGATGAATGATTTTTTTCCGATATTTTGTTTTAATCTAAACTTTATTTCCAAAATTTTCTTAAGAAGATTCTTGCATATATTTCTTTTGTTTTCTAATGTATGCTTGCTTAACCTTATAGGTACATCTTATGCTTCTCCATTCCCCCCCTCTTTTTGAAAATCACAAAGGGGGATAATTTATTTAAAGGAAAATTTAATGAAGATCTTAAAAGGGGAGAATCTATTGGGGGAGAGTATGGTAAAAAAGGATGGTAAGAAAGGATAATGACCAAGTAAGGGGGAGTTTTATTTTAAGAAGAGATGTTTATGTAAGGGGGAGTTATTTTCTTAAGAACAAAACCAGACACTAAAATCCTTGTGAAACATAACCTAAGGGGGAGTTAGTCACATTCATCAGAAATCTCATTCAAAGGGGGAGATACATTTTTCATACCTGTTTATCTAAGTCAATATATTATTCCTTAGCAAAGTTTTTTGTTCTTTTCAAACATGGTGAGATTGTTGAGTCAATAAGGATATCTTATGAATTATCCATTCCTTAGGGTTTTATGTTTTGAAAATCACAAACATTTTTTTTAAAATTTATGTCTTTTTCTTAAGTTCTGTTTTTTTCTTAAGATCCGGAATTGTCATTCCGTTATACTTACAGATGTATTATTACGTTCTGTTAGAGATTATTCATACTATTTTTATGATACCAATTCCGGTGTATAAGTGATACCATCTTTGTGATACTGAATCTGGTGTATAAGTGATACCGTCTTTGTGATACCGATTTCGGTGTATAAGTGATACCATTTTTAAGATACTGATTTCGATGTATAAGTGATACCGTCTTTATGATACCGAATCTGGTGTATAAGTGATACTGTTTTTATGATACCAATTCCATTGTATAAGTGATACCATCTTTATGATACCAAATCCGGTGTATAAGTGATACTATCTTTCTGATACCAAATCCGGTGTATAAGTGATTCCGATTTTATGATTCTGATTTTAGAATAAATGAGATACCTATTTCACAATCTGATTTACTTTTTCTTATGAATCCATTTTTCTTAATAATGTTAGATTTGTTTAATGTATCATTCCAATGTTATCATATTCCATGTTTTCTTACATAACACTAATCTTTAACTTAACATCGTTTCTTATACTTGAAATGATGTCATACAATCTTTTATAAACGAACCATTTTATGTTTGACACGTGTCCAGGTCCCTCCAAAATTTAAGGAAAATATGAACATTGGAGTGGATCCGACCATTGGGAAGCTTTTTCCATAAATAAAAGTTCATTAGAACAAGAATAATAAAATGTGGAGAGTGGATGAACTTGACGCATGTGAAAAAGCTATAAAGTGATTTCTAGAGAGATAGGATCTTTTAACTCTCAGTGCTTCATGTGGATGTCGTGAAAAAATTGTTCAGGTGTGAAAAACTTGTTTAGACTTGCTTCGTGAAGACTTCGATTGTGCTGATCATGGGCTTTTGGGTTTTGGAAGATAGAGGTTTCTATTTCCTTCTAAATCGAGGGCTTGTGGGGATTGAAAGACAGATATCGATCTTTAGATTGAGGGCTTACCTGGGTTTGGTTAAGATTGAATTTCTTGAAAGTATAAATCAAGGAACCTTTATCCAAGGTTTTTGTATACCCTTCTCTTTGGGTTAAAAGAATCTTGTTGTGACTTGTTTTCTATTTCAAGTTGTTTTATTTCTACTATAATCTTAACTTTGTTAAAGTTAGAAAGTATAAATTTCTTATACTTTCTAATTTCATTACTCTGACTATATTACTAATTCTACACATTTTAAGGTATAATCTTTCTTCTATGAAAATCTTTATTAAGTTTTTATCTTAATGTTGTAATTCTTGAGAAAAGGTTTCTTTAAGAGGTGTTGTGAATGTTTGTTTAAACTTTGTTAAACTAAACATTAAAGGTTTTAAAGAAAATTTTAAAGTATACAATTCACCCCCTCTTGTATATTGTGCATCTACATTCATCATTTCGATCATATAGAATCATATATATATCATTTTAGTTAACATAAAAAATAACCCACTTCACTAAAATCTATAAAGAATTTATTCAAAAATTCACAACTTGTTATGAATCCATCCAAACTCTTTTGAATATGGTTTATCAAGTTATTTTCATTTTGGAACAAAGTCCTTATCAAAAAATTAATCTTTATCCAAAGGACTAACTATGTGGCCTTTAATCACTTAGTAGTATTAAAAAAATGAAATCCCCATATCATTTATGTAGTCAAAGAACAACCTTTAGAATATCATAATTTTTACTCAAACTACTAAGGCTTTTGGCACGATCATGATCAAACATACTCATATCTATATAATAATATGTCCAATATAATATGTGACATATAAATCACATGTATACCTATATAATTCCTTTTCCTATGACATTTAGTGACCACTATACATGGAATAGTGTCAATATAGTATAGAAAATTACATATTTTCTCAATTATCTAAAAACAATTGACTATATAAATTAATACCTCACATTTTGTTCATTTTATAGTGGATTCCATCACATGTGCCTCATCCA
The DNA here is from genome assembly GCA_963277665.1 of Viscum album. Classification (NCBI taxonomy): domain Eukaryota; kingdom Viridiplantae; phylum Streptophyta; class Magnoliopsida; order Santalales; family Viscaceae; genus Viscum; species Viscum album. The sequence goes on from OY728140.1 coordinate 863,744,579, forward strand.
AGTAGCTGAGTACTTGTCATGTGACTTAACTAAGAAATCCTATGCATTTTATAAATCTAATCCAGTCAACGTCTAGATGTCTTTACTCATCATATGAGTGGAAAAATCCCATCTTTGTCATCTTCTAATCGATGACATGATCACCAAAATATCCAATTTCCCTCATGATTAGCTAATTTAATATTAATTTCATAAGAAAGGTATCAAAGAATAAAGGTTCTCATGATCAGTTTCTTTCCATATTTAGGTAAGAATGATTTATTATAATATAACACCCCTTTTTATATCGATGATTATATGAAATTCAATGGTATATACTTGGTGGTTGAGTCCAAGTAATAATTATTTACTTATTACTTTATGAACCTACAATTTTAATATTATATACAACCCTTTGTAATGACTGAAATATTCTATTCATGATAATCATAACATATCATCATAACCCATAGTACTTTGTGATGATCATCGATTAGGGACAACTCAAAGTCATACTTTGAGTGGATATTATCATCCCACTGATCATGTAAAGTTAATTAAAACACACATGAATGCATGTTAAATAGATATTTCCTTTATTATAATGACAAGATACATTATTTAAATATCACATAAATTTCTTAAGTATCCCCTGAATGGATTTAAGGCCTTGATTTTATTTATTTATTTGGATAATCCCTTATTTTTTAACCAGGTTGAGAGGGAACCCTTACATGACCTGTAGTTCTAGTGGCACAAAGCACAGTACATGACCCGAAGGCTTAGAGGCACAATTCCAAATACTTGACCTGAAGGTCCAACTAAACTATAGTATTTATAATTGGATCATATGAAACATCATTATAGAACATTACATATATGATAGATCCTTTGGAGAACACATAGGTAATTCTATCCATCCTTTCTAACTATTCATAATAATCTTGAATCTTTCTAAGATTCATTTCATGAAACACTGGTAAAGACCCCTTCTTGGAGTTCTCCATGATATACCAATTTAAGTGTCTAGAATGAGTATAAGGATCCTATTAGATATATCTATGTAGATATTTATACCCAATTATTATGTAGTTTCACCCATGCTTTCAATTGCTAAGAACTTACCAAGCCACATCTTCACATAGTGAAGAGTTAGGTTTTTTAGATAATAAGTATATAATCTATGTAAAATATCAGAAACACTATAACAATCCACCTAATATACTTGAATAGAAAAGATTCGTTTTCATTCTTGATGAAACAAAACTCTTTGATTCCATCATAAAATCAAATATTCTAACACTGAGATGCTTGATTTAATCCACAAATGGATCACAATAACTTGAATACCTTATAATTTTCATTTATCACTTCCAAACATTTATATTTTTTTATACACATGTCCTTGACTAAATTCTCATTAAGGAAAGGGATTTTTTCATCTATTTGATATATCTATAATAAAAACGAGCTGATATGGTATGGAATATCCTAATAGACTTTATCATCAAAAAAAGTAAAAAGGTTTCTTCATTTTCAATTCCACGAATTTTCTTATAACCTTTTTTGAACCAAGATTGATTTATAGGTAGACACTCTACCATAAATGTTAGTTTTGTTACATAAAACTCACCAACACCCTATATGCCTCATCCCTTCAGGTGTATATTGTAACAAACTAGCTTGATTTGACCAAACACATTACCAATTCTGACCCGCCATAAGGCCTAAAACATGAATCCCTACATTCCAGAGGCTTCTGACTAGTAGTGAGGGTCTAACAGATATAGTTGGGAGACTATACACTCTGTTTATAGTACAATAAGAGTGAAAAATTACCAAAGTATCCACATGGGTAAACATATGAGTATTTTTAATTATTAAACTAAAAGAGAAGATTGATATAATAAATTAAATTTGTAATATAGTCATGTAGACTACCAAGAATAAAAAATAAACAATAGATGGTCTCGCACTGGGCTGACCACATATAAAAAATAATTAAAATAAAAATTAATACATCAAGATCTACCACCATCATCGATCCAAACTACATACCTAGTATCCATGATGGTTAAGATACACCAACCCGATCCTAATACTCTACATGAGAAACTTCACTTGATCAAGAAACATTAGGCCTTTAACCCATTCATTGTGTGACCTATGATCCAGATTGAAATCATTTATCAAGTCTGCATGCACACAGAGCTTCACATACATGGGTGAGACATAAATCTCAATAGTCCACCCCCAACGGTAAAACTATAATCTAATATCATAAAAAGTGAATGAACACATTATATAATCATCCCAGACAAAAAATATTAATATCTATTATATATAAAAAAAATTTCATGAAAATAGAGGGGGATGAATAAAAAAGAAGAAGAAAAAATCTGACTGATGGTTTTAGTCTGAAACCTAAGGTAATTCTACACACACTCTAACCCTCTCTATGGGATTTATAACACATGGATCACCCGACCACATGTCATTAGGTGTGTTTTCCAGATCTATATAGAAACTCCAAGATTTCTATATAAAAAGGAATGAATGTTAGAAACCTGAGAATAACCATAGAAATCCACATGAAAACACGTATCTAACGGGCTCTAGGACTCCAATGGAATAATCCAAACTGGTGAAAGTATCTCCATTCCATACTATAGAGAATATTTCATTTCTTTAAATCAATAAAAAATGAATCAGACTCTAATATAGATCCAAAAAAATACACCACCCTATGGGATCCATCCATATGGACCCAACAGATGCACTGCTCTATAAGTTCCATACACAAAACTGGGAGTACTAAGCATCCGTAGTATCAGGAGGAAAATAGAATCCCCAAAATCTATACATATACCATCTAGTTGTGTCACATACTCAACTAGAGGGGGTGCACTCATCTAGATCATCCTTTATCTCTCTAATCCCATCTAACCATAGCCAACCAATAGTGGAGTGAACTATATCAAAACACATGGGTAATGTCCAATCCACAATATACCAAGGGTCTCATACCCAAACCACTAACTTGAGAAGAAACCACCTCAAACATCATGAACAAAGGCCAAAAATATGTGGGAAAATATAACTCTAAAATAGACCACACAAATAGATAAACTAACAATTCTAATCAACTCCCAACTAAAAAAGAATAGGTCCTATCAGTCCACTGGATCTCCTCACCAATGAAACAACCAATATTGGATATCAATGAACCTCCTTATGGCCAAACTAAAACTCAATCCATGCCTGTCAAATGATCCAAAACTAAAATAAATGTCACATCAAGAGAAATAACCTCTAGCTTATCTAAAGCACATGATACACCCATTAGATAAACATCCCAAATATCTCTTAGTGGCCTCCAATTGATCCTCGATAAACAATGTATCCAAAGGGGCATCCAAAATTAAATAATTTATACAATGTAATTACAAATGGTCTTTATGAACAACTAAAAATTAATAAAATCCCACAAGGGATCCTTAACACAATGAAACCTTGAGGCAATGAGCATGTAAGAAAACCTTAGTCAACCTTCTCAGTAAACAACCCATCCATGAGTACCAAATTCCCCACAAGGGTATCCAAAGAAACACTATGCCACATGGTCATTCTTAACAGCCAAATATGACATCCACTAGTCACTTGATTAGAAACCATCCCACAAGGTCATCCTTAAGAGTCCCTCAGACACATCTAAATATCATAGTGACACTCACACATAACCACCATCCCACGATGTCAACCCAACTCGAAGGCTCTAACATCTATGACCCTGAGACACCTGCCCAAATATATAGGTAAAAAACATGATATCCTCAGAGATACCACTCGATCCGTCATTCAAAGATCCACCCGAAAGAACCTAGAAAACTTATCATAATATACATAAGATATGCTAACTAATGATCTCAAAAACCTCACCCAATCCTTGCATGTCATAACCCAACCCGCTTGGGGATTGTAAATCCAAAACTTGAACAAATACTCTGGATGAACTACTACTATCCAAAATACCATCAAGATGGCCTCTAAACACCGAAAGGATTCCACCATCACAATCTATGTGAAAAAATTATTAGAATGGAATCCTCTCTTGTTTAATTTTGACTGATGGGTGAAAAATGAGAAAACTAGCCAAGGTAGGAAAAAGTATATGGAATGTACTTTAGGTACACAATGTGTACCCCCAAAGGTCCTCTTTATCCATGTGGCACTGTCCACTCAGTGTGTACTTTTCCAACATACATAGTGTATGAATACTGTATATGGTGTGTATTTTATATGGGGTACGAGCCTATGTACCTCATCCCCACTCAGCATGTAAAACATCCACCAACACGACATGTAATGAACACACACAACATGTTACCCTCATAGGGTTTGGCTGTTTACTTTTCATGGTCATGTTCCGTGACATGACTAACCAAAAACACTCAATCTGAGGATGAATATTGATTTGGATATGAATTAGAATAAGAAGACTTAGAGAAAATAAGGGATGAACAATGCTGCATCTATAACAGAAAATAATGAACCTCGTATCATGTGTTATTATTGTAGAAATATGAGAAATTATCAAAATATTTGTGCAATCTAAAAGATTTACTGAAAAGTATATGTGAAACCTAGGAAACTAAATATAGTTTAATATTGTAGGAAGTATTTTTATGGTCACTAGTTTTTTTAGAGGATTTGGTCACATGTCCAAAAATTTCTCATCAATAATAAAACAGAATGTGTTGAAGCAAACCCAAAGTGGTTGTACACAGTAGCCCATGGAATCATAAAATGAGTTGAAAAAAATCTAATTGAATCTTTGCAATATGAAGCTGATATATCATAAATTGAGGAAGATAAAAAATAATTTTCAACATCTAATATTAATTGAAATGTATAGATAACAAAATAGATGAGTAGGAAGTAGTTATAATGATTTCCCTAAGAGCATCAGATTGTTATGGCATATAGTTTCATGATAGTGGATAAACCTCCCATATGATACAAATAATGATATTATCACTATAATAAAGTATTATAAAGATGGAATTATAAAATTTGTAAATTATTAAGGCCAAAATATTATTGATTTATGAAAATCTATGATTGGGAAAACATATATGAGATGAATAGATATCTTAGTTGTGGAAGGTATTATTCAAAACCTGTTTAAGGTAAGTAAAATATGTGATTCAAGACATGCTATAAAATTTACAATAAAGATTTGTATTTTAAAGGGAGAATATGGTATAATGGTGATACATTGGAATCACATAAATTGTAATTTATAACTTTTTATTGGAGAAAAATATACATTCTTTATATCCAAGGAAGACATGAACAGGTTGCAGAAAAAACATATTAGTAATTTCAGCTAACTATCATTGGTAGATCGGGTGAAAAGTAATGGATATTAGGATCTCCCTAAGTTAACTGGTGATCCTACACACATTTTACATTATTTCCAATAATATACGACAACTCAAAATACTTACAAGGAAAAAGTACAAAAGTCAAAAAGAGTGTTGGAATTGATGCATAATAATGTGTTTGGACCTATCTCACCAAGATCCATTGATGAGAAGATATAATATGTCTTTTTTCATTGATGATTATAGTAGAATATAATGAATATTCATCATCACTTAGAATATCACGATTGTATTTTTCATAACACAATACTGGAGAGTGGATAGAAGAATGCCTGGATAAATTATTATAAAATTATGAACCAAAAATGGTATAGAGTTTTCTAACAACCATGTAGAATATTATCCTGAGAAGCATGAGATAATGAACTAAGTCTCCGTAACGAGATATCCTTAGTATAATTATGTGGTTTATATAAGAAATAGGATCATAAAAACATGAAAATAGTTATGCTTATTGAGAAAGGCCTAACAATGATGTTTTAGAAAGAGGCAATTTTGAAAATAGTCAAAATTTCTAATTGAGGCTTGTTGTGTTTGAGGGATGAGAGGATACCATACACACTATGGTATGGAAATATTCTGACGTTAAAGTACATTTTATTCTTTTAAAGTGAGTGTTTCATTATCAATAATCGGAAAAATAGGATTTTTAATATCATGGAGATGAATGGATATTTCTTGGATACTTAGGAAAGAGAATAGTATATAAATGATTTAATAAGAATATAGGAAAATATGTGGAGAGAAATGATGTTTTTTTATGAATAATATTATTAGTATGGTGATAAATAGATAAGCATATCTAGGGGTGTAGATGTTCCTAAAATAGATTTATAAAAAGGAACTAATGATGAGAAAGTTGAATTTAGACTTGTATCTACTTAGAAGAAGAAGATCCAAGATGAAATTAATTGAAAGAATATAATCAGTGATCAGCCATCACCAATGTAGATGAGGATAATAAAGTCTCTATAGAAAAAATATTTCCTATTGCAAGTATATTCATTTTTTTGAATAAGATGAATGAGATGATAATTGGGTTCAGGTTATAAATGAAGAGATTGAGAAAATTGTAAATAATCAGACATAGAAAATTATTTTGAGGCCATAATATTATAATGAAATCATGAAAAAATAGACCTTTTAGAGAAATATTAATGAATATGACACATTTATTAGAAACAAATCATGATTGGTGTGAAAGAGTTAATCCTAGATTAAGGGAATCAATGTGGATGATACATTTTTACTCATTACAAGCATGGAGACAATCTTTCTATTCTTATCCATAATAATGAAATAGAAGTTCAAATTTTTCCAAATGGATGTCAAATCTATATATCTGAATATATTTCTATAGAAATAAGTGTATATAAAATAGCTAAATGGTTTTCTTATCCATGAATAAGGGAAAAAAGTCATTATACTAAAGAAAGTTCAATATGGGTTGAAACAGGAACTGAGAGTATCTTGTTCATGATCAGATCAATATTTAAAGAAGCCCAATTTCTAGTGTAGTGGAGTAGAATAAAATCTATATATCAATAGTGAGAGAAATCAAAGGATGATTGTGCTGGTTTTTATCGATGACCTAATATTTGGTGGATTGAATGAAGTGTAGTGAAAATAGTTTAAAAAATTTATGAAATGAGATTTTAGAATGTCAATGATTAGTGATATGATATTTTCCATAGTTTATAGGTGATGCAAGGAAGGGATGACACATTTATCTCTAAATAAAAATATTCCACGGAGGTTATGAGATGATTTGGAATGAATAATTCCATGGGGGTTATCACTCTATTTTTAACCTAGGTGAAACTACCATGAAATTATATAGAGAAAGTGGTTAATGTCATCAAGAATAGATAGATCATTGGGAGATTATTGTACTTAATAGTGACATGACGTGATATTATTTTTTCCACAATCCATGTGTCATGGTTTAAAATTAATCATAAGGAAATACACTTACTTTTTGTAAAATAAATGCTGTATTATATCAATAGTATGGGGGATTTTAGTTTACTATACAATGAAAAATCACAGAAAAATTTATTGGTTTATATAGATACTAATTGAGCTAGTTTAGAAGATTCCAGAATGTCAACATTATGTGGTGAATTCTATATTAATGGATTTTATATTTCTTTTTAATACAAGAAACACGATTTCATTTCTTTGAGTATCATAGAAGATTAATATATTATGGATACTGAAGATTTCATATAGTTACTATACATGAAGAAACATCTTGATGATGTGGGGTTGGATGTGAAGTCTCTAATCAGAATCCATTACAACAACACAAGTGTGTTAAATATTATCAAAAACATTTTCCATCACTCAAAGATGAAGCACATTGAAATCAAGTATCATTTTATCAAAAGAAAGTGGATCATGGGTTTTTTAATTTTTAGTATGTTCCAAGATGACTATAGGTTGTAGATATTATAATGAAGTAATTACCAAAAGAAGTGTCTAAACATAATCAACTAGCTATTATAGTCTTTTTGAATCCCCAAAATTGAACAATATAGTTTTTGAACCCTAACTTCATGAGTTATGGTGTGTATTTACCTATGTACTGATATGTGTTATTTACCTTAATAAATACCACAAAGGAGTAACCATTGGGTTCATTTAAAAATGGGGAAAAATATTATTGATAAACGGCATATAAATTGAAAAGGTGAGTAGATAAATATAAGGATTATTCAATATGAAAATGCTAAATATTTTCATTCAAAGTATATATATCATTGAAGTTTAACCTATGGGTTTCGTGATGAAAAAAGTTACCGAATGGGGTTAAGGAAAGGATCTTCTCGGGAGTTATAATTTTTCTAAGTGAAATGGGTTTGAAGAAGGATGTGGTAATTTTGAGTTCCATCATTCTTCTTGAAGATGATTAAATGGTTCTATTTCAAGGGTATAGTGACATTATGATTCTAAAATATGATGAAATGGTTTTGGTGAAAAGGTAGAGTTCTTTGAAAATTGGTTTTAAGAAGAAAATGATCCATTGATGAAAATAAAATGTTAATCTTATTTCTCATGGTGATCATGAATCATGTGAACTTTGAGTATGTGTTGATTAAATCATTAATCACTATATGGATTCACAAGAAGTAAATTTTGGTTGAATAAGGAAGTGCACAAGGTCATTCAATGAGAAATAATGGGAGGATTCATGTGATATCAAAGGGAAAAGTGTTCTTAAAAACCCAATGGGGGAGATTGTTGGGAAAATCCCATAAAGGTGTCATTGTAGATTTATTGGTTTGGTTGTGTTTTTTGAAAAATACAGTTTTAAATACCAATTATATTTTCTAATAAAATTGTTGAAAAATTACATTGAAAATATCCAGGATTGAGGTTTGGACGATCTGTATGGTGTATAGAAAGTTGTACGTATAAGGTGGTAGTGTTTACTAGGGATTGAAAAAATTTTGGGGTCTAAAATTTTGTAAAATAGGAAAAGTTGTTTTTAAAGAAAATGAATGAGTTTCACATAATTAAAAAGTTTTGTGAAAAGGTGAAAGAGTTTTGTGACTTTTTGAGTAGGTAAATTTTTTAGGTTGTTTAATCACAAAATGGTAAGGGAGAGTGTTTTATGAATGTTATGTATTTTCATGAATATTAGAGTTTCTTGATGAAGATAAAGTTACATGAATCCATGAAATATATATGAACGTTTCATGATGATATAAAGTTACATGCTAAAGGATATATAAAATCATTAAAGCTCAGTGAACACGAATATCATGCTCTAGGTCGGTGGTGTGGAAGTTAGTTGCATGAAGGGTCAAAAAAATCTATCAATAGCCCTCTAGAACCTAATTTGAGTGTCTAACCCTTAAATAAACTTATCTCTTTAAAATAGAATAAGAGTTTCAATAATGCATTTATTTCAAGATGAAATGACTCAAAAATTAGTTTTTTATTGAAAAAGGACTTGTATCTATATGACTAAGTGATTCCCATGGCAAACTAAAAGTTCCTTGGCAGTTGGGAGTTCTATATCAAAATTAAAAGTTTTATGAAAGTTTGGAGTTCTATGATAAATATAAAATTTGTGTGAAAGTTTTAGTAGTTGCATGAAATTTGTGAAAATATTATGAAAAAGTGATAGTTTTGTAAACTAGATGTAATTACCTAGAAAAAAATGGTTAATTAATATTAATGATATACTTGAAATATAAGTTTAATGATGCATCAAATTGGTAGTAAAAAATTTATTCAATTATTGAATTGAAGAATATTCTAGAGGAGCAGTGAGTTTACTCCAGTTGAGAGGGAATTGTTTTTTTAAACTGATTTTTAGAGAACTGGGATAGATAGTAAGTCCACCATGAATATTGTAATTGTAGTGCCTATAATGGATCTGTTACTTCAGTATATTTCCATGTTATTCTCTTTAGATATAGCCTAGTAAGGGTGAACTATTAAAAAATTTTTGTGCCTTGGTAATGTTTTAATTTTCTATTTTTATTTATATGGGAATGAGAGTGAATATTATTTTATTTAACAAAAAAATATGATCAACAAATGGTTTTTTTTAATCTGCCATACCTTGATTCACCCCCCCTCTTAGGGTATTTAATCTGGTAGAGCCAAAAAGGTTTTATAACTAATTCCAATTGGATCATTCTATTGGTGAACTAATTATAATGTATTTTATAGTACATTTTATAGATGAGTGCATTTCATTATTAGTTTTATTTAATCTATAAATTTTGTAATAATTTTCTTTTCTCAAAGTCTCTTTGTTGGAATAAAATCATGTGTGTTTTATTTATGAAATTAACTTTTAAATGGTGGTTCTTTTAAAATTTTTTTTTGTATTGGGTGACTAAATGATTTTTTATTTACTCTAAATGAAGTGTATTTATTTATACTTAACATTTGAAATAACTGAGTGTTTTTAAAATAGAGTATTCGGTAAAATCCCTTTTTCAAAGTGGTTTTCTAAAATTATTTTATATTTTAGAATATGGACCATTTTTAATTTAGACATATTTTCAAAATAGATGGAATATAGTTTGTGTCATATGTATTTTCAATACGAGGATAAAAATTGATTGATTTCTGAATGATTTTGGTTTGAAATGAATATATTTCTTGTTGTGTATTTTATTAAGGATGAAAATTTTTTATTTATACTAATAGAAATCTTCAATAATATTATAGTTTAGGTGTCCTTATTAATTAGTTACAAGTAATTTTATAAAGTAAAGAACATGTTTCTCATATGAGAATCTATATTTATTATTTTAATTTATTATCTTTATAAAAATAAACTATATTTTTATTGAAATAATTTTCAGATTTTCCATTTAGATGATTCTATGTGTTAAATATAATTTTATTAAATCAGGGGTTAGAATAGATTTTTTTTGGAAAGTGTTTGGATATAAATTATTGAAAAAAAGGTTTTCCTTTTAAAAAAATTGAAATACCTTTATATTTGGAAAGGTTTTGAAACTAAAATGACCTTGATTTCAAATGTTTGGGAATGTTTTGATGAATATTAAACTATTTTGGGTAAAGATATTTGACCATTATTGGCCCTATTAAGTCATATGTCTCTGTTTGGGTGTGTTATATTTTTTAAAAACCATTTTTATCATGTTATATATTTGATATTCCTTTTTTCCTGAGTGGGTATAGTGTATCTTGAAGGATTGATTTTATAAAAAGTAATTTTTGGTATCATTTAATTTTTTATAATTTTTTTGATATTTCTATTGATTTCCATGTTATATAGTGATTTTTTATAGTTGAGATATATTTTTTATTTTTTATATGAAAAATATTATTTGGATTGATTTCATGATAATTGAGGGGGTATTAGATGATTTGAGTATCTTATAGATTAAAATATTCTAATTTGAGTTTGTACCTTGTGAAATTTGCTTAAATATAAAAATTTCCATTTTTTTATGAATTATGAAAATGACATGATATGTTCTAGAATAACCATTATATTTCTGTAATTTATGAGATTTATAATTGAAATAAGTTCCTAAAGGAGTTAAACTCAAAAAACATATTTCTAAATGATTAAACACACATCTAAGAGGTGGGTTATAGTGCATAATAAGTCTCAGAAAATTTTCTAATGAAATTTATTAAAAACAGGTATCAAACTAGGTCATTGCATGAATATTGTAGTTCCTTTTTAGGAATATTCATGGTTTATGGTAAAGATTCACAATTTCATGGTTGAACTTGTGTCATAGCACAAAAATAAAATACATAGTTTTTACATGGTTCAGTATACTATACATCAAAACTATTCATATCCAAACATTTTCTAGAATATATTTCATAGAAACTATGAAATAATTATATATTTCCAAGACTTTCTTAGAAAAACATTCATGTTTAGTGAATGACTTTTTAATCCATGATTTAAAACTGTGAATGTTGAAGCCATTATTAGAACCTCACACTCATTTGGTGTTGTTGGATTTCAAAGGATCTAATTTTTTTTAATCACAACAGAAGTAATATAGACACACAATCCAAGATAACCATTTTAAAAACAAGAAACCATGTGTAAACTAGTAATGAAGGATCTAGTTTTTCATACCACACACTATTTTTTCCACTATACCATCTTCATAAGGACTTAATGAAGATTACCAAGAGGTATCTAAAAGATATACCTCCTCTAGAAGTATTTATGGGTTGTTTGAGTCATATTAGGTTCAAGTGGGATTCCAATAATTTCCTCAATATGCTAGCATCACATAATGTAATGGTTAATGAAGATAAAGAGATTCGGGTTCAAGGGTGTTTCTCATGAGAATATATAAGTGTATCTTATTCCTATTTAATGGGTAATTACTCCTTATATAAAACCCTCAATATTGATCCTTATGTACTCATGAATTTAATCATATATTATAACACATGAGTAAATCCATCAACCACTTCATGGAACTCTTGAATAAACGTATTTAACTACTATGCATTAAATCATATTAAATGACTCTAATTACATCTTATAAGGATGAATTCCTAGTGATAATCATTCAAATACCATTGTCATAGGCAGTTGTGTATATAATACCTTATTATAATACACCATATGATATCAACCATTTATACACTATGATTTTTCTATTAGTAGAATGAAATTTTAATTCCATTCCTTATGATATACAACATAATAAAAGATGATATACTCAAACCAAGAAATATCAAATACCCATGGTCTCTATATGTTATATCACACAACATTTTTATATCATACCCTACAATATATGTTAAAATACATCATTTTTATGAATGATTTATAGAATATATCCTTTAATATCACAATTTCACTAAATTCACGTTGACTTTGTGCAATTTTACTTAATATCATATATTTTATGATAACTTGTGAAATCATATCAAAAATTAATTTTGGATATTTTTCAAAACAATTTTTGAAAGTTTTAATCAACATCACCTTGTATTACATATTATGTAATACTTTATCATAAAATATATGATATTAAGTAAAATGGCACAAAGTCAAGGTGAATTTAGTGAAATTGGGATATTAAAGGATATATTCTATAAATCCATCATATTATATATTATGAAAAAATTTATCTAAATCTATCTAAAAATAATTGGGATAATCTTTAAAAAACCTTTTGATAATATATCTAAGTAAAACCCAATCCCTCTTCATTAAATCATAAAATGTTACCCCATAAACCTTTATATCATTGATAAAAAAAAATATTTGAATCCATAAAAGTATGAAAAGAGAATCATTTAGAAAAGTATTAATTCTAATCAAGATATAAAGGGATCTAGTGTAAAATAAATTAGAAACATGTATCTTTAAACCTATGTATACAAGTACATCATATTCTAGTGTGCACTCTCATATTCTACCATTATCTAAAACATTAGGTGACCATGGGACACATATATACATTCCATATATTCAAATCACATGTTCTCAATTCTGTAAGTGTAGACTGACCTGGTTAATAAATACCTCACATTTCATTAACCATTATAGATGAGAAAAGCATATTGACCCCACCTAAATAGATAAACACATCATTAATTAAAGTCCTTTTTTATGAAAAAATTAAATAAGAACATATAGGGACCAACTTATAGGGGTCAGAAATAATATATTATGATAGAGTCGACCCTTACATAGAGTTCAAAGTCATTGGGTAAATACCTGGTACAATTAAACACCTTCATTACTTCACTTGCAGATCCTTTTCTAGCCGTAAGATCTACTGTATAGTTCCCTTCCCTCCAATTATACCCAACACTGATTCCTGATTCAATGAAATTCGTACAATTCTTGAATAAATAAGTCAGATCCTAGGGGAATTTGTTCTTAACAAGAAGTAGACTAACCAACACACTAGAATCCAACACCACCTCTGAAATATTGATATTGTAAAGCCTGCTGAGGGACATCCCCATGGCTATTGATCTGACTACCTCTCCCAAGGAATTTACTACATTGTAAAAAGGGTTGAAACCCCACAACACCGAACCTGCATGATCCCTTGAGATCCCTCAACCTCTCATGTCGTTAGAATCACAAGATTTGTTAGAATTCATCTTCATACCCATCAAGAGTGGTCTCCATTTCAATAATCTCCTATTGTTTCATCTTTTCTTTTCTTCCACGTCATAGAAAACCTGAGTTACCATCTTCTTGAGAATTTCGGATCATCCCCCTCCATCAATGATCAGCCCTAGCTTCACGAATGATACCTTCATGAGGACCTGAAAAAAATAATGAAGAGAAACATTTACCTTACCTAGAAGCATTCCTTGCATCCCAGAGCACCCAAAAAATGACAACAAAGATCAATCCACATGCCTTAATATCTGCATCCTATTTCCCCTAAAACCAGTCTACAATGAATTGTGACTAAGAAGATACCCTCATTTAGGAAAATATCATAATGAAAAGGTATCCATATATCTAGTACCCATTATCTTTTGAAGAATATGTGCCAAAAATTTTCATAACTAGGAAACACACAACATATTAACCTTAAATCCATTAAAACACCCTTTCTATGCACATTGTCATCAGTGGGAAAAACTTGATTTCTCATCCCCCAAACCAAAAAATACATCTTCACTAGGATATAATTGCACCATATTTTAGAATACCATAGATCATGATCAAAATTTTAATGTATTGAATCTTAGAAATCCTAGATATTGAAGTTACCAGAAGGAGATCTTGAGTAAACACATATGTCACATTCATCGATTATATTGATATTTTTATGGGGGATTTTCTATTGATGATCAAGAAATGTGTTGATAAAATTTGGATAGCTACTTGTTTCTTGGAATGTGATGTTTCAAATAGGACAAACAAGAAGAAAGAGAGATTTACCAGCCCAATTTTCTTCCCAGATGTCAAAATCGCCTCATCCCACCACCCACCACACGTCATTCTTTAGTATCCATAAAGGCAGAGACATACACTTCAGAAGGCTATAAAATCTCCTTCCACACACCCCCATTCATCTCACCAATTACCATACTTATACCTCATAAACTTTTCCTATATCATCTTCCCTTAAATGATTTCTCATACCAACCTAGCCTGTATGATGTTCATGCTTTCAGAATCATTGAAAAGATTAAGACCTCTCTCATCAATTGGATTGTCCATTCTTCTCTAAGAAGCCCGATGCAATTTCCCAGACTAGCTAGCATATAAGATGAAGTCTATAATTGTTTTTCAATTATCTATACTGTACCCTTTGGATATTCCAGGATATATAACAAGTGGATTGGGATAGAAACTATAACACTATTTACCAAATTTATACACCCGCAAAAGGAAGACATGTGATTTTACAAATACTAATCCTCCCCATGATGTAGTCTATGGTGTCTTTGAATAAATACTTTTTGATATGACCATTCTATATAATATATCCTTGTTACACCATTGGTATATCACTTCTTAGTTTTCCTAATTTCTCTGTAATGGATTTACTACACCTGTGAGAACACTTGTTATAAATAAAGACATTTCTCTTTCTAATATTAATCTATTTACCATTACACTTGCTATAGGTGTCCATGATTTGGTTTAAACCACAAAAATATTTTTTCTTGCCATTTAATAAGAAAATCATGTCATCAACATACATTAGGTGAGGCACCAAACCCCTCCCAGACCTATTTCTATAGGTCTTTATCCTCCCTTCCTCCAACTCACATGAGATGTTTCTTGTATGTGATTCATATGAAAGGATGAAATTGTTGGGATAAATTGAATCCAACAATATTAGACCTCTAAAAGTATTAAATAAACCAAAACCTCTTCCCATCATGGAAAAGAAAATCCATGGAGAATCATATCATCTGAAGAAAAGATCGTATGCTCATTCCCTAAAGAGAAACTCCCTCATTACATTAACTGTTAAATTTTATTTTATTTTCACATATTCCTTGTCCATGTACAATTTGATAATAATATTCTATCTGATAGTTTTTTATTGTTTTTATCCACCATCTCTTTCACAATTCTAATCGCTCTTTGAATGATCCGTCCTAGAATGAAGCCACCTTTAACACCAGCTTTTGGATCACCTGATTGAGTCTTTTGTTGATAAGGCAAGCCATAATCTTATAAGGGAAATTTCCGAGGCAAATCATCCAGTAGTGATTAAGGGAGGATGATTCTTGTAATTTTAGGATAATAACCACCTCGAAATGACACACCACCCTATTCATACCTCCACCTCTAAAGCAACCCCACACAACATTCCCCACCTGGCTCTTGATGTTGTCCCAATCCCCCAAAAAGAAAGATATTGGAAAGCCTTACGGGCTGAGAATACTCTCCTGGATTAGGATGAAAACTAACACCTTAATATCCTCCTCAATTGGTATTTCTTCCATCACGTCGTTATTCATGCTATAAACCAAATGCAGAATAGGTGACCAAATAACCTCCTCTCTCGCATCCCTAAAGGAGCTCCCCTCATTAGATCTGTGATCCCCAGCCAGAAGGTCCATGAAATGTTTAAGGGACACATTACCAACCAATTATAACTTTTGAAAGTATATCATTATCATTCTAGGAAATAATTCCATTAAACATTTCCTTGAAATATTTTGGTAAATAATGTAACTATATACATTATCACTTAGCAAAATATCCTAAACTCCTTTAGAATAAATTGACACTATCATTGTTATGGTAACTAAATGAAACTCTTTAAATTTATCTTTATCATCAAACTGTAAAACTATTTTAAGATATTAATGGAAATTAACTATGTATTTTGACTTCCATTAATAGAAAATTGGGTTATAGACATAGGACATGACTGTGGATATAGACCAATTAACCACAACTATAGGTTATAGCCTTACTAAGGATACCCATAGGCACTATCATCATTTATATATCCCATGGGATATATCCACAAGAGAATGATCTATATCCATGAGAAATGACCCTTTCTATATCTTTTGTTAGTAAGGGACCCCATAACCATGAGTACCATGCCCATTACTATAGGTTAAAAAACTCGTTATTTGTGAGATTCGAACTTATATCTCCCTTATGTGAATAGTAATACTTTACCCATACAATAACTCACAAATTGTAAATATAAATATATAATTTATATATATATATACACACACACATAAGTGAAATAATTTACATATATATTTTATTATTATTATAAATATTTGAACCTAATCATGGATATAGGCTACCCTATAGCCATGGTCAGGCTTGATACTGGCAATATGGGCTTCCCCATTTTAGAGCAGGAATACCTATAGCCAAAATCATTATTGGCCATGGATATGGGATCACCTATAGCTAAGAGATAAGAATTAGTTTGGATATAGACCACCTATAGACATGACCAGTCTTGACCATGGCTATAACTATGTGTCCATATCCTAAATATCTAGTAGTGTGGTATAATTCATTAGGAAATAGTGATATTCACTTTATCATAATAACTAAATTTAACTCTTCACATTTCTATTTACTATGAAATATATTAAAATATTTAGGGAATTAGGTGATGTTAATTTAATTATAGTATGATATTAACTTTTATTTGTTAACTTATATGTTTTTAAGTCTAAACATACTCCCACTAGCCTCTTAGAAACTCTATTATATTAAGAACAACATTCTATGATACACAAAATCATTTTTATTAGGAAATAACAATTACTTTTTTTATTAGGAATGTTAAACAAATAAACTATTGTTTCCATAATATATATCATATTATATGTTTTTGAACCATTTTCCTTGGAAAATTAGAACTTATTCCTTAAAAGTTTACACCAATGAGTGATGGGAACATCTTACCTCATATTTTCACTAATATATAAATAAAAACTTTTATCATGGATATTTTTTTTATCCTTGTATCATTTTCAAAATAAGTTATACAATTGAAGAATCATAAAATATGTATATTGAATTCAATATCTCATCTTGTTTATAATAAATATTTTTTATTAAAATATAGTTCTCTTATTATATAAGATAAATGAGATAAATATACACATCCATTATTTGGATCCATTAGACTTAGATAAACTCCTTTACATTCAAATATTTGATCCAATAATTCTTTTCTTCATCACTTGAATTAAAAATACATGTTTTATAAATTATTACCAATATTTTTAAATTTTTTTATGTTTAAAACACCTTTAAAATATAAATTTGGTATCATATACCCTTAAAAATTAATGAATAAACTTCTAAAACACTATTACATAACATTTCCATTCCATGTAGTTTCACAACCCCATTTAGGTATTTCCAAAAATTCCATCTTATTGAACCATTACTCCATCCTTCCTAATTTTACAAGGTTTCAATGAACTAAATTAGATACTCGAAGAAATATGTTTAAACTCTCTATTTAACTTTTCTTTTTTCTTATAAACTTTTATCCACTTTTACTGAATATATAATAAATAAATATATATATATATATATATATATATTCTCAGTGTTTCTATTCTAAATAATTTCAGAGTATTAGGTAAAAATTTCATAAACTCATTCAACTTTTCTAAACATATCCATAGATTGGAACAAAATAAATTCCATAACTAGAAAAATAATTTTAGGAAAACTTCAGTCTATATAGTTCATTACGATACACGATCATATTGAGTATATGAGACTAAAATTAATTAGGTTATTTTTTTTATAAAATTCATTTTAAACCCTATGTGAATCGTTATAAGAATCTATATTCACCTATTAAACAACGTTTACACTTGGTTACCTGGGAAGGTGTTTCTCTAACACATAGAATATCTCATAATGAACTTTTATAAGTTACTAGTCTAAGTAGTTTCTTACATCAAGAATATAATTTCAAGGATTTATTTAAATGTGATGTTTTATTATAATGATACTATTAAATATTAAAAAATCTTTTATTGGACGAGAATCTTGTTTTAAAAAATTTTAATAAAGAATTTTGTTCAATGTTATCTCGCTGAAAAGATGATTCATTTAGAATAACATAATATCCATTTATAGGAACACAATCCATATTTCACTATTAAAATGACCCCACTTTGGTTTAAACCTCACCCCTTAGTTATTTAGATATGGTATTATCCTAATAATATTATATATGCCTCTTAGATAGTTGATCAGAAAACACTTTTACTAATCTATCATATGGATAAACTAAACTCTATCCATTTTTTATCCCAAACCTTAGGGTTTTCCAACCAAGTGATCCCAAAGTAGACACCAAGAATGAGGCACATAACTCTTATAATCACCTCATTTGTTATACTCTCTATATAATATAATCCCGGGGAAGCCAAATTTAATATGACACTACCTTGTTGGATGATCAAGTTCTTAACAAGTGATTCTAGAGAAGGAATTTAAAACTAAGTACTTTAATTGGGTTTAATCATACCATATTATATCATGTTATTCTCTTTATTTATTCATGCTTTAAATGGTTTAGTTTGGAATCTTATTACCTATATAAAACCAATGTGTTCAAATCATATTTATGTGTAACTCTTCAAAAAAAATTCTATATTCTATTACTCACCTAAAATATAAACTAAATATATTTAAACATATCTAAATGCATATCATGCATAAGGTACTTGAACATTTAATATAAAGGTTAATAATTATATGAAATTTAAAATCCAATCTTGGGTAATCCTAGAGTCAATGATAACCAATCCCTACCTTTCTAGAATAGGGTATAAGCCTCTAGGATAGTGGGAAGTCCAACATGAAGTCTATCTACTCAGGGATAATTTACTCAAGAGATATTTCAATTCATTATAACTCAAATACCTAATATATATAAATTATATTCAATAACTAAATTCATGATAATAACCTTAATTTAATAAAATTCAAGGAATAAGAAAACCAAATATATTATCATAACCATGGTATAACTCCTTAGATGTATGTATGATAAGAAAGAATAAACACAAATACTATAAACTAAAGAATAAACATATTAACAATATAAAATATTTATATCCATGAATAATGAACAAGGGAATAAGTTTTTAATAAGTGAAAATTTCAAATATTTAAACATAAGATAAACATTTATGAACAACTCATCAATAAAATTTAATTATAAACACTTTATAATTTATCTATTCATTATGTAAATTCAGTTTTCTTCAATATAAACACTTTATATTAAATTAATAATATTCTATCCATCATATTATTCATTATATGTAATTTCTTTAAAATTATGATATTCTATGAAATATAAACATTTTATATTTCAATTTATATTATGTAAACATTTTATATAATATAAAAACACCATATATTAAATTATTTAACCATTGATAATATCAATAATAAAAATTTCTTTCGATGTGGATTAAATACTATATACCAAATAAGGCCCTTAACTAAATGGATTAAAGGGCTTATTTTTATTAATTTATGATAACCCCTCTTTCAATGGATGAGGGGGAACCCTTGTAAGGCCCGTATGATTAGAGATTACATGACCTGTAGATCTTAGAAAAATATATAGACTATAATTACAAGGAACTGCTCCTCCCCAGATTCTTCAACGTGATGTTAGCTCTCTACCTTCACATGGATTGTTCGGCTAGGATTCCTGTTCATGTATATGCTGGTCCCGATTGAAATTCCATACCCTCTTTTTCTGAAAAATCCACTTATCTTCTACTTTGGTGAATGTGCTTACTCTGAATCCCCATCTAGAGTATGCTCCATGTAGAGTCTGTATGGTCATTGAGCACAATTTTAGGTGTCCTGAAGGCCATGAGGTGACCCGAAGGGCTTGAGGTGGCTCGAAGGCCTTGGGTGGCACCAAGGCCTTAAAGTACCTGAGGCCCAAACTAGAGGCCCAAAAGCCCAAACGGATGAATAGTTCCAACTTCTATAGTATTGAACAGTACCTACTACAGTGTCTACTATAGTACTTCTATAGTACTGCTATAGTACTACTACAGTACCCAAAAATTATGTCTCTGCATGATTTTGAACTCGGGTCTCTTGGATGAACTTTTCGATTCCTCATCAACTAGGCTGAGGCTCATGTGAATCCCAAATAAGGCCCTTAATTTGAATAATTCAAATTAAGTATTAGGAACAACACATAAACATAAATTATACACATTATATTTATCCTTATTTTTTAATTTATGATAAATTTATAAATTTACATATAATTTATAAATGAAAACTTCATTTATATGTCATAATGAATTCCATACAATTTGGTAAAAGGTATTTCAATATTAACATTTTATATTATTTGATATTTATTAAAAAATATTTTATAAATATTAAATTAATTATAAACTCTTTATAATTAGTTAATTTATAAAAAATTTATAAATTTATAAATATCCCCAAAATACATTTAATTATTTTTTATAAACAATGTATAAATAATATATTTTGATTTATAATTTAATTTTAAAAAATAAATATTTATTTACTAGTAGTATTTTAGGATTGTGGATGAATCATAAAGGACGATTTATAGCCTAACATTGAACATTGTTAGTCAAATTTTATGTCTAATAGCCTTATTATCTCCTATAATAGACTTATCATATTTAACAATATCCATCAACATAACAAAGGTGATTTGATGATCTTTTTTTTGAAAACAGATTGCCGTATAAACTTGAAATATCATATTCAAGAGTAGTATGCTATAAATAAAATATAAAACCAAAGGTTTTTACTGATTCAATGCCTAATAATATCATAATACATGAATCAACCATAAAAAAAATTTCTAAATCAAAAATTTATGATAGAAATATGACAGGATATATGATTTTGAAAACCATTATTTCTTAAATTCATTTCATGAATCTAAATGTGTGGAAATGATTTGATACCACATACGTGTTTCAAATGACGTAACAAATTTTTTTAATCAAAGTTGAAGAAAAATCATAAAAAAATATAAGGTCACCAATCTAGAAAGATTAAATCATTTATATTCTAGAAATGAATAAACTTGGTTTACGTACCTTACACCGTTGATTTCAGTACACCATCTTTCCATGGGATTGATGGAGATCACCAAGACTCAGTTGAAAGACATAATACCTATAGAGTTAACCACTGAAATTATAACTAAATTTATATTTATGTGGGATTCCTCTTATCACCAAGATGTGATGGAAACTCATATTACAAAAGTGGAAGAAGAAATAGAGCTTCAGTTCTAATGAAGTTTCATCAAAGAACATACAAGTGTCTCTTATTAACATCTAATGGTAACTGAATCCTTATATAGATCCCATGAGTATACCCCTTGAGTGATGAAACATTTAATTATTTATTATAACACATGATTAAACACCTCAACTATTTTATAAAACACATTTATGAATGTATTTAACTCTCATGTGTTACATCTTATTAAATGAGTCTTTATTGATTATTCATGTGGAAGACTCCCCAAAGATAATCATTAAACTACTAGATTATAGTTTGTTGTGTATATTATACATTATTATAATAAACCATATGATATAATCAAAATTATAAATATTATATACCCTTATCATCTAGATGTTGTATCAAATGACATGTTTATATCTCACCAGACGATATTGGTCAAAAACAATATATGTGTAAAGGATTTATGGAATATCTATTACAGGTTCACGGTTGGGGAACCATAAAAAATAACCATAAGTTTTTACAAGTGACTAAAAAACATATTTTTATCTCTAATTTGACCCTATAATACTATATATGTTTCAGTTATGGCATTTAGGAATCTTAATTGTTCTAAGAGATGTTAAAAAATATTTTAACTTCAAACAACCATAAATTTTGATCTTGGCATCTTTTAAAGACATGTAAGATATCAAATCAATTCTTATGAATGGACATATGACATATTTTATTAGGGGTACACCATATCTAAATTCTTATTAGTTAAAATATTTCCATAATTCCTCTAAAACCAATGTTTCAAGTTGGATGATCTAATTTTCCTTGTTTGTTGGAAATTTTGGAATACTAAAATGGGATATTTAGTTCTTAGTTTTTTAAACTTTTTTTATTAAAAATTAAATTTTTATATTAGTATTATGTTTTGTAAATAAAATTATGTTCTCTAAAATTATTTTATTTTTATAAAAAGTTAATTTTATGAAAAGTATGTTTGTAATTTTTAAGAAAAAACGAATTCGTTTTTAGATATTCCTAGATTTTTGGTTAAATTTGGAATTTTATGATAATTCTATAATGATTAATAGATAACTAGCATTATTATTCTTCATATTAGGGATTCACCACATAATAATTAACAGTTTTATAGTGGATCCATTGAGGTGACCCAAATATTTCACACATAAATGTTTTATCTTAAATGAATATTCATTACATATCATTACGATCCAGGTAAAAACTTTAAAGGTTTAGTGTATTTGGAAAATTAGATACTTAATAAACTTGTACATAAATTATCTTCATCATCTCAGACTAAGTTACTCAATAATATCATCCTTTCTAAACATATCATCCATAAAATCACACTTCATATCTTTGGGAAAAAGAAACATAATAAAGGGTGAGCTCAGATGCCCCGTGAGGCTGAACACGGGAGATATCAATCACCATTTATGGATAATATTTAAATTTTGTTATGAGAAAATTATTTCAACATTTTAAAACCATACCAAAAAATTCATAGATCGTAACCATTAGTAATGAAATAAATCTTTACTATTCATAACACATGAATCATAAAGGTATAAAAAGACATAAGCCATGAGACCATAACATTGGCACAATATCATGTCATAAAATAGAGGCATGGAGTGTATCATAATTAAAATCATATAAATATTATGTCATGGATACCCACAAATACATTCATCACATTTTAGGTTTATGATAACCACCCATGTTTTGATTTTGGGTTTGGATAACTTATTTTTTACCCTCTTTAGGGCTTGGGATAACCTCTATTATAACCTTTGATCTCATAAAACATTAATATTTACCATGATTAATTAGCGGGATATAACATATCCACCAATTTTATAATCATAATCCATTAACATGTATGACACAAGATCATGAAAAAATTTATCTTTTCATCAAAGCTTCACCAATGGAAAAGAAAATAAGATTGATCAATATTTCATAATCCTAATCATAAACCATATAGATAAAGAATATGGATGGTATCATAGAATCATATCCCTGATGAATTATAAGTAACATGAAATTATTTTATCATATAAGAAAAGTGATTTTATATGATCACTAGAATATTTCTTCAGGAAAATACCCTTTTCATTTTGTAACTACTTATTTCAAATCTAAAAATGTGAAAAATATTAATGGAAAATTTTTATTTTGAAATAATTAGGGAAAATTATAAAGTAATCTTAAAAAATTTTATTGATCATGATGGAGGGAAAATATGTTTGTACGATATATGTTAAAACAAATACTACATTCACACTTTTTGTTAAAGGTGCCTCATTTGGAAAATAATAATAAGATTCCTTTAAAATTTTGTTATAGAAAATAAAAATGGTTAATAATGAGATTAATAAATATTTGTATAATATAACAACATTCTTGGAAACATTTTATACAATATATGGATTTGGAAGAAAAGATTCTGAATCAAATAGAAAAAAGTCAGTTTTCCTTAAAAACATTCTTTTGGACCATTGAGTACTTAGGGAGAGGAAAATTAAAGGAAGAATTTTGATTTATAGAAATAAAAAAATGATAATAAATGTAATAAAATTTATAAGAGATATATTATATTAATTCATCATTGTAAAATTTAATCATAAACAATCCTAGTAAAAAGTGAGATTATAACGTAACCCTTACCACAAGCCTGAATTCCGATATAAGTATTATAAAATCCTCTGTAATAAATTAAAATTGATTATTATTAAATATATTAAAAATATTCATACTTATAATACTATATATATACCACTTTTAACATTTCAACATCAATTTATAAATATTTTTTTTTAATTTTTTTTCAGGAGTTAACTATCTCATTTTTAATGAAAGTATCAGTTCAGAACTTTTGGTCCTTGTACTTTTATCATGGTTACATAATAATAAAAATGTTAGTAATGATATAAATATTATATATATTAATTAAAAAATGTTTATAAATTTCCATAAAAGGTATATATAGAAAAATTAATTACACCATTCATGGTGACAGTAGTTTATACATATGCATGAACATTATTTTAATTTCTTAATGACAATAAATAAAGAAAGATAAATAATATTTTAACATTAAAAAGTAATAGTTATATCATAAATATAATATATATCAACTAAATCCATAATTATATCCATTAATATGAGATGAAAATGGAGAATGTATCATATCACTATGTGGAGGTGATAGTCCACAGGTACGCGTGAGCGATAATTTCATTAACATTTGATGTAAAGGATGTGGAAATTAATTGTGAAATCATCATAATAACATCCCAAAATATTTATTAAACTATATTAATCATTTTATGATATATAAAAATACTTTATTTATAGTGTAAGAAGAAATAAAATTGAAATAGATCAGTTAATATTTATACCACTTATTTGAAAGACCTCATTTGTCTTGAACATTAATCCATGAAAGATTGGTCTTAGTAGAATAAAGGATTTTCTAGGATGAAGGAAAGGAATATAGGAAGGTATATGTGAAGTTATTGGATGAGATATAAGGATAAAAATATATTAATAAGGTTGGATAGAAGGTTCCCATTTATAAGTCTGGGAGAGGATACAAATGGAATTATTTTAAATATTTAAATAATATAATGTCGCTTTCTTACGAAAATGGATAAAAATGGAAAATATTTATAATTATGATAATATAAGGTTATAATATCTCCAAAAAATAATAATTATAAAATTTTATGTGGAATTATTACCCTTATCTCTTAGCTTAACCATCCGATAAAGTCTTTCTAACTTTAATAGTGGCACCAACGTTTTACTATTTTTACTATTCACCATGAAACAAAATGAACATGGTATCATAAAAACATTTATAAATGATGATTAAAAAAATTTAATCCATTATATATAAATTCAATTTCTATAAGTGGTAGAATTTTATTTTTAAATAATCATAAAAAATGTAATGAAAACTCAATTTTATAAAATGGAAATTTTAAGCATAAAATTGAATTTACTTTCAATAATTTACCAGTAAAAACTAAAAAATTAAAGTTAAAATATTTTTTTGAATATATAGTGAATAAATTTCATTAAAATCATTAACAAACAATTATTTATTTAATTTTTTAGGATAAAAACATACTACATACATAAAAAATAGTTTTATGAAAAAAAAATTGTTTTTACCATTAAATGATTCTATCTTTATTCATAATATGTAGATAACTAATGTATGGATTTTAATTTGTACATTAAAAATAAAATTAATTAATATAATTTTTTAGTAGTGATAAACATACTTTTTTAGATAATAACATATTACATTTATAAAAATAAATTTCTTAAAAAATTAGTTCTTTTAATCATTAAATAATTTTATTAAAAATTTAATGATTATTTAATAGTCATTGATAAGTATATTTTAACTTAGAAAAACATTTCTATACTTATTTCACAATTTGGTTAATATTATTCATTCCTTCCAATTCAACATCTAGGTTATAAAGTTATACTATATCATAGGTTCATTTAGAATTGGGGTTGTGTATAAATGAGGCTATCAAATACTTCAAGTTTTTTCATAGGAAATACATATAAAATATTGGGGAGTTACATTATAACCCACTTAAAATTAATTTCTTCCTATTTTTTAACTTCTATATAAAAAATTATGATATCTCAAGTTTATCACATCCTCTAGTTCCCATGTATTTTCCTTGAATTTATGATTCCTCCAAATAACTTTCACCAAGTAAGTAATATTGTTCCATAAAACTATATCTCTACGGTCTAAGAATCTTACTTGTTTTATTCGTACTAAATATAACAATCTAATTATAAAACCTTTGATTTTAGTATATATATAGGATTAGGAATGTATTTCATCAGAAGGGATACATGGAGCACATCGTGAACTTGAGATAGGTTTTGTTGAAGCACCAAGTGATAAACTATAGTACCTACTCAATAAATAATTTCACAGTTTCTAATATACCTAGGGATCATCGTTTAGTTATTTCTTAATCTCATTACCTTCTTCTATAGATAATTACATAGGAATACCATCTCACCAATATCTAATTCAAAATCTCTATGATTATTATCAACATAAATCTTTTATCAAGTATGAGCCACCTTTATGTGATCCTGAATAGATATAACCTTATTTATTAGTTCCTCATCTAGATTTGGTTCCAATATATTTCTTACTCCAAATTCATCCCATAAAATTGGATTTTTTCACTTCCTTCCACAAATGGATTTATAAAGAACCATATAATTTCTTGAGTGAAATATATTATTAGAAAAAAAATTCAATAATATAAAGGTTTTAATCCCAACCAACTTTGAAATCTAGAGATAATGATATGAACATATCCTATAGGTTCTGAATGGTTCTCTTATACTAACCATATATCTATGGATGATAAACAATATTGAAACACAACTATGTATCCAGATCTTATTAAAAAATTCTCTAGAACATTGAGGTAAACCTTATATATTGAGTAGATACAATAGAATATGATACTCCATGTATCATTAAAAATTCCTTAATTTATATTATTCAAACATAATCAAGATATAAATATTCTTTGATATTAATGAAATGTTATAACTTTTTATGGTGATCTACTACAACCCAAATAGTATTATGTCATATAGATATATTGGGGAATCCGATGATGAAATCTACAATGATGTTTTCCCATTTCCATTATGATATGGGTAATAGTGGTAATATCCCCTTATAATTATATTACTCATCCTAAACTTTCTAACATACCAAGAACCGATATGCATACTATACAATATCTTTCTTTATTCCTCCAACATGAAATTATCTTGCATGTCTCTATAAATTTTCATAATTTAAGGATAAATAGAGATTGATGAGTTGTGATCTTCTTCCAATAGATCCTTATTAATTTATAGTATTTTTGGAACACATAATAAATTCCCAAACAATATCATTCCATCAAAATCAAGGTTAATATCATGAACATTTATCACCTACTTTTTGTTCTCCACATCTTCCTTTTGTACCAAATTAATTATCACATGGATGGATGGTTGAACACTCATTTGAGAAATAAATGAATTATATAATTATTTCAATATTTCAAAGGTATATAATTTAAAAATATAAAAATATTAGATCCTTTATGATCCTCATCATATATTATCTAGAATAAACATTTCCACTCAAAGCATCATCCACCTTCTCTACTTTCCCAAGCTGATAATGTATTAAGCACTTTTAATCTTTAATCAACTCCGAACAATTTCTTTGGTGAATGTTAAACTATTTTTTTGGTTATTATATACTTTAAAATTTTATAATAATTATATATGTCACACCTTTATCCATTAATATAATACCTTCATATCTTTAAGGAAAACATTACTAATGCTAACTCCAAATCATGAGTTAGGTAATTTTTCTCATAAAACTTCATTTGGCATGAGGCATAATATATCACAATATTATTCTTTATAATAAAAAATTCCAACTCCATATTTTATGAATCAAAGTAATTCACAAAACCTTTTACACTATAGGGTCGTGTGAGCACAGGTGCACTGACCAACCTTCTCTTTAGTTCCATGAAATTTTCATTAAATTCATAAGTCAAAAAGAACTTGTCCCTCTTTAGAGATAACTTGGTGAGTGGATTATGTATTAATGATAAATTCGTTTCAATTTTTCAATAATATCCAACCAATATTAGAAATATATATACTTCCATCTTTATAGGATCTACTAATATACCCTCACTTGGGATTATATGACCCATAAATGAAACTTTTTATACCAAAAATTTATACTTGGTTAATATTTCCTATAGAATATCATTCTTTTGGGTCTTTATTATAATCCTCAAGTGATATTCATTCTTTTTATTACTATTTTACTATATAAGAATAACATTTATAAAGTCTATCACAAATTAATTAAGGTAATCTCAAAAGAATATATTCATTAAATCCATGAAGATAGTCGGGGAATTTGTAAGATGAAATGGAATCACTATAAATTTATATTTTCTATACCACATAAAAAAGAATATCTTGCGTATGTATTCAATTTTAACCCTCAAGGAAACATGTAGTATATTGAAGGTTGTGGTTTTTTATAATTTTTGAGAAGCTTAAATAATAATCTAGAATAATTGAGAAGAAATAAAGGATTTTTTTTGAAGGAGATTATAAATTAATGTATTGATAGAGTGGGAAAATAAATTATACTTTTTTCTTTTTATATTTTAATCATACACCACCCCATATTAGAAAGTTTTCCCATTTCATGAATGAAAAATATAATGTTCTATAGAACTTATTTCAGAAAGACATACCTAATGAAAAATATAAAAGTGAAAGGTTGGAAAGGAAAGCTTATAAACAAGGAATATCTGGTTTGAAGAAGAAGTTTCTTTGAGGAAGATGATATTTGATAAGAGGCATCATACAAAAGACACTATAAATTCTTTTATAATAGTTTTAATTGAACAGAATATGTGCAGAGGTGAATGGATGGATAGAGAATAAGAAATTGGTATCAAGTTTTTTAGAAGGAACCAAACAGAGTGTTCTAGATAGAAGACTAGACAAATTAGTTGGATGGATAATGAATGGATGAATGATTTATATAAAATTCAAAGGAGGAAGTTCATTCCCACTTCTAGGTAATAAATTAAAGAATATGTTCATGCAATAAGATAAATAGTGAATAATTTAGAAGCAACACAATGACAACATACTAATTCCTATTAGTGAAGGATTATTACAGCACAAAATTATTTGTTTCAGTATTTATATTTGTCTATATCACATATTTTTTTTATTATAGTGAAACTAAAGTGTGAGTATATTCTATGATTTCTATAACCACATAAAAAGGATTATTGTATAGTGGGGTGTGTTGTATTGGATTATTTTCAAACCATTCCAAGGAAAAGCTACACATATTGGGTAGTGAACCTTATAAATACTTATGTTAAAATGGTTTTTATTGAGGGGTTTTAAAAGAAATTTATACATTACTAACTATAGGAAAAGGATGTTTCATAATAAAGAAAAACATAACAAAAAATATATTATTGATTCACCCCTACACCTCTTAGTGATCACATAGATTCTTTTTTGTCCTTTCATGTGGGATCATAGTGAAGGTTCCATTTTTTGGTTCTTTTATGAAGTTGTAAGAAAATATAAATTTATATGGATGTTAAAAACTAGGTGAAGATTAAAGGGATTGAAATTTTTTATAGAAATACCTTTGATATCTGAAAATATAAAATGATTCCTAATCATATATCCATTGGTTATGAAGTTCTTGAGGCTACTATAAATGGTTTCCCACCTCATGATGATAATGTTCCTATAACTTCCACTGATAAGAGAAATTTAGAGAATGATGGTTGATCCAAAAATTATTTTCTTTTCTAAATATCTGACATTGAGTTTCATAGAATTAAACTATTCATAAATGCTAAAGGCATATGGGAAAGTTTAATAATCATCAATAAAAGAAATAAAAATTTAAAGAAAGGTAAGTTTCAAATCCAGAGACTAATGTATGAAGACCTTAATATGGGTGATAATGAATCTTTTTGGATAATTTTTTACTAGGTTAAATGAAATTTTAATTATCATAATATGTCTTGGTGATAATTTGTAAGATTCTACCATTATTAAAATGATCTTACGAATTCTTACAGAAAAAGTTGATGCTAAAGTTTCATCATTAGAAGATAGAGATATCAAAACTCTATATTTGTATGATCTACATAATACTCACATCACTTATGAAATTAGAATATAAAAAGTTATGAAGAACAAAGAAAATGATGATCATGAAATTTATTTCAAAGATTCCAAGCATGGAAAGTATATGAATGTCATTAATGAATAATCTAGAGACTTTGAAACCTAAGATGAGGTTTTTAAAAATACTGATGAATTTATGTCTTTATTTTTTATAATGGTTAAAAAGGGCACAATAATGTACAAAGTAAAGTTACCACTAATTGCTTTGGATATATGTCTACTAAAAAATTTACTAAAAATTGTCCATGATGAAAGAATGAATAAAAATTCAATGAATATGATAAAAATTCAATGAAGATATTTTAAAAATAATGTAGTAAAATCCAAGTCCTATCCCAAGGGAAGGTATAAAAATTTCTCTAAATAAAAAAAGAGAAAGTATTTTCATATGTGTTATAAAGATAATGAAATTGTATAAGAGGATAAAAAACAAATGATGATACTACTGCAAAACATTTTATTAAAAAAGAAAACGATTTAAAGTTAAACATTGATTAAATAATTATATTATAATAAGAAGAGATTTATATGGAGTTTATGATAAAAAAATATTTGAAATAATATCATGTAAAGATGGTTCGACTTGAAAGAGAAAACAAAATTTTGATTAAAGTAAATATTAAAGCAAAAAATTAAAAATAATTTCTTAATGAAAAATCAATTTTTCTAAAATATGTTGTTAATTTGAAGAATTTTTATGATGAAAATAAAGAACACAATATCAATATTGAAAAAAATTTGAAGGTGAAGGAAGAAGAGTTAGATATTTTTTAGAAAAAACTTGTTAAAGTTGAGCAAGAAATTAAAAATGTCGAAAACTCATTTAAAAAAGTTTATGTATTATTTTAGAAGTATAAACCTAATAAATATTAATAAAATTTATACTAAAATTTTGATAATAATAACAAATATGATCATATAAAAAAAAAGGTAAGAAAACCACATATATAACTAAAAGAAAATAAGTTTAAAAAACTAAAGTTACTAAGGTTCCAAAGTCTAAACCAAAAGATACTATAGGATATTATTTTGAAGTTGATAAAAAATATAAGACAAAGATAAAAATATCAGGATTTAACCAAACCATTAGAAAATACCAAAGAAAAAGGCATGAAAGACATTGAAAAGTAAGAGCACAACACTGAATAGTATGTATGTTACAGAGGGAAATATTATTTCTATGGTTACTACTAGTGTTGTGGAGGATTTGGGAATACATCATATATGTTTTGGTATAATCATAAATTCTACAATAAATCCTATAGAAAGAGGAGGAAAATTTTGAGATGGGGTGAACCCACTCAAAAGATACAATATGAGAAAGTCATTTAAAAGATTGAAATTAAGTTCAAACCCTTAAAAACTATTTTTAAAATATTTGATTATCATAGAAATCTTTAAAATGGATTTACAGAAATGATACTATCACAAAAAAGTCTTTATAACAAATCTAAAATTATGTATGAGAATAAAGAGAAAGGTAAATAAAAAGATATTGTTTTTGAAAGAGATCTCAAAGCTGTAAGGAAGAGACCCTAATCTATAAATCCCATAGACAATGTTTTCTATCAATTAAATTGGTATTATTATAAGAAATAAAATCCTTAAAGACTGAATGTTTAGTAGTCTTGGTAAACCACATATATACACATGAGTCTTTTCTTACAAAAGAAAACACTTATTACAACCTAATGTTTTTTTTCTTTTTAAATAAATAACTGTGAAGATAAATCTAATCCATCTAGTAAATCTATATACATATTTGATAGTATTATTCTTGGATTAATAGTGAAATAAACAAAATAAGGGTTCACTTAAATGCTCAATAAAGGAAAAATATAGCAGAAAAAATAATGAATCAATGAGAATAGTCAATATAGGAAGGTAAATAAAAGAACACACATGTCATGTAATCAATTAACTAAATAGAAGTGTGTAAAAAATATAACAAGGTAAAAACGAGAAACAAATTCCATTAAAATAACTAAATAAGGAAAAATAAATATGGAAATGACAGAAACTAAAACATATTCCATTTAAATAACTAAAAATTAAATGTATTGATAAATATGTTGAGAAAAATCTCATTCATGAATAATAATTGAAATATTTATGAAGTAAATGAATAAATATGGATATCTATAACATATGATCGAAGATTCATTCTAAGGATTTAATAATTTCAAGGAATCAGGCCAATAATCTAATACTTTCAAGGATTAGTTCCAAGAATCTAATACTATCAAGGAATTGAACCATGAATCTAATACTGTCAAGGATTCATGCCATGAATATAATACATTCAAGGCTTCATGAATATAATCTATTACTATTAAAGATTCATGACATGAATCTAATACTATCAAAGTGAAAATTGTATAAAAAATGGTATAAGGTTTAGGAAATAATCAAATCCATGAAAAATTGTATAGATATATAGGGAACATTCAATGTCAAATGATCATAGGAAATTTAATATTCATGGGGAATAAAAGGAATAAAGTAAGTGAATGTTAATAATATCCTTATCCAAATAAATCATAACAAATCTATAGGAATAATAATTATGGTATCGAAAAACATATCCCAAGTGGATTAAAAATAAAGGACTGTTGTCATTGATAAAATGGAATAATAAATTTAAAATCATTATTGAAGAAAATATCCTTTTGTTTTGAAAAAACATTCCTTTTAAAATCACTTTAAAAAATATAAAACATTTTGCAAAGGGTGAAGATTACTTTGTTAAATATTTTTTGAAATGTGAAAAACATTTTGGAAAACATTTTAATAAAACATGATTTTTTGATGAAAATAGGTTCTCCGAATGAAGAGAGAAATGAAGTTGAGTTTTCTTAAAAATATTTTCTAATCAATTTTGAGTACCAAAGTGTGGGAAAATGGTAATAATCTTTAAAAGGTCATGAATAACCATATTATAGGAAAATTAAAGGGTTTATTGAATAATGGTCATATAATTTCTTTTAATGTAAATGAAAGATCATTAAGATTATTCTTGAGGAAAATAATATTCAAATATTCTATAGTGTCCCATACCACTTCAAAACATTTTAAATCATGATATTCAAGAAGGAATAACATTAAATGATACTTATAATATCATGAGAATAAATATATTCATGATATAGAATTTAAAAGAGTATTATATAAACCATATAAAATAAACTAGGCCAATAAAAATAATATGTCTTAATAGAATATAAATTGAGATGAAATCCCTTGTAGTTGTGGTAACATATGAATCCGAAGAATAAAAAGTAATAATCTTAAAATGAAACATTTAAATAATATGAAGATAAAATAATACATCATATAATATATCAAAAATGTTATTATATATATCATAAAAATAAATAAATGGTGATTATGATATATGCTTCATGAAAGTAAAAGTTAGACAAGAATACCTTACCTTGAGTTCCACTTGTTTCATGTGTCTTTATATTCATGAATAATAAAATTATGAAAATTATTTAATTTATTTATAAATTTTTTAATGTTTATCATTACTTTTATTTCACTTATTACCATGTTTTTTTACAACTACTAAATCAATTAAGTTTATGTCTGGTATTTTGTCCAAATTCGGTTTATTTGTCAAAAACAACTTTGGTAGGTAAAATATGGTAAATTTGTCATTATATAACAAATCAAGAATAATAAAAATGAAATAATTTTCATATTTATAAATTAATTATAATTTTAAAACAAATAATTAAATATTTTTATGAAAAATGAACCAACGTTACAATATGTAGACGGTGGACCATACATATGCATTAGTAAAGTTCCAAATTTTCAATGATAATTGTGGAAAGAAGGTTGGTAAATTAAATCATTAAATTATTATAATTATATCATAAATACAATATTATTTAATCATATAAACTTATATATATAATTCTTGTATTGTAAAAGGAATCACATCATGGCGAAGAGGCGGTAGTCCACACGTCCACGAATGACGTTGTCACTTTTTAACTTTGTGAAAGGGTAATAAAGAAAATGATATATATTATATTTAAAAAAAATTAATAATGTAATTAATATAAAAAATATTTTTTTTATTTCTCATATGTTTAACTAAAACCATCTTTTATACATTACGTGTATCGTGTGAATGAATCACATCATTATGAATGGGTGGTAGTCCATAATTCCACAAATGAAGTCATCATTTATACACAAAAAGGAAAGTATAAATATATGTGTGTAAAATAAATAAAAATATGTAATTCATAATAAATATCATATATTACATATATTAACATATTTTACATCATTATGGCCACCATGAGAGGCGATAAAGGAAAAATAAACAATCATCGTTTTGTGAGGCGGTAGTTCGTTGTACATGTAAACAGTATATTCATTACCAATTAGATGTAATTTTGTGTGAGTTTATGTTTAGAAATTATCATAAACACATAATAGTATATTTATTGTAATTTAGTATTTATTGAATCATGAAATAATAATATTTGAGGGATTTGAGAATTGAAATAAAACCAAAAAGCTGAAGGAAAGATTTTAGCTCTTAGTAGGGTAACTCATGTTGGTTTTCACCAAAGCGATTCCTTGGATATTTTTCTTCCAAAGGGGAGGACACTAGTATTAGGGGAGGAATTATTAGGATCTATTTTGGTAGATATATTTGGATCCAAAGTTTCTTGGTAGGTGTGAGTAATAGGAAGAGGTGGTGTCCCTTTATAGGGAAGGAAAATCCCTCAGTTGGAATTTCTGAAAACAAGTTAGGTGTGACCACATTTTTACCTAAAAAAAGTCAAAAAAAAACGAAATAAAATCAATAATTTAAGGTTAATGGAATAATTAGAACCATAAAATGGGTTTTAGAAAAGTATCTAGGTCATTTTTTCCCTTAATTTAATGGTTTAGTCCTTTGGTAAGCTTAATTTTTTCCTTAATAATTACAATTAATTTTAATTTCCTTCACCAATAATTTTGGTCAAAAATAAAGTTTAATTTATTATAAATTAGAAATTATTCTTATTAAAAATATATAATCTATTTTTTTTTTCAAATTTTAATCACATATGTGATATAAATTAATTTAAATTTAATCCCCCAGACGAGACGACAATCTGTATTTTTAAAGTAAAAACACATGAATGTTCGATATGTCTTTACAGTAAATTTCAAAGTAAAATTAACTAAAATCACCTAAATTTGATTAATTGATAAAAATATTATCTAATTATAATTTAAAACCATTTTATAATATAATTTAACCTTATAAATAAATTAGATGAAAAATAATTTTTTTAATTAAAATTCAGCATCTTTAACTATTAATTAAAAAATAAAACTTCATGGAAAATATTTAAAAGTAGTTTATTATATTTTTTTTGTATCTATATAAAAGATGATGTTTTTTTGACATATTAAATTTATAAATGTTCACAAATTGGATTTAAAATGAGTTCTCCATTAAAAGGTAGTAAAATTGTCTTAATAAAAATAGTATTTCTTATATGTTAAATTGGGTTTGTTCTTATATTATGAATATAAAATATATTGGATGAATATAAAAAATATTTGATTTAATATGTAATATATATATTAAATTAATATCACTAAATAATTATAATTAATTTAATCTATTAGTGTAAAAAAACTTTTTTATAATAAAAATAGTTTTCTATAAAAACATTCACTTTATATTCAATTGCTTTCTATATTTATTTCTAATTAGTTTGTAACAGTTTAATTCGTTTTATATTTGTGTAAACCAATATTTTTCTAATTTAGTTATTAATATTCATAAATACTAATTTAATGACTATGTTATATATAATAATATTTTAATAATATATTATTGTTAGGTGAATATCGGTCTTGCGTGTAATGAAAGCCGTTGAAGAAACTCATTGTTGTATACAACGTATGCTAACTCACTGTCAAATGAATTTCAAGTAATAAAATATATTTTATTTATTTAAAATAGTAAATATATCACAAATTCATAAGATATTATGTTCAATTACATGATTGGTGTTAGGGTCATACATGAAATCGTATATAATGTTCATGTATTAGATTTTCAGGGCATTACATTCTACCCACCTTAATTAAATTACATATTAGAAATTTAAACTCGATCTTGTTGATATATTTTTTGATATTTCCTATTTTTAGATCCCACATCCTGATAAGGGTTCGTAAAACATCCTTTATAAAAGAGATAATGGGAATTAAAAAGGTCATATATATTGACATGAAATTATGTCTCTAAGTAGGAGAATATTATTGGTAATTAAAGATACATACTTAGAGAAAAAACGTAAATATTTATAGGTAGCGATTGATGTACTAAATCAAAAACAAGTTAATGTTAAATAAAAAGTTATGGGTCTCCAAGACATAAATATGTGATGATTTTGAAGACCATTGGTGCAAAACAAATTAAGGTATTAGTAGAAAATTTTATTTCTAAGACATTTTCCTAAGGTTGAGTAATTCTATAAATACCTACGAATATAAAAAAATTTATTTACACGATATATTTTAAATTCATGTGAATATCCTATATTTTGGTTGTGATTCGATCATATTCCAATTCATCCCTTACTTCAAGGAATGGATATATAAAAATTACCTTTGATACTTGAAGCACTAGAATTAACATTTAATGGATCAGAAGGCCCACAAAAGTGAGACAAGTCTAACTATTTGCCTCTAACTATTCTCTAAAGTCAATATGGTTAATAAATTAAACAATAAACCTGAATGGGTACATTACTTGTTTATCATTAATATTTAATCATCAAATTGTTCAAAAAATAATATTGACTTATTCAACATGACATTGTGTAGGTCAATAGTTGGTGTAAAACCCTTATCATCCTTTGGTCATGGGTTCATGTCCCACGACCTTATTAGACTTTTTGGGTTGTCACCCGATATACATGTTGTCTTTTTTTAAAATCAATTTAATATAATTTTCAAAAATTAATCTGATGGAAAACCTTGAAATAATGTAAATCACCAAATTTCCTTTCAGTTAAGGGTTTAAACACAAAACTAATTCTTAAATTCTTTACCCACTTATTTCCACATAGATCTTTCCATGGTATATAGTTTATCCATAATATAATTTATAAGAATTGTTAATCATGAAACATTATATTCAATCTAAAACACCTTAAGTTTAAACTAGGTTACTCGTTATTAAAATAGTTCGTAATGGTTTGTAAATGAAATGTGAATTATCCTATGCATATACCTCAAAAGTATCAAATTAGGTTCATAGTAAGGACCATTTTCATGAACCAGGTTATACCGAGTCAGGCCCGACACACCTTGTCCGAGTTGTTACTCCTAGGTACAACTTTGTCAGAACTACATCTACATGTAGTATCCAGATAAGGATGTATTTCTAAGAAGACCTACATAATCTAACCTTACCAAAATTCTAGATTTTTCTTCTAGAATTATCTTAAAAATATACCTTAATTTTAAATTCTAAATTCTATTTTTTTTTACTAAATCTAGTTTCCAAGGTTTCTACTAAACATACTTTTATACCAACTATAGAAACCCACCCACAGAAATCCCAGTGACAGTTTCTGATATCAATTACATTGGAATTATTACAAGGAATCAAATCCTGAAGGACTGAGAGTTTAGTAGTCTTGGTAAACCAGATATATACTTGATTCTTGTCTTACAAATGAAAACACTAATTATAAAATATTTTTTCATTTATAAATAAATAACTTTAAGGATAACTCTAATTCATCTAGTAAATACCTATATATATTTAATAGTACATTTCGTAGATTACTGGGGAAATAAGTATAATAATGGTGAGCTTAAATTAATACTAAGTAAAAAATATAGTGGAATCAATAATGAATCAATGGGAATAGTCAATATGGAAAGTTAAATAACTGAACACACATGCCATGTAATCAATATATTAAATGGTAGTATGTAAAAAATATGGAACGGTAATAACTGTTAACACATTACATTCAAATAACTAGATAAGGTAAAATTAATATAGAAAGGTAAGAATCCAAAACACATGACATTTAAATAACTGAAAATGAAATGTATCCAGATATATGTCAATGTAAAATCTCATGGATGAATAATAACTGAAATATATATGAAGGAAATTCATAATGATGGATGTCTATAACATACCAGCGAGGCTTTGTTCCAAGTATCTAATACTTTCAAGGCATCATGATACAAATATAATACTTTCAAGGCTTTATTACAAGAATCTATTACTATCAAGTCTTTGTTCCAAGAATCTAATATTGTTAAGGCTTTACGTCAAGAATCTAATACATTCAAGGCTTCATAACAAGAATCTAATACTATCAAGTCATTGTTCCATGAATATAATACTTTCAAAGTGAACACAAATTGAAAAATGGTATATAGGTTAGGAAATAATAAGATCTATGAAAAATGGTATGGATATATTGGGAAAATTCATTCTCAAATGATCATAGGAAATTTAATATTTCAAGGGGGTAAAAGGAATTAGGGAAGTGAATTTCAATACTATAATTAGAAAAATAAATCATAAACCATCCATATGAATAATAAAGATAGATTAGAAAAATATCTCAAGTGGAGTAAAAATAAAGTCTTGTTGTCAATGATAAAATATAATAATAACTTTAAAACATTCTTGTGGAAAATATACTTTTGTTTTGAAAAAACGTTAATTTGAAAATATAATTTAAAAACATAATTTTTTTGGAAAGAGTGAACAATACTTTGAAAAATAATTTATAAAAGGTTAAATTGTTTTCAAAAACATTTTAATAAAATATTTTTTATAAGAAAATAGGTTCTCCGACTAAAAAGTAAACTGAAGTCGTGTATTTTTAAATATTTTCTAAAACGTTTTGATTACCAAAGAGTGGTAAAATGGTTTTAATAATTAAAAAATGCCATTAATTACCATAATATATGAAAATTAAAGGTTTCATTGAACAATGGTCATATAATTTCCTCTAATGGAAATGAAAGATCCATAAAACTATTCTTGAGGAAAATAATCTTTAAATATTATTAAGTGTCCCAAACCACTTTGAAACATTTTAAATCATGATCCTCATGAAGGAATACCATTAAACTAAACTTAAAATATCAAGATAAAAAATATATTCATTATATAATTTTTCAAAGGGTATTATGTACACTCTATTAAATAATATAGGTGCATAACAACAAATATGTCTCAACAGAATGTAAATTGAGACGGACTACCTTTCAAATGTGGTAATATATGAATTAGAACAATCAAAAGTAATAATTATAAAATGAAACATTTAAATACCATGAATAAAAAATAATCCATGATATAATATATCAAAAGTGGTAGTAGATACACCACACAAATAAATAATTGGTGATTATGATATATGCCTCATGAAATTAAAAGTGAGACAAGAATCACTTATCTTGAGTTTGACTTGTCTTGTGTGTCTTTATATTCTTGAATAATGAACTAATTTTAATTATTTTCTTACTTTATAAAATTTTCATATTTATAATTACTTTTATTTCAATTATTATCATTTTTTATATGACTATTAAATCAAATAATTTTACATTGATTGTTTTGACCAAATTCATTTTATATGTCAAAAAAACTTTGGTAGGTTAACTAAGATCAAAGTGGTCATTATATGACATCTATATAATAATAAAAATGAAATAATTTTCATATTTATACATATATTATAATTTTAAAACCAATATTTAAATATGGTTATAAAAAATGAACCAATGTTACAATCATGGAGATAGTAGACCGTATGTACGCATGACAAACGTTCCCATTTTTCGATGATCATTGTGGAAAGATTGTTTGTAACTTAAATATTTACAGAATTATAATTAAATCATAAATAACATATTATTTATTCATATATACTTACATATATAATCATTTTTATTTAAAATTAATCATATCATGTCGAGGAGGTGGTAGTCCACACATCCACAAACACGTTATCACTTTTTATGTTTGTGAATGGGTAATAATGAAAATGATATATATTATAATTTTAGAAAGTTAATTTTTTCATAAATATAAAATATATTCTGTTTATGTTTCATATTTTTAATTAAAACTACCCTTTATACATTCCATGTATCATGTGAATGAATCACATCGTTTTGAGGGGGCGATAGACCACACTTCCACAAATGATGTTATCGTTTTTAGGAAAAATAGAAAGTATAAATATATGTGTTTTAAAAGAATGAAATAATATTAAAGAGATAATAAATATCATATATTACATATATAAATATATTTTACAACATAATGTCCACCATGAGTGATGGTAATGGAAATTGAAGAATCATCGTTTCGTGAGGCAGTAGTTCACCGTACAAGTAAACAATATATTGGCCACCCATTTGATGGAATGTTGTGTGATTTAGGTAGATCCATTATAATAAAAACATGATAGTATATTGAGTGTAGTTTTTTATACAATAAATAAATGATAATATTTTAGGTATTGGATAATTGAAATAAAACTAAAAATCTTAAGGAATGGTGTTACCTCTTAACCAGGTAACCCCTTTTCGTTTGCACCAATGGAATTACTTGGATTGATTTTTGACCAATGGTAAGATTATAGGATTAGGGGAAGAATACTGAGGATATAAATTTTTAGATCTTTATTTGGTGAAATTGGCTTGAGAGGTGTGAATAAGTGGAATAGGTGGTGGTATTTTATAGTGAAGGACAAGGAATCACATGGTATTTATGAAAATAAGTTAGGTGTACCCATGTTTTTACCTAATGAAATTCATATAAAAATAAAAAACTCAATAATTGAAGTTTAATGGACAATTTATTGATATAAAATTTGTTTTGGACAAGTTACTAGGTCATTGGGGCCCTTAATTCAAAGGATTAGTCATTTGTTAAGTTTAATTTTACCTTAATAATTACAATTATTTTTAATTTTATTCACCAGTATTTTTAGTTAAAAACAATTTTGACCATATTATAAATTATAAATTATTATTATTACAAATATGGAATCTATTTTTCCAAATTCCAATCACATAAGTGGAGGAAATTAATTTACATTTAACCCTCTATATAGGATAACAATGCAGGTTTTTAATGTAAAGCATCCGAAATATTTCTATGTCTTTATAGTCAATTTCAAAGTGAAATTCATTCCAATGATCATAAATATATTAATTAATAAAAATATTATCTAATTAAAATTTAAAACTAATATAAAAAATAATTTAATCTTATAAATAAATCAATTGAAAAAGATGTTTTGAATTAAAATTCAGTATTTTTTAATATTCATTAAAAAATGAAACTTCATAAAAATATACCAAAAAATC
This sequence comes from Viscum album, assembly GCA_963277665.1. Lineage (NCBI taxonomy): Eukaryota > Viridiplantae > Streptophyta > Magnoliopsida > Santalales > Viscaceae > Viscum > Viscum album. Next base: position 863,786,942 of record OY728140.1, read on the forward strand.
ATACTAAAATAATTTTATGTTTATATTTTAAATATGAAGTTTATTTTTACATATTAAATTTATAAAATGGTTAAAAATTATATTTTAAATGGGTTCACTATTAAAAGGCGGTAAAAGTCCCTTAATAAAATTATAGGTTTTTATGTGTATATTCCTATAAAATCTATTGGATGAATATAAAAAATATTTGATTGAATATAATATATATATAGATATATTAAATTAATATCACTCAATAATTATAATTTATTTAATATATTAAATTAAACAAACTTTTTGGGGATAAAAATAGTTTTCTATAAAAATATTCACTTTATATTCAATTGCTTTTTTTATTCATTTATAATTAATTTGTAACCAATTAATAAATTTTATATTTTTTCAAACCATAATTTTTATAAATTAGTTATTATTATTCATAACTAATCATTTAATGACTATGTTATATGTAATAATAGTTTAATAATATATTTTTATTCAGTGAATCTCGGTCTTGCATGTAACACAAGCCGTTAAAGAAACTTGTTGTCGTGTTCAACGTACAGTAACTCCGTTTCACATGCATTGAAAGATATAAAATATATTTAATTTATTTAAAATAGTAAATATATTATAAATTACCATTATATTATGTTCCTTTATATGTTTGATGTTTCATGTCATATAGGTTATCGAATACAATGTTCATGAATTATATTTTAGGGGAGTTACATACAAAAGGATAACGACCCTGGATTTTGGATAGTGGGTGTACTACAAATATGTTAAGATATTTTAAGTTGATGAATAATGTGAAAACTTTAAAGAAGGTTCCTTGATCTTTGGAAATGAAGAGTCACTTAGAATTAAAGGCATTGGATCTTCTATTATTGGAAAAGAAAAGTTAAGATCCAAAAGTTCCATGTTTATTGATGGGTGGAAACAAAAATTGTTTAGTTTTTTAAAAAATTGTGATTAATTTAATAATTTTCTTTCAAGAAAATAATGTTGTTTTTGTAAAAAAATAGATGATTGGAAAGTTTTTAAGAAAGGCCAATTAACCAAGTGAAACTTGTCTCATATTGGTATTGTGGAAATTTCATTCTATATTTTCATGATGAAAGAAAATCATATATGGAATAAAAGGATGGGATATATGTATAGTGACTTAATCTTTAAGTACATAGAAATTACATCACTTTTTCGGAATACTTAAAACATTATACAAACAAACACCTAAAGACCTAATTAGTTTAGTGCATTTGGAAACATGGAAACAAAAATAATTATACATAAATGAGCTACATTATTTCCCACTAGGTTCTTCTTGACTACCACCCTTCTTAGACACATCAAATATAATACATATATTTATAACATAGGGAAGGAAACATAAATATGAGTGAGCTCAAATGATCAGTATGGGTTAACAAGGGTGACATGTAAGCATAAACATGAGAATATGGGTATGAGAATGTGATCCTAACATTATAAGAGCACACACATCATATCAATGATCATAAAAATTAATAATGGAATAAGTATTGGATGTTCATAATACATGAATCATAAAGAAATGAAGAACATAAACCATAAAATAACAACTTAAGAATAAAACAAGAAATTGTGGAAAACACATAAGCATATAATATGATTTCCATAGTATCCATGGCATCACTGTCAAGACCATCATATTAGTGTGGGATATCTTCCCATACCATCTTGGTAGTCATGATTCTCTCCTATAGCCATACTAGTAGCATGATTTCACTTCTCATACCATCTTGGTAGCCATGGTTGACTCCAAGGGCCATCTTAGTAGTCAAGGATCACTCCCAAGACCATATTAGTCTATCTTATAAGATATAAATATTTACCCAATGTATTAGAGAGAGATATATGTCCCACCCATATCATAGTGAAATCATACATACATGTTCCACAAGAACAAAAATAACCATATCTTAATAGATAAAAATAAATGGGTGTCATAAACATGTAATCATATAAGAACCTATGGAAAAGATAGAAGTTTCATAGTCATTCATCAAAAGAATAACCTATGAAAATAAGTGACTTTGAAATCATATAACCCGTGAAAAAATAAACTGTTTTCATAAACATCATGATATTAAAACATAAACCATTCAGATAAATAATATGAGTGGAAACATGGACCATTTCCCAGAAAGGTATGAGTTACACCAACGAATGTCATCTTAGATGGAAAATAATTTTGAAAGATCACTTAAAAACAATTATTGAGGAATACATCCTTTATTCTTTGAAAACATTTTGTTTTCTTAAAATTATGCTCAATTTTAAAATAAAAAATTTTATTTAAAAATAAAATTCTAATCTTATAAGGAAATCTTCCTGGAAATAATGCATTATGAAAGTATAAAGATCCATTAATTCCATATAAGTTAAAATAAAATATTCTCCCCGTACTTTTTCTGAAAAATGACCTCTATAATAAATACACATTTATTTTACATATATCACTAAACCATATTCATATATGTAATACCATATATTATTTACTTAAGACATTATATTACCCATTTATTATAAACTTATTGTTCAAGTTACGTTTTGGGAGATAACCACCTTGTTAATCGTACATGATTTGACTTTGTATTCTTAATTCTAATACTTAGATAATTATTTTATTATTTAAAAAATATAAAAATGATATCAATATCTTATATTTTCAGAATCTAAGTATTTATAATAATATTTAATAATAAATGAAATAAACAGTTCATGGAGATGGTAGACCATTTGTACGCATGAATGTTGTTTTCATTTTCTTGTTAGGTTAAAAGAAAAAAAAATATATGATGTATTATTATTAAATATTCATTTTAATTTCAAATATAACATATATATTCATAAAATTGATTCTATGTCTCCTTTATCTCCTTGTTCACTCTCCCGAGTGTGGTTCCTCTCCTTATAGGGTTCTCTTCCCCGATGATGTGCGGCATCCTACTCAATATGTTCTTACTATTCCTCTTCCTACTATTCATGTTAATTCCTATGATCTCTATTGATTATAGAATGTCTCAGATTTGCGGCCTCTCTTCCTGACCTCCCCTCTCTCGGTGTTCCCTCTTCAGAGCAGTGTCTTTTTTTCTTCTTCGTGCAGAAACCTCGAGGTAAGATCTTGTGTGCAGTGATTTTAGATCTAGCCTCAGATCTATCACTGGGTTTCTTCCACTCCCTGAAAATCCATTCTAGATCTAGGGATCCATACCCTATTTATAAGGTTCAATTTTCAATCATTTTTTTTCTTATTCTGTTCCTTTCTTCCCCCAATCTCTCGCCCCTCAGTATGTAGTCTTGACTCACTATTGAAAAAATTACCTATACCCATGGTTCAAAACCGTGGGTATAACCCCCAAAACCATGGGTATAGCCTATACCCACGGTTTTGTAAACCATGGGTAACCGAGGCATCCAGATAGGTCCACATCCTATACCCACGGTTTGAGACACCTCACAACTCACACTACATGGCTTATATTTATATATATCTATATTTTGTTAAAAATATTAATTCACGCCCATATTAGAAAAAATGCACATCGCGGGTTTTGATCTCGAGACCTCGTTTGAATATTTCTAATGATAAACCAACCCATCAAAGTCACTTATATAATTATATTTTTAAATTTATTATAATATATTAATATTGCTCCTGATATTAGAAAAAAAAAGTGGTCCCCAGGACTCGATCTCGTGACCATGCAGAACATTAAATGGTGGCTCACCAACTTATCTATGAAACTTTTAATAATATTTATTTGTATCTATCTATATATATTAATCTGAATCATGGGTATAGGGGGAAAACCATGGCTATAAGTTTTTCTGCCAATATTTTTTTGTGTCCCATGTAATTTTTTGTCAAAACCTTGGGTATAGGCCTTGAAAAAAATTCATACACCCATGGTTTAGACCAAAACCATGGGTCTGGATATTTTTACCCACTTTTTTCCAAAACCATGGGAATAGGTCTTCAAAACAAACCTATACTGACGGGTTTTCCCAAAACTGTCGGTATTAGTGACCTATACCCATGGTTTTGGAAAACCTTGAGTATAGGTTCCCATACTGCCCCTATACCCACAATTTTCAAAAACTATGGGTAGAGGGGTGCCCTATACCCGTGGTTTTGTGTAAAACCATGGGTATATAGGTATTTTCCAGTAGTGACTTTCTATTTAAGCCCCATCAGTTTTTCCTCTTCTCTTCCCTTTCAGTTACCGCATGTAATAGCCCGGACCCACCTGGTCCATTACTTTTCCAAAACATGGCTCCACTGTGATGGTGGCATCGTGAGGGTGGCACCATGACGGTGGCATAGTGACGGTCACACCGTGAGGGTGGCGCCGTGAGGGTGGCACCGTGACGGTGGCACTGTGAAGGTGGTACCGTGACGGTGGCACCCTCTGGGTGACACCGTGAGGGTGGCACCGTAAAGGTGACATCATGAGGGTGGCACCGTGAGGGTGGCACCGTGAGGGTGGCACCGTGACGGTGGCACCGTGTCCTCACCATGTCCTCCCAAAACATATCTATTTATGTAAAGATGATTTAATACCCCCATTAAAAACCATTTAAAGCCCATAAATAATATCTAAAATCCCCCAAGAGTCGGGAAACCCTTAACTTACCAAAACGTGTGGTTTTTCCTCAGTGTCATGCCCTTCCCCGTTCCTTCCAGATCCACCCCGGTTACGCATTTCCTTATGGTTAAAGAAAACTGTTTAACGCCTATCCGTTATGACTACCTATCCGAGGAGAATTGTTAAATGAAAATTAATTCCATCGTGTGTAACCACCCAACCATGTGGTGAAACCACGATCCGAATTTATAGCTGTTAAAAATTCCATATCTCGTAACAATGGGATATCATCTTTATATCATGCTAGAAATTCTTTCTTCTTCCTTTTGGATAGTCTCCTTTTCTTCTTTATGCGTTTGGAGTTCCCCTTCCCAAGGCAAGTGGTGCGCCTGTGCTGAAGCCTTTCTTCTCACCCTTGGAGTCCCCGACGTTCCTCCCCTGCAAGTCACGCATCCCCAGTTCTTGGCGCATGGAGAAGAACTTTGATCCTTGATCAAACATGTAGGGATTTTCCTTCGTCTGTCCTTACAGTGTATCATGCGGGGTGGGTACGCCACTGTTTCTGTGGGAATGGATGAAACCAAACCATAACAATGATAATAAACAGACTATTAAAGAATGATGGGGTGCGTTTGACAATTTTTCTGTGCTCTTTTATAATTTCTATACGTTGTGAACTGTATGGGATTATGCTCACTGAAAATCATGGTCGTTGTTGGTCTTTCCTTGCGCACTAATGAACCCTTTTCTTCAGTGATGATTAAATGACTCTAACATGGAAATTGGTTAATCACCTAAACTCGGTTGGTTAAATGGATACCCAGTGAAAATCAATCATTGTGTGGTCACCCCAATTAACCAATATAAATAAGACCCTAATGAATGATGTGCTTGAACTTGGAAGTTTACCTACTATGTTTTGGTAGTAGGTGTGTTGTTCTGCTTGATTCTTATGAGGTGATGTGGATGGGGATGTGATCCTCTATTGTGGCATGGTTGTTGGTTATGAATCGGAAGCTATGTGGGGCTGTATCTCGAGGCTTGGTTTGGTTCCAGTACTTTGAGGGATCTCACCGATCCCTTTGTTATTGTGAATTTACAAGAGAACTGGGTGTAAATTCTTAAATTGCTATTTGGGTGTTTCTCTTTCTCTGGATTGTGGTTATGCCTGTCAGTTTCCCATTAGTGCAGAATTTACTTAAATGGGATCACTTGAACATGAAAACAAGAATGGGCTCAATGGGGAATTGTTTTCCAGGATGAGTTATGACATGGTCGTGGGTTCGTTGTTTCTTGTGAATGAATAGTAATGAGGGTGTTTTTTCTTAAGTTGGTTTTGGAACTCCGAGGTTGGGATGAGTGCTTGCTATATATATTATATAATTGTAGTTTTATGTTTCTTATTCGTGCCCCACCCAAGTTGAGAACCTAGTTCCAAAAACCGCAATTTCATGGGGGGGGGGGTGTTTTTCCAAACACTCTTATGAGTGGCTGGTTATTAGCTCATTTTCTGCTCCCTTTTCCGAATAGCCCAAGACACATCGGGCAGGCTGTGATGGCCTGAGGTCCATTATATCCCAATATTCTTCTGGAAGGGTAGTTGTGGTGGTTTTCCAGGTGTGTGTGGGTAGGTTTTTTCCCAAGTGACTTTGGGATGATGCCCAGGTGTCTTCAGGCGTGGCTGTAGTTGTTCTGGCCTAGGTGTTTGCAGGCGTGGTTACGCATGGCTGTTGTGGCCCAGGTGTTTTTGGGCGGGATGTGTGGTTGTGGCCTAGGTGTGTGCATGTGGGGTGTGGCAGTTGGACTATGGTGAGAATGGCAGGAGAGGTTCTAAGCATATGATGTCTTCAATAACTAGTGTGGAAGTGGCACGAGGTACCCAAACATCGATGTGTTATTACTATTATATTTCTTGACTTGAGTTATTTGGGTAGTGTTCCTTGGTGAGGCTTGGGTGGGCAGTTTTCCTTGCTTGGAGTTTTAGTTATCTCTTTTCTAATGGGGATTAGAAGGCCTCCCCACTTGTGCATGAGAGCTTTTGGTTTTCCCAACTGAGTATACTTGTATACTCACCCTATGTATATAAAATTGTTTTCAGGTTTCTAGGAGGACTTCAGGGATCATGCAGGGTCATACTAGTTCAGACGTTGGGGCAGTTGCTGTTGCGGTTTTTCTTTCTTTTAGTACTTCTTTTTGGGGTTTTCTTTTACTTTTGTATCATTTAATTTTGGAACATGCATATGAGAATGGTTTGTTTTGGCTTTACCTATACTTCCACTTTTGGTGTTGTTGGGATTTACTATCTTATCTCCCAATCCTATTAAATAAAAAGGGTAATTCCTTCCATCTTGTGTGTGATTTTGTACCCTTGGTGCTATTCGGAACTCCAGGACCTATTGAAGGCGAGTCTCGGGTGTCATTATCTCTCCTTCAACTTGAATAAGGAAGGGTCTAGAAACCTGCTGTCCCTTCTATCATCTTGGTGAAGGCAGGTCATGACAGAATGGTATCAGAGGAGGAGGTTGAGAGATATGATGGAGTTCAGAGTTAGGTATAGTGAGGATTTCATGGGATGGTAGGGCAAGAGTGTTGGACAATCATGGTGTGTGAAATAGGCTAGGGAAGACCTTCTAGGAGATGAGATTTTAGGGCCCCCGTGATCCGATGCAAGGAATCTAGGCCTATCGAATGACCAAGTAAGGCTACACTGATTGCAGGGTAGAGACCCTAGGGAAGGTACATGCATCATAATGACTTGTGTTCTTGTGTTTCATGGGTATTTTGGGATTTATAATGAATAATAAGTCTAAGTAAATTTAAGAACAATAATCTACATTACTCCAGGTTAGGAATTCCTTGTTTACCTTGCAGCTATGGCACCAAGGAGATGACCACGAGTAGTGGGGGCAATCGAGGCCCAGGAGGTTGACTTGGCCAATCGGAAGAGGACTGACCAAGAGGAGGAGGACGATCAGTGGAAGAGGATGCTTCATGCCTTTTAATGACATAACCTTTGGAAGTATGAGGGCAGCACCTTGGACATGGAGACAGAGAGCTGGCTAGAGGAGTTGGTGATAGCTTTCAGCTTGATCTGGCCTTCGACGGAATACTGGGTTCCTCTGGCTGTAATCCAGATGCAGGGAGCCATGCGTCAGTGGTGGACACTCTACCTCGGGGAGAAGAAGGAGGCTGAGGTTACGTGGGGTGACTTTGAGTGGGTGTTTCGGGCGAAATCCCTCTCTTCCACGATGAAGGCTGAGAAGAGGCAGGAATTACTCTCCCTCTAACAGGGGGTATGTCAGTGAGGGATTTGGGGATCAAGTTCATGGATCTCCTTCTCTTCGCTCCAGTCCTTTTTCCGGATGAGGAGTCTCAGGCGAGAGGTTTATAGGAGGCACTCCGACCTTCCCTTCAGTATGCTGTTACTCCCTTCACCTTAATGACATACTTGGAGGTCCAGAAGGAGGCTGAAGTGGTGGAAAGGATGCACACGCTTGGAGGTGTATCGTGAGAGGGAATCCAGTTGGGCTCGTCGAAGGGGAAGGCCTTCAGCAGCAGGCCTCCAACATCAGGGACCTCTAGGGTTTGACTAGTAGGGATCCAGACTCAGTAGTTCCAGTTATGATTTTACAGCCCTATCCCTTTCCTTTCAGTCCCAGGACCGAGATGCTTCATCTGTGGTAGCTATGGGAACCTTCAGAACTAGTGCCTAGACCAAGTGCAGTACAGCGGGGGTGGGTAGGTTCAACACCCACCTCAGTAGTAACAATTTCTATCTAGGCCATTTCAGCAGCAGTAGGGGCAGCAATCTCCCGCCCCTCTAAGGGCAGGATTTGCAGGAGGAGGCCAACCTTAGGAAACTCCTCAGGGACCTCGACCAGGGCACGACCGGGGAGGCGGCCGATAGCCAAGGGGAAAGGGATCTAGGCGTGGACAGTTACATGCCACAGAGGAAGCGGTTCAATCTGGGTCGGAAGTCATTCTAGGTACGATCAGCTTGTTTAGTAATCTTTCCTATTCCTTTTTCGATACAGGAGCTTCACACTCCTTTGTTACACCTAGTCTGGCCCGTGCTCTGGGTTTAGATGTTGTGAGACTTCCAGTGCCCCTGGTGCTGAGCACGCTAGTCGGGGGTCAGACCGACTTGTTTTATGTTTGCTGAGGGTGTAGACTGAAAATTGGGCCACATCATTCTAGTAGGGATCCTCTACTGTTGCAGATAAAACCATACGATTTAATCCTAGGCATTGACTGGATGTTCTTTATATGTTCCGTCATTTACTGCTTCTGAAGAAGGGTCATGTTTTCGGATTTGGGCGGCCGACGTGTAACTTTCATCGGTGAGTAGGGTTTCCAGAAAAGTAGCAGGAGAGAGGAGCCCCTCCTTTCCTTTTTAGATGAAATATTAGTGGAGTCGGTGGATGTAGAAATGGTGGATGTCCTAGGGATCATCGGTGATTTTATGGATGTCTTCCCTAAAGAGGTGGAGACTCTACCCCCTCAACGTGATGTTAAGTTTGGGATAGACTTGCAACTTGGTGCCCGTCTGATTTCGATGTCTCCCTACTAGATGTCACCTTCTGAGTTATAGGATTTTCGGATTCAGATTGACAATATGATGAAGAAGTGTTTTGTTCGACCAAGTGCGTCACCATGGGGCGCTACTGTATTTTTTTTAAGGAAGGAAGATGGTGGTCTGAGGCTGTGTATAGACTTCAGAAGACTGAATCCGGTGACAGTCAAGAATCGCAACCCTCTTCCAAGGATAAACGATCGATTTGACCAGCTGAGGGGAGAAGGTTGGTTCTCTAAGATTGATCTGCAGTCTGGATATCACTAGTTGAGGGTGAAAGATGGCGACATCTCAAAGACTCCCTTCAGATGTAGGTGTGGACACTTTGAGTTTGTAGTCATGCCGTTTGGTGTTACGAATTCACCAGTTGTGTTCATGGGACTCATGAACTCCGTCTTCTGGGAATACCTAGATCGGTTCATAGTCGTGTTTATTGTCGACATCCTGATCTACTCAAGGACATAGTAGGATCATGCTGAGCACCTGAGAACGGTTTTATAGGCCCTACGACAACACCAAATCTATGGGAAATTGTCCAAGTGCAAGTTCTGGATGCAAGAAGTGCACTTCCTTGGGAACGTGGTGTCTGAGAAGGGAATACCAGTGGACCCATCTAAGGTAGAGATGGTTGTTTCTTGGGAAGAACCTAAGAACATGGTAGAGGTTCATAGTTTCCTTGGACTAGCAGGTTACTACCGGAGGTTCTTACCCAACTTCTCTCGAGTTTCAGCACCTTTGATAGCTTTGACCAAGAAGGACCAGGCTTTCATATGAGATGGGCAGTGCGAGACAGCCTTTAGCTATCTAAAGGAGAAGTTGGTAAGTGCCCTAGCGGTGAAGTTTCTAGAAGAAGGGGCGGCATATGAGGTGTTCTGTGATGCTTTAGGACAAGGCCTCTGGTGTGTGCTGATGCAATGATAAGGGGTGATCTCTTATGGGTGTAGACAGTTACGTCCCCATGAGCGTAATTATTCCACCCACAATATAGTTCTTGCGGCGGTCATGTTCTCACTAAAGTTGTGGTGGCATTACCTCATTGGAGAGCGCTTTGTGGTCCTTACGGATCACAAAAGATTGAAATATATCTTCTCCGAGCGGGACCTGAACTTACGGAAGCGAAGGTGGATGGAGTTACATCAGGACTATGACTTCGAGATTTCCTACACCTATGGAAAAGGGAATGTGGTGGATGATGCCTTGAGCAGGAAGTCGTAGAAGGATGCGGTTCAAGAGTCGGTAGATGCTTGGAAGGTGATGGAGGAGTTGGCTACCTTGCACTTGGATGTATGGGAGGATGATGGTAGATGTTGTCTGTTTCAGATGACGGTTCAATCCTCTCTCCTACAGAAGGTGGAGGAGTCTCAGTGGGGAGACATAGAGAGTGAAGTAATGTGTGACTGGGTTAACCAAGGTGATTCTCCAGAAAGGTGGACGGAGGATGGTCCAGAATCAGATGTTTTTATGAGGGAAGATGTTTGTCCCAAAGATGATGCGTGAGAGAGTTCTTGGTGAGTTCCACAACTCACCCCTGGAAGTACACCAGGGAGCTTCCAAAATGTACCGGGTGTGGAGAGGTCAGTTCTGGTGGCCTGGGGTGAAGCGGGTAGTGGCAGAGTTCGTAGCAAAGTGCCTCTTGTTTCCGTAGGTGAAGGCTGAACACTGCATCCCAGGGGGTCTGTTACAACCTTTAGATGTCCCTGAGTGGAAGTGGGATGACATATCGATGGATTTATTCATGGGACTACCCAGAGTTCAAGGGGGTTGCAATGCTATCTGGGTAGTGGTGGACTGACTGACAAAATCGACCCACTTCTTGGAAATCAAGAAGTCATGTATGGTGTATTACCTAGAATATAGGTATGTGGATGATGTGGGGTGGTTTCACGGAGTCCCGAGATCCATAGTCTCGGATAGGGATGCACGTTTTATCTCACGAGTCTGGAGAGGATTGCTACCTGCTTTTGGCACCCAGCTATGTCTTAGCACTGCTTTCCATCCCTAGACAGATGGACAGACAGAGCGCACCATCCAGACATTGCAGGATATGATACAATCATGTATTCTAGACTCGAAGGGATAGTGGTAATCACACTTTCCTCTGGTGGAGTTTTCCTACAACAATATCTATCACTCTACCATTGTCATGTATCCATTCGAAGCTTTGTACGGGAGGCCATGTCACTCACCCGTGTGCTGGACAGAGATCGGGGAGGCAGGTGTTCTTGGCCCAGAGGTGGCGTAGAGCATGATGGAGAAGGTTCAACTTATATAGGAGAGGATGAAGGAGGCCCACGACTAGAAAAAGTCATATGATGATAATAGGAGGAGACCCTTGGAGTTCGAGGTCGGGGACCACGTGTTCTTGAAGGTCTCCCCTCGGCGTGGGCAATGTAGGTTCTATAGGGGGAGTAAGCTTTCTCCCAGGTTCTTCATACCGTTCGAAGTGCTATGGAGGGTCGGTGAAGTGGCTTATCAGCTAGCGCTACCACCGCCGCTACTTAGACTGCACGTTGTCTTCCATGTGTCTTAGCTCCGACGATATCTACTCGACGATTCACACGTCCTCGACTGGGGAAAGTTGGATATCGAGGATGAAGCGACTTTTATGGAAAGACCAGTGTGGGTCAAGGATCATGAGGATAAGGTGCTCCGTGGATGGACCATTATATTGGTTAGTGTGTTGTGGACGCATGGAAGGCTCGAGGAAAGTACCTGGGAACAGGAGACGCAGATGCGCGCCCAGTACCTAGAGCTATTTTGAGTTTTCTTTTGTTTTGTTTGTACTTTTTTGTGATGGAACACTTTACCTTGTTAACTATGGAACATTTAATTTTCTTTATTTTGTGGATGTGTGTGAAGAGTCCTGACTATGGGAAGGGGAGGACACGATCCCTAATCAAGACGCATTAAGTTGGATGCGATTAAACCCATGCAGGTGAGTCAGTGCCACCCAAAGCAGATAATATCATGACATGGGGGAAGAAACTCCCTAACCCATATGACTGGATAGTTTGACCCTCGAGTGTTGCCTAGTCACTTGAGGGAGAGGTGTTCCTAGATGTCGATGAGGTTCACTCTTGAGAGGTATCTTTCGAGGTGATTGTTTGGAACCCCCTCTTTTATTCAGGTTTAGTTTTGATTCTCTAGGGAGAGAATAGTTTGAGAGGTATCTGATGTAATGGCTCGGACCCACCTGGTCCATTAATTTTCCAAAACACAACTCCACGATGATGGTGGCACCGTGAGGCTGGCACCATGATGGTGTCACAATGATGGTGGCACCGTGAGGGTGGCACCGTGACAGTGGCATAATGAGGGTGGCACCGTGGCGGTGGTACCGTGTCCTCACCGTGTCCTCCCACAACACATGTTTTTGATGTAAATATGTTTTAATACACCATTTCAAAACCATTTAAAGCCCATAAATAATGTCTAAAATCCCCCAAGAGTCAGGAAACCCTTAAATTACCAAAACGTGTGGTTTTTCCTCGGTGTCACACCCTTCCCCATACCTATTAGATCTGCACCTGTTACGCGTTTCCTTATGATTAAAGAAAAATGTTGAACGCATAGCCATTATGACAACCTCTGTGAGGAGAATTTTTAGATGAAAATTAATTCCATTGTGCGTAACCACCCAACCGCATGGTGAAACCATGATCCGACTTTATATCTGTTCAAAATTCCATATCCCATAACAACAGGATCACATATTTATATCACGCTAGAAATTCTTTCTTCTTCCTCTTGGATAGTCTCCTTTTATTCTTTATGAATTTGGATTTCCCCTTCCCGAGGTAAGTGGTGCTTCTGTGTTGGAGCCTTTATGCTCACCCTTGGAGTCCCCGACGTTCCTCCCCTTCAAGTCACGCATCCCCAGTTCTTGGTGCGTGGAGAAGAACTTCGATCCTTGATCAAACAGGTAGGTATTCTCCTTCATCTATCCTTACTGTGTATCATGCGGGGTGGGTACGCCACTGTTTCTATGGGAATGGATGAAACCAAACCATAATAAAGATAATAAACAGACTGTTAAATAATGATGGGGTGCGTTTGACAACTCTGTTGTACTCTTTTATAATTACTATACATTGTGAACAGTATGGTCTTATGCTCACTAACAATCATGGCCTTTTGTGGTATTTCCTTGCGCACTAATGAACCCCTGTCTTCTGCGAGGATTAAATGAATGTAACATGGAAATTGGTTAATCACCTAAACTCGGTTGGTTAAATGGATTCCCAGTGAACATCAATCCTTGTGTGGTCACTCTGGTTGACCAATAGAAAGAAGAACATAATGAATGATGTGCTTGAACCTGTATGTTTCCCTACTCTGTTTTGGTAGTAGGTGTGTGGTTTTCCTTGATGCTTATGGGGTGATGTGGATAAGGATGGGATCCTCTGTTGTGGCACGGTTTTTGGTTTTGAATCTGAAGCTATGTGGGGCTGTATCTCGAGGATTTTTTTGGTTATAGTACTTTGAGGGATCTCACAGATCCCTTTTTTGTTGTGACTTTACAAGAGAACCGGGTGTGAATGCTTAAATTCCTATTTCGATGTTTCTATTTCTCTGGCTTGTGGTTATGCCTGTTAGTTGCCCAGTAATGTAGAATTTACTTAAATGGGATCACTTTAACATGAATACAAGAATGGTCTTAATAGGGAATTTTTTTCTGGGATGAGTGGTGACATGTTCGTGGGTTCGGTGTTTCTTGTGAATGAATAGTAACGAGGGTGTTTGTGCTTAAGTTGGTTTTGGAACTCCTAGGTTGGGATGAGTGCTTGTTATATATATTATATAATTGTAGATTTATGTTTCTTATTCTTTCCCCACCTAAGTTTAGAACCTAGTGCCTAACACCCCCATTTCATGGGGGAGGGTGTTTTTCCAAACACTCATATGATTGGATGGTTATTAGATCCTTTTCTTCTCCCTTTAATAAATATCCCAAGACTCATAGGGCATGCTATGATGGCCTGAGGTCTATTATAGCCCAAGAATATTTAGGAAGGGTAGTTGTGGTGGTTTCCTAGGTGTGTGCGGACAGGTTGTTTCTCAAGTGTCTTCGAGATGAGGCCCAAGTGTCTTCGGGCATGACAGTAGTTGCTCTGGACCAGGTGTTTGTAGGCGTGGTTACGCGTGGTTGTTATGGCCCAGGTGTTTGTGGGCAGGATGTGTGGTTGTGGCCCAGGTATGAGTGGGTGGGGTGTGGCAGTGGGACTGCGGTGAGAATGACGGGAGATGTTTGATGCGTAGGATTTCTTCAATAACCAGTGCGGAAGTGGCGTAGGGTACCCAAAAAACGATGTGTTATTACTATTATATTTATTGACTTGCATTATTTGGGGAGCATTCCTTGGTGAGGATTGGGTGGGCAGTTTTCCATCCTAGGTGTTTTGGTTATCTCTTTTCTCATGGGGAATTAGAATGCCTCCCCACTTGTGCACGAGATATTTTGGTTTTCCCTACTGAGTATACTTTTTTGCTCACCCTACGTATATAAAACTGTTTTCAGGTTTCCAGGAGGACTTCAGGGATCATGCAGGGTCATACTAATTTAGACATTGGGACAGTTTCTGTTGCTGTTTTTCTTTCTTTTGGTACATATTTTTGGGGTTTTCTTTTACTTTTGTATCATTTAGTTTTGGAACATGCATATGAGAATGGTTTGTTTTGGCTTTACCTGTACTTCCACTTTTAGTGTTATGGGGATTTACTATCTTATCTCCCGATCCTATTAAATAAAAAGGGTAATGCCTTCCATCTTGTGTGTGATTATATACCCTTGGTGTTAGTTTCCACTCTGGGACCAATTGAAGGCAGGTCTCGGGGGTCATTATCTCTCCTTCAACTTGAATAAGGAAGGGTTTGGCAACTTTATGTCCCTTCTCTCATCTTGGTGAAGGCGGGTCGTGACACCGCATTTCTAACCCCACTGTGGTCTAGTGTGCTGGCTTTCTTGAGGTGGTTTGGAATGTGTAATTTGAATCATGCCATTGTCCCAAGAGCTCAACTATATTTGGGGTGGATTCAACAGTCGAGGTTGGTGGTCCTGGGTGAGGTCGAGCTTCTTCGTAGAGACTCTTCTTCTATAAACTCTTCCCTGTATTATTTCTCCCTTATCTCTCTCCCTGTCAGTATTCGATGGTGGATTCAAGAGACTTTGGGATTTGTTTCTTGTTTTTTAAATGGATTTATAATAGGTGTGTCCTTCATCATCCTCAATCTTTTCTGTAGATCATTTTTTGTAGTTCATATCGAAGGATTGGGTTTTTTCTTCACTGGAGGTTCTTGTTTTTGGAGTTAGATTTGTTTTGATAGTGATTTTGTGATTTTATAATGGCGAGGTTGAAGTTTGAATATCTGGTTGGACATTTCTGGTGGTCTTCAGAGAAAATTCAGGTGGTATTGAGGCATGGAGAATGGAGTCCTTGATGATGCGATGTCTTTTTTAGTGAGTTTTGGTGTTGTTTGTTGCGGCTTGTAGCGGTAGACCATATGATGTCGATGAAGTGTAGATAGATGTAGTTGAGTTTCTGCAGTTTCCTTAGTGGTTTGATTTGTGGTCATGATAGTTTTAATTTTAAAATATATGTGTTGGTGGTCTTGGTGCGATGATTTGGTTATGTTTTATCATTATGATATTTGAATTCAGTAATGTTGGATTTCAGAGGGTGTGACTTGATGGAGATGGGATGTTTTGTAAGTTCCCACTAACCCTAAATGTGGATTTTCAATAAAACAAAAATGGATTGAGGTTATGGTTAAAATCCATCCCTATTACCATCCATGTGAAATATAGGTGAATAAAAAGTCACATCACACTGTAGAGATGGTAAGACATACATATGCATGAACGACATTATCGTTTTCCCAAAATATTTGATGGTAAAAAGTTATAAATGATATTATTATTAAATAGGTATAATTATATTATAAATATCGTATATAATCATTAAACTCATCAAAATTCTCAGTCATAAAATATGGTGATGAAAAATAGATTACACCACGACGTGGAGACGGTAAGCCGTACGTACACACGCGTGATACTTCGGTTTTTTGTAGGATGAATAAAAGGTGTATATGGTTATTCAATAATCATAATAACATAAAATAATATATTATATACTATATTTATTACAATATAATGTAATCAACGCATGATGAGGATGTTGATGAAGAATCAATTTTGAAAGAGTCGGAAAGGAGATTACATCTTCTTCGATGATCTCCCTACAGATCTCCACTTAGGGACACTAGAGTTGGTATTATAAAATTGAAAAAACCTATAAAATTTTTCTAGGGAATTTTATAAGGTAAATGGGAAGGGTTTAGTCAGGATTTATGTCTCAAATTGATTTGAAGAAGTGAGGTAGGAGATTCCCTTTAATAACTGAGGGGAGGGTCACTTTTGGAAATCACCAAAATATTAAAATATAATAAAATTATTCTATATTTAAATACTTAAAAACAAAAAATAAATGAAAATTAGAAGATAAGTTTAACCATGTACTATCCCCTTGTTAATATTTAACATTTTTTTTATTTT
Source organism: Viscum album (assembly GCA_963277665.1). Taxonomy (NCBI): domain Eukaryota; kingdom Viridiplantae; phylum Streptophyta; class Magnoliopsida; order Santalales; family Viscaceae; genus Viscum; species Viscum album. The sequence goes on from OY728140.1 coordinate 863,803,683, forward strand.
TAAATAATTTAATAATAAATTAATTCAATAAGATATCATTATCGTCAAATTTAATACTAGTCATTTAATTTGACTTCAAATACATCAAGAAAAGTTGTAAATTCCAATATTATTATTTAAAACATATATAATATATCTTATAAATCTAGTAAATTCTTTATAAGCATGAAGTAATCCAAAATATATCAAAATTAAAATTATTAATATTAGTTATTCTATTTTTATATTAATTAAAGAAATATTATTTTAGCATTGAAGATTTTTTTAATGAAATTATATAAATTCTAAATTTTAAGAAATAATTTATATGATGAAAATAATTTAATTTACATAAAAATTGACATTTATATTCATTAATAGATTGATTTTATCCCTATGTGAACAAATAAAGAGATATTAAATACAAGATAGTGATACTTTGTAACTATATTTTATTTAAATAATATATAATTAATTTTCATGTAAAAGTGTCAATTAAACAACTAAAAATCAATAATAAAGTGATACGGGTAGAATAATAATCATCCAATAGTTTTTGGGCAATTTTTGGTTTAAATTTAAACCTTACCATTTTGATTTACCCTTAATTACTCTATTATAATATTAGTTATGGTAACAACATTTTAAATATTAAGAGGTTATAAATTATTTCTTATATGAGGTCAATTGTACATTAATGGAAAATTTATGATTTTTTAGACCTTATCATAATCTCTTTTAATTTTGTTAAGTATTTTTATGATTTTTTATTAATTTAATAAAATATTCTTTTATAAAATATCATTAGTGTCAATTTTGATACTATTCACAACTATGTATTTATATAAATTCAAACAACAAGATAATTTTGAACCAACCCATTTAAGACCCCAATAACATGTCATACTCACCAATTAAATTATTTTCGAACATTAATTAACTAAAATTATATTTATTTTAATATTTTTAATATCATTTATTTGATCCTTTTATTAATTAAACAATTAATGTATCATCATTGTGTCATAATTTCAGGTAATTATTTTATCAGAAAAAAATATAAATAAATTATTATGATGTATATAAAAATATTTCCTTTCAAATTAGTATTTTTATTTTAATTTATCTTCTGTATAACCCTATATTAAAAATCATTTACTTATTAAAATTATGAGTATGACATTTTTAACTAATCTTTAAATAAAATATAACAAATATAATATTCATACTCAAGTGACTTAAAAAGGCTATAATTTCATTATAAGGTTTAATTTATTCTAAAACCACTTATCCAATGAAATTAGGACAAGTTTTAGGGTAATTTTATAATATTATAATATTATTTTTACCTTTAATTTTCAAATGCACCTTTAACTGAGGAAAATAAAAATATAATAAAGTTACTATTAAAAGAAATAAGTTGATTATATTATAAAAAAATTCCTACTAATTAAAAACATATATGTCTACTTTTACAAATTCAGTTCATATAAAAAACTAAATTAAGTTTAACACTAATCCCATAAATGTGGCAAAAAGGCGGGTAAAAGAGAAGTTCAAAATTTCAATAAGTTTTTATATCTAATTTCATTATAAAAATGATTCCAATTAACTAAATTGGAGTAATAAATGTATTATTGATCTATTGTGGATTTAAAAAATCAATTTAAAGTATAATAATTATTTAAACCAAAAATACAGATTTTATATACAATGTAGTATTTTTCACTATTCATCAAATAATGAAACTTATCAAAAAAAAATACTAAAAATTCACTCTAAGTTAATTTTGAAATCCCAAATTCAAAAATGTTTTGTATTTTACCAAATTAAATTTCTATGAGTGTCTCAAATTAATTTTATTATTTTTAGAATATGACATAAAAATCAGTTCCTTTAAGAAAATAATATTTCTAAACATATAAATATTTTTCTAAAAATTGTTATGTTTCTCACTATCAATATATTTTATTTAAATATAACCATTATAAGTACAATTTAAAAATTAGTTTTTAATATTCATAACACTAATTTTAACGACTATGTTATAACTATCTCATTAAAATAACTATAGTAGTAAAGTGTTGTTTCGTAGAAACATAGTGTTGCTTGAAACACAAGATAATCAGTGTTGCGTGTAGTGAAAGATTTACTTGGTGCTGCGTATAATGTAATCCAAATATAGTTATTTTATATAATAACCAAAATCTATATTCATTATTCCATGAAGTCAAAATAACAAAAAGATTAAATTATTTTGGAAAAATAATAATTCACAAAATATCGGCGTGTACATTCTACCCCCCTAAAATGATTTTCTCCCTCAAAATTAATATGTTTTATTAAAGGTTTAATACTTTAAAGTTACTTTCATAGAAACCCACTTACTAAAATTGAATAATACAACTTATTTTTAGAAAATAAAAATTGGAAAATAATGATTACCTAATGTAAATCATAACTAGTTCTCTATGTAAGAGAAAATGGGTGAAGATTTGGAAATAGAGAAAAAACATAAATAATCCCAGAGATTGATAATGACTATTGATCACAAGAATGTGGGTGATCTAGAGAAAGTTAAAATCACCAAACCAAAAACTAAAGAATCATGAAAGAGGTCATTTATATTATAAAAAAATGATGATATTAAGACATCCTTTTATATTATGATCTTTTTTATAATGTTGAATAATTTTAAAGAGGAGATATACATACGTGATTTCATTCCCTTTGATAAGTAAAATCTAACCCTTTGGTCATGTATTGAAAAATTTACACTTCACGTATTTCTCCGAAAAGAAAGGTGAATATTTAATTCCTAAAGCACTAATAGATCATGGGATCCATGATAAGTTATCCCAACTCTCTTCAGTTACTGTCCACACAGAATAGTTATATAATGTTATCCATTATGCAGAAATCCTCATGCGGTGAGATAATAATTTAATCTCACAAACGTCATCCAGTGTTTAACTTAAAAATCCCATACATGGTTATCCTTATAACCCTTCTGAATGATGAAAATCAAAAACATCAGAAATGAAGTCATGAAATCAGTTTAACATTGATCCACCATATATAACAAATTATCACTTGGTTGTCCCATTCCAAACATGTGAATAACCTCATCATATATTCCCTTGGAACATAGTAATAACCTGAATTATCATAAATCATTTTGGAAATCATGCATTCTTCCTTATTCTTAAGTAAAAAAATATGTAAAATTCATCCATGATAGCATAAACCACTTTTCAGCAAATCCTTAAACATTTATAAGGAAATCATTACCATCCAATTTACTTATTCATATCTAAAATATTGTTATCCAAAAAAATCATCTTAACATAAGGTACATATTAAGGGTTATCTTCCATTAATCAAAATATCACCTTATCATTAAATATTTTTTCCATTACATTGGAAACATTCAACATAATCTCTTAAATCTATAGAGAAAAACATAAACATGACAATTCTTGTATATTTCACCATTCATATATCATAATTCTTGAATCAAAATACCTAAAAAAATCAATTATTCCACTTCATCCATAATCTATAAGAAGGGTACCTCATTATATTACTTAATCCCTCTTGCTTATCAAATTTCATCTATAGTCTCATCATCAACAAAAACATACCCATTACTCGTACCACATTGCTAATTCTATTCATTATATTCCCACTTAGGACATCGATTTTCATAATGAACATTCATTCCAGACTTATAGAATTTTACCATTGATGATATCTTAGGGAGGAAAATATTCCCATCTATTTCATTAATAGAACCCTTTATCTTTCCTTTGTAGTTACTTGATTTGTGTCCTTCATTTCCACTATCAAATAACCTTTTTTTCCTCTAATACATTCAATTAGGTGATTATTTCCACATTCTTGACACAAATTAAACCAAATATTCTTTCTTCCATGGTCTCCATTACCCAAACTCTCAATGAACTCGTTCCTTATCTTCCTTGGTAAGTCCGGGAGTTAGTTAAGATACACATTATTTATAATGTTTCTTTGAAATTGATTGAGAATGATCAAAACATCCTTTACTCTAGCGATAATCCCATTTCAATTATCTTCAATAGATTTTACATCACATTCAATGTTAATAGAGTTCCTTCTCATTCCCTCAATTGACTTAAACTAGGAATAATTGAGTAAGAAATGATTAACATAGTGATGAATCCCATAATCATGAAAAACACTTATATGATGTCTAAGTTACGATACCTTTGTTAAAATATGAAACCTCAGGTTTATCATAGGTTATTCATAGCCAACTTCTATTTACATCCATCATTATGGTTCATGAAGAGTTTTTTAATTTCAAAAGAATTTACCCCGGGAGTGTCAAACTAGGTGTACAAAAAGGCCTATTATCATGTATCATATTTCCCAAAGTCTATCCCATGGAATCTTGTCAAAGTTATTACCCTTGGCCACATCTATGCTAAAACCATATCCACTTTTAATATCCAGACATGGATGTATTTCTAGGAAACAAATCACTATATCCTTTACCAAAATTCTAGGATATTCTCCTTAATGATAAATCATCCTTATACTTATCCTTAAAAACATCCATAGACATATCCTTAGAAATATACCTTGGTATCTCACTAAAGTTTTCTCATCCAAGTTACCAAATGTTGACTAAACCTTTTCTTTGATACCAACTATAGTGACCCAATATTGACGTACATGGACATTACATCACTTTTTCCAAATACTTAAACCATTATAAAAAAAATTCCTAAAGACTGTATTAGTTTAGTGCCTTTGGAAATATGAAAAAAACACTGGTACATAAATGAGGTACATTATTTCCAACTAGGTTCTTCTTGACTAGCACACTTCTTAGACACATCAAATATAATACATATATTCATAACCTAGGGAAGGAAACATAAAAATGGGTGAGCTTAGATGCTCAGTAAGGGTGAACAAAGGAGATATGTAAGCATAAACATGATCATAGGGTTAGGATAACATGATCATAACATTATATGATAATACCCGACAAATCAAAGCTCATAAACATGAATCCAGGAATAAAGATTGGCATTTCATAAGGCACGAATCATAAGGAAATGAAGAATATAGTCCATAAAATCCTAACATAGGAATAAATCATGAAATTGTGGAAAAAACATAAGCATATAATATGATTTTATAGTATCCAAGGCATCACTTCCAAGATCATCTTATTAGTATGAGTTCACTCCCCATACCATCTTAGTAGTCATGGTTCACTCCTATGGCCATCTTAGTATAATGAGTTCACTCCTCAAACCATATTAGCAGTCATGGTTCACTACCATGGACATATTAGTAGTTAAGGTTCACTCCTAAGAGAATATTATTATATCTAATAATATATAAATCTTTACCCAATGCATTGGAGTGAGATATATGTCCCACCCATATCATAGTGAAATCATACATATATTTTCCACAAGATTATAATTAATCATACCACCGCTCATAAAAATAAATGGGTTTCATAAGCATGTAATTAAATCAGAACCTATGGAAAAGATACAAGTTTCATAATCATTCATCAAAATCATAACCTATGAAAAGAAGCGAGTTTCAAAATCACTTAACCTGTGAAAAGAGAAACACGTTTCATAAGCATCATGCTATCAAAACATAAACCATTTAGAGAAATAATATGAATAGAAACTTGGATAATTTCTCAAAAAGGCATGAGAAACACAAATAGATTTTATCTTATGCGGAATATAATTTTTAAATATCACTTGAAAACAATTCTTGAGAAAAATATCCTTTCTTCTTTGAAAACATTTTCATTTCTGAAAATGCAGCCCAATTTTAAAAGAAAAAAATTTCTTTGAAAATAAGATTATAATATTATAACGTAAGATTCATGGAAATAATACATCATAAAATTATAAAATTACCTTCATTATATATAAGTTAAACGAAAACATTCTCCTGGTACTTTTGTTAAAAAAGTTACAAAGTAACTTGTTTGAAAAACAAAAAACAGATTCATTTCTAACCATGTAGTAAAAACTCAAAAATGGGTACAAATTCCTTTAAACATCCATAGGAGAATAATAAAACATTTTATGAAATTTTTTTTAGAAAAAATTGGCATGGATGATAAATATTCTTTAATAGATAGATTCTTACATCTAAATAACATCATATAATAATGGGATCATGAGATTAACCCTTACCTAATGTCTTAACTCTCTTTGCACTCTTAAAAAAATACTGTATAATAAATACATGTTTATTATAGATATATCATAGAACCATATTCATATATTTAGTACTATAAATGATTTACATAAGACTTTATATTACCCATTTATTATAAACTTGTTGTTAAAGTTACGTTTTTGGTGATAACCGCCTTGTTAATCGTACATGATTTGACTTGGTATTATTGATTCTCATACTTATATCATGATTTTACTATTTCTAGAATTAAATAAATGATATAGATATCATATATATTCAGAATATAAGTATTTATAATAAAATTTAATGATAAATAAAAAAACCCGTTCACGGAGATAGTTGGCTGTACGTACGCATGAGCTCTACTTTCATTTTCTTATAAGGTTAAAAGAAAAGAAATTATATGATGTATTATTATCACAGTATCGTTTTAATTTCATATAAAATGCATCCTTATTACCATTCATGTAAAATATAGGTGAATAAAGAGTCACATCTCATCATGGATATAGTAAGGCACACATACACACAAGTGACATTATCATTTTACCAAAATATTAGATGGTAAAAAGGTATACATGTTATTATTATTACATAGGTATAATTATATTATTAATATCAAATATATTTATTAAACCCATAATAATCCCTAATCATAAAATATGGCGATGAAAAACAGATTACACCATAACATGGAGATGATAAGCCATACGTACGCACACATGGTACATTAATTTTTCCAAGGATGAATAAAAGGTGGAATATGGTTTATACATAATCATAATAACATAAAAATAAATACTTGACACTAGAGTTATTACTATAGAATATAATGAACACATGAAAAATATTTAAAATAAGAAATAATTTTGAACCAGTCAGTAAGAATATTACCTCTTCTTTTAATGATAACCATCTAGATCTCCACTTAGGGACACTACAATTGGTCTTTGGAGAAGAATAAGACCTCTATAATGTTACTAGAAAATTTTAGAAGGGAAATTTTCCGGGTTTTTCAAGATTGAAGTCTCAAAGTTAATTGAATAAGAAACGACGGAGGTTCCCTTTTATAACTAAGGTGTGTGACACTTCTAAAAATCCTTAAAATATTAAAATATAATAATATTAATCTAGATTTTGTACTCCAAAACTAACCATAAATGAAACTTATAAGACATTTTATACTTTATCCTATGACCTAGTGGTTATTTATCATTTTCTATTTTTTTAAAATAATTTAATAATAAATTAATTCAAAAAGATATCATTATTATCAAAATTAAGACTATTCATTTACTTTGACTTCAAATACATCAAGACAAGGTGATAATTTGAATATAATGATTTAAAACATATATAATATATCTTTTAGATCTAGTAAATTCTTCATACATATTAAATAATCCAAAATATATCAAAATTAATATTATTAAAATCAATTATTCTACTTTTTGTTAATTAAATAAATACTATTTCAGCATTGAAGAAGTTTTTAAGTTAATTATATAACTTATAAAAATTTAAAATATATTTATATAATGAAAATAATTTTATTTATATCAAAATAGTCAATTATTTTCGTTCATATATTTATTTCTTCCCAATGTGAACACATAAAAGATATTAAATACAAGAGAGTAATACTTTGTTACTATGTTTGAATTAAAAAATATATAATTTATTTTAATATAAAAGTGTACATTAAATTACTCAAAATACATCATAAAGTGACAAGGGTCTAATACTATTCATCAAATAATTTTTGGATACGTTTTAGTTTTATTTTAAACGTCACACTTTTGATTTATGCCTAATTATTCTATTGTAATTTTAGTTGTGGTAACAACATTTTAAATATTAAGAGGTTATAAATTATTAATTATATCAGTTAAATTATCCATTAATGGAAGATTTATAAACTTTTGGACCATATCATAATATAGTTGTATTTTTTTTAATATTTTTCATTATTTTTAATTAATTTAATAAAATTTTATTTTATAAAATTATCATTAGTGTTAATTTTTGAACTATTCACAACTATGTCTTTGTATAAAATCCAAATATAAATATATTTTACAACAAACCCATAGAAGACACTCCTAATATGTCATAGTCACCTATAAAATTAATGGATCTCCTTAATTAATTAAATTATATTTATTTTAATATTTTTAATACTATTTATTTGATCCCTTTATTAATTAAACAATTACTATGTCATCATTGTGTTACAATTTAAGTCAATTATTTTATCACTAAAAAATATAAATAAATTATCATGATATAGATAAACATTGTAGAATTCAAATTACTAATTATAATTTAATTTATCTTTTGTATAAACCTATATTAAAAATGATTTACCTTTTAAAATTATGAGTATTCCCTTTTTAACTTATCTTTTAATGAAATATAATAAATTTTATTTTCATACGCATGTGGCTTAAAAATGTTAGAGTTTCATTTTAAGGTTTATTTTATTCCAAAATAGCTGATACAATGAAATTAAGACAAGTTTTAGGGTAATTTTATAATTTTATAATATTAGTTTTACTTTTAATTATCCAATTTATCCATAACAAGGGTAAATAAAAATATAATAATAATACTATTCACAAAAATTTAGTTGATCCTATTAGAATAAAAAATTCATAATGATTAAAACCATGTATGTATGATTTTTCAAATTCAATTCATATAAATAACTAAATTAATTTTAACAATAACCCCACAAATGTGGTGAGAAGGTGGGTAAAAGTGACGTTCAAAAGTTCAATAAGTTTTTATATCTAATTTCACTATAAAAATTATTCAAATGATCTACATTGGAGTAATATATGTATTATTTTTTTACTGTGATGTTAAAAAAACAATTTCAAGTATAATAATTATTTAAAATAAAAGGAAGTTGTTATCTATGATGTAGTATTTTTCACTATTCCTCAAAAAATGAATCTTCCTAGAAAAATAAAAAAAATTTACACTGAGTTAATTTTAAAATCCCAAATTCAAAAATTATATTTATTTTAGCAAATTAAATTTTTAAGTGTCTCAAATTAATTTTATTATTGTTCACAATAGGATATAAAAAGTTGTTCCTTAAAAAAATATTAATTATAAACGTATAAAATTTTACCCAAAATTATTATGTTTCTCATTATAAATATATTTCATTTATATATTACTATTATAAATAATATATGAAATGTCACACTGGGTTTTTCATGTCTTGGTTTTGATCCGGTTTGTTGGAAATCTCTATCCTTTTATTAATTTCTGGGTGAGATAAATGTTTATTTTTGAGGTTCCATATATGTCTAATAATACAACCATGGGTTCCCCATAGATTGATTGAGGGTTTTTGGAGAAAAGACGGGTTACTTCACGATTTGGGCCAAACCATGCACCCATTTCTAGATTTAAAAACAAATTTTTTTCTTTTATAACACCTTCATTTTTTAAAATTTTTGACTTATTACACTTCCCACTTGGGCTATACTGACCTATTAAAACCACCATATATATTTGGACCCCTTAGGAATTCATAATCATGGTTTATTTGGGTTATTTATTCTGGTATTGGGCCATCCCGTGAGACCATTTCCATTTTTTAAATAATATTTAGATTATTTTATATCTTATTAATTATTTAATATTTTTAAATGATTCCAAATCTCATTAAATCCTAAAAACTCTAGGCGCACCCCCATATTCTATTTTCCCTCTTTGGAGTTCATCTTTGTTTGGGATTAGGCAGAAAGTTCTCAAGCATTCTCAAATCATCCAGATTTGGTAAGGTGATGTGTTTCTTTCATAAATCATTCATTTTTTTTCTTACCCCCCAAATATTATTTCCCTATTTTTCCTGACCTAAGGAGCCTCTAAAAAGAGTTAAAATACATTAACTTTCCTATAAGGGTGTAGATCTAAGGGAAGATGAAGAGTTCTTTAGTTTCCAAGGTGAGATTCCTTCTCATTTCTCCTCTCTCTTCCTTCTCCTTCCACTTTCTTTTGGTTTCCTATTATCCCCTGGTCATTCATGACTTAGTGTTATATTATTATATTTTTCATTATTTGGGTATTCTAAGTTTGGGTTGGTATTCATAGGTTTAGGATTTATAAACCCTTAGATGGTGTTATTAGGTGTGCGTTTCCATTTCGCCTTGGGATTGAGGTATGTTCTCCAAAGAAATTGACCTTATTGTTTAATTTTAATATTTTTCTTTCTTTTATCACCTAATATGAGTGTTTAGTGTTGTTTTAAATCCTTTGGATAATCATTTTGGTGTGAAAAATGGTTATTTATGCATTGTTTTGTGTAAAATGGAGTTGTTTTGTATAAAAGTTCACACCGCTTGTTTAAGTAAATGATCTGATGCTTTTAACATATGATTTTTGATTTTTATAAACTGGTTTACGTAATTTAATATGTTTTTCCATGAAAATTTTTCTTTATACTATTTTTAATGTTAAATATAATTTTTTTTAAATGTTGCAAGCCTCATTTTCGGGAAAGTTCCCAGTTGGCTCTTCTATGTTGAAGTTGTTATGAAATGATTTGTTTTTATTATGAAAAATGTTTGAATCATGTAAATAAATGTTTTAGGTTCATTAATTGGGTTAAAATATGGTTTTGGGTTTTATAATGAAGTGAGTATTGGTTTGTAGGATGTTTTGGCATGTGTTCTTGGTAAATGGATTGTTTGGAACCGTTATAGAAATGGATGGGTTTTCGTAAACTATGTTTTTGAGGGGTTTACATAAATTTGATATTTCTTACAATGGTATGTTGACACCTATTTATTAATAATGGAAGTGGTTATTAATATAAATTTTTGTTTTTGTGAAGAATACTTAAAGGCCCGTTTGATATTTTTCTTATAAAAATGGTTTTTATGTGTACTTCATGTTGTATCATTTGGATCCATTTTATGGTCATGAAATTGATTTATCAAATGGTATTGGGGTTTTCAAATATGTTTTTATATGTTAATGGTGGGGTTTTATCCTTAAAAAATCATTTTTAATGGCTTTTATGTGCACATCCTCATTATACTTATTGAAATTGATTTATGAAAATTTTAAGTGGTTTATTGATGCATGAAAGAAATGAAAATCATGTTTTTGGGATGTTTGTGTTTATATGATTTGGGAATGAAATTTTCACATGAAAAGTGTATTTTATAATATGTTGAACTTGATTTATCACTAATGGGAAACCCGGGTATCGTGATGGGCGGACGTGTACTAGTATGCTAGTGATCTGGAGTGGTTTCGTCACTATTTCACACAGCAAGTTTGATGATGAAAACACTAAATAAACTACAATGATGATGTTGGGGACCCCTAGGTTATTGGGATTTTCCCCTACTAGTGTTTTGTGCATGAGAACAAATATTTCTTTATGGTCACTATTACACCAAGATACGAGGTACCAATGGCCCACAATGAACTAGTGCCTAGGGGTGTTCCTGTGACTTATGATCATTGGATATTTTGTACTCACCATCTACATACAGTGTGTTTTGGATCATAAATTCAATAGTGTGTGTGTTTTATTTAAAATTTTACTTTCTTTAAATCATCCCTCTTGAAAATTGTTTTCATTTTGAAGTTGTATATCTTTGGAAATTTTTATAACATTATTGTGTATAAAACATACAAGATTTTGTCTGATAACTTCCATAACATGGATCCTTATTTGGAAAACATAATTTTATATATTTTATTTCACAAATGAAATTGATTTTTCTTTTATTTTATGTGGAAGTGCATTTGGAATATAATATTGTGATAACCTATTGAGTTTTAATACTCACACCTATAGTTTTATTCTATTTTTTATCCCTTGCATCGGTTTTATCTTGAGTTTGGTTTCCTTGATCAACATGGGATCATTGTGTTGAAGAGTGACTCGAGAGGTCACATAGAGTTATCTGTTCATCATTTCTTGTTGCATTAGTTGTATCTTTTAGTTTTACTTTTAGTTTTGTTGTATAAATGATGCAAGTTCAATTTTTATATATGTGTGTATTGGGTATCCATTCTTATTTATATTTTTCTTATTATTTATATATTTAGGTGAAATCGTTCCCTTGTTTACTCTATTTATGTCCTTAGTTCTTGTCTCTATCCAAAGATGATCAGGAATGCCTTTTGGGACTTGTCACAGAGTGGCCAGAGTGACCAGTTCAGGGTCGAATCAGGCTGGTTCGTGACAAAATGGTATCAAAGGAGGTCATCTCTTAGCAGAAATTTATTTTTAGAGTGACCTTGTTATTTAGGGTATTTCAGGGTTTATGTAATAGGATTTTTGGGACTTTAGGGGTAAGTGTGGGAAGAGTATTGCAAACTCTTGTTCATTCTAATCCTCGGGTTTCCATTGGAAGTCCGATTTTTTTAGTGTCCGTGGTTCATGTTGATTGTTTGGTGTTGGGATACAACAAGGGGAGTTGGAATAATGATATTTATGATATTATAGGGTCTAGAAAGCCATGTGGAGATGGGGAATATTCCTATGATGGCTCTCCTTGTGGGTGGGGTGTTTGGAATGTGGCTGCAAACTATATGGTCAAGTCACCCAGTGACACTAGGTCCCACTTTTCATTTCTCTTAGACCTTTCTTGAATTAAAAAAATTATTTTAAAAATCCGTATTTGAGAATTGTGGAAATTGGTTTTAAAAATTTAATATAAGGAAGGTTTTTTAAAAATCATTTTTGGGAAAAAAATATTGGTAATAAAGTGAAAATAATTTAACAGGATTGGATTTTCCCTAATATAAACTTGTGGTTTGTTGAAAAAAAATGTTTTGAAAGCGTTGGTCATTTTAATGTGATTCTGAATGTTTTTTTTTCAATGGGGTTTTTTGGGCTGTTGAAAAGTGTTTGACTATGATAAATTCGTCTTGAAAATTGGTTTTGAGTGTTTGGTGTTTTCCTAGAAAGGGTCTTGGTCTCTATGGCCATCATATTATGAAAAGAGACCTTGCTAAATTTTGGAAAATGGGATGGGGTTGTTTGGAGTAGCTTGGTTGTTTTGAAAGTTGTTAAAAATTAAAATAAGTAGGTTTTTATGAAAATGGTTCTTGATGAAGTGTGTTTTGTTTCTGAAATATGAAAAGGGTTTTTTACTTGGAGGTTAGTCTTTCTTTGGAGGGTATATATTTTTTGGAATGATGTTGTTTTTTTAGCCTTTCAAGTTTTCATGGGTGCTCACATGCATGGTTTTATGGATTTTTTGATGGATGGTCAGTATGTCATGGTGGTTGGGTGCCCAAGGTGGAATGTAAATGTGCATTTGAGGGATAATTGATAAAACACCATGGGTGAGTGTGAAAATCCACCATTTTAGTTAGTTTTTCAAAAGGTTTTGAGCAGAAAAATTGTGGCATTTGTTTGTAAACCGATGGTTATGTGGTTGTTTTTTCCTATGTCTTAGAAGTGTTGTTTATTTAGTATGCTTCCTTTTTATATTAAATTCATACTATTTTTGTGTCTTGATATGGGATCTTGTTGGTGTCTCGATTTTGGAGTAATGTTTAGTGGGTTTCTAAAGATGTGTTAGATGTTGTGATGTTTCCATAGATGGTTCTCCATTAGAACGATTTCTAGTTGATCAGCCTAATGATTCATTCCAAGGGTTAAATCAAATATCTTTGAATGATGTTTCAGCTCGTTTTATAGAATAGATAACTATTTGGGATTGATTTAAAGTGTTTCCCTTCCGTGATAAGTCTTTTGGATATAGAAGTTAGGTTTGGTGATGTTGATGTGTTTCTTCATATTCCTTATCCATTCTTCTCCTTGTTCGGAGTGAGAGAGAATGGTGCTATGTATCTTTGAGTTCCTATTATATGATGTTTTTTGCTTAGAAATGGGGTTTACTAGAGTGTTGTGATCAATAGATCCTAGTTGCGATGTAGAATATGATTCAAACATCAGGGCTCAAGACATATGCCTCAGAGTGAAGCTTTTCACGTAGTCAAGAAATCTCTAGAGGTGTGAGGAGATCAACTAAGATCCTGCCTTCACTGTTGTGGTAATAACATTTCTATTCTTTTATTGTGGTTTCTCATCACTATGATATTATTTTTTCAAAGAGCGTGGTGGACTTACCCTCATAGAGGGTATGTGGTTGTGCCTTCTTGGATGTGAAGAAAGAAGATTTAGATATTTTTTTTGAAAAAACTTGTTAAAGTTGATTTAGGAACTAAAAATTTCCAAAACTTAGTTACATAATTTTATGAATGTTTTTATAAGTATTAAACTAATAAGGATTAAGAAAATTTATACTCAAATTTTTATAATAAGAATAAATATGATCATATAAAAAAAGAGGTTTAGAAAACCATATATATAACCAAAACAGAAGATTTTGAAAAAACTATAGTTACTAAGGTTCCAAATTCTGAACCAAAATATACTATAGAATATTATTTTTAAGTTGATAACAAATCTATGAAGAAGATAAAAATATCATGATGTAACCAAAACATTTTCAAATACCAAAGAAAGAGGTATGAAAGACACTAAAAAGTAAGAGCACAACTCTGAACAGTACGTAAGTTACAGAGGGAAATATTATTTCTATGGTTACTACTAGTGTTTTAGAGGATTTGGGAATACATAATATATGTTTTTGTTTAATCATAAATTCTACATTAAATCTTATAGAAACTAGAGGAAAATTTTTAGACGAGGTGAACCCACTCAAAAGAGACAATATGTGAAAGTCAGTTTAAAGATTGAAAATAAATTCCAACCCTTAAAACCTATTTTTAAAATATTTTATTATCATATAAATATTTAAAATGGATTTACAATCATGATTATATCACACAAAATTATTTATAACAAATCTCAAATAGTTTATGAGAATAAAGACAAAGGTAAATAAAAAGATATTATTTTTGAAAGAGATCTCAAAGCTATAATGTAGAGACCTGACTCTAGAAATATTAGAGACAATGTTTTCTATCAATTAAATTGTATTTATTATAAGGAATCAAATCCTGAAACACCGAGTGTTTAGTATTCTTGGTAAACCTGATATACACATGAGTCATTTAATACAAAAGAAAACACTAATTACAACATAATGGTTTTATTATTTTTAAAATAATATCTGTGAGGATAAATATAATCAATCTAATAAATCTCTATATATATTTCATAGTATGATTCTTGAATTCCAATGAAAAAAACATAATAAGGGTGCACTTAAATGATCATTAAAGGCAAAATATAGTAGGAAAAAAATGAATCAATATGAATAGTCAATATAACAAGGCAAATAACCGAACACAAATGTCATGTAATCAATAAACTAAATAGAAGTGTCTAACAAAAATTCCATGTTAAAAACTATAAAAAAATTCCATTAAAATATCTAAATAATTAAAAGTAAATATGTCAAGGTAAGAAACTAAAACACATTCCATTTAAATAACTAAAAATTAAATGTATCGATAGACATGTCAATGAAAAAACTCAATGATGAATAATAACTGAAATATCTATTAAAGAAATGCATAAATATCGATATCTATAACTTACCACCAAGGATTCATTCTAAGGATCTAATAATTTCAATGCTTCATGCCAATAATATAATAACTTTAAGGTTTCAAACCAAGAATCTAATACTATCAAAGCATTGATCCATGAATCTAATACTGTCAATGCTTTATGCCGTGAATCTAATACTTTAAAGGCTTGATGAAAATAATATAATACTATTAAGGCTTCATGACATTAATCTAATACTATCAAAGTGAAAACCATATAAATATTGGTATATGGTTTAGGAAATAATCAAATCCATGAAAAATTGTATAGATATATAGGGAAAATTCAATGTCAAATGATCATAGGAAATTGAATATTCACGGGGAATAAAAGGAATAAAGGAAGTTAATTTTAATAATATCCTTATCCAAATAAATCATAAACAATCTCTAGGAATAATAATTATGGTATCAAAAAACATATCCCAAGTCGATTAAAAATAAATAGTTGTTTTTATTGACAAAATAGAATAATAACTTTAAAAGCATTCTTGAGGAAAATATTCTTTTGTTTTGAAAAGACATTCCTTTTAAAATACTTTTTAAAAACATAAATTTTTTTTAAAGGGTAAAAATTAATTATTTAAATCATTTTTAAAAGGTTAAAAACATTTTAGAAAACATTTTAATAAAACATGGGTTTTTGAAGAAAATATTTTCTCTGAATGAGGAGAGAAATGAAGTTGAGTTTTATAAAAAATTATTTTCTAAAACATTTTGAGTACCAAATAGTGTTAAAATGGTATTAATACTTGAAAAGGTCATGAATAAACATATTATAGGAAAATTAATGGTTTTATTGAATAATGGTCATATAATTTAATTTAAGGGAAATTAAAGATCATTAAGATTATTGTTGAGGAAAATAATCTTTAAATATTCCATAGTGTCCCATACCTCTTCGAAAATTTTTAAATCATGATCTTCATGAAGGAATAACATTAAATGAAACTTATAATATCATGAGAATAAATATATTCGTGATATAAAATTTAAAAGGGTAGTATATACACTATATAAGAGAAACTAGGTCCATAAAAATAAAAATATTTCAACAGAATATAAATAGAGATGAAATCCCTTATAGTTGTGGTAACATATGAGTAAGAAGAATAAAAGTAATAATCGTAAAATGAAACATTTAAATACCATGAATATAAAATAATCCATCATATAATATATCAAAAATGGTATTAGATATATCAGACAAATAAATAAGTGGTGATTATGATATATGCCTCATGAAAGTAAAAGTTAGACAAGAATCCCTTACCTTGAGTCCGACTTGTCTCGTGCAACATTATATTCTTGAATAATAAACATATTCATATTATTTAATTTATTTTTAAACTTTCTAATATTTATCATTAATTTTATTTCACTTTTTACCATGTTTTTTACAACTACTAAATCAATTAAGTTTACGTCGAGTGTTTTGTCCAAATTTAGTTTATATGTCAAAAAAGAATTTGGTAGGTAAAATGTAGTAAAATGTGTCATTATATAACATATACATAATAATAACCACGAAATAATTTTCATATTTATACATAAATTATACTTTTAAAACCAATCATAATTTTTTTTATTAAAAATGAACCAACGTTACAATATGTAGACGGTAGACCATACATATGCATGCGTAATGTTCCAAATTTTCAATGATCATTGTGGAAAGAAGGTAGGTAAATTAAATAATTAAATTATTATAATTATATCATAAATACCATAATATTTAATCATATATAATTATATATATAATTCTTTTGATGTAAAATAAATCACATTGTGAAAAAGTGGTGGTAGTCCACACGTCTACAAATGACGTAATCACTTTTTAATTGTGTGAAAGGGTAATAAAGAAAATAATATATATTATATTTAAAAAAATGTAATAATGCAATGAATATAAAAAATATTTTTTTATTTCTCGTCTGTCTAATTAAAACCATCCTTTATACATTCCATGTATCGTGTGAATGAATCACATCGCTTTGAAGGAGTGGTAGTCCACAATTCCACAAACGATGTTATCATGTTTACACAAAAAAGAAAGTATAAAAATATGTGTTGTAAAAGAAGTAAAAATGTTAAATTAATAACAAATATCATATATAACACACATAAACATAGTTTCCATCCGTATGGACACCATGATAGGAGGTAAAGGAAAAATAAACAATCATCATTTTGTGAGGTGGTAGTTCGTTGTACATGTAAACAGTATGTTCATTACCAATTAGATGTAATTTTGTGTGAGTTTATGTTTATAAATTATCATAAAAACATAATAGTACATTTCTTATAATTTTGTTTTTATAGAATCATGAAATAATAAAATTTTAGGGATTAGAGAATTGAAATAATACCAAAAAGCAGAAGGAAAGATGTTACCTCTTAATCGAGTAACTACTGTTGGTTTTAACCAAAGGGCTTCCTTGGATTTATTTCTTCCCAAGGGGAGGATACTAATATTATGGGAGGTTTTTTTAGGAGCTATTTTGGTAGATATTTTTGGATCAAAAATGGCTTCGGAGGTGTGTGTAAGAGGAAGAGGTGGTGGCCCTTTATAGGGAAGGAAAATGCCTCACTTGGAATTTCTGAAAACAAGTTAGGTGTGAGAACGTTTTCACCCAAAAAAGTCATAAAAAACCAAAAAAATTATAATTTAAGGTTAATTAATTAATTATAACCATAAAATGGGTTTCGGAAAAGTATCTGGGTCATTTGGTCCCTTAATTTAATGGTTTGGTCCTTTGGTAAACTTAATTTTTTTCCTTAATAAATATAATTAATTTTAATTACCTTCACTAATAATTTTTTTCTGAAATTAAGTTTAAATTATTATACATTAGAAATTATTTTTATTCCAAATATAGAATCTTTTTTTCCAAATTTTAATCACACAAGGGACAAAAATTAATTTAAATTTAATCCCATAGACGGGATGACAATGCTTGTTTTAAAAGTAAAAATGTCTGAATGTTCTCTAGGTTTTTACAGTAAATTTCAAAGTAAAATTGATTAAAATGATCTAAATTTTATTAATTAATAAAAATATTATCTAATTATAAATTAAAACCAATTTATAATATAATTTATCCTTATAAATTAATATATGAAAAAGCATTTTTGAATTAAAATTCAGTATCTTTCACTATTTAGTAAAAAATAAAACTTCATGAAAAAATACCCAAAGAGTAGCCTATCCAATTTTTTTGTCTCTATATAAAAGATGATGCTTTTTTGACATATTAAACTTATAAAATTTTAAAAATTGGATTTAAAATGAGTTCTCTATTAAAAGGCGGTACAAGTGTCTTAATAAAAAATTTTATTTTTTATATTTAAAATTGGGGTTATTATTATCTTATCAATGTAAAACCTATTTGATGAATATCAAAAGTATATGATTGAATATGTAATATATATAAGATATTAATATCACTCAATAATTATAATTAATTTAATATTTTAGATTAAAACAACTTTTTTATAATAAAAATAGTTTTCTATAAAAACATTCACTTTATATTCAATTGCTTATTATATTCATTTCTAATTAATTTGTAACAGATTAATTCATTTTATATTTTCATAAACCAAAATTTTCCTAATTTAGTTATTAATATTCATAAATACTAATTTAATGACTGTTATATATAATAATATTTTAATAATATATTATTGTTCGGTGAATCTAGGTCTTGCGTGTAATGAAAGCAGTTGGAGAAACCCGTTGTTGTATACAACGTAAGCTAACTCAGTGTCACAAGAATTTCAAGTTATAAAATATATTTAATTTATTTAAAATATTAAATATATCATAAATTCTTAGGATATTATGTTCCCTTATATGATTGGTGTTGCGTGTCATACATGCAATAGAATATAATGTTCATGTATTAGATTTTCGGGGTATTATATTCTACCCATATTAATTAAATTACATCCTAGAAATTTAAACTCGATCTTGTTGATAGATTGTTTGACATTTCCTATTTTGGGATCCCACGTCATGAGAAGGGTTCGTAAAATATCTTCTGTAAAAGAGAGAATGAGAAGTGCGATCGTCATATAGATTGACATGAAATTATGTCTATAAGTAGGAGAATATTATTGGTAAGTAGTGATACATACTTAGAGGCATAGTGTAAATATTTATAGGTAGTGATTGAGGTCATCAATCAAAAACAAGTTAATGTTAAAAAGAATTTTTTGGGTCTCAAATCCATAAATCTGTAATGATTTAGAAGACCATCAGTTCAAACAAATTACGGTATTAAGAGAAAATATTATTTCTATGACATTTTTATAATGTTGAGTAATTCTAATAATACCTAAAAATATTAGGAAATTTATGTACATGATAAATTTTAAATTCATGTGAATAATTCTATATTTTTGTTGGGATTTTATCAAATTCTAATTCATCCCTTATGTGAAGGAATGGATATCTAAAAATTAACATTGATGCTTGAAACACTAGAATAAATATTTAATGGATCAAAAGTTTCATAAAAGAGAGACGAGTCTAACTATTTGTGTCTAAATATTCTCTAAAGTCAATATGGTTAATACATTATTCTATAAACCAGAAAAGGTACATTACTTGTTCATCATTAATATTTAATCATAAAATTGATCAAATAATAATAATGACTTATTAAACATGACATTGTGTATGTTAATGGTTGGTGTTAAATCTTTATCATATTTTGGTCATGGGTTCATGTCCTGTAGCCATGCTAGACATTAAGGGTTGTCACCCGTCATACATCTTGTCTTTTTCTAAAATCAATTTAATATAAATTTCAAAAATTAATATGATGGAAAACCTTGAAATAAGGTTAATCACTAAATTTAATTTTTTTAATGTTTTCAACACAACACCAATTCATAAATACTTCACCCACTTCTTTCAACGTAGATCCTTCCTTGGTATATATTTTATCCATAATATCATTTATATGATTTTTTAATCATGACACATTATCTTAAATATAAAACACTTTAAGTTTAAAATAGGTTACTCATTATTAAAATACTTTGTAATGGTTTGTAAATGAAATGTGAATTATCCTAAGAATATCCTTTAGGAGTATCAAATGAGGTGTGTAGTAAGAACCATTTTCATGAACCAGGTTATACAGAGTCATGCTTGACACACCTCATCAGAGTTGTTACTCCTAGGTACATCTCTGTTAGAACCACATCAACATGTAATATCCAAATAGGCATGTATTTCTAGGAAGACAATCTTAATCCAAACTTACCAAAATTCCAGGTTTTTCTTCTATAATTATCCTCAAAATATACCTTATTTTTATGTTCTATATTCTATTTTCTTACTAAATCTAGTTTCCAAGGTTGCTAATAAAAATCCTTTGATACCCACAATAGAAAACCAAACCCAGAAATCCCAGAGACGGTTTTTGCTGTCAATTACACTGGAATGATTACAAAGAATCCAATCCTGAAGGACTGAGAGTTTTGTAGTCTTGGTAAACCAGACACATACATGATTCTTGTCTTATAAGAGAAAACACTAATTATAAAATATATTTTTTATTCTTTATTAATAAATAACATTGAGGAAAAATCTAATTCATCTAGTAAATCCATATATATATATATAAATATATTTCATAGTACATTTCTTGGATTCCTGGGAAAATATGTATAATAATAGTGAGCTCATATTCTCACAAAGGAAAAAATATAGTGGAATCAATAATGAATCAACGCGAATAGTCAGTATGGAAAGTTAAATAACTGAAAACTCATTCCATGTAATCAATAAATTGAACCAATGTGCATAAAAAATATGGAAAGGTAATAACTATAAACACATTAAATTCAAATAAGTAAATAAGGAAAAATAAATATAGAAAGGTAAGAATCTAAAAACCTAACATTTAAATAACAAAAAATGAAATGTATCCAGAGATATGTCGATATAAAATCTCATGGATGAATAATAACTGAAATATATACAAAGGAAATTCATAATGATGTATGTCTATAACATACCACCGAGGCTTTGTTCCAGGGATCTAATACTTTCAAGGCATCATGATACTAATCTAATACTTTCAAGGCTTTGTTACAAGAATCTATTACTATCATGGATTTCTTCCATCAATATAATACTATTGAGGATTTATGTTAAGAATCTAATACTTTCGAGGCTTCAAGTCAAGAATATAAGACTCTCAAGACATTGTTCCATGAATCTAATAATTTCAAAGTGAACATCATATGAAAAATGGTATAAAATTTTGGAAATAATAAGTCCCATGAAAAATGGTATGGATATGTAGGGAAGATTCATTCTCAAATGATCGTAGGAAATTGAATATTTCAAGGGGACTAAAAGGACTAGGGAAGTGAATTTAAATACTATAATTGGACAAATAAATAATAAACTATCCATAGGAAGAATAAGGATAGTATAAAAAGATATCCCAATTGGAGTAAAAATAATGGCTTGTTGTTAATGATAAAATATAATAAGAACTTTAAAATATTTTTGTGGAAAATATCCTTTTGTTTTGAAAAAAATTTAATTTGAAAATAACTTTTAAAAACCTAATTTTTTAAAGGGTAAAAAATCGATTGATAAATAATTTAGAAAAGATTTTATTTTTTTCAAAATCATTTTAATAAAACTTTGTTTCTAGAAGAAAACGGGTTCTCCGACTAAAGAGTGAACTGCAGTCGTGTTTTTTTAAAAATATTTTCTAAAAACGTTTGAGTACCAAAGTGTGAAAAATGGTCTTAATACTTAAAAAAGGTCATTAATTACAATCATTGAGGATAATTAAAGGTTTCATTGACCAATGGTCATATAATTTCCTCTAATGGAAATGAAAGACCAATAAAATTATTCTTTAGGAAAATAATCATTAAATATTCATAACTGTACCATACCACTTTGAAACATTTTAAATCATGATCCCCATGAAGGAATAAAATTAAATGAAACTTATAATATCAATATAAAAAATATATTCATTGTATAAATTTTCAAAGGGTAGTATATACACCGTATTAAAGAAAATAGGTGCATAACAACAAATATGTCTCAACAAAATGTAAATTTAGACAGATTACCATAAAATTGTGGTAACATATGAATTAGAAGAATCAAAAGTAATAATAATAAAATGAAACATTTAAATACCATGAAGAAAAAATAATCCATGATATAATATATAAAAACTGGTAGTAGATAGACCACAAAAATAAATAAGTGGTTATTATGATAAATGCCACATGAAAGTAAAAGTGAGAAAGAATCCCTAATCTTGAGTTTGACTAGTCTTGTGTGTCTTTATATTATTGAATAATAAACTTATTTTAATTATTTACTTACTTTATAACTTTTTTCATGTTTATAATTAATTTTATTTCACTTATTACCGTTTGTATACAACTACTAAATCAATTAAGTTTACATCGATTGTTTTGACCAAATTCAGTTTATATGTTAAAAACAACTTCGGTATGTTAATTACGATCAATGTGGTAATTATATGACATCTATATAATAATAAAAATGAATTAATTTTCATATTTATACATAAATTATAATTTAAAACCAATAATTAAATATGGTAATGAAAAATGAACCAATATAATAATCATGGAGATAGTAGACCATACGTACGCATGAGTAATGTTTCTATTTTTCGATGATCATTGTGGAAAAAATGTATGTAACTTAAATATTTACAGAATTATCATTAAATCATAAATAAAAAATTATTTATTCTTATATACTTACATATAGAATTATTTTTATTTAAAAGGAATCATATATTGTCGAGGAGGTGGTAGTCCACACATCCACAAACAACATTATCACTTTTTAAGTTAGTGAAAGGGTAATAATGAAAATGATATATATTATATTTTTAAAAAGTTAATTATTTAATTAATATAAAATATATTCTATTTATGTCTAATATTTTTAATTTAAACCACCCTTTATACAGTCCATGTATCATCTGAACGAATCACATCGCTTTGAGGGAGAGATATACCACATTACCCCAAATGATGTTATTATTTTTAGAAAAAATGGAAAGTATAATTATATGTGTTGTAAGAGAATAGAATAATATTAAAGAGATAATAAATATCATATATTACATATATAAATATATTTTCCAGCATAATTTCCATCATGAGAGGTGGTAAAGGAAATTGAAGAATCATCATTTCGTGTGGCAGTAGTTCACCGTACAAGTAAACAGTATATTGGTCACCCATTTGATGGAATTGTGTGTGATTTAGGTATATCCATTATAATAAAAACATTATAGTATATTGATTATAATATTTTATTACAATAATGAAATAATAATATTTTAGGTATTGGATAATTGAAATAAAACTAGAAATCTTAAGGAATAGTGTTACCTCTTAATCAGGTGACCCCTTTTGGTATGCACCAAAGGACTTACCTGGATTTATTTATGACCAAAGGTAATATTATAGGATGAGGGGAGGAATAATAAGGATCTAATTTTTTATATCTTTGTTGGGTGAAATTTTCTTGAGTGGTGTGAGGAAGTGGAAGAGGTGGTGGTGTTTTATAGTGATGAAAATGGACCCACATGGCATTTAGGAAAATAAGTTAGGTGTACCCATGTTTTTACCTAAAAAAAGTCATAAAAAAACAAAAAACTCAATAATTGAAGTTTAATGTCCTATTTATGGATATAAAATTGGTTTTGGTCAAGTTACTAGGTCATTTGGGCCCTTAATTCAATGGTTTAGTCCTTTGTTAAGATTAATTTTACCTTAATAATTGCAATTAATTTTAATTATCTTCAATAATAGTTTTGGTAAAAAACAAATTTTACCATATTATAAATTATAAATTATGATTATTAAAATTATGGAATCTATTTTTCTAAATTCCAATCACATAAGTGGAAAAAATTAATTTAAATTTAACCCCACATATAGGATGACGATGTAGGTTTTTAATGTAAAAACATCTGAAAGTTTGATATGTTTTTATAGTCAATTTCCAAGTGAAATTGAATCCAATGACCAAAAATTTATTAATTGATAATACTATTATCTAATTAAACTTTTAAAATAATTTAAAAATATAATTTAATCTTATAAATAAATCAGTTGAAAAAGAAGTTTTGAATTAAAAATCAGTATTTTTCTCTATTCATAAAAAAATGAAGCATCATAAAAATATACCAAAAATTCATACTAAACTAATTTTTTGTTTATATTTTAAATATGAAATTTATTTTGACATATTAAATTTATAAAATGGTTGAAAATTAGATTTTAAATTGGTTAACTATTAAAAGGCGGTAAAATTCCCTTAATAAAAATATCGGTTTTTATGCATATATACCTATAAAATATATTGGATGAATAAAAAAATAATTGATTTAAAATAATATATATATATATATTAAATTAATATCACTCACTAATTAAAATTTATTTAATCTGTTAAAGTCAACCATCTTTTTGGGGATAAAAACAGTTTTCTATAAAAATATTCACTTTATATTCAATTGCTTCTTATATTCATTTATAATTAATTGGTAACCAATTAATTAATTTTATATTTTCTGAAACCATAATTTTTATAATTTAGTTTTTACTATTCATAACTAATCATTGAACTATTATGTTATATGTAATAATATTTTAATAATATATTATTTTTTGGTGAATCTCGATCTTGCATGTAACATAAGCCGTTGAAGAAACTTGTTTTTGTGTGAAACATACACTAACTCAGTTTCAAATGAATTGAAAGATATAAAATATATTTAATTTAGTTAAAATAGTAACTATATTACAAATTACCTGGATATTATTATCATTTACATGATTGGTGTTGCGTGTCACACAGGTTATCGAATACAATGTTCATATATTAGAGTTTAGGGGAGTTACATACAAAAGGATAAAAAACATGAATTTTATATAGTGGGTGTTCTATAAATATGTTAAGATATTTTAAGTTGATTAATAATGTGAAAAATTTAAATAAGGTTCCTTGAACTTTGGAAATGAAGAGTCACTCAGAATTAAAGGCATTAGATCTTCTATTATTGATAAAAAAAGTTAAAATCCAAAAGTTCCTTGTTGTTGATGGATGGGAACAAAAATTGTTCAGTGGTTTACAACATTGTGAAGAATTTAATAATTTTCATTCAATAAAATAAGGTTTTTTTGTAAAATAAATAGATGATTGGAAAGTTGTTAAGAATGGCCAATGAACCAAAGGGAAACTTGTTTCATGTTGGTAGTGTGGAAATTTCATTCCATATTTTCATGATGAAAGAAAATCATATATGGAATAAAAGGATGGGGTATATGTATATAGACCTAATATTGAAGTACATGGAAATTACATCACCTTTTCAGAATACATAATATATTATACAAACAAACACCCAAAGACCGTATCAGTTTAGTGCCTTTGGAAACATGGAAACAAAAATACTTGTACATAAATGAGAAACATTATTTCCCACTAGGTTCTTATTGACTACCACCCTTCTTAGGAATATCAAATATAATACATATCTTTATAACTTGGGGAAGGAAACATAAAAAGGTGTGAGATCAAATGCTCAATATGGGTGAACAAGGGTGATGTGCAAGCATAAACATGGCATAGGGTTATGAGAATGTGATCATAACCATAGATGATAATACCATGCATATCAAATATCATAAACATTAATAATGGGATAAATATTGGATGTTCATAATATATGAATCATAATGAAATGAAGATCATAAACCATAAAATCATAAATTAGGTATAAATTAATAAATTGAGGGAAACACATAAGAATATAATATGATTTCCATAGTATCTCTGGGATCACATCAAAGAACAACATATTAGTGTGGATTATCTTCAAATACCATATTGATAGTCATTATTCTCTCCTATGGCCATATTAGTTGCATGAGTTCACTTCTCATACCATCTTGGTAGTCATGGTTCACTCCCATGGCCATCTTAGTAGTCAAGGTTCAGTCCTAAGACAATATTAGTCTATCTCATAAGATATAAATATTTACCTAATGTATTGGAGAGATATATATGTCCCGTCTATATCATAGTGAAATCATACATAAATTTTCCACAAAATCAGAAATTATAATATCATAACAGATAAAAATAAATGGGTTTCATAAACATGTAATCATATCAGAACCTACGAAAGAGATACAAGTTTCATAATCATTTATAAAAATCATAACCTGTGAAAAGAAGTGACTTCAAAATCATATAACCCATGAAAAGATAAACTAGTTTCGTAAACATCATGATATTAAAACATGAAGCATTCAGATAAATAATATGAATGGAAACAAGGATCATTTCCCAGAAAGGTATGAGTAACACCAACGAATGTCATCTTAGATGGAAAATAATTTTGAAATATCACTTGAAGACAATTATTGAGGAATAAATAATCTATTCTTTAAAAACATATTATCTTCTTAAAATGCAGAGCAATTTTAAAATAAAAAATTTTATTTAAAAATAAAATTCTAATCTTATAAGGAAAGCTTCATGGAAATAATGCATTATGAAAGTATAAAAATGCATTAATTCCATATAAGTTAAAAGAAAACATTCTCCTCGTACTTTTGATGAAAAATGTCTTATATAATAAATACTCATTTTTTATAAAAATATCACTAAACCATATTCATATATATAATACCATATATTATTTACTTAATACTTAATATTACCCATTTATTATAAACTTATTGTTCAAGTTATGTTTTGGGTGATAACCAACTTGTTAATCGTACATGATTTGACTTGGTATTCTTAATTCTAATACATAGATAATGATTTTATTATTTAAAAAAATATAAAAATGATATAATTATCTAATATAATTAGTATATAAGTATTTATAATAATCTTTAATGATAAATGAAATATACCGTTCATGGGGATGGTAGACCATTTGTATGCATGAACGTTGTTTTCATTTTCATTTCAGGTTAAAGAAAAAAAATTTCACGATGTATTGTTATTAAATAATCATTTTAATGTCATATATAACTTATATATTTATAAAATTAATTATATGGATACTTTATCTTTCGGTTTTCTCTCCCGAGTGTGGTTCCTCTCCTAATAGGGTACTCTTACCTGATGATGTGCGGCATCCTACTCACTCTGTTCTTCCTATTCATCTTACTTCTCTTCATGTGAATTCCTTTTCTTCCTCTTGATTGTCGAATGTCTCGAAGTTGTGGCCTCTCTTCCTAACTTCTCCTCTCTTAGTGTTACCCCTTTGGAGCAGTGTCTTCTTCGCTTCTTCATGTAGCGACCTCGGGGTGAGATCTAGTGTGCAGAGAGTTAGGATCTAGCCTCAGATCTATCGTTGGGTTTCTTCCTCTCCCGAAAAATACTTTTTGGATCTAGGGATCCTTCCCCTCTTTCTTAGGTTCAGTTTTTTTATCATTCTTTCTCTTATTTTTTTCCTTTCAACCCCCAAACTCTCACTCGTCAGTATACAGTCTTGACTCTCTATTGAATCCCCATTGGGTTTTCCTCTTCTCTTCAATTTCTGTTACCACGTTACCGATCCCACTCTGGTCCAGTGCATTGGTTTTCTATAGGAGGTTTGGTGTGTGTAGGTTGAATCTTGCAGTTATCCCAAGAGCTCAACTATGTTCACAGTGGATTCATCAGTCAAGGTTGGTGGTCCTGGGTGAGGTCGAGCTTCTTCATGGAGACTCTTCTTCTAAAAACTCTTCCCTGTATTCTTTCTCCCTCGTTGCTCTCCTTGTCGGTATGCATCTGTTCATTCAAGAGGTTTTGGGATGTGTTTGTTGTTTAGTCGACAGATTTATAGGAGGCATACCCTTCGTCATCCTTAATCTTTTATTTTGATCTTTTGTTGCAGTTCATATCAAAGGATTGGGTTTGTTCTTTGCTGGAGGTTATAGTTTTCAGAGTTTAGTTTGATTCGATGGTGATTTCATGATTTTTTAATGGCAAGGTTGAGGTTTGAATCTCTAGTTGGACATTGCTGGTGGTCGGTAGAGAAAATTAAGGTAGTGTTGAGGCATGGAGAATGGATTCCTTGATGATGTGATGTCTTTATTGGTGAGTTTTTTTGTTGTTTGTTGCATCTTGTAGTGGTGGACCAGATGATGTTGACAAAGTGTAGATAGATGAAGTTGAGTTGATGCAGTTTCCTCAGGGGCTTGATTTGCAGCGATGATATTTTGAATTTTAAAATAAGTGTTTTGATGGTCTTAGTGTAATTATTTGGTTCTGTTTTATCATTTTGATATTTGAATTCTGTAATGTGGGGTTTCTGATGGTGTGACTTGATGGAGATGTGATGGTTTGTAGGTTCCCACTAACCCTCAATGTGACTTTTCAAAAAAAAAATGGATTGTGGTGATGGTTAAATTTCATCCTTATTACCATCCATGTTAAATATAGGTGAATAACAAGTCACATCACATTGTAAAGATGGTAAGACATACGTATGCATGAGAGACGTTATCATTTTCCCAAAATATTTAATGGTAAAAAGTTAGACATGATATTCTTATTAAATAGGTATAATTATATTGTAAATATCATATATAGTCATTAAACCTGACATAATATTCATACCCAAGTGACTTAAAAAGGTTATAATTTTATATCAAGTTTTAATTTATTATAAAACCACTTATCCAATGAAATCAGGACAAGTTTTAGGATAATTTTATAATATTATAATATTATTTTTACCTTTAATTTTTAAATGTACCATTAACCGAGGTAAATAAAAATATACAAAAGTTATTATTAAAATAAATAAGTTGATTCTATTATAAAAAAATTCATACTAATTGAAAACATATATGTATGTTTTTTCAAATTCACCTCATATAAATAACTAAATTATGTTTAACATTAATCCCATAGATATAGCAAAAATACAGGTAAAAGAGACGTTCAAAATTTCAATAAGTTCTTATATCTAATTTCATTATAAAAATGATTCCAATTACCTAAATTGGAGTAATATATTTATAATTGATCTGTTGTGGATTTAAAAAACCTATTTAATGTATAATAATTATTTAAACGAAAAAGACATATTTTAAATACACTTTAGCATTTTTAACTATTCATCAAATAATGAAACTTCTCAAAAAAATAAAAAATCACACTAAGTTAATTTTGAAATCCCAAATTCAAAAATGTTGTTTATTTTAAAATATTAAATTTCTATGAGTGTCTCAAATTAATTTTATTATTTTTTGAATATGACATAAAAAGCAGTTCCTTTAAGAAAATAATATTTCTAAACATATGAAGAATTTACTTAAAAATATATGTTTCTCACTATCAATATATTTTATTTATATATAAACATTATAAATACAATTTAAAAATTAGTTATTACTATTCATAATACTAATTTTAACAACTAGGTTATAACTATATAATTTAAATGATTATAGCAGTAAAGTTTTATTTCGTAGAAACATAGTGTTTCATGTAACACAAGACAATCAGTGTAGTGTATAGTGCAAGATTTACTTGGTGCTGCGTATAATGTAATCCAAACATAGTTATTTTTTATAATAACCAAAATCTATATTCATTATTGAATGAAGTGAAAATAACAAAAAGATTAAATTATTTTTGACAAATAATAATTCACAAATTATCGGGGTGTTACATTCTACCACACCTTAAAAAGATTTTCACCATTGAAATTTGTATGTTTTATTAAGGGTTTAATACATGAAAGTTACTTTCATAGAAATCCACTTTGTAATATTGAATAATAAAAAAATATTTTTAGAAAATAAAAATTGGAAAATATTGATTACCAAAAGTAAATAATAACTAGTTCTCTACGTTATAGAAAATGGGTGAAGATTTGGACATAGAGAAAAAACATAAATAATAATAGAGATTGATAATGATCATTGATCACAAGAATGTGGGTGATCTAGAGAAAGTTAAAATCACAAAACATTAGACTAAAGAATCATGAAAGAGGTCATTTATATTATAAAAAATGATGATAATAGGATATAATTTTATATTATGATATTTTTTCTGATGTTGAATATTTTTCCAGAGGAGATATACTTACTTTATTTCATTCCCTTTCATAAGTAAAATATAACCCTTTGATCATGAATTGAAAAATTTACACTTCACCTATTTCTCTAAAAAGAAAGGTGAATATTTTATTCCTGAAGCACTAATAGATCATGAGATCCATGATAAGTTATCCCATCTCTCTTCATTTACTATCCACACAGAATTTTTAGATAATGTTATCCATTATGAATAAATCCTCATGTGGTGAGATAATACATTAATCTCACAAAATCCATCCAATGCTCAACTTAAACATCCCATAAATGGTTATTCTTATAACCCTTCTGAATGATAAAAATCCAAAACTTCAAAAATAAAGTCATGAAATCAGTTTATCATTGATCCACCATATATCAAAAATTATCAGTTGGTTATCACATTCCAAACATGTGAATACCCTCATCATATATTCCCTTGGAACATGGTAATAACATTAATTACCATAAATAATTTTGGAAAAAATGCATGCTTCCTTATTCTTAAGTCAAAAAATATGTAAAATTCATTCATAATAGCATAAACCACTTTTCAAAAAATCCTTAATCATTTATATGGAAATCATTACCATCTAATTTAATTATTCATATCCAACATAGTTTTATCCCAACAAAATCATCTTAACATAATGGACATATTAAGAGTTATCTTCCATGAGTCAAAATATCACCTTATCATTAAATATTTTTTCCATTACATTGGAAACATTCAAAATAATCTTTTAAATCCTTAGAGAAAAACATAAACAAGAAAATGATTGTATATTTCACCATTCATATATCATAATTCTTGAATCCAAATCCATAAAAAAATCAATTATTCCACTTCATCCATAATCCATAAGAAGGATAACTCATTCTATTACTTAATACCTCTTTCTTATCACATTTCATCTATAGTCTCATCTTGATCATAAATATAACCATTACTCATACCACCTTCCTAATTTTCTTTTGGAATTCCAAATTAGGACATCAATCATTGTAATGAACATTCATTCCACATTTAGAGCATTTTAACATTGATGATATCATAGGGAGTAAAATATTCCCATCCATTTCGTTAATGGAACCCTTTATCTTTCCTTTGTAGTTACTTGCATTGTGTCCTTCATTTCCACAATCAAATAACCTTTTGTTACTCTAATACATTCCATTATGTGATTCTTTCCACATTATTGACCCAAATTAAACCAGATCTTCTTTCCTCCATGGTCTTCATTACCCAAACACTCAACGAACTCCTTATTTATCATCCTTGGTGAGTCTGGGAGTTGGTTAAGGTACACATTATTGATAATGTTTCTTCAAAAAAGATTAGGAATGATCAAAACATCCTTTACTCTAGAGATAATCCTATTTCAATTCTCATCAATAGATTCTCCACCACGTTCAATGTTAACACAGTTCTTTCTCATTCCCTAAATTGACTAAAACTATGAAGAATTGAGTAAGAAATAATTATCATAGTGATTAATCCCATAATCATGAAAAACACTTATATGATGTCTAAATTATGAAACCTTTATTAAACTATAAAACCTTAGGTTTATCCTAGGTTATTCAAAGCCAAATTACATTTACATCCATCATTATGGTTCAATAAGAGTTTTTGAATTTATAAATCATATACCATGGGTGTGTCAAACCAGGTGTAAAAAACGTCCTGCTGTCATGTATCATATTTCCCAGAGTCTGGCCCATGGAATCCTTTCAGAGTTGTTACCCCTAAACACATCTATGCCAAAGCCATATCCACTTTTAGTATCCAGACATGGATGTATTTATAGGAAACCAATCACTCTAACTTTTTCCAAAATTCTAGGATATTCTACTAAATGTTAACTCATCCTTATAATTATCCTTAAAGACAACCAGAAACATATCCTTAGAAATATACCTAGGGATCTCAATAATGTTTTCTCATCCATGTTACCAAATTTTGACTAAACATTTTCTCTGATACCAACTATTGTTACCCAAATTGACGTACATGGACATTACATCACTTTTTCGTAATACTTAAAACATTATAAAAACAGATTCTTAATGATCGTATTAGTTTAGTGCCTTTGGAAATATGAAAAAAACACTTTTACATAAATGAGGTACATTATTTCCCACTAGGTTCTTCTTCACTTTCACCCTTCTTAGAAACATCAAATATAATACATATCTTCATAACCTGGAGAAGGAAACATAAAAATGGGTAAACAAAAATGCTCAGTAAGGGTGAAAAAAATAGAGATGTAAGAATAAACATGATAATAGGGTTATGATAACATGATCCTAACATTAGAAGATAATACACTATATATGATATATCATAAACATGAATCATGGAATAAAGATTGGAAGTTCATAAGGCATGAATAATGAGGAAATAAAGAACATAATAAATGAAATCATAACATAGAAATAATTCATGAAATTTTGGAAAAGACATAAACATACAATATGATTTTTATAGTATCCAAGTCATCACTTCCAAGACCATATTCGTAGTATGAGTTCACTCCCCATACCATTTTAGTAGTCATGGTTCACTCCCATGGCCATCTTAGTAGCATGAGTTCACTCCTCATACCATATAAACTATCATGGTTTCCTAAAATAGACATATTAGTATTCAAGGATCAGTCCAAAGAGAATATTATTCAATATTATGATATATAAATCTTTAACCAATGCAGTGGAGATAGATATAGGTCCCACCCATATCATAGTTAAATCATACATACATGTTCCACAAGATCATAAATAACCATATCATATCCCTTAAAAAAACGGGTTTCATAAGAATTTAATTAGATCAGAACCAATGTAAAGGATACAAGTTTCTTAATCATTCATAAAAATCAAAACCTATAGAAAAAAGTGAGTTTCAAAATCATATAACCCGTGAAAAGAGAAACTAGTTTCATAAAATTCATTCCATGAAAACATAAACCATTCAGAGAAATAATATGAACAGAGACAAGGATAATTTATCAAAAAGGAATGAGGAAAAATAATAGATTTTATCTTATATGGAATATATTTTTTAAGGATCACTTGAAAATAATTCTTGAGAAAAATATCCTTTCTTCTTTGAAAACATTTTTTTTCTAAAAATGACGCCCAATTTTAATAGAAAAACTTTTCTTTGAAAATACAATTAAAATATTACAAGGGAAGATTCATGGAAATAATACATAATAAAAGAATAAAAATAAATTAACTCTATATATATTAAATGAAACTTTCTCTTGGTACTTTTTTTGAAAAAGTCACAGAGTAACATGTTTAGAAAATGAAAAAAAGATTCCTTTCAAACCATGTAATAAAAAGTAAAAAATGTGTAAAAATGACTTTAAACATCCATAGGAGAATAATATAACATTTTATGAATTGTTTTAGAAAAAATGGTAATGGATGAGAAATATTCCCTAATAGATTCTTATATATAAACAATATTATATAATAATGGGATCATGAAATTAACCCTTACCTTATGTCTTAACTCGCTTTGCAATCGTAAAAACGTGATGCATAATAAATACATGTTTATTTTACATATATCATAGAACCATATTAATATATTTAATACTACATGATTTACTTTTTACTTTATATTACCTAGTTATTCTAAACTTGTTGTTAATGTTACGTTTCTGGTGATAACCGCCTTGTTAATCGTACATGATTTGACTTGGTATTATTGAATCTCATACTTATATCATGATTTAATTATTTCTAGAATATAATAATTTATATAAATATATTATATATTTAGTATATAAGTATTAATAATAATATTTAATGATAAATAAAATACACCGTTTATGGAGACAGTAGGCTGTACGTACGCATGAGCGCTATTTTCATTTTTTTATCAGTTTTAAAAAAGAATTTATATGATGTATTATTTTAAAAATATCATTTTAATTTCATATATAACTTATATATTTATAAAATTCATCCTTATTACCATTCATATGAAATATAGGTGAATAAAGAGTCACATCTCATCATGGATATAATAAGGCATACGTATGCACAAGCGACATTATCATTTTACCAAAATAATAGATGGTAGAAAGGTATACATGATATTATTGTTATAGAGGTGTAATTATATTATTAATATCATATATAGTTATTAAACTCATAATAATCTCCAATCATAAAATATGGGGATGAAAAATAGATTACACCATGACCTGGAGACGATAAGTCATACGTATGCACATGTGGTACATTAATTTTTTATATGATGAATAAAAGGTTGAATATGGTTGTTCCATAATAATAATAACATCAAAAAATATAGTTGATAATTTACTTATTACTATATAATATAATCAACACATGAAGCAGATGTAGAAGAAGAAACAATTTTGAAAGAGTCAGTAAACAAATTACCTCTTCTTTGGTGATAACCCTCTAGATCTCCACTTAGGGACACTAGAGTTGGTCTTTTGAGAAGATCAAAACCTATATAATGTTACTATAAAAGTTTATAATGGAAATTTTCAGGGTTTTTTAAGCTTTAAGTCTCAAAGATATGTGAATAAGCGATGAAGGAGGTTCCCTTTTATAACTAAGGTGTGTGTTACTTCTATAAATCCTTAAAATATTAAAATAAAATAATATTATTCTATATTTAATACTTAAAAACTAACCATAAATGAAAAGTATATAACATTTTACACTGTATCCTATCACCTTGTGATTATTTACCATTGTTTTAAAATAATTTAATAATGGATTAATTCAATAAGATATCATTATTGTCAAATTTATTACTATTTATTCAATTTTACTTAAAATACATTAAGACATGGTGATAATTTGAATATAATGTTTTCAAACATATATAATATATCTTATATATCTAGTAAATTCTTTATACATATTTACTAATTCGAAATATATCCAATTAATATTAAGAAAATAAATTATTCTATTTTTTTGTAAATTAAATAAATATTATTTTAGTACTGAAGACGTTTTTTAGGTAATTATATAACTTATAAAAAATTTAAAATATATTAATATAATGAAAATAATATCCTTTATATCAAAATAGAAATTTATTTTCGTTCATATATTGATTTTTCCCTATGTGAACACATAAAAGATATTAAATACAAGAGAGTGTTACTTTGTTACTATATTTGACTTAAAAAAATATAATTTATTTTAATATAAAAGTTTACATTAAACTACTCAAAATCCATCATAAAGTGATAAGGGTCTAATACTCTTCATACGATAATTTTTGGACATGTTTTTATTTTATTTTATATATTAGACTTTTGATTTACGCTTAATTATTCTATTGTAATTTTAGTTGTGGTAACAACATTTTAAATATTAAGAGGTTATAAATTATTACTTATACGAGGTAAATTATCCATTAATGGGAACTTTAAAAAATTTTGGACCATATCATCATATCATTGTATTTTTTAATGTTTTTTATGTTTTTTAGTTAATTTAACAAAATTTTATTTTTTAAAATATCATTAGTGTTAATTTTTGAACTATTCAAAACTATATCTTTATATAAAATCCAAACAGAAAAATATTTAAAAATAGAACCATTTAAGAAACTCCTAATATGTCATAGTCACCTATAAAATTAATGGATCACCATAATTTATTAATTTATATTTATTTTAATATTTTTAATTTCATTTATTTGAACCCTTTATTAATTAAAAAAAATTAATATATCATCATTGTGTTATAATTTAAATTAATTATTTTATCACTAAAAACTATAAATAAATTATCATGATACAGATAAACATCGTAGATTTAAAATTACTATTTATAATCTAAGTTATCTTTTGTATATACCAATATTAAAAATGATCTACTTTTTAAAATTATGAGTATGACATTTTTAACTTATCTTTAAATAAAATATAATAAATTTTATTTTCATACGCAAGTGGCTTAAAAAGGTTATAGTCACGTTTTAAGGTTTGTTTTATTCTAAAACCACTTATACAATGAAATTAGGACACATTTTAGTGTAATTTTATAATTTTATAATATTATTTTTAATTGTAATTATCTAATTTACCCATAACTAAGGTAAATAAAAATATAATAAAGGTACTATTCACAAAAAATTAAGTTGTTCCTAGTATACTAAAAAATTAATAATGATTACAACCATGTATGTATGTTTTTTTAAATTCAATTCACAGAAATAACTAAATTATGTTTAAAAATGACCCCATTGATGTGGCGAGAAGGTGGGTAAAAGCGATGTTCAAAATCTCAATAGGTTTTTATGTCTAATTTAATTACAAAAATTATTCAAATGATCTACATTGGAGTAATATATGTATTATTTATCTACTGTGACATTAAAAAATCAATTTAAAGTATAATAATTACTTAAAATAAAAGGAAGTTGTTATCTACAATGTAGTATTTTTCACTATTCCTCAAAAAATAAAACTTCCCATAAAAATACAAAAAATTCACCCTAAGTTAATTTTAACATCCCAAATTCAAGAATTATGTTTATTTTAAAAAATTAAAAATTTCAGAGTGTCACAAATTAATTTTATTATTGTTCACAATAGAACATAAAATTTAGTTCCTTAAAAAAATAGTATTTCTAAACATATAAAATTTTACCCAGAATCATTATGTTTCTAATTATCAATATATTTTATTTATATTGAACCATTATAAAAAATATATGAAATGTCACACCAGGTTTTTCATGTCTTGGTTTTGATCTGGTTCATTGGAAATCCATATCATTTTCTTAGGTTTTAGGTGAGATTAATGTTGAGTTTTGAAGTTCCATATATATATAATCATCCTACCGTGGGTTCCCCATAGATTGATTGGGGATTTTTGGAGAAAATGGTGGTTACTTCAAGATTTGGGCCAAACCATGTGCCCATTTCCATATTTGAAAACAAAATTTGTTTCTTTTATAAAACCTTCATTTTTTAACATATTTCACTTATTTTCCTTCCCACTTGGCCTATACTGACCTATTCAAACCACCATATCTATTTGGACCCCTTAGGAATTTATAATCATGGTGGAGTTTGGTTATTTATTTACGTATTGGGCCATCCTATGAGGCCATTTCCAATTTTTAAAAAGTATTTTGTTTCTTTTATATATTATTCATTATTTAATAGTTTTCAGTGCTTCCACCTCTCATTGAAGCCTAAAAATAGTATGCACACCCCCCATATTCTATTATCCCTCTTTGGAGTTCATCTGTGTTAGGGATTAGTGAGAAAGTTTTCAAGCCTTCTCAAATCATCCAGATTTGGTAAGGAGATGTGTTTTTTTCATGAAACATTCATTTTTTTCTCTTACCCCCAAATCTTCTTTCCAAATTTTTCCATACCTAAGGAGAATTTAAAAAACTTTACAAGACATTTACTTTCCTATTAAGGTGTAGATCTAAGGGAAGATGAAGATTAATTTAGTTTCCAAGGTGAGATTCCTTCTCCTTTCCCCTCTCTCTTCCTTCTGCTTCCAATTTCTTTTGGTTTCCTATTCTCCCCGGGTCATTCAAAACATAGGTTTATGTTATTATATGATTTTTGACTGGGTTATTCTAATTTTGGGATTTAATAGATAGGTTTAGGATTTATAAACCCTTATATGGCGTTATTAGGTGTGCGTTTCCATTCTACCTTGTGTTTGAGGTAGGTTCTCCCAAGAAAATGCCCTTAATATTTAAGTTTTATCTTTTTATTTCTGTTATCACCTTATATACGTGTTTACTATTTTTTTAAAACCTTTTTATAATCATTATGGTGTGAAAGACGTTTATTTATACATTTTTTTGTGCAAAATGGAGTTGTTTCGTATAAATGTGCACACGGCTTGTTTAAATAAATGTTATGATGATTTTAACAAATGGTTTGTGATTCTTATGAACTTTTTTAACTACTTTAATAAATTTTTGGCATGGAAATTGGGCTTTCAACACCTTTTAATGTTAAAAAGAATTTGTTTTATTAAATGTTTCATGTCTCGTTTTCAGGAAAGTTCCCGGTTGGATCTTCTGTTCAAGGTGTTATGAAATGAATTTTTTGGCTTATGATAAATGTCTGAAGCATGTAAATAAATGTTTTTATGTTCATTATGTGGGTTCAAATATTTTTTTTGGTTTTATAATGAAGTGAGTATCAGTTTGTAGGATGTTTTCGCATGTGTTCTCGGTAAATGGATCGTTTGGAACCTTTATAGAAATGGATGGGTTTTGAATGTGTAACCTAAGTTTTTGAGAGATTTACATAAATTTTATATTTCATATAATGGTATGTTTACACATATTTATTAATATTGTAATTGTTTCTTTAGATAAATTTTGTTTTTGTGAATAATGCTTAAAGACCCATTTGATATTTTTCTTGTAAAAATGGTTTTCATGTGTACTTCATATTGTATCATTTGGAGACATTTTATGGTCAGGAAATTCCTTTATTAAATGGTTTTGGGGTTTCCAAATATATTTTTATATGATAATGGTGGGGTTTTGTCCTTCAACATCATTTTTAATGGATTTTATGTGCAAATACTCATTATAATTCTTAAAATTGTTTTATGAAAATTTCAAGTGGTTTATTGACCCATAAAAGAAATGTGAGGAATTTTTGGGGGATGTTTGTGTGTGTATGATGTGGGAATGAAATTTTCCTATGAAAAGTGTATTTGATAATATGTTTAACTTGATTGAGTAGTAATGGGAAACCTGTGTATCTAGATGGGAGGACATGTACTAGTACGCTAGTGATCCGTAGTGGTTTCGTCCCGATTTCACACACCAAGTTTGACGATGACAACACTAACTAAACTATGATGATGATGTTGGGGACTAATAGGTTATGGGTATTTGTTCCCTACTAGTGTTTCTTTCATGAGAACACATATTTTTTATTGTTACTATTACACCGAGATACGAGGTACAACTGTCCCACAATGAACTAGTGACTAGGGGTGTTCCTGTGACTTGTGCTCATTATCTATTTTGTACTCACTATTGGCATATGGTGTGTTTGAATAATAAATTTAGTAGTGTGTGTGTTTTATTTAAAATTGTAATTTCTTTAAATCATCCCTCTTGAAAATTGTTTTCATTTTCAAGTTGCATATCGTTGTAACTTTTTCTAGCATTATTTTATATAAAACTTGCAAGCTTTTGTTTGATAATTCAATAGCATGGAACCTTGTTTGGAAAACATACTTTTATATATTTTATTTCACACATGAAAATGATGTTTCTTTTATTTTATGTGGAAGTTCATTGGGGATATAATATTGGGATAACCAGTTGAGTTTTAATACTCACTCCTATAGTTTTCTTCTATTTTTTAGCCCTTCCCTAGGTTTCATCTTGAGTTTGGTTTCCTTGAGCACCATGGGGTAATTATGTTTAAGGGTGAGTAAATATGTCTCATGGAGTTATTTAGTCATTAGTTCTTGTTGGTTTAGTTGTATCGTTCAGTTGTACTTTCAGTTTTGTCGTATAAATGATTCCGGTTCAATTTTTATATAAATCTGTATTGGGATGTCCATTCTTTCTGATATTTTTGTTATTATTTATATTTAGGTGAAATATTTATCTTTTTTTTCTCAATTTAAGTCCTCAGTGCTTGTATCCATCCACGGATTATCATGAATGCCTTTTGGGACTTGTTGCGGAGTGGCTAGGGTGACCAGTTCAGGCTCGAATCGGGCTGCTTCGTGAAAAAATGGCATCAAAGGAGGTCGTCTCTTAGCTGACATTTCATTTTAGAGTGCCCTTGTTATTTATGGGATGTCAAGTTAGATGGAGTAGTATTTATAGGACTTTAAGGGTAACTTTGGGAAGAGCGTCACGAACTATTGCTCATTCTAATCCTCAGTTTTCCATGGGAATTCTAGTTTTTTTAGTGTCCATGGTTAATGTTGATTGTTTGGTGTTGGAATATTACTAGGGGAGTTAGACTAATGGTCTCGGTGATCTCACAAGGTCTAGAAAGCCATGTAGAGCTGGGGCATTGTCTTGAGAAGGCTCTCCATGTGGGATGTGTGTTTGGCATGTGGATGCAAACTATATGGTCAAGTAACCCACTCACACTAGTTCCCTTTTTCGTGTCTCTTAGACCATTATTGAATTAAAAAAATTATTTTGAAAATCCCAGTGTGAGAATTGTGGAAATTGGTTTTCAAAATTTAATATAAGGAAGGTTTTGGAAAGTTTGGGTTTGGGAAATGAATATTGGGAATAAAGTTAAAATGATTTAATGGGATTTTATTTTCCCTAATATAAACATGTGGTTTGTTGAAAAAAATGTTTTGAAAATGTTAATCATATTAAGGCGATTCTAAAAGTTTTTTTAAATGGGGTGTTTTGGGCTGTTGAAAAGTATTTGATTCGTATAAATTGGTTTTGAAAATTGGTTTTTAGTGTTTTGTGTTTTCCTATAAAGGGTCTTGGTCTCTATGGCCATCAGATTATGAAAAGAGACCTTGATAAATTTTTGAAAATGTGAAGGGGTTGTTTAGAGTATCTTGGTTGTTTTGAAAGTTGTAAAAAAAAAGAGTAGGTTTTTAGGAAAATGGTTTTTGATGAAGTGTTTTTTTTGTGAAATATGAAAAGGGGTTTTGACTTCGTGGTTAGTTTTCCTTTGGAAGGTACATATTTTTTGGAATGATGCTATTTTGTTTTAGCCTTTCATGTTTTAATGGGTGCTCACATGCATCGTTTTGTGGA
Source organism: Viscum album (assembly GCA_963277665.1). Classification (NCBI taxonomy): domain Eukaryota; kingdom Viridiplantae; phylum Streptophyta; class Magnoliopsida; order Santalales; family Viscaceae; genus Viscum; species Viscum album. Next base: position 863,845,357 of record OY728140.1, read on the forward strand.
TATTTTGATGGATGGTCGATATGGAAAGGTGGTTGGGTGCCCAAGGTGGCATGTAAATGTGAATTTGAGTGAGACTTGATAAAACACCATTGGTGTGTGTGGAAATCCTCCATGTTAGTTCGTTTTTCATAAGTGTTTTGAGCTGATAAATTGTGGCATTTGTTTGTAAACTGATGGTTATGTGGTTGCTTTTTCCTATGTCTTTGAAGTGTTGTTTATTCAGTATGCTTCCTTTTTATATGGAAGTAATACTATTTTTGTGTCTTGAGATGGGATCTTGTTGGTGTCTTGATATTGGAGTAATGTTTAATGGGTTTCTAAAGATGTGTGGGATGTTTTGATGTGTCCATAGATAGTTCTCCATTGGAAATATTTCCTATTGACCAGCCTAATGATTCATTCCAAGGGTTAAATATACCTCTTGGAATGATGATTCATCTCATTTTATGGAATAGAGAACAGTTTTGGCTTGATTTAAAGTGTTTCCCTTCTGTGATATGTCTTTTGGATATAACAGTTGTGTTTGGTGATGTTGATGTGTTTCTCCATATTCCTTATCCATTTTGCTCCATGTTTAGAGTGAGAGAGAATGGTGATATGTATCTGTGATTTCCTATTTAGATGATGTTGTGTTGATAATAAAGGGAGTTTCATGGGGTGTTGTGATCCATAGATCCTAGTTGTGGTGCAATAGATGATTCAAACATCAGGGCTCTAGCCATAGGTCTCAAAGTGAAGCTTTTCACGTAGTCAATAAATCCCCAGAGGTGCGGGGAGATCGACTAATCTTCTACCTTCACTATTTCGGTAAGGATATTTCTATTCTTTTATTTTATTGTGGTTTCTCAACACTGTTATATTTTGTTTCAAAGAGCGTGGTGGGAATACCCTTATGCAGTGTATGTGGTTGTGCCTTCTTGGATGAGGGTCTCCGATCAATGTCCATGTGTAGACCACCTATGTGAATTGGGTGTGGTCTTGGTTTTACCTGTTCATAGGTGGATAATGTTGGGTAGTTCCTTTTTTGATTTTTTGATTATAGTTTCCTAATTATTGGCTCCCCTTACCTCCCCTCCCTGAGTGGTGGGGGTCAAGATTCATGCAAAAAGTGTTAGTCCAGTTCTTGTCTCCTCCATTCGGGAGTGGGTAGTTTAAATGTTCATGTTGTGTTCCTATTAACTTAGGTTGGTATGTTGTATTGGGGGAATTTTTGTGGGTTTATTTGGGATAGTCCCATTCATAGTGCATTTTTAATTCTCGTTTGGTCATTTCTTGTTAGTTCTTAATGATGGAGAGACCCACAATGGGTCTCATAAATCATTCTTTTAAGGATTTTTCAGATGTTAGTTTTTCTCTAATAGTGGGGAGTCTGTTCTAGACTCCCCCAAAAATCATTTTCTTTTGTGAGTGATAATTGTTTTGGGTTATAGTTGGGTTTCTTGGAAGAAGGACCAACAATCTGGTTCTTGTCTTGGTTGTGGAGGTAGTGTCTTGATCATTCTGTTAATTCTTAGGAAGTGGTTGGGAGTTGGTGCTTTGTTTGGGCAAGAGGCTTATGTTTTGTTAATGATAAATTTAATTTCCTTGGATTTATGGGATGTTTCATGTTTATGATGAATTCTTTGGAGTTTATCAATTAGCTATAAAGTGTTATGGCTTTCCGAGGGCAGAAAGCTTTAATGGTGGGGAAGATTGTCACCCTGGGTTTTTCATGTCTTGGTCTTTGATCTGGTTCATTGGACATAATGATCATTTTCACTGGTTTTTGGTGTGATGAATGTTGTGTTTTAAATTTCCATCTATTTATAATAATCCTACAATAGGTTCCCCATATCTTGTTTGGGGATTTTTGGAGAAAAGGGTGGTTACTTCAAGATTTGGGCCAAACCGTGAGCCCATTTCCATATTTAAAAACAAAATTTGTTTCTTTAATAAATCCTTCATTTTTTAACATTTTTTATTCATTATACTTCTCACTTTTCCTCCCCAGACCTATTAAAACCCAAATATCCATTTGTAACCCTTAGGAATTCATAATCATGGTGGTTTTGGGTTATTTATTTAGGTACTGGGACAGCCTGTGAGCCCATTTCTAGTTCTTTAAAAAATACTTTGTTTCTTTTATATCTTATTCATTGTTTATTATTATTTTGGTTAGTATAACTCTCACTCGAGCCCAAAAAACCTAGGCGCACCCGCACATTCCATTGTCCCTCTTTCATTCACATCTTAGGTGCAGAGTTGGGAAAAAGTTCTCAAGGCTTCTCAAATCGTCCATATTTGGTAAGGTAATTTGTTTCTTTCTAAAATCATTCATTTTTTATATTCCCCCCAAATATTCATTCCCTATTTCGTTTAGACCTAATGATCCTATACACAGAGTTCTAATCCATTTTATTTTATATAATGGTGTAGATATAAGGGAAGATTAATAGTTCTTTATTTTCCAAGGTGATATTCCTTCTCCTTTCTCCTCCCTCTTCCTTACCTTTCCACTTCATTTTGGTTTTTTCTTCTCCAATGGTCATGCATGACATAGGTTTATGTTATCACATGATTTTTATGGGGGTTTTTCTCATTTGGGGATGGTATTCCTAGTTTATAGGGTTTATAAACCCCCGGAAGGTGTTATCGGATGTGCATTTCCATTCCGCCTTGGTTTTAAGGTAGGTTTATAACGCCCCATACTTTACATACATTGTTAATACTTCAAAATTGAAGCATACTTATTACAACATATAACAAAACCACGAAAGGACCGTATAGGTATAGTGTCTTTAGAAACTGGGAAACATAAACAACTGGTTCATAAAGCATCTACACTGTCTTCCATTTATTTCATCATTTCTATAGTCCCTTTTGGCATATCTTACTTAATAACCTTCTCCCTGACCTGGGGAAAGAAAACATACAAAAGGGTGAGCTAAAATGCTCATTAAGGATAAACAAAAGAAATATCAATCACATCATATTCATAAGAACATAACTTTTGGAAATCTTAACCTGCAAAAAAGATCATAATTTCATAACATGGGATAAATCATAGAAGTGAAATGTAATCCCAATAATCATAACATAAAACATGAAACTTTATGGCATACACACATAATCATAGAGAATCATTTCTTATTAGTCAAGACTCATTTCCAAGACTATCTTAGTGGACAAAGTCCATTTCTGAACAGAGTTCACTCCTTGTTTCAGTCCTGTTTCACTGAACCGGTTTAACCTGCCGTTCCAGCCATGTCTATCTCATGAGATATAAAATCATTACCCAATGCACTGGAGGGATATATAGGTCCCACCCATCTCATAGTGATACCATTCTTATGTGTGCCACAAAATCATAAACCATACATCATAGCATAACCCATGCAATAAAAATGGGAATCTTAAACATCATGACATCATAAAACAATTCATATAAGATAAAGAAATTCATAAAAATATTTCCATCACAACATAATAAAATCAATGTAATAATAGGGATAGAAACAGAACCCTATATTATCTTATATGGAATTTTTTTTTGATAAAACACTTGAACTCCATTCTTAAGGAAAGTATCCTTTCTACTTCAAAAACACTTTTCCTTTCTTAACATGTAATACAATTCTAAAATAGATGAAGTTGATTAAAAATAAACTTGAAAAATTGTAAAGGAAGCTTATTGGAGATAATGTTTTAAAAATCTATTCATTCTGTATAAGTTAAAAAAACATTCTTCTCGTACTTTTTTTGGAAAAGTCAAAAAGTTCCTCGTACGAAAAATGACAAAAGATTCATTTCATATCCTTTACTAAAAACTCATCGAAGGGTAAAATTGGATTTAAACAATTGTAAGTGTATGGAAACAATATTACATATTGAGGTAACATGGACGTGGATGATAAAATACATCCCAGTAAATTCCAAAGTACAAACAATCTCGGATAAAAATGAGATTGTGCTATTTCCCTTACCTTAGGTCCAATTTGCTTCGTAAGTGTCCGAACCTCCTGTATAATGATTTAAATAATGTTATTGAATTATTCCAGAATCATACTTATTTTTATGATATCATATATGGTCATATTCTTAGCTTCTTATTAGTAATATTTCATTACTACTTGTTATTCGGGTGTTTATTACTTTTTGTTCTTATGCGTGTTTTGTCGAATAAATTCTTATTATTCTTTTTAGGTTATAAGTACCTCATTTCCAGAATGGTATTATTGTAATATATATCATATTAATTAATTAAATTCATTTATATAATCATTATGCAATAAAGATCATGTAGAACGAGTCGCATCACATCGTGGAGACGGTATTCCGTACGTACGCACGAGCGATGATATCGTTCCCATGATTGTGGAATTGTATTGGAGTGTATATATACTATTTCATAATCAATATGACTTTAAAATAATCATATATAGTCATTATTTAAACCATTATACCCATCCATGTAAGGTGGTGGTGGAAAATAGATTACACCACGGCGTGGATACGGTATTCCGTACGTACGCACGCGCGATGATTTCGTTTTCCATAGGATGGATAGATGGTGAAATAGAGTTGTTTCATAATTATAATAACATATCAGTATATGAGTGATACTGATGTTATTACTTCATAATGAAACAACTAAATACGAAGAAGTGGAAGAAGAAATGAAGATGAAAGAATCAGTAACGGACATTACCTCTTCTTTGAAGCGCTTCTTTGAGACCTCCTTTTAGGGCACTAAAATTGGTCTTTGAAGAAGACCATGACCTCTAGGATGTTTCTAGGGAAGTGGAGAGGAGAAATTGTCAGGGGTTGGCCGAGCTTGAAGGCTCAAAGTGGTGTGAGGAAAAGAGGGAGGAGGTTCCCTTTTATAAGGGAGGAGAGGGCCACCTTTGGAATAACTAAAAATATTATTTTATTATAAAGTCAAATTCGGTTTTTAATAGCTCCAAATTGATATATTTAGAAGATAAGGTGGGTATGGGTCTAAATCCTTTCATCCAATAGAATTTAGACAAGTTTAGGTATCAATTTTAACCTTATCATTTAGATGTAACTTTAAGTTAGATAATTTATCTTTTACCATGTCTTCTTGTTTTCTTACACTATAAGGATAATAAACTTACTATATCAAGCCAAAAGAACCCCAAGTTGTTTATTATTAATATATATAACCTTATCTAATTCATTTTTCTGAACCTTATATTTTTAGGAATAAAATAACAATTAATAATATAATATGTTTTTTAAAAACTATTTTATGTCAATTTTGACACTATTTAGTAATTGATTTTTGTGAAAATCATAACAGAATTATTAGTTCGAACCAAGTTAATTAAATCAATTCTAACATGTAATATTAACCTATAAAATTAGTTTAATTAATCAAAAGTCTCAAATTACATTTATTTGGGTATTTATAACATCAATTATGTCAATATTTCATTAATAAGATAATTACTGGATCATCTTTGTGTCATAAATAAATTAACTTATTTAAAGTCTAAAAATAACAAATAAAATACCATTATGTAGGAAATATCTTTATATTTCTAATGAATATTTATAGTCGAATTTATCTTATGTATAAACCTATATTAAAAATGATATACTTATTAAACTTTGATTTTTACTATTTTAACCCTTCTTTAAATAAATTAATAATAAATGTCTTAATCTAATCCAAGTGGGCCTAAATGGCCATATTTTATTCATAAGGTTTTTTTTCGTCGAATTAAACTTATCCAATAGAATTTGGACATGTGTTAGGGTAATAATAAAAACAGTTTTACCCTTAATTACCCTATTTACTTTTAACCGTGGTAAAAAAGTAAAAAGTTACTATTCACCAAAAATTATTTTCATTCATTGAACCACATTTTAGTCCTTGATATTAACCGTGTCTCTCGGACTTTCTAAATTCCACTCACAGAAGTGGTAAAATTAAGTTTTATGAAAAATTCAGTTTTTTTAACTACCAGTTAGTGGTTTCACTATTCATCAAAAATTGAAAGTTTTCAGAGAAATACAAAAATTTCACCCTAGGCTAATTTAGATATTGCGAATCCAAAAATGAAGTCCATTTTGAAGAATAAAATTTATAAAATTTCAAAAAGTGGTTATCACTATTCATAATGGCTAGTTTTAATAATATTTTAATAGCATATCGTTGTTTAGTGAAACTCGGTATTGCGTACGACGCAAGCTATCGAGGAAGGCCACGGTTGCATGTAAAGCAATCCAATCTAGTGTTGTGTGTAGTGAAAGATTTCTTTTATGATTTATATAACATAAAAACAAAATATTTCTCATAAAAGTATCAGGTGTTACATTTTACCCCCCTTAAAATGAATTTCGCCCTCGAAATTCGTCACTTTGTAACAAACAGATGAGGATACCTCTCCCTCATCATGTCCTCAAGCTCCCATGTAGCTTCTTCTAATTGGTGGTTCCTACATAAAACTTTCACCAAGAGAGTGGTCTTGTTTCTTAGGACTTTTTCGCTATGATCCAGAATCTCTATCGGCTGTTCTTCATAAGATAGATCTTGCTCTAGCAGTACAACTTCTGAGCTGAGTACATGTGAAGGATCAGGTATGTACTTTCTCAGGAGAGATACATGGAACACATAGTGAACTTGATAGAGATTTGGTGGAAGCGCCAATCAGTAAGCTACCTTTCCAATACGATCCAGTATTTCGAAAGGACCGATATATCTAGGGCTCAACTTCCCCTTCTTTCAAAATCTCATGACCCTCTTCCAGGGAGATATTCGTAAGAACAATTTATCACCCACTTTAAACTCTAGGTCTTTTCTTTGGTTGTCGGCATAACTTTTCTATCGAATCTGAGCTACTCTTATGTGTTGTTGAATAGATCAGACCTTTTCTGCCATTTCATCAATGAGATCAGGTCCTAATAGCCTTTTTTCCCCAACTTTATTCCAGCAAGTTGGAATCCTACATTTCTTTCCATAGAGATATTCATAAGGAGTGATCTAAATACTGGAGTGAAAGCTATTATTATAAGAAAATTCCACCAAAGGTAGGTGTTGATCCCAACCACCTTTGAAATCCATAGAGCAAGCTCTCAACATATCTTCTAGAGTTTGAATTGTTCTCTTAGACTGACCGTCTATCTGAGGATGATAAGCAGTGCTGAAACTCAACTCTGTATCCAGAGTATGCTGAAGAATTCACTAGAACTTTGAGGTAAACCTCGGATCCCGATTAGATATACTAGAAAGTGGTACTCCATGCAATCTTACCACTTCCTTTACATATATCTTGGCAAGCTGATCTAGAGAGAAATCCTCTCTAATAGTAATGAAGTGTGAAGACTTTGTAAGATGATCAACTAGGAACCAGATAGAATTATTGCCTTTGGATGTTTTAGGAAGTCTTGTGAAAAAGTCTATAGTGATGTTTTCCCATTTCCATTCGGGTATGGGTAATGGTTGTAACATCCCCTTAGACTTCTGTCTCTCAGCTTTAACTTGCTGACAAACCAAGCATCGAGAGACATATTCAGCAACATCTCTTTTCATGCCATCCCACTAGAAGTACTCTTTCAGGTCCCTATACATCTTCGTGCTTCCAGGATGAATAGAGAATGAAGAACTATGAGCCTCATCCAGCAGCTCCTTCTTTAATTCGGGGATGGGAGGAACACAAACCTGATTCCTGAACTTTATTATCCCATCACAATCAAGGTTGAATTCAGGAATATTTCTCACCTTCTTTTGTAACTCTACATCTTCTTTCTTCACCTCTTTAATATTCACATGAATAGATGGTTGAAAATTCATTTGAGAAAGATACGATTTCCCCCCTTCCATTATAATTCCAACATCCATCCTTTGTAAATCCATAAATATTGGATCTTTTGTGATCCTCGTCATGGATAAACTGGCATGGTCTTGTCGACTTAATGCATCTACCACCTTGTTTGCTTTCCTAGGATGGTAATGAATTGAGCAGTCATAATACTTAATCAGATCCAACCATCTTCTTTGGCGCATATTCATCTCCTTTTGTGTGAAAATATACTTTAAACTTTTATAATCAGTATAAATATCACACCTTTCTCCACAAAGGTAATGCCTCCAAATATTTAATGAAAATATTACCACAGCTAACTCCAAATCATGAGTTGGGTAATTTTTCTCATGGATTTTCAACTGCCGTGAGGCATAATCTATCACCATATCATTTTTCATAAGAACACACCCCAATCCCTTCTTGGATGCATCACTATAGATCAGAAACATTTCTCTACTACAAGGCAGTGTGAGCACTGGTGCACTGGATAACCTTCTTTTCAACTCCTTGAAATTCTCTTCACATTCCTCCGTCCAAAAAAACTTAACTCCTTTCCGAGTCTACCTGGTGAGTGGATTAGATAATCGTGAAAAATCTTTCACAAAACGTTGATAATATCAATACAAACCAAGAAAGCTTCGGATCTCGGTTACTGTTGTTGGTTTCGACCATCTTTCGATAACCTCTGTTTTTGCTAGATCCACAGATATCCCCTCTTTTGAGATTATGTGACACAAAAATGAAACTCTTTGAAGCCAAAATTCACACTTGGTAAATTTGGCATAAAGATTCTCCTTTATTAGGGTCTTCAATATAATTCTCAAGTGATCTTCATGTTCTTCCTTTCTCTTTGAATAGAAAAGAATATCGTCTATAAAGACTACCACAAATTGATCAAGATAGTCTCTAAAGACTCTATTCATCAGATCCATGAAGATAGCAGGGGCATTAATAAGACCAAATGGCATCACTATAAATTCATAGTGTCCATAACTTGTATGGAAATCCATCTTTGGTATATCCTCCCTTTTGAACCTTAATTGATGATACCCTGAACGAAGATCAATCATGGAAAAGTATTGAGCTCCGCGTAGTTGGTCAAATAAGTCATCAATGCGTGGGAGAGGATATTTGTTCTTGATAGTGATCTTGTTAAGTTCTCGATAATCAATGCAGAGTCTCATTGATCCATCATTCTTCTTAAAAAATAGAACAGGTGCTCCCTGAGGTGACACACTAGGGCGTATGAATCCCTTATCAAGATTCTCTTGGAGTTGCTTCTTCAATTCCTGCAACTCAATTGGGGCTATTCTATAAGGTGTCCTTGAAATAGGCAAAGCACCCGGTATGAGTTCTATTGAAAACTCAACTTCACGATTTGGTGGAAGACCCGGCGATTCCTCTGGAAAGACATCATCAAACTCCCGTACAACGGGCATATTCTTAATCATGAGTTTCTCTCCAACCATTTGAGATAAATGACCTTCATTTAGTGGAATCAAGACCCATAAGATGGATGAAATTTCTACTAGAAGTTTATGTTCATCCTTACATCGATAGATGATCATAGATTGATCTGGAATATGAAATGTGACTTCCCTTCTTTGGCAATTGATATGATCTCCATATAAAGAAAGCCAATCCATGCCTAGAATCACATCAAATTCCACTATAGGAAGGATCACAAGATTTGCAGGAAGCACTTTCCCACAAACTTCAATCGGGGAAGAATTATAAACTTTTGATGCGACTGTTGTGCCATTAGGTGTTGTCATAGCTAACTCAACATCTAATTGTTGAGGTAATACGGTGATACCCTTAGAAAAATCTTCAGAAATAAAAGAGTGGGTGGATCCAGAATCAAATAAAACATTTTCTACTTTATAGTGGATGGTAAGTTTACCTTTCACCACTTCGTTAGCGTACTCCACATCGTTGATAGAAATTTCAAGTGACTTTCCTTTGTCTTTAGCCTTAAGATTTTGTTGATGTCGATCATCATAAAAAAACCTTGGATTAGGACATTTATTGGCATAATTCCCCATCTCCTTGCACTTGAAAAATTGAAGTGTAGTAGGTTAATTCTATGTATCCCTTCCTTTGTTTGCATCATTAGACATCTTCTTCCCATCATTACGGCATTCAAATACCCGATGACCTTCCTTTCCACATTTGAAACATTTACTTGTCCCTTTAAGACAACTCCCTCCATGTTTCTTTCCACACTTTGAGCATAAGGGAAAACTCATCTTCTTTTCAGTGTGCTCTTTAGATTTTCATTTGAATTCCATTTTCCTCTTCTTATCAAACCCATATGACTGATGGGTTACTCCAATATCCATGTTGACTTTGAGAGCACATCGTACAATTTCCTCGTATCTATTAAAGTCCCTTATGGCTAACTCCCTTAGGAGACTTGGTTTTAATACACTAAAGAATCGATCGATCTTAATCTCATGTTGGATAATAATACCAGAAGCGTACCTTGAAAGTCTTGTAAAATTTTCTTCATAGGAACCAACAGATTCATCATACTTTTGCTTTAGTTCAAGAAACTCTTTCTCCATCTTTGTTCAGAGAATACGAGGGAAGTACTTATTGAAAAATAAGTTCTTGAACTCGTCCCATTCCATGGACTCAATTTCATCCCTTTGACTCGTATTCTTAATAAGATTCCACCATTGATCAGCATCTCCTTCCAAACGATACACTGCTAGGATGACTTTGTCATGTTCAGAACATTGAAGAACTGAAAATATCTTTTCAGTAGTACTAATCCATTTTTCAGCAACTAATGGACCAGTAGACCCGCTAAAAGAAGGTGGACGCTGCCTCATGAAGGATTCAACAGAATGTTGCTCCTTCCTTTTCTCGTTTGGAAGTACTGCATGATTTATATCTAGAGAAAGTTGTGTGAGCATGGCTATAAGATTTTTTATTCCAGCTCCCATAACATTTGGTTGCTCAGGGGGACAATCATTGCATTGCCCGTCGCATTCCACATTAACACAGTTCCTTTGGGTTCCAGCCATTGACTAAAACCAAGAAGAATAGTGTGATCAACACAAATTATAATAGGAAAACCACACAATCAAGAATAAAATTTCACACTTAAGGTCTTATCCTAGGTTATTCATGGCCATTTCTAAAACACTAAGATTGTGTTCTATGCTTAGAATTATCCTTAGGGTTCTTACTAAGGCTTTCACATCCTAGTTTCCAAAGTTTAATAATACATTTCCTTTGATACCAACTATAACGCCCGATACTTTATATAAATTGTTAATACATCAAAATTAAAGCATACTTATTACAACATATAACAAAACCATGAAAGGACCGTATACGTATAGTGTATTTAGAAACTGGGAAACATAAACAACTAGTTCATAAAGCGTCTACACTGTCTCCCATTTATTTCATCATTTCTATAGTCCCTTTTGGCATATCTTACTTAATAACCTTCTCCCTGACCTGGGGAAAGAAAAAATACAAAAGGGTGAGCTCAAATGCTCAGTAAGGGTAAAAAAAAGAAATATCAATCACATCATATTCATAAGAACATAACTTTTGGAAATCATAACCTGCAAAAGAGATCATAATTTTATAACATTGGATAAATCATATAAGTGAAATGTAATCCCAATAATCATAACATAAAACATGAAACTTTGTGGAATACACACATACTCATAGAGAATCATTTCTTATTAGTCAAGACTCATTTCCAAGACTATCTTAGTGGACAAAGTCCATTTCTGAATCGAGTTCACTCCTCGTTTCAGTCCTGTTTCACTGAACCGGTTTAACCTGCCGTTCCGGACATGTCTATCTCATGAGATATAAAATATTTACCCAATGCATTGGAGGGAGATATAGGTCCCACCCATCTCATAATGATACCATTCTTATGTGTGCCACAAAATCATAAACCATACATCATAGCATAATCAATGCAATAAAAATGGGAATCTTAAACATCATGACATCATAAAACAATTAATATAAGATAAAGGAATTCAAAAAAATATTTCGATCACAACATAATCAAATCAATGTAATAATAGGGATAGAAATAGAACCCTATGTTATCTTATATGGAAAATAATTTTGATAAAACACTTGAACTCCATTCTTGACGAAAATATCCTTTCTACTTCAAAAACACTTTTCCTTTCTTAACATGTCATACCATTCTAAAATAAAAGAAGTTGATTAAAAATAAACATGAAAACTTGTAAAGGAATCTTATTGGAGATAATGTTTTAAAAATCCATTCATGCCATATAAGTTAAAAAAACATTCTTCTTGTACTTTTGTCGGAAAAGTCAAAAAGTACCTCGTACGAAAAACGACAAAAGATTCCTTTCATATCCTTTACTAAAAACACACCGAAGGGTAAAATTGGATATAAAAAATTTTAGGTGGATGGAAAAAATATTACATATTGATGGAACATGGACGTGGATGATAAAATACATCCCAGTAAATTCCAAAGTACAAACAATCTTGAATAAAAATGAGATTGTGATATTTCCCTTACATTAGGTCCAATTTCCTTTGTAAGTGTCTGAACCTACTGTATAATGATTTAAATAATGTTATTGACTTATTTAAGAATCATAATTATTTTTATGATATCATATATGGTCATATTCTTAGCTTTTTATTAGTAATATTTCATTACTTCATGTTATTAGGGAGTTTATTAATTTTTGTTATATGCGTGTTTTGTCGAATAAATTCTTATTTTTATTTTTAGGTTATAGATAACTCATTTAAATAATGGTATTAGTGTAATATATATCATATTAATTATTAAATTCATTTATATAATCATTATGCAATTAAGATCATGTAGAAAGAGTCGCATCACATCGTGGAGACGGTATTCTGTACGTACGCACGAGCGATGATATCATTCCCATGATTGTGGAATTGTATTGGAGTGTATATATACTATTTAATAATCAATATCATATTAAAATAATCATATATAGTCATTATTTACACCATTATACCCATCCAAGTAAGGTGGTGGTGGAAAATAGATTACACCACGACGTGGAGACGGTATTCCGTACGTACGCACGCGCGGTGATTTCATTTTCCGTAGGATGGATAGATGGTGAAATATGTTTGTTTTATACTTATAATAAAATATCATTATATGAGTGATACTGATGTTATTACTTCATAATGAAAAAACTAAAGAAGAAGAAGTGGAAGAAGAAATGAAGATGAAAGAATCGGTAACAGACATTACATCTTCTTTGAAGCGCTTCTTTGAGACCTCCTTTTAGGGCACTAAAATTGGTCTTTTAAGAAGACCATGACCTCTAGGATGTTTCTAGGGAAGTTTATAGGTGAAATTGGCAGTGGTTTGCCGAGCATGAAGGCTCAAGGTGGTGTGAGGAAAAGAGGGAGGAGGTGCCCTTTTATAAGGGAGGAGAGGGGCACCTTTGGAATAACAAAAAATATTATTTTATTATAAAGTCAAATTCGGTTTCTAATAGCTCCAAATTGATATATTTAGAAGATAATATGGGTATGGGTCTAAATACTCTCATCCAATATAATTTAGACAAGTTTAGGTATCAATTTTAACCTTATCATTTAGATTTAACTTTAAGTTAGATAATTTAACTTTTACCGTGTCTTCTTGTTTTCTTACACTATAAGGTTAATAAACTTACTATATAAAGTCAAACGAACCCCAAGTTATTTATTATTAATATATATAACCTTATATATGTCATTTGGACTAATCTTATATTTTTAGGAATAAAATAAAAATTAATAATATAATATTTTTTTTAAAAACCTTTTTATGTCAATTTTGACACTATTTAGTAATTGATTTTTGTGAAAATCATAACAGAATTATTTGTTCGAACCAAGTTAATTAAATCAATACTAACATGTCATATTAACCTATAAAATTAGTTTAATTCCTAAAAAGTCTCAAATTAAATTTATTTGGGTATTTATAACATCAATTATGTCAATATTTCATTAATAAGATAATTACTGCATCATCTTTGTGACATAAATAAATTAACTTATTTAAAGTCTAAAAATTAAAAATAAAATACCATTATGTAGGAAATAGTTTGATCTTTCTAATGAATATTTATAGTCGAATTTATCTTATTTATTACCCTATATTAATAATTATATAGTTATTAAACTTTGATTTTAACTATTTTAACCCTTCTTTAAATAAATTAATAATAAATGTCCTAATCTAATCCAAGTGGGCATAAATGGTCATATTTTATTACTAAGGTTGTTTTTGGTCGAATTACACTTATCCAATGGAATTAGGACATGTGTTATGGTAATAATAATAACAATTTTACCCTTAATTACCCTACTTACTTTTAACCGTGGTAAAAAAAGTAAAAAGTTACTATTCACCAAAAATTATTTTCATCTAATTGAACCAAATTTTAGTCCTTGATATTAACCGTGTCTCTCGAATTTTATAAATTACACTTACAGAAGTGGTAAAATTAAGTTTTATGAAATATTCAGTTTTTTTAACTACCACTTAGTGGTTTCATTATTCATCAAAAATTGAAAGTTTTCAGAAAAATATCAAAATTTAACCCTAGGCTAATTTCGATATTCCAAATCCAAAAATGAAGTCCATTTTGAAAAATAAAATTTATAAAATTTCAAAAAGTTGTTATTACTATTCATAATTACTATTTTTAATAATATTTTAATAGCATATCACTGTTTAGTGAAACTCGGTATTGCGTACGATGCAAGCTATCGAGGAAGGCCGTGGTTGCGTGTAAAGAAAGCCAATCTAGTGTTGTGTGTAGTGAAAGATTCCTTTGATGATTTATATAACATAAAAATAAAATATTTCTCATAAAAGTCTCGGGTGTTACAAGGTTCTCCCAAGAAATTGCTGTTATTATTTAAGTTTCAACTTTTTATACTTTTATTTTTATATATACATGTTAATTATTACTGTAAAACCTTTTAATAATCATTTTGGTGTGAAAAAATGATATTTATGCCTTATTTTGTGTAAAATGGAATTATTTTATATAAACATACCCACCAGTTGTTTAAATAAATGTTGTTCTAGTTTTTGAATATGGATTGTGATGTTTATGACCTATTTTAACTACTTTAATACGATTTTGGCATGAAAATATGGATTTATACCCTTTTTAATGTAATGTTTTTTTATTAAATGTTGCATGACTTATTTTTGGGATTGTTTCTAGTTGGATCTTGCGGGTTCAAGGCGTTATGAAATGATTGGTTTGACTTATGAAAAATGTTGGAAGCATGGGAATCATTGTTTTTAGGTTCCTTATGTGGGTTACAATCTAGTTTTGTGTTTTATAATGAAGTGAGTATCAATTTTCAAGGTGTTTTGGCATGTTTTCTTGTTATATGGCCCATTTTACACCTTTATAGAAATGGATGGATTTTGAATGTGTATCATGAATTTTTGAGGGGTTTAAGAAAATTTTATATTTCTAAAAATGGGGTGTGCACACCTATTTCTGAATAATGTAATTTATTCTTTAGATAAACTTTTCTTTTGTGAGGAATGCTTAAAGGCCCATTTGGTATTTTTCTTGTAAAAATGGATTCCATGTGTACTTTATGTTGTATCATTTGGATCCATTTTATTGTCCATGAAATTGATTTTTTAAATGGTTTTGGAGACGAAAAATTTGGTTTGATATGGGAATGGTTGGTGTTTGGCCTTAAAAGAGAATTTTTAAATTGATTTTATATGTAAATCGACATTATACTTCTTGAAACTTTTTTATGAAAATTTTAAGTGGTTTATTGATCTATTAAAGAAATGTGAAGCATGATTGTGGGATGCTTGTGTCTGTATGATTTGGGAATGAAATTTTCATGTGAAAAGTGCATTTGATAATATGAGTAACTTGATTGAGCACTAAAGGGAAAATTGTGTATCTTGGTGGGAAGATGTGTTCTAGTATGCTAGTGATCTGGAGTGGTTTTGTCCTTATTTCACGTAGCATGTTTGAAGATGACAACACTAACTAAACTATGATGATGATATTGTGGACCAGTTGGTTATGGGTATTTTTCTTAACTAGTGGATTTTTCAGGATAATTAATATTTTTTATGGTTACTTTTACACCGAGATACGAGGTACTTGGGGCCCACAACGTACTAGTTCCT
Source organism: Viscum album (assembly GCA_963277665.1). Lineage (NCBI taxonomy): Eukaryota > Viridiplantae > Streptophyta > Magnoliopsida > Santalales > Viscaceae > Viscum > Viscum album. The sequence continues at coordinate 863,861,359 of OY728140.1, forward strand.
AGGGGTGTTCCCGTGGCTTGTGCTCATTTGCTATTTTGTACTCACCATTGGTATACATTGTGTTTGGCTCATAAATTCAGTAGTGTGTGTGTTTTATTTAAAAGTGCAGTTTCTTTAAAGAATCCCTCTTGATTTTTTCTTCATTTTAATGTTTTATATATTTTGAAATATTTTTAGCATTCTTGTTTATAAAACATGCCTGATTTTGTCTGATAACTTCCATAGCATGGAATTTTTTTTAAAACATAATTTTATATATTGTATTTCAAACATGAAATTGATGTTTAATTTATTTTAAGTTGAAGTTCATTAGGAATATAATGTCAAGCTAACCTACTGAGTTTTAATACTAACGTGTATAGTTTTCATGTGTTTTTTAGACCTTGAACAAGTTTCATCTTGAGTTCGGTCACCTGGAGTGACATGGGATCATTGTGTTGGAGAGTGACCAGAGAGGTCACATGAAGTTAGTTGGACATTAGTTCTGGTTAGTTTAGTTGTATTATTCAGTTGTACTTTTAGTCTTGTTATATAAATGACATCGGTTCAATTTTTATATAAATGTGTATTGGGCTTTCCATTCTTTCTGCTGTTTTCCTTATTATTTATATTTGGGTGAAATCGTTCCCTTGTTTACTCAATTGATACCCCCAGTGGTTGTCTCCATCCGGGAAGGATCGGGAATGCCTTTTGGGACTTTTTATGGAGCGGCCCAAGTGACCGGTTCAGTGTTGACTCAAGCTGATTCGTGAAATGAAAAGTAGTTTTTACTATTAATATTACTATGTTTATTTACTATGTTATAACTATATCAATTAAATAATTATAATAGTGAAGTATTGTTTCGAAATATTGCGTGTAATGAATGACAAGTCAGTATTGTGTGTAGCGTAAGCTTAATTTGGTATTGCATATAATGTAATCCAAAGTTAGTGATTTTATATAATAACCAAAATCTAAATTCAGTGTTTAATGATGTGAATATATCAAAATTATTAAATTATTTTGTAAAATAATAATTAAAAAAATCTCTAGCAATTATAATATGTGTTAGATGAATATGAGAAAACTAATGAATAGAGAAAGTATTGTGATATTATAGATACAATATAAATAATAGATTGGTGTTGCTCCATTTTTTGAAGAGGGAATATTACAAACTCAGTGCATAATAAATTTGAGATATGTGAAACTTGACCCATGGAGATGATTTACATTAATGTTTTTTATATAATGAGTAGACAATCAACAAATGAAGATAAGTATTTTAGTTATTTCATTTAATATTTTACCCACATTACATGATTTGTTTTCTAAAACATAAATATAATGATCTCAAAATGTTCAAGAGTTTAAGGATAAGTTCAGAAATGTAATTTGGATACCCTTTAAAGAAAGTTTGATTCAATAATGGTGGCGAATAAAGAAGTGGGGGGGGGGGGGGTTCGAGATTATCTTGAAAATAATGGAACTTATCATGATTTTAGTGCATTGTATACACCACAATAGTGTGGTGTTACTGAATGAATAAATAGTGTTTTGGTGATGATGGAACAAAAAATGTTGATTAAACACAATAATTCTCAATATTTATGGAGAAAAGCTTTTATAGACACATATTATGTTAAAAATTTAGGTTTCTATAAGAATAACTATAATATGACTCCTTATGAGATATATAACAAATAAACCATAACTCTGAAGAACCTAAAACTGTTGGTAATTACCTGTATTATAAAAGTTAAGGATGAAAATCATGGGAAAATTTATCATAGAGGTGTTGATGAAATATTTCATGGATATTATAATAATTGAATAGGATACATGTGTTATAATAAATAAATCAGAAAGATAGTTGAAATAGAATATGTGATTTTTTTTGAATATTTTGATAATAAATTTTCATATATAGTTTATAATTTTTAATAAAGGGAATATGAAGAAGTTTAAGTTGAATAATGTGAAAAAGTTCATAATGATAATAAAAAATTTTAAGCTACTTTAGATTAGCATACAAACTCAAATATCTCATGTAATGAGGAAAAATCATGTTCATCAAATCCTGGGATAAGAAAGGAAGTGTAAGTTCATGAAATCATTGTATATCAATGAAAATAGGTTCAAACTATAAGAACATAAAATTTAGTTTCACAAACATCCTTATATTCTCAAGTTGTAAAAAAAAGATGTTGATTATGTTTTTTAGAATTAGTATTGGATTGATGATATGAATGAAGGGATGAATCAAATAGCGAATAATGATGATTTTTACTTATAACAATACTAATAACAATAATGTGATTGGTATACAACAAGATTTCAAAAATAATTTGAATGGGAAAGGTGATGTTATAAGAAACAAATAACAAATGGGTTGTAAAGATCACTCGCAAATTTAAGGCATTGATTTGGATAATATTATTTCCTTAGTAGTAGGATTAGAAATTATTATAATATTTATTAATATCACTTATAAAAAAATATGTAAAATATTTTAGATGGATGAAAAATCATCTTTTATTAATGGATAACTTGATAAAAATATTTATATTGAACAAACTCATGGCTTCCTACATGGAAAATATGAAATTTATGTTTGAATGTTGAAGAAGGATTTCTATGGGATGAAGAAATATATATGATTCTAGTATTTCAAATTAGATTGTTTCTTAAGGAATATTAATTTATGGAAATTAATAGTTGATATTAACCTCTATATAAAAGTAAATGAAGTGGTTTACCTAAATGTGCCTGAAAATTATTTTTTATTGAATAAAATCAAACAACAGGTAAAAAAAACAAAAGATAGAACGAGACACGCCAGCTTGGGGTGGGGGGGGGGGTAGAAATGATGAATCCCAAGGGAATCACTATTAACAATCAGCTTACAATCATTTGGAAGAGATCCAACATATGGGTAGATAATAAATCTATCATCTAGACTCCATTTTTTGGATAGGGAAAAAGCTTCAAAATCCACCTCTCTAAAGGTATGTCGGACATGCATCCTATTGATAAAAAAGATTATGCTATTAAAATGTCAATGTTGTGAGAAATGTAATACTTTCTTAAATTAAAAATCTTGAAAAACAGGAAATTTTTTTCCCATATCAATATTTGTATGCTAAGGAAAATATAAAGAAGTTTTTTATGTAATATTCAAAGTAAGTTTTCACAAAAATTAGTATGGGATACAATATTTCAAAATATGAATAGGTAAAATATGTTTACCATTAAGAATTTAGGAAGTTGGTTGAACGATTTTTATAGCTAAAAGATTCAATGCTGGATATAGTGTGTGATGTTACTTTGTGTTCCATGTATTGAAGTGCTCCAAAATAATACCATCTAATGGATAGAAAAAATAATTCTTAGATATATAAATGGCATAATATATTTTAAGATAAAATATTACATATCATGTAAGATTTTTTTTTCTTATATAGGTACAAATTGGATACTAAGTTTTGGTGAAATAAGATCTAGATCTGGTAGTGTTTTCTTTTTAGAATAGAGTTGTGTGAGTTAGTATAAAAAGAAACAAAATTCAGTAACTCTCAGCATGAATGAATCTAAATATGTAGCTTGTACTCAAGATGAAACACAACTTATGTGTATGAAAACATAGTTTTAATATTTTTAGTTGATGTGAATTTTCCACTTTTTTTGGACAGTGATAAATGAAGTGATATAAATCTCACTAAATAACTAGTATGACATTATTGTTCCAAGAACATTGATATAAAATATCACTTCATCAAAGAGTATGTATAGAACAATGATCTTAAGTAATATTTTTTTCCAAAAAATGGAGAAAGTTTCTAATATACTAACTAAAAAATTTCCAAAAGACACATTTCATAAGTTGAGGTTAAACATGGGTGTATAACCTCCCTCTATTCAATGATAAGGTATAATACTATGTCCCTTATCTCATATTATATTTGGATAGTGTTGTAAAGGGGGAGATATATATTGTAATTTAAATCTATGCATTAATATATAATTAACCTTTTAGGTAGAGAATTTATTTAGGGGGGGTTAAAGGGTTAAGCTATGATTTCATGAATTTTTGAACTATTTTATAAGTTTTGAATTAGATACATGAATTGTTTTATTTCGATAAAAAGTTGTTTTTGTGATAAAATATTCAAGCAGAAGATGAATTTTCATATGTGGTGATGAAAAAAAATCTTAATTAAATTCTTAAGGATAAAATGTTATTATTGTTCAATAGATCTAGTTTATTACAGTGAGATCTATCATGTAGAAATATAATTTTTAAATAAAAAATCCTTTGTAAGAGTTATAAAGTTTCCTTGATTTATGATTTTTGGTTAAAAACAAAATCTAGGGGGGGGGGATCGTTGGGAATAGGATATTTTGATGTGTTTTGTTGGATATATTGAAGGTTATAAAGATGGTTGGTTAATATTTTTTTGTTGAAAGAGAAATATTTTAGTTTTTTCCTAAACATAAATCATATACCATTTTTAATCGTTCAAAAATTGGAAAAAATATAGAATACTGGATGTGGGATTATTGAATGAATATTCTAGACTGGTATTTCTTGATTGAGATGTTTGGATATAGTTTTATGCTAAATGTTTTATCTTAATATATTTAAAAATCTTTATTAGATGGAAGGTATGATAAAATTAAATATATTTATATTTTTCTATTAACTAGGTTCCAAAATTCACAAGTATTTGAAAATATCATGTTTCAAGAATAAGTTGAAAGGAGAGAATTTAGCTTTAGTTGAAAGGGGTAGAAAACGTTTTGCTGAACAAAGTGACCACTATGAAGATCTATAATGTATTTTGGATGAATTTTTCTATATCAGAGTTTCCATTCACAAGTTTCTAGATGCAAATAATCAAACACATTTTTGTATAAATATATCGATAAGATTATTTTTGTTTATTTTTATGGAGAAGTTTATGTGGATGACATTGGATAATGTACATAGAATGATTCCATTAGACATTGGCCATCAGAAAAAAATTTGACAAAGGTTTTACTATGATGAAAATGGAATGATTCCATTAAATAAACCATATTTAAAGTTATATGAAGATGATTGGATGGATGATTCTGAGTTATCAGACATAAGTGTTTCATACAAATTTTTTTGGTTTGTGTAAACGGAAAACAATTGTTATAATGTTTTAATAGTTCAAAGATATTTATGAAACCTTGATAAATATATAAAATATTAATATAAAAAGTCAATGTTTCAATGATAAAAATATCATTAGAGAATGATTCATGATTATATTTGTGGAATAAGGAATTATGTTGAAGTTTTTAGTTATTCTAATTTATGAGAAACTTGAAGAATAATATGAAAGCATTGAGAAGAATTTAGTGATTTTTTTGTGTTAGTGATTCAAAATTCAAGTTTTCATTATTTGGGAAAATAAATTGGAGTTCCCATATATTAAATTTTGTTCTCACATATATAAAGGGGTGTATGAACAACTAATATTAGTAAGTGTGTTCCAGTCAAATGTGAAAATGCTAAAATGTTTTAGAGATTATTTTGGATTGAAATATTGGATGAAAAATATTAAATCCAGAGTTTGATTAGGGAATTATCTAACCAAGGAATATATTGTTTGAATAACAAGTTTATTTTCGGAAGAGGAGTTGTCATTAGAGGCACTATATAGAAGACATAAAATAATTTTTTATAGCAGGTGGAATCCGACAGACTATGTTTAGTAGTGAATAAAAAAATAATGCCTAAGAATGTGGTATAGAATTTTTAGAAAGAACAAGATTATTTTTTCTGAATTGATATCTAAATAGAGAATTCACACATGCAGTGAAGAAATGAAATTTTTATAAAGATGTATAATGAAGAATTTCTTGTCTACTTCTAGGTAATAAAGTGAAGAAAAAGTTATTGCAATAAGACTATAAGTGAAGAATGTAGAAATAACATAGTGACAACATACTAATTCCTATTAGTGAAGGTTTCTTATAGATGTTACAAAAATGATTATTATATCATTTATCTATGTGAAGAGAACATGCACTATTATTTCACTATAGTGAAATGCAAGTGTAAGGATATTATATGATTCTTATGACCACATAAAATTGACAGTTTTACATTTTATTGTGTGTTATTGGATTATTTCCAAACTATTTCAATGGCTATATACTCTTGTTGAGTAGTTAACTTTGTAAATACATGTTTTTATATAGTTGTGGTTGTGCTTGTATTATTATTTTTAGAAAGGTTATAAATTATTACCATGTTTAATAAGGTTATTTTAATAAAAATAAAAATATAAAAATAAAATATCACTAATTCAACTCCTCCCTCTCAGTGATCACACAATACCATTTAGGTTATTTCATTTAAGGTATATATTAAAATAATGATTCCATTCACACCTTTGGTAAAAATATCTCATTTGGACTATCATCCCTTTGAAGTGATGTGTTTATTTTTTTTAAACTAGTTTATATAAATGGTTAAAAAATTCTATATAATGATTACATATAATACTAATAGAATGATTAAAATTGCAAATATGATGTATCCTTGATCAAATTATAAGGATCAGAACTTATGATATTAAAATTATACGAAGAACAAAACATTCAACACTTGTAAATGACGATTTTAATAAAGAATCATTAATAAATAATTGTTGAAATGTTATAATTGGATCATATATTATTTTATAATTTTTATGTGATTTTGGTATATATGTATAATAAATTTAAATTTATTATATAAGTGGTTAGATCACTTAAAAATAAAGTTAGGTGAGAGGTAAATGTTTCCCAACTCACTTTTATTCATATGTGACATATCCCATATACACCACTTGTTTATTTTATATGGTGTATAAAATACCCCTGAATATCTACTATATTTATTATTAAGAAAATTATGGGGATTTAAAAGTCCCTCTATGGTCTCTCTTTCATGTGATTTTCATTCGGAGATGACCAAACTGGTAAGGAATTTGTGTAATAATCACATTTTATTTCAAGATTTTCTATGCTAAAATTAAATTGAGTGAAATAATATGGATCTTATCCTTTTAAACCACTATATTTTATTATTATTTGGTTATTCATGGAACTTTCAATTAATTATATCATTTTCCTCTCTTTGGTACTCAAAATGACAGAGATTTTTTTAAAGAAAAACCAACTTTATTTTCTATTTGGTTGAGAATATTTTTCTTACATATCCATATTTTGGTTAAAATGTTTTCAATAATATTTTCAATATTCTATAATGATATTGTTAAATTCATTTTTTCTATATATTTAATATCAATATAATTTTTAATATGAATCTTTGTGATGTTTTTCGAACAAGGTAATTTTTACCAAAGGTATGAAATAAATCTTTAATTTAACATATACCACAAACATATATTTTACCAAAATCATGAATACTCATTATTTTGACGATTTATTTATAATTTTACATGGTTATTTTAAAATAAAGTGGATTTTCTAATATTATGTAAATTTTTAGACTTTAAATAATTCATTTCAAATTAAAAAGGTATTTTCCTCAAGAAATGTTCTAATGATATTTTTAATGTTAATTTTATATATGAAAAAATAATTTTATGTTAATTATGATTCATTGGGGACATGATCCAATGATACCATTCTTATTATTTATCTTTACATGATTATGGATAACTGTGTTCACATTTTTATGTGTTTGTATGATTTCTTTAAGTTATGTTCAAGATATTTTATGGACATTATTGCAAATATATATGTTCAAAATATTTTGAATTACTGTGTTTATGATGTCACATGCCTATGTTTTTAATCTTGAATTATTATTACTTCTATAAGACATTATTAAAAATTCATCTAGATATAAATTTATTTTAGGGTTTATGATTTAATATTTTCTAAGTATGAATACTTTATGTCGATAACATGCACATGATTGTGTTATCATACACTTATTATCATATTATACTATTATGATTGATTTATCCTATGTTTTTCCTTACTAGGAATATGATATCACCCTTTATTATATTGTTCTAGTATTTAAAATTAGATTATTTCTTAAGTAATATGAATTTAAAGATTGGGAGAAATGTAATAATTTCTTAAATTAAAAATCTTGCAAAACAAGAATTTTTTTCCCATATCAAGATTAATATGCTAAGGAAAATATAAAGAAGTTTTTTATGTAATATTAATATCCAGTTTCCACAAAAATTATTGCGGGATACAATATTTCAAAATATAAATAGGTAAAAGATGTTTACCATTAGGAATTTAGGAAGTTGGTTGAACGATTTTTATAGCTAAGATATTCAAGGCTGGATATAATGTATGATGTTACATTGTGTTCCATGTATTGAGGTGCTCCAAAATAATACCATCTAATGGATTGAAAAAATAATTATTAGATATATAAATGGCATAATATATTTTAAGATAAAATATTACATATCATGTAAGATTTATTTTTTTTCTTATATAGGCACAAATTGGGTAGTAAGTTTTGATGAAATAAGATCTAGATCTGGTAGTTTTTTCTTTTTAGAATAGAGTTGTGTGAGTTAGTATAAAAAGAATCGAAATTCAGTCACTCTCAGCATGAATGAATCTAAGTATGTAGCTTCTACTCAAGATGAAACACAACTTATGTGTATGAAAACATAATTGTAATATTTTTAGTCGATGTGAATTTTCCACTTTTTTTGAATAGTGATAAATGAAGTGACCTAAATCTCACTAAAAAACTAGTATGACATTATTGTTCCAAGAACATTGATATAAAATATCACTTCATCAAAGAGTATGTATATAATAATGATCTGAAGTAGGATTTCCTTCCAAAAATGGAGAAAGTTTCTAATATACTCACTAAAAAATTTCCAAAACACACATTTCATAAGTTGAGGTTAAACATGGGTTTATAACCTCCCTCTCATCAAGGATAAGGAACAAGACTCTCTCCCTTATCTCATATTATATTTAGATAGTATTTTCAAGGGGGAGATATATATTGTAATTTAAATCTATGCATTAATATATAATTAACCTTTTAGGTAGAGAATTTATTTGGGGGGGGGGGGGTTAAAGGGTTAAGCTATGATTTCGGAATTTATGAACTATTTTATAAGTTTTGAATTGGATACATGATTTTTTTTATTTCGAGAAAAAGTTGTTTTTATGATAAAATATTCAAGTAGAAGAAGAATTTTCATATGAGGCAATGAAAAAAATTCTTATGTAAATTCTTAAGGATAAAATGTTATTATTGTTCAATAGATCTAGTTTATTATAGCGAGATCTATCATGTATAAATATAATTTTTCAATAACAAATCCTTTGTATGAGTTATAAAGTTTCCTTGATTTATGTTTTGTGGTTGAAAACACAATCTAGGGGGGATCGTTGGTACTAGGATATTTTGATGTGTTTTTTGGATATATTGAAGGTTATGAAGATGGTTCGTTAAGATTTTTTTGTTTAAAGAGAAATATTGTAGTTTTTTTCCCAAAAATAAATCATATACCATTTTTAATCATTCAAAAATTGGAAAAAATATAGAATACTGGATGTGGGATTCTTGAATGAATATTCTAGACTGGTATTTCCTGATTGAGATGTTTGGATAGAGTTTTGTGCTAAATATTTTATCTTAATATATTTATAATTCTTTATTAGATGGAAGGTATGATAAAATTAAATATATTGATATTTTTCTATTAACTAGGTTCCAAAATTCACAAGTATTTGAAAATATCATGTTTCAAGAATAAGTTGAAAGAAGAGAATTTAGATTTAGTTGAAAGGGGGAGAAAATGTTTTACTGAACAAAGTGCCCACTGTGAAGATCTATAATGTTTTTTGGATGAATTTTTCTAGATCAAAGTTTCCATTCACAAGTTTCTAGATGCAAATAATCATAAAAAGTTTAGTATAAATATATCAATAAGAATATTTTTGTTGATTTTTATGGAGAAGTTTATGGGGATGACATTTGATAATGTACATCTAATGATTCCATCAGACGTAGGCCATCATAAACAAATTTGAAAAAGGTTTTAATATGATTAAAATAGAATGTTTCCATTAACTAAACCATATTTAAAGTTGTAAGAAGATGATTGGATGGATTATTCTGAGTTATCAGACATAAGTGTTTCATACAAAAGTTTTTGGTTTGTGTAAATGGATAAACAATTGTTATAATGTTTTAACAGTTCAAAGTTATTTATGAAACCTTGATAAATATATAAAATATTAATATGAAAAGTCAATGTTTCAATGATAAAAATATCAATATAGAAGGATTCATGATTATTTTTGTGGAATAATGAAGTATGTTGAAGTTTTTAGTTATTGTAATTTATGAGAAACATCAAGAATACTATGGAAGCATTGAGAAGAATTTAGTGAATTTTTTGTGTTAGTGATTCAAAATTCAAGTTTTTATTATTTTGGAAAATAAATTGGAGTTCCCATAAATTAAATTTTGTGCTCACATATATAAAGGGGTGTATGAACAACTCATATTAGTAAGTGTGTACCAGTCAAATGTGAAAAAGCTAAAATGTTGTAGAGATTATTTTGGATTGAAATATTGGATGAAAAATATTAAATCAAGAGTTTTATTAGGTAATTTTCTAACTAAGGAATATATTGTTTTAATAATATGTTTATTTTTGGAAGAGGAGTTTTCATTATAGGCACTATATAGAAGACATCAAATAATGTTTTATAGCATGTGGAATCAGACAGACTATGTTTAGTAGTGAATCAAAAAATAAAGACTAAGAATGTGGTATAGAATTTTTAGGATGAACAAGATGATTTTTTCTGAATTGATATCTCGATAGAGAATTCACACAAGCAGTGAACAAATGAAATTTTTATAAAGAAGTCCAATGAAGAATTTCTTGTCTACTTCTAGGTAATAAAGTGAAGAAAAAGTTATTGCAATAAGACCATGAGTGAATAATATAGAAACAACATAGTGACAACATACTAATTCCTATTAGTGAAGGTTTCTTATAGTTGTTACAAATATGATTATTATATCATTTATCTGTGTGAAGAGAACATTCAATATTATTTGACTATAGTGAAATGCAAGTGTAAGGATATTATATGATTCTTATGACCACATAAAATTGATATTTTTACATTTTATTGTGTCTTATTGTATTATTTCCAAACTATTTCAATGGTTATATACTCTTGTTGAGTAGTTAACCTTGTAAATACATGTTTTCATATAGTTGTGGTTGTGGTTGTATTATTATTTTTAGAAAGGTTATAAATTATTAACATGCTTAAAAAGGTTATTTTAATGGAAATAAAAATATAAAAATAAAATATCACTAATTCAACTCCTCCCTCTCAGTGATCACATAAAACCATTTAGGTTATTTCATTTACGGTATATATTAAAATAATTATTCCATTCACACCTTTGGTAAAAAAACCTCATTTGTACTATCATCCCTTTGAAGTGATGTGTTTATTTTTTTAAAACCAATTTATATTAATGGTTAAAAACTTCTATATAATGATTACATATGACACTCATAGAATGATTAAAATTGCAAATATGATGTATCCTTGATCAAATTATAAGGATCAGAACTTATGATATGAAAATTATATGAAAAACAAAACATTAAACACTTGTAAATGAGGATTTTAATAAATAATCATTAATAAATAATTGTTGAAATGTTATAATTGGATCATATATTATTTTATAATTTTATGTGATTTTGGTATATATGTATAATAAATTTAAATTTATTCTATAGGTGGTTAGATCACTTAAAAATAAAGTTAGGTGAGAGGTAAATGTTTCCAAACTCACTTTTATTCATATGTGACATATCCCATATACACCACTTGTTTATTTTATGTGGTGTATAAAATACACTTGAATATCTACTATATTTATTATTAAGAAAATTATGGGGATTTAAAAATCCCTCTATGGTCTCTCTTTCATGTGATTTTGATTCAGAGATAACCAAAGTGGTAAGGAATTTGTGTAATAATCACATTTTATTTGTACATTTTCTATGATAAAATTAAATTGAGTGAAATTATATGGATCAAATCCTTTTAAACCACTATATTTTATTATTATTTGGTTATTCATGGAATTTTTAATTAATAGTATCATTTTCCTCTCTCTGGTACTCAAAATGACTAAGATTTTTTTAAAGAAAAACCAACCTTATTTTCTATATGGTTGAGAATTTTTTTCTTACATATCCATATTTTGGTTAAAATGTTTTCAACAATATATTCAATATTCTATAATGATATTGTTAAATTCATTTTTTCTATATATTTAATATCAATATACTTTTTAATATGAATATTTGTGTTGTTTTTCGAACAAGGTAATTTTTACCAAAGGTATGAAATAAATCTTTAATTTAACATATACCACACAGATATATTTTCCCAAAATCATGAATACTCATTATTTTGATGATTTATTTATAATTATATATGGTTATTTTCAAATAAAATGGCTTTTCTAATATTCTGTAAATTTTTAGACTTTAAATAATTCATTTCAAATTAAAAAGGTATTTTCCTCAAGAAATGTTCTAATGATATTTTTAATGTTGATTTTATATATAAAAACATCATTTTATGTTAATTATGATTCATTGGGGACATGATCCAATGATACCATTCTTATTATTTATCTGTACATGATTATGGATAACTGTGTTCACATTTTGATGTGTTTGTATGATTTCTTTAAGTTTTTTTTAAGATATTTTATGGACATAATTTGAAATATCTATGTTCAAAATATTTTGAATTACTGTGTTTATGATGTCACATGCCTATGTTTTGAATCATGAATTATTATTACTTCTCTAAGACATTATTAACAATCCATCTATATATAAATTTATTTTAGGGTTTATGATTTAATATTTTCTAAGTATGAATATTTTATGTCGATAACATGCACATGATTGTGTTACCATACACTTATTATCATATTATAATATTATGATTGATTTATTCTATGTTTATCATTACTGGGAATATGATATCATGCTTTATTATGTTTTATTTACCCATGTTTTGATGGAAGGTTCTAAATATGATATGGCCAGAAGGGTACTAATAAAAAAATATTTACAGGAGATGTTGAATATATTTTATGAAATAAGTTGATTATTTATCTTATTTTTGAATACACTAAACCTTTTCGGTCCTCAAGAATATATAAACATCGTATGTATTGAATATAAATCTAGAATGATATAATATTTATGTATGTTATTCTTGGGTTACTTCAGTTTGTATCAAAGGTAGGATTAGTTATTTTTGGAAACTAAAATGAGGAACATTTAGTGAGAATCCTTTGAATAAGCCTAAGTATAGGAGAAAATCATATGTTATGGTGGTTAATGGAGAGTGGGTTTTCTATAGAATATAAAAATTTCTAGATAATAGAAAATGGATGCAATTGTGTCATAGATTCACCTAGGGGAAACAACTATAAAAGGTGAATATTATGTATTAACTCGATCATCACTGGTGGACGATGAGTGGTCCTAAGACTATACACATAGCTTGAAACTCCTAATGGATATGTTTGGGTCAATTAATATTAAATTTATAAACCATTATGGATTATTTGAATAGATAATGACGATAGATAACCTAGGTTAAATCTAAAGTTTCATAGAGTGAAAATAAAGTGTCATGATTTAGACATCATTTGAATGATATTCCATGATTATACAATTTATCACTATGATTATTATTGCTCACACTATTTTTTTTGTTTTAGTCGATGCATGGGAATAGGAGAAATCATTTTAATACTGAATATTTGATATTATATGAATACTTTCCTCATGAGGAAGCGAATTAAATGGTAGCTAGAATGTGAAACCTTATGATTATTCCTAATTAGTTATCTTGTTATATGATTAACAATATGAACTTGGATGAGTTTCATAACATACCTAATAGGATAAAAATGGAATTTCATGGGAGTTAATTAATGAATACCAAAGATGAAAAAATATTCAACTTATTACATAATGAGAATATGGGAAGAATAACTCAAGGTAATGACTAAGTGGAATGGGAATGTGTTTTATATGTTAATAAGGTCATAAATAAACTAATTGTAAAGAAAAAATAAAGAGTTCAATAGAGTGAAAAAGAGTTCAATAGAGTGAAATAACATAAATCCTAAAGAAAAAACATATATTTTAATTTCTTATGTGTAGGAAACTTGGAAATTATCTAAACTAATGGCATAATCCAAATATTAACTCCCAGACTAAGGAAATGCATATGTTATTCCAATAATTGAAGTGGAATGATTGATGTGTTTTTATATTGGCACTTGAGAATTATTTTATAAGAGTGTTTTATCAATGATAGTTTGGTTATAAGAATAATGAACCATATAAGAATTATCCTACAGTACTTTTTCATAAGGATTGAAAAGAATATGTTGAATGGTATTGATAAACTAGAAACATGATTTATTGGTAAGGGAATATTTTTGGAAAAAACATGATTGGGGGATAGATAACCCTTAACTTGTGCCTATTGTTGATATAATAATAGTTATTTGGGATAAATGGATGATTAATATTGATATAATAAATAGAATTTTCTTGGTGACATTGAAAATAATTAGTGGTTTAATGAAATTGTGATTTATATTACATTTGATGTAGTTTATTACATTTTTTTATTTATAGAATATATTCTATAGTATGTGATTTTATTTGATGCATAATGATATAGTTATTGTTTAGAAGCACATATATTTTCTTTTTTGTAATATTGTGATTTGGGTTGCTAGCAGGATTTTATTAAATATAAGATCTAGGTATTCATGTGTTTAGTATTTTGTATTAAGAGACACTTTATTTTGTTTGGGTATAAAAGTTAAATTGATATTGGAAATTGTTTGACATTTTTTTTTGTTTTTAATACAAGTTAAGAATTTTGTGTGGAGTTCTAGAATTTAGATATTTTTGGAAAGAATTAAGAAGATATTTGGGTATTATTATTTAAATCTTTGATAATAATCATTCAGAAGATAGTTTATTCATATTAGTTAACTTAGAATGTACTAACCATTTTTAGTTTCAGTAAATGAATATATATTGGTGGAATATATTTTCATAATTTTATAGATTTTATAATCTACTGGAAGTTTATTTTATTAATTGAGACATGGAAAATTCATATTGTTTATTCATCATTGGAATATGGGAAGATAAGAGGTGGAAACTAATTGAAACACTCAACCATATGATGAAATTATGATTATATATTTGATGAAATCAAGTAAGTATATTTTAAAATATTATATTTTATAATAATTCTTTAACTTTTGGACGAATATCTTAAAAATGATTTTCTTTCCTTTTTACAATTATTTTGAATAATTAAGGGTCATTTTCACCCCTCATTGATTTATGATTGTGTGGCTATTAGATTTCACTTAACCATATTCTCTATCACTCTCAATTAGTCTTTAAATGTTAATTTTCTCTTCCATATCAATATTTTAACTTCCCACAAATTCTATCCTTTTCTATGAACCCTATTATTTGTTATTTATGACAACCTTTATGTTTCCCACTTCTCTTTTTCAATGTATTTTTGGTTATCTCTTTGTACTATATGAGTTTTAAAAAATGTTGTTCTCAAATATTAATCCTTTGATAAGAGAGATAAAATTACGGGGATGAAATTTATTTAAGGGTTTGAGAAGGTTACCCCCCAAAAAATTAAATAAAAATAATAATAATCTTAATAGCTCTCTTAACATGAATACTGATATTTAACAGAATTGTGATATAATATGAAAATATTATTATTTAAATATGACCATTTAACCCATCAATTAAATTGATGGCATGAATGAAGTAACTACATTATGATACATACATACATACATACATACATACATACATACATACATACATACATACATACATACATACATACATACATACATACATACATACATACATACATACATACATACATACATACATACATACATACATACATACATACATACATACATACATACATACATACATACATACATACATACATACATACATACATACATACATACATACATACATACATACATACATACATACATACATACATACATACATACATACATACATACATACATACATACATACATACATACATACATACATACATACATACATACATACATACATACATACATACATACATACATACATACATACATACATACATACATACATACATACATACATACATACATACATACATACATACATACATACATACATACATACATACATACATACATACATACATACATACATACATACATACATACATACATACATACATACATACATACATACATACATACATACATACATACATACATACATACATACATACATACATACATACATACATACATACATACATACATACATACATACATACATACATACATACATACATACATACATACATACATACATACATACATACATACATACATACATACATACATACATACATACATACATATAATTTCAAATCAATATATATTTATTGATTAATTCCTAGGAAATAAACACACAATTTTTAGTAAAGTCGTTTTATGTTTCAAAAATACTTTTTCTTCAAGAATGTTTTTTATTAATTTTTGTGAGAAAATATTATAATTAATTTCTTATAATTGTAGAAATTATATTTTATAACAAATAAATAAAATTTTAAATCATCATATAAAAATTATATTAGGGAGAAATTTTGGTATTTTTCTAAAAAGATTGATTTTTTAGTGAATAGTGAAAAATACTAATTATATTGAAAACTGTATTTTATTTTCATGTGTTTATAGAGTCCCATTTTATTTTGAATTTATTTCAAAATTTAATTATTTTATTTGATTAAATATATTCCAATTAATTTCATTTCAATTATAACTATGCTTATTTTTTTGTATAAAAGCATTTTTATACTTAAAAATGTATTTGTTTGGAAGACCATTTTTTCTCATGTAATGATGGTTAATTCTGAAAGTAATTTATACCACATATAGGGATTGAATTATAAAATGTATTTCATATTTGGAACATTTATTTTTAAATTTGTTAAATAGTTCAATTTTATTTTTTTGGTCATAATGAATAGTAACTGTGGTAATATTTGTCACCTTTTTAAGGGTAAATTGGGTAATTACGGATAAAAATAATATGATAATGCAAATAAATAACATGAATTATTTCTATTGGATTATTTTAGTTTAACCATAATAATCCAATATTCTATGATATGGAAACTTTGTTCCATTTTATTTGATAACAACCTTAATATTATTTTAAGAAAAGAATATATACAAAATTCAACTCTCTTTGTTTTAATATCAATAATATTTTTATTAGAGATATAAAGAGGTTATGTTTTGTAATAATTTTTTCTTTGAAATTTAAATATTTTTTCTATTGTAGTATTTTTGCTAAATTTGTTAATGATGCAATAATTACCTTAACATTTTAGGAAACGCTGTCATAGTAGTTGTGAAAGTAGTAGAAAAATAAAGTAAATGTTTTTAAAAACTTAAAAAATAATGTTTTTTGGATTATATATGGTGTTATAATTGTTCTGGATAAATATAATGTATTAGGGATATTCAAAATTGAATATTTTAACTACACTACTATCTTGATTTTTTTTAAAAGTCAAATAAGTGAATAGTCCGGAAAATTACATTAATAGTATCTTATGTTAGATAATATTTAATTAAATGAATTTAAATTCATAAAAATATTATATCTAGACATGTGAATGGGATATGGTCAAGAATATGAACTATTACACAATCATGGGTTAATTTTCCTTTTATAGTAACATTATCGAACCCTAAATTGTAATAAACATTGATATTGAGGTAATCGTAAAAATAGTTAACAAACGTTAAAACTAAGAGAAATGTGTTATAAGTCACCTAAAATTGTATAAATTTTATTTAATGAAAGTATTTTAACCTATATTAATTCTATATATTAAATATATAAATTTTGAGCCACATGAACATGAAAATTAATTTATATTTATTTAATACTTTAAGTAATTCCAATGGTACCCCTCTCTGATTGAATGGCCTGAAGGCCTAAATTTTTATTTATTTTGAATAAATCCACTGTTAAAGAAGAAAGGGGAAGCCTTACATGACATCAAAGACATAGGACATCAAAAGGGTCATTATCCTAGAACAAGACTACATAGAAAAAACCCCTCCCTAACATCAACATCATTATGGTACACCTCCACCATTCATGGATTCTCAACAAGATCTCCCATGCAAAAATTCATGGTCCAATTACCAATGGAGACACCATACCCTCTCAAACATCCAAATATGAAAAGCCACACTTGATGGAAGTAACTCCTCTAAATCCTCATCTAGATCAAATCTTATTGAATGTTCGGAACAAGCCCACAACCAAAAAAATAAATAAACAGATCAACCGAAACACATGCCCAATAATAATATTCCAATCCACACATAGCTTTCAGCTGCCAGCTCAACAACCAACTAAAAAAAAGAAAATCAACAACTAACACTTGAATCCATCACTGTATCTCCTTCGCCAACCACGAAAATCCTGGGATCTCTGATTCATAGAAACCCATCCAATCTGCACAATTGAAATAAAAAAACCACACCACACTCTAGAAAATGCAGACCCAGCATCAAAAAACCATCACAAAAAAGAACACCCAAACACAAAAGTAATTCTAGAGATGACCCGCCAAGAATCACAAATCCCATTGCCTCTTTAAATACAAAAAACTATGACCAGATCCACCCAATACACACACAACTGAAGTAGAAACTAGACACCGACCTTTACATAATAGCTGGACCCGAACCTTGGTCCCTTGATATGCTACCATGGAAAGACTTGACCACATTTAAAAAAGAGGTCAAGAAGAGGCCAACAAACACTGACATTCTCCAGATGTTTGAGCCCACAGAATGATGCTACCGTAGAAGAGACTTCATACCACGAGCTCGTCGGACCGAGACATCGAGTAGAGAATCCCAGCCGAACCAAAATTAGGGAATAAGGTGGAAGAGGTGTAAAACATAATGCGGATCCCCTTACGGATGCATATTCCTTCATTCCTTTCCCCTCTCTTATTTTATATAAGAATACTGCATCTCCTATCATCTTCACACTTCATGAGAAACTTATATAAAAAATTGCTACCAAAAACTTTTATTTACTTCCTTATATTCATTATAAAGGCTCTTTAACTCTTAAAATACCATCAATAGGGTTCATAATGAGTGATCTAAAAATAGTTCTTCAAAGAAAAGGTAATCATCATAACTGACCATTTTCATTTCACATATTCTTCAACCTATTTCAGTTATATCATAAAAATATCAATATAATAATATATATATCTACCATATAAATTTTATGTTAATATGTTAATTTAATACTTTTATTCATCTCATTTTTCCATTAAATGAGAAATGAAAGTATTGCCCATACGTATGTGTGGATTACCACCTCCACTAAGTGATATAATTTATTTTCCATAACCACCTCTTATGGATGTTTTCAATAAAAAAAATTAATAAATATACATATATTATATTTTGGATATTATTATATCTTTTTAAAGGTGATTTATTATTTACCATTCTTTAGTTTCATCCATTAAAAAATGGAAACATTACTCTTGCATGCGTGTGAACATCCATATTCTAAAATGATGTAATTCATATTTCATCACTTATTTATATGAATAGTTAAAAAAAATTATATAATGGTAAAACATGATACTCATTACATGATTAATATTTTTTATATAAATGAACCTTGATTAATGTTCAAGGACCATAAAAACTAAACAAAAAAATACATGAAAAACAAAACACTTAACAACTAGAAACGACAATTTTAATAATGAATTATTAATATATTGGTTTTAAAATGTTATAATTGAATCATATATTTTGTAATAATTATTTATACGGTTCTTATATATAACTATAATAAATTAAAATATATCATACATGAGTTTAAATTTCTTAATAAGCAATTCATACACGAGGTAAGGGTTTCTCATCTCACTTTTATTTATATGAGACATATTCCATAATCACCACTTTATTATTTTATGCATTGAATATAATTACATTGAATTGATTTTATGATCATTATTATGAAAATTAAGTGGATTTAAAAATACATACATGGTTTTCTCTTTCACGAGGTTTTGATAGGAAGATTACAAAATTAGTAAGTGATTTGTGTAACAATCTCATAACTTTTCAGGATATTTCTATGGTAAATTTTTTTGGGGTAAATAATATGAATATAATACATTAAAACACATATTTTTTTATTATAATCTATTTATTAATGTAATTTTAAGGTAATAATATAATTTTCCTCTATTTGGAACTCAAAATGATTAAGAAATTATGATTATGAAAAACCAACCTTATTCCCTCTTTGGTCATGAATATTTTTCTTCCATATCCATATTTCATTTAAAATATTTACAATAATGTTCTATGTATTATAAAATTATTTATTGAATTCATTCTACCATATTTCCATTTATATAAAATTGTTTAAAAAGTATAATTTTTTCATTTCTTGAATGAGTTATTTTTTTACCGAAGGTATTAACAATATAGTTTCTTTGATGTATACCACATGAATTGATTTTACCACCATCATGAATTTGTTTTTTAGAAGTACAATTAATAATTTTCCATGGTTATTTTCAATGAAAATTTATTTCTAGAAATTCTTTAATTTTTTATATTTTAAATAAGTGATTTCAAAATGAAAAGTTTATTTTCCTCAAGAAATGTTCCAGTTATCTTTTTAAACAAATTTTTATCAATGTAAATATCCTTAGATGTTACTTATGATTAAATATATGCATTATCTAATGATATCATCCTTATTTTTTTTTATAAATATGGTAATTTATTATGATGATGGAATCCCGATGAAACCTATTTTTTATCATGGGTTAATCTATTAAAAAATGATTAATGTTTTCATGAACTTATGGAATAATTATGAATAAATTATGAATATGTGATGGTTGTATCCATTATAGACCTCCAATTCATTTGGTAGTGTGATATAGATATATCTTGAGAAAATTATGATAAACATGGAAATGATTATGGATAGCTATGTTCACATTTTTATGCATGAGTATGATTGATTCTATTTTTGATCACAAGATTATATGTGGACATGACTGCGAGTAGCTATGTTCAAATTTTAATGCATGAGCATGATCACATATTTATATTCTCAAAATATTATGCATGGAAATAATTTTGATTACTTATTTTTACAAGATTATGAAATCTTGTACTTATGATTCTACATGTCTATGATATGAATCTTTAATGATGATAACCACATTGGAAAAATTATTAATCTTGTATCTAAATATAACTTAATTTTGGAGTTTACGACCTAATATTTTTGGGTATGAATATTTTATATTGAAAATATGAACACCATTGTTTTATTTTACCCTTATGATAATCTTATGATCTTATGAATGATATTTTCTATGTTTACCCTTACTGTTCATCTGAGCTCAACCTTTGTAATGTTTTATTCACCCAGGTTTGTAAGGTTTTCAAGTAATATATGTATATAAGGGTACAAATATGAAGATATTTATTGGATATGTCAAAAATATTTTAAGAAATAAGTTGATTATGTATTTAGTTCCGAAGGAAACTAAACCTTTATAGTCCTTAAGTATGAATAATTATAATATGTATTGAATATTCATATTTAAAGATTTAATATTTATGCATGTTATGATTCAGTCACTTCAATTACAGTAGGAAAATATCCATAAACCTATCTTAAGAGCCAAAACTTTGGTATCACCATTATTCTGAGAGTCTAAGGTAGCCTTATGGCTATCCAAACACATTAACTTGTGTCCCCTTAATCGATTGAGAAAAGTTCCATATTTTATGAATACTTAACATGAATTCTATCAAATGTTACCTATAAAATTTTATGAAGCATGTTAGGAATATTTCATTGATTTTTATTTTAGTTAATTCAATCCACGACTGTTGTTAGAATTACCACATATTTTAAGGTACCATAATCCATGGATGATGTGTACCCTAAACTATAGTTTTGTTCTAACTTCAGTAATGGATCGTTTTTATTACCTAATATTTTATTTGATGGGTTTTAAAGTTTCTTTTTTTATGCGAATAAAATATGATATTACTAATCATGATTGTTACTGTGTGATCACACTAAATATTTTGACCAAGCATAAATCAAAAACCTTAACCATGTGTTTATTCATATTTTTAACTAATTCTTGTCATCAATTCTATGTTATTTCATATAAACCACAAATTCATAAAATAATTAATCATGAATGACATTAGAAATAAAAAATGACATTATCATGAGCTGTATTTTTTCAATTAATCTGGTAAGATAATGATGGATCAGTTGAGTTCTTAAGGGAATTCCTTGAGTTATATCATGAATAAAATTAAAATTACTATTAAGCACCTATACATTTTCACATTTGGTTCCACACTGGGTCTAATACTTGTATCATATCACCATAAACTCCTATAATCTTAATAATGAATACTCACACATATGTAAGGGTATATTGGGATGAAATAATTAAATTTAATGGGTAAAATGGTGACACATAGGCCTTTGTACATTTAAATACTTAATAATAAAATGAATAAAATAAAATAATAAAATTTAAACAATAAATAAATTCATTTTTTGAACTCAAGTGTAAAACTTTAATTAAATAAATAAACATTGAAATATACTTCAGTTGGTCTCACCTCAGGGCCAGTAAATAAACACTCACATTGTATAATAAATAAAAAATAACAACTATTTTAATTCATTATGTGATATGTCATTGAATAACCATGACAGTGATAGAGTCTAAGGGAACCAATGGTTGGTCGGGGTCATTTTACCCATTCAGTGAGTGGGTCTATGGGGAAATTCTTCTATGGAGATAGGGGTATCAACTCTTGATTTTTTCCTACACTTGACTTTTTCTGAAGAGACCATAAATAATTAAAATATAAATAAAACATTTTTAATTATTTAATCAATATAAACCATTCCTTTTGAATTATTTTTATTAAGTTATATAATTGTTTTCATATTTTTTTAAACAATTATAGCATTTTTTGGTTAAAAATGAGTCGGGGGGGGGGGGGGTTATTGAGTCTGATGGTTCTGGAATAAGAATAGATGCTGTGAAGAGGAAAAAACCCTATGATATGACTAATAGTTTCCTATAATTTAAAATGTGTGGATCTGGGGGGGGGTAATGGTTCCTCCTTTTAAATATAATGTTTTATAAAATGTAAAGTTCCACCTGCATAATGCGTATGAGATCGGGGGCCACCCATGTGGTTAACATGGGTGAATCATGATTCATGAGTGAGAAAGATACATATTGTTATATATATATATATATATATATATATTTTCTTATACCATTTGAATATATTTTGACTCCTTCCCGACATCCTACATCAAAAGATGTTGTCTACCCATTATGTAGTTCAGTTTACCCTTTTATAATTTTTATAATTTTGGTTTTAATTAAACAAAATTAAAAAAAATTCATAAATGCATATTAATCTTTGAATGACTATTTATTGGATATTCAAATTCCAATTGATCCACCGTTAGTGGAATTTGGGCCGAATCTAATCCCTTTATATGAATTATAGAAAATTTAATTGAAATTTTGGCATATATATATTTTTAGGACCAATCATATGAAATTTAAAATAACTCAAGTGTGATAAATGTGTTTATAATGTATATTTAAATATTATTTTAAATTATATTAGTTGTATAACTCAATATATAAAATTATAGGTTCACGTTCACTCATACAACACATGAAAATAAATTTATGTATTAAATAAAATACAAAATAAAACATAAATGGAACCTTAGAGGATAATGTAATCCCATTTCACACCACTATTCCTCAGATAATGATAGTATTAAGTATACAATAAAGTATACATTGAGATCTTCAAAATAGGCACCAAATCCCCTAAAGTTCTATTATTCCATTTTTATGTTCTAGAATGAATGATCTGAGTGCTTCACGATGCTCTTACAATCATTGAAGATCATGAGATTGATCAAAGAATACAGATCACAAAAATCATTATGTTACCTTTATATTATCTATCTAGAACTTGAAAGGGAAATTTCAAGGAGAATAATTTCATGGAAGGGGTTCCCCCCCATCATTTTGGGTCTTAAAATGGTTCAAAATTTTTAGTTAAACTCCTTAAATATTTTATTTTATCCCATTAAAAAGAGCTAATAAAAAACATATAACACCATTAATAACCTATTTAACATGTCATAATTATAAAAAATATTTCATCACTCACTTATATAACTATCACGTGTCATGTGATGAAACATGATACATTAACATACCATGTTCCCCCATAATTATTTAACAAACCTTGAATGTGTAAAATTCATTCAAAAGATAATATTTTTATTGAATTCACTCTTTTAATTAAATAACTTATGAATATATTTATTTATTTTTAATTTTTCACACTTGAATGTTCACCTACCCACAAATACTAGGATCACTTATTCATAAACATCAATTCAGCTGAATTGGTGAAACAAGTAGAAACACTTTGTGTGTGTCCCTTTAAAAACTTATCTTGATAGAATTTAATCACATTCATAGACCTTGAGAGATAACTAGCAACACATCATGTCCTATAAAGAGATAAAGATATATAATAGATATGATAACCTCTTATATACATGAAATATGTAATATAATCTCTTCATATTGTGATATCTTATAAATCACGATGCATACTTTGTGTTATTAAAATTTAATGAATTATTTAAATTTTATTAACTATATTAGATGAAATTATAATTCATCTACCATAGTAAAATATTTAATCAAGGAACCACTACTACAACTCCATTTTTTGATTTCATTAAGAACAACTTTTGGATGGAATAATGGTGAATAAATACAACCAAAACCCAAAATAAAATATCATTGACCATGATGAGAATATATAATTGAGTTAAAATAGATTTCACATGGAATATTGGTACACAAGATAATTTAGGGTATGTGTATTGATCCTAAATCCTTCTAGAGACCCTTACACTACCAAAAGTCATGCCTTTAATCACACTATCTATAATCACCATCCTTACCATCACTAGACACCATTGAATACATAGGGATAACCATCCTCAAAAAACAAACAAAAAACAAAGAGAAGAACACAACAAAAATTCCATAAGACATGTAATGTAAAATATGCATAATAAATATACATCATAACATTATAGACAATTCCCATACATAAATTGTGAACAAATACTTCATCATGTTCATAAATAAAATATGTGCACAAATAATCACTTCATAAAATTTGAACAAATATAATATAATATTCAATAATTATTGTAATATCATGAGATATATCACATTACCTAATTTATTAGATGGAAATTTAATTTCAATACCACCTATCACATCCTATAATTCTCACCATAATTAATTATACATATAAAGGAAACAAAAAAAATCTCAAACATGAAATAAAATAATGAGAAAACAATGGGTTTAATAATGATATTATAGGGAACAACTCAATTAATGAAATTGTATATTTTTAAAATAAAGATGAAAAACATTATTTTTGTCATTAAATGGAAGAATATAAGATCACAAGTTAATGTGATACGAAGAAACCACAATAGAAGAACTAATGAGAGGTTTTTAAAATAAACAAATTATTAAATCATTGGAAGTGTATATGAATTTATCCTAATAATATAAGGTCATTCATATCCCAAGGAAAGGGAAATAAAATTTTAAATAGATTAAATTAGAATATATTTTTAAGAATAATGTTTAAGAGAAATAGAAAGATATGATATATCAAAAAATAAGGAGTTGGGTTCATGAGTCCCCTTATAAACATTATAAGGTTTAATTTTGGCATAAATTATTGAGATTATAATGAATCGTTATATACAACCCTAAAAAGGTAAATATTAAAGAGAATTTTAATATTAGGTTTATAACATATATATGAATCATTTAAAAAAAAATTAGTTAGAAAAATAGAATCCCAACATGAATGGTTTAGAGAGAATCCCGTTACCATAGGTCCTATTTTTTCACATTTAAGACACTTGTATAATAGTCCTATGTTTATTGAATCATTAATAAATAAATTTATTAAATAAATTTATGTTATTATTTCTCAATTTTAACCACTATTATTTATTTATTTTCCTTTTTTATGAAGGATGAAATGGTTTCTTATATGTTTCCTTTTAATTATCTTGTTTTCATTTTAGTTTCAACATTTTGATTCTTTTTAATTTATATTTTTGTAAAATTATTTAAATAAGTTTATAATAAATTAAAATAAACATATAAATAGAATATATATTCTTCACTAACCAACCATTTATTTAGTGATAAATAATGAATTGATGAAGTCCTCATAGGGGGATTAAATCCACCATTAACGATACATATCAAAAATAGAGGTGGGGGGGGGGAGGTATATATACATTAAATGAATTAAAATAGTTTTTATATATCATAATAACATTAATATGATATATAATTATTTTATAAAATTAGACATAGTGATTAGGATAACAGAAATAAAAAACAAAAAGGGAGCATTGTGGGTTACAACTTCAATATTGCTTACTCCCTTGTAATTGAACAAAAGCCTTGGGGCATGGGGTTGGATAATCCTATGACGCTAATATGGTTAATAAGAGTACTAGAAGAAGGAAATTGGGTATATATGATTATTAGTTAACTCATAGAGAATTTATATTTCTATGGAATTGAAAATAGGCGTTTATACATATGGGGATGCTTATTTTTGGGTTAAAATATTAAAAAAATCATCATTTCCAAAATAGATCTTGAAATATCTGTTATACATGAAATTATGAATAATATTTTAATAAAATTACATGATTTTAGTAATTTTAAACAAATTTAACACAGAATGTTTTACTTTATACAAATATAATGGACTAAAAGAATGAAAAATTGTTTATTAGTGATATACATTATCTTTTTCGACATTAAAATTTACTTTTTAGTTTTGAAAATTATGTTTATTGTTTTTATATGATTAATTTATCTTATTAAATATTTGTTTTGTTTATCAAATCATTTTATAATTTATTAGATCATTATTACATCATTATTTTATCATAAACATGTAATATTAGAAACACTATTTTTTACTATTCACCTCACAATTCATGTTTTTCAGAATATTTCCAAAAATTCACCCATATAAAATTTTAATGTTATGATTCCCAATATTAAATTTATAACTTTGTTAATTTAAATATATAATAAAAATTATCAGTTTTCAATATACATTAAAATTAACTTAATTAAAAATATACTTATACTTTATGTTGAGTTTCAATATTTGAATATTTATATTTAAAACTATATATTTTTTATCTACTATATTTATTCATAATAAATATTATCAAAAAATTCTTTGTATTATTATAATAGTCATGTTGGTATCCTAATGGCCAGGTTACTATTCTCTACATTCATGATATTATTTCTAATAGTTTGGTTACTATTCCAACAGTCATTTAGGTTTTATAATTCTTATAAATAACACATATTTACATTATTCATCAATAAATTTAATACTTATTATGTTTTTTGTTAGTCAATTTTGAAATATTGATTTTTTTATTTTTTTATTTTTTATAGTGTTGTTTACAATTGTGATAGTTTTAAGTGACCACAATGTTCTAAAATTTTCTATTCTAGTATTATTATTTTTTTATTACTATACCATTGTACCACTTAAAATTTTATAGAGTATATTTTTTTTCTAAATTAATCAGTAAAATATTGAAACAAAAGTATTGTTGGAGTTTTTTATTACATTGTGTATATGTTTTATACAATACTACATTTTAAAATTTAACACAAATACATATTCAGAATGAAAATTCCACATATAAAAATTTGGATCATTAAATTATCCCCCCCTTTAGAAATTTTATCATCAATATTTCAACTCATACCTTTTTTTGAGAATATATGATGGTACTTCTATTTTATTGTTTCCTTTATTTCCCCTGTTTCCTATTTGTACTTATGGTTTATCAAAGCACTTTGAAAATGTGAGTTGTCTTTTTGTGTATAAATTAGTCTCTATGGTCTAAGATATTCATCGGTATCTCCTCATAGTAATGTTCATGATCATGTTATACCACCTTTGGAATTGATACATGTTAGGAATAAGGTAAGTACATTCTCAAGAGAGATACACGGAACACATCATGTACTTGATCCAGGTTTGGTGAAAGTTATAGTTTATAGACCAAATATACTATAAAGATCAAAGATAAATAAGGTATCAATGTACCTAATTCTGAGAATTCCATAATTTACAGACCTCATGGATCTCTTATAGGGTCATATTTGAAAGAATGATTTGTCTCTAACATCAAAATCTTATTTGATTTGATGATTTTTGGCATATCGTTTTTTTACTCTTAGAATATTTAATTTGTTAACGAATGGATAAAACCTTCTCTATTATATATTTAAAAATATCAATTACAAGCATCTTATATTCACCAAATTTATCCCAACATGTTTGAGTTTTATATGTTTTCCCATAGAGAGCTTCATATTGGGCCGTCAAAATACTTCAGTGGAAATTATTATTGCATAAGAACTCATAAAGGGGAAGATGTTGATCACTACATCCTCTTAATCCCATAAAATATGTTTTAATCATATCTTCAGGAGTAAAAATTATTCTTTCATATTTAACATTAGTCTATGTAACACCCCAGATCTAAAACTCGATATCCAGTGCTAATAAACATATTCTTTACATTCCAACATTAAAACCAATGGAAGTGACCCAAACATAACCATCTATAATTACATTATCAATAAAAAATATTGTGTCACTTACACACCCAAGACCTATTAGTTTTAGAATTTTATAGAGTCAATGAAATATTTTATCCATCAAAACCCATATAATTCCTATATAATGGGTTTTTTCTAACTAAACCAAGGATTCCTTATTTTAAAATTAGTACTCAACATATTCTAAAAAATTATTCACACATTATACCCATATAGAATATTTTACTTAATATTATAATTCATTACATGGTGGAATGGAAGTAATATGAAGGGAGATAAAAAATGATCACTAAGGGGTAGCATATAATAGAACATATCGTTGAAAAAAAGGTATAAATAATATCAGAGGAATGAATAATAATTAAATAATTATATATAAATGATAACATGAACATGTAATATATCCCTGAATAACATAGAAATTTAAATAATCAGAAGCATAAAAATAACTAATTTTATTGTGATGTAATGAAAAATGTTAGACATATTACTCTTATAGTTGAGACATCATAACACTGTATCATACATAAATAAGTAAGTTTTACAACAAGTACCCAAGAATCACCTGAGGAATACTAATTCATCATGACACTATATAATTTTAGGACCCACACATCAATAAATAAGCACAATGAATTCATTATATGGATGAAATTAATAAATAATACATAATCAACATGACTCAGTAATTAATATTTATCTATATTCAAATGACTAGTATAAAAATTTTCAATAAATATCTAGTCAATAAATTGAATATCCTTCAAGATAAACACACATAAATTTTAAAGGCAGTCACACTGTATAGAGTAATGGATATAAGGTTATGTTGATAATGGAAATTATATATCATAATTCAATGATTTTAATGAAAAATGACATAAAGAAGAAACAAAGTCAAGGGAGGTATGAAAAGTGATAGCGAATACAACCCTTATAAATATTGTGGGGTTATGAAATTTAAATTAAGTAAATTTATATGGTAATACATGATAACCAACTTCATTAGAGATAAATATTTTATATTTTTAGAAGAAAATAGAGGTGAAATCATAAAAAATATATTTCACAGTACATTTTAACATTATCATAAAAAGATGAAGTTACAAGTTACATTCAGCAAATATTTTTGAGAAGTTTATATGAATACATTTTCAATAATTATTTATAAAGAAATTAAAATAATGTAACCTTGAAATTAAATAATGTTTAATTTAACAAGTTTGGAGTGGAAGATAAATGATATCAACATAAAAAGAAAATCTCTGTTATCATTTTGAAATACCTTTATTAAAACCCACATTGTAAAATGGATAAAAAATGACATTTTGAAAACTGTTAAAGATAAATAAGAAGTTAACATGAGATCATACATATTTGGTTTTAAAAATAAGAATATAATCTTTTTTTAAATAAAAAATATTTACATAGAAGAGAAAGAGCTCATTGGAGAGGATGAAAATTATCCTTAACCTAATTTTTTTTAAATAATGAAAAAAATAAAAGGAGAAATTTTTAAAATTAATTTACCATGAAAAAATGATGTTATTTTATAATAAATTAATAAATTACATCCATATAAGAATATTAGAAGAAATAAGTTTAATAATAAAGATTATAACTAAATGAAAAGGGGTTAACTTAACCAAAATTTTAATGAATATTATAATATTTAAGGTAAAAATAATTAAACAAGAGTTCATGATAAAAGATTATAAATAAATATATAAAAATTTTTATATAAAATTCGATAAAATAATAGAATAAAATAAACCAAACATATAATAATGGAGTTCAAGAAGAAAAATTGTAACTCAGATAAAGGAGATTTTATCTTTGAATAACCCTTATGGATTTGGTAACCATTGAATCAAAACCATTTAAATGATAAAAATCGAAATAGAATTTTATTTTAAATTAATAAAAATTTAACTTTTGTAAAATATTTCAAATGGGTAGTATATAAACATTATAATATAAAATAGGTTCATAATATGAAAACTTGTTGCAATGGAGGGAAATTGGGATGAAACTTTTACCATTATTGCTAACTTCTACGAAATTTATTTATCCTCATTGGTAATAAATAACTATCACATTCACTTATTTATGAAACTTATTAGAATCTATAACCTTTTATACTCTTAAATTATAATCATTTTTTATAGGTTTATATTTATTTATTTTCTATTCTTATCATTGAATGCTAATAACAATTATTGTGTCATACAAGTCACATAATGGCGATTTTCATCCTCATTATTTGATACTACGTTCATTATTCAAAAATTATTAAATATAGTGAAACCATTCTTAATGGTTTATTTATCCCCCCTTAAATATTATGGAAGGATTGGATATAGGTTGCTAGAATATAATATTTGAGGAATTCATTTTGGGAAATTTACTGATAATAATGATTTATTTTATATTGATCATTAAAATTTATGTCACCCTTATAGAACAATATTAATAAAATAAATTATCATTAATGATAATTTAAGATAAGTTACATAATTATTTATAATTTTAATATTAGTTTCTGCAAGAGTTTTAGTTATGATCTATGAATATGAGACCAGTGACAAGCTTGTTTCAATTATTTTTAACAAAAAAAGGTGGTATATTTTTTATGGGATATATATTAATAGAATTAATAATTTCTATTCTAATAATCCTAATAATTTGATAAATATAATATTTATTAATTAAATACATTCTTATAAACATCCATGTAAGGTGATGATTAAAAATTAATTATGTCATTCATGAATGTGGTTGTTCATACATAACATGGGCTACGTTTTCATTTTCCAATGAATGTGAGAGAAATAGATAATGGTTTTTCAGTCAAGACAATGAAATTTTGGTATAATAATTATAATTATTTCATTATGTTAGTATGGTTATAATAGTTTGTTAGGAGAAATATTGATTTTTAAAGGATAAGGAGTGGATAATACTCACATTGAGGTCTTAATTCATCTCATAAAGGAATTCATGAAAATAGAGGGTTGGGAATTATTATTGGGACCAAATGTTTCCGAATGTGGAAAGGGTATACATGGGAGTAAAATGGTCATATTTTATGTGTAATTTTGATGGATAAGAGTAGCTTGAAGTGGGTGGAATTGATCCCTTTTTATAGGTGAAAAGAGGGATATTTCATTGGAAACTAATGTTAGGTGAGGGTTAAAGACAGAATCATGTGAGGGATAAGTTAGTTAGATAAGGAAATTTTGGGGAGGCATGTGGGATTTAATTTCCCACATAAAAAATATTTTCTATAAGGTCTTGGTGTCAAGTTAATTTATCAAAATTCGAGTTGCATTAAATTACACATATTTACCCTTATTAACCTTGATTAAAATTTTACCATGAATTTCTTAATAAAAATATATTATAAAGAATAAAACCTATTTTTTATATTGAATAAGAATGTAGAATAAATTTAATATAATCCAATTTCTAAATATAGAAATATTAACATTTAAATTAAAACATAATATATAGGAAAAAATATATTAGTAGAAAAATGTATTTTTATACATAAAGATCTATTAATCTTATTTCCTATAAATTAAAAATTAAGTGGTTATTAATATATATTGTTTATATATTTAACCATAATATTTTATTCATAAAAAATAGATCAATTTAATTTATTTTGATAATAATCACAGAATGTTTATAAAAATAATTCTTTGAAAAATAAATGTTTTATCATGGAAAGTAATATTTAAATTCATAAATTATATTTATGTTAGAAAAAAATTACCTTATTAACAAATTTGGATATATTGATTAAAAAATGAAAACCATTTTATAAAACTCAATTTCTAGAGTTAATGAAAATTAATTTTTATATAAGCGTGCATATCACATAAAAATAATTTTTTGAAAAATGTATATTTTAAGAAAACAATTAATTTATTCTGATAACATGTATAATAACAACTATTTGATGAAAATTAATTCATTTTATTATATATATTACAAATACATTTAATTAAATTCGTTATTTAGTAAATATTAATAAAGAATCACAATACTTTAAAAAAATAGTTACTTTGTAAATTACCACTTTTATATTGACTAATTCTCACCAAATACCATTAAAATTAATGAATAATATTTCTTTTAATTTAATAAAAACATAATATCATACTTCACTCAAAATCATATGTAATATATAAAAATAATTTTATAAATAAATATTTTCATTAAATATAATATTTTTATTTCATTACTTATTATTTATAAATTATAATAGTTTAAATTTTTGTTGAAAATAAAAAACTTCAATATAACTGAATGGTATATTTATATCTAATAAATTTATTTCTATTGACCATATTTTTAGAAACCATATTTCCAATGATTATGTTTCCAATGACTATATTTCTATTTATGAAAGCTATATTTCCCACATTACATCCTATAAGTTCATTTCATTCCATCATATTTTTTATCATAATTCTCATCCCCTTAATTCTCATTTTATATTTCACATAATTATTTATCCTTTCATGATGTTCTTTCTCATTATAGGTTTAGTTATTCCAATGGATATTTTCAAGAGTGAATATGATATAAGGGATCTCTTTGTTTTCAACATATTATTCCTTTCAATTTATTGTCCCATTATAATTTTTTCAAATTTAATTGATTTAATCACCCATGGTATGTAATATTCTATAGAGTGTAATACATGATTTCATGTACCTCTTTTAATGTTTCCCTATGAATACATAATGCGTTGTTATCTTGATTCATTTCTAGTATGCTACACAAGTTAAAAAAAATTTAATTTACTATAAAAAATTATTTATGAATGATATATATATATGTGGTTTAAAGAAATATTTTTTTCCCAAAACCAGAGGTGTTATAGCTAGGGGTTACTAGCCAAACTAAATTATAACTCAGTATTCAGGGCATATTGTAGACTCCTATAAAAAATAGGATAGAGAATTAGATAAATATTATATATAATTGAATATGGTTCCTCATTTATCCTCACAATTTCCTTTAACTATATATTTGAAAAATTATCAAGTGATAAATATTCAGGAATGGAGATAGAGTGAGATGTCATGGTGAGTTGATCCACTAAAACCAATATGGTGTTGTTTCATTTGGATATCTTGGAATGACCCACGATAATGTTCATGGTGATATTCAACTATTTCTATATTGCAATGGGTTAGGTTTACATTATGCCCTTGGTATTTTTACACTAAATCTTACTTACTGATATACCAAGCAAATTGAGGTGTACTCAACAAAATCATTATTCATGTTTTCCCACTACAAGTGATCTTGAAGATCTCAGTATATATTGGTAATTCTAGGATATATGTGTAAATGTGAATTATATACCCCATATAATAACACTTTCCATATCTTAAGTGATAATGACTAACATATCCTATTTATAAATTAAATAAATCTATCTTTTTGGATGTAAAATTCATTATAATCCCCTTAATTTATATCAGTTTCTTTATTTTGTATATTAAAATCATCTATTTATATATCATTGATTTTCTGTTGGGTATATGGTTAGATAATAATTTTTGGAAGGTATGATTTCCTTCATAACATTATGATTTCAAGATCAATTCTTTATATATCTTTTTAGATAGGGTCATTATCAGTCCTCACATTGGAATGGTTAGTAGGTTAATTTCAACTATGAGCATGAAATAACTTATTTTCCCTATTAGTATGGTAATGTATTTGATTAATTATAGTCCTTTATTAAATAAAAAATATTTATTGATTTATTTTTATCTCATTCTATGTTAATAAATACTTTAATCTTTTGTGATTAGTATATCCATCAAATTTCCATCTATTGAGTTAATGCCTTCAAATCATCAGTGAAAACAACAAAAATGTTATCTTCAGATAATGCATGTGGTAGTTTTGTTCATGGATCCCTAATTTTTTTGAATCATAGGCTACCACTTTATTATTTTTCATATGTTCACAACCCAAACCTTTTTTAATGAATAATTATATATCATAAACTTGTTTAAAAAAGAGGGTATTATGGGTGAAAGTGTAGTTATGAGCCTTTTCTTGATATCCTTAAATATCTTTTCAAATTATTTTATCCATAAATACATCAACCCTTTCTATGATAAGATATTGAGTGTGATATAAAATCATTATAAATTTATCACAAAGCATTGATATTACCCAATAAATACAAAAAATATATGAATCACTAAGACTCATTTTGTTTCTGGAGATTCCTTAGTAACCTTTTGGATTGAATGATCTATTTATATTCCCTCAATTATGATCATATTTCCTAATAACAGAACTTGGTACATGTAAAAGTATCTTTTTTTAACTTAAAAAATAAATTTCCCTTCATAAAATCTTTAAATGATCTTCATGCTCTTATTTTCTATTAGAGTATATGAGAATATCATCAATAAATACCCCAAAATATTTATCTAGGTAATCTATAAATACATTATACTTCATGTTAATAAATACTTTGGGGGTGTTTTTAAGTCAAAATGAAATCACTATGAACTCGTAGTGTTAATATATTTTTGCATAAATATGTATTTTGAATAGTTTATCTCTTCACTATTAGTTAATGATATCTAGAGAAAAGATCTACATTTGAGAAGAATTGAGATCTTTGAATTTTATCAAATAGGTCATAAATTATTAGAAATGGATACTTTTTCTTTAAGGTGGTTTTATTGAGTTCATGGATGTCAATGAAATGCAACATAGATATATTATTCTTCTTAACAAATAACACTAGTTCATCCCAAGTTGATACACTAAAGAGTATGAACCACATATCCAATTCCTATTTTATTTTCTTCTTTAACTCCTCCAATTATACTAGGGACATTCTATAGGGTATCTTGGATATAAGTGTGGATTTAGGTATAAGTTTTATTGATAAATATACTTCATGATCTAAGGTAAGGCCATATAATTTTATAGGGAATACATCCGTATATTCCCTTACTATGGGAATGTATTCAAGGTTGATTATTTTATATATTTCAACCATTTTAGAAAGATATTATTTTTTATTAGGTATAAATAAAAACAACTTTATAGTATTTTATAAAGTATATTCATAGTCTTATTTTCATTTATATAACAACATGAGGTAGTTTGGGATATGGAAATTGATTTACTTTTCCCAATATTTTATTTGAATTCTATATAAAGAGATCTAATCCATGCCTAGTATAACATCAAATTATTCCAAAGGAAATATTATAATATTTTTATGGATAATCTTCCCACACGTACTAATAAGGGAATATTCAATCAATTGGGTAGAAATGATTACACTACTATGTGTTATTAAAAATATCTCTAATCCAAGGTATTGGGGTATTTATTTAATAGGTCTAGTAAACATAAAATATATTAATAAATAAGTATACCTATAATTAAAAAAACCCACCCACCTTGTGTATGCAATAAATTTACCTTTCACTATTTCATTTCATTAATTTAATCTCCTACTATTTTCTAAAGATGAATGTTTTAAAATAAAAAATATGTTAAAAATTATTAGTAAATAAATTCTTCATATGAATCAATCAATTATAATGTCATAACTTATGAGGTCTATAAGATTAGTCTAGGTTATATTTTTGTATCCATTTTCTCAAATTAACGAAAAAAATATAATACCAACTACAAAAACCAAAACCATTCATACACGATTATTATATCATTTTTAAGATGGAAAATATATTAGTAACACAGTACAGAATTGAATGGATTATTTCCATAATAAAATTAGTTTTATATAACATGAATAAAAATAAAATTTTAAATATTATTTAAATAGTTCATCATATTAATCCTTAAATATTTCATATTTTCCTTATAACATGTAATTATTGGAGTAAATGCATCAATGAAAAGGTGAGATAAATGAAATGTGTGGGAATAATAGGATGGAACATGATACCTGAATCAATGGGAGTACAAGGGTGAGAACACACATTATCATCAAATCATATGCATATGATAATCATAATAAGCATGATGAAATATTTTAAGGGGAAATAGAATTTGGTATATACATAATAATAAAACATAATAACATTATAGACAATGATAACACATAAACTATGAATAAATCTAGCATCATGTTCACACATAACAGATGTTTACAAATAATCACTTCATAAAATGTTAACAAAGATAACATCATGTTTAAGAATAATAGTTATCTCATGAGATATGTCACTTGCATCAATTAATTATAGGGATTTATAATTTTCGGACTACCCATTAAATTAAAAATTACTCATAATCATTAATTACACATATAAAGAAAACAAATAGAAATATTTAACATGATATAAAACCAAAAGAAAATTATGTCATTAACAATTATATTGTATGAAATATATCGATGAATTTTCATGTAAGATCCAAAAAATAAAGTGAAAAAATTATTTTTGGTATTAAAGAGGGTCATATTATTGGGAGAGAATGGGAAAAAACCTACCAAGATAAATCATGAATTTACCTTATGTTTAACCACTAAAAGCAAAATATTGAATAAATTGAAGATTTTATCTCCAAATGCCATGTTCATTAAACACACCAATTTTTTCAGAATAATAGATCTAAAAATAATGATCCCTAAATTCACATTAAAACAAAATGAAAAATATTAATTCTAAAAAATATACATAAGCATACAACCAAGAAAAAAACCAGTAAAGTAAAAAAAACTTTTGGATTTACATGGATCTAACATTCTTCCTATTTATATGGGAGAACACCGTAATAATTATAATTCTATGGTAGCATAAATATTAAAACCAGTTAATTTGTATCCATGTAGATCACACTTAGTGAAACTTTATTAAACCTCAGTATGTGGTCCCACCCCTTATATATAGTGGGGTTCAGATGGTCATCCTGTTGCACCAATATCATACTTTCATAAGCCTCCATCCATTAACCATAGTAACCATAGATCTCATTTAGTATTATTCAATAATAATATCTATAATAATTAGACTGAGAATATCTATATTTTCGGATAAACTAACTATATTGAATGATATTTCTTGTGATGTACTAGAAATTCTATCAAAACTTTCTCCTCACTAATATGCCACCGGTTGATATTTCCACTTCCTCTTTCTGGTGAACAAAAGATAGATCCTTGAAGAGAATTCGCAATAATATCAATATTCCACTTCAAGACTAATGCAAGGTTCCTTGGGAAACCACCATCACTTATACATATTCAAACTCACATCCTGTTTTTGTATACTTTCAGTGCACTCCTAAACATTTCAGTCAAACTGATCCCATTGAGGCTTAGTGTTTCATTATAATTCTTGGACCAAAACTATAGTGCACATGTCACCTTGATTTTTTCTTCCAAAAATATTCCATAGTTATAACACCCCATCATGAAGAAACATCCGAATTTAGTTTTATTTTAGGTTGACATGTTTTTCCTTGAATGAAACATCATATTTTTCACTAATTTAATTTTACTTTGACAATCACAACAAAGAAAACCACTTCCCCAATTCCTTCAAAGTTCAAATAAATCACATATAAACCAAACCATATTATTTTCTTCTTTTAATATTAATAAATATTCTACCCCTATATCAGTAATTGAAACTATTGATCACAACTTAGATATCTGTCTAATTTTTTTCCCTCAAAATATAAATAAATATTCTTATTTACTCTTGTGAGTTTTGAAATCACCAAAAAATATTCATCAACATAACCTTGGAATGTTTTAGATAATATAATTAATAATAAATTATCGTTCATAGATTTTTGATATCTGTTGATACATTTCATGGATTCTAAATGTTCTTTCCCTAAATTTTCAATATAAAGGTTGATGGTTCCCATTGAAAATACAATATTAGGGAGTGTGCATACCAAAGAATACACCAAACACCCGAATAATAATGAAAATAGAACTCATTTAAAGTAATTTTCATTATATTATATGTATGGTTCTTAGTATTTTTAAAATTTAATATGTTTGACCAAGGTGTTGAAAATAATTCACACGCAATCATTTGAAACTGCTCAATGACCTTCTTGATGCACTCTCTTTAAGACAATAATAAACTCCCAAATATTATATCTCTTTAAATACTCATACCAATAATATTCTTAGTAAAATAAAGATACATTATTTCAAAATTTCTGAACAAGTCACACTTAAATTGTTAGATTCATCTAATGTCTTTACCTAGTAGAAGCATATCATTAATGTACAAGAGAAAGATGATAAGGCATCATTTATAAATACCTTTGGATAAAAAGATTAATCTATTTTTCTTAGTAATAAACTCTTTTAAAACATGAATGTAAAATTTTCCTTATTGTATTTCCTTTTCCTTGTTACAATCCATATTTAAAATATTTTATCTTATACAGAAAGTCCTTATATTGATAAACCTCAAAAACAACTATTTACTTCATGTAAATGCCTTCCTATAAATCACCATAATAGAACACAACCCTCATGTACATTTTTTTAAAATAAAAACCTTCAAAAGAAACATATATTAGGACCATTTGGATATTATTATGTTTTACTACCTGTGATCATGTGTTGAGAAAACCACTCCTTCTTTTTGTCAAAATCATTTCACCACTAGCTTATCTTTTGAATTTTTACTTCTCTCTAGTTCTTCAATAAACAGAAAACCCACTTATTATCTAGTTATTTATTTCATTATGGTAATTATATTAAATTATATATATTATTAGATTATAATAAATAAATTTCCTCTTTCATGGATAGCTCCTAATTAGAGGAATCACCCAGTGTATCAACTTATTCTAGACTTTTTGGCTCTCCCCTATCTATTAGAAGTAGTTTAATTCATGACCAAAACTATGTACTACTCATATATATATGGAATATCCATTAAATATAATTTATGATTATAATCCAACCTATACTAAATCTTATGGTTCACATACTTATTATTATTGAACTTCATGAACATTACTTCATGCCTCTTCAACCCTTGAACATTCACCTATACCTTATGCTAGAATGAATTCTAGAAAACTTGTGCCAACATCTAAATTTACCGGAAATTTCCTGATTTTGTGCTTATATATATAGGAACATAAACTTGGAATTACTATTCTTTGAACCCAATATTAGCCTCTTTCATGATCTAATACTTATATAATTCCCTCTAATTAAATAGAACATTTAACTGTCTAATTATATTTTGTTGATTTTTATCCCAGAATCGTAAACTAATTTTTTCAATGCAATATCCCATAAAAAAACCTTGGATTTAGAGTTGAGATTTTACCTTTATTTAGAATCAATTTGAATAAATTAATGACTTCTAAAAAATTTCAATTGATGAATTTTTATTGGTTTACTATACCATAACTACTACAGAATATTCTATCCAAGTGATTCTGATTGACCACTGTTATGAATATACATTGCACCATTGATTTCCAAAACCCAAATTTAATTACACATACTAATGTGAAATCCCATTCTATTATCAATAAAATATATTTTTATTATTTTAGAAACATCATTTTTCTGGTTCTCCTAGTACTGTTTTCTCATATTTGATTCCTTTTTATAGGTGGTAATGTTTGAAGTTCCTTCCACTATATTCACAACCATTATCCAATATATGGTATTTAATATTTCTTATTTATCTCTATCAACAATGAATTTACATTTATTTAAAATACTGAACACTATTATATTGTTCTTTAGTACATATTCCCACACATTTTTTGTTGCATCATCAATAAACGTGACAAAATATAAGGATCCTCTATGATAACAAACTACTAATGGACCCCAAGCATCATAATGAACATATTCAAATATTCAATAGTGATTATTTACTTCTATTAAAATTAAACAAAAATATTTTATATTTATCAAGTATAAAAATCTCATATGTTTTGACATTTCTATGATCGAGAATCAGTAGACCCTTTACTGATAGAACCTTCACATTATTCTCACTAAGATGACCAATCTCATTTTCCATAAATCCATTATTCTATCAGTTTTTATTCTAATTATAAAACATCCATATGATCATATGGTAATATAAAAGGTCCCATAATTAACACTTCTTTCCACAACCATTGACCCTCTAATAATTTTTTATACACCATTAGAAAATCTTGTTCCATATTCCTCTTTATTCAGTTATCCCACATAACTATTATATTACCATAAATCTTGGATGAATCTCACTTAATTAATATTAATAAAGTTACCATTTGACATATATATATTCAAATTACCCTTTCCTATAAATTCAAGAGCCTCATCATCAACCAAATGTACCTTGTTGAATCTTATGGATACATAATTCTTCAACTACCCCCGAATTTTATGTGTAATAGAACATCACTACATAATTAACCTCCCATGACTCCAATAAAAAATGGAACTTATTTGAAATAATATATTATATATATATTAAATATAAATAACTTGATCCTCACAAATCTATTATTTTAAAAGTCATTTTATAGCCTTTGTAATCTTTCCTATTATTTCCCCTCTTACCACAATTCTTGAAATTAGGTCAAGTTCTAGTAGATTTATTCTTTCTCTCATTTTTTTATTTTTTCCAATTCATTTTAATATTGGGTGATAGTACAATAAATTATGTGTTGAAATCATTTTTGGTAAGTTCTTGGTGTTCCCTTCCCCTGATATCTTTATTTAAGATTAAGTTTTGGTTATCCTCAAAATGTAAGTTGTATTTTCTAGTAGAATTACAGGATATAGTGGGAATCACCTCCCAAATTTCCAATAGTAATGAAAAAAAAGAAATTGTAAAAACCTAATATTTTATAATATATATTTTTATTAATTTTATTTATTTAAAATATTTTTTTACATGCGACACCAAATTAAGAACACCATAATTGAAATTTGTTTGTATATATGACCAATTTATTTGATTGGTGGGGATGAATAGGGATAAACATATAATAAAATATAAGTATAATGGTTTAACTTAGTATAAATTTTCTGATTTATTCTTAGGAAATAAGATCTTAGTTTTAGTAAAATCATTTTATGATATGAAGACCTATTTTTTTTAAAAAATAATAATTTTTCCAAATTATGTATTTTTATTTGGGGAAAATATTTTTATAACTACTAAAAAATTAATTTATGAAATATATTAATAATATTTTTAAATAAATGAAAAATCGATAATTCATCGATTATCAATTGGTAAGAGAATAATATAAAATTATGTGTAGGTAAAAAAGATATTTTTCATAGACCTATTTTTTATGTGAAAATTGTGTTTTTAAATTAATAAATTTAATAAAAATATATTTATAAATGATGTTAATGAAATGTATTTATTATATATTCAATAAAATATTATAATATTGATCAAATGGTTTTTACTAAGAAAGTAATGAAAATAAATTCAGTTTTATGCTCAAAAATACATTTTTCATAAAATAAATTTTGTTTCTTTTTGTGTGATTATTTTAAAATTAATTTACGAAACATAGATAAATTAAATTTAATAACTTTTTTTTGATATTTGGAGTTTTATTTTTCAAATTTGGTAATAATTCCACTTTAATTTTTGGTCAAAATGAATATTAA
This sequence comes from Viscum album, assembly GCA_963277665.1. Lineage (NCBI taxonomy): Eukaryota > Viridiplantae > Streptophyta > Magnoliopsida > Santalales > Viscaceae > Viscum > Viscum album. The sequence continues at coordinate 863,904,110 of OY728140.1, forward strand.
CTAGGGAAACAACTCCTTACTATGGTAAAAGTTTAAAAAGGGTTAATGAGTTGTTAATAAACGATATAAGAGATAAAATAACCTATTTTTTTTCTAAATACTATATGTTGATTGCATTAAAAATTATCTCATACCACCTTCAAAATTGAGTCACTTTTGAGACACCTTCTTTCACAACCTAATCCAATGGGGTCTGACCCGTGACTACCCCAAACCAGCCACCAATAGGCCGTGGGTTGGAGATCAACACTGAGAAGGGATATCCCACAAATGGGAGGCATTAACCTAATGTACCTATATATATGAACACATCTCTAATACCATACAATTCTGAAATGTAAAACAATTGAAACCAGTGCATGCATACACATATTATCCCAAAACCAGAGTATGACGATAAAGTACAGAAAGTGAAAAGAGGGCCAAATACTAGCCCAACCAAAACTATAAAGTTTATAAAATGCTCCAAGAGTGATGAATATGATCAAATGAAATTATCGGGAGACACATCAGTCTTTCTAGCTCAAGATATGCTCCACTTGCTCTGCGTCCTCCCATGACACCGTCAAAAGAGCCACCATTTCCATAAGACATGACCCGTGCAGGAAGATACCATATAGGGGAAAGTATAACAATACCCAATTGGAAAAAACCAAAAACAATAAACACAAGGCATCAAGTATATTCATATCAATAAAAAGACATAACAATCAATGTATAATAGAAAACACCCAGATAAAATTAGGATGGACACCACACAACCAGGTAGGCACTACCAACTTCCAACTGCATGATTCAACTAGAAGAAATGATTGTTCCAGTATAATCTACTCCATGAGGCATTATATCATTGGATAAACTCATGAAAAAGTTTAATATAATTATCCCAAACCCACAAAATCTCATTAGTCACATATGACCTTGATACTCAGAAAGGGGGTCATGCCTAGAACCATTGGGGACACCACAAACCCAATATGGATTAAACTTCAACTTAGGGGATCACATGAAAATGATACCTATGAACCCTACTGATAGGGAATGATATATAAGGTCTCAACACCCTGATCAAGGTGGTCACACCAATTCCACAAAACCCACCTAGGGTATAAAGATGATAGAAAATCACTCTGCAGTCTCACGGAGGGACACTACAAACAATATCTAAGACTCATCCTCTAGAGGGTATCAAAATATTGTGATGTGGATGTAATACCGCACTATAACCTTGAGGTAATTGACCAGGGGAACACACTAAACCAAGACCAGTCCAGACTAAAGAAATGAAGGGCTTAAAAAATCCTCAAAGGGGGAAAATAGTGTGTACTATGGGTACATGGTGTGTCTATCTATCCCAGGGTCTTACTATGTCATAACACCTCACACTACATGTAAATATCAACATACAATGAATTTGAATGAAGCACACAACATGTTGTGGTCGCTCGAAACCCTGATCACACCATCTGGATATGCCTGAATATATTTGGTCGTGCTCGTGTATGGGTACACAGCATGACCAGTACATGGCGTGTCCAATCTCGTGTACACCTATCCATACTCGTGTACCATCTGTGGTACATGTCGAGCCACTAGGGAAGGGTCACAAGGAATGTGACCATATCAAATTTCATGTAATATTTAAATCTAGCCAAAACTAATGCCCAAAATCTAGGGGTCCCACTCGACATGTAATCCTGAAATACACTCCTTGTAGATTTGGATTTTCCATATCCATCAGGATAATCTTTGTGACATCCTGTGCATTTTCGAATCCACTACCATCAATAAAAAATTATAGATATAGGGTCGTCTAACCAACACCTTCATCACTAGCTGAGATTCAGGTCCTCAATCTACTCTCAAAAGAATCCATCGATCCATCTATCACTATATGTAAAAACCAGTAATGGGAACCACAAATCCATTTAATCCGCCTTTGATCATCCACTATCATTTTTAATTCACAAATAAAATCATCCATCATGAGTCGCACAAAGAGTATAGATCTATTTTTATGAATAACCACCGTGTAATGATCTAATACAAGATATTAGTTAAACTATTGTCCAAATAAAATACCAATGGTGATTGAACGGAGAAACATGGGAGAAATCCTTGAGCCATGAAAAGTGACAAAAAAAACTCAGGGTTTGTTTCTTAATCCTTGATCCATTTTAATAGAGATAGACTAATGAAGAGTAATAAAACAAAATAAAAAAATAAAATAGATCCATGAAATTAATTCTACCATCGATACACTAATCAATTATATTTTTGGAATTGATCTACATTACAATAGGATTAAGGAACGGATGGAAAACAAAAATCAAAATCCTACCTTGAGTTTAGATCAATCATTGATGAAGAAAATTTCTATGTTTTTGTTGTTGATGAGATCCATGAACTCGATTGTCACAACGATCCATGATCATAATCCAATTCCTCATTGCTTACCAATAACACTCTCCTACAATAGTCTCTACATCCCCAAGGTTTATTGGGAAACCTTAAGACAAATAACATAGATTTTTATTTAAATAGTAAATACGTGTTTGTGTCCAATAAAATAAATTTAACAATTTATTTTATTAATTCTTTACCCATGATAAGTTTTTCACAAATTTCATGTGAAAAAATATTACATCCTTCCTAGGGAAAACGATGTTATTAACATAATGGTTCCCTTAAATTTATGATCTGGTTCCCCATTCGAGAGTTATTACACTTTCTAGGAAAACTACACATGGATGTTATTTAATATATTTAAAACATTTAGTTTGGGAATCGCATGCCTCAGAATAATACATTGTCTCAGTTCCTGGTATAAAACATATTCAATATAATATCCAAAAATACTATATGGAAAATAAAATTAATTACATTCTCCCCCCTATAGGAATTTTCATCCAAAAAATAGAAAAACCTACTAAAAAAGATGAGGGTACTCAGATCACCTTTAGGTCTTCGGGTCCTAGGTTCCCTCCTAAAGATTCTCATTCTACCACTGGACACCCACTAGGGGAATCGATCACCCAAGAAGGATCCTCTCATTATGATACTCGATTTCCACCAGGTAATGAGCAAAGGTAGCTATATCCTTGATGTCTATCTTTCCGTGGTTGATAACATGCAGTGGGTCATGCCTGTACCTCCTCAACTATAACATGTGGAATACATTGTGTACCCAGTCGAACTGTGGTAGTAGAGCTATGTGGTACACCACCTAACCAACTCTAAAAAATATCTGGAAAGGTTCAATGATTCTTGGTGAATGATTTCCACCCTGGAAAAATCTTCAAAATCCACGTTGAGGTGAGACCATCAAGAACATATGGTATCCCTCCTCAAACTTCAAAGGTCTCCATCATCAGTCCATATAAAAATTATGATCGATCTGTGTAGTCCTCATCAACTCCTGGATGATTTTCACTTTATCTATAGTATCTCACACTAACTCCAGGACCATGCGGACCGACTCACCTATATCATTCCAAGAAAGTGGTGACCTGTAGGGTCTCCCATTCATGGCCTCGATTGTTGCCATACCAATGGTTTAATGGTATCTATTGTTGTATGAATACCCCAAAAATTGTAGGTCATCCTCCAAAATATGGCCAATGTCCAAAATGGAATCTTGAAACATGTCCTAAAAGACATGAATGGTCCGCTCAGTTTGGCCATTAGTCTGAGGGTGAAATGTTGTACTCAAGCATAAATGAGTCCCAAAAACATCCTATTTTCCTCTCCATAATTAAGAAATGATTTGAGAATTACAATATAAATGATAATCAAGGTACTTATAAGGAGTAATACTATCTCCTACATGTATAGGAATACCAAGCTCTCTATTGAACTCTACTCTCAAATTTCTAAAAAGTGGTCTGACTTAGTGATTCATTCTACCATTACCCATAGTATATCATGTACCCTATACGTACATGGTAACAACTTTACTAATTCTAGGGATATCCATCCCACTTTCAATATTTAACCACAAGGGGTTGAGATCAACCTTCTAGAACCTCAAGGGGTTGAGCTAAAACTGCTAGAACCTAGTGATCAACCTTCACCTACTGACATGTGAGGCATCGATAAACAAACTATACAACACAACTCTTTATTGATGGCCACAAAAAATGATATCAGAGGTCAAATAAAATGTTTTCCACACCTGGATTCACCTAAAAATTTAATTTATGAAATTCCCACCTCACCTCCTCACACAAAGTCAAATGAACCATTGTCCACCCTATAAAAAGGATAACATGCTCCCCACATTCAGAATATCTATCAGAATCTTGTTCAATGGATATATGGATACGCATGGTCTCAGAGTTGGTATATCCACACCAAGTATCCCTAAAATGGTGGAAAATATGTGTGGTAATAAACATAAAATGTATATATTAAGAACCATCCTCATCCACTAAGGACAACAGCAAAGAGGCTAACTGCTTCGACACATCAGCTAACATATGAGAACAAGATCTCTTGCTAAGAGAGTCTGCCACCATATTTCCTTTCCCAGGAGTCTAGACAATATCAAAATCATATTCCTGGAATAAATCTATCCATTTAATCTATATTAAGTTATGATCCTTTTGAGATAATATATAATTGGTACTCTTTTGGTCATAGTAGATGATAAATCACTCGCCCATCAGGAAGTGTCACCATATCTTTAGTACGAATACTACCACGACTAGATCGAGATCATGGATTGTTTAGTTCTAATCATCCAGTCCCAAATTATTTAAACCATAGGAAATCACTTCCTACCATTGCATTATAACACAACCCATCCCATTCCTCGATGCTTCACAGAATACTATGTACTCGAAACCCTCCTTTTCAAATATCAAGGGATAACTCATTAATATCTACCTCATATCTTGAAAACATATATGGAACCTTTCCATCCACATTAAAGGATACTTTTTTGGGTCAAATATTTCAAGGGTTCTTCCATTCTAGAGAAATCAGGTACAAACCACTAATAGTAACCTTCCATCCCATGGAATCTATGCACCTCAGTAACACTCTTGGGTGGCTCCTAAGGAAGCACTACCTCAACCATTGTTGGGACTAATGATACTTATTTGTTTGGGATAACTTGTACTAGAAAATAGACTTCTCAAATCTAGAACTAACACCTCATGAGATTCCCATAATGTTGGTGATCTCAGAGTGTGTCTAATACCATCCTCAAGTGCCTCGCACGATCCTCCACAGATACTGATTAAACCAAGATATCATCAATGAATACGACCATGAAACAGTCTAAAAAAGGATGAAATATATGGTTCATGATTCACATGAAAAATTATAGGGAGTTGGTCACACCTAATGACATCACCATGTACTCATAGTGACCATAGAAATATCTGAATGACATCCTTTGAATCTCCTCATCCCGTACTCAAAACTGGTGCTATCCTGATCTGTGGCTAATCTTAGTGAACCATCAAGAACCTCTCAAATAATAAAATATGTTTTTGATACTCAATAATTGATACTTATTATTCATGGAAACCTAGTTCAAGAAATATTAATCAACACATAACCTCAAGCTCCCATCCTTTATTTAGGGAACAACACTAGGGATGCCCAGAGGGAAACAATGGGTCTCACAAATCCCTTCTACTTTAAGTCCTCCAACTGAAACCTCAGCTCATAAAACTCAATAAGATCCATATGATGTATTGGTGTAGACAACAGGGTTGTCTCCAGATGCTATTGAATCCATAAGTATAGATCTCATCAAGGAGGTAAACCTGGCATGTCCTCTATAAAGACATCCTCATACTAAACCACCACTATAGGAAACTGAAAGCCCATGAAATCTAATTCTCCAAGAGTCTTTCTAGAGAAATGGTGAGTAAATGGATACACTATCCTATTCATAATCCTCACATTCTATCCCAAGTTTTACTTTTCACCCATAAACAAAAAACTCATCCCATCACCGTGGATGCACCATAACCTACACCTAAAACAGTCAATCTAGGAATGAAGTGTGGATAGTAAGTATATAAATAATATTATTTCCTAAGGTCTCATCACTACTACTAAGAGTTCCCATATAAAACTATTACCTACAACTACTATATCACACTATCTTTAAAAGTACACAATCACTCCATCACCACTTTTCGGAGTCTCCAACCACAAGGTTCAGGCCAATGGATCAACTGTAATCTCCAAGTATCAATCCAGATAAGTGGAAAAAATGAAATAATTTTATCTCTATCTATTAATACTATAGCTATGGTAGATAAGATATAGATTTTACCTCGTATCATTCCTATAGCCTCAGGGTCATAGGCCTTAATAGCTACCAGCTGACCTCTTCCCTGACTACCACCTCCCTAATCTTGGCATGGACCACCAGGGGGTGGTGGTGGTAATAGGTCGAACATCTGAACATCTCATGCTAATAACCTAACTTCTCTTCCATGTATTCCATTCCATGGACAACCCTGATCCTGCCTTTTTATCTACCTCAATGGTCCCTCGACCGTCTATCGATCAGTTGAATGATGGGTCAGAAACTCCAGATCCAGATGTCTGCAATTATCATAAGAGAAACAATTCCCCTCCCTTAGATGGTTAGAGACATCATGAGAGCCATAAAATTATAAACCTATATCCTAGGCTTTCCACATAAAGAGTTTGGAATGAATAGATGACTATGACTACTGTCGGTTACCTACTTCTAAGGTCTCACCTATTGGTTTCCCACTACCAACACCCAGTGATGGTGCTTGATATTCTAGGAATCTCTCAACCATCAATGACCACTAAAACACCTCATCATAGGTTGGGATACAAAGGGATATAATTTATGTCCTAATATCCCAGTGTAAGCCCTGCTTGAAGGTTTGTTCTCTAAAAATGGATCTCACACCATATCCAAGGAGTAACTTGATAGATTAGTAAACCTCTCTAAATACTCTGCCACATTCAAATTACCCTACTTCAGATGTAGAAGCACTTTTATGCATAATGATTCAAATATGGTTGGATGTAAATATTCTATAAGAAGAATCTCAAATTTTAACCAGGAGAGAGTTGTCTCGTCATATGGATGAGTCACTAAACTCCACCATTTCCCATTAGAGACCCAAAGAAGACTCAATGAAATGAGATACATTAGATTTGTAGGCATCATTATATGAAATAATGTTCAAGTGAATGTCTCTAGCCAGTCCTTATCCAACTGCGGTTCTTTATCACCTTTAAAACAAGGAGGTCACTACCTCCGAAACTTGTGTAGCACACTCATATTATGTTCATCCTCTTCTAGAACTTCCAGTGCTATCTAATACTTAATGGGTGGGAATAGGTATAGTAAACAACATTGAGGTTATATCTCTATTACAAGAACCTTTAATGAAGCCTCATCAATCAATTGATCATTCTCATGATCATGTAGTGGAATCCGGGATGGCTGTCTACATAGAGGCATCCTAAAATAAATGAGATGTACCACGGTCAAAGAGTTTATCTTGGGAGATGACTCAAAAAGGTCATGGAAAAAACAAACTATTCCTATATGATACATGTACCAATTTTTTCCCTATATCCAATATCTACATATATAGATTCTAATTGAAGGTGATTAGAGCCTAGGTGTATAGATACATTGGCTGTCGCACCAAGACTAGATTCCCTGACCTGATAGTCATACACAAAACACTAAAAACTGTTTCTCCAATACAATATCACCGACCCTAGTGTTATGGTATAACTAAATATTCTGATACCACTTTTTCATGATGCGACCCACCGAGGTCCAACCAGTGACTACCCCAATTCCGTCTTTAATAGGATAGGGGTTGGATACTTATGCTGAGTAAGAATATCCAAAAAATGGTAGGCATTAACCTAATGTACCCGTTCACACACACACACACACACACACACACATATGAAATCCCATAAAATAATAAATTTTAAAACAACTAAAACCACTGAATTAACACTTATATATTACCACAAATAGAGTAAGATAGTAAAGTACTGAAAGTGAAGAAGGGGATAAATACAATCTCATCAGAAAATGTAAAGAGTCTCACCTACCCCAAGGGTAAGGAATATGATCAAATGAAACTCCAATAAGACAAATTGGCCTATCTAGCTCAATATATTTTCCACCTGATTCATGTCCTCCCAAGAAATTTTCAAAAGGTGCATCGTCTTCATAAGACACAACACATACTGGTAGACCCCTTTCATGGGTGAGTATAACAATACCCAGTAGGACACCTAAAAAACAATAAACATGACGAATCAAGTATACTCATCTCAATAAAAGGATATAATATTCAATGTTTAAAAGAGAACATCCAAATATAATTAGGAAGGACACCATTTCACTAGATATTCACAACAAAATTCTAACCATAATATTGTACTTAATGTAGTGCTCGTTCTGGGAAAATCTAATCCACATGCCATGGTATCACTGAAGACACTCATCCAAGAGGTAAATAGTATTAGTCTAAGCCTAAGAAAGATCATTAGTTTCAAAAGACCATGATACTCAGATAGGGGGTAATGCTCAGAACCATTGGGGGACACCATGAATACAATCTGGATCAACCCTCTATGTAAGAGATCGTACACCAATGATACCTACAAACTTTATTGATAATGTCTACTATATAGAGGGCCAACTCCCTTCTCGAAGAGGTGATACAAACTCCACAAACCCCATACAAGGTATAAAAATGATTGAGAATCACACTCCATTCTAATAGAGGGCCACCACAAACTCTATTAGAGACTCATCCTCTAGATGGAATCATAATCCTAATATGTGGAAATAATACCGCACTGTACCCTAGTAGTATTAGCCCAAGGGAACAAACTCAACCAAGACTGGTCCAAACTAAATAAATGAAGAGATAAAAACACCCTCAAAGGGGATAAATGGAATGTAATGAGGGTATATGACATGTCCAACTATCTCTACGTTTCCCCCTATGGTAACACTTCACACGACATGTTGACCTCAACATAAATGACATGTGAGTAAAACAAACTATGTGTAGAGGTTTCCAGGGACCCTACTAGTGCAGTCTGGCCATGCTTGTGTATGGGTAAATAGTGTTCCCAGTACACAGTGTGTTTGATCCTATTTACTCCTATCTGTTCCCATTTACCCTTTGAGGTACACAATGATCCATCAAGGTAGGGTCACAAAGTGTGTGACTGTGTTACACGACATGTGATTTTTAAATCTAGTTGAAAGACTAGAATTTCTTTCAAGTGGTTCCACACGAAATGTAATCCCAAAATACATGCCCTGTATATTTGTATTTTCTAGATATATGAGGATATTCCACTACATTTTCCTTCACTACACCAGATCCAACACACATGTTAGAAATGAAAAATTTTGGGTTGACTAACCCATTCCGTCATCAGTATCCTGGATTCAGGTCCTCGATCAACTTGTAAAAACAATCATTCGATCCATCTTTCTCCATATGTCAAAAAAAAATAATAGAAACCACAAATCCATCATATCTACCTTTGATCATCCACCTCCATCAAAAATTAAAAAATATCATCCTCCATCATAATCCATATCCATGGCATCGATCCGCTGCATGAAAGATCGATCACATAATGACTTAATACCATGTATTGGTCGAACCATTGGAAAAATAAAATACCAATGATGATCAAACAAAGAAATGGGGGAGAAATCCATATTCCATAAAATGTGACGAAAAAACCTTGGCCTTTTTTTGTTCAGCCTTGATTCATTGTCATAGAGATAGTGGAATGAAGAGGAATAAAATGAAATGAAGAAAAAATATATATACATCATATTAAATTTACCATCAATGTGAGAATCAATTTTATTCATGGAATTGATCCACATTAAACTATGATTAAATAATGGTATAGAAGACAAAAATCAACAACCTTCCTGATGTTTGGATAAACCGTGGATAAAGAACAGTTCTGTTTTTCCATTATTAATGAGATCCATGAACTCCTTTGGCATAATGATCCTTGATCCTGATAAAATTAATTATGTATCACCAATAATACTATCATAAAATGGCCCCTAGGTCCCTAGGGTTTATCATCCAACCCTTAGAAAAATTGTATACTTAAAGAGGAAGCAATTCGTTGTGTCAAAAAAATAAATTAAATCATTTAATTGATTAATTTTATTAATTTTGTTCAAGGGACAAATTTATAATAAATATATCGTGATGAAAAATATTATGTCACACCTAGGGTAAAAACTAAATTCTAAACTCAATTATGAAATCAGATTTGTGATCTAGGACCATGTTCGAGAGTTATTTTACTTTTCAATAATGCTTCACGTGTGTGTTATTTAATATATTTAATATATTTCAATCATTTATTACAGGAACACTAGGTCTCAGAATCACACACTATCTCTTCGCCTAGTATAAAAATAATCCATAAAATATCCAAAAATAATACATGGAAAATATGATTTATTACAATTTTTCTAAGAGGGTGACTTTGTTATATTTTATAATTCCTAATAATTACAAGTGTGCCACTCCCTTACTTATAAATGGGAATCACCTCTCATGTCTTCCTTACACAAAATGATCCATTTAATTTGGAGAAACCGTAACAAAATATATTCTTAATTTCCCTATCCACATATCATAGGTTCATCTATTCTTATTATTCAAATCCAATGGCCCTAAATAATAGATTCAAATATTATTTATCAAAGAAGAGGTATATGTTGTTACTGATATTTTAAAATATTCATTTCTATTATACCACCTATAAATCTTATATAACCATCTCAACATGATTAAATATGTATATTTAAAACAATAACACAATTTATACCAATGGTATAACGAATTTATATATACTTTACATCTAATGGAAAGTAAAAACAACACTCATGCGTACGTATGGATTACCATCTCTATAAAGAAGTGTCTTTTATTTTTCATCACTGTCTCTCTTGGATGGTTATTTAAATTTACTTAATGGATATATATGATTTTTATAAAATATTTATGATTAAATATTTATAATATAGTATTTAACTTCTTACCCTTCCATCAATTAGAAAATGATAATTTCTCTAGTGTGTACATTTGGACTACCACATCCACGAAGCGATGTGATTTGTTTTTCATTTTTGTTTTACGTGGATGAAAATAAGGATATATTTAATGAATTTACATTATATTTATGAAATATTAAGGATTATATAAAAGTTAATTATTATTTATCTTTTTTCCATCCATTTAAAATTTGAAACACCACTCATGCATACATACAGACTACCATCCCCATGAAGTGATGTAATTCATTTGTCACGCTACTTTTTATGAATGATTATAAAAGTGTATAAGTGAATAAATATAATATTTTTTACAATATTTATAATTTATATATTATTAAAACATGAACAAGGTGTAATTACTAGAACTATCGAACTAAAACATGTATGGATAATATAATAGTTTTCTCTCGAATAATGATTTGAATTAAGAGTTGTTAATAAAGGGTTAATAGAAATTTATAATGGAATAGTATATACTAATACACACACATATATATTTTATTATTATGTATTTATAATTAGTATATGTCTATTATACAATTTTTTTAATTCATATGATGTATGGTGAGACTTGAGATAAAAGATTTATGTTACAATCTCATTTCCTTTTAGGATCATATATATAAAATTTTCATTAAGAGAAATTATATGAGTCTTATTATTTAAACCCCAAATATTTTATTATAATATGGTTATTTCTAGGGGTTTCATGTTTCAATTTTAATCTCTTCTTTTAAGTAACTAATAATATTAAGAAAATTCTTTTTTAAGAAAAATTTAATTTATTTCCACTTTGGCCTAAAAATGATTTATTTCATGTACATATTTTATTTAAAAATATTCAATATTTTTTAAATATTCTATAATGATTTATTAATTTAATTTAAATCCATTTTGAATATTTATGAAAAGGTTTAAAATGAATCTTGTTGTCATTTTCAAAATATGTTACTTTTTACCAAAGGGGTGAACAAAGTCTTTGATTTAATGCATATCACAAGAAGAATTTTCAAATCCTCATGAATACTCATTTCATTGAATATTACATTGAAACTTTCCGTTATCCTTTATAATGATTTAATTTCTAATATTTTTGAAATTTTTATATTTTAAATAAGTTAATTTAAAATTAAAATGGTATTTTTCCTCATGAAATGTTCTAGTGATCCATTAGAGTTATTTTAATTTATAACAATATCCTTAGATGTTTATTATATTTTACTAGGGATATGTAATAATTTTATCATCAATTTTATTTCTATGTATGGTTATTGATTATGAAGATGAAATATGGTTAAAAATACTTTCCTTTTCTATATGTTAATATATAACTAAATGATAACGGTTTTCCTAATCTTATGAAATAAATATGAATGGATTATGATTAAGTGATGGGTGGGTCCATTATATCTCTCCAATGCATTGGGTAATGTGATATAGACATATCATGAGTTAATGATGATATGTGTGGGCTTGATTGTGAATAACTACATTCACATTTTGATACGTGAGTATGATTACCTCTATCTAGTATTATAAGATTATGTTTGGACTTGATTGTGTATAGTTATTCTCACAAGATTATGAATTCCTATTTTTATGAAACCAAATGAAAATGTTTTGAATTTTGAATGATGATTTCTTATTTAACCTCCATATTGATCATGCATCTGGATATCACATAATTTTTTATTTTATGATCTAATATTTTCTAAGTATGAAAATTTTACAATGATAACATTTGTTTGATTATGTTATCATACCCTTATAATCATTTTATGTTAAATTATGATTGATATCTCCCATGTTTACCCATACAATGCATCATAGATCACCATTTCATATATTTTCCTTCCTCATGTTTTTATCAAAGGGTTTACGTGTGATTTGTTTTTGAAAAACATATATCATTAATGACAAAGATCAAAAAAAGTGCCAGCACGAAGCCATGAAGGGAAATTGTCCAGCCAGAGCTGGTTAGTGCCGAAAGGGCCTGAGGACGCTAGTTGATGGGCCGCGTTGTTCCCGTCCCTTTTGGTAAAAGAGAAGGTGCACAATGAGAAGCATTGGCTGAGTGAGATAATTCTCCTGACAATGGCGCCAAATGACTGGAGTCCGCCGTCGTTGTGATTGATAGCGTTGATAACGGAAAGATAGTCAGACTCAATGATGATGTCGCCCCATCCACATTCAATCGCGAGCATCATACTAGCAAGGATGTCCTTGGCTTCAGCGACCACCGGTTCCCAAAATGTCTGATGTGGTTCATACTTAGCATCAAGGATTTTCCCCAGATGATTTCGGGAAAGGAGGTCGAGGGAAACAAGCCCAGCTTTTGGAAGCGACGCGTCCACTTTGATCTTGAGAGTCACTTCCATTGGGTGATTCCAGGGCATAGGGGGAGAGGGGGGGGGGCACCCGGTAAAGAACATCCGTTGTGGCCTACCAAACCTTCAATCCAAGAGGTAGCATGATCAATCCAGAATTTGGGGGGGTATAGGGGCATGATGAAAAATAACGTCGTTGCGGCGGACCCAAATAATCCAGGCCAGAGTGTAGAGTGAACTAACATCATCCGGGGAGAGAGAGGAGTGCCAACGCGTCAGAAGATCAGGAAGGTCAGAAGCCAATGCCAGCGAAGCAGAAGAATCCGAGCCCCGTAGATTCCAGATTTCCTTAGCTCCCGAGCAGAGAATGATAGCGTTCAGAGGGGTTTCAGGAGTGTTTAGATAGAAAGGGAAAGAGGTGGTGCTGGCCATATGTCGAAAAACGAGAAGGCTCATTGTTGGGAGAGTACCTGTACAATCCTGCCACCAAAAAAGGTGAATTTTTGGGGGGGCATTGAGTGACCTGATCGATTTCCACTGACCCTCTTCCCTGCCAACTGGGTGGGTTCCAAGAGCAAGTCTGTAGCCGGATCTCAGCGTGTAAACGCCCGAGGTGTCATTTATCCAGAACTGACGGTCCGGGCCTGCGTCAGGTACCCAAGGGATGATGAGGATAATTCTTTGATCTCTTTTGTTGAACCATTCTATGATCTTATCCAAACACCACCCTTGTCCCCGATCGGAAAGGAGGCAGATGATAGTGGCGTCTTCCAGACCTGGTTGGGCGGGGGATGTAGCTCGTAAACCCTCCTTATCAACAAGCCAGGGGTCAGACCGGATTTTGACAAATGATACAGTCCCAATTCTCCAACCCAATCCTTTATCCAAGAGATTTGTTTCCCCCCAGATGCTTCTCCAGAGGAAGCTGGGGAGAGGACCAAGAGAGGAAGCATGAAAGTCCGTGTCGGGGAAATACTTAGCTTGTAAAACTTGTGCACAAAGAGATGAAGGGTGGTCAATAAGGCACCATCCTTGCTTGTCCAGAAGCACATCGTTGAAGAGAGGAAGATTCCGAAACGCCATCCCACCCTTTGGTTTGGGTTTGCAGAGTTTCGCCCAGGCCATCCAATGGGGTCGATTCCTTCCATCATGCTGCCCCCCCAGAAATTGGCAATACATGCGTGGATCTGGTCGGTGATGGCCACCAGGATCTTAAAGAGGGACATAAAGTAACTGGGAAAAATATTGGATTGTATCTTTGATGAGAGTCTCTTTGCCTACTTTCGAAATTCTTTTAGGGGTCTATCCTTGGATTTTAGCCTCAATCCTGTCCACGATGGATGCAAAGATTTCTTTTTTAGACCGGCCAATCACCATGGAGAGCCCGAGATACTTCTGATGTTTAACAACCATATGGATGCCAAATAAAGCGCAATGTTCATTCCTCTTATTCAAAGGCACCCCTGCACTGAAGGAAATTTCAGATTTACCATGATTGATTGTTTGGCCAGACGCCCTCTCATACTGGAGGATCACCTGGCAGATCACCCGACATTCGTTAATTGTTGATCTAGAAAAAAGGAGGCAGTCGTCAGCGAAGAGGAGATGTGACACTCGATGGATAACTCGACAAACTTTTTCCCCATGAATAGACTTAGAAGAAGTAGCCCTGGAAATAATATTAGAAAACACATCAGCCACCAGGATGAAGAGGAAGGGGGATAGAGGGTCACCCCGGCGAAGCCCTCGAGAAGGGGAGAAAACTCTGGTAAGCTCCCCATTGACATTTATTTTAAATGAGACAGTCGAGAAGAATTCCATGACCATTTCTATCCATTTAGCGCAAAAACCCATCTTCTGCATAATGGCTCTAAGGAAGTGCTATTCAACTTGATCATAGGCCTTGGACCTATCCAATTTCCAGGCCATGGTTTCTATCTTAGCCTTGGAGCGTGATTTCATAGAGTGGAACACTTCATGGGCCACAATCGCATTATCAGTGATCAGTCTCTTGACCACAAAAGCGCTCTGATTTTCAGAGATAAATTCTGGCAGCCAAGGTCACTGCCGATTGACAAGGATCTTTGAGAAGATCGTGTAAGTGACATTACAGAGACTGATAGGTCGAAAGTCAGGGATCACCACAGGTTTCTTGATTTTAGGGATTAAGACGAGGACAGTTTCATTGATGGAAGCAATGCTGGTGTTTCCAGCCCAGATATTTTTAATCAAATTGCAGATGTTAAGACTGATGATGTGCCAGTATTGCTTAAAAAAGAGGGAGTGGAACCCATCGGGTCCTAGAGACTTGGTGGGATGAAGATGTTTCAAAGACAGGTGTATCTCATCATCTGTGACCTCTTTGGAGAGCTTCCTATTGATCTCATCTGTGATTATAGGTCTGATACATTCTTCCACCTCAATAGACATGAAAGGGGTTCCTGCAGAGAAGATGTTTTGGTAGAAGCTAGTCAAGGCCTCGTGGATACTATTGGTATCAGAAAGTTTGCTTCCATCGGTCTGTAATAAGTAGATAATAGAGTTTTTCCGCCACCTGGAAGAAGATTTCTGATGAAAATAATTGGTATTAGCGTCCCCTTCTTTGATATGGTTATCCCACATGCGCATAGCCCAGAAACTTTCCTTGGTAAGTAAGGCCGTGTCCAGCTCTCTTTGTATGGCGCCAATCTTAGAGAGATTGCAATTGGATGTGGGTTGTTTGAGGATAAAGTCCAGTCCCTTTTCAAGGGCGCTGTAGTTCCGGTCAGGGTGTCGGAATTTCTAATAGCTCCACGACCTCATATCGGAAGCGACCTGTTGGAGGTTGAGGCAAACATCCTCATGAGTGCATTTACAGCTTGATCGGATCACCTCTTCACATTCCTGATCATTAGACCAGAAGCTTTCAAATATGAAGTGTCTGGAAAATGATCCAGTACGTTTGCCACAGGTACAGTCAATGAGAATTGGATAGTGGTCTGAGCAGTTGAGGGCCATGTGTTCGATATGAAACATGCTGAACATATTAATCCAATCAGAAGAGCTCAGAAATCTGTCAAGATGCCCAGCGATACAAGTTCCTTCTGAGTTGCAACAGAACCAAGTAAACGGATTTCCTGAGTACCGCAGATCGACCAGGTCCTCCTTGGAGACTGCATCCTTGAAGCATGACATCGGAACTGAAGGTCGGATGGTTCCGCCCCTCTTTTCCTTATGGAACATGATCTCATTGAAGTCTCCGTAGAACAAAATAGGGCTCGTTAAATCAACTCGAAGCTTGCATAAAAGATCCCATGACATCACCTTGTCATTATGGGATGGCCAGCCATAGAAACCCACAAAAGTCCAGGGTGGGTGAAGGTCCGTCTGAATAGTCGCTGCCATATGGTGCGGGGAGAAGGACAAAATTTTAACATCGATGTTGTCCTTCCAAAGGAGGTAGATTCCCCCAGAGTGGCCTTGTCTAGGTACCGGGAAATAGCCCTGGAAGCCACATTTCAGAGCAATATCATTGGTGTCCTTGCATTCCAATATGGTTTCAGACAGAAAAACCATATCGGGGTGACTTTGTGCGCAATTTTGCTGAAGCATGCGAACCGTTTGGGGGTTTCCAAGCCCCCGAAAGTTCAAACATAAGACAATCATTGCTCAAGGTGGGGCTGGAACTCTCCCACCGCAGCCTCTGGTATCTCCAATCTTACTTTTCCATCTGTCATTTTCCATCTTTTGGTGAGGTTCCTTCCTAATTGACATATTTCATTTTGTCTCTTCCTCACCCAGAGTTTTGGGTCTTCCGTGTGCCCATCACTCTCGCCTCGTTGCCTCCTTTTCAATGTTCTATGGGTGATTGGGCCCATTATTGATGGTCCCGACATACCACGATCTTTCATAGAAAGAGTGCTATCTGCGGTCAAAGGTGAGTCAGGGTCTAGATCTTGAGGTTCGACATGCATCAGCATCATCTTTGAGCAGTATGTCAAGGGATTTTGTTGCATCATCATCACCATTGTCGGTGTTGGAGAGTTGTCCCTCAGCGGTTTTGGTTGAACTCCAGCTTCTCTCTGAGTTCTATCTTCTCCCTGAGTGGGAGGGCCATCCTTTGGGGAGTTCATTGCCCGAGGCATTAAGGCTGTTTCAGGAATGGGGTTTGTCGGACCAGAATGTGCCAAAATGAGACGGTCACGGTCTTTTTGTTTTTCCATCTCTGGGATGAAAGCATGTTTATTCGGTTTTGCATAGAGCCAGGGGTCGTACTGGGGGATAGCATTACCTGCACCACTCTTATGTTTAGTGGTGCACATTCTTTCCAAATGGCCAAGGCGACCACAGTGAAAGCAGAAGATTGAGAGTTTCTCAAACTTGAATGTTATCCAAGTGTTGGTATCTTCAATCTTTAAGAACATTCCCCTCATTAGTGGCACTGAAAAATTGAACTCCACCGTAATTCGAACCTCGGGACCCCAATGTATTGGGTCTAAGCTGTCCCATTCAAGAAAGTTCCCAAAACTATCTCCAATTCCCCTCATTGTTCGTTCCATTCTTGCATGGAAGGGGATACCTTTAATTTGTGTCCAGAAGGGGGAACAAGTTAAAATCACTTGATGGATATCCCCCCCTTAAAATCTTCCATGAGAAGGAGTTTATTATCAAAAGACCATGGTCTGCCGTGGACGATTTTATCTTTATATTCCTCTTTAAAGAACTCAAAGACGAAGTGGTTTATCCCCACTTCCCGAATAGCCACTCCTGCCTCAAGTTTCCAGATATTCTGTAGAGTGTTCTTAAGTGCTCCCTGGTTAACCGACATGTTTTCCACAAACATTCCCACAACGAGCAGAGACAAGCACTTTTCGAGGAATGTGTCTTCGTTACGCTATCCTCAATTGATGAATTTTCTTTGTCCATCAGGGCCAATCTCTTCCATTGATTGACTAACTCCTCATCCATGATGCACAAAAGACATGGTATGGGGAATGTATAATTCTGATATGTATTGAATATTCATCTAAAATGATGTAAAAATAACGTGTTTTAAACATGGGTCACCTTTTTTGGTATTAAATACAGGTTTAGTTATTTTTGGAGGTAAGGTTATGAGAAATATAAGGATAGAACCTAAGATAACCTATGATGAGCTAAAAGAGACATATGGTGAACCAAAAAGTGTCATATGTTGATAAAAAGGTGATATAATTTAGGAAATATCAGGAATGATTTTCATAATTATATGATTTATCACTCTAATTAACATAAATTTATGCTTAAAATAAGTTTTTGTATTTTAATCAATGGATGAAACTAGAAATAATCATGTTAACAATGGATGTGATGGGAAATGAAATGATCATACTCATAAGTAACCAAATAGATATGGATCTGAGATGCTATATCTTATGGATATGATCACTTAAGTCTCCTAATATATGAGAAATAACATGAACCACATTTTAATTTTTAATATACCAAATAGAGAGAAAAATTACATTGACATCCATCATATTTTTGGAGTATTATGATCCATTTTTGTCTGAGTAAGGGATCAATGTGATAGAAAATATATTTTTCATTCTTTAGTGCTTGAATAATGATAAGGTTGTTTTAATAGAGTATTTCTGGGAAGAGGATGATGATTAGTGGTGGAATCTTACCAATAAAATGAGGAAATAGGAATGGATAAACTCTATGTAGTGAGAGGAGTTTAAGAGGGTATTTATCATTAAATATTTTCTCCAAACTCTTTGAATTTTTCATTTGAGCCTTGGTGCCTGAGTCTTGTTCGAAGAAAAACAAAATTTGTTGGAAAAAATTACCAAATTTTTAGGGATGTATTTTTATTTAAATTAATTGTGTCCAGGTAAAAATATCTTAAATGGGATTATGAAGGCTTTCTATTATTTGTAAGGATTTGGAGGTTTTTCAGGTCCTTGTATAGAAAATCGGCTAAAAATCCATCTCTAGGGAATTTACATGCCATGTGAAGGTATTACATGATGTGTAAATTATTCTAGTAGCATGTTGTGAACCTGAATAAGAAGTGGAATGGTTATATTCTGTGTAAATCATTCAAAAAATGTAATAATAAATTAGGATAAATATTAACCTGATGTGATGGGGTTTTCAATGCATCCCTCTAAAAACAATACATGATGTGAAAAGAAGTTACATGTCATGTAATTTCATGAGAATTGTTTTTAATGGTGAAATGTATATTATTTTTAATTCCATTTCACTATAGATTTCTTCCTCTCGACCCAAGGGTTTTCCCAGGTGATTTTGGAGCACCATTCTTCCTTCTAGATGTCCCTTTTTAGCAAATAAATTTCTAGTAATGTTTTCTAATTCTGTTTTCCCTTCTATCCCTTTCTTCTCCAACCATTATGGGGTATATTTTGAGAATGTTTGTTGTTGGTTTTGATATTGATCAATTATGATATGGGATACATCTTATAATCATCTATACCTTCGTTCTTATTGGAAATTCCTCCCAGAAGCATTGGTTGATCGTTAGTTAAAGGTACCAGGTCTAAACCTTAACCCTATGGTCTGTTTAATTGAAAAATATGTAAAAAATTGAAATTGTACCAATGTATCATGTGCTTTAACTAATTAAATTATGGACTGGATTATACCTTAAAATACCCTTGGATTCAATTGTTATTGACTTAGCTTATGGCTACCATTTTTTCGAGAGAACCCTTGATTATAAATGACTTGACTAATGAATTGAGTGTGTTTAGAATGACATGGGATTTGGGTGATTTATTGATATAGATTCACATTGGGTTGTCTTGTTTAGTTAAATGGCTGACATGTCATTGGTTTATGAAAAAAATGATAAATGAAAAGTGATATTGAAAGATAAATGGTAATTTTCATATTTATCCACTGAGACTGTGATGTGATGTTGTGTTATCCTTGATTTTATGACTCATGGTATAACATGGTATAATTATTATATTGTGTGATATGCCTAGTGATTTATTCTAAAATGATTATATTCCATTCTCATCCCTAAGACATTATGAAATTAATATAAACCGAGATTGTCCCTGAGATGTGTTTTATTGATTATATATCGGGCTTGGACCATATTGATGTTGTAATGCTTATATACTAGGCTCATCCTATATTTTTTAATGAAATGATTATATAATGGGGTTTGACCCAGATTTGTGTGATTTTTACCATGGTTATAACATTATGGTTGGCATTGTCGTGATACAGTCTTAGATACATTTTGTCATGGCATCATAGCAGGTTATGAAACTATTTAGTTGTGAGGGTCCCACTTTCCACTTAAAAGTGCTTGTTTTATTAAAAAATTAACATTAGATGGATAGAAGGTTATGATTTAACATGGTTATATGGTTATGTTTGGAATTTTCATGAGACATGCTTATAGATATTCTAACATCATGCTAAAGTAGGAAATTAAATACCATGGTTATATGGTTATGGCTGGAATGGTCGTGATACATTCTTAGAGAAATCCTTACATGGTGCTCAACAAGGTTGATGTGATATTAATTTAATTGTTTAATTAATTAATACACCTATTTATTGAATTATTTCATGAAACTATTATCAAACTCGTTATTTTAGAAATGGTAGTGTTGAACTACTAAGTTATACTCACACCAAATTCGTCCTTCCATTTGGTACCTGGGAAGATTACATAGACGTATGATTCGAAAAGGGTAAGGTAACTTGTTGTTGATTGTTACTTGATGTATGAGATAGAGTTTAGAGATAGGAATGACTTGGGGCTCTAAACCAGGGAATTTTGAGTCTTTATTTGAGTCAGTTTGTATTTCATTTGTATTACTTAATGCATGAAATTTAGTTACATTTTAGTAATACATTAAACTTTTTCCTTTATTATTTATTTGATTTTTCATGTGGATTTTACTATTTTTCTTTCTTTTTTATTGTATTATTTCCATTATTTACACACATTGATATTTATTTATTATTAAATAATTATTCTAATGTGTAATAATTATATAACCAGGGGTATATTCTTACCACTATACCTATCACACCCCCGTTGTTATTCGACAGTCTTTGGTGTATGTGGAGGAATGTTTGAGGTATTGTAACCAACCCATTTTGGCCATGTGATGGAGTGATTGATTGGGGGACATTTCAAAGTGTTATCAGAGAAAACCAAGTTTCTTTTCCACTTATTTTCTATTTGGGAAAGGTAAAAAAGAGATTATTAAGGGACTTAGTAATGAGCTTATGTATGGGAGTAACTTAACCATGTATGAGAGAAAATTTGAGTACCCAAGGATGGGATTGTTGTTTATATTATTCACTTGTTATAAATGATTTTATTTAACCTTAGGCTATTCAAATGTTGTGTGAGGTTATTTTTTTATTTTTTTATTGGTTCATTATATTTATATTCATGACCTAGTATGGTGCGAGATGAGTATTCATGCATCATTATAAGAACAAATGGATATATATTTACATGCAATATTCATGATTGGGACATATTTATTGCATGTGTTATATACTCTCCTATATGAACTATGATATGAGATACCTATTATATTTGGGAATTGAAATAAATGAATTGATATGTTGTTCTAAAAAACTTTTGATCCATGTTTAGAGGGACTGAGATCCAAGGTTCTCTATTATTGTCACCTATTGAGGTTAACCCTATTGTTATAGAAAGTGTTCTAAGAAGTGTGATTGTATTATAGAGAAAACCAATCATATTAATCTTCATGATGAGTTCTAGGAGAGTGATAATCAGCATGATCTTAACACATCAGAACCATAGATTATTATAGCTCATTAGGATCATATGGATGTTCAGCTTCACGACAACTTCTTAAGGGTCATGTGTTCCATGTAAAGAGAGAATTTTCAAACCTTGAATTTAATGTCTGAGTTGACAAGATATTTTCAGCTACATTATCCATCTAAGTTCTTTGGGGAGGGAGGAATCAGGTAGCCATGTT
The DNA here is from genome assembly GCA_963277665.1 of Viscum album. NCBI lineage: Eukaryota > Viridiplantae > Streptophyta > Magnoliopsida > Santalales > Viscaceae > Viscum > Viscum album. Next base: position 863,926,507 of record OY728140.1, read on the forward strand.
CTGGATAATGTCATTCAGGATGATCTTTAAGAATATTGAGACATCTGAAGATATAAGAGGGAATCCTATTACATATATGCTTTATGGACTAACCAAGAATTGTTGGGAAATTCTATAGAAAGATGGATAATAAGAAAAGTTAGCATGAAAGGACTTAAATTTGATGTTCTAGAGAAATTTCTATCCTGAAATTTTGAGGGATGATATGGCATGTGAGTTCATGCATCTAACATAGGAGGGTATGTTAGTGTTGGGCTATGCTGAACATTTCACTAAACTACAACACTTTGTGCCATATTTTTCTACTGATGAGATCAATAGGGTGATAAATTTTTTAGATTATCTTCCTTATAAGATCAAGTCACAGGTGAACATGTTTATTCTGAGCAATTTTGTGAATGTGATAAATCCGGAATTCATCATGAAAGGGAACCTGAGAGATGCCCCAAGCAATGTCCAGACTGTTTCATCAAGGAAAACTAGGAACACATCTTCTAGTGGAATGAAGCATAACTATAATAGTTTTCACCAAGGAAATAGTTTTTAGAGTAGTCAGGGTAGTGACAATATATCTTAGGATCATGTTCTGTTGCAATTATTTCAGTGTAGAATGACGAGCCACAAATTTCTTCAGTGTCCATACCCCACTTTAGAGTTTCATGATTGAGGTACAATGGTCCACCTATGGAGGTTTTGTAGGGAAAACAATATTAGAGCATTGGAAGTATATTAAGATAGGAACCATAGTTTGTTTGGGAATTAACTACTCTTTAGTATATAGGTAGATGGAGTTACATGAGATGCTTGAGTCGGGGTAAGGGATGAGGTACCGAAATGTAGGAATCACAATACCATGAAAAGGGAATAACTTTGAATATTCAATCTAGAGGCTATGGTAGGGGGGATTCCCTATTGCACATTATACAGACTACTCTGGCTAGTGTGGATGCAGGACCATCTACTCTAATTGGTACGATTCTTATATCATCTACCATTTCTTGTTTTTTTGATATAGGGGAATCACATTCCTTTTTATCTGCACTTTTTGTAAATGGTTTGGTCTTATATGTGTAAATTTTGGATGGTTTTCTGAACATTGATACTTAGAGTTTTTTCAGAGAATATCAAATGTTTTTAGGAACATTTTATAGAGATTAGTGGTTACCATTTCTTTTGGGAACCATTTACGCTGGAAATGATAGGTTTCAATTGGATTCTTGGCCTGGATTGGGTATTTCTATACTCAGATCATATTGACTATTACTAGAAGAGATTTTTATTTATTTTTTCAGAAGAGGGAAACTATTCTCGACAATGTGAGTGGGATCTTCAGACTATTTTTTGTAGGACCAATTTTGTAGAGATTGGATTGTCTTATGGATCAAATAGCCAGTATTTCTCTAGATAATGGTGTAACAGAGTAGGATTATTTTACTCTAGTGTTATAATATTTTAGGTTGTCTTTTATTATGAGTTTTATGGAATAATTCTTGATCAAGAGATCATGTTTATGATCGAGTTGATGCTGGGAGCAAATCCAGTTTATATCCTTTATTATTGATTAGAACATGTAGTGACTTGAGTGATAAAGGATTAGTTGGAAGATTTGGAAGCTAATGGTTTCACACATCCGTGTAAACTTACTTGGGGTTCTGCAGTTTTCTTCACCAATAAGGATAATGAGTCCTTTAATTTATATGTGGATTATCAGAGATTGAACTAGATGATGGTCAAAAAATAGTATTCTCTTCCACACATTGATGATCTCATCAACCATTTGAGATGTTCTAAGATATTATCAAAGATAAATTTTAGATATGGATACCACTATTTGAGGGTAATACTATCACACATACCTCATACTATTTTCAGAAGTATGTATGGATTGTATGAGTTTGTAGTGATGCTGTTTGGATTGACCTATGAAGCAACAATATTCATGGACTTGATGAATTAGGTTTTCACCTTTTCCTGGATCAGTTAATGATGATTTTTAATGAAATATTAGTGTAATACCAGTCATTAGATGAACATTCTCAATGTCTTGAGATCATTTTGAGTACATTGAGAGAGCATTAGTTTTATGCCAAATCTAACCAAAATAAGTTTCTAGTTTGATAAAGTACACCTTTTGATCCATGTCATCTCAGAGGTAGGAGTGTTAGTGGACCCATATAAAGTGTAAGACATGGTATATTGTTATGATCCTAATAATTTCTTCATTATTCAGATATTAATGGGTTTAACATGTTATTATCAATGATTAATCTAGGACTTCTCCCATCTGGAAACACTGATGTTATGTGTGACCAAGAAGAGGGTGATTTTTTTGGTCGAATGCTTCCGATAGAGTTTTTCAGGTTCTGGAAGGAAATATGATCTCAAAACATATGCTCACTTTAACTGTGCTATGTAATGCATATACCGTTCTCTTTGATGCATTCAGAGTTATACTTGGAGTCGTTTTGATGTAGAAGGATCGGGTCGTTTCTTATGGCTCTAGACAACTAAGACTGCATGAGAGGAATTACACTACTCATGATTTTGAGTTAGCAATAGTGGTAAATGACATATTATTATAGAGGAATTATATCATGGGAGAGAGTTTTGTGGTATACATGAACCACCAAAGCCTTAGGTATAACTTTTCTCAGCGGTACCTGTACCTTTGATAAAGGAGGTGGGTTGAGTATCTGAAATCATTTAACCTATAGTTAGTTTATACAATGGGAAGGGGAAATATTGTTTCTTATTATTTAAGATGTAAGATGCAGACATAGGAAACATAGGAGTATTTTTATGAGTGGAAGATGATATGCCATTATTTGTAGATATGAATATTGATGTTCAAGAGTCGCAGTGATGAATAGATTTGATTTGACATCTTTTATACCTATTATTTTAACTGTATCAAGATCGAGTAGTTATCTATTCTGGAGGGCTTAGTTCTAAGAGAAAAATTATATGGTGGGGAGACACCATAATGATGGTATCATGGTAGTGAAAAATTATTTTGTTTTCATGGACCAATATGGGATCCTATGGTATTGTCTAAGGAGTTGATGAGAGAGTTTCATTCTTCTAGATGGCCTGTTTATCTGAGTTTGGAAAAGATGTATCAGGATCTCCATAGATAATATTGTTTGTAAGGAATGAAAAAGGATGTATCAGGATTTTTGGAAAGATGTTTCAATTGTAAAATGGTGAAATCCAAGCATTAGTGTCCAACTAGGCTTTCACAGCCTTTTCCCATTCCTTAGTGGAAGTGGGATGATGCCACTATGTATTTTGTGATAGGATTACCCAGGACAACCCATAAGAATGATTTTGTATGGGTTATTTTGGATCAATTAAATAAGTTCTCTTAATTCCTTCATATTAGGGAGACCTTTATAGTTGATGATCTAGTTAGTATCTACATGATCAAGATGGTTTAGCTGCATGATGTTATCAGGTGTGTCATTTTATAAAGAGATCCTCATTTCACATCGCGGTTTTAGAAGAGTATTTAGAAGGATTTGGTATCACATTTTCTTTTAAGTATGGCCTATCATATTCAGACTAACAGTCAATATAAGAAGACTATTCAGGTTTTCACAGATATTTTTCAAGCCAGTATTTTTAATTTTAGAGGTTCGTGAGAGCATCATGTGGAATTCCAGGCTTTTTCATATAATCAAATATTCTAGGATTTAATCCAAATGGATCCTTTTGAGGATTTATATGGATGCTTGTTCTAGTAACATATTTTTTGTTTGGAGGTTGGTGATTTAACACTTTTTGGAACTAGTCTCGTGTGGTAGATGTTTGATCAGGATCATCTGATCAGGAGGCAGTTAGTAATAAAGCATAGTAGGACAAAACCAAACGATAACTATCCTAGATGACATATGAAGTTTTGGTTGGTTATCATGATTTCATTTAGGTTCCATGTAGGTTATAGAAACCCCATATTAGAAAATAGGTAAAGATAGTACCTAGGTATTTTGGGCTGTTTGAGATAGTGGATAGGTTCGGTGTAGTGGCATACCGTTTAACACTTTCTCAGTGCTACAGTTCCATAAATGATGTATTTCATGTGTTGACACTTCAAAGATATCATCCCTATCCATATCATGTGGTATAAATATAATATATTGATTTAAGTGGAGATGAGTCCATTAAGGAGAATCTGATACCGATTGTGGACTGTAGTGAGAAGTATCTCAAGGGTAGTTCAATTCCTTTGGTTTGAGTGCAGTGACAGTATGGGCGTGTTTAGGAGGATAATTGGGAGAGGGAGTATTATATGTGAGCATAGTGGCTAGAATTACTCCATGATACCCCACAATAATTCTTGGATCATATCAGGGATGAACTATTATATAGTGGGGATATTGTAAGATCCCGTCTTTTTTCAGGTATATCCCTCTTTGAGTTTTTCATTTGATCCCTAGTGGGAAAGTCTTATTTAGATATAGAGAGTATTTGTTGGATAAAATAACTTAAATTTTTGGGATGTATTTTTATTTTAATTAATGTAGATTATTTATAAATTTGGTAAATGTATTAATGATGGGTTTCCATGATTTGGAATGATTTAAAGGTGCTTCAGGTGTTTTATAGCCTGTACGAAATTTAAAAGCCTTGTAAAGGAATTACGTGATGTGTAAAGTATTCTAGGATGATGTTTAGAACCATTATAGTGAGTTAAAGTGTTACATTCTATTTAAACTATTCATGTCATGTAATAACCGATTGAGATAAATATTAACCTATGGTGATGAGTTTTTTGGTGTATCCCTCAGAAAAAAAATACAAGACATGTAAAACGCTTACATTCTATGTAATTTACTGAGAAGTTTCTTTAAGGGTACTCAAAAACTGATTTTTCATTCCATTCTACTAAATAATTCCTCCTCTTGACCCTAGGGAATTTCCCATGTGATTTTAGAGCACCATCCCCCCTTTAAGATGTATCTTTAGATCAAACCAATCCATGGTAAATTGTTATATCTAGGTTTTAATTTCTATCCATTTATTCTACGAATGTAGTGGTGTAATTTCTTGACATTGGTTATTGTTCGTTTTGATCTTGATTGGTTATGATCTGGGATACATATTACAATCATCAGTGCCTTCGTTCTTATTAGTGAATCCTCTTAGAAGTGTTGGCTGATTGTCAGTTAAAGGTAGGGGTATAAACATTAATCTTATGGTATGTTTAATTGTAAAGTTTATGAAATATTATAATTATTCCAACATATAAATTGCTTAAAATAATTAAATGATCGATTGGATTATTCCTTGGAATTTATATGGATTCAATTGTTACTAACTAGGTTTATGGATACTTTTTGGCTAATTGAACACCTAATTATAAATTCCTTTACTTATGGATTTTGTGTGTTTAGTATGAAATGGGATTTGGGTGATTTCTTGATAATGATTAACCTTGGATTGACTTGTTTATTGAAATGACTGGCATGTTAATTATTTATGACCAAATGATAAACCAAAAATGAGATTGAAAGATAAATGGTATTATTTATAATTAACCATTCAGTTGGTGATGTGATATTGTATTATTTTTTCTATTATGAATTGTTGTGAGACATGATGTTATAATTATATAGTGTCTTATGCCTATTGATTTATGTTGAAATTCTTATGTATCAGGCTCGACCTTGAGACATGTTGAAATGATTATATACCGGGTTTTTCCTTGAGACATGTTGTAATGATTATATACTGATATTAGTCTTGATTGATCTTTTAATTTTTATATACTAGTATAGAATCTAATTTATTATTGAAATTATTATATAGAAGTTTTTGACCCAGATTTTTGTGATTTATTCCACTATTATATGGTTATGGTTGGAATGGTCATGATACATGATTAGAGATATTCTGGAATGGCTCTAAAGCTGGTTATGATTTACCATGGTAATATGATACTGTTTGACACAGTCCTAAGACATGATCATACATACTCTAATATACTATTGAAGTAGGTTAATGTGGAATTAATTTATTTCTTTATTTAATTAGTACACCGATTAATTTCAATATTGCATGAACTTATTATCAGAGTGGTTATGTTTTGACATAGTGGTGTTAAGATAATGATTTATAATCACAAGATATTTAGTTCACCATCTAGAACCCTAGATGATTAAATGGATTCAATATTTGATAAGGGAAAGGGACAATGATGTTGATTATTTATTATGGGGTGGGATTGAGTTTAGATACAAGATCAACATGGGGCTCAATGATGGGGACTTTTGAGTATTTATTTGAGTCTAGTAGTCTTTTATTTTTATTACTTATAGCAATACATTTAGTTAAATTATATCATGACATTAAATTTTTCATTAATTATTCCATTGATTACTTATTTGTCTTTTAATATTTGTTTTTTCATCTTATTATAATGTTTTCATTTTTTCTACACTCTGATATTTATTTATTATTATACAATTATTTTACTATATTGTAACTCTATAACTAGGGGGTATATTCTCCCTGTTATACTTAACATACCACTACTACTAGTCAATAGCCACTGGCATATAAGGAGGCATACAGGTGGTCTCATAACCATCCCATTTCTTCCATGTGAGAGAGTTACAAATCAGGGTATGTTACAATATTTATCAATAAATACATTACTATAAATCTTTATACTAATATAGAAATGGAATTTTTAAGCTAAAACAGAATGATTATGAATCCATTGGTACCTAAAAAATAAAAATTACAATGCAGTTAAGGTACTCTTCATCATTTATCATTGACCCTATAATTAAAATTTATTGAATCTTTAGATGATTTAAGCCAAGTACCTGAAAGGTGTTATCCCTAAGATAATTTTTTAACTATGAAGAAGATGTAAAATATGATCTGAAGGTAGAAATGGAGAGTGTGAAACCCAATTGTTCATTCAGTTTTAGTTAAAATAAGAAAAAATATATCATCATGTAAACTATAATGGTAAATACCTTTGATGAAAGAAATTCCACACAATATAAATGCTAAACATTTGGGTGAATGTACTTAGTAAATTTTCTAAATAGAACTAGGAAATTATTAATACATGGAACACATGGCCATTGAGCTAGTGATTGTCAACGAGGGATGAAAAAAATCATAAAATGAAATAGAGGAGAATAAGGATTAAACCAATTATGTAAAATGATTTAGATACAAGAAGATTGGTAATTATGAGAATAAATTCCTTAATCTAAGAGATGAAGAGGATGGTAGGCCTCAACAACCACCTATGAAAATGGATAATAGGAAGAACTTTTCAATCACAACTAAAGTGGATTAAGAGAAAAATATGGTGAAAGGTATACTTACCATCCAATCTATAACTACAAATGTCTTATTTGATTTTGGATCTACCAAATCATTTATATTTGAAGAATATGCTAGTAGTTTCACATCACCACCTCAATTTATTGATGTTTATTTTTTAGTATAAAATAATAATGGAATAATGATCACATATCAAGTTTTTAGGTCTACTATGATAGATGTTTGTGGTATCTTTCATCTTATAAATCATGTTACTCTTCCTATAGTTAAGTTTAATGTTATTTTGTGTATGGATTGGATTTATTTTTTTAGATCACATGTGAATTACTGAGTTAGGGAAGTCAAATTTTACATTATGAATTACTATATGACTATCTATGGGTGTAAGGATGAACATGAAAATCCAATAGAAATTACTTCCATCATATATGATTTTTACTACTAATCCATGAGGGATATTTATCTCAAATTCTTTGGGAGAAAATAAACATCGAAAATATTCATATTTTTTTTGGGAATATGATGATTTATGTATTTAAGAATCTTCTAGGTTTTCCTTGAATATTGAAATTTATTTTTCAATAGATTTCATACCTATTGCTGCACCAATTTCAAGGAATACCTATAGAATACACCTGATTTAGTTACAAGAATTGAATAAGAAAGTCTAAGAGAATATAGATAAGGGATTAATTTAGTATAGTTCTTCACAAAAGGGAATAAATATTCCTTTTGTTAAGAAGAAATATGGGTTAATGCTTATTTTCATTGATTAGAAATAATATAAAAATATAACTATTATAAAATGTCTTATCCTCCCTATATCTATGATTTTTTTAATCAATTATGAAGAGAAAAATATTTTTCCATGATTTATAATAGATTAAATATCATCTAATAAGGGTGAAGAAGGAGGATATACTAAATAAATCCTTTTATATAAGGTTTGAACATTATTAATTTATAGTAATTCCATTTTGACTCATCAATGACCATGCGATATTTATTGATTTAATGAAATGAATCATGGGATATATTCAGAGAAATGTGTTTTTAAAAGAGATGTTTATTTTTACATGTCTCTCTTGTTAACCCTTACCGAGCACTTGACCTCACCCCTTTTTATGATTACTTCCCCCAGGTTTTGAAGAGTGGTTTTAGGTAGAAGTGATAATGGTAGAGATATTTATGGAAGACATCGAAGATTATTCACCAGTATAGAAGATTTTATTTCTAAATTTCCAAAGACAATATTATAGTCCTTCAGAATTTATTTTTGTATTATAATGAATATTCATATAAAATGATGTAATATCCTTGTATGTCAATAAAGGGTTGCTATAGTTGGTATCAAATGAAATATTTGGTCAACCTTTGGAAACTAGGATGAGAAAAATTTAGTGAGATACCTAGGTATATTTCTAATGATATGTCTAGCGATGTCTCTAAGGATAAATACAAGTATGAGTAATGTTTAGAAATATTTCATATAATTTTAGTAATGGATAGAGTATGTGGTGTCTTAGAAATATATCCTTGACTGTATACTACAAGTAGATGTGTCTCTAGTACAAATTTACCATGGGGTAACAACTCTGACAAGATGTTTTGGGCCAGACATGGGGTAACACGGTACATGAAAACTGGCCTTGTTCTGCACTTGGTTTGACACTCATAGGGGATATTATTTTGGAATTAAAAAACACTTTACAAACCATTTTGAAGGATTTAAATACAATTTGGATATGAATAACCTAGGAAAAACAATGTTTTTATAGATTAAGGAAGATGACATAATTTTCGCATCCTATAAGTGAATTTTCATGATTATGTGGTTCCTCTTTATGATAAATGTTTCTCAATCTAGGATTTTTTGGGATTTTGTCAACATATGGAACCTGAATAAACCATGTTAATGGTGATTGTGTGGGACAATGATCTGATTGTTATACTGAGGATCCAAATTCTTTGGAACCTGGAATGAAAAAACTCATTTCTATGCTCACATAGATTTATCATGATATGAATCATGATGAGATTTAAAAATATAAAAGTAGGAAACAATGTTCTGTAGAGTCATTCATGAGAAACATCCACCTTCTTTCAGCAGGTCTTCTAATCTACCCTTTCCTTAACACTAGTTCAGTACCACTGAATAGATAATATCTGTTCTCCAGTGTTCAAATCATGAGAAAGTTATTCCGGAATATTATTGATTAGAATGTGAATAAAAACAATGGTGGACTCTAATAAATAATTCGAGGAAGAAATATGAAATTGAATACATGGATTATAATGAGTTCAATTAATTATTCTTTAATAATTACTTTCCTCATGTTCTGCATAAAAATATTTAAAAGGAGTTCTGTGAGTTGAAGCAAAAGGATGATTAATTTGTTTGTGCCGATGAGGATAATTTCACATGACTTGTGAGATATGATTCTAGAATTATCATCCAACTAGAAAGCAAGGATGATTGGTTCTTTAGTGGATTAAAGAAATGTTTCAGAAGGGGCTTAGATATAAGAGACTTTGTTATCTATGAAGAAATTTCACGTTGTGTAATAAAAGTTGAAATAGAGGTTGGATTTATTTATGAATATCATAGTTTTAACAAGAAGAGGAAGATATAGTTTTATGGAAAATCTACAAACCATGGAGATAGTCAGACGATCCTTCCTTTGTGCTCTAAGTGTGGAAATAATCATAGTGGAAATTTTCTTAATGGTACTAGTAAATGTTTTAAATGTGTAAAGGAAGTAAATCATGAATTTGAATGCTAATGTTTTTGGAAAAATTTATATAATGATGTTTTTAATGAGAAAAACCCTCTGGATTCACCTTCCACACTTTAGTGTTTCAACTTTATGGAGTTTGGGAATTTATCTATAAAGCTCCCAAATCCAAAGGTTAATAATGTTGATCTGTTCCAACAAACTCTAAAGTAAAAGGACAAAGGTAAAGCATATGCAATCATAATGGATGAATTTAACTATGATAGTTAAGAATTACATATCCTTCCCTCCTTAATTGGTAATTTTATGTTTGATTTTGTATGAATAATTCCTATAAAAGTCTAATTACACATCCTTTTGTGAGATTTCAAGTGATTATATTTTCTGACATGGAATATGGAATAATAAAATCAAATTTGATGTTTTAATAGTACACGGTTGGACCCATGCTTCAAAAATAATTTTTTTGGTTTAAGATAAGAGCCTATTTAACGAATAAAGGGTGAATTATATTTTGGAAGGGTCTCAGGGTTAACCATTTATGAATAGATAAAGTCAGTAGGAATAATGTGTTATCTCATCATGTGAGGATTTATGCATATTGGATAGACTGTTCAAACTACTTTGTGTTGATGATAACTGATGAGAAGGAATATCATTGGTCTCATGAACTGTTAGTACTTTTGGAATGACAAATCAACCTTTCTTTTTAGAGAAAGAGGTGAAGTGGATCAATGAACAACAAAAGATGATATAATTCATAAATCTTCAAGTATATATTTTCATGGAAATTCTTCAAGTTTATGAAAAAGGATCTTCAAGCCAAAAATTATGTCATTGTACCATCATTTCTGATGAATCAAAAGGTCCCTTAGGTTATCCCGGATATATGACTTTGTGATAGTTAAATTTTTTATGACATTGTTCTCTATCACTCTCCAAAAAAACATTATGGTGATATTTCTCTTCAATGTCCATGTTTTTACTTCTCGCATATATTATCCTATGTGGGAAGATCATTATGAGTTACTTTGGGTAACTGTTATAGTTATTACTTTTCCTTTCTAAGGGAAGTTTTAGCATTAATTTTTTAGAATTTGGGTTTCTAGGAATTAAACCTTAATGTATTAAAACTTTAATAATCCAAACAAATTTTGAGGGAAAACATTATTTTGAGGTTGGAATAATATAACAGCCTGAGATTTTGTAAATTTCTTCCAATTAATTTAACCTTTTTAATATTTTTCATTTCATACAGCACTAAAAATAGTGTATTTCAATATTAAAGAATTGTGTTTGTTGTGATTTAGAGGAAACACCACATTAATCATTCACTACACACAACATAAACTTTAGCTTCGCTCTATACGGAACACCGATGATAGATTTCATTACATGAAACAATGAATTTCCTTGATGACTTGCATAAAACGCCGGACCGAGGTCTACCGAACAATAATACATTATTAGAAAATGATTATTAAATATAATAATATAAAAACATGAAATTAAATTAGATTTTATGAATAGTATTCACTACTTTACGAAAATATATGGCTTACATGATATAATATGAATTAATTAGTTACCAATTAATTATAAATGAAAATGAAAACCAATTGAATATAAAAGGAAATATTATTATGGTAAAAAAGATGTTTTACCCTAATATATCAAATTTTAATTTATTTCTTGAAATTCACTAATTTAAAAATTCATTTCATATGGAACTGACTTGGAATATGTTATACACAACATTTAATTGGATTACGTTACATACAACACTGACTTGGCATACGATGCACGTAACACTGATTTTATACGAAACATTTTTTAATTATTTAAATGATAAAATTATAACGTATCCCTTAAAAATAGTTATATAAATATTAATAATTAAATTTCAAATATTTTTTATAATTAATTTTATAATTAAAACATATTGATAAATAAAGATATGATTTTTTTGTAGTCCTTTTTTGTTTTAAAATAAATAATAATAAAATTAATTTTAGAAACATTTAGAAATATAATTTTAAAAAATAAAATTAATTTTTTATTCATAATTTCGAAATTATATTAGGGTGAATTTTTGGGATTTTTCTGAGAAGTTTCTTTTTTGTATGAATAGTGAAAAATACAGTTTTTAGTTAAAAACTGCCTTTTTTTAATTAATTATTAATGTTAAATGAAATTATAAATAGTTTTAAGGTCAAATTATATAATTATTACATATATTAATAAAATTTAATTCAATACAATCAATTTCACTTTGAAATCGAATATAAAATCTTAACAAACTTTAGAACATTTTTCTACTTTAAGAACCCTCTATTTCGTCACTTCTAAAGGATTAACATTAGTATTTTTTTTTCAAATTATGTGATTTAAATTTTTAAATAATTAAAAACATTGTTATATTAAGTATAATATTGTGAGACTAATAAGAACAAGTTAATTTTTTACCAAAATGATTAGCAAAAGTGATTAAAATTAATCACATCGATTAAGACCAAATTAAGTTAAATTAGGGACTAATCCTTAAAAGTAAGGTCACAAATGACTTAGAAACTTATCCAATACCCATTTTATGTCTATATTTAGACCATAAAACTTTCATTAATGTGTTTTTTTGGTTTTATATGAATTTTGTTAGTTAATAACATGTGTACACCTAACTTATTTCTAAACCTTCTAATTGAGTCATTTTCCTTCCCTAGAAAAATCCATCACCTCACCCACATACTCACACCTATAAAACATATTGATTTCATAACGAAACACCGTAATTTTTTTTCAAAAATACTACCTTCATCCTATAATCTATTACATGGGCATAAGGTAATCCAAGGAATCCTTTTGGCACAAACGAAAAGGAGTTACCCGATTTAGAGGTAACATCTTATCTCAAGTCCTTTATATTTTTCCTTCATCCACCCTCTAAAAATCAATTTATTATATTCTTATATTAAAAAAACAATATGATAAATATACTAGGATGTTATTATGTACATTTTTATAAAAAAATTACACAAAAATCCATCTAATATGTAACAAAGATACTGTTTCTGTGTACGATGAACTACTGCCTCATGAAATGACAATTGTTCATTTTTCTGTTACCACCTATCATAGTGTCCATTAGGATAAAAACGATGTTTATATATTATATATTTTATATTTATATTGTCTTTATGCTTCTGTAATTTTTATTTTGAGCATACCTTTCTTCTTTCAATCTTATGTAAATAGAATAATTTCATTTGAGGAAGTGTGGACTACCGCCCCTCAAAGAGATAAGATCCATTCATACACTAAATGGATTGTTTTAAGGATGAGTTTATTGAATATATATAATATATATAATATAATAAATATAATTTAATAATGATACATATATATACATATATGAATTTTACTTTCTTTCTCTTAACACGACAATTAAACAGAAAAAACATTCATGCATACAGATGACCTACCATTTCCATGAACAGTGTATTCCATATCATACTTATAAATTATATTTATTATTATAATACACATATAATTTATATAAATGATATTTTTATCATTTTATACATTCTAGAATCATCATATAATTATAAGGACCAATAATATAAAAATTAAGAAACATATTAAAAACAAAGCGAATATTACCCGAATTGAAACCTTAACATAGAATGGTTAACAAGTGGGTAATATAAGGTCATAATACAAACATATATGGTATTAAATATAATAATATTATTCTATGAAATATTTATAATAAATTTATATTTATTATAAATGTTGTTTGAATGAGTATGATAAGAGTCAAGACACATGGTAAGTGGATTTCACTCTCTTTTTATTCCTATGAGATACATGCTATGTTCCCCACTCATTACTTCTATGTGGTGTATGTAATGAAAATGATAGTATTATATTTATATTATATCTAAATTTATGTTTATTAACATATCCTTTTTATGAACTTTCATTCATGGGTTTTAAGTTTTAAAAGTAACCAAATCAGTAAAAATATTTTGTCACAATTTTCCTTCTCGGAGAATAATGTTTTCTTATGCACCTGAACTATTTTTAAAGTTGTATATAATTCTATTTGACATGTTATATCATGCATATTTTTCTTTTTTTTGATATTTTTATATTAATATAATTTAATTTTCTTTCATGAAGAGTATGATCCCAAGTTACCAAGTTATATGATTTTATTGAGACAGTTTTATCATTTTTGGATATAGTTTATGTTTATGATTACTTTAATTAATTATTATGTTCACTATATCAAGAAATTAATGACATTTATTCTCCAATTTTTATTCATTATATATTTCTATAGTGGCACCATTTTTTACTTTTGTTAGATAATTTAGTTAAGAATGTTTTTTTAAGAATGCTTGACTTTACCTTCTCTTCGGTCATAAATATATGTTTCTTCAAAACAATGTTCTCTAAAAAGGGTTTCCAAGAATTTTATACTAATATAAAATGATCCTTAAAAGATAGTTTCACCATATTTCCCTTTACTAATGTTTTCATATTAATATTATTATCACATTTTAAATGAGGAATTTTTATTTCTTTTATACCGTGCAAAAGGAATGTTCTTTTTATCTTGTATGACATGTACTGATTTATTTCCTATCAGTCCTCTGAAGTTTTTTTTCATGTGTAAAGGTTAATTTTTACAAATGTTTTTTTAAAATACATTTTTAAAGAAATGGATTTCAAAAGGTTTTCAGGGTACTTTTTAGGTTTTTTAGGAAAATGGTTTTCAAATTATTTAATATTTTAAAGAGGATTTTTTTCAAAGAAGAAATGATATTTTCCTCAAGAAATGTTTTTAAAATACCATTACTAGTTATTTCCATCTAAGATGAAATCCGTTGATGTTACTCATTCTCTTTTGGGAAATTATCTAAAGGTTTCATTCATATCCTTTCTACAAATAGTTAATCTTATTGTCATGGTCTTTATGAAACCCATTTCTACTTATGGGGTTATATGTTTATAAAATTCGTTTCACTTCCATAGGTTATATGATTTTGAAACCCAATTGTTTTCACAAGTTATGATTTGATTAAATGATTCTGAAACCTATATATTTTCGGTAGGTTATTATGTGATGGAATGTTATTGATACCCATTTAATTTCATGGTATATGATTTTATGGTTATGTAACCCATATATTTTTATGGGTCATGATATGATGAAAGTGTTAATTATCATGTGGCACATGCATGAAGTATTTTAATATGATATGGATGGGACCTATATCTCCCACGAATTCATTGGGTAATAATAAGTTGTATATGATCCCAACAGGTACCTGGGTTATAGCCCAAGCCTAATAGAAATAGTGTAAATGGGTTGTTTCCCAAACCCAAAAAACTATGTAGGTACATGGGTTGTAACCGAAGCCTAAAAGGAAGAAGGTGCACGGGTTGTAGGCCAAGACAAAAAACAAGAAGGTACATGGGTTTTAGACCAATCCTAAAAGAAATAGGGTATACAAGTTATAGTCCAAGCCTAAAAAAATAAGGTACATGGGTTGTAGCCTAAGCCTAAAAGTAATAGGGCACAAGGGTTGTTACCCAAGCCAACAGTAGGCACACAAGTCATTGACTAAGCCTAACATGTTATAAATTTCTTGGTAGATATATTTGACATAAATTTCTCTATTATTATATATATTCAACAAAACCTACGTCTTATTGCTTTGTTATGATTTTATTGCTCATGATGTTTATTTCTTTATGATTTAAGTCTTTTTAAATGAAAATATTTATCCCATAACTCATGTTTATGATCTTTAATATGCAGGGTATGATATCATAATGTTATTATCATGTTGTGATACCCCTATATTCATGTTTATTCTTACATGTCTCCCTTTTTTACCCTTACTGAACATCTGAGCTCACCCCTTTTTATGTATTCTTTCCTCATTTTATGAAGATAGATTTTAGGTAGAAGTGATAAAGGTATATATATTTATGGGAGATGTTGAAAATCATTTACCAGTATAAAAGATTTTGTCTCTATGTTTCCAAATACACTAAACTATTACGGTCCTCAGGCATGTATTTTTATAATATACTGAATATTCATATAAAATGATGCAATATCCATGTATGGCAATCTTGGGTCGCTATAGTTGGTATCAATGGAAATATTTAGTCATCCTTTGGAAAATATGATGAGAAAATGTTATTGAGATCCCTATGTATATTTTTAAGAATATCTCTAGGGATGTCTATAAGGATAAGTATAAGAATGAGTTAACATTTAGGAAAATGTCTTGGAATTTGTGTAAAGGATAGACTAAGTGGTTTCATAGAAATAAATCATTGTTTGCATTGTGAAAGTGGATATGTCTTTAGAATAGATGTACCTAGGGGTAAAAACATTGACAAGATGTTCTAGGCATGACTTGGGGTAATCCAGTAAATGATATCTGACCTTGCTACACACTAGGATTGAAACTCTTGGGGGATATGCTATGGGAATTCAAAAACTCTTATTGAACCATCAGGAAGGATTTAAATAGAAGTTGGATATGAATGAACTAGGATAAACTTAAGGTTACATATATTAAGGATGTTGGTATAATTTATACATCCTATAAATGAATTTTCATGATTACGTGGTTCCTATATATGATAATTGTTTCTTACAATATGTTTTCTTGGATTTAGTCAATCACTAGAACTCTAAGAAATCATGTTAATGGTGATTGTGAGGGAAAAAGAAAGGATTGTTATCCTGAGTATTTGAATGATTTGGGATATAGAATGAAAAAAATCATTACTATGCTCACATAAATTTCTCAATCTATGAATCACGATGAACTTCCAAATTATCAAAGTAGAGAACAATATTATGTTGAGTCCTTCAAAAGGAAACATCCACCTTCTATCAGCGGGTCCTATGATCCACTTGTTGCTGAAAACTAGACCAGTACCACTAAAAAGATATTCTCTGTTATCCAATGTTTGGATCATGAGAAAGTCATTATAACAGTTTATCTGTTGGAATGTGAAGTAGACCAGTGGTGGAATCTAATATAAAATATGAGGAAGCAAGATGAAAGTGAATGCATGGATTAGGATGAGTTAAATAACTTATTATTTAATAAGTAATTTCCTTATGTAATTCATACTACAATGAAAAAGGAGTTCCTTGAGTTGAAGCAAAATGAGGATGAATTTTTTGATGCCTACGAGGATAATTTCACAAGGCTTACAATATATTCTTATGGAGTTATAATCCAACTTGAAATTAAGGTTGATAGGTTCTTATTTGTATTAAATCCAAGTCTAAGAATTGTGTTGGCTATAAGAGACATTTTTAGCTATGAAGAAATTGTGAATTGGGAAATCAAAGTTGAAATAGAGGTTAGAGTTATGTATCAATCTCATGGTTTTAACAAGAATTGGATGATGGAGTTCAACAGAAAATCAACAAACCATGGATATAGGAATATGAGCCTTACTTTGTGATCTATGTGTGGAAATAATCATGGAGAAAATTTTATTAATGGAACTAGTAAATGTTTTATGTGTGGAAAGAAGGAAATTGAGAAGTTGAATGCCAAATTTATGGGAAAAAGTTATATAATGATTTCAATAATGAGAAAAATTCTCCAGATGTAACTTCCACACTTTAGTTTTTCAAATTATGGTGTTTGGGAATTTTTATAGAATGTTCCCAAATCCAAAGGTTAATAATGTTTATTAGTTCCAAAAAACTCTAAAGAAAAGGATAAATTGAAAGAACATGAAATCATAATGGGTGAATTAAACCAATATAATTAATAATTACCTATCCTTCACTCCATAGTTATAAATTTTATGTTTAATTTTGTATGAATAATCCCTATGAAAGTCTTATTTCTCATCCTTTGGTGATATTTTATGTGATTATCTTTTTCTATGTGGAGTAAGGAATAATAAAATCACATTTGATATTCTATCAGTACACGGATAGAGAAAATATTTTAATATATTTTTTTGTTTTAAGAAAAGAAAATATTTAAGGAATAAAGGGTGAATTATACTTTTTAAGGGTTATATAGTCAACCATTTATGAAAACATGAAGTTAGTATGATTAAAGTGTTATCACTTCATATAAGGATTTATGCATATTGGATAGACGGTTCAAACTACTTTGTTTTGATGATAACTGATGGGATGACATATCATGGGTCTCATAATATGTTAGTACTTCCAGAATAAAAAATTCAACTTTATTTTTAAATAAATAGGTGAAGTGGATCAATGAAAAAATAAGGATTACATTATTCTAAAATCATGGAAGTATATATTTTCATGAAAATTCATCAAATTTATGAAAAAGGATATTCAATCCAAAAATGTTGTCATAGTACTTTCATTTCCGGTGAAACAATTGGTCCCTTAAGTCATCACAGATTTATAGATTTTCAATTGTTAACATTTTCCTGAACTTATTCTCGATCACTCTCCATAAGAACTTTATGGTACTATTTATCTTCTATGTCCATGTTTTCACTTCCCACCAATGTTCTCATATGTGTAAATCTCATTATGAGTTACTTTGTGTAACTGTTATGGTTCTGACATTTTTTAAGGGAAGTTTTAGTATTCATTTTTTGGATGTGGGATTCTATGAATTAAACTTTCAAGTATTAAACCATTGATAACCTAGATAAATTTCAAGGGAGAAATTCATTTTAAGGGTGTTAGAATGTAAGACCCCGAGTTGTTTTTTATTTTTTTGAATTAATCTAACCTTATTGATATTTTTCATTTCACACAACACTGGAATTTTTTTATTTTATATTAAATAAATATGTTTGGATAGAGTTATATGAAAAACCAAGTTAATCATGCACAACACACAACATAAATTTTAGCTTTCTCTATATGGAACCCCTATGATAGATTTTTTTACACGAAACAATGACTTTCCTCAATAACATGCATAACATGAAAGACTGAGGTCTACCTAACAATAATATAATATTAAAATATGATTGCTAAATATAATAGAATGAAACCCTGAAATTAAAACAGAGGTTATGAATAGTATTATCTAATTTATGAAAATTCATGGTTTACACAACATAATATGAATTAATAAGTTACCAATTAATTATAAATGGATATAAAAACCAATTGATTATAAAAGTAAATATTATTATGGTAACAAAGATATTTTACGTTAATAAATTAAATTTTCATTAATGTCTTGAAATGAATCAATTAAAATATTCCTTTCAAATGGAAAAAATCGTGAATACATTACAAGAAACATCGACTAGTGGTATACTACACACAACATTGATTTGGCGTACGATGCATGAAACACTAAGTTTCTATGAAATATATATTTTTTATAATTATTTAAATGAGATAATTATAACCTAGATTTTTAAATTAGTTATGTGAAAAGTAATAAATAAATTTCAAATATTATTTTTTATAAGTTTTTTATATAAATAAAAAATATTGATAATGAAAGATATGATTTGTTGGTAAACTCCTTTTATGTTTTAAAATACCGTTTCTCAAATTAACTGATTTTAATAATAAAATTAATTATAAGAACATTTATAAATTTAATTTTATAAGAAGAACTTAATTTTTTAATTCATAATGTTGAAATTATCTTAGGGTTAATTTTTGGGATTTTTCTAGGAAACTTCATTTTTTGATGAATAATGAAAAATACTGGGTTTTAATTAAAAAATACATTTTTTAATTAATTATTATTGTTAAATGATATTATATTTTTTAAGGTCACATTATATAAATATAAAATATATTATTAAAATTTAATTCACTAGAATCAATTTCACTTTTAAATTGAATATAAAATCTTAATAAA
Organism: Viscum album; assembly: GCA_963277665.1. Lineage (NCBI taxonomy): Eukaryota > Viridiplantae > Streptophyta > Magnoliopsida > Santalales > Viscaceae > Viscum > Viscum album. Next base: position 863,946,422 of record OY728140.1, read on the forward strand.
CTCTAGAACATTTTTCTACTTTAAAAACTCATTATTTCATCCTATCCATGGGATTATCATTAGTCTCATTTTTTTTCCTCTTCTATGAATTGAATTTAGAAAAAATAACATTAAAAATTGTATTCAGTATAATATTTTGTGTCTAATAATACCATGTAAATTTGGGACCAAAATGATTAGTAAAAGTGATGAAAATGAATCACAATGATTAAGGGAAAATTATGCTTTACTAGAGAATAAACCTTAATATTAAGAGAATAAATGACCTAGAAACTTATACAACACCCATTTACGTCCATATTTGGACTATAAAACTATAATTATGGAGTTGTTTTGGTTTGGTTTTACATTTTTTAGGTAAGAAGAAGTGTACACCTAACTTGTTTCTAAAAATTCCAAGTGCGTCCTTTTATTTCCCTATAAAAAGACACCACGAATCCCACTTACTCACACCTCTACAACCTATTATGTCTGGAAAAAACCTAAAAAATACAATTACCATCAATCCTCCCTTCCTCTTATAAGACCTCCCTTGGGAAGAATGCAATCCATGGAAGCCTTTTGGTACAAACCAAAAGGAGTTACCCAATTAAGAGGTAATGTATTCTCTCATATCCTTTATTTTATTTTTATTATCCACCCCATAAAACACTTATTATTGTATTATTATATAACAAAACCAATATACTAAATGTACTAGGATGTTTTAATGTAAATGGTTCGACTTACACTTACACACACCTTCATCTAATGGGTAACATACAAACTATTTCTATGTAAAGTGAACTACTGCCTCACGAAATGATGATTGTTCATTTTTTCCATTACAACATATCATGGTGTAAATTATGATGAAATTAAGGTACCATAATAATACATATATATCTATGTTTGTGTGTGTTTATTTTACATTCTTTCTCTCTACAAGGTAATTAAATGGAAATAACGTTCATGCGTACGTATAACCTACCATCTCAATGAACGGTGTATTATATTTCATACTTATATATTATATAGATTATTATAAAACAGATATAATGTATATAAATGATATTTATATGTTTTTTTACAATATCATATCATTATATAATTATAATTACCAACAATATAACAAATTAAGACACATATGAAAAACAGATTGAATACTACCTGAAGTGAAACCTTAACTTATGATGGTTAATAAACGAGTGATATATGGTCTTAATAAAATAATATATGGTATTGTATATAATAATATGGCAATTTAAATTATGTAAAATAAATTTATATTTATTATTCATGTGTTTTTAATGAGTATGATGAGTGTCAAGACACAAGGTTAGGGGATTTCATCTCACATTATATTCCCGTGAGATACATGATGTGTTCGCCACTCTTTCCTTTTTTTGTGGTGTAATTACTTAGAATTATTATATTATATGTATCTTATACCTAAATTAATGGTTATTAACAGATAATTTTTATTAACTTTAGTTCACGGGTTTTAACTTTAAAATTTTACCAAATCAGTAAAAATGGTATGTCAAACTTTTTATTCTTTGAGACTCATGTTTTGTTAGGAACCTAAACTATTTTTAGGGGAATATATATACCAATATATTACATGTTTTACCATGCGTATCCTTATTTTAATTATATTTTAAGATTCATGTAATTTCATTTTCTTACATGTAGAGTATTATCACAAGTTACCATGTCATGAGAGTTTATTGAGGCAATCTCATCGCTTCTTGATATTATTTACATTTATGCTTCCTTTGATTAAATATTATGTTCAATATATCAAGACATTCATTATGATTATTATCCTCCATTTATTCATTTTATATTCATGTAGTGAGACCATTTTATACTCTTTATTAAATAATATAATTAAGAAAGTGTTCTTAAGAATGATTAACTTTAACCTCTCTTTGGTCGAAAATCTATGTTCTTCAATATCATGTTTTCTAAAAAGGGTTTCCAAGAATATTATAATAATATCCTATAATCATTAAAATAAATTTTTATCATTTTTGTATCTTAATAAAATTTTCAAAGGAATATTCTTCTCATTTTTCCAATGAGGCAATTTTCAATCCTTTTTACCATGGAAAAAGAATGTTCTTTTTTACCTCGTTTGACTTGTACGGATTTTTCCACCATTAATCCTATAAATATTTCATTTCATTTTAAAAGGTTAATTTTTAAGAAAGTTTTTTTAAAAGATATATTCAAAGAAATGGTTTTCAAGATTATTTTTATGTTTTAAGGAAATTTGTTTACCAAATTGTTTAAATTTTAAAGATCCTTTTTCAAAGAAGAAAGGATATTTTCCTGAAGAAATTTTTTTAAAATATATTTCTAAGTTATTTTCATATATGATGACTTTTGTTGATATTACTCATGAAATTATAGGAAATTATCTAAATGTTCCATTAACATTTATGAATGGTTTATCTTATTTTAATTGTCTTTATGAAACCACTTTATCTTTCATAGGTTATATGTTTATGAAATATGTTTCTCTTACACGAGTTATATGATCTTGAAACCCTCTTCTTTCACAGGTTATGATTTGATGAAATTATTATACAACCTATAGATTTTTAATATGTTATTATGTGGTGGAATTTAATGGATACCCATTTAATTTTTTGGGTTTTGATTTTGTGTTTATAAATCCCATATCTTTTTATGAGTCATGATATGATGAAGGTTTTAATTATTTGGTGGCACATGTATGAATTATTTTATTAAAAGATGGGTGAGACCTATATCTTCCTACAACATATTGTGTGGTGATAAGTTTTATATGAGCTTAAAAGGTAGATGTTTTTAGCACAAGACTAAAAGAAACAGGGTTGACGAGTTGTATCCCAAGTCTAAAAAAAGAATGTGTGTGGGTTGTAGCCCAAGCCTAAAAGAAAGTGGGTAAAAGGGTTGTAGCTGAAGCCCAAAAACAAGAAGGTACATGGGTTGTATCCCAAGCATAAAAGAAAGAGGGTACATGGGTTATAAACCAATCCAAAAAACAAGAAGGTACATGGGTTATAATCCAAGTATAAATGTAAGATGGGACATGGGTTTTTAGCCCAAGCCTGTAGCAGGTACACAGGTTGCAACCCAATACTAACATGTTATAAAGTTCTTGGTAGGTATCATTGATATAAAATTATCCATTCTTATATGTATTCCATAAATACTATGTTTTATTCCATGGTTATGATTTCAATGGTGATGATGTTTATTTCTTTAGTATTCATGTCTTATGAACTTCCAAGATTTATTCCACAACTCTACTTTGTGATATTTAATATTAATGGTATGATATCCTAATGTAATGATAATGTTATCATACCATTATATTTTTTTTTATTCTTATATATCTCCCTTTTTACCGTCCATGAGCATATGATCTCACTCCATTTTATTTTTTCCTTTCCCCAGGTTATGAAAAGTGGTTTTAGGTATAAGTGCTAAAGGTGGTGATATTTATGGGATATCTCAAAGATATTTCTCCAGTATAGATGATTTTGTTTCCATGTTTCCAAAGACACTAAACTATTATGGTCCTCCATCATGTATATTTTTAATATACTTAATATTCACCTAAAATTATATTATATAAATATATATCAATCCTAAGTCTCTATACTAATTGTTTTTATACAAATGGTTCAACCATTTTGTATCTTATTTATATCTAATAAAAAATTAAAACATTGCTCATGTGTATGTACAAATTACTGTTGCGAGGATGCAATGCCTTTTATTTTTCATCACCACATCTCTTGAATAGTTATATAAATGAATTTAATGGATAAATATGATTTTTTATTTTTAATAATTATTATATAAATATAATAATATTTCTACATTTATACCCTTCCATATGTTGTAAAATGATAACAATGTGTTTGCATAAGTGTGGACTACCACATCAATGAAGCTATGTGATGCATTTTTCATTTTCATTTTACATGGATGATAATAAAGAGATATTTAATGAATATATATTATCACTTTGATATATTAAAAAATTTTATATTATAATTATTACTTAACTTTCTTTATTTATATCCATCAAAAAGTGGAAACATCCCTCATGCATACGTATGAACTACCGTCTCCACGAAGTGATGTAATTCATTTTTATGACACCTTTTATGAATAGTTTTAAAAGTATATAAAATTATTAAATATGATATTTATATAATGATTTCAATTCTAGAGATTATAAACCCATGAAAAATGTACAAGGATTGGAACCATCAAACTGAAACAAGTATGGAAAATGGAATTGTTTTCATTAGAATAATGATTTTAATGAATAATTGTTAATAGAGGTATAATATTAATTTATAATGTATAGATATATAGTAATATATATATATATATATATAAGAATATGTGTTTTTATAGTTTTATAATTAATCTATAATTATTATATATATTTTCGATCACATCTGAAGAAAGGTAAGGCTTGAGTTAAGTGATTTTCGTTATAATATCAATTATTATCAGAATTGACAATGTTAAATTTCTATTGAGAGAAATTTTATGATTCATATCCTTGAAAACCCATACTTTTTTCTTATAATATGTTTATTTATTGGATTTTTATGTTTTAATTTCATTGACCTCTCTTGGGTATGTAAAATGACTGGGAAATATTTTTAATAAAAGTAAACTTTATTTCCTCTTTGGTCGATGATTTTTTTCCATGTCCATATTTTATTTTAAAAAAAATTCAATAATGATTTTATTATTCTACAATTACTGACTAAATTAATTTTTTTAACTATTTTTTAATTTTTATTAAAAGTTTCAAAATGATTGTTGTTTTCATTTTCTAATTGAGGTAATTTTTAACAAAGGTGTGAATGAAGTATCTGTAATACCATATACCACACAAAATAATTTTTATATAATACAGAATAATATTTTTTTTATAAGATTATTATGTAATTTTCCATGGATATTTATAATGAAAATGTTTTCCCTAATATTTGAGAAATTTTTAGAATTTAAATAAGCAATTTCAAAATGAAAAGTTGAGTTTCCTCAAGAAATGTTCTAGTGATATTTTAAAAGTTTTTTCACCTTTAAAAACATCCTTCAATGAATCTTATAATTTATCAGGGATAAGATATAATTTTACCATGTTTATTCATTAACTAGATAGTTATTTATTATGATTATAATATCTTGATGAAACCCATTTTATTTTCCATTGGTTAATCTATGATGAAATTGTAATTGTTTTATGATCTTATAGAATACAAATGAATGGATTATAATTATGTGATAATAAGGTACATTATAACCCTCCAATGAATTGGGTAATATGAAATATTTATATTATGAGATGATGATTATAAACATAGAAATTATTTTGAGTAGCTATGTTCACATTTTGTTGTGTGAATATGATTACTTTTAGTTACACTCACAAGATTATGTGTGAAAATGATTGTGAATAACTATGTTCAAAAGATTATGATTTCATATCATTTTTATTATACATACCTATGTTATGAAACTTGAATAATGATTTTTGGTTTTATACCCCTATTAATCATGCTTCTCGATATGAAATTATTTTGAAGTTTATGATCTAATATTTTCGAGGAATAAATATTTTTCACTTAGAACATACAGTTAATTTTTTATCATACAGTTATGATATTAATTTGTTCACTTATGATTGATCTATCCCATATTTAAGTAAACTATGAATTTGAGATCACCCTTTATTATGTTTTCCATTCCCATGTTTTGATGGATGGTTCTATGTATGATATGTGTATAAGGAGTACTAATACAAAGGATGTTCTTGGGAGATTTCAAAGATTATTCATAAATATGTTGGATTATGTATCTTGTCTCCAGGACACTAAACCTTTATGTTTTGAGGGATTTTTATAATTGTGATTTATAATGAATATTAATATAAAATAATTTACAATTTATGTTTTTCATGATTGGGTCACCTCATAAATTCCAAAAAATCGTCTATAAAAGTGACTTTCACTAACTCGAGCTAAGATCAGATCTTGTTAAAGTCATTAACATGGTTTTTTGTTTTTATTTGTTATGAAAATATCTTATCAAACAATCAATGCATCATAAAATATTTGTTTAAAGAAATTAGTTTTTAATAAATGTATGTCAGGCCTATCATTAGTTCAATTGTTGTTTTATTCTCCAAGATACTGAATTAAATATTCCTGGCCAGTGACATATAAATCAATTTGAGTACCTTATGATTCGAATATTACAATTTTTATTTCTCCATATTACTAATTTTAATTCAAGATAAAAAAATTCATGGTCATTTTGGAAGACATAATATTATATTTACATCCTCTAAAATCCATATTCATTTTTTTAAAACTTGACAATCCTGATAATTCCATATTTCGATTCCATTAGACCGATATAGTAACTCAAACTAAATAAAATAATTCCAATGAATTAATTAAGGGAATATAACTAAGTATACTATGCATGTCTTAAACTGAGATCTGATACCACTTATTGGGGAGGATTATAACAAACCTGACAGGTGAAAATCTTGAATTCACAAGATGTTTAACCACAAGCTGTAGAATCTTACATATACCAAAAATTCAACCCTAAAACATCAAACAAAACGAACACACAAAACATCCTATAATAAGATATCTAGAAATTTGAAAGCCTAAATTCACCCTAAATCACCTTGCACAACATCTTTCAAAATAATATACTAAAGAATACCAAAAATAAGAAATCGAATAAAAGTAAAGAACAATTTTGGAGTTACATGGTTTATAATTTCATCCCATATCTGTGGAAGAACACTAAAAAAGTTTTACTTAACTAAAATTTAAAATAATAAAACTATTTACATGGTACCCATTTATATCAATATTAATATGTGATTATGTTACACCTCAAAAATTTTTTCCCATGACACACACACAAACACACACATGAATATATATATATATATATAATGGTGGTTATTTGTCCATCTGGTTAAACCAACATTCCACATTCATGAGCCTCCATCCATTTACTACAATAGTCATAATAATCCTATATAAATACTAAACTTGATTTGATACAACTGATACAATGAGTTCATCACCATGTTTTATAAAAATTACAAAATTGAATGATTTAACATTAAATAAACTTAAAATTCCATCAAAACATTCTCCCAATTGATTTAATACTAGTTGAAGTTTACATTACTGTAAACAATTTCTGGTTAATTGAATCTATAGGCTTAAAATTTAATTAAAATCCAAATATATATAATATCATAATTCTGTGGGAGAATAATAAATATCATATGAAGAACTAATGAAGTGTTATGAAAATAAACACTTTATCAAATCAATGAATTTTTAAGAATTCAACCTTGCACAATCATTCTTGCATATCCCCATAAAAATAACTTGTAATGTTTAATATAATATATTTATTATGTATTTAGAATAATCATGTTGGAAATAAATATAAATAGGTGATAAAACCATATAGAAAGAGTTGGGTTCGAGATTCCCCTTACGGTCATTATAAGGTTTGATTTTGGAATAAATACTTGAGATTACAATGAATAGTTATATAAAACCAAATAAATTTTAATCAGTAAATTGGTTATATAATTTTGGGTAGAATATACATAAAATTAAATTGAATGAATATTGAATAAATAAAATAAAATTCCAATGTGAGAGGTCGAGAGATAATACCCTTTCTTTAGGTCCCATTTTTTTCATAATGTTTACACCTCCTATATAATAAAAGTTTTATAATAATAACATAAATACACAAGAGAATTAAATTTATTTATGTTATTATTAATCAATTATATCCATTATAATATTATTTATTGATATTTTTTGGTTAATCATGAAATGGTTTCAAGATTTGTTTTATTTTAATTATCTCATTTTCAAATTAATATCATCATTTTGATTCATTCAAATTTATATTTTTACAAAATAACTCCATGAAGTTTAGAATAAAGTATTTTAAAATTATAACTATAATATATAATCAACAATAACCATACATGTAGTTGGGGATAATTGAAGCATTAATGAGATCCTTATAGGTGGATGAAACCAATCACTAACTAGATATGGCGAAATAAGGGGGAGAGTATATATAAATTGAAATTATTAAAATAGTTATAACATAAAATAAAAAAATTCATATTTTAAATACAAATAAATATAATAGTTTAGAAAGTTATACAAAGATATTAATAGAGTAAAAATAAAAAACTGAAAATAGGGGATTGAGGGGTTACCTCTTCATTGATGCTTACCCCCTTGCTATGGAACTAAAGCCTTGAGAGATTGGGGTTGGATGATACTAAAACATCCATAAGGATACAATGAGAATTATGATAAGTTAATTGGGTAGAGAATTGGAAAAGATAAATTATTGATAAACGATTTTACCAGGGAAGGGAGAAGTGTATTTATACCCGAGGGGATGGGTATTTTTAGGTTAAAAATTTGAATAAAATGTTATTTGCAATGTAAAGCATGTAATAGTGGATATATTTAACATTATGAATAATATTGGAATAAAATTATAATATTTTATGAATTTAAACCCATTTAACATCAAATTTATTTGTTTATAAAAATTAGAAGAATAAAAAAAATGAAAACTTGTTTTTATATGATATATTTTATATTTTTAGGCTTAATAAATTGCATTTTTTGGTTCAGAAACTATTTTTTTATGATTAATTTATCATATAAAATTAATTTTGGGTCAATATAATCATTTTATAAGTTATTAGTTCATTATTTCATCAATAATATATCATAAAACATGCAATATTGAAAAAACTATTTTTTACTATTCACCTAAAAATTCATGTTTTTTAGAAAACTTCTAAAAACTCACAATTAAAAAATTCCCATGTACTGATTATATAAATTAAAATAATTCAATGAAAATTATTTATTTCTTAGGTCATTTATAACGTTTATAAAAATTTTTTTAAAAAAAAAATATGATAAAATACACTTTATTAAAAACTTATTTACACTTTCTTTTGAGTTCCCTTATTTGAATATGTATTCTGTTTCACTAAAACATTTATATTTACCTATTTTATTCAAATTAAATATTATTTATAGATCATTTTAATATCTTAATTTTCATGATACTATTCTAACGGTTATGTTACTATTGTAAACAATCATGTTATTATTCATAATATTCATGTTAATTTTCAAATGGGAATATTTGTTTTATAGTTCTGATAAATTCAACTTATTTTATTTTTTTCATCATTAAAGTAATAAATTGGTCTAGGCTTCCATTGAAATCATACCCTAGTCAATCTGATAGAAGGAATAATGTGTGTTCCTGATCCTCACATAACTGGTTCCTACACATCAAATATTCACACCTTGGATTGATTTTACTCAATAAATTAATAAACGTCCAAAGAATTCCACCTAAAAATATGAAATTTCCATTCCATAAACTGAGTTACGATGCATATAGTAAATAACTAGAAACATAATAAGCATATCCAAATGAGGAATAATCTTGTAACCATTACTCCAAAAATTAAATAAGCTAGAGTGAACATATATAACTTTCTAATATGACATTTAAACTATTCAAAAATAAAAATACAATATAAGACAAAAAAAGGATATATCAGAGATCCCGACATGGTATGATACATCAAGTACACAAAATAAAACAAAAATAAAACTAAAAAAAGAAAAACCAATATATGTGGGTCAAGTGAATCACCATCACTTGTAGCCACCAACATGCTTAATCAAAGGAAATAAAATAATGCATCACCCAACTAGAAGCTACACTAAACCTATGTTGATAGGAATGAGAAAAAATTCTATTAGATATCCTACGTTCATTCATTATATCACCTTTAAATATAATTATTATTTCATGATATTTTGAAATATAGATAAAATTAAAATCATTTCTCTTTATTAAAAAACTAGTAACATGTCCTTTTAAAAATCATCAATTAAAAACATTGTGAATCACTACTTCAATAGTGCATTAATAATATGGGGAAGAATCCACTATTTAAATAATAGAAAACATATTAAAACAATATATATGGGTAAAATCCATTTTTTTTGAAATAAAACCAAATCATTTCACCTTTATTTGGATCTTTTCACCAAACCCCCCTTTAAACAAATTTTAAAAGGTTAAAAGGTCACATAAATAAAAAATTAAAATTAGGTACCACCACATTAAGAAGTGGAATGTAAAATGAAGAACAAAAAATGGTTACCCTTGTCCAAATGAACATAATAGGATACAATCATAGTATAATGTGGGGATCAGCTATAGAATAATAAATAATAAGTATGCATCATGGGTAACACATTGGGCTTTGATGTGAAAAGATACTATAATTGGCTAATGGAATGTATAATATGGCATCAGCTAACCCAAGATGAAATTAACTATAGTCAACCATAATTTACCAACATTAAATAACTAGAAGGTATACCCTTGTAAAACAAATAAATACCTAGGGAACTAGTCAATACAAAATCTTGGATAATAGAGTACTTATCCAGATCATTCACTTATTACCCTAGGTTTTGATGAAATATCCCATGAAGGAATTCAATAATAATTAATAAAACTTACATGCATCAATAAAGCACAACAATAAATCTCACCACACCTATAACATGATCACAGAAAATAAACTCTTTTATATCATATAAGTATCAAATAACAATCAACATACCATTTTCTGTAAAAGTCGACCAATTCATAAATAAGGGGATCAATAGAAGATCCCATACACACAATGTATCTCACCTTTTAAGGTTTCAACAAAATCAATGAAAAACTAACTTAGAATTCTAATATCTCGCACCACCATTTGAAAACCAACCATTAGGAAATCCTTTAAAATCCACATTAATATATCAAATCATTTTGATAAAAACAAATATGTCTTAATAAATTCATACCAAGTCCATGTGACTCCCCTTTATAAACTAATCATTTTTAAAACATTTATTGAACTTCTAAAAAATAAATTTTTTTCTTAATTTATCTTTTGAAAAATCCTATTAAGAATTTAAATGAGCACTAGATGTGCTTACTTTATATAAAAATGGATTTCGATCATCAAACCATAGGTATTTCCCCTTATAAAATTTAAAAATCCAAGGAAAAACCACATTATTAAAAGAACAATCAAACCACTTCATATTTATGTAAAAGATCTCAAAACAAAGGTCAGAGCAGGTAATTAATCAATAGATTTAATTTTAAAGGTTAATGTATGGTGAAACATAACCTAAACGTGGTCATTATATGATGTATAATGCTAAACCACCCCAACAAGTCATGCATGACATTTTTTAAGAATAAATGGATCCCTAAAACAACAAATGGAACTAATTAAAATTAATCCATAAAAAATGGAATGAAATAGAAAATTGAGGTAAAAAGAGAGGGAGGAGTCTATAAGAGATTATAATGAAGAAAAACTACTACAAAACTTGCCTTTAGCAGTGCTGTTATTTATCAGCACTAAAGAAAACACTGATAAGTGGAATATTTATTAGCGCCCAAGAAAGCACTGATAAATTTAACCATTTATCAGTGCTTTTATTTTAGCACTGATAAAGAAAACTTTTTTCAGCGCTTTATATTTAGCACTAATAAAGGGTATCCTTTATCAGTGTTTTGTTTTTAGTACTCATAAACAGTACCCTTTATCAGTGCTTTAAGTTTAGTAGTAATAAATATTTCATTCATCAACATATTATTAGTGATGATTAAATGAAATAATGAAATAAATAAAAAATAAAAAATGTGTTTGTTAAAAAAATATTACAAATTTTATTAATTCAATAATTATTGATAAAAATGAATTGATTTATTATACATTACTAAATATTTAATTTTTTATTAATTAGTTAATTATGATAATTAAGGTTTTTAAATTCTATATATTAAATATATAGATATATATTAATATATATAAATATGATTATATATTAAAATAATAATAATGCAATTTACATTAAATTGTCATATATTTATTGAATAATGGTATATAACTAAAAATTAATATGAATTAGAAATATTTACTAATTTCATAGTACTCGACATATAATAGAATGTTGTATGAGATTTCAATTTAATATAGATCAAATGTGTGTTATATTGATTTCACATATACGCATAATTAATGCATTTTTATATACAATATGCACATGCACATAACATATCCATTTTTTCAATATTATTATACTGAACCTATATTCTTAATTACTTCAATTTTACTCATTTTGTAAATATATGCATGTACAAAAAATTAGATATTCATTAATAATGTTAAAAATATATTTGTAGAAAAATATTTATAAATAAATATATTTATAAATGTGAATTCACCACAATTATACAATTATATATTTATAATTATAAATAAATAAATAAAATTTAAAATTATTTATATAATTATAAATGAATAATTATGTATATTTAAATAATTATTAAATTTATAATAATGTTACTTAAATAATGAACATATTTACTATATTTGTATTTATATATATTTATTAAATATATATATATATATAATTATATAAATATATATAATGATATAAGTAACATGTTTTTAAAATATTTCAATAATTATAAATAAATAATTATAAAATTATAATAAATATATTTAAAAAGAAATATATATAGTATATTTATATTTATATATATGTATTATATTTTTATAAATATTTATAATTTTTTATTTATAAAATAGCGATTCAGTAATAAGCGCCGATAAAAGAATATTTATTAGTTCTTTTGTCTTACTAGTAAAAGAATCTTTATCATCACTTTTTTCGCGGTATTAAAGATGAGTATTTATTAGAATTATAAAAATTGTTGATAAATTAATATTTATCAATGTTTGTTGTTATGTATAGATAAAAGTGCCCCGATCTATTTTAAAAACCCTAACCATTTGCAAACCCATCTTGATACAGAAGCTTTCCGTGGAAGCCACCTGCTACCGGTGCTCCTCCTCAGTGAATCAAAGGTTTAATCACACCACTTGAATGCCTTCTAATTTCTCATATGACATCCAAAGATGGTATTAGATTTTCTTCAACACAATGAAGAAGACCTTCTGGTTTTCTTTGAGTATTTTTAGTTTAGTTTTTGAATTTTTCTGCAATTTTTTATTATACATTGTTTATGATTTGTTTATAATACATTGTTTAGGGAATGATTTGTGGTATATCTTTTATTTGAAAACCGTTGTATGATCCATTGTTTATATCTGACACTGAGCCTTAGATTTATTCATTGGTGTTTTACTGCTATGTTTTATATCATCTTAGTTAATGTTTTTTCATATATGTATATAAATGTGTAGAAATTTTCATTTATATTCTTGTTTATTGACTACTGTTTTGATGAACATTGGGGGTTCCCTAATGATTATATATATGCTGACACCTTTCATGGACACTGCAGTGGACATGCATCTTCAGATGCTATTTTTCTGGAACAAAGTTAGTTGAGTGATGTTTGTTCCTGAATTGGTTATATGTATCATAGGATCTAGTTTCTCTTATAATTCACTATAGTCCTTAGTTTTATTATGGAGTAGATTCAAAGGGGACATCCTCAGTTAATGAAAGAAACTCTTTGTATAGATCGAAAGGTAATGTTATGATATACTTTCTCTATTTTAACAAAAAAAATCATATAATGGAACGTTGATTTAATTTTTATTATTCTTTATAGAGTTCATTAATTTTAGATAATTTTTTCCATGTGTCAAGACTTTGCAATAAGAGAAACAACATTTCCTCTGCTCAATAAAAGAGTTTATCTTGATGTATGCACAATAAAATCATTTTCTGTAGAATCAATGTATTATTTCATATTTATGTTTATTTTTTTTTCTTAGTATTACACACATAATAATGGTTTTCTTATATAGTTGGATTATTTTGTTCGAGTTGGGGGTGCTATATCCATCTTTCACGATCCTTATCTGTTAAACCTTTTCGCCCCTATAGTAGTGTATTTATCACTTTCCTTCATTTTACCTCCATTGCCTTTGAATGTAGAGGAATGACACTGCCTCTGCTCAATTATAGTGGTAATCTTGTTTTTTTCATTGAAAAATTATTGTCCATATAATTAATTTATTTTTTCATATGTATGTTTAACTTATTTATTTTTATTATTATTCAAATAATAGTTTTTTATTATACAGGTGGATTATTTTGTTCGAGTTAGGGGAATTATGTTCAACTTTTTTTCTCCTTATCCATTAAAACCTTTTCACCCCTCCAGTGGTGTATTTATCACATTATTTCTTGTTACATCCACTAACTTTGTAGGAAGAAAAATGATGATTCATATTCTCAATTATAGAGATAAACTTTATGTTTGCATAGTAAAATCATTTTCCATGGAATTAATGTATTATTTCATATGTATGTTTAATTTTTTTAGTATTACTCACATAATAATTCTTTTCTTATATAGGTGTATTATTTTGTTCGAGTTGGGGTGTTCTATCCAACTTTCATGCTTCTTATCCCTTATAAACTTTTCACCCCTATAGTGGTTCATTTATTAGTTTCTTTTATGTTACCTCCTCTACCTTTGTAGGAAGAGTAACAACACTGCCTCTGCTCAATTATAGAGGTAATATTGATGTTTTCATAGTAAAATAGTTATCCATATAATTAATTTATTGTTTCATATGTATGGTTTTTTATTTATTTTTTATTACTCCCATAATAATTGTTTACTTATATAGGTGGATTATTTTGTTCGATTTTGGGTGCTCTGTCCATATTTCATCCCTTTCTATACTAAAACTTTTACAAACTTCTTATCTCACAAAACATTTTACTCATATAGTGTTGAAATTTAACACCTTCTTTCAAGTTATCTCTACTACTCAATCACAGAGGTCATCTTGATATTTTAACAGTAAAATAATTGTCTATATAATTAAGGTATAATTTCATATTTTTGTTTAATTTATTTATTTTTAGTATTACTCATAATTATTGTTTTCTTATACATGTGGATTCTTTTTTTAGTTGAGGTCGTTTGTTCAAAACTACTAATGCGATGTTGGCTATTCGACAAAGAAAGTCATTGGAAATCATGGTAACATTGAAAATTAGGATTTTTTGAATGTATGAAATAATTTGTATTTATGTAATTGTATAAACCAATTTTTGAAATGTCTATAATATAGTTTTTTTCAAGTATTTGTATTGTAAATTTCAATTTCTTTTAAATTATGTTTTAGGGCTTATTTTTTTATATCTGATGTGTTTCTGGTGCTATAGTGTGCTGTAATAGCATACTACAATATAACAGTTTATTAGTGACTTTATAAACACTGATAAAATGGTTCCTTTAATGGAAATAAGTTAAATCACTGATAAAAGTCATAGGCTTTTAACAACACTCATGTTGTCAGTAGTTTTTTTGGTAATGATAAAGGTCATTTATAGCACGGTTAAAGGTTAGTTTTATAGTAATGAAATGATTGAAGGAAATAAAAATGAATGGGAGGAGGAACCAAGTGTGCACACAAGTCATGGGAGTTTAATGTGGAATACTAGAGACCCATAAGGGTTAAACCTGAAAATGATAAATGGGTGAATTTTAATATTTTTAATGAAGTAGAAGGAATACACAGTTTGGAAACATGTTTTGCTGAACTGTTCCCCAATTGTGCAAGCCTCACTGGACCGACATAGATAAAATTCATTATTTGGATACCTATTTGGGAAAACCATGAACTCACAATGTGAAACAACACTATTAAAAATGATCACACAAAATTATGGTTGTTTCATAGTTTCTACTATTTTAGCATAAACCGTGCAACATATAAAATATTTAGTATTTTTACAAAATATTCAAATAAAGTTACTTGAACTCATTTGTAAAAATATTAATGAAAAAATACATGAATTAATTAGTAAATCAATGATCTGGGTTTCAAAATTCCCCCCACCACAATTTATTTTACACATATAAATATTTCATTAGAATCGGTCAACCACAAGAATAATTAGGTTTAACTCCTTATTATAATTTTCTTTTAGGAACCCAAATACAATAAGACACAAATACAACCAAGGAAAAAACATCTTCTGAATAAACTCAAAGTACACAACCAAATTTGAGAATCTATACTCAACAAAAAAATCTCACTATCCCTCTGAACTAAACCATCCCACATATGAGCGCCCATAATGACTCAAAGTCACATA
This sequence comes from Viscum album, assembly GCA_963277665.1. Taxonomy (NCBI): domain Eukaryota; kingdom Viridiplantae; phylum Streptophyta; class Magnoliopsida; order Santalales; family Viscaceae; genus Viscum; species Viscum album. Next base: position 863,962,711 of record OY728140.1, read on the forward strand.
AACAAAATGGGGATCATAGACAATAAAATAATAACCTATTGAAGAAAATATTTTCTCGGGAAAAATAAAAAACAACTTTTGAAAGTATTTCATTACTACCTTGGAAGGAAAAACACTAAAAAAAATATAAAATGAAACATCCATAGTGTTCACCCACCATTTAATAATTCCACTAAAATTATAATTCTCTATAGAAACAATCACTCCCAAAATTACTATTAGTGAAAATCAATAAGAATGGAGACTCTTCAAAGATAATAGATCAAGTGAAAATATACACAGTAATCAGAAAACACCCCAATAGGGAACCATCCATAGTATTCCATCAACATTTCATAAAAGTTAAAATCTTAGAAAACTGTTTCCTCAAATAAAACAAACAATATAGATAAAAATGTGGTGGTACAAATACAATTAGAGGTAACTCATATAGAAACATAACTCAATAAGAAAAATATTGGTTGAGATTTTGTTCAAGAAAGATTAACCTAGTACCTCAATTTCAAAACACCGACATCTAATTAATCACACAAAAAGAATAGTACACCTTTCATATTATAATCTAAGTTGAGATAACAACTCATATAAGGTACTATAACAAAGAATCAAGCCTTCCCATGTAAAAAACTCAAAAAAGAATCCCAACACAAGTATAATATCACATAAAGTCCAAGAGGGAATAAATTTCAATGAGGTAATATCATTGTTAAAATAGTTATCTTCCCACAAGAAATCACCACGAGAATACCAATTGGAGATATATCAAACAAGATTCTCCTAAAAATAATCAATTAATATAGAACCCATGTGATTAATCCGTAAAATATTTAATCAACACAATTTTGAATCCAAAATACATCAAAGATGTCTCTCTTACTCAAATAATATAATTTATGGATCCTCTAAAGAATGAAACCTAAATAATGAATAGAAAATACATAAGGTTCATCCCCAGGGATAATGGTTTTATATTTTACTTATGATTTTTTAATATAATTCAGTAAATAGAACAAAACATGAATCCTTTTAATTCATGTTTTCTAATTCATATTAAATTTCCCCTACACAAACCATGGGACATAATCAAGTGCACAAACTCACTAAAAAAATTCACATTAAAAATCATTTTCATTTAAAAACATTTTCCACAGTATTTTTTCATAATAAAGTCAACCAATATAAAAAACTCCTCATGAGAGAAAAAAATTCCATTTTCACAGAACCCACTAAAAACTAAAGAAAACATGATATCCTTTTTAAAACATTTTTTGTTATTTTTTCAGTAAGAAAAAATCATTTCACATTCCCTCATAAATTTCAAATACTATTTCCATATCAAGGAGTTATGTACGCCTTACCAAGAGGCATGAAAAAATTTATTAATTTATATAAATATTGTTAGATTTTCAACCTAGGCTATCACATTAAGACGAGTAAACATTATAATTAGTTTTCACGTTATATATTTTTTAAACAAAATGGTTTATGAATTTTTTTTTGAAAAAGGTATAATGTAATTAAAATAATGGTTTGAAAATTGATCCTAAGAAGATGATTTGGATAGGGTTGGATAATTATATTTCAACGATATCCTAGTTCTAAAAATTGTACAATCTTCTTCCATATGATGGTAAGAGAGAGATTCCACAATCACTTCTTCTCTACCCCAAGCCAAATAGTTTTGGTGATGATATACCTAACTAAGATCTTAGGTTGGTAAAACATCCTTCATATGTGTGATATCGATATAGAGGGTACTCCTAGTTATATTAGACAATTCTGAATAGGGTCTTCTTATTCTTAAACAAAAAAAGCTTCCACTACAACTTTCCTAGATTCTTATGATCTCTAATAAATTCAACACTTATCTCTAGCATGTCCCATAAAATATAAACTAAACATTGGTGGAGGGTGATAATGGATCCTTTACAAATCTAATAAAAATTAGAAAAATATAAAAAATATATGATCACAGTTGATAATAAAGACTAAAATTTTATTATCAATACTTTTTTAATAGAGAGAGAAAGAATTAAATTCCTTGAAACACATGAAATCAAGAATCACATATTGTTTTCTCCATACCTTACCCAATAAATAGGAGTTTCCCCTCTATGTGAAGGTAAACCAAGAAGAAAAGGGTAGGGGACATAATTATTAACTAAAAAACTAAAAACCATAAATAAACGAAAAAAAACATAGCTTGAGCACATGTCTGAGTGGATGAATCCTCAATCATTCATATTCATCCTTTATCTATTGTATGATCCTATATAATTAAAGGTACATAGTTTAAGTCTTTAAACGTACTATTCAAATACATGAAATATCCTCATTTTGAATTATGAAGGTTTTCCTTTTCTTCATGATATATATTTTCATGTGATTTGGTCTTCCAACAAATCCACAACTTCCTTCCTTGATTCATGATCAAAATGATATGCATATCATGATCTATGTGGTCTCCTATGAAACATTTTTTGGATGTTGATGTAGAATCCTAGGGTTTTTTCTAGAAGTGGATTTGATCCTTTGTTCCTGGCTATAGACCCTTACATAACTAAACTATTTCTTTATGTTTCCAAGATTCCCCTATGTTTTTTGACTCACATAGCCAAATTTCTCATTCTTGAATTTTTATACATGGTTTCTAACGTAGATTAATTTGGAAAAATTCTCTTACCCCTGAATTTCTATACATGAATGACTTCCATACATGAATCTTTACCTAGACGAATTCCCGTTCATGGGTGATTCTTGTACGCGGATAGTTGTATGGTCGAATCCCCATATGTGTATGATTTTAATTTGTGGATCACTAAAAATCCAAATTCATAAACATGGATGATACCCATACATTGATCACAACATAGTCAATTTCTTGAACATGAATGAAAATTTTCTTATGTCGAATCCCCTTATGTGATGGGATTTTTCATACATGGTTTTATAGAATTTAAAAACTCTTCTAAATAATCTCTAAACTTATCTAATTTCACATAACACACTTCAGATACCATAAATAATCATTAATATATATATATATATATATAATAATTTAACCATAATTCTAATAATTTCATAAAATCAAGTAATCAATTAAAATATAGGATTTAAACAATTTAGGAAATAAACTCCATAGTATTGCTCAAAAAAACTTATGATAAAACAAAATATTTTCCCTAAAATTATTTTTTTAAAATAATTTAAACAGAAGAAAAAATATATAAAAATATCGGTTTATTAATTCCACTACACTTAAACGCTGAAATTTGGATAAGTTAGCATCAAAATATTACCATAGAAACATTAATCTACCGAGCAAATGTGATTTCCTCTTTCAATACAATATTTATCAAATAATAATTCAATGTAAAAGTTTTTGTATCCATTTTATTCATTAAGTATATTCATGTTATTAGAATTTCTTTTACCCCCCATGCACACTTGTACCAAACTTCCTAGATGTTTTTCACTCCACAATCATGTATGATTTTGAAGTAAGGTTTTTTTCATTCTGAATTCACACAATATTCACTATAATATTGATAAATTTCTTCATATCCACCTAATTAGTTATATAATTGTGCATATCATGAGGAATTAATAATGTTTTTTCAATTTTAACAGTTTTTTGGCTTTTCAATATCCAGTTATTGAGAATGAATGAGGTGAATTAGATCTAAAATGAATATGCATGATATTCTTTTACCTCCAAGAATTAATTCCTTAATAAATTCCTATTTTTCTCACTAATCACCATTTATTTGAATTCTCTATGAAAATTCTATTCCCTTTGTTGCTCCAGTATCATTAAACATCCCCTCCCTCCTTTTCCTTCAGTAATATTTTCTTTATACTATTTAATAATGAGATAGATTTAGAATTATTTTATTAAGGTTATTGTAACTCATTCAGTTCCTTGTGTGAGATATCATTTTTAAACTTTAATAGTAACAACATCAACATAAATTATCCCATGTTTACCAAAATCATTGTTTCCCCTTTTTATGATATGGATTTCTCTATAGAATCATACTTTTTAGGGAAAGAGATAGACTTTTATACTATAAAATATATGGATATATTTTGATAGCAATAAATGATATTAAGTACATTTTTACACTCCTTCCACCTTGATTTTTATCCCAAAAAAATGTTGTATGAAATTCTACTTTAAATTCAAATAGGATCTACCAAATAGGATTTCCAGATCCTTTTTTTTCTTTCCCAAAACATAAATTCCAAATATAGTATGAAAATGATTCTTGAGAAAGGTAGATAGGGGTACTAGGATTGTAATGAGGCTACATAATATATTCATTCATGGATACTAAGAGCTATAAGAATTTATGTACAGGTATTATTTGAGAAATAGTTTATTAGGAATGAGGCTTAAAAACGAAAATAATGCCCAAAACATTTACAACCCAAGTTCCTTTATTGCTTCAGGGTTTTGATTAGATTAATAATAAAATTCGGTTTATTAAAGAATGTTTTGGTTTTTTCAATAAATAGGGAATTATAAATATTATGTCCAAAAAATGGAATCCTCTTAGGTATGTATTTAAAAATTTAGGGTAATATGTCATCGAATTAGCTTAAAAAATCATCAAGTTTATTATAAAATTCCATTGTTTATATTTTGAAACCATGTTCATTTTAGTATTCATCTAAGATGAATTTATGTGATAAATTAGTTCCTTAATATTATAATGGATTCAATGTTTGAAAATAAATTCCATTTAATATCTAAATGTTCAAAAAAATTATTAAAATAAAATAAAAAAGACACATAAATTTAAAAAATTAATAAAAAATGAAAAATTTGAAAAATTACTAAACTATAAGGTCCCTTACCCACACTTATTTGATGTAGTGTGCTCAATAAATTCCAATTGGTTTATCATCTAAGTAGGTTTTAAATGGAATCATAGTACGAAATCAAATGTTATAGAAAGGTACAACCTAGTGGGTTTTTATTGAAAAATATGTTAGATGGATGTGTTCTCATGCACTATTTATTGGGGTAGGTTACCATGAAACTTATTTAGTCTACGATCATTAAAAGTGAATGTTTTTTCTTCTTATTTATTTTTAGTCTGTACAAAAAAGGGTATACATGAGTGATTTCATAGGCCTCTACCCATCAAGAATGAAGTTTATATAGCATCAACCTGAGTGTACATTTTTATAGTAGAACTTGATCTTTAATATAGAAGGTTTTCTATTGAATCATCTTATTATGATCCATTATTATTATTAATTTGTAAATATTTTAATTTTCAATAGATTATATTTATATTTCCTCTAGTTATTGTAGTTACAACCTCCTCTCATTCCTAGTTCTATTAAGGTCAACATTCATCTCTCATATAGCACAATGGGATTTATGTTCTAATTTTATAAATAGGTGGAGGATTTTCCAAGAATTATATTACGGGTATCATTCCTATGGATTTATTTTAGGATATCTAGTAGTCCCATAAGTCATTTTCCATCATTTGGCTCCAATCCTTCTCGTTTGGTTGGATAGTCTTCTCCAGATTTGTTTTGATTTCCATGTTGGACACTTTTACTTATCTATTGGTTTGTATACGATATGGTTGTGATGTTTTATGAGGAATCATATAATTTTGTATCAAATTACTAATTATCCTATTGAAAAAGTGGTTCCCTTGATCACTAATGATGGCTATGGTAACTTTCATCCTACAAAATATTTTATCTCAATCAAAATTACACACAATATGAGAATCATCAAATTTGGTGACCGTGACTTACACACATTTTGAGGCATAGTTCATGGTAAGTAGAATATAATAATTTCCAAATTATATTAGGAATAGTCCCATGAAATATATTACCCAAATTTTAAAAATTCCACAATAGCTAATGGGTCTTTGAGGAATTTATGGTCTTTTTGAAATATTTTCAGAAAACTAATATTTTTCTAATCTCTTACATAATTCATTTTTATATTTAAACAATGTGGTCAAATATATTAAGGATTTAACAAATTTTCTTGTTTTAATTTGAGTTAAAAAGTATAATTTTCAATCTAATGTGTGACCAAACTCATAAAATCAATTTATATTTTAGGAAAACATATCCTTATCACTTGATCATTTCAAATATTATAAAGGAATGGATTTTCGAAAATATAAATATGGATTCTGATTTGAGTTTTCGATTATGAGCGGAGTTCATATGAGATGGTTTCTATGAAGTTACCAAATAATTTACTATGATTATAGATAATGGGACTTATCCTTCAATAATTTAGAGTTTTTCTCATAAAATTTGGTTATTTAGTGGGTTTTGGTATGTGATTTCTACTTCAATAGTATCGGACAGTCTTTATAGGTGACCAACCATATAATTTTTATATCCCCTTTTGTCTTTAGTTTCTATGAAAATATATTTTAGAAATAGAACCCATCTTATATGACCGATATTTGAATGTACTTTATTAATAAAATATCTAAAATTTTCATGAAAATAAAAACCATAAACATTAGTTCCATGAAAATATAATTTGAGTCCAAAGAATAATAACTACCAATAACTATTTTTCAACGTTTATATTGTTAAATTGGGAAGAATATATGGTTCTTAAATCATAAGAAATGACTTTTTGTTTTCCTTGAATACTTTTAGAAATAAATACTCTAACAAAATTATTGGATGAATGAAATTAAAGTTTTAATGGATATTACCAATTAGGTTGTTTCATCACAAGTGGGGCTATCAATATAAACTTCAATTCATAAAATGATGAACTTTATTACTTATTAATATTAAATACATTATATTTAAAAATTAATCTAGAGGGAGGGATGGGAATATGACTAAAAACATTGATGGCCCTCATATAAAATCCTTCATGTAAAAAAACGATCTAAAATAATTCATACCATCACGACCCATCCCCCGTGGCCTGTGCCGTGACTACCCGAAGCCTGTCTTCCAAAGGCCAGGGGCTGTCTACTAGCACCAGAAAGTCTTATCCCTATAACAGGAAGGCATTTTCTTTAAACTTGTACAAAAACAAAGACTAGAATGAATCAAGAAGCAACCACTATGTGAAATGCTATAGTAAAATAGTGTTGAATGAAAAAAGGGGCTGGAAAACAAGTCCAAATGGAAATTTACTAGTACAACTAAAAAGTATAATACAACTGGAAAAAGGGAAACAACTCCTATGTCATACTATAAGGATACTAACTGAAGGGTATGTATAGATCACCTCCTCATCACTCAATATCTGCTCGTCTCCTATACGTACCATCTAGTCCTGGCTCCCTCAATCCTCAGCCCAACTGCTCGTCGTCTTCACAAGATACAACAAGGTGGCTGTGAAGCCCGTGCAGGGGTGAGTATATGAATACCCAGTAGGGACCCTGAGACCATCAAAGGTATCTCAGAATTACACAAAAGAAAACCACCAAGCATTATCTCAATCACAAAACACAAGAAAATAGACACAACTCAATAAGAGTGTCAGCTCGAACCAGTTTTTCAGTGAAGTATAGAAGTAAAAATGATTAGTCGCGAAGTTAGATATTCTTTTTCTGTCAAGGGGCACTGATGCTGACCATATGGTGTCTGATCCACACAATATTGATAGGTAACTAACCCACACAATGAACCACAAGGGATTTGATCCACCCAGTATCAATAGGTAACTAACCCCCACAATGTCCCACACGTGATCTGATCTGCCCAAAATCGGTATATCGCTGAACCACGACGGGCCGCTCTAAGGCCGGTCCTCACCGAGTCGCGGGGTGATGATCTACATAGGACCGTTACATACTGATTCACACAGGACCAAGAGGTTCTGATCCACATAGGAAAACTTGGTGTTGAACCACATAGGACCACTAGGTGTTGAACTACACAGGATTGCTCGGTACTAACCTTCGTATGATATGTCTCAATCCTCCACCTCACTTGCATACACTAGATTCCTCGCACCCGGTGCACTTTAGTTCCATAGAGTCTGCCACTTGAGATATTATACATACCTCAACCGCCACTAAGAACCACAATGGAGTAATCCAAAGGACCGCCATGTCATAAGGGACCTAATGCGACAGATGACGCGTCAATCAGAAGCCCGATATGTGAGTTATAAGCATTTTAGCTCCGAGGCTAGGTTGGATTTGGGTTCGATCCAACCCAGCCATACTCCAACTCTCTCCCAATCTCAGGTAGAGTATAAAAAAAGCATCTTCTCAATCAAATGGTCCTAGAATTGAAGATGGTTCGTTAAATGGATGTTTGGTTCCCATGTTATGTATCTTTAAAAGTTTCTGGGCCTGGTTGGGCCTAGGTCCGGTCTGACCCTATCGGACTAACATGGCCCGAGCCGGCCTGCAAAGGGAGGCCCACAAGGGAGGCCTGGACCGTATGGGAAGGCCCGCAAAGGGGTGGCGCTGAACGCAAAAAGGGTGGCCCGGAAAGGCTGCGACCCGGTAGGGAGACGACCGACTAGGGTGGATGCCCGGTAGGGCGACTACCCGGTCCGAGGGGGAGTGCGGCCCAACCTGAGTTGGGGTTCTTTCTAATTAGAGGGGGTTTGTGGACCGACCCAAAGGGGGGGGGGGGGTTCAGTTCGAGGGGGAGCACTACCCATTGTTGGGTCCGCCCGAGCCAGTGCGGGGGGTGTGACCCCCCAGTCTTCTGAACACCCGAAAATTCAAGAGGTAATTCGGTTTGTGAAGCGATGGCACCACGTGGGTGCCACTTAGTTGCCAAAAATCTCATCAGAGATGTGGGTATGGTCTCCTACACCGCTTCGATTGCTGCTTCTGTTTGCTGGCGGCGTGCTGGTCGCGCTGCCTCCCACTCACTGGCAGCGCGATGGTTGCACCATCTCCCTTTCCGTGGCCAACCATCGTGCCAGATACCTCTTCCATTTTTCATGGATGATGAGCCACAACCCTTTGATCACTGGAAACATGCGACGGTGTGCCGCACCTCCTTCGAGGATGACCGGTGCCGACCGCTTTGATGACCACTACAGTTTTGTGCCGCGACCTCCTCTTGTGGCGTGCGTCGGCTCACGACCTCCTTCATAGCCAGTCAGTGTTGCCATGCCGGAAGCCTTCCATGGAAAATGTAAGATTATAAAAGTGGAAGAGGGTTTGGGCCATGTTCGTTAGGCCCACGCCCTCCACGTTAGCTCGTAAACATGGAGGAGGATAAAGGGGGTTCAATAAATTCACTTGAATTCAAACCCAGAAACCAAAACCCATACCTCGTAAACCTGTTGGAGATCGCCCGCACATGAAGGTGTATTGTGTTCTTCGTTCCCCCAACTGGTTCCCAATGAAACCACTTGTACTTAGACCTTCGGTTCTTGGTTTAGGGTCACCTATCACCTCCCGCCGGGATCGGCTGCATCCTCTATGGGTTCGGCGCCTCAACACTCCTTCAAAAACTCTTTTCATGGAAATGCTCTGCCGATACCCCTCCCCAAACTCCATATATAAAGGGGAGGGGGAGGGTAAGTAACAACGTGGGGAATTGATGGGGTCATTTATTAATAAGATTCCTAATTTTACCAAATTTTCTATTAATTAGATTATAGGGTCAATTCATTTAATGGCTTGACACACCACTGGACCCACACACCACTTATATATTGGTTGTTATGAAAGAAAATAAAATAATAAAATAATTTTATTTCAATTCTTTTAAAAATTCACAAAACATAACTTTTTCTCTAGAACTACTATGGTCTAAGTGAATCCTCCCTTAAGATAATCCCAGTGTTGTGGATTCATCTGTGGCCTCATATTTTTAATTCGAGAAGCAGTTCAAAAGTTAGAAAATGCCTCTCATGTGTTTACTGAACGTATCCGAAAAAAAGTTAAGAAATTCATTAACATTCACCCTTGACTCGCACCGGTTGAGGTTATCCTCCACCTAAGGATAACACGCCCTCAAGATCTCAATGACACTCTCAGAATTTTAATCTATGTTACGATTTATATGTTATGGATTTTAAAATAAAATAATTGTCACTTAATTATTTTATTTACGACCAAAAACTAACTTTCACTGGTGGCCCACGCCGGCAAATGTTAGTATGTACCTAAAGAGATCATACTCTCACGAGATCAACAATGGTCTCAGATTTTTAATACGAGTCACCGTTCATGTTTTATAAGTATTTGAAAAATAAAATAACTTTATATATTTATTTTATTTACAGTTATTCCATTTTCGGGTTTTCTCGGAGGATGCCTACACCGACTAAACATAAGTTGCACCTAGGGAAAACCTGCCATCTGAAAGGCAATTGTGCCCTAAAAATTATTATATGGGCAACCATTAAACTGTTATTCCACTTTTTCATGAAATATTCTTACACGTGCTAATTAAATATTTAAACAACTTCGACGGATCATTCCGGGCACTCCGAGCCTTAGAATCATGTTCCGTCAAATTTCATGGTCTCGAAATAATTCCATATAAATAACAAAAATTTATATAGAAATTATAGGACATTTCACATACAAGATAGGTAAGTTAAATAATTGATTACATTATTTTTTATTTATCCACTTAAATTCCTTTTTTTGAAATGATGCGCCCAAGTATAATTCCATTTTTCACCATAAAATTATAATTTTTAAAATTAAAGATAAAAGTTTTCTTAATAAAATTGTTCAATAATTTTTCAGGATTTTTTAAATAATGATGAAAAGTGTATTCAAGAACAATGAAATATTCCAAAAATACCTCCATGAAATCCTCATTGTGAGAAAAAATGTTTATTATGATACATATATAAAAAGTTACTAGATAATTAAATAGTCAAAAATGGCATCTTACTATAAGTCAAGGTGTACATTGGGAAAGTAAAAGTGATTTCATCTTGATCTTTAGGAGAAATGGGCACAAACAAACAAGCTAAAAATCCATCCAAGAAGAAATAATGAGTTCCCCCTATAAGTCTATCTAACATTTGGTCAATAATGGGGATAAGTAAGTGATCATTCCAAGTGACCTAGTTTAGTTTCCTATAATAAATGAAAACTCTCTAGTAGTTATGAATTCTCATTTGGATATATTCAATTTTTCATTTCCTATAATGATTAGGATGAATTTATTTGAAACTAAAATAATAGGGATTACCAATTTGGATTCAAAAATGCGATATATGATCTATTCTTCTAAGTGTTTCTCTATTTCCTTCTTTACTATCTCCATCAAGGTGTAATTTATCTTCTTTTGGGGATTCTATGTAGGTTGGGAATATTCTTCAAGTAAAATGTTTTGTGATTAAATTTTGGGGTCTATTCATAGTATATCACCTAAGATCTATCATATTTCTTGGATATTATTTTCAATAGTTAAAATAGAATTTTTTATTGGTTTTTGTAAAAATTACTAGAAATTATTATAGTTAGGATTTCTCTATCCATTAAATACACATATTTCAATTATGTGGGAAGTGGTTTTAATTTTAGAATTGGGGGTTCTTCATGTGATAATATTAAACTAATTTTCATAACTTTTAAAACTTAGACTTACTACACATATGGAGACACATTATATTATTCTTATAGAAGTAAATAACTAGATAAATTATAAATTTTTGGATTTATCACTTCTATAAAATTGAAAATAGAATATATAGAATTATAGAAAACCTCATTGTCCATGGGATTTTTAATTAGAAAACCATATTATATGGTTAAAAATTAATTCAATATACCAAGATATTTACAGGGTTCACAATATTAATGACGGGATAATGAAAAAATTGAAATTTCATCTAAAGTGTGCTTATTGATTTAAAAATGTTTAAGTGTACCGTGCGGTCTCCAAATTCCATAGTGAGTGTTCATTTACGAACATTAATGATGGTATTTCATATATTAAACAAATGTATCCCTGATATTATGAATAATCAACCTAGTTCTCAATCCTTCTTTAATTTTGGAACACATAATTTAGATGAAAATAGGAGGACTTGGACTGTTAAAAATGAATATTCCAACACTCCTGCAGGAAAAATAATTGTCCAATTTGAAAGTTTAACTAAAGATATTGTGGGATTAAAATATTTTTTTACGGATATATTATATAGAGAGTAATAAAATTTATTAAAGCAACAATATTACAAAAATCATAAAAAAAAAGTCAAGGAGCCAATGGTGATGGGAAAATAAAACTTCCCTAGATCATAATATTTGTTGGGTAACTAAGTTATGATAAAGGCTAAGAAACATCTTCCTAATATTATCCTATCATTTCCTTGAATCTTTATAATTTTTTGAAAAGATAATTGAGAAACATTGTATATCTTGAAATCTTTCTGAGTGACTTAATAAAGGATATATTGATGTCCACTATATGAAAATTGTATGAAATTTCATTTCGAAATGATTATTATTAGGTGTTATTTAATTGTTTCATTACTAATGAGAATGACAGGGCTAATTATTTATTATTTATTTTTTAATTACAGTGGTGCTTCTAGTCTCTTCTTTGTTGCTTTATTCTTATCCTCTTTATCTTTTTATCTGTCCATTTGGGGCATTTTTTCAAACTTCTGGCCAAAGTTTTCAAACTTTTCAACTTTATTCTCTAGTAGTTTGGGATTGATAGACTATGGTTTAGGTGTTTTTAGTGGTGGAATTTCTATTAAACTTATTATTGTGATCATATTTAATTTTTTTAGGGTTATTTACCATTTTGTCTTATAGTTATCTTGTATTTTGAAACATTTCATTGATTATGTTTCTGATATCTTTCATTTATGTCCTGAGTTACTCCATCCTTGATCATTTTTCTTACTAAAAAAGAAGATTCACAATAATGTATGGATCCTCATAGATTTTCTTATTTTAAATATGGGGTTTTATAGAATTGATTTTAAATCTAATTAAGTTTTTTCGGAATGGCGATATCTTTTGAAATTATTGGTTTTATTATAGGAATGGGGGATTGATTGAGTGTTGAATTTGACAGGGGTTTTCCTATTCTATTTATTTTAAAATATATACATTAATTGGTTAGGATTGCTTCATACCATGTTTTTTAATTGTTTTCACTAAAATGGTTCTACACAACTTTCCATTCCCTACACTTCAACACACTGGTTAGTGAAATGATTGGAAGATGATCATAAACCACATAACCTAGGTGTTTATTATTTTATAACTTACTTAATATAAATCTATCTCAAAAAATTGGTTGATTCATTATGTTTGATTTTAGATAAATGTGATGAATTAAAGTTTTTAAATTAAAAACTCCTCTTTCCCTAGTACCTTATTTTCCAAAATATTGTGAGTTCTGTGCAACCATTTCAATCATTACCATTGCTTCTACTCGTTATTCATCTATTAAGGATACTGTTGATTTCGTATCCAAAAATTTCCAATAATTTTCAATAAATCCTTTTTAAGAACAAAAGGAAATTATTCTCTTTAGCTACTTGATGAATAAATAAGGCACATAGCTTCTTCAACCAGTCCCAAAATTCACAAAGTTTCTGAAAATAATTTTATGATGGTAGAAATATGATTTTTGATTTTCTTAATCCTTGATGTAGAAAAAATATTTTCAAGATATACCTTTTTATATAATCCCTTTCATATAATTCACCTGGTTTGAGTTTATACAACCATTATTTCCCAGATCCTTTAATTTATAAATCAAAAGCCCTCATCTTTACTTGTTTGATAGCTAATATATAAAGTTTAAAAGTTGAGAAGAAATGTGTGAATGATTTCATATTTTTTTTGGGTTCTACACTTACATTTCCATGAAAATTATGATAATTTTGGATTATAATAATTTTTATTTCAAAATCATTTTATAATTAAGCACAATTAGTTATCCACATCAATTTGAATATTGTGGCACACACATTTCTTTAATAGTCTAGTTGGTATTTCCACCCATTTTAATACTCTTAAGGTAAACATTGGGGGGTTTAATTGAGTTCATGAGTACATATTCATCAAATTATATTTTCATTTTCATGTTTCATTATCTATTTAAATTTATTTCAATATTAGGATCAAAATAAATCAATGGATTGCTAGGTGTTCGTTTCATGAAAGGTTAAAATTAATATTTTTATGAAACTTAATCCCCAACAATGGTTCCATGTGTGACACATTCCATATTATGGTGTGTGTAAATTTTTTCCTAAGTTAAATATTTTTACAGTGGTAACCTACGTTGTTTCATTTAGAGGACCACACCCAAAATTGTATTTTCACTTTATTTTTAATTTATGAGAATAGGTTCTGATTTTTAATTTTCATTTTAAAAAGAAAAATTAATTAAAATAGGTTTTTTTTAAAATAGTTTATGAGAATGTGATTAGGTAAAGTTTGTGTAAACCTATTGAAATGCTATCCGAGTTTTATTATTTAACAACCATATTTTTATAGGTTTTTAAGTGAGATATTCCATAGTTTCTTCTTCTCCCTCCCTCAACCAAATGGTTTTTATGAGAATAAACCTAATGAATATCTCAAGTTGTTCTACCATCCTTATTATGAGTGATTATGTTTCAAAGGGTCTTCATATTTGACATAGGAAATTCTAAAATTGGTATTTTTATTACTCAATAACCATAATTTCCCACAACCACATTTCCATGTGATGAAAATCATTAAGAACATCACCACCAAGCTCTAGACTATTCAATCATATAAAACCTAAAACATGGAAATGGATATAATGTATCATTAAACAAGGAAATGTACATTAAAAAAAATCTAAAACCCAATATGACCACACTTGATAAAAAAAAGTAAAATTTGATTATTAAAAAAAGTTTAATAGAAGCTTTCAATGAATTTATTCCATGAAACACATGAAATGAATTAAAAAAAATAGATTTTTCCCATCACATTATCAATCACTCAAATTTTATCCCACCATGTTGAGGGAAACCAAGAATATAGTGGAAGGGTCATGAATTAAAAAATAAATAGAAAAAAGAGAGATAAAAGAAAATAGTAGAGTGTGAGCATAATTCTGAGTGAAAGAGTTCGGTCCCATTACTATTCATACTAGATCAGATTAATGATCCTATATTCTTAATGTTTCAGAACATACTTATTTGAGTTTTCTAGTCAAACCTCTGGAACCTCCTCGTTTTTGAATTCTAATCGTTTTCCTTTTCGTACATAATATATATTCATGTTATTTGATCTTCTATTGAATTTACAAGTTCATTTATTTATTCATGATCAAATTTCTATTGGTATGATGATACAAATTACCTCCACTAATAGGTATCATGGATATATATATGTTGTAGATTATGTCTTTTTCTTGAAATGAAGGTGATCCATCATTCATTGCTTTAAAAACATACATAGCTGGAATATTTACTTATGTATCCAATAATCCCCTACATGTATCACATCATATATCCAAATTTCTCATCCATGAATTCCTATATGACGTTTCTAATTAATATTTTTTATATGCACTAGATATTGAATTTATGTATCTAAATGATTTGCATATATGGATTATTATGTAAACAAAACCCCACACATGGGTTATTCTCATACATGGATCACAACAAAGTTGAATATATTTGAATGGATTATTTATGTATGTGGAAAAATGCATAACCAAAATCCCATACATGGATGAATATTTGGTTATGTATAATTTCATTACATGAACATATTCAATTACATTGTCTTGCAAAACTTCCAAACTTCTCTAAATCAGCTCTAAACTTCTTTGATTCTTCAGAATCTACTCTGTATAACTGAAATAATAATCAATACATCTAGAAATAAATTTAGATTATATTTTAATAATTATAGAGGATAAAATAATCAACTAAAATATAATAATTATTCTATTTATAAAAAATTTAGATTATTCCTAAAATAATAAATTATGATAAATACACAAGATTTTATTCAATATGGTGGGTTCAAAAAAACTGAAACATAAGAAAAAATGTATAAAAATATTAGTTTGGTAGGTTAGCATAGTTTATTTACAAAACTAACCATTCATTTAAAAATACTGCCCAAAATTATTTCATTTACATGTCCATAAATCGAACCAACTTTATGGGAACTGAAGTGATCCATAAGACCCCATAATGAAACCTTTAATAAATTATTAGAATATTTTCCCCATTTTTATCAAACAAAATCATTCATGAGTCCACACATAATTTAAAATTAAAAAAATTCTAAATTAAATTTGAATTCATCCAAAAATTAGAAAAACATTAATAAAATCAATATATTTTATGAAACCACTCATAAAGGTTCTTAAAATATTTTACAATTCCTCATTAATGTCATTCCATTTCAAAATTTCAAACCAGTTCTTGATTCCCAACCAAATGATTTTTACTTTAAAACTAACCAATTTTGAGAGATAGACTAAAAGAGCTTTAATTTATTTTCAAATAAATAAATTGTAGATTTCAAAATGAATAAATTTTCTTGTTTTAATGATAGAACAACGGTTTCTTGAAAACAAAATACATTTTACAAGTAATATATGAGGCCTTATTCCAACCAAGTTTTTTAATTAAATCCAATATTCACACTCAAAAAACTATTCAAACACTAATAATAAAAAAATATATCACTATACCTTACATTAAACTCATAATAATTAACATAATAAAATACCAAAAGACACCTTTGATCCATTTAAAATAAGTTTAAATCTATTAATAATAAATTTTTAATCAAGTAGGGTTGAAGTAAAATATTCTTGAGGGATTTACAGTTGTACATAGTTTGGCTACCTGGTTTAGTGGAATTTTTACTAACCATTTCCCAAGATCTGTGAAATACTCTAAAACATGTTTTCATGAGCATCACATGGTTTTTACTGACTATGTAGGAAAACCCTTCTGCCTAATTTCATCACCCACTTTTACCCCAAACATAAAACAATATCCTAAATAACTTATTTTACTTATCTAATGGTCAAAATACAATTAATTTAATCAATATAAATCAAATTAAAATCCAGGAAAACTCCATAAATAAAAAGCTGGACCCTGAATACCCTTTGCAACTCAAGTATCATCCAGATATGTGGGGATTATACATATTACCAAGACTAACACCATGATATCTAATGGTATTATTCTCCATAATAATGATAAAAATTTCAAATAAAATTTTTTTTGTCAATAACCTAGGCCCTCATCAAGAACCTAGGGTCTGATACTATTTGTAATGAATTTTCTTGAGATGCCACAAAACTGGAACTTGAGTCAATATCCTAGTAGTCTTGAATGTTTTTCCTAAACCATGAGGGTTGGAAACTAGTTCTTTTGAATTTAGGACTCACGCATGGGAATGATTTGATCCGATAAATCGATAAACAAATAAGGAGTTCCATGAGGAAATATAGCATGACTATTCTGTATGTTGGGTAACCAAAAACATAATAAATATATAGATACATAATATGAATAAAACAATAGGGTATAATAATGAAACCATAACTTATAACTATAAATAATCTTAACTATGTATTTAAAACATACCTATAACAAATTTAAGCCATGTCAAAAATACATATATGATATAAATAAAAAAATATAGATAGATCAAAGATTCCGACATGGAATGACTCATCAGGTAAGAAAAGGAAAACTAAAATAAAACAAACTATAATAACATTCCTTTGTGTGTAAATCGAATCACCCTCACTTGTCACCATTAACATGACCAAACCAAAGTGAACATGAAAAAAAATCAACCAAAAGAATTTAATCAATCACAATAGGTTCTTTTGTTATTTTTAATGGGGTTTTAGCATCAAAAAATGGTGAATACACCTCATACCGATTTTAAAGGATAGGGAAAACCAAATTTATCAAACAAGAATCATCAGAACATTTCATATAAATTACAAAGTGTTCAAAATTGGGATTATAACATGAAATAAATCAATATAATTATTTTTAAAGGTTCAAACATAGAGAAACATTCCTCAAACATGCCACATTCACTATGCACAGTGCTAAACTACCACAATGTGGAATGCGGGACCCTTAAAAGATTGAAGGGATCCCTAAATCATGAATGAACCGGATTAAAATTAATACTAGAGAAAACCTAGTCCATACAAACATGTTATGTTTAGGGAATAAATTTTTAAATATAGGAAAATAAGATAGGTAGGAGTCTAGAAAGACATACCATGAATAAATGACACACATTTCAGAATAAAAAACCATGGAAATCACTATGAAAGGAAGAGAAAGCAAGTGCGTTCCTATAGATAAGAATGGAAACCCCTAATTATTAAATCTAAACAATGGAGAAAAGGGAATATTAAGGTTTTGGATGACTTGGAAGGGATTCAGGATTTACCAAAATATATACGAACCATATGATCCTCACTTGAGCAATATGGTTAGAGTATATGGTTTGATTACATGGTTGTTAAAATTGTGAACCAACCAAGTTAAATGAATTTTTTAAAAATACTGACACACATTCATGATATGTTCACAATATATATTAACCATGAAAAAACTATGAGATGGTAAAAATATTTATTTTTTACAAAATTTTCAATGATAGGGGCCTAATTTTATGGGAAAAAATAATAAAAAATAAATTAATTTAGAAATTCAAGATTATGGTATCATAATTTACATAAATATCTTATAAAGTTTTATTATAATCAATTATAAAATTATTATTAGATTAATAACTTTTTTTTTCATTTTTTAGCATTGATCAAAATTTAAATAATTTCAAAAGACTAAAATGATCCAAATTATTTATTCTACCTATTGTATTTTATTATTATCCCATTATACTATTTTCACTTTTGTGGAGTATATTCAGTCTATTAAAGTGGAATTCCATTTAATGAAATAATGTTTTTTTATGGTTACACTGAGTCTAATTTCATGCTTGGGTCATATCCTTGAAGGCCATGATATAGTTCTCACTATCACACAATCCAATGGTAGATGTCCTTCTACTATCAGGGTTGATGATTCCATCTACTAAATCAGAATGGGAAGATGGGGTGTCCAAACTTTCCTCCATAAATTTCATTTTCTAGTTCAGTTATACCTTGTGTATTTAAGACATGTTCATGAATCCTATTCTCGGTTCCATTTTGACATTGACATCAATTAAATAAATCACTGGCTTCCTTGATAGGGTAAAAAAAATCAATTGGATATAATAAATTCTCCAGACATTTATAGGTTCATTGAGCATTTGAAAATATATTTTCCAAGAAACCACATGAAGGTATCCTGTTCTTGTCACATTTGGAATCTTAATATCATCACCCAAGGCATCCCATACTCACTACACGAGGAAACTCATTCATGTCACATGAGAAATTTTATTCTTGTTATATTTGGAAATGAATTCTTATCACAAAAGGCATCTGAGGTTGTTCACCTAGGGTATTATGTTATTCTCATACAAGGAATCCAATGCTCATTACATAAGGCATTTAATGATGATTTGGTGAGGATGAGTAGAATATTAGGCATGTCACCTAAGGGGATAATGAAGAGATAAATTTTTTATCACATGTAACTCTTATGATCATAATGTAATATCTAAAATTTTAAAATAGTAAATAAAATTTTCACTATTAAAATTAGGACAAAATAAAAAAATTTATCCCTCCACTTTCCTTTTTCAATTTCAATCCCTTGGTTTTATTATAATTAAAAAAAGTCATATACATACATGATTGTAATTCCATGTTATTATCATCCATTTGATACAATGTTAATGATAGAATACTTATTCCCTCTCATTATGGCTATTTGATAAGCTGTTGTTATGTTGATGTAAGGGGCCCTAATCAATTCTAATCCTTTATTTGTGTAATCCATTCAAATTAAATTACATTCATTAAAAATGGTACTATTCTTTATTTTTATAATTTTTTGTCATATTATCATTAATATATCACTATTCTATCTCATTATAATACCTTCATAAGACATTAAAATCCGTAAACATTTATGGAAACATATAGATTAAATCTAAATATAGGAAAACATCTTCAATTTTTTTATGTAAAGAGTGTGTGGTTTCCAAGAAATTTCATCCATGTTTAGATACTAAAAGTTGATTTAGGAACTAGTTCATTTGAACATATGGGTGATAATCCAAAAAATGGTTAGTTTTATATTAAATCGATCTTTATTTGGTTCATAATAAATTGGTTTGACTATAAACATAGTCTGATACACATGGGGGATATTATTTAGATGATTCACAAGATCTTTATAAACCATAATGAATGATTCAATTTTTTTATAATTATAAAATAAAATATAAATTTAAGTATCTAAAGTAATTAAATGTTAGACCAGATACAGATGTATGTATCAAAGTGTGATTTTTACATCATTACATTGATATCCTAAGTTAAAAAAATTATTAAAATCAATAAATATTTCCAATTGATATCCCTACACTGTGAATATTAATTTTACTACTACGTTTTTAACATTCCTTAGATAAGGTTATGTTCCATTACATTATGGATATCCTATAGTTCCAATGTTGATTGTATGATATTCAACTAGATAGACATATTTTTCCATTGAATGTGGAAATATTGATATTCCTCATATCATTTTTTTTATATGGGAAACTATTTATTACTTAGCCACAATCATATAAAATGTCCCTTATGGAATATTATGATATGTATTATATTCATTTGAAGGAATGAATTATACTTATTATGTTTTAGGTGGGGCCTAAATTTATATATCACCACGATGCATCATTAGATCAAACGAGACCAACAAGTTGGGTATTTCTTATAAACCATACCCATATATGTATGATTTCTTTGCATGAGTCATTGATGGTATGTTTAATATTTTAGGCATTATTAATTTAATTACTACGAGTTCAATTATTATTTTCCAATTTTTTTTTATATTTAATCAATAGATATATGAGGACCATCGATCAATTTTTTTATGAAATTTAATTATTTCTATCGTATTATTGTTTTTATGATTATTTATGATGGATTATATTGTAAATTTTCTCTTACTAAGCTTCTAAAATCACCCATTTATATATTTTTCCCATATCCCTATGAAATCATAAATATTCGTATGCAAGACTTATGGAATTACAAGGAGGAATAATAAATTTTCTTATATTCAGTTGATATATCTAATGTTTCCAATGTAATGGAATTTTCATTTATTTATATAGTTTCATCATATTTCTATACTATTGGTTCATTTTCATTGTTATCTATATATTCTATATGATTATAATTAAATAAACACTAACTCTTGGTTACTAGAGTCTGGGTATTTGTAACACCCCAGGTAAATAAAGAATATAACATTTTCATATTTACCCATATTTGTGAATAAAATATTAATATAACTTTAAAGGGGATGCTATGCTCGATGGCGTACCCAACACGCAACAACGAGTTTCTTGGGAATCTTACGTTGCACTCTAATAATAAAATAATATTATTTTAAATGGCAGTTAACATGTAGCCGTTGTATTGGAAGGAATGGATATAAATAACTAAAATATAATTATATATGTTTTTAAATGTTTTTACATTTATCCAATAAAAGATAAAGGCTTAAAATACGGAATGAATTCAATTTTAGGCGAATATGCCCTAGTTTTCACTAAAGGTTCACTTATCGCCTTTTGATGGCGAACCGTCATTAAATATAGTTTTTTTCACTCTTATACATTTTATTGGACCAAATAAAACTCTTCTTTAGAATTGGGACATCAAAATTTACTTTTTGTAAATTTTTGGTATCTTTTCGATAAAGTTCATTTTTTTAATGAATAGTGTAAAATGTTGTATTTTAATTCAAAACCACTTTTTAATCTAATTTATTTATATGATTAGATTATATTTTTAATTGGTTTTAAAGTGAAATTAGAATATATTTTTACCAATAAATCCAATAGTGGTCATTGGAATTAATTTCACATTGAAATCAGACTTAAACTAGTGTCAATCTTTTGATACTTATTGTTTCATAAAAGCACGCTATTTGTCATGACAACGGGAATTAATTATTAAATTAATTAATGTGACTTATATGTGTTGAGTTTTGTAAAATATACTTCATTTTTGAATTCGGAATATCAAATATATCTTAGGGTGAAGTTTTGGTAATTTTCTGAAAAACTTCAATTTTTGATGAATAGTGAAACCACTAAGTGGTACTTATAAAAACTGATTTTCCGTTTAAATGAAATTTTTCCAGCTTTGTGTTTTGAATTTCAAAAATCTGATATACATGTTTGTCATTAAGAAGTAAAGTGTGGTTCAATGAGATAAATACAATTTTTTTGGTGAATAGTAACTTATTAAGTTTTTAATCGCGATTAGAGTTAATTAGTGCAATTTAAGAAAAATTGATATTATAATAAAATGAAAATACCTTGAAACATGTCCTACCCTTATTGGATGTGTCATGGCCGACCAAGACCAGCCATGGGTCAACTTGGGGACCCCATGGAGCCACTTTGGTTGGGAAATGACATAAATAACTTTTTATTTAATGTTAAAGTAAAAATGACACACACATGAGATGTTTTACTAAAACAATTTTTACATGGGGTTATACAAGTCAGATTTTTGACTATAAATATTCATTGGAAATATAAAACGATTTCCTACATCATAGAATTTTTTTTATAGTTTTTAGACATTAAATAAATTAAATTTTTTATGACATCATGATGATGCAGCGATGACCTCATTATTTAACGATTTCAATAAAATGAAATGATAATGTAATATATAAGACCTAAACATGTCCAAAACTTATTGTATGAGTGGATTTCGAACCCTTATCACCTTATCCTAGAAATACATCAATGTGGGACCTCTTAAATCCGAATAACATTTTAAAATAAAGTGAATTTTATTTACTTTCCAAGAGTGCCCCTCCTCTCCTCTTATAAAAGGCCCCCACCTCTACCTCCTTACCCACACTCCCAAAGTATTTGGCTCGGCCAACCCCTGCCCATTTTGGCTCTCCAAATACCTATATTAATCCTTGAAGCCTATCTTTGGGCAGATGTCTTCCCAAGGAAGCCTTTGAGCTAAAACCAAGGGGAGTTACCCGATTTTAAGGTAATGTCTTCTTTTGAGTCCTTTTGTTTTATTTTGCTTCTCCAACCCCCTAAACTCTTTTTATTATTTTCTTTTGTGACAAATACAGTATCCTAAATATACTAGGATGTTTTTATAAGAAGGATTCAAGCACACTTACACACACCTACATCTAATGGTTAAAGAACATACTGTTTTCATGGATGACGAATTTCTGCCTCACGAAACGATGATTGTTCAACACTCATATAACACCTTCAAAGGTGACCATTAAGATGTCACTATATTTATATATGATATATAATATGTTTATGTTTTACTTAAGCTTATGTATTTTTCATTTGTGTCTTACCTTTATGGCTTCCATTATGGGTATACGCGATATCTTCATTTTAGGAAGTGCGGACTACCGCCCCCTCAAAGTGATGTGATTCGTTAATGCCATACGTGGGACGTATAAAGGATGGATTTAATGTTATTATATATGATGTTATACTGGAATTATTATATACCTCTATATCATTATTATTTATTTCCATTAGATTATGAGATAGAAATGAAAGTAGCGTTCATGCGTACGTACGACTTACCGTCTCCATGAACGGTGCATTTCATTTCTTATCCCCAAATGTAATGTACTATTATAAGTATATGTATATAATGGATATATATGATTAATGATACATCTAAATTTTGAATATAAATCTGGAATTAAAATATACATACCTCTCATTTAGTTTTAATTCCATTAATATGACAAAGAAATGAAAGTAGCGTTCATGCGTACGTACGGCTTACCGTCTCCATGAACGGTGCATTTCATTTCTTACCTCTAAATGATTATGTGATATTATAAATACATGTATATTCTAGATATATATTATATATATGATATCCAAATCAGGAATTTCATTCTGGATATAAAGAACCTTTGACTACACGAACAACATGTAATTGTAAGAATTCCACTTTCAACTTAAGAACCAAATATCGACAAAACAAACATTATTAACTTAAATGATTACATAATGTTTATAACATGGAAATAAGTGATATAAAATAAATAATTAACTTGAAAAAGGTTCTTATGAAAATAGAAATTAACTCAAGTTTATTATTCAGGACGTTAAAGAATGATCGAGTCAAGTCGGACCCGAGGTAAGGGATCCTACACCTCTCTTTCTTTTTAAGTACATTATTTTATGTCATTCCTTTTAAAGATCATATTTCTTGTTATTGGGATATTATTTTATATTACTCTTACTGTAATTTTTCTGTTCATATTATGAGAGACCCTATTCTCTCTCATCAATCCATTTTGGAAGTTTTGAGTGGTGCCGTTAGGCTGCTGAATTTCTCGTAAGAGATCCAACCTCTCTCTTTCTTTTTAAGTACTCTCTTTTATGTAACTTATTTTAAGATCCACTTTGTTATGCTGGGGAATGTTATTTTATATTCCTATTACTATAAACTTTATGTTAATATGATGAGATACCCTATTTGATCTCATCAATCCATTTTTTTATGTTTTATGTGGCGCCGTTAGGCTGCCGAGTTTTCGTAAGGGGTTTTTCATCTCACTTTTATTCCCGTGAGATTTATGCTACATTTGACACAATTTCCTTTTAGTTATGTACATACTGCCCATTATTCTACTCTTTTTGTAATATAGTTTCATTTTATGATTATTTACATCAATGATGTATTGTCCTTCTTTCATGGGGTGTATGTTTTGAAAGATACCCAAGTCGGTAAGGGAACCTTTCACCCTCCTCTTTTTAAAAGACTTATTTTGTTGGGTCTTTTAATTTACATATTTTTATGTTGGGATATGTTCTCATATATCCTTATTGATTTAACTTTTATGTCCAAGTGATTAGATACACTTTTTATCTCTCATCAACTCATTTTGATGTGACGCCGTTAGGCTGTCAAGGGAACTTCTTAACCCAATTTCGATTTCTTTGGGTTCAACATGTAGTTATTGAATATGTCACCCTTTGAATATGTGTTAATGAACTTTAATTATTTTACACTTAATATCCACTTATATTTGGTGTATTTATTTTTCACACATAATTATGTAATTGATTTATCCTTAAACCAAGGATATCGTCATTGTACGGGACTACGTCTCAATCTCCTTTCATTGAGGCATATTTTGTTTTATACACAACTTTATTTCATACGGTGTATACACCCCTATGACTTTTACTTTTATACAAAAGGAATATTTTTATACGAAGCGTTCTACTAAACGACAAAAAGGAATGTTTCTTTTAGCGTACGCGGCGACAACGACCTTTTCCACCGCCGCGAGTATTATTTAGTCTTTGGATTCCTCAACAAGCCGCAATGTTTTTAAAATGAAATAAATACCATATACTCTTTTAT
Organism: Viscum album; assembly: GCA_963277665.1. NCBI lineage: Eukaryota > Viridiplantae > Streptophyta > Magnoliopsida > Santalales > Viscaceae > Viscum > Viscum album. The sequence goes on from OY728140.1 coordinate 863,988,214, forward strand.
GTATTTTGGTATTGAAAATTGTTTTTGTAATGGATTTGTTATGTCAATATATTTGAGTGATATATTGTGATCAAAGTGTGGAAATGTTTTCTTTACATTATATTTGTTTTTTGTCTTACGATTTTATTATGGTACTTGGACATTTAACGGGTGGTTACGTGATAAACCATATGACGGGTGGTGCCGTGAATACCAGGACGGGTGGTTACGTTATAACCTCCAATGCATTGGGTATGGAAGTCGGCCGTATGGATATTCCATTAAGTATGTATGGATGTTGGCCGAATGGCTATTCCATTAAGTGATATGTGTGGAATTCGACCGTATGGTTATTCCACTTAAGTATGTTTATGTCCCAAGTTACCTTTATATGTTATGTGTTCTTTATATGGGTTTTATGGTAATATTTTGGTTACAAATGGGTACGTAATGAACTTTTATTCAGCGAAGAGTTTTTACTACTTCTAAGAGGTGAAAAGTATTACTTTGATAAAGTATACATGGTTTACTTGTTGTTTTGAAAAACTAACAGTTTTCATTCTTTTTGTATCCCTTACTGAGCTTTTTATGATCATCCCAAGTTTTTGAAATGTTTTTCACAGGACTTAGCGCGGAATAGGGTCAAGGATGGGATCAAGGGAATGTCATGCTACCTAAAACATGGAACTATAAATGTTTATTTTTAAGAGTTTTTATTTTATGGAAATTTAGTAGAATCGACTACTTTGTAATCTTTTGAGATGTAATAGTTATGTCCTAATTCTCTAAAACTCTAAACCTGAAAATATCCTCAATGTGAATTACTCATTTAATTCAATATTATGTAAGGTTTAAGGATGGGGCCTTATATTTGGTATCAAAGGACGGTTTAGATAAATTAGAGGTTAGGGTATTCTTTAAGCATAAGTTACATTACCATAATGGTTAAGATATCAGAAAGAGTCCTGGTTTTAGATAAAGTGAATGAGTAAGTATATCTTAGTGTTTATCTTCCTCATTAGTACATGATGGTTATGTTGATATACTCACATTGACCTTTTTGGTTTTAGTAAATGGCTGGATCTCGCAGGCACCAAAGTGACAATTGGTTTGAAGGAAACTGTGGTGGTTCTCTGATTAAGAGACTCAATGAAATGGGTATTCAATGAGGAAACTCGTGGTTGTTCTAAAACAACTATCAAGGATTCATGATCAACCACTTGAACCTTGGTATGTTCTATAATGCATCATGTACGAGATGACCAATCGATGTAGAAGTTCAGGTAATAATTAAAAAGGTAACTATTAGGGTTTATATGATCCTTACTTTTGAGGTAGTTATGGGTTATTATATGATATGATGGAAAATGAAAGGCATGAGTTAAACTTGAGGCTAAAATATGTTATGATTATTTTTGAAGATTTTATCTCATTTTGGGGAATGTTTTAAGAATTATATAGTTTTGGAAAAAGGACAACACGCAGACCGTGTGACAACCCGTCGCGTCGGACAATGCTGCGGTAATCGAACCCACAACCAAAGTGAAACTGGTATTTATCGCCTACCACTAGACTACGTGAAGTCCCTGGTTAGTTTGACTGATTCTTTTTTTAGTTAGATGATTTTATTAATTAAGAGTAAGTTCATTTTGGGTTATCTATGGAAATTTATTAACCTATCATGGAGGATAAGTGATTAGGATTAATTACTTTTCAATACGAGACATTAAGAGCAACTGATTTTGTTTGGAGATAAATGTTACGATTTAACTTGGAAGACTATGTGACTAAATCCTTCAAATATTTGGGTTTCAATCTTAGTTTGGTTTACTTTGAAGAATTTTATGGACAAATTGATTATCGAATGGTCCCCGTTGAACTTTGGGTTTTGTTGGAAAATTTTTGGAGATTAAGAATAGATTTTCTCTTTATAAGGGGTTATCCTTTTCTGGATTATCTGATCTTGTACTAGCATTTTTGGTTTTGGTTTTGGTTAAAGTCTAAAGATATATGAAGTATATAGTTCTCTTTTGTGTATTAGTTGATTCTCTAGAAGTTGATTATAATAATCTTAATTTGAATATGTCTTCCTAAATACTCTTCTTTTGCAGAAAATATGAGTTTGTGTAAGGAATCTAATAAAAGTTAAAAGTCAACATGATAAGTGATTATGTTTCCTTATTAATAAATTCCTCAATAAAAAGTAACTTAAAACAAAAATGTTGTCTATGAAATTTTCCTACTGGGGAATCAAATACCGTTTAACCCATCACAAGTTTGTGATTTTCTTGTGGTTAACTTTCTCCTAAACATGTTTTCTATCACTCTCCATCAGAACATGACCCCATGTTTTCTCCTCCATTTCCATGTTTTTATACATGGAATACTCGTATGGGTTAACTCGGGTGACCTTTGTACTTATCTTTCTTTATTTTAAAGTGATTTTTTACCGACTCTTCTTCCGATGTGGGACTTTCAAGGATGTTTCCAAGCCCAATTTTAAAATTGCGAGGACGCAATTCCCAAAAGGGGGGAAGGATGTAACACCCCAGGTAAATAAAGAATATGAAATTTTCATATTTATCCATATTTGTGAATAAAATATTAATATTACTTTAAAGGGGACGCTACGCTCGATGGCGTACCCAACACGCAACAACGAGTTTCTTGGGAATCTTACGTTGCACTCTAATAATAAAATAATATTATTTTAAATGGCAGTTTAAATTTAGCCATTGTATTGGAGGGAATGGATAGAAATAAATAAAATATGATTATATATGTCTTTAAATGTTTTTACATTTATCCAATAAAAGATAAAGGCTTAAAATACGGAAAAAATTCAATTTTAGGCGTATATGCCCTAGTTTTCACTAAAGGTTCACTTATCACCTTTTGATGGTGAACCGTCATTAAATATAGTTTTTTTTTCACTCTTATACATTCTATTGGACCAAATAAAACTCTTCTTTAGAATCGGGACATCAAAATTTACTTTGTGTAAATTTTTGGTTTCTTTTCGATAAAGTTCATTTTTTTAATGAATAGTGTAAAATGTTGTATTTTAATTCAAAACCACTTTTTAATCTAATTTATTTATATGATTAGATTATATTTTTAATTGGTTTTAAAGTGAAACTAGAATATATTTTTACCATTAAATCCAATAGTGGTCGTTGGAATTAATTTCACTTTGAATTCGGACTTAAACTAGTGTTAATCTTTTGGTACTTACTGTTTTATAAAAACACGCTATTTGTCATGACATCGGGAATTAATTATTAAATTAATTAATGTGTCTTATATGTTTTGAATTTTTTAAAATAGACTTCATTTTTGAATTCATAATATCAAATATAGCTTAGGGTGAATTTTTGGTAATTTTCTGAAAAACTTCAATTTTTGATGAATAGTGAAACCACTAAGTGGTACTTATAAAAACTGATTTTCCGTTTAAATGAAATTTTTCCACCTTTGTGTTTTGAATTTCAAAAATCCGACATACATGGTTGTCATTAATAAGTAAAATGTGGTTAAATGAGATAAAAATAAATTTTTTGGTGAATAGTAACTTATTAAGTTTTTAATCGCGATTAGAGGTAATTAGTGCAATTTAAGGACAAAATGATATTATAATAAAATGAAAATACCTTGACACATGTCCTACCCTTATTGGATGTGTCATGGCCGACCAAGACAAGCCATGGGTCAACATGGGGACCCCATGGAGCCACTTTGGTTGGGAAATGACATAAATAACGTTTTATTTAATGTTAAAGTAAAAATGACACACACATGATATGTTTTACTAAAACAATTTTTACATGGGGTTATACAAGTCAGATTTTTGACTATAAATATTCATTGGAAATATAAAAATATTTCCAATATCATAGTATTTTGTTTTATAATTTTTAAAAATTAAATAAATTGAATTAGTTATGACATCATGATGATGCAGCGATGACCTCATTATTTAACGATTTAAATAAAATGGAAAGATAATGTAATATCTAAGACCTAAACATGTCCAAAACCTATTGGATGAGTTGATTTAGAACCCTTATCACCTTATCCTCTAATTAAATCAATGTGGGGCCTCTTAAATCCGAATAACATTTTAAAATAAAGTGACTTTTCTTTACTTTCCAAGAGTGCCCCTCCTCTCCTCTTATAAAAGGCTCCGACCACTACCTCCTTACCCACACTCCAAAAGCCTTTTTCTCGGCCAACCCATGCCCATTTTGGCTCTCCACATACCTCTATTACTCCGTGAAGCCTCAATTTGGGCATAAGTATTCCCAAGGAAGCCTTTGAGCTAAAACCAAGGGGAGTTACCCGATTTTATGATAATGTCTTCTTTTGAGTCCTTTTGTTTTATTTTGCTTCTCAAACCCCCTAAAATCTTTTTATTATTTTCTTTTGTAACAAATCCAGTATCCTAAATATTATATTATGTTCTTATAATAAGGATTAGAGCTAAACTTACACACACCTACATCTAATGGTTAAAGAACATACTGTTTCCGTGGATGGTGAATTTCTGCCTCATGAAACGATGATTGTTCAACACTCATATAACACCTTCAAAGGTGACCATTAAGTTGTAACTATATTTATATATGATATATAATATGTTTATGTTTTACTTAATATTATTTATTTTTCATTTCTGGCTTACCTTTATGGCTTCCATTATGGGTATACGCGATATCTTCATTTTAGGAAGTGTGGACTACCACCCCCTCAAAGTGATGTGATTCATTAATGCCATACATGGGACGTATAAAGGATGAATTTAATGTTATTATATATGATTTTATACTGGAATTATTATATACCTCTATATAATTATTATTTATTTACATTAATGTATGAGATAGAAATGAAAGTAGTGTTCATGCGTACGTACGGCTTACCGTCTCCATGAACGGTGCATTTCATTTCTTATCCCCAAATGTTATGTAAAATTATAATTACATGTATATAATGGATATATATGATTAATGATACATATAAATGATGAATATAATTCTGGAATTAAAATATACATACCTCTCATTTAGTTTTACTTCCATTAATATGACAAAGAAATGAAAGTAGCGTTCATGCGTACGTACGACTTACCGTCTCCATGAACGGTGCATTTCATTTCTTACCTCTAAATGATTATGTGATATTATAAATACATGTATATCCCTGATATATATGATATATATGATATACAAATCAGGAATATCATTCTGGATATAAAGAACCTTTGACTACATGAACGACATGTAATTGTAAGAAGTCCACTTTCGACTTAAGAACCAAATATCGACAAAACAAACATTATTAACTTAAATTATTACATAATGTTTATAAGATGGAAATAAGTGATATAAAAGGAATAATGAAATTGAAATAGGTTCTTAAAAATATAGAAATTAACTCAAGTTTATTATTCAGGACGTTAAAGAATGATCGAGTCAAGTCGGACCCGAGGTAAGGGATCCTACACCTCTCTTTCTTTTTAAGTACATTCTTTTATGTCATTACTTTTAATGATCATATTTCTTGTTATTGGGATATTCTTTTATATTAATATTACTGTAATTTTTATGTTAATATGATGATATCCCCTATTCTCTCTCATCAATCTATTTTGGAAGTTTTGAGTGGCGCCGTTAGGCTGCCAAATTTCTCGTAAGAGATCCAACCTCTCTCTTTCTTTTTAAGTACTCTCCTTTATGTCACTTATTTTAAGCTCCACTTTGTTATGTTGGGGGATGTTATTTTATATTCCTCTTACTATAAAATTTATGTTAATATGATGAGATACCCTATTTGATCTCATAAATCCATTTTTGTATGTTTTATGTGGCGCCGTTAGGCTGCCGAGTTTTCGTAAGGGATTTTTCATCTCAATTTTATTCTCGTGAGATTTATGCTACATTTGCCACAATTTCCATTGAGTGGTGTACTTACTGCCCATTATTCTACCCTTTTTGTAATATACTTTCGTTTTATGAGTATTTACATCAATTATGTATTGTCCTTCTTTCATGGGGTGTATGTTTTGAAAGATACCCAAGTCGGTAAGGGAACGTTTCACCATCCTCTTTTTAAAAGACTTCTTTTGTTGGGTATTTTAATTTACATATTTTTATGTTGGTATATGTTCTCATATATCCTTATTGATGTAACTTTTATGTCTAAGTGATGAGATACACTTTTTATCACTCATCAACTCATTTTGATGTGACGCCGTTAGGCTGTCAAGGGAACTTCTTAACCAAATTTAGATTTATTTGGGTTCAACATGTAGTTATTGAATATGTAATCCTTTGAATATGTGTGAATGACCTTTGATTATTTTAAACTTAATATCCACTTATATTTGGTGTATTTATTTTTCACACATAATTATGTAATTGATTTATCCTTAAACCAACGATACCGTCTTTGTATGGGACTACGTCTCAATCTCCTTTCATTGAGGCATATTTCCTTTTATACAAAACTTTATTTTATACGGTGTATAAACCCCTTTGACTTTTACTTTTATTCAAAAGGAATCATTTTATACGAAGCGTTTTACTAAACGACAAAAAGGAATGTTTCTTTTAGAGTACACGGCAACAAAGAACTTTTCCACCGCTGCGAGTATTATTTAGTCTTTGGCTTCCTAAACAATCCGTGATGTTTTTAAAATGAAATAAATACCATATATGCTTTTATGTATTTCGGTATTGAAAATGGTTTTTGTAATGGATTTTTTATGTCAATATATTTGAGTGATATATTGTGATCAAAGTGTGGAAATGTTTTCTTTACATTATATTTGTTTTATGTCTTATGATTTTATTATGGTACTTGGACATTTAACGGGTGGTTACGTGATAAACCATATGACGGGTGGTGCCGTGAATACCAGGACGAGTGGTTACGTTATAAACTCCAATTCATTGGGTATGGAAGTCGGCCGTATGGATATTCCATTAAGTATGTATGGAAGTTGGCCGAATGGCTATTCCATTAAGTGATATGTCTGGACGTCAACCGTATGGTTATTCCACTTAAGTATGTTTATGTCCCAAGTTACCTTTATATGTTATGTGTTATTTATATGGGTTTTATGGTAATCTTTTGGTTACAAATGGGTAAGTAATGAACTTTTATTCAGCGAAGATTTTTTACTACTTTGAAGAGGTGAAAAGTATTACTTTGATAAAGTATACATGGTTTACTTGTTGTTTTGAAAAACTAACAGTTTTCATTCTTTGTGTATCCCTTACTCAGCTTTTTATGCTCATCCCAAGTTTTTGAAATGTTTTTCACAGGACTTAGTGTGGAATAAGGTCAATGATGGGATCAAGGGAAAGTAATGCTACCGAAAACATGGAACTATACATGTTTCGTTTTAAGGGTTTTTATTTTATGGAAATTTAGTAGAAGAGACTACTTTGTAATCTTTTGAGATGTAATAGTTATGTCCTAATTCTCTAAAACTCTAAACCTGAAAAGATCCTCAATGTAAATTACTCATTTAATTCAATATTAAGTAAGGTTTACGGCTGGGGCCTTATATTTGGTATCAAAGGACGGTTTAGATAAATTTAGAGGTTAGGGTATTCTTTAAGCATAAGTGACATTACCATAATGGTTAGGATTTCAGAAAGAGTCCTGGTTTTAGATAAAGTGAATGAGTAAGTATATCTTAGTGTTTATCTTCCTCATTAGTACATGATGGTTATGTTGATATACTCACATTGACCTTTTTGGTTTTAGTAAATGCCTGGATCTCGCAGGCAGCAAAGTGACAATTGGTTTGAAGGAAACTGTGGTGGTTCTCTGATTAAGAGACTCGATGAAATGGGTATTCAATGAGGAAACTCGTGCTTGTTCTAAACCAACTATCAATGATTCATGATCAACCAATTGAACCTTGGTATGTTCTATAATGCATCATGTATGAGATGACCAATCTATGTGGAAGTTCAGGTAATAATTAAAAAGGTAACCATTAGGGTTTATATGATCCTTACTTTTGAGGTAATTATGGGTTATTACATGATATGATGGAAAATGAAAGGCATGAGATAAACTTGAGGTTAAAATATGTTATGATTATTTTTGAATATTTTATCTCATTTTGGGGAATGTTTTAAGAATTATATAGTTTTGGAAAAAGGACAACACGCAAACCGTGTGACAACCCGTCGTGTCGAACAAAGCTGCAGGAATCGAACCCACAACCAAAGTGCAACTGGTATTTATCGCCTACCACTGGACTACGTGAAGTCCCTGGTTAGTTTTACTGATTCTTTTTTTTAGTTAGATGATTTTATTAATTAAGTGTAAGTTTATTTTGGGTTATCTATGGAAATTTATTAACCTATCATGGAGGATAATTGATTAGGATTAATTACTTTTCAATACGAGACATTAAGAGAAACTGATTTTGTTTGGAGATAAATGTTACGATTTAACATGGAAGACTATGTGACTAAATCCTTCAAATATTTAGGTTTCAATCTTAGTTTGGTTTACTTTGAAGAATTTTATGGATAAATTGATTATCGAATGGTCCCCGTTGAACTTTGAGTTTTGTTGGAAAAATTTTGGATATTAAGAATATATTTTCTTTTTATAAGGGGTTATCCTTTTCTGGATTATCTGATCTTGTACTTGCATTTTTGGTTTTGGTTTTGGTTAAAGTCTAAAGACATGGGAAGTATATAGTTCTCTTTTGTGGATTAGGTGATTCTCTAGAAGTTGATTATAGTACTCTTAATGTGAACAAGTCTTCCTAAATACTCATCTTTTGGAGAAAATATGAGTTTGTGTAAGGAATCTAATAAAAGTTGAAAGTCAACATGATAAGTTATTATGTTTCCTTGTGAATAAATTCCTCAATAAAAAGTAACTGAAAACAAAAATGTTGTATATTAACTTTTCCTACTGGGGAATCGAATACCGTTTAACCCATCACAAGTTTGTGATTTTCTTGTGCTTAACTTTCTCCTAAACATGTTTTCAATCACTCTCCATCAGAACATGACCCTATGTTTTCTCCTCCATGTCCATGTTTTCATACTTGGAATCCTAGTATGGGTTAACTCGGGTGACCTTTGTACTTATCTTTCCTTATTTAAAAGTGATTGTTTTACCGACTCTTCTTCCGATGTGGGACTTTCAAGGATGTTTCCAAGCCAAATTTTAAAATTGAGAGGACGCAATTCCCAAAAGGGGGGAAGGATGTAACACCCCAGGTAAATAAAGAATATGACATTTTCATATTTATCCATATTTGTGAATAAAATATTAATATGACTTTAAAGGGGACGCTATGCTCGATGGCGTACCCAACACGCAACAACAAGTTTCTTGGGAATCTTACGTTGCACTCTAATAATAAAATAATATTATTTTAAATGACAGTTAATATGTATCCATTGTATTAGCGGGAATGTATAGAAATAACTAAAATATGATTATATTTGTTTTTAAATGTTTTTACATTTATCCAATAAAAGATAAAGGCTTAAAATACGGAAAGAATTAAATTTTAGGCGTATATGCCCTAGTTTTCACTAAAGGTTCACTTATCGCCTTTTGATGGAGAACCGTCATTAAATATAGTTTTGTTCACTCTTATATATTCTATTGGACCAAATAAAACTCTTCTTTAGAATCGGGACATCAAAATTTACTTTGTGTAAATTTTTGGTATCTTTCCGATAAAGTTCATTTTTTTAATTAATAGTGTAAAATGTTGTATTTTAATTCAAAACCTCTTTTTAATCTAATTTATTTATATGATTAGATTATATTTTTAATTGGTTTTAAAGTGAAATTAGAATATATTTTTACCATTAAATTCAATAGTGGTTGTTGGAAATAATTTCACTTTGAAATCAGACTTAAACTAGTGTCAATCTTTTGATACTTATTGTTTCATAAAACCACACTGTTTGTCATGACAGAAGGAATTAATTATTAAATTAATTAATGTGGCTTATATGTTTTAAATTTTTTAAAATATACTTTATTTTTGAATTCATAATATCAAATATAGCTTAGGGTGAATTTTTGGTAATTTTCTGAAAAACTTCAATTTTTGATGAATAGTGAAACCACTAAGTGGTACATATAAAAACTGATTTTCCGTTTAAATAAAATTTTGTGACCTTTGTGTTTTAAATTTCAAAAATCCGACATATATGGTTGTCATTAAGAAGTAAAATGTGGTTCAATGAGATAAAAATAATTTTTTGGTGAATAGTAACTTATTAAGTTTTTAATCGTGATTAGAGGTAATTAGTGCAATTTAAGGCAAAAATGATATTATAATAAAATGAAAATACCTTTAAACATGTCCTACCCTTATTGGATGTGTCATGGACGATCACGAAAAGCCATGGTTAAACTTGGGGACCCCATGGATCCACTTTGGTTGGGAAATGACATAAATAACTTTTTATTTAATGTTAAAGTAAAAATGACACACACATGAGATGTTTTACTAAAAAATTTTTTACATGGGGTTATACAAGTCATAGTTTTTACTATAAATATTCATTGGAAAGCTAAAACTATTTCCTACATCATAGTAGTTTTTTTATAATTTTTAGACATTAAATATATTAAATTATTTATGACATTAGGAAGATGCAGCGATGACCTCATTATTTAACGAATTAAATAAAATGGAAAGATAATGTAATATCTAAGACCTAAAAATGTCCAAAACCTATTGGATGAGTGGATTTCTAACCCTTATCACCTTAAACTTGAAATAAATCAATGTGGGACCTCTTAAATCTGAATACCATTTTAAAATAAAGTGACTTTTCTTTACTTTCCAAGAGTGCCCCTCCTCTCCTCTTATAAAAGGCCCCCACCACTACCTCCTTACCCACACTCCCAAAGCCATTGGCTCGGCCAAACCCTACCCATTTTGCCTCACCACATCCCTATATTACTCCTTGAAGCCTCACATTGGGCAGAAGGCTTCCCAAGGAAGGCTTTGAGCTAAAACCAAGGGGAGTTATCCGATTTTAAGGTAATGTCTTCTTTTGAGTCCTTTTGTTTTATTTTTCTTCTCAAACCCCCTAAACTATTTTTATTCTTTTCTTTTTTAACAACTACATTATCCTAAATATACTAGGATGTTTTTATAAGAAGGATTCGAGCTACAATTACACACACCTACATATAATGGTTAAAGAACATACTGTTTCCGTGGATGGCGAATTTCTGCCTCACGAAACGATGATTGTTCAACACTCATATAACACCTTAAAAGGTGGCCATTAACATGTAACTATATTTATATATGATATATGATATGTTTAATTTTTACGTAAGCTTATTTATTTTTCATTTGTGGCTTACCTTTATGGCTTCCATTATGGGTATACGCGATATCTTCATTTTAGGAAGTGTGGACAAGCGCCCCCTCGAAGTGATGTGATTCGTTAATGCCATACGTGGGATGTATAAAGGATGGATTTAATGTCATTATATAGGATGTTATACTGGAATTATTATATAAATCTATATCATTATTATTTCTTTCCATTAATGTATGAGATAGAAATGAAAGTAGCGTTCATGCGTACGTACGGCTTACCGTCTCCATGAACGGTGCATTTCATTTCTTATCCCCAAATGTAATGTACTATTATAAGTACATGTATATAATGGATATATATGATGAGTGATACATCTAAATTATGAATATAATTCTGGAATTAAAATATACATACCTCTCATTTAGTTTCAATTCCATTAATATGACAAAGAAATGAAAGTAGCGTTCATGCGTACGTACGGCTTACCATCTCCATGAACGGTGCATTTCATTTCTTACCTCTAAATGATTATGTGATATTATAAATACATGTATATTCTAGATATATATGATATATATGATATCCAAATCAGTAATGTCATTATGGATATAAATAACCTTTGACTACATGAAAAACATGTAATTGTAAGAAGTCCACTTTAGACATAAGAACCAAATATCGACAAAAAAAACATTATTAACTTAAATGATTACATAATGTTTATAACATGGAAATAAGTGATATAAAAGGAATAATGAACTTGAAAAAGGATCTTAAGAAAATAGAAATTAACTCAAGTTTATTATTCAGGATGTTAAACAATGATCGAGTCAAGTCGGGCCCGAGGTAAGGGATCCTACACCTCTCTTTCTTTTTAAGTACATTCTTTTATGTCATTCCTTTTAAAGATAATATTTCTTGTTATTGGGATATTATTTTATATTACACTTACTGTAATTTTTATGTTCATATGATGAGAGACCCTATTCTCTCTCATCAATCCATTTTGGATGTTTTGAGTGGCACCGTTAGGCTGCCGAATTTCCCGTAAGAGATCCAACCTCTCTCTTTCTTTTTAAGTACTCTCCTTTATGGAACTTCTTTTAAGCTCCACTTTGTTATGTTGGGGGATGTTCTTTTATATTCCTCTTACTATAAACATTATGTTAATATGATGAGATACCCTATTTGATCTCATCAATCCATTTTTGTAAGTTTTATGTGGAGCCGTTAGGCTACTGAGTTTTCGTAAGGGATTTTTCATCTCACTTTTATTACCCTGAGATTTATGCTACATTTGCCACAATTTCCTTTGAGTGGTGTACGTACTGCCCATTATTATACTCTTTTTGTAATATACTTTCGTTTTATGAGTATTTACATCAATGATGTATTGTCCTTCTTTCATGGGGTGTATGTTTTAAAAGTTACCCAAGTCGGTAAGGGAACCTTTCACCCTCCTCTTTTTAAAAGACTTCTTTTGTTGGGTCTTTTAATTTAGATATTGTTATGTTGGGATATGTTCTCATATATCCTTATTGATGTAACTTTTATGTCCAAGTGATGAGATACACTTTTTATCTCTCATCAACTCATTTTGATGTGACGCCGTTAGGCTGTCAAGGGAACTTCTTAACCCAATTTCAATTTCTTTGGGTTCAACATGTAGTTATTGAATATGTCATCCTTTGAATATGTGTGAATGACCTTTGATTATTTTACACTTAATATCCACTTATATTTGGTGTATTTATTTGTCCCACATAATTATGTAATTGATTTATCCTTAAACCAAGGATACCGTCTTTGTATGGGACTATGTCTCAATCTCTTTTCATTGAGGCATATTTAGTTTTATACACAACTTTCTTTTATACGGTGTATAAACCCCTTTGAATTTTACTTTTATACAAAAGGAAAATTTTTATACGAAGCGTTTTACTGAACAAAAAAAGGAATGTTTCTTTTAGCGTACGCGGCGACAACGACCTTTTCCGCCGCCGCGAGTATTATTTAGTCTTTGGCTTCCTCGACAAGCCGTGATGTTTTTAAAATGAAATAAATACCATATACTCTTTTATGTATTTTGGTATTGAAAATGGGATTTGTAATGGATTTTTTATGTCAATATATTTGAGTGATATATTGTGATCAAAGTGTGGATATGTTTTCTTTACATTATATTTGTTTTATGTCTTATGATTTTATTATGGTACTTGGACATTTAACGGGTGGTTACATGATAAACCATATGACGGGTGGTGCTGTGAATACCAGGACGGGTGGTTACGTTATAACCTCCAATGCATTGGGTATGGAAGTCGGCCGTATGGCTATTCCATTAAGTATGTATGGAAGTTGGCCGAATGGCTATTCCATTAAGTGATATGTGTGGAAGTCGACCGTAAGGTTATTCCACTTAAGTATGTTTATGTCCCAAGTTACATTTATATGTTATGTGTTCTTTATATGGGTTTTATGGTAATATTTTGGTTACAAAAGGGTAAGTAATGACCTTTTATTCAGGGAAGATTTTTTACTACTTCGAAGAGGTGAAAAGTATTACTTTGATAAAGTATACATGGTTTACTTGTTGTTTTGAAAAACTAACAGTTTTCATTATTTTTGTATCCCTTACTGAGCTTTTTATGCTCATCCCATGTTTTTGAAATGTTTTTCATAGGACTTAGCATGGAATTGGGTCAAGGATGGGATCAAGGGAAAGTCATGCTACCTAAAACATGGAACTATACATGTTTCTTTTTAAGAGTTTCTATTTTATGGAAATTTAGTAGAAGCGACTACTTTTTAATCTTTTGAGATGTAATAGTTATGTCCTAATTCTCTAAAACATTAAACCTGAAAAGATCCTCAATGTGAATTACTCATTTAATTCAATATTAAGTAAGGTTTAAGGATGGGGCCTTATAGTATTATAGTTTGTATCAAATAAATTTCATTAGAAACTTTATGAAATATATTTACACGAACAAAGTTAAAGAATGTAATTATCTGGTAATTTCTCAAGATATTATTTAGATATTTCTGGATTACATTACATAAATTTAAAATTATTTAATAGGAATTTTATATTTATATTTCAATGTATTATTCAAGGGATAAGTAAATACATTCCATTTTCTTTAAATGAAACATAATAAAAGCAATACAAATCACCTCAAAACCAATTATCAATTTAGGGATTTTACTCTATAAAAAGTTAATGAGGCTAGTGTTGGAGAATAGTAAATTATAACTATACTTGGTTAGCTTAATTTGGTTATGACTAATAACCTTTCTGTTATTGAACAACTTGTTTTTTCATAATGTGGTGTAATAATGTTAAACTGTTTCTTGAGGTATAAACCTACAGATTTCAATAGAAACACTTGACCATTAGTGGAAAGTAAATGGATCAAATCTTTAGAAAAAATATTCCTTTCCTTGGGATGATGGGAGATGTAAATGGTTATCATGGTAGTATATCATTTTAATGGATACACTAACCATTGGTATCATTTAATTCAAAACTCTATGAATAAAGAGGAGATCGAAAATAAGAAATGAATGTTTATTGTAGTGATGTTATTAGAAAATTACATCCCCAATGAATAATGATATGACACGGAGAGAATATTACTAAATTTAAGATAAAATTAATAAAAAGTGGTTGTTGAGTGTGAATATAACTTTTCAAGGTTAGTGATATATGTTAGGACTATGTATGTAATCCAAAAAGTAACATTCAAAAAATCTAACCAAGAATTAATGACATTTACCCCAAAAGGGGCCAAGAGAGCCAGGATAAGATTCTGAAATAACAATAACATATGTTTTAGTGACAAATTATTTTATAACCTACAATTTGATCATAAAATAAAATGTTAATATATTATTTGATTCTGGATCTACACATTATTTTATATCATAAATGTTTTTTAAGAATAATGAATCACTTCATAATGACTTAAAGTAGAATTTTTCAATTAGTACTAATGGTGGAAATTTTATAGATATGAATGTATAAGGGAATTTTACTATTAAAATTCATGACGTTATTTAGTTTAAAACATGGGGGTAATACTAGTAGTTGTATTTGATATAATACTTGGAAAGGATTGGCTATAAAATTATAATACACTAATGCATTTTCTTGAGAATTAGATTACAATATTTGAGGCTAGAATATAATCCCTTGTTTTTAGAGGAGACACTTCATTTCCAGAGTTTTTTTAGAACCACCTCTAATGTATAATCTAAATGAAAACTATAGATATGATGGATCAATCAACATGAATGATATCCTTAGAATAAAGGATGTATCTATTATGAGGGAATAATATTATGTATTTTCCAAAAAAAAAAACTACTTGGATATACACCTGAATGTGAGGTTACATTATCTATTTACCATGTCCATAATTAAAAACCCATATCTAAGCCTCCCTATAGAATGAATCAAGTAGAATTTGTGGAATTAAATTAAATACTGTAAGTGATGTGTGATAATTGATTCATATTCCCTTGTGTTTCACCTTAGGTTGAACCTATCTTATTATGAAAATTAAGGATATTTCTATGAAGTTGTGCATCGATTATAGAGAAATTAATTCTATTACTATAAAGAACAAGAATCATTGACCTCATATTAATGAATTATTTTATCTTCTTTAAGGAGCTCAATAATTTTCAAATATTAATATTTATTTTTATTGTTGTCAATTAAAATTAATGAAGGACAACATATTAATGATGAATTTTCACACAAGTTATAAGAACCATGAGTTCATTGTAATTACTTTTATTTAAGAAAATACACTATTTTTCTTGATGTATATAATTAATAGAGTATTAAAGGATTATCTACATTAAAATTGTATGTTTTTTACTAGTTATATCCTGATATAGTATATTTATTATGAATATCATAAAAAATATTTAGGGATTTTCCTCAAAAATCTAATGGAGATGTTTCTATATAGAAAATTTAGTAATTAATTTTTTTATTTAGAAAATTTCTTTTTATGCCTATATTTTCTCCAAGATGAAATATCAATTTACCACATAATGATAATGGTTGTTAAATAATTTCCTAATCCAATTAATATATGTGAGAAATGTAGTTTCCTTAGATTAATTATTTACTATTAGCTATTTGTTAAAAAGTTTCCCAATTAGCTATTTTGTTAAACAAAAATATATCCAAAGGGCCCAAATTTACATAGTATAAGGATTATAAAGAATAAATTGATAAAATAATAAAAAAATAATAAATTCACTAGTATTAACCTTACCATCTGAAAATGATGAATTTTTTATATACTATGATGCATTAAAGAATGGATTAGGTCATGTCCTCATGAAAATTAATCAGGTTGTTTCTTATGCATTTAAGTAATCAAAGACCCATGAACAAAACTATCCAAATCATGATATTAATATAAAAAGATTAATATTTTATTTATATATATGGATAAAATATCATTATAGTGAAATATGTTTCATATATATGGATTAAATGTTTTTAATGATTTTATTCATAAAGTAATAGATTAATGAGAGACAATGCATATAGTTGGAAATACACAAGGATTATTACAATGAAATACACTACTACCATTGGAATTAAAATAAGGTGAATACAAAACAGAGTAGAAAGGATGGAGTTCCATCCATGATGAGGATAGAAAATGAATCTATATTAATGGAGTTAGTAAATCTTGATTTGAAAATTATTAAGGAAAGGTAAAAAATCCTTCCTTTTACAAGTGATTTCCCTAGCATATTTACTAGATAATATAAAAGAGTCTTAATTAGATAAAAATGGTTTATAATAGAATATTAAAACTGTGAAACATGTGAAATTGATATAATTAAAATATAAAAAATGGAGTGTTGATGTTCGGAAACAGACTATGTGTAAAATCAGTACCATATATAAAGAGGGAATTTCTAGATGAACCTAATTACTATAACTTCTATCCTTAGTAGTATACTAATGTTTAAAAATAAAAAAGAACACTTATGGTGGGAAAACATGATGCGGGAAATTTTAGACTAGCTATTATGATTCGTCAAATTTTTACAAGGAAATGATGATATATATCTCCCAAAGGGTTTCATGATGTTAAAAAAGTGTATTACAAAACCTATTCATGCACTCACCACCAATGAAACAGAGTTTGATCTTAAAAATTTATATAATTAAGATCCTATCTAAATTATTAACACTAGAGAGAAAGTTTTTCTTAATTGAACAACATGATTGGTGAAAGTTCATTATTGGAATCACAATTAGGAATAAGTTACATGGGTACCTGAGGAAGCAATGAAAAATAATTACCCTTAATTGTTCCTATATTGATGTAAAACCAAAATTTTAATGTTGAAATTATTTAGGGGAAATTTATTACTTGAGATTCTACTATAGTAAATAAAAATTGCATCATTTTTTGGCATAATAAAAATTACCTTAAATCAACATAATAGTACCAAACATTGTAATATAAAAAACATGAAAATTTAATTTAAAATAAAATCTAAATCTATTAATATAAAATCATTCGGTAAAAATATAATTAATAATAAATAATTTATATTGATCAGTGAATAATAAAATATTTTTAAAAGTTTTTCACAAAATAAAAATATGAAGTATTTTTAAATTTTATGTTCCCGATGTGTGATTTTAAAGAAAACAAGTTTTTATTAATTAATTAAATTTAACATAGATAAGTAATTATTTTTATGAAATGGAATTTATGTATTTAATTATTCTGTAAAAAATATCCAATAGTAAATTTTTCCTAATTATTTGAGACAATTTAATGTTTTGGTAAAATGAAAAACATAGTATGAATATAATATAAGTAGTATGATATCAAAATGATTTAATAATGATTAAATTAGAAACATAAAGTATTTTCTCAACCTAATGTGGGATTATTAATTAAGATAATTTATTTCAAATTAATAAAATTATTTTACCAAACCCTTAAGAGTCATCCCAAACCTAAAGTATATTTTACAATTTTAGAAATAGTTATTTATAAATATCAATCTTATCCACATAAAAAATAATATATTTTAATATATCTCAGATATTAAATGTTGGAACACAAAAAAACTATCCAATATGTAAAATAACATGGTATAAAACCATGTGAAGGGAAATGATTTTATTTTTTTTACATAGATTACAAGGACTAAGTTTAAAAATTAATAAACAAATCCTTCTAAATTCTTATAAATACCTATCCATCCTTCTATTATTATATACTAGAAAATGGGAAGGCATGGTTATCCTCTTATTTTCTATATCAAGTGTCTCTCCAAATAGTTTTTAAGGATATTATGTTATCTTCCTAAGAATTAATAAACTACATTTCGTGGTAATGGTTCCCAACCCTCCTATTTCCTTTTCCATTTCATTTTTTTGTAACAATAATATTTTAATTTTTTTAATATGATTACATTATTTTAATTACATGGTATTACCATCACTTTGAAATATTTTTAATGAAATTTTACTTATTCAATCTTTTTATAGCCATTTTTTGTTATAAAGTTTATGCAAGGTTCCCTAATCCTTTATTTTACTTCATTTAAAAAATGCTCTCTAATTCATTTTCATTTCAACATGAAATATTATTATGATTATTTTATATAAATTAAATATCATATTATGAATGATATATCAATATTATCTATGATTATACCACCTTTATAAGTCATTGTAAGGATAAAACATTATTATAAATCCAACAGATAAATCCAGATATTTGTAAATAACATATATTTTTTAAAATAAAGACCACCTGATTACCTAGAAATTAAATCCCTATTGGGATAATATGAGTTGATCCATGATTTATCTAAGATTCATTTGGGGGTAGTAAACCTAAAAAATGTTGGTTTCATATTAACTCTATCTTCACTCAGTGCACAAAAATTGGCCTAACTACACCCTTGGTTTGACACTACCATGTGATAGTATATAAACTCTTTTTGAACTGTAATGAAGGTATGAAAATATTATTATAATATATAAAAAGACTTAAATTATTTATATATAATATGTAATAATTTTTCTAGATCTGAATGTATGGATATGAGGGTGATTTTATATCATTGATTTGGTCTCCTACCATTTAAAAATTATGAAATCAATGAATATTTCCAATTAGCATACCTACAATATGAAATTAACCTTCAATAAATCCTTGTTATAATTCAATTTATAAGAGTAATTTCCATCAAATTTTGAATATCCCATAGTAACTAATATCATTTTGGGATATCCACCAAGATATCTCTACTGTTATACTGAATGGGGAAATATTAATATTCATTATATCTATTATTTTTATATAGAAAATTAATGTTTAAAAAGACATTACTATATGTGAGGTTTATTACGAAATACTATGATATGTATTATCATCACATGATAGAAGCAGTTGACTTGTTATTTTATTAGTGAGTCCATAAATTTTATACCCCCTTAATGTGTCGGCTTGAATCATGAGGAAAACTAGTTGGAATTAGGTATAAACCATACATGTTTATATATGATGTATTAGAAATAGTCCATGAAAAAAAATTCATAATGTCTAGAATTGCACATTCCATCACTATGAGGCCAGTTATTCTTATCTAGGTGTTTATTTATTATTATGTAATCTATAGATATATTATACTCAAAGATCCATTTGTTAGGGAATTAATTTATTCATATCATATTATTGATTCCATGATTTTGTGTGACATCTTCCGCTATACGCTTCCAATTAATATATATCATATATCACCCATATATATTGTTTCAAATTACCAAGGAAACATTGAATATTACTATGTTTGACTTATGGAATTGTGAGGAGAAATAGTAATTTTCATTGTATTTAGTTGATGTATCTTATGTTTTCCAAGTAATATAATGCTATTTTATATATTAAGTTTCCTCAGACTTCTAAACTACTTGATCATATGTATTTTGATCTATTTATTCAATACTATTATAATAAAATTACCATTTACTTAGGATTCCTAGAATTGGGGTGTTATAGTGGGTATTATCGAATGTTTTGTAGAAACAATTGAAACTTGATTTATAAGAACATATTTAGAAAACATGACACTATGAAAACCCCATAGGATATTATATAAATATTTCAAGATTACATGAAATTAGTTTAAAATAAATTAATAGTAATTTTATATTTAAAATTCATAGTTAAATTAATGGAATTATTAAATATATTCCATTTTATAGAAATAGTTCCTAATAGAAGAAATACAAATCATGTCGACACCATTAATCAATGTAGGTATTTACCTCAAAAAAAATACAATGATATATGTGTTTTATATAATTATAATATTTCTATATTTATGTAGTTAATTTAGGTTATGACTAATAAACTTTTCTTTATGTAACAAATTTGTTTCTCTATAGCATGATATAACAACATGTGACCAAAATAGGGTGAATAAAGGTGTCTAGTAGGAATAGAACATGTTGAGAAAACAACTAAAAATGTGTGATCTATCCAAAATCATATCAATATAGCTTAAAGTTGATTTAAAAGATATATAGATAATCAGAGAAGGACTTTCAATTCAATGTATGAGATCATATATTCATGAATGTATCTACATTGAAGGAATTTATAATGTTTGCTAAGAATGAGCAGCTAATTTTGGGAAAAATTGGAACTTTAAAAGTTCTTGAGAGAAGCTGAGAGTTGGCTTAACATTTGGACTACCAAACCAACCTCTATAATGTGCAAAAAGCCTTTACTGTCATAATGTTTGTAATGTATATACCGTACACTACACATGTATTCACCACCAATTAATTAATGTTGTAGCATGTATTGTCATATAAGGAAGATACAATCCATATTATCGATACTAGAGAGAAAGTGTTATAGAATCAGAAAACACAACACAAAAATGTTCATGGAGAAATCATAATTTAGAAGAAGAAACATGGGATCCTGAGGATTAAAAGTGGAAGAATTACCCTCATTTATTCCAAGATGAACATAAATGTAATTTTTTTGGATAAATTTTTTTAAATTGCGGCAACCGGTAATACTTGAGATTTTACTATAGTAAATAACCATTTTATCATAAAAATTACAAAATTTTGAAAACTCAATCATTTCATCATAATCACACGACACAATATAATAAAACAAAAAAACTAGAAAATTAAATTTACAATAAATTAAAAACAAGTACTATAAAATAAATTTTCAATAATATAACTAATAATTATTAATATATATTAATTAATAATATTATAATTACACATGTACATCTAATAATAAATTAATATTTTTTTTAATTTTTATCGCTAAATGTATGATTTTCAAATACAAAATTGTTTTTATATAATAATAAAATTTCACATATATAAAGAATAATTTTTATAAAAAGTAATTCAAAATTGGAATTAGAATATTGAAATTTACTAATATTAAAAGTTTCATAATTTTATAAAATAGTTAATTAGTTGTGAAAAAATTAAAATAT
This sequence comes from Viscum album, assembly GCA_963277665.1. Taxonomy (NCBI): domain Eukaryota; kingdom Viridiplantae; phylum Streptophyta; class Magnoliopsida; order Santalales; family Viscaceae; genus Viscum; species Viscum album. The sequence goes on from OY728140.1 coordinate 864,010,077, forward strand.
GATATGAATATACTGTAAGTATTTTGAAATAATAATGACTAAAAGGTGATATAATAATCAACAAAAAGAACATATCAACAAAATTTGTATTTATCCATTAAAATAATGTTTTTTAAATTAATAAAATTAATTTTTAATACCTATAAAAAATCATCCAAAAGGCAAGGTATTTTTTTTGTATTAAAAAAATTACTTTCGGATAAGAATATTATCCACATAAAAAATATTATATTTTATGTAACTTTAATTACTAAACATTTAAAAATAAAAAAAATATTGACCTACAAGTCAAATACCATGTGCTAAAACCATGGTAATGAAAATTGTTTTCTTTTTTATTAACCTACAGTCCAAGGTCATTCTTTGAATTAATAAACAAATCCCCATCATTTATTATAAATTCCCATCTATAATACCATTAGACTTAACTCAAAAAATTTTGATCCTGGTTATCCTCTCCATTTATCTATCAAGAGTCTCTCCAACTATTTTCTATTTTACTATGGTTCACTTCTCAAGATTTAAAAAGTTAACTTTCAATGTAAGGCTTCTCAACCCTCCCCTTCCCTTTCCAATTACAATAATTTTGTAATAATATCAATTAAAATTATTTTTCACATACCCTCATTGTTTTAATTAAATGATATTATTATCAATTTTATATTTTTAATGAGAAAATTCATATTCCCTCTCATTTTAACCTTTTCCAAAGACTTTATTATGTTGATATAAGGATCCTTAATCCCTTAATATCCTTTACTAGTATAATCCTCTCCAATTCATTTTAATTTCAACGTGAAATGTTATTATATATTATTATAATAAATTAATTATCAAATTATCAATGATAGATGACCATTAATTATCATTATGAATATTTTAAAAGCCTTTTAAATTCTAAAACATTAATAGAAACCTATGGTATAAACCTAAATATAGTAAAACATCCTAAAATTTTAGTGTAGTGAAGAGTGTGTTTTTTCCTAGAAATGTTATCAATGTCTGGATTCTAAAAGTGTATATAGGCTCTGGATTAGATAAACATTAGGGTAATAAACCTAAAAAAGGTTGGTTGGGTATTAAATCAATCTTCATAGAGTGCACAAGAAATGTCCCAACTACACACCTGATTTGAAATTACTAGGGGATATAATTTGGATGATTCACAATATCTTTAAAAACTATAATGAAGGATTCAAAAATATTATTATAATGTTGAAGAAAAAATTTAATTTATATATCTATAGGAAATAATTTTTCACAAGTTCCCAAAGAACGGATCTATGGTAAACTTTTCTATCATTTAATTGATCTCTATTATTACAAACTAGTTAACAGAATGATAATTTCCTATTGGTATCCCTACACCATGAATGTACCATTCACTACTACCATGTTATCAATTTTTGGATAAGGTTACTTTACATTAAATTATTAATATCTAATACTTCCTAATTTTATTATTGGATATTCACATGGATATCCATATTATTCTATTTAATGTGGAATATTGATATTCCATATATCCATTATTTCTACATGGAAAACTAGTGATTACATATCCATAAATATACAAAAGGTTCCATATGGAACATTATGAAATGAATTATCTTTATATAATGAATAAATTGAAATTATCATGTAACAAGTGGGTCCTATAATTTTATATCCCATCGATACAAGAGTAGGTCTCATGAGATAAACTAGTTGGGTATTTGGTGTAAAACATACCCATTTATGTATTATGTCTTAGTAAGAAGCCATTATTGTATGTTTATAATTTCCAAAATTATTTATTTAATCTCAATGATATAATTTATTATTATCTATGCATTTGTTAATTGTATTATAATCCATGGATATATGATAATCATATCACTATTTGTTATGGAATTTATTTATTCTTATCATATTATTGATTCTAGGATTTTGTGTTATATCTTCCACTATATGATAACCCTTACAGACCATATTATTACACACATTTATATATTTATCTAATTCCCACGTAAATATTAAATATTTATATGTGTGAATTGTGGAATTGTGAGTTAAGATAATTAATTTTCAAGTATTTCGATTATTTATCTTATGTTTTCAATTTAACATAATGCTCATTTATATATTTAGTATCCTCTAAATAATAAACTACTTCATTATATATATTTAAATCAATGAATTATATACTATTATAATAAAATTACTATTCATTTAGGATTAATCGATTTAGGGTGTTAGATTTGGCATCGAAATAATAGAGTTCTCAACAATTTATTTTCTTATTTCGTTTTCTTATGTCATTCATTATTGTTCTAAACTAAATTACATTCATTCATTTTTGTTTTCCTGAATCCTTGGGAGTTTTCAAATTTTCTACACTCATTGTTAATAAATTGAAATCCCACTTCCATTTTTGCTTCTTGTTTCCATCACCACTTGTAGTTCTTCATCAATTCTTGAAGCATTCATCATACGTTATCCATTCATAATAAATTTTTGATTGATTCCTGATTATTTGGATTCTGGATTGACCATTCTCCATTTTTCTTCATGTGAAAACAATTTATTATTATATCTTCTTTACATCCAATTATTCTGTATTGATTATTTTTTGTTTAATCCCAGATTGTCATTATTACAACTACATTATGATTTTGCACAACATTCTTGATACTCCCTTTTGACTTTCATTGCCATTCATGGATAATCCACCTGAGGTTAAGGTTCAAGAGTAGTTGTGTTTCCAAACCCAATGAATCTTTAGATTAAAACTTGGTAGCCCTATTTATTGTAATTTGGTTAATAATTAATGTTCATCATGTTATTTTGAATAAACTTGACCATGGGAAGTACTATTGAATGAGCCAAACCTAATTTGAGTTGAGAACTATGACTATTATCCTCAGATACATTCTACATAGAAGCCAAGTGTAATTAACTTTGGTTGTCAGCTACTCCATGAACAAGGGATAACTACAGTATAGATTGATCTAAATGTTTTGACCAAAACAAATCGGTGACTTTTTCACCACTTTGCGGAATACACCATAGGACTATTCCAAGTTAAATATAGGATTATATTTTATTAAAATCCTCCTAATTTTCCATGAACCCTTCATGTAAATTTCTGAATTAAAACTCCAAACTATATAATATTAGTTAAACAAAAAACATTAAGAGTAAAAGTGAGGAATAATTTAAAGGGTTTTGTTCTATTGGTAACTAACCTACCAACAATCTTTATGGAATTGACCTCATACTACCACTTCACTATACCCATGTAGTAACTGTAGCATGGGAATATAAATTATAATCTGATCTCAACCTGCATGAATTAAATGACACATGTAGGAGAGTCAAATTTTGGAACCTTTTTTGGGGATTGACTGTTTCTCCGGAACAATGACCGTTAAATTAAAACCTAAATTTCTTCACCCCTCCCCATAATTATTATATTTCCTCTATTTATTTTTCATTTTTCTACTTCAAGCACACTTGCATACCCTCCCTCCCTCTCTCACCTTTTATTTCATTTCATTTCATTTCTTTTCAAAAATTCATTCTCTATGGGACTTGAATCGCTCAATAAACATTAACGAACATGAAAACAACTATTTAATACTAAAACTGAGAGAACCATTGCTGCATGTTTCCACTGCACAATGGAAGAGAGTAATAATCTTTTGATGCCACATCTTCAAGACCCCAATTATACACCACCTTCCAATCATGGTGAGAAATCAACACTACAGGAGTGCACCATTATGGACTAAGGTTTAGTATCCATATGTGTTATTCCACCAAGAATTGTGTGACCTCTTATTAAGGTACTCAATTTCAAGATTAAATATGGACTCATTCACATGATCTAGAATTTGGGGTAGTTTAGTTGGCTACAAAGTGAATACCTGCACAAACACATCTCAAACTTTCTTAAGGGTTTCAGTACTTTTAGAAACCAAGTTATATATTCATATCCAATAGAACTCTGAGTCTTCCCTATATCCTTGCTCAACCGAGCCAATTAATTCCTAAAAAATCAATCTCTTAATTCAATCATGATTTTGGATGAATTATGAAATAAATTATTGGTCAAGTACTACCCACTAGTCCCTAAAAGGAAGATCTAGAATCAAATTCAAAAAAATTTCTAGGTGGATGGGAAATTACTATGGGAATCTCAGTATAGATTCAAGGAGATGAAAATAAAGTTCCCACATCACAGACTATATGTGTGGTTTCAACAAAAAATGTTTTATCAAGGACTTCACCCTACCACACATACAGTATTAGATGCTGATGCTGGTGGAAGACTCATACTGAAGATGCTGGAAGTCAACCAAGAAATTATAGATGAAGTCCCTCACCATTATAGTACATGGAATAGTGATAGAGGACTGACCTGATTCAAAATTCAATAGGATAAAGTGACCAAATGTCTTGCTGCTGAATTTGTGGCTCTGAAAAAGATGCTAGAATCATTTCAGTTACCAAATGTGGCACTACCCCTCCTTCTCTAGTACTGGAAATAAAGTCACTCAAGTTGTGTAGAGGTCTGCACGCATACTAATATTACATGGTAGGGATAAAAGAGCCTCATACTCAAGATTCTAATTATGTTAATTATAATCAACAAGGACAAAAACACCTTCAACCCCAACAGAACCAACAAAAAAAACTACCAACATAGTCCATCTCAACTACAACACCAAAATCAAGGTTAATTGAAATAGAGGATTACATAGGTACCATAAAAAACTAAGGATCACCTAGGTACCCACCGATAGTTCTAGATCCTTGACCACAATAATAATTAAAAAAAATACTCCCTACATTTCAACACTACCCTCCATAACAACAAAAACAGTATCTACAAGCTCCACCAACACCAAATCCACAAGCCCATCCCCTATAACCAAATATATAAAACCTACTCACTACCTTTATGTAGAAAGGATACAAAATTATGTCGACCTAAGAAATAGAGACATAAAACTAGAGGCTATATTACACAAAATGGAACATCAAATTTGATAAATTTCGAAGTCCTTATCAGATCAGTTTCTGGGTACCTTACCTAGTAATATCAAGGCTCATCTAAGGAAGGAGGATAAAGGTATAATGGTTAATGATGAAAATGTGTTGAGTTTTCAGCAACCACATGATGTTAAAGAAAATCAGTTAATCAAATTAGATGAATATGGTCATGGGAAAACTCAAAAGGTAGAACCATTTTTTGAAGTCCCAGTTGAGGAAAAAATTTAAAAAGATGATTAATATGTATCACCACCAACATACAATCAAACTCTCCCCTTCTTGAATGAATGAAACAAGGAAAAGAGGAGGAAAATTTTAAAAAATTGTTGATTTGGTTAAATAATTGCATATGAATATCCCTTTTTTAGATGTGATTTCACAAGTACTTTCTTATGAATAATTCATTAAGGAAATTATTTCATGTAAAAAGAAAAATAAATCCCTAGGAATCATTTATCTAAACTAGGAGTTCCCCATATTTTTTAAAATGAAACTACATCCAAATATTCAAGACCTTTGAAGTTTCTTAATTCTAGGAACTATTGGGATATGTACTTTTGAAAATGAATTTTTCAATATAGGTGAAAGAATAAATCTAATTACCATGAATTTTTACAAGAATATAGGGATCTGATAACTGAAACCAATAAATATAGAACTCCAACTATCTAACTAGTCTGTCAAGCATCTTCACGGAGAGTTTGATGAGATCTTAGTAAAAATTGAAAAATTTATTTTCCCTGTTGAAATCCTCGATATAAATATGGAAGAAGAAGGTGATTTCCCCACATGTTTTGATGAACATTACTTACATCTAGAAAGGTGATGATTTATGTTAACATGGGGATATTAGTTTTTAGAGTGGGTGAATAGAAATTTGTGTTTAATGTGAAAAAGGATATTGATAAAAGAAACATGTTGAGAGATTTTCAAACCATATTTCATGGTAATGAAAAAATTTCTTGTAGAAGGTAAAGAAAATAGGACGATACCACCTCATGTTGATAAGGGATCATGTTCTCTCTAGAATACAATTTTTTGTAAATATCTAATAAAGGATGTCATCCCACATTTTTTCCAATTGTTTTCAAGAAATTTTTAATGAGGGGTATCAATTTAGAGCTAAATTATTCTAATTATAAAAATATATAACTCAATAAAATAAATAAAGAGGTAACTTGGAGGCACCTTGGGTAAGTTAAATAGGTTAGGCTAGGGTAGTTTAGTCTTTAAAATGTATTATAAGGGTGCTAAATGTATATCAAGGTTAACTGAACTAAAAAGGGAAGAAAATTAAATAATACATGATATGTAAGGACTACATGGTGTATAAGTGTTGGGAAACATAAAAATTTGAAAAATGATAATTTTTATGAAATGTACTCAATACATGGATTGTAATTTTCAAATTTTGATTAAAAAAAATGCGAACATAGGGTTCATGATGAACCCTTCCCCCTCTTCCCACCTCCTCTCACGAATGAAAAACCTCTCTTCCTCTATGAGACACATCTTCCAAAATGAAAACCCCCCTTGAAAGCTCTCATCTTTCCCTACTACTAGCGTCTTATACTCTTCCATCCCTACTTTAATTTACCTCCATCAGAAATCGATAGAACCAAGATGGTTCACACCCAAACTGCCAACCATGTGCCCGACCATAAGGACACCCCTCCACCACCCAAGTAGTAGAGTGAATCCCCTACTCCACCACCCATAGATCCATCTTAATCATAATATACTTCCTCCACCGCATATGTGTATTCTTGAGGTGACTCCCATCCATCCTCTAGAGGATCGCAGGTCCATTCCCATCCCCACCTCTATCCCTGCCTCTATTTCCCAGACCCTGTCTCCAGGTATGCTTGGTATATCTATAAGAAAATCCAATGGGGACAAAAAAACTTTAGATGTCACCATCCTAGAAAACATACACATCCACCACGAGGCCCTACACCTCACAGAGCACATGTACCAGACCCCTATCACACAGGTGTATGAGGTGACTTATAAAGCGATCTTTATCGAGTTACCTACCAATTTTGAAATGGGCATCAACTTCATCCACTTCAGACTCTTACGAGGACTCTCGAAGCTCATCTTGAGAGACTTTCTGATTGTCCTTGAAATTTATCCAGTGTCTTTGTCACCTCCATTAGATTTTCTACACTATAGAAGAATCCTAACAAGGAAGAGGCTGCAAGACTCCGGACCAGGATTTCTGGAGACTACCAGATAGAGTATGACCCCCACACCATGAAGAGCATAGTGCTACGATGTTAAGATCTCCAGATATATCATGGGGCCCTCACTTATTCATGAATAAAACATGGTGATTCCAAGGTTTGATTCAGCTAGATCGGGGTCCACGTTCTCTCTTCAACCATGGGTCGACCTTCCATCAACATGGAGAGATAGTTTGGTGAGTTCTTTATAACATAGGAAAAGAGGACCCACAAAACTTTGATGGGTGGATCATTCAGTACCCACATGTCTTGGAATCTTGATGCCTTTGAGGTATCCATGCCCCACACGTGTTTTGGACATATGAAGGGAATCACTCTTCTACTGCTCCAAAAGATGTAAATTCTCACAAATGATGGTCAAATCTACCATTTGGTTATAAAATGCATAGAGGATGCTGATGAGGCCCCATATGAGCATGTTACAGATCCTCTAGCCACCCTAGCCTCCCCAGATCATCCTCCTACTTCCACACCATCCTTTACCAACATAAATGATACCAATAACATACCACCCACCACCATTACTGGACTTATTACCATACCCTTCCCTACCCCTTACACTAAAAATCCCATAACATTATCCATCACAACCAAACCAACCATTCTTCAACTCTCCCACTTGTATATTTTGCTGAACCTATGCTAGATCTATGGCCACATGGGCTTCCCATTCATTTCCCCAACATTCTGAACTAACCCTACTCTACCACCATCCCCTACAACAGTTCATCCATGAGCCTTAGATATCCCCTCATATAAATATATCCCTCCCACCTCTTCCATCCCAACCTACCTACTATCAGAGTTGACATACCTTTCTTCCCATCAGAGTTTTTTTGGCAGTGTAGGCCTTTTGGGGTAAGGCACCAGCCATTCCATTATATTCTGAGGTACCGTTCCTCAACATTGTTTCCAAACAGATGGAAACCATCAAGATCGATACATGTCCTCTACATTCCACTCAAATAACTTCTAGTAACACCTCACCCACTATAAAATTTTATCCTCTATCCCCTACCTCTATAGTAGATATCGATAGGGAGGTACAACTATAGACATCATTTATTCGAGAGATGACTCTAGATGAACAACTTGATGATTCTGATTATTCATAGTATATATCGGTCCCTCCCCCATTTTTTTACTCTTTTTGGGTGATCAATTTTTTTAATAATTGTATTCCTTTTCAAATTGATGTTTCACTAATATATATATACATGGGATATCATTTTTTCCATCACTATGGGTTGGATTATTTTCATTTCATTATTGTATTAAATTAGCAATGTCTAGTTCTTATGCCTCTTCCTTGGTAATCAATGAACCAATTCCTTCACCATATTCCCTCATAATTTATATGAATTGACATTTGGATGATATAGAGTGACAACATGGGGAAATTTCACAAGATATCCATTTCCAACAGATACCACCACAATGATGAGCACATATGATCTAGTTTCCACATGCGATTCATGCTCAGTACACTCTAGATATGGTTATCCCTGCCAAGTGTCCACGCGATCTCAATGACAACACCTCATGTTCTTATAGGTGGAATAGGACTTATGAGTATATGGATGAAAATTGATTGATCCTTTTTTTGTCCTTCTAGATAAAGTCATAATTGTTAAAATTTTATTAGAGGCAACCCATATTTTATTTATTTTTTTTATTTTAATTCTTATTATTAGGATTTTTTAGTACATTTTTTGTTTATAGGTCACCTTGAACTTCATTTTACCCCAATATCTACTTGTATCTAATTATATTATCATTACTATTCACTTCGTGGATTTTCCCATTTTATTTCTTTCACCCTATTTAATATCTCTGTAAAAACATTTTATCTAGTGTAGTATTTTTATTTCTAATAAATTATACATGTATACCAAATTGAAATCATCATCCACTATGTTTCCCCTTGAAAAGACACTCATCATAGGAAGTTCTCTATTTCCTAAAATAAATTTCAAGTTTCCATTAAAATTTATTTTTTTCTATGTTATATCTGTGATATCTCTCTTAAATACTTCACAGGATAGTGCGTACACTATATCAATTTAATTGCAGGGAGGTCTACTAGAGACATATTATTGTTAAACATGGATTATTGATTCTTTTGATTTATTTAGGATAAATTTTTCATTGAAATAATTATTTAAACAAGAAAAATAATTTCAACCATTTTAAAAAATAGTTTTTAAAATTTTGAAATCCATGTTTTAGTCATTTTTATATTTTTAGAATGATTTTTGAGTTCAGAAATTTAATTAAAATTAATTTATTTTGAGACTTATTATAATTAATTTATTAATTGATTTTATACCATGAGTGATTTCTAATTATTTTTTCATTTTCTCATTCATGAGAGGGTTTTAGATCCAAAATTTTATATTCTTTTCTAAGAATATTTTTTCAGAGACACCTGGGGCATGAAAACCTATAAGAACATGCATTGAGACCATATTGAGGCCATGCTTGAACAAATACAATTTTAATATGATTGAGGTAATATTTATTGATTCAATATTTACTTAAAACCATCTTTCATATTTTATTATATATCCCATAATTTACTATAATAACCTATTTAGGATGAAGCTATTTCAAGAAGATTTTCCCTTCCTACCATGCCCTTGGTATTATGCATGATTATCCTTTGAACAATAATGGGAAAATTATTTGCTGATAGAAACATTATGAATTTATTGAGCTAATGTATTTTAAAATTTCTACTAGACTTATATGATGTGATCCTTGTTTAATCTTGGAATTATATACTTACCCTATTCCTTTTAAAATTATAGGTAGAGAATGAAATGAAATGATTTTAGGTTGTGTATTAGGAAGGCCAAAAATCACCATTTATAGAATGATGAATCCTCTGATGAGTCATATGTTGTTAGGGTATGGATGTGAGATCTAACATGAACTTGACTATTTAAAAAAATAAATTAAATAAAAATGAAAATAAAGGAATATGGTGAAAAATTATTATACTCACTTGTTATAACATTAGATCCACTTTGAGTTTCTTATTTCATGGGAACCATTGATCTCATAGGATCCACTTCATTGTTTTGTTTACATTTATCATTCATTATACTTCATAGATTACCCTCATTTTTGAGATTTATTTTCACTTCATTCCATCCTTCCCTCAGCCTTAGAGTCATTTGATCCCTTTTTATTACGTCCCTCATTATTGATTTTGTAGCTGCCTTTATAAAGTGGAGATGATACAACCATTTCTATCCTAGGGTCTGGAACATATATTTAAGGGATGAGCATTACACCAGTAAAATTTCTCATTGAGTGATGGGAGAAAATTTAGTGTGAGTTTAATTAAAAAATGGGCATATAATTTAAGAAATTTTTGTGAAAATGTGTTTAATAGAATAAGAATATAGATAAAGAACTGAAATATGAGGCATGGCTTATTTTCTCTACTGAATTGATTCTAGAAGATTGAATTTTTTTCCTATAAAATAGTTTTATTTTCTTGGTTTTAATGCATGATTTTTAGTTTTACAAACCATTTCTTTTGGAATCCTTGTTGAGATGGTTTTTGCTTGAGGATAAGAAAATGTTCAAGTATAAGGGAATTTGATTAGCTAAAATTGTACATATATTTTGGATACATTTTTTATGTTATATTCATGAATTATTCAATAATACCCCATATTTTTGTTTGTTTTCACAATAATTTGGAATTCTAGACTTAAATGAATAAATTCTAAAAAAGTTGAAAACAAAGCCTTTATATTCAATGTATCACATACACGATGTGTAGACTCCATTCATAATATACCTTCAGATCCAAACCGTTAATATTTTTCATAATGTGAAGACAATAAAAAATGTGTAAAACCATTAAAATATTTGAATCTTTTAAAATCATAATCCATCCAAAAGTTTATTTCATACATGATGTGAAGATATAAAACGATGTGTAGGTTTTGAGGCCTCTCTCGGGCATAGATATGAAAGAAATCCCCTCCAAGAAAAATGGATCTAAGATAAATGGTGTGAAACCAATTAACATGAAGTGGGATTTTAGGACTCAAGTAATTTCATCAAATAAAAAATAGGAAATACTTTAATTCCATGTACTTCTCAAACCTATTTATATTTAAATCACCCTCAATGAAATAGAGAGATATTCACTTTATTTTCATCCCGAGTTATCTTCCTCCATTCTTATTTGTGTATGATGTCTTAGAATTAATTCTTAAAGGAATATTTATAATTTCCAAAATTAGGCATTTCATCTCTATGAGTTAAGTTATTATTATCCATGAATTCATTTATTATAATAAAATATATTGATATATTATCCTCATATATCCATTTGTTATAGAATTTATTTATTCTAATAATATTATTAATATCATGATTATATATGATAGCTTCCACTGTATGCTACCTCTTAAAGAGCGCCTAAAATCACCACTTTATATTATTTCCCATTTTCATAGGAAACTGTGATGATTACTACATATGACTCATAGAAACTCATCCTAAACATAAAAAATTAATACACTGATACCATGTTTTAATTAATACGTATCACATGTAGTCTCACAACCCATGTACATAATGGTTTAGTGTCATGAATATTAATTACTTAAACATATTAATATTAAAATATTTTTACACATTCAAACTCCTCTAGACTCAATTTTATATATTATATAGGTTATTCTTATCTTTATAACCTAGGGAGAGGAAAAAAACAAGAGAGGGGTGTCCTAAAATTCCTGCAAGGGAAAACCTATCAATACTTCATCAATGTTTATATCATAAGAATATTAGAAAACATAGGCCTGCGAGATTTTTATTATTAAATGGAACTTTGAAAATTAATAGTTGTCCATAAGTCCCGGTAGTAATACATGTAATCTAAAGTGAACAAACATATACATTATAAAACGTGTGCGGAATCCTGAGACATCAAACATTAGTTAAGGAGAATAATTATCAGCATAATACTCTAACATAATAGTATGGAATAGACATAGGCATAAAAAACATATGTTAGTGCTACCCACATTGAAATTAATCACATATTAGGAATGAGATAAACCTTATTTTTCCTTCTTGGGTTTGGAATAATACATACATGTAACATTCGGATTGGGATAATATAGTGACCCAAACCCATTACACATATTATTACATGATTTTAAAGATAAATATCTATTAAATATAAACCAAGGATAAAAAATCTTAGTGTATTTGGAAGAATAAGAACATACATATACAACTTGAAACTAAAATAAAACATATTTATTCTAATCTCCATAATTAGATCAAAACTCCCATTGAGATCCTAAAACTATATAGGATAACCTGGGAAATACATAGATAAAATGGGATATAAAAAACTCTTAGTAAGAGAATAAACATGGAAAATAAGAATAATATATGAGTTAGAAGGCATATAATGATAATATGAAAATAATTGGTCACAAATAGTAATATAAATTCATTACATAAAAAATATAAAATCAGAAGATTATGGAAATATTATAATGTGGCACCCACATTAAACATGAAATAAAAATAATTCAAGGCGAAACACCAATATGACATCACATGGTAGACAAAGTTCCATCTTGGATTAGGTTCACTCCCTAATAAAAAACATATCACCTCATGGGAAAATTACCCAATGAATTTATAACAATCTAGGTATATCATACATGAAAATTAATTCATTTTATATGAATATTTTTTAAATTATACAAACACATGCCTAAGGACCATAATAGTTCAGTGCATTTTGAAAAATAGAACACAATATTCTTAAGTCATGAGTGACATTAAATGTCTCCCATAAAGATATTCCCCTTTATTACTCTTACTTAAAACCATTATTCATAACCTAGGGAAATGAAACATAATAAAGGGTGGGATCATATTCCGTGTAAGGGTAAAAAAGGAGACACATATTCATAAAATGAGTATTGAGGTCTGAGAAAGTGAGAAAAACATTTCAAAGCCATACTGTACATATCAGAGATCATAATATTGAGTCATGACATAAATATTGGCAGTTCATAAGACATGAATTGTAAGGAAATAAAATAATATGATCAATGAGAGAATAAAATTGGTATAAGACATAGATTTTTGGCAAATACATCATATTATAACATTATAAACATGTATAAATAGAGATTGGTTCACTCATTAAGTTAAAAATAAGAAATAAAGCCCTTGCATAAACTTATGGGCATGCAATTAGATCTACACATAACATTATTTACATGAAATAAATGTCCCTACATAAAATTATGGACATGAAAGAAAATTACAATCATAGAATTATAGACATGAAAGACGGGTCCATTCATAACATTGTAAACATGTAATCGAGTCAACACATAAAATTTTGAACATGTAATCATGTTCATACGTAACTTATTTACCAATGATTTTTCCATATTTAACTAATGTATTGGAGGGAGACATACATCCCACTCATCACATAATGAAAATCATACATATGTGTAACATTGAATTACCCTCTTTTATGTATTTTCCACCTCTTTTCTTGTTTTTCTCTTTAATTAGGTGTGTCTTAGGACTCTCTAGGATGGGGAAAATTTGATGAACAAAGTAACCAGAAGTTAAAAGTTGGATTTTGGTTTGAATTATCGGATTTTGTGTAAACATGTAGTGGATTTGAGAGGTTCCACTCTTGAGTTAGGAGGATGATCGAGTTGGTTTTGGGTTTTGGTGTAAAGAATCTCTAATTTTTTATAGTATTCTGGAGAAATACACACCATCTAATGTTTATACATGAAGTTTAAATTCTTCAGTGAATATTTCCTAAGCCCGGAACACAACTTTAGGTGAGTACACATTGTGTAAAAGTTACATGTTGTGTAATGTTAAAATATTGATTTCTAACAAAAAGATGATGGGGTTTTCAATGCATATGTTGACCAAGGATTACACGATAGGTAAAGTCATTACACAATGTAATTCTAACAGAATATAATTTTAGTGAACCTTACTAGTGATATGTTATTTCATTATTTCATAGGTCTTGTTTCTCTCAAAATAGAAGGGTTCCATAGTGATTTTGGGTGTCACCATTCAAGCCAAATTAATTCATTCGATGATTGATCAATGTTTCAGTTGGATTAGATCTCTCTAAGTGAGTAATAATTTTGGATTCTTTATTACCTTTGATCACAGTAGTGTCATTGCATTTCACTATTGGGTTTTTTGATCTATAGTGATTTTTACTCTTGTTTTCCTCTAGATCCACATTTCCATTATATTCTGGGGATCATTTTCCTTGTTGGTTATGGTGAAACGAGTGAGTGTTCTTGAGATATGTGTCATTTCCTCTTATCCTCCAACCATTATGTCGAATTAGATAAATTTTAAGACATGCAGATTGGTTCTAGGGATTATAGTGTCATTTGTTAATCTTTTATTGAGGTGGGTCCTATTATAGGCATGATCAACCAATGTTTTAAGGTAGATGGTTCCATCTCTACCCTATGCTGGTGATTTTGAATACTCTAACTTGGGTTTTACTCCTGAAAAGGAATCCCAGATCATGGGAAAATTAGGACTAGCTAAGAGAAATATGACTAGGGCTTATTTCTGAAAAGGAGTCCCAGGTTAAGGGAATTAAGGTTTGGGGCTTACTCCTGAGGAGGATGCCCAAATTATGAGACTGGGGCTTACTCCTTAAGAGGATGCACATATTTGAGACTAGGGATTACTCTTGAAAAGGAGGCCCAGTTTAAGGGATCTGGGGCTTACTCCTAAATAGGATGCCCAGATTTGGGAACTTTAAGAATTGGGGAATACTCCTATGGAAGATGCCCATATTTGATACTGAGGCTTACTCCTGAAAAGGAAGCCCATGTTAGGGGATCTAGGGATTACTCCTAAGAGGATGCCCATATTAGAGGACTTATGACTAGGGATTATTCCTGAAATGGAGACCCAGGTTAAGGATTCTCTCATCTTAAAGGATGAGGTTGAATGAATGAACTCTCAATCATTAGTGACATAAAGATATGTAAATCACTTGGTTTTGAGAGATATTCCACAGAATTCCTTTCAGATAAGGAAGTCAAATCAAGGAATAATGCCATAAATGGCTTTGAAGAGTGTCTTGAAGACTGAATCTTGAATAGTAAAGGTGTAATGGCTTAAGAGGTGTGAAATGGGAAAGAAAGGAACCCAAAAAGGTATGGGTGCGCAAGTCCTGGCCAGCGCATAGGTACTGCGTGGGGGCGCAAGTCCTGGACACACAGATCCTGGTCGCGCAGGTATGCCTGCACGACACATGGTGTACTTGCGAGATGGTTAACGAGCAGGGTAATAATTGAGTGACTTTAGGTTAAGGCCTTTAGAATCCTATTGAGGTTCTTCCTGGAGAGGGGCGCGCAGGTTCTATTGAAGGAGTAAGTTGGTGCGCAGTTTTGGGCATTTCCCTTGAGGACTGGCCACTCAGGCGTGCAAGTGTTGAAGAGTTTCAACACTTAGGCCTTCCTCCCCCTCTTTAGATCTTCCGTTCTAGGTAAGGAATTTCCTTAGAAGTGTTTTGGAAGATTTGAGAAGAGACTAGGGAACCGGGATCTCAAATCTGAGTTTCTGAAAAAAAAAATCCTCCCGGAATGGGGGGCCACAAGGTCTATTTATAGGCAGGAGAAGACCCCGGTCAGTTATCACTTAGGTCGTGCAAGTCAATTGCGCGACCATAATGCGTCGCGCAAGTGGACTTGCACGATGATGGGGAAACTTGCGCAACTTATGGGAAATCTTCTCCTTATTCACCCCTTTGTCGATTTTTGACATTTTCTTCAAAGGATGAATCCATTTGGACTATGGTATTTTTCTTTTTCAGTCGTTAGACTCTGTGATGGAAAGGAGCTCTAACACTGTGAAACAAGTAATTTTCATTTGTTAAAAGATTCTTTTCATTGGGAATAATATATTAGTATTAAAGCAACTATATAAAAGAGGTTCATCACTTTTATGATGACTAGTAATAGGTTTTTATCTGTGAGTGATGAAATATAAAATAGAGGAATTCAATAAAAAATCAAGCCTAAAATTGGGTAATCATGAAATAAATCGCACATTTTTCACTTCCAATATGTTCCTCACATTCTAATTCATTTGTTTCTCACCCAGAATTTACTTTTTCACAAGATTCATTAGATTAAGTGAACAATATGTTTCATTAAGAAGTTCTATACTAAAAAATTCTTGAGAGAATTATTCTCATCCAACCATAGAAAAGTTCATTTGAGAGAACTCAAAAATTCACCAGAAGGTGTACCTTTACTGATTCTTCTCTGATCAATCATGAAGAGTTATAGGTAGTCCAGATTTGCTTCAGTTTCTCCATAATCAAGTAGTAGAACAATGTCATCTTCCTTTAAGATGACAGAGATCAACTTTCCTTCAGTTCCATGATGCCCAAAACTAACAAAAAGAAATCATTCAGGATTCATCTTTAGGAGATTTTACAGGGAGTATAATTCCAGCAGGGGTCTTGGATGCTGGAAGAATCCTCTCCAAGAGAACATAATTCAATGTTGGGATAAAACACTTTGCCATACTATGTGAGAAGTGAATACATTTTTTTTCATTGGAGTGGCTGAGAAGTATGTAATTAGCACCCCACAGTCACCCAAAAAAAGAACACTAACAGGAAATATCGTTTAATCTGAATTTCACTGAAACCCTAACCTAAATTCAATTAAATTCAAACAATATATAAGAATAATGTTTGGTGATGAAATATTTAAGAGAGGAAGTGCACACCAGAGTCTGAGTGCAGTTTGGGATCATTATGGCATGGGTGGCGAGAGACGAACCGATAGTGTGAGCACGAGTGGGGATCACTATGGCTTGACGACGAGCGACAATGATCGGTGGGGAGCATAGGTGGGGATTTCTATGGTGTGAGCAGCAAGTGACGGACCGGGAGTGTGAGAACAGGGGTGGATCATTACGGCGTAGGTGGCGAAAGAAGAACTAGGAGTGTGAGCGTAGATGGGGATCGATACGGCTTGATGGAGACTGAAAAAGATCTGTGGTGAGCGCGGGTAGGGATCGCTACGATGTGGGCAGCGAGTGGCGAGTGGAGAGTGACGAACCGGGAGTGTGAGCATGGGTTGGGATCACGGAGGCGAGAAACGGAGATTATAAATCGCATGAGGGTGGGTGGGGGGCAGGTGGCGGGGTGCTACGACCAAAGGTGAGGGCAAAAAAATTATTTTTTATGATAGTTTTACCAAACTATTACTAATAAAAAAATTATTGTTAAATGGTTTGTTTGTAGTGAATAAATACATGTAAGAAGTTTATATTTTGAAATAAAATGTTGGAAATATTAATTAATAAAAATAGATTCGTTTGTTGACAAAAAAATGTTTGTATTAACATGATAAAGTAACAAATTTAATTGTTAGTAAAGTATATGTTGGTATTAAAAAAGTAATAACAACACATATATTTGTTGTTAAAAAGAAATGTTGTTACTTAAATTTAATACCAATAAAACATAATATCTGTTGGAATTACTCATTTATACCAAAAGATTTATTATTTATCACTAAATTTCTTTTGGTAAAAGTCAATTTATTTGTAGTGGGTCCACAAGTGTCATAAGAGTGGAATTAATGTATTGAGAGAATCTTCACCATTTTGATGACTCATAAGGATTCCCAGGTGGGTTTTCCCACATATATGATTGAAATAACATGAATAAAATGGTTGGAATCGATAGTGAAATATAAGTTTCGTGAAGGGCTTACTCAAGCTTCTTTAAAGAAAATATTTAATCAAAAGTTTTTTCAAGAGACTTTAAGGGAAGAAAATACCTATAATTTTATGACATTAGAGTAAGAGGAACATACCATTCTATATTACTCCACCTATTTTACTGAGTTAGTGCATCTAGAACCAGAGCATGTCATCAATAATTACTTATTGGATTGGAAGCTCAAGATGGGGTTGAGGGCCAATTTTTAGTAAATTATTGTCCATTTGTGTCTTATGACCTTTTTGGAGGTATTTGATAAAATATATTTGAATGAGGTAGACATAGATTGAAGGAAAATATTGGGAGGAGCTTTAGTGGGTAAAGTGGCTAACCATGGAGCTTCTTCTAGTCAAAAGAGAAAGCACAAGGGTGGTTACTTTTCTAAAAGGGAAGTTTTAGGGGATTATATAGTCAAGAATACTATTTTTCTATACTATTGTGGGAGGTGTGGCTTTTCATACCTCAGTGTATGATATCTCATAGAAATTTTCATCTATGTAAGAGATATGTACATTTGAAGCATTTCTATGGTAATATGTCCATAGAATGTTAGGAGGTATCCAATTTCACAAAGGGGTATGAGGTTCATGTTTATTCTTACAAGGGTGGTGGGACTCATTATCATTCCAAAGGGGATATCCATGTGTCTAATTCTGAATATCTTTAATAAGTAGAGAGCGTGTGAGAGGAGTCAGAACAAGGGTTAACTACTCTTAGGTGTACACTATTTATTTCATCTTCAATGGTGATATATTTGTTTGATACATGTGCTACTCACTATTTTATATCTATAGGATTGTTTTATGAGTTGTGTTTCCATTGATATATTATTTTGTTCTTTTAAGATCATTCAATGCCTTTGGAAAATAGGTCTGAACAAAGGTTCAAATGTCCCACATATCAGGTGGTGATAGGAAACTTTTAGGTTGGTTGAGACTTATTAGTGATTGATCTTGATATCTTTGACTTGATCATCGACATGGAATATATTATTAGAGTGAAGGAACAAAGAAAATGTTATCATATTTGGGTATAATTATAATCAACTAATGGGGTCACTCAAGATTTATAGGGTATGTGGGACTGTAGGTCAAGAAGGGTAGGGACGGTTGTTCCTTATGCTAGTTAATCTCATGCTAGTTGTTTGAAATGTTTCTTGACGGAGTTGACCCATGATTGGGCGGTAAACTACCTATTGTGGTGTTTTCATAACCTTAATACATTCTGTTTATTTTTTTTTGCATTCCTATATAAAAAGAGGTCAAGTTTACTATTGACTCATTACATAGAACGATACCCATTTCTATGGAATCCTATCAAATTGAATATACTAATTTGGTCTAACTTAAATTCTATCTTGTGGAGTTTTAGGTGAAAGGATTTACTAATCCTTGCATGTCATTATGGGCTTCACCAGTACTCTTTTCTAACAATTTAATAAAATCCTTAGACACTGTGTTGACTATCAAATGTTGAATGGGACCCATTAAGAACATGTTTCCTTTACCTAGAATTGATGATATCTTTGATATGGTAAGATGGGATTGTTGGTTTTCTAATATTTGATTGTGGTCTGGATACTAATGGATGAGAGTCCAAGAGTAAGATATACCCAAGACAGTCTTTCAGAGTTGATATGGGAATTTCGAGTTTTTGTCTATGCCATTCGGACTCACTAGTAATCTCGTGGTATTTATGGATTTGATTAACCAAATCATTCATTGATTCATGGAATATTTTTTTTGTTGTGTCTTTAGATGATATGTTGGTGTACTCAGTATTAAAGGAGTATCACAAACACCATTTGGATATCAATATTTTACCATTAAGGGAACATCGTCTACATGGTAATCATTCCATGTATGAGTTTTAGATCTTGAAAGTAATTTTTTTGGTCATGTGATATCAGAGAGGGACATATCATTTTATCCTAAAAATGTGAAGGTAGTTATTTCTTGGTAGAATCCCTGAAATGTGTTTGAGGTCAAACAATTTTTGGTTTTGGTAGGTTACTATAGAGAGTTTATTTAAGACTTCCCCTAGATCATATATTTGATGAAATATTTAAACCATAAGGGTATAAAGTTGGAATGGAATGAAATTTTTTAGATATATTTCGGGGATTTGAAGATTTTTTTGACTTCATCACCAGTTTTGAATCTTCCAGAACTAGGTTCAAGTTATGGTGTTTTTTGTGATTCTTATGGTATGGGTTTGGGATGGGTCTTGATGCAGGAGAAATATGTTGTGGCTTATGCCTCTTTCTAGTGATTCCCTCATAATAATAACTACCATACCCATGATCTTGAGTTGGCAGATGTTATGAATGCACTCAAAACGTGGAATTAGTATGAATTTGGAGAGTGGTTTATGGTATATTCATATAAAAAAATATTGAAGTATATTTTCAATTAAAGATATCTAAACTTAAGATATGACACTAGGCTAAGTGTATTCATAACATCATGTTTGATATCATTTATGCCCCTAGAAAATGGGATGTGGTGGATGATGCATTGAGGAGAAAAGTGCCGACAAAATCTGTGAAGGAATTAGTTGAAATGTTGTCTTTGATGAGTTTGTTTTTCTAAGATGATCGTGGGAGAAAGAAATGTCGGTGGAACTGTGTTTTTGGTTTCGCAAAAGGTTATCTAATCTTTCAATGAGTGATTTTGACTTGAGATGATGATCAAAACCAATTAAAATTTATTAGAATAAATCCTAAATGGCGGGGGTCCTCGTGAATGTTGTCTTGATCTCCCAATGGAGCTTTATTATTTTTTAGAAGGTTGGTTGTTCCATTTTACATGATATATGAGTTGATAGATAGTGTACATTAGTCATAATGGTATGTTCACATTGATGCTACAAATATGTACCACGATTTGGGATGTCAGTATTGGTGGTCAGGAATGAGGTAGTCAGTTGTAGATTTTTTATCGTGGTGTCCCACTTGTCCAAGAGTTCAGAAGACACACCAGGGAGCTATAGGTTTTTTGTGGCCATTACCAATTATTTTATGTAATTGGGACTAGATTTATATGTATTTATTCATTGGATTACCACAGAATCCTAGTGTAAATAATTTTTTGGGTGATTTTTGATAGACTCACTAAATCAAAACATTTCATCCTAATACAGAAAATGATGAAAGTGGAATTTCCCGGGGGATTGTATGTCTAATAGATTATGAAAATTCATGGGTTACCCTCTACTATTGTTTCTAATAGGTAATCAAAGTTCACATCCGGATTATGGAAGGGTTTTTAGGAGGCAATGAGTTATCAATTGAAATCGAGCACCACTTATCATCCAAAGATGGATAGACAGATAAAAAGGGCTATCCAAGATCTCAAGGATATGCTTTGGGATTGTGAGTTTTATTTCAAGTGATATTGGGATAAATTATATTATTTGGTTGAGTTTTACTATAATAATAGTTACCAATATTCAATTAGGTTGGTTAAATTAGAGGATTTTTGTAGGCGGCCAGGTCGATCTTCCTTGTGTTGGTCAAAGTTATTAGAGATGCCCTTGTTTGGGCCAAGTGTCATTCAAGAGACAAATGAAATGGTATATTTGATCTAGATATTTTTATGATATAATAGAGTCATCAAATATCTTTTCAGTATCATTAGTATCATCCAATAGAATTTGAAGATGGTGATCAGGTCTTTCTTGGAGTTTCACCACACTTGGGACTTCATCGGTTGGGTAAGTAGGGTAAGTAGGCACCAAGGTTTGTGGGCCACTTTGGGATCGATGAGCTATTGTGGAGGGTAAAATTGTGGTGGTTGATACCATATTAATTTACTTCTATACATGATGAGTTTCAATTTTCTCAATTGAGAAGTTATGTACCAGATCCTACCTGTGTGATTAGAAGGGTGGATGTTGTTTTTGGTCTTGATAACACATTGGTTGTGTAGAATGTTTAGATTATAGATCACTGGGATATGGTACTTTGTTCCACAATAATATCCTTGTTCAGGGTATTGTGGAAGTGTAGAAAATCCCACTCGGATACATGGGAGTAGGTAACAATGGCCTTATATTTTTTTGCAGTTCCAGGATATTGTTATCTTTCTAGGGAAAAACTTTTATGGTGGGGTGATTGTAAAACCCCATTACCTTTCTATTGTGTTTGTTATGATATCTTTTTTCAATAACCCTTTTAGTTGGGTGAGTATTTTTGATCTTGAAATGGGAGGATACCTATAATGGTGAAGTTAGGGATTTTTTCGTTTTTTAGCATTTCCCTGGACATTTATGTTGTTCTTTGGGCAGTTACACGATTTGTAATAGGGTTTCATGATGTGTAATGCAGGCTAGATTCATCCTGTGAGTTGAATTCATAGTGTGATAATTTATACAATGTGTAGTGTTACATATCATATAATGTGAAAATCCATGTTTTAATTAAAAAGGGGATTCATTTTTTAGCATAACTTAAAATAAAAGTGATTCATGTTGTGAAATAGATTACACATTGTTTAATTCTAAGATTTGATGTTTTTACTGTGCCATGTAGGTGTTTGAGGTTTCATTTTATTTTCCATCCTTCTCTACTCGACCAATGAACATAACCTAGTCTATTTTTGGGGTTTTTGTTCCATCTGAATCAATTAATTCATTTATTGATTAGTAGGGTTTGTGTCTTTTTCTCCCTAGGTAATACATAATCTAGTTTTATCCCTCATTTTTAGTTGTGACACCATTTTTTCTAGGAATCATTAATAATATTTTGTTATCTATAAATCTTTTTTATAATCTGGTAGTGCCTGTATTAAAAAGATAGATCTTATGGCTTGAAATCCCCTTTGTCAAAGGCAGTTAGGTTTTCTACACTCTTGAGGTAGGTGGATCTGTTCAATTGTTCTAATTTCTTGAATTTCTTATTGTTCATATTTATTTCATGATATTTAACATGGAATTTCATGTAATGAAATTAAAAATGGTATGGATTTATGATGGAAAAGGTATTTTTATTTGAAAATAGAATTTAATTGATTTTAAATGGATAATGGATTTTCAAGCCCTAAATCATATTTTCCTAGATTTGATATTTATTATAAAAATCTGATCATATTTTTAAAATAGAAATTGATAAACATTTTATATCGGGAACCTTGGGTATGATGAGATAGAGACACATGTATCCATAGTGTGTGTGACACCACTATAAGGTAACCTATTTTATGTTGATGGTATATAGTAAACCTCAATTTTATTTGGATCAAACCATATACCTTATTAGGAATTTAAGACTTTGGTACATACTGTACCATATGCTAGAGAATGTATTGTAGGTGCATTATTGTTTCTGATTCTTTATAACATGATTTATTATTTATGGAAGTTGGATAACATGTATATTTATATTTCAGTATCTTTATTTTCTTGTTCTTGGATTAAAAAAATGGAATGCAATTATTGAAAAGTCAAGCATTTTTTGAAAAAAATTATTTTTAATAATTTATTTATAAAAATTATTTTAAAATGTTTTTGTTTAAAAACATGGAATTTTGAATTCCTATTATTAGAATATGTATAGTTATCTTGGTGGTATCATACCAGTCTTTATTTCTCACAACCTAATTCTTCCCACGGGAGACTATAGAACTTTTTTTGATGGATTTAGGTAAAGGGAAGATCATTTTGTAGCATATAGGCTACTATTTATGCTACTATTTCATTTTGGGATAATTTGGAGGTGAAGTTTCTTCACATAGAGACTTGTTTTCTAGACATGTCTTTCTTTATGGTATAACATATTTGGCTCAGTTGTATATCCCATTGTTTTTATTTTTTACCCTTTTTGTATATCCTTTTTCCTTATATATGGGACTAGTTTTGATATCTTTATTTTACCCCACCCCATGATGGGATGACTTGGGAGACTTATTTGGTTTACTCAGGTTAGTCTGTTACAATTTGGTATCAGAATGGTTACTCATCCTGAAGTGTTTCAACACTTCCTTAGTTGGTACTCTGTCCAGAGTATACAAGAGTAAGATCATCAGAATTCATGCAATAGGTTTGGAAAAGGGGCATGGATAGTTCACTCCTGTTACTGAATCCATGTTTCCATGTGTGGTTAGAAAATATTCAATAAGTCCAAGACAAAATATTTAAGTTCATTTGAATAAATTGTATGGGAAGTTTATTTAAATTAACCTATATAAAATGTCTGAGGACTTGGTGTGTGTATGGTCATTGTAATAATCTAAGTGGGGATCTTATATAGATATTCCTATTCTATTAAAAAGGTGTTTCATTTTTTTATTGTATTTATAAATAATTTAAACTATTATTTTTTTAAAACATTATTTTTGAATATTTTTTTAGTTCGTTGGTTTTGGAAGTTTTTCATTGATGATTGGTTATTATCTTGTGTTTACCAAAAATGGATCCTAGAAGAGATCTTCTAAATACGCGAGGGAAATCCATGAGGAACTTTTCATAATAGTATTCTCTAGTGGACCAATCTTTGGTTCAATTAGTCATCTATACTATTCATTCACATGGATAAGTGGGGACAGTGAACCTGATACATGCATTCGATCATGGCTTAGAATTTACTAAGAAGAATCCACCTTTCTTCTAGGGTGATAAAGAATAGAAAGAGTCAGAAGTGTGGATTGAACATATTTAGAGTATATTTAATTTTTTTAATACTCAGGAGGATTACTCAGTGGGTTTGTCTACATATATTCTCAAAATACCAAAAATAAAATGGTGGGACTCGATCGTGCCTGATAAGTTATATGAAGGTATTACTGGGGTTTCTTTCAAAAAGATCATTAATAAACAAATTTATCCTAATATATTACATGTGGAAAATACCATAGAGTTTCTAACATTGGAGAAAGAGAAGCACACCATTCTAAATCACTCAACTTTCTTTTCCATGTTGGTGTATCTAGCAATGGAGCTTACCACTAAAGATTACCTACAATATCATAGGTTCAAGATAGGGATGAGGGATGATGTTTTTCAAGGATTTTCCTTTTATTCCTTCCAATATTTATGGAGGTAATGGATATGGATGCTTTGTATAAGGACTAAATAGATAGAAGGACATGCTTGGGAAGAGCTTCAGTGCACGCAACAGCTTGCTAGGGTTCTTAATTTGGTCAGAACCGATTGAACAAGAGTGGTCAGTTTTCTATATAACTAGTTTCAAGGGATTCTACATGGAAGAAATAGGTCTTCTTTTATCAATATTAGAGCCATGGTCCTAACATACCTTGATGTATTGAGTCTCCTAAAAAAATCCATCTTTTTGGGAGATCTGGATATCTGAAGTGTCTCTATGATAAGATGTCCCTAGGTAGTAAGGCAATATCTAATTTCACCAAGGGGTCATAGGTTCATGTAGATACTTACAAGGTTCATGGGTCTCATTCTCAATCTGAAGGGGATATCTAGGTGGCTATGTCTGGATGGATTTATGTGACAGAGTGTGCGCCATGGGAATCTAAAGCATGGCCAACTATAGTTAGAGGTACAATGTATATTTCAACTTCTATAGTGAAATATTTGTTTTCAACATGTGATACTCATTATTTCATATCATTAAATTTTGTTGAAATTTTGGGTTTGTGTTGACATATTATTCCATAATTTTTGTATCCTTCAATGCCTTTGAGAAAGAGGTCTGAACAAGGTTACAAATGTCCCACATATCTGGTGGTGGTAGGTGACTTTGCTGTAGGTTGGGACTTCTTAGTGATTTATATTTAAATATTTGACTTGATCATCAGCATTGATTGGATGATTAGTGTAAAGGACCAATGTTAATTTTATCCCCATTGGGTAAAGTTATTATCTATTTATGGAGTCAATAATGTTTTCTAGGGTGAGTGGGACTCAAGATCAAGAAGGGCAGGGCCAGTTCCTTATGCCGGTTTAATCTCATTCCAGTTTTTATAATTGTTTCTTGATGCAGTTGACCCATACTTGGGAGGTCAAATATATGCTATTGTGTGTGTGTACCCTGAGGACTTTACAAAATATTTTTCTATAATTTCACCACAGAGAGAGGTTGAGTTTACTATTGACCTGTCAACTGTAATAATTCTGATTTTACGCCATCCCATCGAATGGAACCTACTGAGTTGGTGGAACTTTAAATCCACCTTAAGGATCTAGAGGTGAAAGGATTTATTCTTCCTAGAATATCACCATAGGAATGGATGTAATATTTTCTAAGAATGAATACAAAATCTGTAGACTATATGTTGACTATCGATAGTTGAATTGGGTGACCGTTAAGAGCAAATATCCTTTTCGAAAAATTGATGATATATTTTATTAGTTTTGAGGGGTTCCCTAATTTTATAAGATTGTCTTGTGTTCTGGGTACACTGGTTGATATTCTGATAAGAGTATATTCACAAGATAGAATTTCGGAGTTGATATGGACATTTGTTTGTTTTGGTTGTTCCATTTAGACTCAGTAATGCTCGGGTAGTATTCATGGATTTAATGAATCAAATATTGTATCGGTTCATGGAATCATTTTTTACTATGTTTTTAGATGATATATTGGTGTACTTCAATTCATAGGAGGATCATAGAGAAAATTTTGATATCATTATGCAAACCATGAGGGAACATTGTCTCTATGGTGATCTTTCCAGATGAGAGTTTTAAATATGAGAAGTTATGTTTCTTGGGTACATGATATCTGAGAGGGGTCTCTCAGTTAATCATATAAAGGTTCAGGCGATTATATCTTGGGAGTATCCAAGATACATGTTTGAGATATGAAGATTATTAGGTTTGGTAGGTCACTATAGACGAGATGTTTGGAACTTCTACAAGCTCAAATATTTGATGGAAACATTAACCCATTAGTGTGTAAATATTGAATGGAATAAAAAGGGTTATTGATTTTTTGAGAAGCTGAATATGAGGTTGATTTTATCTATAGTTTTTACACTTATGGAATCATGTTTTGATAAGGATGTTTGCTATAATGCATCTGGTATGGGTTTGGGAAGTGTCTTGATGTAGGAGAAATAGTTTGTGGATTATGGATCACTATAGTTACAACCTCATTATAATAACTATCCAAACCTTGATCTTGGGTTGGAAACTGTTATGCATGCACTCAAAATGTGGCATCACTATCTCTTCAGATATAAGTTTACGTTATATTCCAATAATAATAGATAGAAGTATATTTTCACTTAGAGATATCTAAACTTTTGAAAATGACGCTGGGTTGAGTATCTTCCTACCTTTGATTATCATATCATGTATACCCCCAATAAAGGGAATGTGTTGGCTGATGCATTGAGTAGAAAATTTCCAAAACAAACTGCGAAAGAATTAGTTGAATAATGCTACATAATGTGTTTGGTTGCTGATATGATCTTGGGAGTGGAAGAGGTTGGGGATAGATGTTTTATGATTTGAAAAATGTTGATTCACTTTTCAATGATCATATTCGACTTGATCAATTGAAAAACACTATGAGCTGAAACATAGAATAAATCCTAAATTTTAGGGAGACCTCCTGCGAATAGCCTCAGTTTTTAGTGGATCTTTTTTATTCTATAGTAGGTTGAATTTTATGTTTTCCTTGAAACAAGATTAGTTATACTGTATAAACTGGTCATGTTGGCCTATGCACCATGGGGATAAAAATATGCACCATGATTTGATATATCTGTATTGGTGGATAGGAATGAGGCTGTCAGTTGCATATTTTGTAACATGTTGTCTCAACAATGTCAATAATTAATATTTTTTTATAAATTATACTCTAAATGTTGGTATTCCAATATTTATTGTTAAAATTTTATTTTATATTTTTTAATATAATTATATATAATAAATTATTATATTTATTATATAATAATTAAAAAATTATCTTTTATAAAACACCAAAAAACCAAGACTTTATTTGAAAAAGCAAGTTCTAATATAAATACATGTTCAAAAATTATGAAAAGACAATAAGCTCCAAGAAACATATTACAAACATGTTTAAACGTGTTCAAACACTAAGATACTTTACATAGAACTCAATGAAACTTCATCGGCAATCTATTTCTCGCAAACATTAGGAATAACCATAACTTCACAGGAGCTATTATCTACTATAGTGGATCCAAACATGAAAAGATTCACCATCATCCCTTTGACTGCAATGGACCACCCTTCTATGCTTGAAGCAACACTTTTCTCCGCTCCCTCCACATTAGAAATGCACCATCACGAGCAATGTTCTGATAACACAAACATAACAATTGGAAAATAGTTTTTATTTAAATACAAGATATAAAAATTAAAAAACATGATATAAACAAGAGGATAATATAACCATTGGAAAAACAACCATAAGATAATCCAAATAGATACCACAATCATAAAATTATCAAAAGGAAACAACAACCATAAGATAATATACCTAGATACCACAATTATAAAATTATTCATCCTGACCACAACAAGAATATATAACGAATACAAAAAAAATTCCATAATGAATTACATAAATAAAAACAATGACCACAAGCCATAGAATCTGGAAAATGAAACTACATTTTTAACATTGATTCTCAAAAAAAACACTCACAACAGCTATAATGGAAGGAACGTGATGAAATTGAAGGGATTTACAACCTATAGAGTTAGAAATTGGAGATCTTCACCTGTTAAATTTTTTAAAACGAATATTACTTGAAGAACACTAATAATAATCAACACCCAAAGTAGAGACCATAAAAAAAATATAAATCTCAGCACAAGAAAATGGCACAGAGCATTCCAGAGAGACCCAGGGCATAATCAAGGGCATGAAATCATAGCTGTCTTCCAATTCATACACTCTTCCTATGAGTACTATCAGTTTTTATGTGTGTCACATCCTCAATGCGGCCAATCTACAATCCAGAGTGGCCAATATTCACCTATTGTTATCAAGAATGAGAAAAAAAGAAATATAGGAGAAAACGACCAAATCTTTTTGAAGGCCATAGCCTATGACCAAATAGAGTCTCTCAAATCAATGATTAATTATCGATGCCTTGAAAGGGAAAAATATTATTGGGATAAAAATGGTGGATATGAATCAACTTAAAGAAAAAACATGAAAAAAAACAAATATAAAACCAAAACACGAAGAATTTGCAGCCCTACCAAAACAACATCAAAAGCATAGAACCTGTAACCAGACTAAAGCTCGACTTTCATTACTCAAATTTAGATGAGAAATCCTAGTACAGTAGAAAATATCAGTTAGAATACACCAAAAAACCCACTCTAGACAGGCCTAAAAAATAGGAAAGAAAAATAGTAGTTAGAATGCACCAAACAAACCACTCCAGACAGACCTAAACAGTAGGAAAGAAAAAGCTGATCCAGTGCACCAGTAAAAAATATTCTGGAATCTAACCAAAACTTAAACTATGGGATCCAAAAAGCTCACCCAAATAAAATAGATAAAAGCTTCATCCTGAACAACAAGTGAAACTACAAAAACATCTAACAGCTGCTTCATGTAATTGATACCGGATGCAAAAGAATAGAAGCGTAATTAACACCATCTAAAACACTACAACATAGGACACTAGTTCCAAAAGAAATGTTAAGACAGAAAAAGCACAATGTCACCAATCGCTTCAGATCAGAACCCAACCGTGCAACATGTTAACAAATTATTACATTAGATCCATAATGATATCAGTTAATAGAGGATTAAATATTTCAAGAGAGCATATTAAAGTCATAACTTAACTCTATACATGAACTAATTTATAATAATGTTTTCCTGTTATCAAAATAATGTAGTAGGAACATGTTGAGAGTGTAATTAAAGAACAATAGTGTTTCATCACAAGCATCCCTTATAGATCAAGCATTCAAGATCTATGGACACGATTTTTTTTTTGAAATAGAGGATGTGAAATATCCAAGCATCAAAAGAGGGATTCACCATCCCAAACTGGTTTTTATGTACAGGTCCTGGATGGGTGCTTGCAACAATACATCGTATGGAAAACCATGAGAAGTCTGACATTTATTCCAACTATAATGCATAACTACCAACAAGTTCTCATTTAATATGAAAATGAATTGTTAATAACCTTATATTGCTCATCAATTACTAAGAAGTCATAATTGTATATTAACAAAGAAACTAACTTTCAAATAACATATAGAGTAAGTTATTTTAAATTGAAAAATAAACTGTTAATCATTAACAAGAAACAATATTAGTTTATGACCACATAAATATATCATTGTGATATTCAAAATATATATAAAACTCAATATCGATATCTACTATTATACAATGTCCAACAAATTAATCTTCAAACACAAGGCATGCATTGTAAAAACTCTTTGAAGTATAAACTCTCAATATCAAATTCAATAGTACACTAAAATATTAATATAAAAAAATGAATATAATGTGTTTTCATGTCACACGGAATGAGAATCATACATTAAAAAAGAAAAGGCACCACATTGTAGCATTCCGCATACAAAATAAAAAAATGGATTGTAACCAGATTCAAAATAGACAAACATTATTCACAAAAGTAAGAACGGATCCCATTCTGATTAGATGATTTAGGATGCACTCGTATGTTAAAAATTCAATCTCCGCTAATTCAAGGTTTAAAATTTCAATGTGGAATGTATGTTTTACTACAATGTAGAGATTGGACAAATTTTAGTTCATTTAAAATGGAATTCATACCTAGAATGAGACTTACAAAAGAGTTTGGTCAGTCTAGATTTCAATAAAACACCCACTCATCTTCATGGAGCTCTTACTCTTATTCAATATCAAAGAAACTATGCAACAAGTAATTTTCATGTGTTAAAAGTTTCTTTTAATTGGGAATAATATAATAGTATTAAAGCTACTATATAAAAGGGGCTCATCAATTTTATGATGACTAGCAATAGGTATTTATCTGTGAGTGATGAAATATAAAATAGAGGAATTCAATAAACAATCAAGCCTAAAATTGGGTAATCATGAAATAAATTGCACATTTTTTCACTTCCAATATGTTCCTCACATCCTAATTCATTTGTTTCTCACCCAGAATTTACTTTTTCAGTAGATTAATTAGATTAAGTGAAAAATCTGTTTGATTAAGAAGTTCTATGCTAACAAATTCTTGAGATAATTATTCTCATCCAACCATATAAAAGTTCATTTTATAGAGAACTCAAAAATTCACCAAAAGGTGTAACTTTACTGATTCTTCTCCGATCAATCATGAAGAGTTCTAGGTAGTCCATATTTTCTTCAGTTTCTCCATAATCAAGTAATAGAACAATTTCATCTTCCTTTAAGATGACAGAGATCAACTTTCCTTCAGTGCCATGATGCCCAAAACTAAGAAAAAGAACTCATACATGATTCAGCTTTAGGAGATTTCTTAGGGAGCATAATTCCAGTAGGGGTCTTGGATGTTGGAAGAATCCTCTCCATGAGAACATAATTCAATTTTGGGATCAAACACTTTGCCATACTATGCAAGAAGTGGATACATTTTATTCCATTGGAGTGGCTAAGAAGTATTTAATTAGCATCCCACAGTCACCAAGAAAAGAAACACTAACAGGAAATCTCGTTTAATCTGAATTTCACTGAAAACCCAACCTAAATTAAATTAAATTCAATTCAATTAAATAAATATATACAACTAATTTTAGGTGATGAAATCTTTATGAGAGGAAGTGCATACCTGAGTCTGAGTGCAGTTTGGGATCGTTATGGCATGGGTGGCGAGCAACGAACCGGGAGTGCGAGCACGGGTGGGGATCGTTATGGCTTGACGATGAGCGACGAATGTCGGTGGGGAGCGCAGGTAGGTATTTCTATGGTGTGAGCAGCGAGAGACGGACCGGGATTGTGATAACAGGGGTGGATTATTACGATATAGGCATCGAAAGAAGAACCAGGAGTGTGAGCGTAGATGAGGATCGATACGTCTTGATAGAGACAAACAAAGATCTGTGGTGAGCACGGGTATGGATCGCTACAGTGTGGGCGGCAAGCAGTGAGCGACGAGTGGTGAACGACAGAGATTAGAGGAAATCGCATGATGGTGGGTGGGGGGCGGGTGGCTGGGTGCTAAGACCAAAGGTGAGGGCAAAAAAATAATTTATTATGATTGTTTTACAAAACTATTACTAATAAAAAAATTATTGTTAAAATGGTTTGTTTGTAGTGAATAAATACCAGTAACAAGTTTATATGTTGAAATAAAATGTTGGAAATATTAATTAATAATAATAGTTTCGTGTTTTGACAAAATTTTTTTTATATTAACACGATAAAGTAACAAATTCAATTGTTAGTAAAGTATATGTTGGTATTAGAAAATTAATAACAACAGATATATTTGTTTTTAAAAATAAATGTTGGTACATAAATGTAATTCCAATAAAACATAATATCTGTTGGAATTACTCATTTATACTAACAAATTTATTATTTATCACTAAAATTCTTTTGGTAAATGTAAATTTCTTTGTAGTGGGACCACAAGTGTCATAAGTGTGGCATTAATGTATTGAGAGAATCTTCACCCTTTTGATAACTCATAAGGATTCCCAGGTGGGTTTTCCCACATATATGATTGAAATAACATGAATAAAATGTTTGGAATCGATAGTGAAAGATAAGTTTTGTGAAGGACTTACCCGAGCTTCTTTAAAGAAAATATTTAATCAAAAGTTTTTTCTAGAGACTTTAAGGGAAGAAAATACCTAGGAGTTTATGACATTGGAGTAAGGGGAACATACCATTCTATAGTACTCCACCCATTTTTTTGAGTTAGTGTATCTAGAACCAGAGCATGTCATTAATAATTACTTATTGGATTGGAAGCTCAAGATGGGGATGAGGGCCAATTTTCAGTAAATTATTGTCCATTTGTGTCTTATGACCTTTTTAGAGGTAGTGGATAAACTATATTTGAATGAGGTAGACATAGATTGAAGGAAAATATTGGGAGGATCGTTTGGGGGTGTAGTGTCTAACCAGGGTTCTTCTTCTAGTCAAAAGAGAATGCCCACAGGTGGTTAGTTTTCTAAAAGAGTAGTTTTAGGGGATTATATAGTGAAGAATACTATTTTTCTATACCATTGTGGGAGGTGTGTCTATTCCAGACCTCAGTGTATGATAGATCATAGAACATTTCATTTCTGTGGGAGATCTGTACATTTGAAGCATTTCTATGGTAATATGTCCCTAGAATGTTAGGAGGTATCCAATTTCACATAGGGGTATGAGGTTCATGTTTATTCTTACAAGGTTGGCGGTACTCATTATCATTCCAAATGGGATATCCCTGTGTCTAATTCTGAATGTCTTTAAGAAGTAGAGATTGTGTGAGAGGAGTCAGAACAAGGGTTAACTACTGTTAGGTGTACACTATTTATTTCATCTTCTATGGTGCTATATTTGTTTTATACATGTGACACTCACTATTTTATATCCGTAGGGTTGGTTTATGATTTGTGTTTCCATTCATTTATTATTTTGTTCTTTTTAGATCATTCAATTCCTTTAGAAAAGAGATCTGAACAAAGGTTCAAATGTCCCACATATCGGGTGGTGATATGCAACTTTTAGGTTGGTTGAGACTTATTAGTGATTGATCTTGATATCTTTGAATTGATCATCGGTATAGAATAGATGATTAGAGTGAAGGAGCAAAGAAAATGTTATCATATTTGGGTATAATTATATTATACCAATGGGGTCACTCAAGATTTATCGGGTATGTGGGACTGTAGGTCCGGAAGGGTAGGGACGGTTGTTGCTTATGCTAGTTAATCTCATGCTAGTTGTCATAAATGTTTCTTGATGGAGTTGACCTATGATTGGGTGGTAAAATACCTATTGTGGTGTTTGCATAACCTGAGTACTTTATGGTTATTTTTTGGCATTCCTATATAAAGAGAGGTCGAGTTTACTATTGAATCGTTACCTAGAACGATGCCCATTTCTATGGAATCCTATCGAATGGAATCTACAAATTTGTTCGAACTTAAAGTCCAGATTGTGGAGTTTTAAGTGAAAGGATTTATTCATCCTTTCATGTCATTATGGGCATTACCAGTACACTTTTCTAATAAGGTAATGAAATCATTAGACTCTGTGTTGACTATCAAATGTTGAATGGGACCCATTAAGAACATGTTTCCTTTACCTATAATTGATGATCTCCTTGATATGGTTAGATGGGATTGTTGGTTTTCTAATATTGGATTGTGGTTTGGATACCGCCAGTTGAGAGTCCAAGAATAAGATATACCCAATATAGTCTTTCAGAGTTGATATGAGAATTTTGAGTTTTTGTCTATGCCATTCGGACTCACTAGTAATCTCGTGGTATTTATGGATTTGATTAACCAAACCATTCATTGAATAATGGAATTTTTTTATTGTGTCTTTAGATAATATGTGGTTGTACTCAATATTAAATGAGGATCACAAACACCATTTGGATATTAATATTTTACCATTAAGGGAACATCTTCTATATAGTAATCATTCCAAGTATGAGTTTTAGATCTAGAAAATAAATTTTTTGGTCATGTGATATCAGAGAAAGACGTATCATTTTATCCTAAAAATGTGAAGGTAGTTATTTCTTGGTAGAATCCTTGAATTGTGTTTGAGATCAAAAAAATATTGGTTTTGGTAGGTTACTATAGAGAGTTTATTTAGGACTTCCCCTAGATCATAGATTTGATGAAATATTTAAACCATAAGGGTTTAAAGTTGGAATGGAATGAAAAGTGTTAGATATATTTCGGGGAGTTGAAGATTAGTTTGACTTCATCACCAGTTTTGAATCTTCCAGAACTAGGTTCATGTTAAGTTGTTTTTTTGTGATTCTTATGGTATGGGTTTGGGATGGGTCTTCATGCAGGAGAAACATGTTGTGGCTTATGCCTCTTTCTAGTTATTCCCTCATGATAATAACTACCATACCCATGATCTTGAGTTGCAGATGTTATGAATTCACTCAAAACGTGGAATTAGTATCAATTTGGAGAGTGGTTTATGGTATATTCATATCAAAAAATATTGAAGTATATTTTCAATTAGAGATATCTAAACTTAAGATATGAAACTAGTCTAAGTGTCTTCATAACATCAACGTTGATATCATTTATACCACTTGAAAATGGGATGTGGTGGATGATGCATTGAGGAGAAAAGTGCCGACAAAATCTATGAAGGAATTAGTTAAAATATTGTCTTTGATGAGTTTTTTTGCTAAGATGATCGTGGGAGAAAGAGATGTCGGTGGAACTATGTTTTTCATTTCAAAAAAGGTTATATAATCTTTCAATGAGTTATTTTGACTTGAGAAGATGATAAAAACCGATAAAAATTTATTAGAATAAATCCTAAATACTGGGGGACCTCGTGAATGTTGTCTTGATCTCCCAATGGAGATTTATTCTTTTTTAGAAGGTTGGTTGTTCCATTTTACTTGATATAGGAGTTGATAGATAGTGTACATTAGTCATAATGGTATGTTCACATTGATGCTACAAATATGTACCACGATTTGGGATGTTAGTATTGGTGGTCAAGAAATAGGCAGTCAGTTATAGATTTTGTATCGTGGTGTCCCACTTGTCCAAGAGTTCAAAAGACACACCAGAGAGCTATAGGTTTTTTGTGGCCATTACCCATTCTTTTATGTAATTTGGACTCGATTTACATGGATTTATTGATTGGTTAACCACATAATCCTAGTGTAAAGGATTTTTTTGGGTGATTTTTGATAGACTCACTAAATCAAAACATTTCATGCTAATACAGAAAATGATGAAAGTTGAATTGCCCGGGGGATTTTATGTCTGAGAGATTATGAAAATTCATGGGTTACCCTCTACAATTGTTTCTAATAGGTAATCAAGGTTCACATCCAGATTATGGAAGGGTTTTTATGAGGCAATGAGTTATCAATTGAAATCAAGCACGACATATCATCCAAAGATGGATAGACGGATAAAAAGGGCTATCCAAGATCTCAAGGATATGCTTTGGGATTGTGTGGTTTATTTCAAGTGATAATGGGAAAATTATTTTGTTTGGTTGGGTTTTACTATAATAATAGTTAGCAAGATTCAATTAGGTTGGTTCAATTAGAGGATTTGTGTAGGCGGCCATGTCCATCTTCCTTGTGTTGGTCAGAGTTATGAGAGATGCCCTTGGTTGGGACAAGTGTTGTTCAAGAGACAAATGAGGTGGTATAGTTGATCTAGATATGTTTTATGATAGAATAGAGTCATCAAATATCTTTTAAGGACCATTAGTATCATCCAATAGAATTTTAAGTTGGTGATCAAGTCTTTCTTGAAGTTTCACCACACTTGGGACTTCATCGGTTGGGTATGTAGGGTAAGTAGGAACCAAGGTTTGTGGGCCCCTTTGGGATCGATGAGCTACTATGGAGGGAAAAATTGTGGTGGTTGATACCATATTAATTTATTTCTATACATGATGAGTTTCATGTTTCCCAATTGAGGAGTTATGTACCAGATCCTACCTGTGTTATTAGAGGGTGTATGTTGTTTTTGATCCTGGTAACTCATTGGTTGTGTAGAATGTTTAGATTATGGATCACTAGGATATGGTAGTATATTCTAAAATAATCTCCTTGGTCAGGGTATTGTGGAAGTGTTGAAAGCCCACTGAAGTACATGGGAGTAGGCTTCTTTGATGAGGTAGCAATGGCCTTATATTTTTTTCCAGTTCCAGGATATTGTTATCTTTCTAGGGAAATAAAATATTTATGGTGGGGTGATTGTAACGCCCCATTACCTTTCTATTATGTTTGTTCTGATATATTTTTTCAATACCCCTTTTATTTGGGTGATTATTTTGGATCTTGAAATGGGAGGATACCTATAATGGCGATGTTAGGTATTTTTTGGTTTTTTAGCATTTCCCTGGACATTTATGTTGTTCTTTGGGCAGTTACACGATTTGTAATAGGGTTTCATGATGTGTAATGCTGGCTAGACTCATCCTGTGAGTTGAATTCATAGTGTGATAATTTATACAATGTGTAGTGTTACATATCATATAATGTGAAAATCCATGTTTTAATTAAAAATGGGATTCATTTTTTAGCATAACTTAAAATAAATGTGATTCATGTTGGGAAATAGATTACACATTGTGTAATTATAAGATTTGATGTTTTTACTATGTCATGTCGGTGTTTGAGGTTTCATTTTATTTTCCATCATTCTCTACTCAACTAATGAACATACCCTAGTCGATTTTTGGGTTGTTTGTTCATTTTGAATCAATTAATTTAGTTATTGATTAGTAGGGTTTGGGTCTTTTTCACCCTAGGTAATACATAATCTAGTTTTATCCCTCATTTGTAGTTGTGACACCATTTTTTCTAGGAAACCTAAATAAGATTTTGTTATCTATCAATATTTTTTATAATATGGTAGTGCCTTTTATTAAAAAGATAGATCTTATGGTTTGAAATCCCCTCTGCCAAAGGTAGTTAGGTTTTCTACACTCCTGAGGTAGGTGGATCTGTTCAATTGTTCTAATTTCTTGAATTTCTTGTTGTTCATATTTATTTCATGATATTTAAAATGGAATTTCATGTAATGAAATTAAAAATGGTATGTATTTATGATTTAAAAAGGGAATTTTATTTGGAAATAGAATATAATTGATTTTAAATGGATAATGTATTTTCACACCCTAAATCATATTTTCTTGGATTTTTTTTTTATAAAAATGTGATCATATTTTTAAAAGAGAAATTGATAAACATTGTACAGCGGGAACCTTGGGTACGCTGATATAGATACACATGTATCCATAGTGTGTGTGACACCACTATAAGATAACCTATTGTATGTTGATGGTATATATTAAGCCTAAATTTTATTTGGATCCAACCATATACTTTATTAGGAATTTGAGAATTTAGTACATATTGTACCATATGCTAGTGCCTGTATTGTCGGTACATTATTGTATCTGATTCTTTATAACATGATTGATTATTTATGGAAGTTGGATAACATGTATATTTATATTTCAGTATCTTTATTTTCTTGTTCTTGGATTAAAAAAAATGGCACGCAATTATTGAAAACACAAGCATTTTTTGAAAATAGTATTTCTAATAATTTTTTTATAAAAATTATTTTAAAATGTTTTTTTTAAAACATAGAATTTTGAATTCCTATTATTAGAATATGTATAGTTCTCTTGGTGGTATCATACTAGGATCTATTTCTCACAACCTACTTCTTCCCACTGGTGACAATAGAACTTTTTATGATGGATTTAGGTAAAGGGAAGATCATTTTGTATCATATAGGCTACTATTTATGCTACTATTTAATTTTGGGATAATTTAGAGGTGAAGTTTATTCACATAGAGACTTGTTGTCTAGACATGTCTTTCTTTATGGTATAACATATTTGGCTCAGTTGTATCTCCCATTGTTTCAATTTTTTACCCTTTTTTGTATGTCCTTATTTTTCTTATATATGGGACTAGTTTTGTTATCTTTATTTTACCCTACCCATGATGGGATGACTTGGGAGACTTCTTTGGTTTACTCAGGTTAGTCTGTTACAATTTGGTATTAGAATGGTTACTCATCCTGAAGTGTTTCGACACTTCCTTAGTTGGTACTCTGTCTAGAGTATACAAGAGTAAGATCATCAGAATTCATGCAATAGGTTTGGAAAAGGGGCATGGACAGTTCACTCCTATTATTGAATCCGTGTTTCCATCTGTGGTTAGAAAATATTCAATAAGTCCAAGACTAAATATTTAAGTTCATTTGAATAAATTGTATGGGATGTTTATTTAAATTAACCTATATAAAATTTCTGAGGACTTGGTGCGTGTATGGTCATTGGAATAAACTAAGTGGGGAGCTTATATAGATATGCCTATTCCATTAAAAAGGTGTTTCATTTTTTTTATTGGATTTATAATTAATTTAAGCTATTATTTTTTTAAAACATTGTTTTTGAATATATTTTTTTAGTTCGATGGTTTTGGAAGTTTTTCATTGATGATTGGTTATTATATTGTGTTTACCAAAAATGGATCCTAGAAGATATCTTCTAAATACACGAGGGAAATCCATGAGGAAATTTTCATAAGAGGATCCTCTAGTGGACCACTCTTTGGTTGAATTAGTCATTTGTACTATTCATTCACAAGGTTCAGTGGGGACAGTGAACCCGATATAGGCATTGGATCATGGATTAGAGTTCACTAAGAAGAATCCACCTATCTTCCAGGGTGATAAAGAATAGAAAGAGTCAGAAGAGTGGATTGAACATATTTAGAGTATATTTAATTTTTTTAAGACTCATGATTATTACTCAATGGGTTTTTCTACGTATATGCTCAAAATAACAAAAAGAAAATGGTGGGACTCGATAGTGCATGATAAGTTACATGAAGGTATTACTGGGGTTTCTTTCAAAAAGATCATTAATAAACATATTTATCCTAATAAATTACATGTGGAAAATACCATAGAGTTTCTAGCATTGGAGAAAGCGAAGCATACCATTCTGAAGCACTGAACTTGCTTTTCTAAGTTGGTGTATCTTGCAATGGAGCTTACCACTAATGATTACCTACAATATCATAGGTTCAAGATAGGGACAAGGAATGATGTTTTGTCAAGGATTTTCCTTTTTTGCCTTCCAAAATCTTTTGAGGTAATGGATATGGAAGATTTATATAAGGAAGAAATATCTGGAAGGACATGCTTGGGCAGAGCTTTAGTGCATGCAACAGCTTGCTAGGGTTCTTAATCTAGTCAGAACAGATAGAACAAGAGTGGTCAGTTCCCTATATAACTTGTTTCAAGGGATTCTACATGGAAGAAATAGTTTTTCTTCTATAAATATTAGAGCCATGGTCCTAACATACATTGATGTATAGAGTCTCCTAAAAAATTCCATCTCCTTGGGTGATCTGGCTATCTGAAGTGTCTCTATGATAAGATGTCCCTAGGTAGTTAGGCAAGATCTAATTTCACCGAGGGGTCATAGGTTCATATAGATACTTACAAGGTTTATGGGTCTCATTCCCAATCTGAAGGGGATATCTAGGTGGCTATGTCTGGATGGATTTATGTGACAGAGTGTGCGCCATGGGAATCTAAAGCATTGCCAACTATAGTTAGAGGTACAATGTATATTTCATCTTCTATAGTGACATATTTGTTTTCAACATGTGATACTCATTATTTCATATCATTAAATTTGGTGGAAATTTTGGTCTTGTGTTTACATATTATTCCTTAATTTTTGGATCATTCCATGCCTTTGAGGAAGAGGTATGAACAAGGTTACAAATTTCCCACATGTCTGGTGGTGGTAGGTGACTTTGCTGCAGGTTGGGACTTCTTAGTGATTTATATTTATATATTTGACTTGATCATCGGAATTGATTAGATGATTAGCATAAAGGACCAATGTTAATATTATCCCCATTGGGAAAAGTTATTATCTATTTATGGGGTCAATAATGTTTTCTAGGGTGAGTGGGACTCAAGATTAAGAAGGGCAGGGCCAGTTCCTTATGCCGGTTTAATCTCATTCTAGTTTTTATAATTGTTTCTTAATGCAGTTGAACCATGCTTGGGAGGTCAAATATATGTTATTGTGTGTGCGTACCCTAAGGTATTTACAAATGTTTTTTCTAGAATTTCACAACAGAGAGAGGTTGAGTTTACTATTGACCTGTCAACTGTAATAATTCTGATTTTACGCCATCCCATTGAATGGAACCTACTGAGTTGGTGGAACTTTAAATCCATCTTGAGGACCTGGAGGTGAAAGGATTTATTCTTCCTAGAATATCACCATATGAATGGAATGTAATCTTTTCTAAGAAGGAATACAAAATCTGTATACTATATGTTGACTATCGATAGTTTAATTGGGTGACTGTTAAGAACAAATATCCTTTTCGAAAAATTGATGATATATTTTATTAGTTTTGAGGGGTTCCCAAATTTTATAAGATTATCTTGTGTTCTGGGTACACTGGTTGATATCCTGATAAGGGGATATTCACAAGATAGAATTTCAGAGTCGATATAGACATTTTTTTTGTTTTGGTTGTTCCATTTAGACTCAGTAATGCTCTGGCAGTATTCATGGATTTAATGAAACAAATATTTTATCGGTTCTTGGACTCATTTTTTACTATGTTTTTAGATGATATATTGGTGTAATTCAATTCATAGGATGATCATAGAGAAAATTTGGATATCATTATTCAAACCATGAGGGAAAATTGTCTCTATGGTGATCTTTCCAGATGAGAGTTTTAAATATGAGAAGTTATGTTTCTAGGGTACATGATATCTGAGAGGGGTCTCTCAGTTAATCATATAAAAGTTCAGGCGATTATATCTTGGGAGTATCCAAGATACATGTTTGAGATCTGAAGATTATTAGGTTTGGTAGGTCACTATAGATGAGATGTTTTGTACTTATACAAGGTCAAATATTTGATGGAAAAATTAACCCATAAGTGTGTAATTATTAAATGTAATGAAAAGGGTTATTGATTTTTTGAGAAGCTAAATATGAGGTTGACTTTAGTTATATTTTTTACTCTTCTGGAATCATGTTTTGATAATGATTTTTTCTACAATGCATCTGGTATGGGTTTTGGATGTGTCTTGATGTAGGGGAAATAGTTTGTGGATTATGGATCACTACAGTTACAACCTCATTATAATAACTACCCAACCCTTGATCTTGGGTTGGAAACTATTATGCATG